>CM065817.1:53505230-56005230 GCA_033398695.1 Orobanche coerulescens | reverse complement strand
GACATCAATCTCACCATAGTCGATGACGTGACTAGGATCCGGGACATATTTCCTCAACTGGAAAACATGGAAAACACTATGAACGTGACTCAAGGCCGTAGGTAGTGCCAAACGGTATGCCAACTCACCGACTTGCTCGATAATCTCAAAGGGCCTAATAAATCTCGGACTCAACTTTCCCTTCTTCCCGAAGCGGAAAACTCCCCTCGTCGGCGACACCTTGAGCAAAACGTGGTCTCCCACCTCGAACTCTAAAGGTCAACGACGGACGTCAGCATATGACTTCTATCGACTCTGAGCAGTCAACATCCGTTCCCGAATCAATTCCACCTTCCGCCTCGTATCTAAAGCGATATCCGGTTCGGTCCCGACCAAATCGGACGCCTCATTCCAACAATCGGCGATCAACAACGCCGCCCATAAAGTGCCTCATACGGTGCCATTCGAATCGACGCATGCCAACTATTGTTGTACATGAATTCGATCAATGGCAAATGATCCCCCCAGTCACTGCTCCAGTCGAGAGCACAAGCACGCAACATATCCTCGAACGTCTGGATAGTGCGTTCTGATTGTCCATCTGACTGAGGATGAAAAGAGGTACTCAAACGCAAACGAGTACCCAACGCCTTATGCACTGCCTGCCAAAAATGCGATACAAAACGGCCATCCCAATCTAAAACAATAGACTTCGGAGTACCGTGAAGCCTCACAATCTGCGCAATAAACACACGAGCCAACTTCTCCGGGGCCCAAGTATCTTTGATGCTGAGAAAATGTGCCGACTTAGTCAGACGATTAACGAACACCCAAACCATATTCATCCCCGACCTCTATCTCGGCAAACTCGTGATGAAGTCCATCGAAATATCTTCCCATTTCCACTCCGGAATGAGAAGCGACTGCAATAAACCAGCCGGTTGCTGATGTTGAATTTTGACCTGCTGACAAGTCAAACATCTCGCTACAAACCGTGCGACCTCCTCCTTCATATCATTCCACCAAAAGTTCCTCCTCAGGTCCTTGTACATCTTACTCGATCCAGGATGAACGGAGTAAGGCGCTCAATTCCGAGTCGTTCGGCACACACAGCCAACTCTGGAATCTCAATGCACCATCTTCATGAATCACAAACCCAGGAGATTTTCCCTTAATAACATTCTCTCGAATCTGAATAATAATTGGATCCTCCAGCTGCTTCAGTTTGATCTCATCGATCAGAGACGACGAAATCTCTAAAGCGCAAAGTTGCCCGATAGCCCCCGGCAACAAAATCTCAACATCCAACTCGATCAAAGCCTGCTGAAGCTCAGATTGAGACGTAAGGATATCAAACGGCCGCAACGCGATCGGTTTCCGACTCAAGGCATCGGCCACGACGTTCGCCTTGCCCAGGTGATAAAGAATTTCGAGATCATAATCCTTAATCAACTCTAACCACCTCCTCTGCCTCATATTCAACTCCCGCTGAGTAAATATGTATTTCAGACTTTTATGATCGGTGAAAATCTGACACGCAGAGCCAAAAAGATAGTGACGCCAACTCTTGAGTGCAAAAACAACTGCCGCTAACTCCAAATCGTGAGTAGGGTAGTTAAGCTCATACGACCTCAACTGCCTGGATGCAAACGCAATAGTCTTGCCGTGCTGCATCAACACGCACCCAAGACCCTGACCCAAAGCATCGCTATAAACGGCAAAACCTTCGTTGCCACATGACAATGCTAAAATGGGGCTAAAGTCAAACGCCTCTTCAGCTCCTCAAAACTCGAATGCCTCTCGTCATTCCAGACGAACTTCTCGGACTTCTGGCGCAACTGTGTAAGTGGCCAAGATAGTTTCGAGAAACCCTCGACGAACCTATGGTAGTATCCAGCCAAACCCATGAAACTACGGACCTCCTTCACGTTCTTAGGCGGTGCCCAGTCCAACATTGCCTCAACCTTCTGCGGATCCACACGGACTTCCTCGGCTGAAATCACGTGACCCATAACTCACATTTCGAGAACTTCGCATAGAGTCGCTCGGTCCTTAAAATGTCTAACACCGCACATAGATGATGGGCATGCTCTTCCTCATTCCTCGAATAAATAAAGATATCGTCAATGAAGACGACGACACACTTATCTAAATACTCGATAAAGACCTTGTTCATCAACTGTATGAACACCGCCGGCGCATTAGTTAACCCGAAAGGAATAAATACAAACTCATAATGTCCATATATCGTCTGAAAAGCTGTTTTCGGCACATCGGACTCCTTTACCCGAAGTTGATAGTACCCCGATCTCAAGTCAATATTTGAGAATACCGCAGCTCCCTGCAACTGATCGAACAAGTCATCAATCCTCGGAAAGGGATACTTGTTCTTGATGGTCACCTTGTTTATCTCGCGGTAGTCGATACATAAACGCAGTGAACCATCCTTCTTCCGAACAAACAGAACCGGTGCGCCCCAAGGCGAAGTCCTCGGTTGAATATATCCCGACTCAAGAAGCTCACTCAACTGTTTCTTCAACTCGGCCCTCTCTGAAGGTGCCATGCGATACGGCGCCTTCGAAATCGGATCCGCACCCGGCTCTAACTCTATAGCGAACTCGATCTCACAGTCCAGTGGCAACCCCAGTAACTCATCAGGAAAAACACCAGGAAACTCACTAACGACTGGAATCGATGAAAGCTCGACTCCACCATCCTCCGTCTTCAAGGCATAGCACCAATAGCCAGTGCACCCCTTTCGCAGGAGTCTCATCGCCTTCAAAGCATTAATAACGAACTTCTGGTTTCTCTTTCGCCCCGTGAAAGAGTGCTCAGTGCCATCCTCGGCTAGCATGGTGATGATCCTCGTGCGGTAGTTCATGATTGCACCATGCCGCTCAAGCCAATCCTCCCCAAGAATCAAATCCTCACCCTCAATACCCACAACAATAAGATTAGAGAGCTAAGCCCTCTCACAAATAAACACAGAACAGTCTCGGACCTCTCGATCGCCAACAATTCTATCACCGCTAGGAAGTTTAATGATGAAAGGCTCGCAAGGCGACAAACAGTTAAGACTCAAATGGCGTACACACTCCAGAGAGATGAATGAATGCGTAGCACCCGAATCAAAAAGCACACTGACGGGATGGGAATGGATGTGAACGGTACCTGTCTCCACAGTGGCCGCTGAATCATCGGCCCTCCTCATCTGATAGATATGCGGATGGGCGGAGCCGACACTAGAAGCTCCCCCTCTAGCGGGCTGACCCCGACCTCTCCCTCGACTAACATTCGGTGGGGCCTGTGGAGCAAACGAGCCCTGATTCACGCTCGGCTCCCTAAGTGCTGGAAAAGAAGTCTGGGCACCGAGAATCCATCCCACCTGCTCACAATAGAATGCCTTGTGGCCCGACTGACCACAAGTATGACAAGTCAATTGCGGACGAAGACACTCCTGGTTCTTATGGCCCAACTTGCCACGGTTAAAGCATGTGATGTCAGGACCGGGAGTTCTGGTATCACCTCGAGAACTCCTAGATAAACGAGATGAACCGCCCGTAAGAACGTTTGCAGATTGAGATTTCTGCTGACTTCCACCATTGTGGCCCGAAAAGTTTTCGGCGGACTTCTATTTCTTACTCCCCCGAACCGCCTCACTGGCCGTCACAGACATATCATAGGCAAGATCTCGACTCTGATAATCTTTCAAGGTACTACAGACGAGCCCAGACATGTAGTCCCGAATCAACAGCTTCATCCACCTGGAAAAGTGGAAGATTTTGTCGCTCTTCTTGATAACTTGGGTCTTCATGTAGCCCAACTCCCGGTTGAAATTGGCAATAGCTTGAGAGACAGGAATATCGCACAGTTGAGCATCATAGAAGGCATGGACTCGAGCCTGTCTAACCGGCCACGGGCAATACTCAGTCTCCATTAGGTCCTTGAATTATGCCCACGAAGCAGCATGGTCCTTAGGCTCAACAACCTCCCACCAATCAGTAGCATCCCCAGTGAGAAAATATTGGGCAATAGGGACCTTACGGTCCTCGGGACAGTTGGTGGCAATAAAAACCTTGGATATCTCCTTGATCCACCTCTCCCAGCCAATCGGATCTGAGGCTCCCGTAAACTGAGGAGGATGCATCTTGATGACATCCTGAAGCCAACAGTCAGCTCCGTACCGAGCAACATTGATCGACAAAAACTTATCCTAAAAATAGGAGTTTTTGAGTCGCTCGCAAATATATACGAGGTAGAAGTAGTTGTGGTAAGTTCTACCAAGGTCTTTTCTCTCGAGGATTGTTCATAGGGCTTCGCATAATATTTTGTTACAAATTGCGAGAAATAAATACTAAAATATTTTAAAATAGATTATTGTGTTTTTAAATATTAACTAAATTAAAATACACTATTTTTAATTTAAACTATTTTTATTAAGACTATTTATACTAGACTATTTTTACTAGACTATTTATATTAAGACTATTTTTACTAGACTATTTTTAAAGTAGACTATTTTTAATACTACTATTTTTAATGAAACTATTTTTATACTAGACTATTTGTATTAAGACTATTTATAACTAGACTATTTTTAAAGTAGACTATTTTTAATACTACTATTTTTAATGAGACTATTTTTATACTGGACTATTTATATTAAGACTATTTATAACTAGACTATTTTTAATGTAGACTATTTTTAATGTAGACTATTTTTAACTAGTGAAAATGAATAGAGTTAAAATGAGTTTGGAATTTATAAAATCTAAGGGATTACGGGTTCATTAAATTAGGTTTTTAATTAAGTATAGGAATTGATTTACACGGATATAAAATAAAAACGAATGTTTATCGAGTAATCAACTTTTCACCTCATAACTTTCGTATTCAAAGATGTCTTAACCACTTTCGCAATTTAACACTTGATAGATTGAAAAGATGTGTTTCCAATACACTTAACAATCAATCAAGGAGGTTTCACTAGTAGAAATAGGATATGATCAATCTCTATTTAAACCAATTAGTCCTTTCATTTCTTTAACTTGACTATTTTTAGGATAAACGATTATTCATTGATTGATCGAACTGATCGAACAAGTCATCAATCCTCGGCAAGGGATACTTGTTATTGATGGTCACCTTGTTTATCTCGCGATAGTCGATACACAAACGCAGTGAACCATCCTTCTTCCGAACAAACAGAACCGGTGCGCCCCAAGGCGAAATGCTCGGTCGAATATATCCCGACTCAAGAAGCTCACTCAACTGCTTCTTCAACTCGGCCCTCTCTGACGGTGCCATGCGATACGGCGCCTTCGAAATCGGAGCCGCACCCGGCTCTAACTCTATAGCGAACTCGATCTCACAGTCCAGTGGCAACCCAGTAACTCATCAGGAAAAACATCAGGAAACTCACTAACGACTGGAATCGATGAAAGCTCGACTCCACCATCCTCTTCCTTCAAGTCATAGCACCAATAGCCAGTACACCCCTTTGGCAGGAGTCTCATCGCCTTCAAAGCATTAATAACGAACTTCTGGTTTCTCTTTCGCCCCGTGAAAGAGTGCTCAGTGCCATCCTCGGCTAGCATGGTGATGATCCTCGTGCGGTAGTTCATGATTGCACCATGCCGCTCGAGCCAATCCTCCCCGAGAATCAAATCCTCACCCTCAATACCCACAACAATAAGATTAGAGAGCTAAGCCCTCTCACAAATAAACTGAACTGAACTGAACTGAACTGAAATATATATTAAGGGTAAATAATAATGATAATAATGGTAAATAATAATAATAATAATAGTAATTCACAACAACAACGATAATAGTAATATTATTACAATAATAATAATTAAGATTAATAATAGTAATAAGAAGAAGAAAATCGAATAATCGAATCGAATCGAATCAATCAATCGAATCAAAATCAAAAAATAAGTCCAAAAGAACAGGGCCTAAGTACATATTGCGGTCACAGCTTTGCCCATTTTGGAATATCTTCTAGAAATTGGTATTGCATTATGCCTCTTATGCATATTTGTCTAAGGTCATGAACTCATATTCCTTTGTAAATCGAGCAATAACCATCTATATTAAAGATTTCCATACCACTGCTGCACTAACTAGTGTGAAACATATTCACTATTTATACATTAAATTCATAATGTCAGATATCCAATTTGCATTAGTATATCATTTTATAGTTTTTTTGAATATCTCATATCAGGCAGCATATACAGACAAGTAATCTTTATATCATTGTAATCACCAATTGATGATTAGTTTCCTGATTACTCGTGTATCCACATAGTCTACTCACGATATAGACTGTTTTTAGTCTTGTACAATTCACTTACTACATTAGACTTTTAGTTACTCTTGAAAGATCAGTTGCCTTTGTGATTGGATAGATGCACCATATCCATTGGCATTCGAATTGATTTCGTTGATCTTTCCAAGGTTCATGTCATCATAGTATGACTGACCTCATATGAGACATTGTGAACAACTTGAGATTTTACATCTTAAAGTCATCTCTTTGGTCTCATATATTTATCTTTTCAGACTTTGTTGAATTGATCCCTTTGTCATTACTTACATCAATGACTCGATCATTCAAATTCATTCTTAAAATGACATAGTCGTCATGTGTATTTGACATATACACACTTGACATATTCATTGTCTTGAATCTTTTTGACATTATAAATTGGCATTTTTAACGTTTTGAAATTACGTTACCAACTATTAATCGAGACTTCAATTTCTCATTGATCAAATTACTAATTTTAAGCGTCCCCAAAATTAGCAATTTTTGACTAACTAAATTACCAAATTTGGGCGTCCCCAAATTGGTACTTTTCGGTCATTTAATCACCATATTTGAGCGTTGTCAAAATGGAGATTTTATACCACAGTGTTAAATATTTTATGCCACTACTTTAGTGTCAATTTAGATTCATAATACTTTCACTAAGTTGCAGACTTTCAATCGTTGTGTTAGGCACATATGCCTTTGGTTCTTCCAAGTTGGCTTTTCTCAAAGATGCCATTTAGAAAGACTGCATGTATGTTCATTTGATATACTTCTACATGTATATCATAATAATGAACTTTCTTCTCGTTACTAGAGAATATATCTCAAAGTACTTTAGGCTCTCATGTTACTACAACCTCAGTTAGTAGTTTCGCCTTTTATTTATCTATGGATCCATTTGAATTTACGTTGGATCCTAGTGGTATCTATTCCAGAGGAAGATCTACCGAACATTAAACAAAATTATGCACAACAGAATTATTCTTTCTCTTATATGACCATATGAAGAGTGTATATGGCATTGTAAGTTATCTTCTAGCACGCATGCTAGAAATTTCAGACGTAGTGATTTTCCAAGTTCAAGCCTTTTTGCTTCAACCTTTAAAACCACTTGGTGATTCATTTCACATTGATTAATCCACGGTATCTCATAACTGATTTAGTTTTTAAATCAGTTATGCGTTTGATATACGCTTTTCCTTAACTCGATTAGTACATACTGACATGTCAGACTATCAGATTTTTGCACTACGAATTTATACGCATCATGCCTCATGTGCGTATCCAGTGAAGATGCAGTCGACCGTCTTGGGTCAGACCTTCACTTGCTTTGGCTTAGGAACTTTTGCCTTAGCCATACACCCCCACGTTTTTAGTATTTCTAAAATTGTTTTATGACATTTCAGAGCTAATAGGAAATTTCAATTGTTTCCTAGCATGGGATCTTGTTTTAAGTTAACTAGTCTCCACATGATTGATATCCTCATATTCAGAGCTAGTTTGAACTGATTAACATTATTTTTGCGTTTCCGTTAGAACACAATTCAACCATCTTAATTTCCGGATGAAGTTGGTTTTTTATCTCAAGCTTTTAGAGTGTAAATTTCTCTTTTTAGCTTCATCCTTACTCATTATCGAGTACAAGTAACAAATGTATCACTATATTGTCACACCGCTGCCGGCATCTCAGTACATCCAGTGCTCGTAAGTTTTCCTTACTCGATTCTCTTGTTTTCTCGTATTGTATTTCCACTTCTTGAACTGTGATTGTCTCTATCGTACTTATCGTCGAGGTGTTTTTCGATCCATCCGGTCCGTGTACTTTTTGATTCTAGTATTCCGCAGTCGTTTATCTCTGTAGAGTATGTGCGCCGTTCTGGGCTGGACCGTTTGTCGTCTTGTGAGCCTTTCATCGCTAAACTTCCTAGCATTGGTAGGATCGTTGGTGATCGGAAGATCCAAGATTTGCTCCATGGTATATTGTGAGGGGGCTTGACTCTCTAATCTTTTGTTTTATGATGGAATCTGTGTTTGGTAATTGCGATATACTAAATGTATGTTGAGCCGAATGTACTGATAGTTTGGACATCGAGGGGTGCAGTATGATGTCGAAGTTTTGAACATTGATATGTTCCGGGAAAGGTATCGCTGGCGGAGTTTGTTGAGAAACTCACATTGATGGTTTCGACATGTGTCCGAATCGGTGTTCATTAGTTATGCTGTTAAACTTGAAGATATAGTTTGGCATATGCTTGAAATTAGTGTTTTCGAGTTGCGCTTGTTGAACTGGTGATTTTTGAATGCCGTATATGCGTGTGTTCGGGAATTAATGGTACTTGGCTAATTGTTGTTATTTACAACCAATGTGTTCCTATCAATAATAATACAGGTGGCGTGTATGCTTGAAAATTTCTTAGACTTGATCGTATTGTGGTTTTTTGAAAAGTGGCATGAATTTGGGCGAGTCAGCCTTGTATTTTCAAATAAAACCTTGTGTCGGTATTTGAAAGTCGTGTTTAAAAGTGTTTTAGGACATTTTATAAAATGCTACCGCTGTTAAACCCTTGTCGTATTTGAAAGGATCTTGAAAACAATTTTTAACTTATCGGTTTTATTTTCGAATAACTAGAGTATACGATTTTAAAAATCAGATTAGCTTGGGGAAACCTAGGCTGTCGGGTCAAGTTCTGTTTGTTGAGTTTTGTATCGTCGGATTTTGTCTGACTTAGTCGCGTCGCGATGCGTCGTCTGAGTTCGTTGGTCGTGATTAGTATCGAGGGGCGATCGTCATTTTCGTGCGATCTGTGGATGTAAGACTCCCTTCTTTGTGTTGTGCCTCGTGTGACACGAGTTATTTGAATGATTAGTTGTTAAATGATGGAATCCTTCTGTGGATTTTGATTTCACGATATGTGTTTATTCGACTCTCGTATTTGCTTTATACGAGGAGTGTCGTCGCTGCTGATGTATTTTCGAACCGCATTTTATCCACTGCGTGAGTTCTTTCAAAATGACTTTCGGTATTTTGCAAACTGAGTTTTATTTCGTAAAACCGATCCCCTAAATCGAGTTTTGGCATTTTGGCCTTGAACATTTTATGACGATTTGACAATTTATTTTGTGAGTTTTGGAAAATATTACCGTCATCGGTCTTTTTGGCATTTTTGAAATGACGTGGAAAATTGTGTTTAGCCTGGTAAATCCTTGTGAGAAGGGTTTATGGCGTGTAATATTCCCAGGAGGATCTGGGGGTGTTACAACTATTTTGAAATGGTTTTGTAAACGATTTTTAGCATGGTGGGTTCCGGCGCGGAATCCACGGCGTAATATTCCCGGGAGGAACTGTAATATTTTACTATTTGTTTCCGAAAAAATTCATGAACTGTCTTGATTTGGAACGATTTGATGCGTGTGCTATGATGTGTTTAAAGTGAATGTTGATACATGTGAATTTTGGACATTTTGGCCTATTGTACTTCTGAAAAACCTTGAGTATCTTAGAAAATAAACCTCGAGACGTACTTTTAAAATGAATTATTATCTCGAAGTGTTCCCAAGATGCATACTAGCGCCACGCTATGTTTCAAAATTATTCTACTTTGAGAATCAAAATATTTTGAGATATTTCTAATGATTTAGAAACGCATTTGCTTAGACCCGAAGGTCGAATATTGCTGAAAAGTTTTAATTTAAAGAAGGTGTCCTCATTTTTTTATCAAGCGCAAGATGGTTTTTTTTTTCAATGTCTCGATGACGATGTTCGTACTACTTTTTTTTGATATATGATACTCAAGATCAACTGGTGCTTCCAAATTATTTTCAAAAGGTGGTTTTCGTTTTTAAAACCTATCGTTCCTGTTTGCGGTCCAGGAATATATGTGTGACGTTCGTACTCTCGTTAGGGTGTTAACCCCCGAGTTGTGATTGAATTGGTGGTGTGAGCATTGAGTCGTTCGCCACGCAGCTGTTGTGGTAGCCCTCTGTGAGAGGTGTGATGTTGGTATTGAATGTTGTCGCCTCGAAGTGATTTGAGAGTTATCGCATATATGCGAGCTGTTAGACCTTGGGTGTAATATCCGCAATTTCGAATTTCGGTAATTTTCTCTTTTCGGCGGAAGTCCGTTTTGACGACTCGCTCGTGACCTTTCGTCATTTCGAGAATGATTAATTCTGCACCTTTTGTCATCCGAGTTCGTTTCGGTGTTGTTTTGTTGAGTTTCGTGTCTTTTGGCGACTTTTCCGCACTTGAGTTCGATTCTTGCGAATCTCGTTTGAAACTGCTGTTTCGAGTTTCCCTTAAGTCCGTTTAACTTTGTTAGACGTGTTATAAACTTCGGTTTGGTTATTCGATCACGTATCGTGATTTTCGGACGTTTTGGGCCATATTTGTAATTTCCCAAAGTTTGGGGTAATTACTTCCGTTCTCGAATTCCGACACTTCGGGTGGTCAGAATCGTGTGTTCTATTAGCGCTTGGATTCGTATTTGCGATTACTTCGTAACCGTATCTCCAATTTTTACTTAGGTTCGGGTTTCGGGGTCGTCCGGGCCGTCGGAGTGGCCACGACCGAGTCACGGCCGGAGCAGGGCCTGGCCTGGCCGAGTTACGGCCGTAAGGTGCCAATTGCGGCCGTAATGTGTTCCAGTTACGGCCGTATGTGTGATCGGGTATGGCCGTACGGGCGTTGGGCATCTTCCAGACGAAGGCCGGTTACGGCCGTAATTTGTGCCACTTACGACCGTAAGTGCCCGAGAGTTGCTGGACTGAGTTTTGACGAATGCCGGTTACGACCGTAAGGCCTGCCGAGTACGGCCGTAAGGGCCGAGTTACGGCCGTAAGGCACTGCCGGTTACGGCCGTAACCCTGCCGGCTATATATAGCCCGGGCTCGGCCAGACTTCGTTTTTTCTCACTTTTTACTCGTTTTTCTTCCTTTTTCGGCGGCTGGCGACGGGAGGCTCGGTAAATCGAGTTCTTGGCCGATTCTAATCATTTCCAAGGCATTTTGGAAGATCCTTGTTGATTATATCAACATCTAATCCGTGTGTTTCGTCGAATCAAGGTATATTTCTTCATTTTCCTTCAAGTTGACTTTTCGGAGAATTTGTTCTTGATTTCGATTATAGTCCGATTTTGATACATCGGTTGGTGTAGTATGATGTTATTAATCGTGTTCTATGAGTTGTATATCCATATTTCGAGTTTGTTCAACTCGATTAGTGATTCGAGTGTTCTTGGGAGTTATCCAACATTGAGTGTTCGATTAAATGTCCCAATGAGTTTCCCTTTGATAGTTTCTTGGGATTTCCGTTGTTTTGGCCTTGATTATCGTCGTAACCATGTGTTATTGTTCCTTCCGGAGGTTTATAGGTGTTCGAGGATTCCGATGTTGAATCTCGTTGGTGATTGACGATTCGTGTGGTGTTATCCTCGTAATACTCGTGGTGCTATCGCCTTTTTGATATTGTTTGGGGGTTCGGGGCTATTCGACCATATTTCATCCGTCGTCTTGTTGCGACCGTGGTTTCGAGGCAAGTACCTTGTCCATATAATTCTTGTTTTGTGGATACGATAATTAGTGATCGTCTAAATGTGGTTGTTTGGTCGTTTGAATTAAACTTTCAAAAGATTCGGTTTAGCCTTGTTAAAGGCTTGCTTTCAAAACGCGTGTGTTTTGTGAATGGTGTGGTTTGTGAATAACTATGTGAATTCTATGGATATGTTTGGTGTTGATGTTGCACTTGGTATTGCGTGTGGACGTATATTATTTCATTTCGGTGCATTGTGGTTTGACGTGGTGTTTTGCTAAGTGTTTGATGCCTCTGGGTGAATTGTTTGAATATATGTGTTGTATTGTGCTGTGTGTGAATGTATGGATGTGGACGGGGCCTACGGTGGCACATGGCATGCGATCATGTGGCCAGGATGCAACAAGCGATTGGTCCAACCGTGAGAGCCTAATAAAAACTACGGTGGCACATGGCATGTGATCATGTGGCCAGGATGCAACAAGTGATTGATCCAACCGTGAGCGCCAAAGTTAATCTACGGTGGCACATGGCATGTGATCATGTGGCCAGGATGCAACAAGCGATTGATCCAACCGTGAGATGTGTGTGATTTGTTTAGCTAGCCAGCTCGGGAGGGTCCTTCGAGGCCTCGGGCGGGATCAATGGTATTACCCTATTCCCAAGGCGATGCATGTGTGTGATTTGTTTAGCTAGCCAGCTCGGGAGGGTCCTTCGAGGCCTCGGGCGGGATCAATGGTATTACCCTGTTCCCAAGGCGATGCTTGTGCGTGATTACGTTGTGTTGATTTTATGTCCGTCGAGGATACGTGAAGTTGGGCTCTGGCCCTGTGAATTGTTATCGGTTTTCTATTTGCGAAAACAAAACATTTGGGCTGTGACCCCTGTTGATTTTTGGAAAGGATAAGGATTGATAATCCCAAGTTGTTTTCTATTAAAACTCCCGAGGGTATTTTAGACCATTTTGCAAACCGTTCTCATTAATTGTGATCTTTCAGATTTGGAAAGTTTTACTCAAACTCTTGCCTCGGGAAGTATTCGTTTCGTTATATTTGAATCTTTGAGGATTCCTGGTTATTGTTATTCTTGGAATTTGAATTATATGGCTCGTATTTGCACTTTGTATTTGCACTAGCAAAACAGTGGAGTTTTGCTAACCCCCGAGTATTCGGGGGGTGGATGTCTGTATTGCATTCAGGTTTTAGAGCAGAGCATAGGGTCGGCATGAAGGATGATGAAAGATGAACGATACTAATCACATGAGGACCCGTTGATGTCGTATTGGTTAGTTGTATTTTATTTCCGCTGCAGTATTTTTCCCCGTTGTACGGGGGTAGTTTGTATTCGACCCCTGCGTGGGCATGTAATGTGTTAGAGTTGTATGTTTTTATTGAAAGGCCAAATCGGTCTACTGAGTCTTTTTAGCCTTAAAGGCATTGTCGAGTTGTTCGTTTGTTGTTACCATCCTGGTAGATCCTTGAGGAAAGGTTCTACGGCGTGTAATATCCCTGAGCGGATTGGGGGTGTTACATAAATGGTATCAGAGCTTAGGTTGTGGAACCCTAGGCTGTCGGGTCAGTGGTGTCTGTTGAGTTTTGTCTCGTCGGATTTTATCTGACTGAGTCGTGTCGCGACGCGTCGTCTGAGTTTGTTGGTCGTGATTAGTATCGTGGGGCGATCATCATCTTTGTGCGACCTGTGAATGTAAGTCTCCCTTCTTTGTGTTGTGCCTCGTGTGACACGAGCTATTTTTATGATTATTTGTGAAGTGACGGAATCCTCTTATGGATTTTGATTTCTTGATATGTGGTTATTTGACCCTCATATTTCGTTCATATGAGGAGTATTGTTGCTGGATTGTGCATGTTTGACTTTATTTCTTTTATCCGCTGCGTGAGTTCTTTTGTAATAGCTTTCGGTATTTTACCGACTGAGTTTTATTTCAAAAACCAATTCCCTTAATCGAGTTTTTGGCATTATGGCCTTGATCATTTTGGCGAAATTCTTATGACGGTATTTAGTATTTTGTAAATGGCTTTTGTGAGTTTTTGAAATATTACCGTCATCGGCCTTTTTGGCGTTTTTGTAAATGATTTTATCCTGGTGGGTTCCGGCGCGGGACCCACGGCGCTATAATGTTCCGCGTAATTTTCTGAAATTTTTGGGCATTCTAGCCCATTGAATTATCTTTGAAAACCTTGAGTATCTTAGAAAATAAATTTTGAGACGTACTTTTAAAATGAATTATTTTCTCGTGGTACATCCAAGGTGCCATAATATATTTCAAAATTCTTCTACCTCGAGGACCAAAAAGTTTTGAGATGTTTTCAATGTTTTAAAAACATTTTTACTTAGACCTGAGGGTCGAATATTCTGAATGTTTTTCACTAAGAGAAAGTGTCCTCATTTTTATCAAATGCGAAATGGTTTTCCAAAGTCTCGATAACGATGTTTCACGTTTGTACTTTTTTTTAAAAGTGATACTCAAGTTCAACCGGTGTTTTTTTGAAATTATTTTCAAAAGGTGGTTTTCATTTTTAAAACCCATCATTTCCTGCTTGTGGTCGGAGAAGGTGTGTACGATGTTGGTATTGTTGTTAGGGTGTTAGCCCTCCGAATTGTGATTGAATTGGTGGTGTGAACGTTGAGTCGTTCGCCACGCATATGTTTTGTTAGCCCTTTGTGGGAGGTGTGATGACGATCTTTAATGTTGTCATTTCGTGGTGGATTGCGTGTTATCGCACCTGTGTGAGCTGTTAAAGCTTGGGTTTGTACGTTTGTGTACATGTGTGATTGTTCCATGATGTTTGTAATTATGTGCTGGTTATTGTTCGGACCGTTAAGGTCGCCGAACGATACCGTCGTTGCTGTAGTGTTTGTGTGTGTATTACTTTACGATGGTAATCGTTGTATATGATATGTGTTATGATTCCTTGTTGTGCTGAGTTGGCATCTCCGCTATGTTGTTTTGCGATGTTATGCCCCATTGTATCTAGAGCCGAGGTGTTTCAACCGTGGTGTGCCGAGGGCATGCATGTACCAATTGTCCTTCTCGTCAGTAATGCATTTCAAGTGTGGACCCGAAAGACACAGGATCTAGTTTCGTGAGTTGGGTTCCGAGTTGTTCGGGGCGTGAACTTCAGTATAGATATCAGAATCGGCTTTGAGAGGCCTTTGAAGGATGTTTCTGTCGGTTGCCTGTTGTGTCGTCTCCTTGATTTCGTTGTTGTGAGTTTCGGGGACGACACTTCTTTTAGAAGAGGTCGAATATAATACCCGTATTATTTTTGGCTTCTATATTTTCTCTTTCTCCAGTCTATCGATTCGCTCATGTTCGTTGATACTTTCTGAACTTGTTCTGTATTTCGGTTTCATCGTTCGAACGAGCTGTGATCTTGCTTTGGGTCGATCTGGTTATCGCTGTAACTTTTCTGAGTTCGGTTCGATTCTTGTGAACCTTGTTCGGAAGTAACATCTTTTGATTCTACTAATTCTTTTATTCGAAGTGGATCGGATTTTGAACTTCTGTATTTTCGACTCTGTCGACTCGTTTATGTTCGTTGACATTTTCTGAGCTTGTCCTGCCCCTTGCTTTTGTTGATCGAACGAGTGCGGTATTGTTTCGGAATAACTCGTTTGTCGTTGTGATTTTTCGATTGCTATTCCCTTTCCTGTGGATCTTATGTGAATGCACATCTTGTTGTTTTCACCGGATCATATATTGTCTCGAGTCGAGATGTGAACCTTGGAGTTTTTGTTTGAATTTTATTGTTCTTCGTGATTCGAACATGATTGTTCGATTTTTGTTGTCTCGATCGTTGAGTTCGATCGTTTGATTGTTCGGTTTTTGTTGATCTCGTTTCGTGATTGTTGAACATTCAGAATCCTTCGTAATTCCCTTAAGTTCGGGAAATTAGTCTCGTTTTCGATCTTCCAACCCTTGGGCGGTGGAATTCCGTATTTGTTCAGCGATTGGCTCGCGTTTTGATTGATGTACCGTTGGGTTGGTCGATCATATTGATTTTCGTTCGTTGTGTTTTGTGATTGTTCGGATAATCGACTTGATTGTATTATCCGTTTGTTGATGCGTGTCACTTGTTGGATTTATTATATCTCTACAGTGGCGTTGTGTTGGTCGTCGTGGAGCGTGTTTTCACGCCGTATGTCTCTTTGCGTTTCTTGCAGCGTTTCGCCGTTGGGCGCGAGTTTTCAGTTTTGTGTATCTCGTCGAGTTTTCCTGGCGGGTATATTGCTTCCCCCTACCTGTTTTAAGTTTCGGGACGAAACTTCTTTTAAGGAGGGTAGAATGTAATATCCGCAATTTCGAATTTCGGTAATTTTCTTTTTTCGGCGGAAGTCCGTTTTGACGACTCGCTCGTGACCGTTTCGTCATTTCGAGAATGATTAATTCTGTACTTTTTGTCATCCGAGTTCTTTTCGGTGTTGTTTTGTTGAGTTCCGTGTCTTTTGGTGACTTTTCCGCACTTGAGTTCGATTCTTGCGAATCTCCGAAACTGCTGTTTTGAGTTTCCCTTAAGTCTGTTTAACTTTGTTAGACGTGTTATGAACTTCGGTTTGGTTATTCGATCACGTATCGTGATTTTCGGACGTTTTGGGTCATTTTTGTAATTTCCCAAAGTTTGGGGTAATTACTTCCGTTGTCGAATTCCGACACTTCGGGTGGTCGTAATCGTGTGTTCTCTTAGCGCTTAGATTCGTCTTTGCGAGTACTTCGTAACCGTATCTCCGATTTTTTCTCAGGTTCGGGTTTCGGGGTCGTCCGGGCTGTCGGAGTGGCCACGGCCGAGTCACGGCCGGAGCAGGGCCTGGCCTGGCCGAGTTACGGCCGTAAAGTGACGGTTACGGCCGTAATGTGTGCCAGTTACGGCCGTAAGTGTGATCGGGTACGGCCGTACGGGCGCTGGGCATCTTCCGGACGAAGGCCGGTTACGGCCGTAATGTGTGCCAGTTACGGCCGTAAGTGCCCGGCGATTCCGGATCGATTTTTGACGAATGCGATACGGCCGTAAGGCTCAGTACGCACGGCCGTAAGGGCCGAGTTACGGCCGTAAGGCACTGCCGGTTACGGCCGTAACCCTGTCGGCTATATATAGCCTGGGCTCGGCCAGACTTCATTTTTTCTCACTTTTTACTCGTTTTTCTTCCTTTTTCGGCGGCTGGCGACGGGAGGCTCGGGAAATCGAGTTCTTGGCCGATTCTAATCATTTCCAAGGCATTTTGGAAGATCCTTGTTGATTATATCAACATCTAATCCGTGTGTTTCGTCGAATCAAGGTATATTTCTTGATTTTCCTTCAAGTTGACTTTTCGGAGAATTTGTTCTTGATTTCGATTCTAGTCCGATTTTGATACATCGGTTGGTGTAGTATGATGTTATTAATCGTGTTCTATGATTTGTATATCCATATTTCGAGTTTGTTCAACTCTATTAGTGATTCGAGTGTTCTTGGGAGTTATCGAACATTGAGTGTTCGATTAAATGTCCCAATGAGTTTCCCTTTGATAGTTTGTTGGGATTTCCGTTTTTTTGGCCTTGATTCTCTTCGTAACCATGTGTTATTGTTACTTCCGGAGGTTTATAGGTGTTCGAGGATTCCGATGTTGAATCTCGTTGGTGATTGACGATTCGTGTGGTGTTATCCTCGTAATACTCGTGGTGCTATCGCGTTTTTGATATTGTTTGGGGATTCCGGGCTATTCGACCATATTTCATCCGTCGTATTGTTGCGACCGTGGTTTCGAGGCAAGTACCTTGTCTATATAATTCTTTTTTTGTGGATATGATAATTAGTGATCGTCTAAATGTGGTTGTTTGGTCGTTTGAATTAAACTTTCAAAAGATTCGGTTTAGCCTTGTTAAAGGCTTGCTTTCAAAACGCGTGTGTTTTGTGAATGGTGTGGTTTGTGAATAACTATGTGAATTCTATGGATATGTTTGGTGTTGATGTTGCACTTGGTATTGCGTGTGGACGTATATTATTTCATTTCGGTGCATTGTGGTTTGACGTGGTGTTTTGCTAAGTGTTTGATGCCTCTGAGTGAATTGTTTGAATATATGTGTTGTATTGTGCTGTGTGTGAATGTATGGATGTGGGCGGGGCCTACGGTGGCACATGGCATGCGATCATGTGGCCAGGATGCAACAAGCGATTGGTCCAACCGTGAGAGCCTAATAAAAACTACGGTGGGACATGGAATGTGATCAGGATGCAACAAGTGATTAATCCAACCGTGAGCGCCAAAGTTAATCTACGGTGGCACATGGCATGTGATCATGTGGCCAGGATGCAACAAGCGATTGATCCAACCGTGAGATGTGTGTGATTTGTTTAGCTAGCCAGCTCGGGAGGGTCCTTCGAGACCTCGGGCGGGATCAATGGTATTACCCTATTCCCAAGGCGATGCATGTGTGTGATTTGTTTAGCTAGCCAGCTCGGGAGGGTCCTTCGAGGCCTCGGGCGGGATCAATGGTATTACCCTGTTCCCAAGGCGATGCTTGTGCGTGATTACGTTGTGTTGATTTTATGTCCGTCGAGGATACGTGAAGTTGGGCTCTGGCCCTGTGAATTGTTATCGGTTTTCTATTTGCGAAAACAAAACATTTGGGCTGTGACCCATGTTGATTTTTGGAAAGGATAAGGATTGATAATCCTAAGTTGTTTTCTATTAAAACTCCCGAGGGTATTTTAGACCATTTTGCAAACCGTTCTCGTTAATTGTGATCTTTCAGATTTGGAAAGTTTTACTCAAACTCTTGCCTCGGGAAGTATTCGTTTCGTTATATTTGAATCTTTGAGGATTCGTGGTTATTGTTATTCTTGGAATTTGAATTATATGGCTCGTATTTGCACTTTGTATTTGCACTAGCAAAACAGTGGAGTTTTTCTAACGCCCGAGTATTCGGGGGGTGGATGTCTGTATTGCATTCAGGTTTTGGAGCAGAGCACAGGGTCGGCATGAAGGATGATGAAAGATGAACGATACTAATCACATGAGGACCCGTTGATGTCGTATTGGCTTAGTTATATTTTATTTCCACTGCAGTATTTTTCCCCGTTGTACGGGGGTAGTTTGTATTCGACCCCTGCGTGGGCATGTAATGTGTTAGAGTTGTATGTTTTTATTGAAAGGCCAAATCGGTCTACTGAGTCTTTTTAGCCTTAAAGGCATTGTCGAGTTGTTCGTTTGTTGTTACCAGCCTGGTAGATCCTTGAGGAAAGGTTCTACGGCGTGTAATATCCCTGAGCGGATTGGGGGTGTATATTGGGTTGGTATGATTGTGTGCATCGGTGATTGTTCCGCATTGTGTCGGTTGCATGTTGTATTGTTACCTTGGATCCCTTGTTGTGATTTTTGGGGGCGAGGTCGAAGGTAATCCCCGTATTATTTTTGACTTCTGCATTTTCTCTTTCCCAATTCTATCGACTCGCTCGTGTTCGTTGATACTCTCTGAACTTGTTCTGTATTTCGGTTTTTATCGTTCGAATAGGCCGTGATCTTGTTTTGGTTTGATCTGGTTAATGCTGTGACTTTTCCGAGTTTGGTTCAATTCTTGTGAACCTTGTTCGAAAGTAACATCTTTTAGTTCCTACCAGCTCTTTTAACGTCTTGAGTTGAAGTGTGAACTTTGGAGTTGTTATTCGATCATTGTTTTTCGATCATTATTTTTTCGATCGTTGTTGTTCGATCATTGTTTTTCGATCATTGTTGTTCGATCGTTATTTTTCGATCGTTGTTGTTCAATCATTGTTTTTCGATCGTTTTTGTTCGATCGTTATTTTTTCGATCGTTGTTGTTCGATCATTATTTTTTTTGATCGTTGTTGTTTGATCGTTGTTGTTCGGTCATTGTTGATTCTATCGTTGCTGTTCAATCATTGTTGTTCGATCGTTATTTTTTCGATCGTGGTCACCTTTGCAGATTTCTGTATGCATCATTTCTATTTTCCGACTGTTCGTGTTTCCTTGTAATATGTGCTTTGTGTTTTGCGATTGTTCAGATAATTGACTTGATGATATTATCTATTTCATGACGCTTGTCACTTGTTCGTTTTATTATTTCTCTACCTGTAGCGTTGTGTTGGTCGTCGTGGAGCGCATTTTCACGCCGTATGTTTCTTTGTGTTGTTCGTAACGTTTCGCCATTTGGGCGTGAGTTTTCGGTTCTTGTGTACCTCGTTGAGTTTTCCTGGCGGGATATTGCTTCTCCCTACTTGTTTTAAGTTTCGGGACGAAACTTCTTTTAAGGAGGGTAGTATGTAATATCCGCAATTTCGATTTTCGGTAATTTTATTTTTTTGATAAGAGTCCGTTTTTGACGACTCTCTTGTGACCGTTTCGTCATTTCGAGAATGATTAATTCTACACGTTTTGACATTCGAGTTCGTTTCGGTGTCGTTCTGTGGAGTTCCATGTTTCTTAGCGACTTTTCCACACTTGAGTTTGATTCTTGTGAATCTCGTTTGAAACTGTTGTTTCAAGTTTTCCGTAAGTCCGTTTAACTTTATTAGACGTGTTGTGAACTTTGGTTTGATTATACGATCACGTATCGTGAATTTCGGGCATTTTGGGCCATTTTTTAAATTCCTAAAAGTTATGGGTATGCATATCTGTATTTGTTGTCTCAACCCTTTCCTTGGTCGTGTATGATTAATTATTGCATTATGTTTTCATTTCGGGTCGTTGATGCTGTCCGCGAGCATTTCTTCGTGTTCGTTCTGTGCGTTTTTGGAAATCGAGTCGTCGGGTCATGGCGGCCGATCTTGGCCAGACAGTGCGGCCTTTGTCGGAAGTCTTGAGCCGCCAGCGAGCATGGCGAGAACCGCGTAGCGCACGCTACGTCCGGAAGGCCGCGCCTTCTTTCGGCAGTGTAGCGCATGCCGTCGGCCGGCAGCGTCTGTCTCGGATCTCAGGCGAGAGGGTTTCTGAGGTTCTGGACTCGGGTAGGATCGGCAGGTAGCGCACGCTACTGTCGGTCGTGGCGCACGCTAACCGGCAGGTGTATCGCACGCTATCGGCCTACTAGCGTACGTTACCTGGACGAGCTGTTTAGTCCAGGGGCTACTAGACAGGTCGTCTAGGGCGCGCTAGCGTCCGCGCAGCCTGCCTTCTCGGGAGTCGGGCGGGCGAGTCACGGTCGGCAGTCTTGTCGGCGATCTTTGGGTCGTGCGGGCCTGGCCGAGGGTTACAGGCGATCGGCCGATAACGCACGCTAGTCCGGGAAGGCTAGCGCATGCTAGTCCGACCCAGTATATATGACAGAGCAGCCTCATTTTCACTCGTTTTTCATTTCCTTTCTTTTCTGTCCGCGACTGGAGGTTCGGAGGAGGCGAATCCATGTTGTTAGACAATGAATCCACGAAGTTCTAGAGGTTATATCATTGATTAATCATCCTATATCATCCTTCGATCCAGCGAATCAAGGTTAGATCTCTAGAACCCTACTTTTGGGAAGATTTGGGGGTTTTCGCGTTTTTGTCCGATTCGTTCCGTTTTGTTGATTACATGATGAATATGATTAATATTGTTGGTATTCTTAGTTTCCCTACGGATTCATGGTACATTTCGTGGTTTTTACGGAATCGATAGGGTTTGGTTGTGGTCCGCCCTCGTAGTTGTTTATATACGAATATAGATGAATCGTAGGCGGGTTTTCGGGTGTATTCCAATTCCGTATTCATTTAGAAATGGTTGTGATTGTATTCTTCGAATCGTTAGGTTCGGTTTCGTTGGTTCCTAGCATTCGTCGGTGGCTTTCCTTTCCGTTCGTTGCGTCGTCAATTATTCAAGACTAGTATTTTTGGAAACCTTTATGCTTAACGTGAAATGGTAATGTATATTGTGTGTGATTTGCTCACCTCGGGAGGGTCCGACGGGATCACGGAGGGAATCCAATGATTTTAGCTCTGGATTCATGAGTTTGTTTAGCTAGCCAACTTGGGAGGGTCCTTAGAGGCCACGAGTGGGATTTGTGGCTTCGTCCCGGTCCTAGGCGATGCATGTGCGTGATTTGTTTTAAGATATGGCCAGCTCGGGAGGGTCCTTAGAGGCCTAGAGTGGGATTTGTGGCTTCATCCCGGTCCTAGGCAAATGTGATTGACTGATTGTTTCCGGAAAAGGCATGTCTGGTTTTAGTTTTGAAATGTTTTGGTGCATTGTACTATGAAATGTGTAAGCGATTGGTTTGCCTTGAATACTTGTACTAGCGTAATTGCTAACCCCTTTGGGGACTCATTTTGGGGAAATTCTTGTTATGGATTTCAGGTTATGTTCAGCCAGACGAGCGGGCGCTGGGACGGTACGAGGATGCCAGCCAAGGTTGTTTACATGTGCAATTGAGTCTTATTATTCCTACTGTCTCTTTTGATATGGTTGTTTTCCAAATTGTAAACTTATAGATTATACTCGCGAGTACTTAGGCTTTTCCTTCGGATTGTGATTGGTCTTCGTTAAAGTTACTATATTTGGCAGTTGATGTTTATTATGCCGGTTGCACCGGACGAGTTATTTTATGTTCGTGTTGTTAACATTTGTTTCTTTGCTAACCGAGACGGTTAGTCGAGTGGTGTTTTCTTGTTCTAGCCTGGTGGGTCCCATGTAGGGGTCCACGGTGCTGTAATACACTTCGAATATCTCGAGGGTGTTACACTATCGACAAAGCTTAATGATCCAGGGAGTTTTTCAATTCCTTGCTCTATGTCGGGTTGTTCATTAAATGATGTATTTGTTGATCATGGTTCAAGTGTCAATATATTGCCTTTGTCTATTTTCAAGACACTTGGATTAGGAGAGTTGAGACCATCTCCAGTGAGCTTACAATTCATAGATCGATCTTTAGCTTGCCCAAAGAGAATTGTGGAGGATGTAATTTTAAAGATTGATAAGTTCGCCTTCCCCGTTGATTTTATAGTGCTTGATGATGATGGGAAGCAAGATGGTCTAGTAATACTTGGACGTCCATTCTTAGCCACTACACGTGCTTTAATTGATATGGATCGAGCAGAATTAACGATTAGGACGCATAATCAAAATGTTGTATTTTTGATGACCCCTCGATTTGATGGATTGACAAATGGAGAACCTCCCGATAAAATTACACGTAAACCGGATTGTAAGAGCTCGTCGAATGATCCGGGATGAAGGAGACATGCGTCTGGCTGAAGACGTTAAATTTAGCGCTGGTTGGGAGGCAACCCAACACTTGCGTCCGGCTGAAGACGTTAAACTTAGCGCTAATTGGGAGGCAACCCAATGGTTTTTGTTGGTTTATTTTGTTCTTATTTGCATTTTATTTTTATTTTTTCTTGATGAGGAACTGACCGGTTCAACGGTAGGTGTCCAATTCGCAGGAAAAAGATTCGGAGACCAGGAGCGCACTTTCCAGGCTAGTACGACACGGGCAGTGTCATTCGACATGGTCAGGTCGGGCATCCAGACGTTTTTTTTGAGTTTCTGGGCAGGTGCGACACGGGCTGTGTCGTTTGACACGGTCGGGTCAGGCTGACAGTTGATTTTCACTTTACACGCATGTGCGACACGGGCCGTGTCATTTGACATGGTCGGGTCAGGTGGGCAGACGATTTTTATCAAATCTGAGCAGGTATGACACGAGGCATGTCCAATAAGGCCACTTCCCTCCGCCCAATCAATATGACCGATTGTAAGTATTTCTTGACCCAAAGTTTTTATTGTTTAAATATTATACCTCCTTTGTGTGTATATTCTTTAATTCAAGTTTGAGGGGAGATATTGGGTCAAGATATACTTATATTGTTCGTTTTTCTCTAACACCTTGTTTTGTTTGTTTATTTTATTGTTTGTTTGTTTCTATTTTTTTTCGAATTTTGGTGTAAAGATTTGCTTGGATTTTGGTGTGAATTGTTGTTTTTGAACTTGGTGTGTTTTGATTATTATTTACTTGGATGAAACTCGAAAGAGTGAACTCTTGTCTTGGATACCTCGGGATTTATTTTGTTATTTTGACATGCAAATCGAGGATAATTTGAAGAGGAAAAATTATAGAATAATCAAAAGGGTGTGAAATTGAATAAATAGTTTAATATCTTGGAAATATGAATAAATCTAACTTGTGAGCTTTTGAGACTTCGTGCATCATTAAATATGCAAGTTTCATTGTCGAGTGTATCATTCATGTTTTAAGACTCTATAACTTGCCGTGGTATCTTATTCAAAACAACAAGCGTGTGTGCAAATTAGTGATGGTGATTTTAGGCGATTTGTATTTTGGCAACCCTTCAAACCTTTTGGCCAACCTGAAAATTATTTCCCTAGTTAGTCCGACTGAGCTTAAAGCCTATTTCTTGTTAGCCACATTATGAGCTTTTCGTTCCATTATAAACTTTTGTCCCTATACTTGAGCTTATTACAACAAATTGGCAAAAGAATGAAAAGGTGTGTGGAGGCGATTGGGAAGATTGTTGGTTCAATTGCAATGATTTATCAAAATAAATTTGAAGGAAGAATGATGTGATTATAATGATGATGTTGTCCACCACATGAAAAGGCAAAAAACAAAGAGTGGGCAGAAAAAAAAACGAGATTTATTGAAGCAATAAGGAGAAAAAAAATTAAATGGAGCGATAAGGAGGAAATAAAATAAATGGAGCGATAAGGAGGAATAAGATTGTGATTTTCACTTTCGAAAGCGCTTATTGCAATTATATTAAAATCAAGGGGTTGAAGGAAGCAAATTCCAGAAAAAATTCTCGAGCTTCTAATTGAGCGAAGTGATTATTGGGATGTAGTTCTAATTTGCTCAAGTCAAATCACTTTAGCCATACATATCCTACACCAACCAAAAAGCCTACATTACAATCAATAAAGTCCTTTTTGATTCACCAAATTTGCATGCACAAATAGTGGTAGAGATGTAGACGGTTGGCAAGCTTATGGAGATTCTTATTTCATTGAATGAGTTTTGAGCGTACACATATCCCTTTATACACTTTGAGAGCCAGTGAATACACTTGACCTGTGAGGTTTATATTTTCCAAGTATTGATTATGATGTTAAGGAAGCACCCCAGAGATTTGAATACATTATAGAACTCGACTTATTTATTACTTGAGGTGTATTGATGAATTTTCATAATGATCCTTTGAGGTGTGTTGAGGGGTCAGTTCCCTTAAGAGTGGTTATTTTGTAGGGCATTGCTCGGGACGATCAACGTTCAAGTTTGGGGGATTTTGATAACACTCATTTTTACACATATTTTTATAAGCTTTTTCTGGATTTTAAGATCCTAAAATGTGTAGAATTGTGTCGTTTATGCTCATATTGTGTTTATTGGACTCGAAAACGCTTGGGTACGGTTTATTGATTTTATAGGTGTTTTAAGGATATTATCAAGTAAGAACGAAGTCTCAATCCCCAACACATATCATGCAATGCGGAAACAAAAGATCGAGCCAAAAACGGAGTCAAAACGGACCAAAATAGACTCGGTCGTGTTATTTGACACGGTCCGTGTCATTTGACATGGTCCATGTCATTTGACACGATCCGTGTCATTTGACACGGTTCGTGTCACTAGCTTGGCTGTGTCAACTGACACAGTCAGGTTCCTTGTCCAGAACCTTTTTGCTGTTTCTAGAGCAGTATGACGTGGGCCGTATCATTGACACGGGCCGTGTCGCTTTTCGGTGCAAAAATTACTTTTTAACATTTTTGCATGATTTGAACAAGAAAAATGGTCTTTTTGGGTTGATAAAAGGGGCCTGGGATCAGATTTGAAAGGGATATTCTGATTTAGAGAGTCTTGGAGAGTTGGTGAGTGATGAAAAACACAAGATTAAGCAAGAAACCTACCAAAAGAAGGAGACTTGGAGGAAGAAAAGAAAGAACTCTTGAAGAACATTTTGAAGGCTTGATCCTACATCCACTCAATACACCATCCGAGTTTTATCTTCTCCCTATCTTTTACTTATTTTTGTTATTTTATTTAACATGAACATGATGAACATAATATTTATTGAGATTTTCTTCATTACCATGTCCGGCTGAACTTGTAGATTCCGGGCATGGAAGTACGTTGATTCATGTTGTTATTGAGGGATTGATGAATATATATCTAGTGTGATTTATTTATCAAATGCTTGGTTTTAATTCATGTTAGAGCACTTGATCAATGTTTTTACATGTTTAACTTAATTGCTCATAATTCGAGAGAATAGGGCATTAATAGGTTTCGAGTATTTAACGTAGTAAATTACGAGATTGAGAAATCGGTGATGAACTATGATGATATTTAATCTTATGAACATTTTGGAATTAGATAATTTATAATAGACGAAGATATTGTTATAGGTTGTTTAATCTACGTTTTAATGCATCTCGAGAGAGACTTTAGAATATTATTGTGGTTATCATTTTGGAGACATACTTAGAACCCTTCGATATCAATCCCGACTAAACTTAGTGATCAACGGAAACCTAGCCTTGGAATCTATCTTTCAAAACTCTTTAAATTCTCTTTAATTCGGATATTGTCATTTATTTAAATTAATTGTCATCATTTTATTTTATTTTGTTAAACATTCATTCACCTTTCGATCATCTAGATAAAACCGAAATTATTATAATCTAGTTCTCAACACAATAGGAATATTTAGTCTCTGTGGAATACGACCTTGCTCGTTGCTTTCTACATTTACTCCGTATACTTGCGGATTGTTTAAAAATATAGCGAACAGTTAATCACCGGTGACTTGGTTTGTGCTGTTGTGAAGGAGTTTCTGGTAACTGGGAGAATTCTTAAACAAATAAACTCTACTTCTATATGTCTTATTCCTAAATCTATCAACGCTTCTTCTTTGGTGGACTTTAGACCTATTGCTTGTTGTAATTTGGTCTACAAGTTTATTACAAAGGTGTTAGCAAATAGATTAAAAAGTATGTTACCTGATTTGATTGATTCTTACCAAAATGCTTTTGTGCTAGGTAGAGATTTGTTCCAAAATGTCTTTCTTTCAGGAGCTGATTAGAGGTTATAGTAGAAAAAATATTTCTCCTAGATGCATGCTGAACATTGATCTTAGGAAAGCTTATGATACTATTAACTATAATTTTCTGAAATTCGTACTTGTGGGTTTTGGTTTTGATAGTTGGTTCACCCATCTCATTATGACCTATATTTCTACAACAAAGTTTTCTTTTTGTGTTAATGGTGTTCTTGAAGGGGATTTGCCTGGCAAACAGGGTTTGAGGCAGGGAGACCCTTTTTCTCCTTACCTTTTTGTTCTTTGCATGGAGTATATGACTAGAATGTTGCATAAGGCTGTTTCAAATCAGCCTTGTTTTAAATATCATCCCAAATGTAGCAGAATTGGTCTAACACATCTGTGTTTTGCAGATGATTTATTACTCTTTTGCAGGGGAGATACTAATTCTTTACAGGTGTTGAAACAAGCCATGTACAAATTCTCACAAATGTCAGGCTTGCAGATAAATCAAGCCAAGAGTTCTATTTTTCTAGCTGGAGTCTCTAGTGATGCAAAAGCAGAGTTACTGAGAGTGTGGAATTTTTTGGAAGGCTCTTTCCATGTGAGGTATCTTGGGATTCCTCTAAGTCCAAAGTAACTGAGATTTCATGACTATGACCCTCTGATAAATAAGATGACTGGGAAGATCCAAGGTTGGGCTTCAAAACAGTTGACCTATGCTGGAAGATTGTTATTGATCAAATCTATGTTGAGGAGTATTCAAAGGTTTTGGTGCCATGTATTCCCTATCCCTGTTGGGGTTGTCAACAAAATGGAACAATTATGTAGGAACTTTCTCAGGTGTGGGCAGCAAAATGGAAAAAGAAATCTGATTGCTTGGAATCAGGTCTATCAGGATTTGGAGCATGGAGGGTTAAATATAAAAGGAGGTTCTTAGCTGGAATCATTCACTTTTGAGTGCCCATGTTATCAACTTGGGTAATCCTTATGCCCTTGCTACTATTTGGTCCAGCTGGGTGAAGCACTATAAGCTAAGGTATATTAACATTTGGGATGTGGAGGTTAAATAATGCGATTCTCCTTGGTGGAAAAAAATTCTGCTTCTTAGGGACAATTTGAAGGAAAAGTTTCCTGGGTGTAATAGTCAGATTCTTCTTGCCAATGGACCCAAGACTGCGGTGAGGAATTGCTATGAGTCATTCCATAAATCTTGCCCTAAAGTTGGTTGGAGTGAACAAGTTTGGAATACTATTTCTAGTCCTAGGGTTTCCTTCATTAACTGGCTGGTAGTATATAAAAGAATTGCCACTAAAGACAGACTTTTGAGGTTCAATATTGTGCAGGATGCTAATTGTTTATTGTGTAATCTGTCTGTTGAATCTGTTAACCAACTTTTCTTCGAGTGTGCTCTTTCTAAACAGGTTATTGTGAAAATGATGGGTCTTGTTGGTTTTAGAAGGGTTGACTACTCCTTAGATAGTTGGTTAATTTTATTTTGCAGGTCACAACACAAGAATTCTGTTGCATACAGGATTAGAGCTGCCATGTTTGGTATTACTTTAGCTGGTATTTGGAAACTAAGAAATGTTAAATGTTTTCAGAATAAATCTATTCCTATTGATGTTTTGTGTAAAGAACTGGCTGGAGATTTTAAGATATGCTTGAAATATAAATTTAGGAATAGAATGAATAGATCTGTGCATAGTGTTACACACCATATAGATAATTTCACTAGTACAAAATATGCTTTTTACGACATCTAATTTACATCGGTTTATAGAAAACCGATGTAAAAAATTAAAATTACATCGGTTGTATAAAAAAACGATGTTAAAATTAAAATTTCGGAACTTTTACATCGGTTATTGCGTAAAACAGATGTAAAATAAGTACCTCGTTTACATCGGTTGGATATAACTGATGTGAAAGTTAAAAATTAGTTAATTTTACATCGGTTTCTTTATATCCGATATAAAATGACTCCCGTTTTACATCGGTTCGTTTATAACTGATGTAAATGACTTCCCGGTTTAGTATTCTACAACGGTTGTTTTTTAACCGATGTAAAAAGATGTATTTTACGACAGCTGTTGATAACCGTAGTAATTTGTTCTAATTTTACTGCTGATGCCCTTACATGTCTTTTGCATCTTTTTCCTATTTCCTGCCCTAAAAGCCGTATGAACGAAAAAGCAGGCAAAAAAAGAAAACCAACACTATCGGAAAAGCAACGAGAGCCCCCACCCTTTTCTCACACAGAGCCCCGCGAGAACTTGGCGCTGCTCGTCCTTTTCTCACCGGCGCTTCTCGTCCTTTACCGGCTGCTCGTCCTTTTCTCACCGGTGCTGCTCGTCCTTTTCTCACCGGCGCTACTCGTCCTTTTCTCACCGGCGCTGCTCGTCCTTTTCTCATAGATCTCATAGTAGAGCCCCGCGAGAATTTCCGACTCCCTTTTCTCACCGGAGTGTGCCTCTGATTCAACCGACTCCCTTTTCTCACCGGAGTGTGCCTCTGCTTCAATTTAAATCTGCTCATTCCAATTGCTTCGTAAGTAAAAATTTTATTATTTCCTGCCCTAATCCAGACCAGATAATCTTTTTCCTATATGTGTAGGGATAACTTCGTTCTACAAGTTGTGTTTTATTTCCCGTTGGTTGTCTTTGATTTTAGTTTATATGGTATTAGTGGATTTGATTTTTGGTGATGTGTTTCGTAATATGGTAATGAGACTTGGAGTGATAAAGCGGCACAAAAATGGATTGATCAAACCTTATCCGAACCAAAACTACCCAGTGATCTTTCAAAATTAATAATTCCACATACAATTGTTTCCACAAAATGCACGGCCATAATTTATTTCCAGCTTCCCTGTTGATGAGCTTCTGTTGCACTCTATAGAATGTTCTGTCTCAGGAATCGCATTGAACGATTGAGAAGCAGGTGCATGGCTAGTCGTCATCATTGTTTTACAAGGCTGTAAAAAATGGTATCATTAGATAACTAGTCAAAATAATAGGAGTATCATTTCAGCATCACGAACCAAAGAACAAGTTGTGGACTGGTCATCTGTAATTGAACTGGTCATCTGGAATTCAAGTACAAGTACTCATGATATACAAAAATTGAAAATAAGGAACAAAGTGTGGGCAAGTTAACATGGGAGAACAAATTTAAATTCACCCTCTTGCATATGGTTTCCTGGGTGCGGCACAAAACTGAGCTTCTGCCTTGGCGATAGACAAACGTGTGATATGATCTGAGGTCTAGCTTCAAACACAACTAATAATACTATGTCAGGTGTCTATTTGGTTGGGGTGTTAAGGTCCTATTAAATTGTAAAACTAGGCTACTACGTAGTTTGTTTGGTAGTTCACAGTCCTAGTTTCATAACAAGTCCGGTTGAATCAAACCATTAGGCCCTGTTGTTTTCTGATATGCACCTCTTTAACTCAAGTTTATATCATTTTATTAGCCTTGTTTTTCCCAAAACCAAAATTAACCACTCAACCAAACATATTATGATTGACTCATGTCCATCACATCACCACAAAATGCACCAAGATGTTCATTTAATCCAAATGTCGAATTGGATTTTTGGATGTGTGTTTCTGTTTGTTATATTCAGGATTTGATTATAATCCTACGAGGATTTTATTTTTAAATGAAGAGAATTCTGCAAATAATTTACACAGTCCTAGTAGGTCTTTTAGTATTTCTTATGTTTTAAAAACTCATGTAGTTTTATTGATGCAAATTTTCTAATATTATATTTTGAAAATGGTGTTCCACAGAATAGAAAAAATGAATCATAGTTGGATGAAAGCAAGTCGCATAAGCGATGAGTACGAGAATGGAGTTGAACATTTTCTAGAATTTGCTCAACGCAATCAATCAGAGCCCAAGGATGGAAAATATTTTTGTCCTTGTATCAACTGTTTGAATGGGAGGAGACATGAAGTTGACCTTATTCGGGAACATCTTCTTTGCGATGGAATTAATAAAAATTATACAACATGGATATGGCATGGTGAAGTGGCAGATATTCCAACTAAGCACGCTGATGTAGATATGGAAGATCGATTTGAAGACATGATTCGGGACGTCGGACATGAATATTTTCAACAACCACATGTGTACGACACTCTACAAAGTGACTCGGAGACACCATTGTATCCAGGCTGCCAAAATTTCACACGTCTGTCAGCAGTTTTAAAATTGGTCAATGTGAATGCAAGAAATGGCTGGAGTGATAAGAGCTTCACTGAATTACTTGAGTTATTGAAGGAGATGCTTCCAGAAAACAACACATTGCCAAACCGTAACTATGATGCGAAGAAAATATTATGTCCGATGGGTATGGAGTATAAGAAAATACATGCATGCCCCAATGATTGTATTTTATATAGAAAAGAGTTTGAAGCACTGCACAAGTGCCCGAGGTGTGGAGTTTCACGATACAAATCAAAGTCCACTGATTGTGATAGTGATGAAGAAACGAATCGGGGTCCTCCAGCGAAGGTGTTATGGTATCTTCCAATAATTCCAATGTTTAAGCGATTATTTGCCAATGCAAATGATGCAATGAACCTTTCGTGGCATGCAGATAAAAGGATATCTGATGGACAGCTTTGCCATCCAGCTGATTCTCCACAATGGAAAAAGATTGATCAGCTCTTTCCTGATTTCGGGAGTGAGCCATGAAATCTTAGGCTTGGACTCACTGCAGATGGAATGAATCCCTTTGCTAACTTAAGCACTAAACACAGTTCGTGGCCCGTTATGCTCATAATTTACAATCTCCCCCATTGGTTGTGTATGAAGCGAAAATATATCATGTTATCTATGATGATTTCAGGCCCGCGACAACCGGGAAATGATATTGATGTTTATCTAAGCCCATTGGTTGAAGACTTACGAATGTTGTGGGAGAAAGGGGTTGATGTGTTTGATGGATACCGCCAGATGCTTTTAGATTACGTGCAATATTATACTGTACCATTAATGACTTTCCAAAGATATGGGAACTTGAGTGGTTATAGTGTTAAGGGGCATCTAGCATGTCCTATATGTGAGGAAGACACAAGCTACATACAGTGAAACATGGAAAAAGACTGTCTACACTCGATATCGGAAGTTTCTCACATGTAATCACCGTCGTAGATTGAAAAAAGCTTTTGATGGATGTCAAGAGCACGGCATGGCGTCGACACCCTTAACTGGTGCCCAAGTTTATGAGCGAGTCAAGAACATGAATACAATATTCGGAAAGACCCAAAAGAAGGATACTGAGAAAAACATATGGAAAAAAAAGTCGATATTCTTTGATCTTCCATACTGGCGCGATCTAGATGTGCGACCTTTGTATAGATGTTATGCACGTGGAAAAAAATGTGTGTGATAGTTTAGTCGGCATGCTTCTCAACATTAGAGGTAAGACTAACGATGGTGTGAACGCTCGTAAAGATCTAGTTGAGATGGGAATACGACCAGAGTTATATCCTGAATCAGTAGGTAAGCGAGCATACCACTTTGACATGTCATACTTTATCAAAAAAAGAAAGGACAAGTTTTTGCCAGTGTCTTCGAGGCGTTAAAGTGCCACAAGGTTACTCTTCAAATATTAAGAGTCTTGTGTCATTGCAAGACCTTAAATTAGTTGGCTTAAAGTCTCATGATTGCCACGTACTGATGCAACAACTCCTACCAGTGGCTATACGTGACATTTTGCCTAAAAAAGTTAGGCATGTTGTAACTCGTCTGTGCTATTTCTTCAATGCTTTATGTAGCAAAGTAGTTGACCCTTTAGTGTTGGATGATTGGGAAAAGGAGGCTGCTAATATCTTGTGTCAACTAGAGATGTACTTTCCTCCCTCATTTTCTGACATCATGGTTCACGTAATTGTTCATTTAGTAAGAGAGATAAGAGATTGTGGCCCTATTTATTTTCGATGGATGTACCCAATTGAACGATACATGAAAATCCTGAAAGGGTATACAAGAAATCCAAATCATCCTGAAGCATCCATTGTTGAAAGGTACATTGCAGAAGAAGCCATCGAGTTTTGTACAGACTACATGTCACAAGCAGAAGGTGTAGGGTTGCCGAAGTCTCGTCATGATGGAAGATGTGGAGGTAAGGGTACACGGGGTTTGAAGATTAAAACAAAGAGTCGCGAGGAAGTGCTTCAAGCTCATTTGTATATATTGAATAATACTGATGAGGTTCTTCCTTACATGTCTACTCATAAGGCTCTTGTGAAGTCCAAAAATTCTCGGATGAGTGAAAAATGGGTGTTGACCGAGCATAACAAGACTTTCTTGAAGTGGTTTAAAGAAAAAGTTAGTCTTGATGATAGTGCTTCTGATACATTGAAATGGCTAGCACATGGGCCTAAGTTTGATGTCATAACTTGGAGTGGGTACGACATCAATAAGTTCTCATTCTACACTAAGTCACAGGATGACAGGAGTACTGTGCAGAACAGTGGAGTTACTCTTCAAGCTGAGTCCATGCACTTTTCTAGTTCAAAAGATAAAATTCCTATTATGGCTTGCACAAGTTACTTTGGAGTTATTGAAGAGATTTGGGAGGTTGATTATGTTAAATTTAGAATCCCTATTTTTAAGTGTAATTGGGCTGATAATAACACTGGTGTACAAGTTGATGAATTGGGATTTACATTGGTAGACCTTCACAAGGTTGCTTATAAAGACGAGCCTTTCATCATGGCATACCAAGCAAGACAAGTGTTTTACATAAATGACCCATGTAATGAAAGATGGTCGGTGGTTCTTCAGGGCAGAAGCGTAGACGTGTCTCATGAGAATGAATATTCAATGTTCGATAATTATGAAACTCTTTCTTTCTCAACACGCATACCTCCCATTGATGAAAATGAAACGGATGGTATGCATGTCACTCGTAGTGATCATGACGAAGGCATATGGGAGAACGTTCATATATAATTTTAAGTACATTTCCTTAATTTATCTTGTTGAATTGTAAGGGTTGTTATTATTTGAACTATATGTCTTGTCTACAATTAGCCCATAGTAAAAAGATTGGATGTTATTGTTGTTTTTTCCATTATCATCCGACAAAAAACCAAGCTGCACAACAAAAAAAAATTAGTATTGTTAAGTCTCCTTTTATGCTCCATATTTTATGTTTTGTATGGCCAGAGAACAGGAACCCCTCCTCCTGTTGTCGGGATGCCTAATCCATTTGATTTCTCATCTATGACAGGATTGCTTAATGTATGTGTTTCTCTCTGTCTATATATATATATATATATATATATATATATATATATATGTGTGTGTGTGTGTATATATATATATATATGTATTTCCTCTTTTATTCTGGTCTTTCTTGGAGAGTATTTATATAGGTGGCGAATCCATTGAAAAGAGGTGACACTGCAGAGAATATGCTTTACTGTGGCATAAAAAATATAAAGAGTGGAGCCTTTTTTTTTCTTAGTAACATTTCAGGATATAATTCACATTGATTCTTTCCGGCATACTATGCTTTTGTTAATGTTTGCTAAAATTGTATTTTGTCTGTATGCAGGACCCGAGCATCAAGGAATTAGCCGAACAGATATCAAAAGATCCTTCATTTAGTCATGTGGCAGTAATGACTTGAATACCTTTCAAGGTGTTTGATTGAAGATGGTATCCCCAAATTTGATATGCAACAATATTATTCGACGATGGAACAAGTATTGCAAAACCCACAATTTATGAACATGGTCGAGAGGTGGGTAACGCATTGATGCGGTGTATTGCTTGGTTTCACATTCATGACTCTGGTAGAATATTATCCTATATGTAGATATCATTAGCAAGTGAATCATCCTATGTTTTCACAGATCCACATGTCCGGCATGCTTGAGAGTTTGACAAATCCAAAAAAACCAACTTCAAGAACATATGGCGCGTGTGAAGGACGACTGTCCTTGAAACCTATTTTAGATGAGATCGAGAATGGTGGTCTGCTTTGCAATGATGAGGTTTTACCTCTTTATGGGTTCTCTTAATTTGTTTTTCTTATGGATTTATAACTTCAGTTTGGGATGTTATTGTGTTTGTGAGAATATGACTCTTACAAGCGTAACTTGGTGTTGGGTGTGTGGGAGGGGTGTTGTGGTGTATTTATTATCTTGCTTGACCAACATGTTTGGAGATTCCAAGATTTGCGCTTTCTAATTACGCTTCTAACTCTACTTCACACCATGCAAACATTAGTACTATCTTTCATCTGCGTTCTCGATTTCTTAGATTTTTATCTCAATTGATCTCCTAAATTATACATCATGAATTTGATGTTTTCGTTTCGGTTTCAAAACTTTTGGTTCATACACTTGGGTGTTTCGCTTTCTTCTTTTGTATTCGTCATGCCGTCATGTATCTTTTGTAATAATGCATTCGGCTTTGATTTAGTATCCTAGCTTTATGCATAAACATTGTGAAGTACTATCATTTATCCCGAATCCGAGAATAAAATCCTGTTTATGGACCAAACCTAACACATACTTGGGAAGTGACTTCGTTAAGAAATCTTCAGAAACCTTATTCTTTGACTCCAAGTAAAGCCCCACTTAAGCATCAAGCGATGCCGCAAAACACTATTATATTTTCATTCAGATATTCAACAGTTCATCTTCTATAAGACAAATTGCTCATCCAATTCCTCCTAGTCAATCCACCTTATCTGGCTTTACACCTCAAGAAGTACGAAGAGCTGAGATTGATATCTCAATAGGAAGTTAGGGGAATCATTAGGAGTAAGAATGGATAGGACCAGTTTCTAAAAGTTCATATCAGGTCTTTTCTGTTTTGATTGTTATGGAATTTGTTAATGAACAGGTATTGGAACCATAATGAGGTTCTCCGGAAGTTGGGTGAAGCAATGGGATCTGCTGTTGGAGGAGAAAGTGGCACATCTGCTGGTGATACAGCTGAAGATGATACAGAGGAAGTAAACGAGGAGGAATCCATTGTTCACCACACTGCTAGTATTGGTGATGTGGAGGTACATACATCTCCGAGTAGTACTGCTCTTTAATATCATGATTAGAATCAGTGGTTGCTTGAAAGGCCTCTAGAGTAACCTTCGTGAAAGGCTATGATTTGCTTGTGCTAGTCTTAGTCCAATCTTCATTCTTGAATATCAATAAAGTGTTGCTCTCTGCTTGATTGTTATTAGAATTCTATTTAACCTAACATATTTCATGTTACATTGCACCGAATATGAGTCACCTTGTTTATATTAATTTGACTTGCTTTTTTTAAATAAAAAAATTTATGGAATTAATTAGGGTTTAAAGAGTGCTTTGGCTGCTGGTGGCGATAAAGATGAAGAAGATTCTGAGGCAAGAACTGCGTTGCATTTTGCATGTGGATATGGCGAGGTACAACTCTAAATTTTCGTACGATGAGCTTTTATTTTGACTTAGTAGTATCTTTACCCTTGAATCTGGGCTTAGATCTGTTGCTACATTTTTGGTTCTTTTACCTTTTATGTTCCACCCACTACTAATATGCAATTATTTTCTTGGTTTGATTGCAAAAGGTACAGTTTATATTTGGAAATTAAAAATACCACCTGTTTGATATTTATTTCAGTTGTAGAAAAATCGTGCATACTGAGGGGTTCGTTTTGTTAAGAAAATACAAACCGTAAAAGGATTATTTTTCTTACCGTAATGGGGGTAATAACTACAAACACCACCCGAAGTTTGGGGTATATACAAAAAGTGAAACAGAGAAGTGTCAAAAATATAAAAAGAACTTTGAGGTTTGATTCAGTTTTTTATTTTCACACTTTATAAAAATAAAAATAGAAAAAGAACTTGCATTCGTAATATTATTAGTTTACTACAGTTGGCCCTTTCTATTTAAGACAGGATCAAACCTCAAGGTTTTTTTTCCCGATAATTTTGAAACTTCTCTGTTCTTTTTTGCAACGACTCTAAACCATATTTTATGCTCCTTTCTTTGTCGAGTGGAGCGGTTAATACTCTATGGAGCTGAGCAAATCTTCCCCCCCCCCCCCCAACCAAACTCTGGAAAAACTAAAATTACTGAAACATTTAAAATCGAACCCTAAAACTGAAAAAAAAAATTGAGAAGTAAAAAAACCAAAAGAAACTTTAGAAAACTGAAAATCCCTAGGAAAAATTAAAAGCACTAAAATTGGAAACCACCCCTAAAAACTTGAAAACAACAACTAAAAACTGAAAATTAGGCATTTTGTGAGACGGGCTCATATGAATTTTTGCCAAAGTTCTATTATTGTTGCAAAAATGATAAATCTACTTCCCCTTGTGGTGTGTGTGGGTCTTTGTGACTGCTGGATAAAAAGTTGTTTGTTGAAAGAAATTTGATCCTAACGGGATAACAAAACTAGTGAGAGACTAAGCGCGGTATATACATGCAATCACACATTTAGGCATACTTGTCTAAAGTGCGGGAAATGGCAGGGATGGTAAAGTATAGAATGAGTTTTAGGTGTCTTGGCTTTTTTTTTTTTTTTTGAAATGATGTCTGGGCTTTCTTGTAGACTGTGATTTAATGATGCAACCTTACTGGAGCTTATATAGCTGTCGGTTGTAGTTGATCCTGCTAAAGTAGGCCCATCTCCATGTGCAGGTACATCCGAATGTTCCATGTATGCTCTTCACACCAATTTGTCCACATTCTCTCTCGTTCAGACCGGTCATACTTCCAGATTCTGCTCGACTGGAATTAAAGATGAGCAAGCCAAGAGTTCGATGGCCATGTCGAAACTCGTTGCCTAGCTTTGCTTTTTGCTGTTAAAAAAAATGAATAATCTGGCCACGTTGATATTAGCAAACCTATTGGTTGAACAGGTTTTGGTAGTAAGATTGTTAATTAATGTTGTGATTTGATAAAAAACTCTGAATGTATGGTTGAACATGTTAATGGGTTCCTTGTCTTATGTTATACTCATTGTTACTTCTTTTTAGGACGTCTTTTAGGAATGTGTTGTTTTAACAGCTGATTACTTTTCGTTTGGACGTCTTTAGGATTTCAGTTGTTTTGCTAAAAACAGGAATTTGAAAATACAGGCTGGAATCGGAAAAAACAGGTGAAATAATAAAAAAAAAAATTACATCGGTTGTTTGAAACCGATATAATATATACAATTTACATCGATTATTTAAAACCGATGTAAAAATAAAATGTATACATTTTACATCGGTTATATTTTAACCGATGTAGTTTTACCGACATTTTACATCGGTTAATAATAAAATCGATGTAAAAATGTAATATTTTACATCGTTTTTTACATCGGTTGCTATCAGAACCGATGTAAAATGTACGAAATCTGCACTTTTTACATCGGTTAACATACAACCGATGTAAAAATATGACAATTTACATCGGTTTTTAAACCGATGTAGATTGAACACCTATTTTACGACGGTACATTTTACATCAGTTCTATAACCGATGTAAAATGTATGAAATAACCGTAGTAAAATATATTTTTTGTAGTAATTTTCTGATTCTTTCCTGAATAAGGTTTTACTAATGTTTGTTAGCAAAGGTTGGATTCTCTTCTGTGTGCAGATTTAGTTTTGGAAGAGACTACTTTTTCTGCTGCTTAAAAGTTGTTCTCTGATTCTTCACTTGCCACTCCCCCCTGAAAAGAGTTGGATCAATGTGAAGCACTATCATATTAGCAGCCTGATTATCCCCTTGCTGACCAACAAAAACGTGTCGGATTATGGCTTGGAGAGTACGGTCACAGGTTCACCACGTGCCAGAATGAAGTGGGATATATCTGTTTGTATCAGACTCAATGAGTTTAGTTTGTTTGCACTTTGTGTAAGACTTTTAGGCAAGTCATAGACCTAACCTAGAGCTTGCTAATTCCTTAGGTCATGATAGGTATTGATCTTCATTTTGATTTGTTTAGAATTTGTCCTCGACTTGAGCTTCTTCTAGGATTTATCACTTGTATCTGGTTGTACCCTTTCAGGTTTCTTTATAAAATTTGATTTCGTGCAAAAAAAAATATTGGAGTATTTGGTTAGTTTTCTGAAAATGGCAAAATTGACCTTTGAATAATTTGATTAATATCTTTAATATCCATTATAATTACCTGTCTTTTGTGCTTTACCTTTACAATTCTGACTTTTTACACTATTTTGAAAGCTAGTTAATAATTTATTTTATGTTAATTACCAAAAAATATAATGCATATTGGTATGTTAATTACCAAAAAATATAATGCATATTGGATATTACAAGTACTCTGTATGGTATGAATATTTGATATTACACGCATTCTAATTACCATATTTAAAAATCACATTTATACTACATCGATTTTTATTATTGATCAGAAGAACTTATGACATTTAGAATTTGAATGATTCGAATAGATGTTTGGATTTATAGAGTCGCTCCAATTATTGATATGTGGCTATTTAGTTTTTGAATTATTATATAAGAGGAATTATTACATGAAAGTAGTTTTTTGGAAATGCAAAGGGCTCCAATATTTAAATTTTTAAATGTTGCGAGAAAATATATTACTCCCTTTGCATTTAAATTTTTGAAAATGCAAAGGGCTCCAATATGAGCATTTTGACTTTATATGGTCAATAATTTTCAAGTTTGACTATAAATTAATCTCAAACTATAATGATAAAATATTTAACAAAATTATATTATGAAACTTTAGATGGTGAAGTTTCATAATATAATTTTATTAAATATTTTATTATTATATTTTGAGATTAATTCTTACCAAACTTAAATTATCGGCCATATAAAATCAAACGCCTACGTAAATTTTTAATTTTATGAGAGGAGTATCTTATTACACCTGGCCTTGACCTAATACAATTATCTAGGTGGTTGGAATCTCAATTATAAAGTGGCACATGTTCTAATCTTATCCTTGTTGGAGCAAAATGGACGCCCAGGTGAGTTAGGCTCAGCCTAATCGGAGATTGCTATAACCATGTCGAATGAAAGAGACTATTTCTTTTTCTAATATCCCAAATTTTCATTATGAAATTTTCACTTATTCTATCCTGAGTTGTATTAAATAATATAGTATCGATATAATATGGAAAAAATATTTTTTGCTAATTGTCAAGTCTACTAATATAATTATCGTGGTTGGTATGCATCGAAATTTGAGGATATTGTATAACAGGTATGTCAAGTTATTCATGTCTGATATTGTATTATGGTCCATGTTGAGATATATTGGAACATGGCTAAGGACACTATACATAACATATGATATCATGTGAAGATAATGTACTCTACATAATATGATTAGCATACGCTAAAATGTGTGCAGTACGTACGTTATAATACGTATCAGATAAGGGAATCAATACCTGACATGTGGAGCCCAGGAATAGACTGACATGTGGAAATATAAGTCAATTGTTGGCAACGTACGTTATACACGGACCATTACATATGCTATTAAACAAGAATAACGTATGCTTTGTATGAGTTGCATACGCAAAGGTTGGATTAATGAACTTTCAAACGTGTAGGGCCAGGTGCTTTCGGAGGGCATGAGATAAGCGAGTCAAAGAGGCTTACGTATGTTAAAGTACATCACTTAGCGTACGCTTTTTAGGATGTGTAGCGGCCGCTACGGCTGTGTGACATACGCTAAGGATTGACAAGCTCAGGCAGTAGGTTCTGGACTCGAAAAGTGTACACTACGAATAGCGTACATACAGGTGTTTAACATATGTTAATTATGAGGGTCCACATTTGTTAAGAAATGTACAAGTTATAAAGTGAAGTTTGGTCTTTCATTTCCCGAGGAACCAAAATGAATTTCCTCTTCCAAAATTCGCCCATCACTTTTAACTTGGTTGGGAGCTTGATGGCTTGGATTAGAGCTTGAGACTTGAAGTTATTGTTGATTCTTGTGGTCTTTGATTGTGTTGTTCATCTTCAAGAGGTATGTTGGTGAATTCTACATATCAGTTAGAAAATTATAATGATTTTGATGAATATTGCGTATGATGATGGAAAATTGAAGTGTTGTTATGATTCTTGGTATTTTATGAAGTATACATTGAAGAGGATGATGATATATTGATATTAACTGGATTAGGAGTTAAGGCTATTGATTATATGTTAGAAAACATCTTGAATTGCGTTGTTTTGAGGATTATGCACATGATGATGTTAATTGGATGCGATTATGAATTAATTCATGTTATTGAAGAAGCTCTTGAAGTATAATATATGTTAAGATGATTGTGTGTTATAAGGTATTAGTATTTTGAGTATGAACATGGATTGTTGATCTCTAAAAACAAGTTATATTGATTGAAGATGTAATTTTCGTATGCTCTTTATGAAATGTGAACTATAATTATGAGTTGGTAAGATTTTGAACTATGTTTGAAGTATGATTGTACATTTTGCTGAACCAATTGTATGCTTTGAATTATTGATAGTCTTGGTATTGTTCTTGTTGTGAATTTGATGAATATGAACAATGAGTAATCTTGTTATTTTATATTCATGGTTGAAGTCGAGTTTGTGAATGTTATGTCTTGATATTATGATGACTTGATTATTTATAAAATTTTGTTGTGGATATGAATTTTTGGTTGATTGGATTGAGTTGTTCGATATTTTGTATAGTCGGAGTACTCTCGAGTCGTATGGGGTTGTTGATTGTTTACATTGATTGTTGATTGTTATTGGATATGTGGTTAATTAATTATTGCATTAGGTTGTGATGATTGATTGTTGATTAGAACCGTTGTGTTGCAGTTGAGTTCAAGATGTTCGTGAATTGCTTTAGCTGGAGTTTAGAAGATCGTAGACGAATGCAAGGAGATTGGTAACTAATTCACTATCAGCATATCAGTACTAGGCAAGTTTATACTTATTCAGTTCCTAATGCTTAATCAATGGTTTTACTTTCATTACAATTATAATTCATATAGAAATTAGGATTGTATGTGTAGTATGTGGTTTTAGTGATAAATTGTAACGTATATGATTTACAAGTGTTATTTGTAGCTGAGTGTTGAGTACAGGTTGATGAAGACGAAGATATGAATTATCTACGGATAATTATATATTGATTCATCAAGTATCGAGGTATATAATTATTCTGGTTATCTTGAATTGATTGGTGATTATGTGAGAACCGTTAATTGCGAGGATGTAACCAAGAGTTGAATATTGTAGTTAATAACCAAGAAGTATAATTCATAATGTTCAACAAGCTCTAATAAATTCATGAGCTTAACCTAGGCAACGATAAAACTTCAACAGCTCCGCATCGGTCGTCAACATCAACGACTCAAAATTGTCTGCAGCTGAGCTTTCTCCTGCACTTGAATCCATGCGGTTTTGAAACCTGCATACAGCAATCAGATAGATACATATTGGGCTGATGAAAGGAATTAGACTTTGACTAGCATGCAGCCCTATACATTATTTGCCACAGTTGTACCCCCAACATATGGCTGTCCCTCATAAATTGATTGCCGGAGATGTTGGAAATCATAAATTAGATGAGGGTGGACCGTCCATTTGTAGGGACGAGGACCCTCCACCACTTCTTATTTCGGTTCCGGTCGCTAGTTCTTTTCAGCCCGCTTCTTCACAAAATCAGTCCCAAGCTGCACTAAAGGTGTCTGAGGAAAGTCCCAGCCGAGAAGTTCCTACTGTGAAGCCTAGTTCCAGCGGGATGTTTGCTGACCAGCGCTGTTCGGAACCTCCTAAAACACGTCCAGAAGTCAGCTATGCTGTTGTTTGTCAGAAAATTGAAGGAATCAGATGAGACTACCAATTCTAAAGGTACAGCCATTGACCCGAGTATGCATTGTGCTGGTTCAAAACCCTCCCTGAACAAGAGCTTTCATTATGGTGGGGGCACTAATACTTTTGGTCAGATCATAGAAATTGAGGAGCGTAAAGTCGTTTCATTTTCAGAAAAAGAAATCGAAGAGCTAGCAGCCCCCTTTCAGTTTGCTTTGGTGGGAAAATTCTCGCATGGTTTTTCGACGATGAAAACTCTTAAATCCATAATGGGAAACCTTAATCGCAAAGGCTTTTTCTCGGTCTCCCTTCTCGAACACAAACATGTTTTGCTCCGGCTTTCATGTGAAGAACACTATACTCGACTTTGGAGCCGCCAAGTTTGGTTTATGGCTGGATTTCCGATGCGTGTCCTCAAGTGGACACCTGATTTTGATCTTTTAGTCGAGGCCCCATTTGCTCCGGTTTGGGTGTTATTTCCATACCTCCCTATCTACTTATTCGATCAACGAAGTCTTTTTCAAATTACTTCCGTGTTAGGGAAACCACTTCGAATTGATAGTGCCACTGCCGAATTAACTAGTGCATCTACCGCGTGTGTTTGTATTGAAATTAATGTAACTAAATCCCGTTTTCCAGAAGTTGAAATTAGGCTCGGTGGAAAAATTAAGATGCAACAAGTGGAATATGAAAACATTCCTAGCTACTGCTCCTTTTCCAAGCATCTCGGACACAACATGAAGCGCTGCAAATCCTTCAACAAAGCATCTGTCTCATAGGTTAACTCTGAAACCCGTCCCGACCAGCCATCTGTCCCGTCCGACACCAGGCCATCTTCAACAATGGCTGCCGAGCCTCAAGGTCCAGATCAGGCCACTGATTTCTCCAAGTGTAGGGAACTTATGGAGGTTCCTGACTCGGCCGTACAGCAACCGATCTGTTCAGACCATCCAGCCAGTACAGCCTTGAGGTTATCCCCGGAGTTCGATGAAGACTCAGTTTTTCGATCGAATCGGAAGCCCCACTTTCGCAAGCTTCGTCTAACACTCGAGCGGATGATTGTTCAAAAGATTAGAGATGATATCTTTCAATCATATGAAATATTACCCCCAACAACATGGAAGAATGTTTCGAGGCAAATGAACGAGCATGGGAACCAGTAAAAGAAATTATAAACGTGGAAGAAGATTTCGAGGCAAATGATTGAGCAACAGGTCTACAAAATGAAATCATTGGCACATCTGAAGAGGTTGAGGGTTACATTGAAGTCGTGAGCAAAAATAAAAATAAAAAAGTCAAGGAGAAGAAAAACCCGAGCTAATGGGTTTCTGTGTTGTAATCGGGATTTCTTTGTATTTCTCTATTTTTTTTTGTTAGTATTGGTCGTGTTAGGGATTTGGCCCCCTGATAGTTTTCTACTTTATTGTTCGTTAAAATTGACTTTGTTAGGAAATAAACCCCCTAACCTTGTTTGTTATATTATAATATTATTATTTTCTTAAAAAAGAACCAAGAAGTCTAATTCTAGCAAGTAATCAAGTATTATGGTATATTTCTATATTGTGATTTGTGTTATTGAGTTTTGAGAATTTGTTTTTGAGAATTAAATCCAGATATGGAGGATCTTTTGAAATCTCTACTGTTCTGTAGATGCTAGAGTGCAACGGAAGATGAATTTAAACTTCTACATAAAATGAGATATAAGATTTGATAAATGAGACATGAGATGGAGATTTATAATCCAATTATGGAGGATCCATTATGATATCTAGTGCTTAGTAGAGGCTTGAGTGCAGCGGACGACATATTTATTTTCTTGTGTTGTGTTCTATTATGTTCTGTTGTGTATTATATTTATTCGGATATTGCGTATTCATTCTTGGTACTTATCTAGATTGGAATCAATTATCATAGATTGATATTAGGTACTATTATCTCACATATTGGAGTGGATAGAGATTGTATATTCCGTATTAGTGAGTTGTGATGATATTTAGAGGATTTTGGTATTGTCGAGGAACCGCACAATGTTGTGTATGAATTCATTCTGTCATTAAGAACATGAGATGTGGAATATGGTAAGGATTGGTTTGTTATGGATTACCACAAGTTGGTAACATTATCATGGTGAGATGGTTGTGATGATATTCCTTACCTTGTGATTATATTGATATGTAATTATCTATGTTCATATGATTGTAATTATTATTGTTGAGTATTATGGCTGACCCCGTCACGAGATTTATTTTAGGTACTTGGACATAAAGCTTGTAGCGGTAGTGAAAGAGATGAGTTTCCTGTGTCATACTCACTATGACATGTGATAAAAAATTGAGTATTTTAACAGACTGTTATGTTCCGCGACTATATCCACTGCCTGTGCATTTTAAAATTATTTTCTGGTATGCGGTGACCTTTGCTATATTTTGGAAAATCGATTTCCTAAATTATTTTTGTCGAGAGGTATAAGCGGCGGCTTAATGTATACTTTAGAAAATATTTGAGGTTTTGGTATTTTGGCCTTGTACTTTCAATGGATTTTATGTTGATACTTGTAAAATGAATATTGGAAAGTCTTTTGAGTATTTTTAAATAAATTACAATCATTAGCCTTTTTACATGTTTGAATAATTGTGAAAATGATTTTTAGTATTGTAGGTTCTTAGACAGGGCCCATGATACTGTAATATCTCTGGATGGTTTGTTACAGAAAATGGTATTAGATCTAGGTTTTGTGATACCCGAGCGTGAGAGTTATATGGCTTTACTAGTGTGGTAGTAACATGATATTTTACAAAGTGATTTTGGTCTTTTGAGTCAAATTAATTTTTTCAATTGAGATGTTTCTGAATGATTTCTTAGTAAAATTTTGGATTTGGAAATTGAATGTGCATTCAGTGCGTGCGAAGATGAATAAAGTTTACGGGGTGCTATAGCCTATATGCATGTGCACAAAAGGCTTATTGTGGGAAGTGTACGTTGCCAATACAGGCATGTGACAAGGAGGCTTATGGCGGGATTGTAAGCAAATGAGACATAAAATTCCAAATTCAATACTGAATTGATAAATACTATGAAACTAATTTTGAGGGTATCAAATTTTTTGAGATATTTAAAGACTCTGAAAATTTGCTATATTGTTGTATTTTTTGATATTTTGATGTATGTTTGACTAGACTTGTCAAAATTATGTTAGAAATTATGTTGAGACTTTGAAAATAGTCATATGCCAGTATCATGAGAGATCATCGACTTCATGGACCTATAAGTATATTGTTTCAATTATTTGACTGTGATGACGATCACTTGATTTGTGATGATTTTGGATATTTTGATTAAGCTGTTGTTACGATAGGATGGCAAATTTTGAGGACGAAACTTACTTTAAGAGGGAAAGTATATAATATCCCGAATTTTCACTATGATTTTTTTACTTTATTTTTGTATTGAAGTGTGGCATATGTACAATATGGATAAAGTATTTCACGAATTAGGATAGTTTTACTGATGTAACTGTTGTGGTTAGTTGGTATTGATATTTGAGGCTATTGTGTAACAAGTATATCGAGTTATTAATGTCTGATTTTTTATTATGATCCACGTTGAGATATGTTGGAAAATGGATAAGGATAGTATATATAACATAAATTAGCATGGAAAGATAACTTACGTTATAGGATATGATTAACTTACGCTAAGATTTGTTCATTACGAACACTATATGAGGTATCAAATAAGGGAATCAATATGGGCCATGTGGGCAGGGACCGATTGGCATGTGGAAAGGTAAGTCAGTTGTTGGTCTTATGTTATACATGGACCATTATGTACGCTATTTAAAAAGGATAATGCATGCAGTATGAGTTGCATATAGTGAAGGTCAGATTAAGGAACTTCCGGCCGTGTAGAGCCAGGTGCTTTCAGCAGGAATGAGACAAGCGAGTCAATAAGAATTGCATACGCTAAAGTAGATGACGTAATGTACGTTGCTGAGAAATGTAGAGTCCGCAGCCGGTATGTCGCATGCGCTAAGGGTTGACATGCTGAGACAGTAGGTTTTAGAATGGGATAATGTACGCTATCAAGGATATATGTCGTATGTAAACTTGCTTAACGTACGTTAATGATGAAGGTTAACAACAAATAAGAAATGTGAAGGTTATAAAGTGAGGTTTGGTCTTTCATTTTCTCACGAACGAAAATGAGTTTCCTCTTCCAAAAATTATCCCTTTCTATTTTATCCATTTTTTAGAAATTTTAATTTTTGTTATAAGCTTGATGGCTTGTATTATAGCTTGGGACTCAAAGTTGTTTTTTATTCTTGTGGTCTTTGATTGTGTTGTTCGTCTTCAACATGTATATTGGTTAATTCTACACTTAAATTATAAGTTTATGAGGTTGTTGATTATTACTTCGCATGATGGTGGATTATTGAAGTGTTGTTACAAATCTTGGTATGTTATGAAGTATGTGTTGAAGAGGATGATATGTTGATATAATTAGATTATAAAGTTAAGTCTATGGATTAGATATTTGAAAACATCATGGATTGTGTTGTTTTAGGATTACGAACGTGGTGATGTTAACTGAACATGGTTATGAATCAATTCATGTTCTTGAAGAAGCTCTTGAAGTATATATTATGTTAAGATGATTGTGTGTTATAATGTATTGGTGTTTCAGATATGAACATGGATTATTGATGTCTAATGACACGTTACGTTGATTGAAGATGAAAGTTTTGTATATTCTTGACCGAATATGAATTATGATTATGAATTGGTAATATCTTGATCAATTTTTAAAATATGATTGTTCGTTGTGCCTAATCAATTAGTTGTTTTGGATTCTTGATTGTTTTGGTATGTTCTTGTTGTGGATTTGATGAATATGAGCAAGGAGTCATCTTTTTATTTCATATTTAAGGTTAAATTCGAGTTTGAGAATGTTATAAGTCTTGATATAATGGTGAATTGATTACTGATATGATCATCGGATTATGAAATCCTAATGTGGATATGAATTTGTAGTTTACTGGGTTAGGTTGTTCGATCTTTTATATAGCCAGAGTACTATCAAGCCTTATGGAACTGTTGATTATTTATATCGATTGTTGATTGTTATTAGATGTGTGGTTAATCAATTATTGCATTAGATTGTGATAATTGATTGTTGATTAGAACCTTTTATGTCGCGGTTGAGTTCCAAATGTTCATGAATTGCTTTAATTGGAGTTGAGGAGCTCGCGGACGAAGGCAAGGAGATTGGTAATGGCTTCACTATCATCGTACCGTTATTGAGGCAAGTTTATACTTGTTCAGTTTTTATTGCTTAATGAATTATTAATGTTCGATTACAATTAGGATAGTATATTGTATTGTGGTTTTGTTGATAAATTAAAATATATATGATTCACAAGTGTTATTTGTATACTTGAGTACTGAGTATATAGTTTGGTGAAGATGAATATATTAAGTATCTACGAATTACGGTATATGGATTCATCGAGTATCGAGGTATGGAACTATTCTGGTTATCTTGAACGGATTGATGATTTGTTGAGAATCGATGATTACAAGGATGTAACCGAGAGTTGAATATTGTAGGTAATAATCGAGGAATCCAATTCTAGTAGGTAATCGAGTAATATATTATATTTTTATATTGTTATTTGAGTATATTTATATTTTTTAGAATTAAAATCCAACTATGGAGGATCCTTTGACATCTCTAATGTTTTGTAGTGTTGTGCAGATGACGACGGATTTAAAGTTCGAGAGTAGTTGAGATATGAGATTTCACAAATGAGACATGAGACTGAGATTTATAACCCAATTAGGGAGAATCATTTGAGATCTTTAGTGCTCTGTGGAGGCTTAAGTGCAATGGGCGACATATTTATTTTGTTGTGTTATACTGTCATGTTGTGTTTTGTTGTGTATTATATTTACTGGGATATTGTGTATTCATTCTTGGCACTTGTCTATATTGGTACTCGATTATCATAGATTAAGATTTAGTGATGTTATTTACGGACTGGACTAGAAAGAGATTGCATATTCCATATTAGTGAGTTGTGATGATATTTCGTGGATTTTGGTACCGTTGAGGTACAACACAAATGTTCTGTGCAGATTAATTCGTTATCGGGAACATGAGATGTGGAATATGGTAAGGATTGGTTTGTCATGGATTATCACAAATTGCTAAGGTTACGACGGTGAGATGGTAATGATGAGATTTCTTACCTTGTGACTCCATTGATATGTAAGTATCTATGTTGATGTGGTTGTCGTTATTATTGTTGAGTATTATGATTGACCCCATCACATAGTTTATTATAGGTACCTGGAGAGAGTTTGTAGCGGTCGTAAAAGACATGAGCTTCCTGAGAGATACTGGTTATGACATGTGATTGGGAATCGAGTATTTTAATTGACTCTTATGTTTCACTGCGGATGTATATTTAGTTGTTAACTATATCCGCCATGTGTGTATATTGAAATAATTTTTGGTGTTCTATGAACTTGGTTATATTTTAAAAAATTGATTTCCTAAACTATTTTTGTCAAGACGTATAAATCGTGGATTAACGTACACTTTGAAATCTGTTTAGTTTTTTGGCCTTTTCACCTTGTATAATAAAATGGATTTTATGATGATAGTGGAAAATAAATTTTGGAAAGTCTATGAGTATTTTGAAAAATACTACCGTCATTAGCTGTTTTACATGTTTGAAATGATTGAAAAAATAATTTTTAGCTTGCAATTTTTTATGCAGGGCCCACAATGCTGTAATATCCCTGGATGGTTTTGGTGGCGTTACACTTGTGACCTAAGGCCTTTCCTGGCATTATAAGAAAATACCAATTTTACCAATGAACAAGTCCATTCTCAAATAACTTTACCAATAATTCCCAACAGAATCTCGACCTTTCCTGGCATTATAAGAAAATACCAATTTTACCAATGAACAAGTCCATTCTTAAACAACTTCACCAATAATTCTGTTGCTACCCAAAATATTATCCGGAGATAGATATTGCTGGAATGGATGGATAGCAAACAAAGTGCGAGAACACTTTCATATAGAAGGTAAATAACACAAGATTTGCCGGGGTTGTTAGTCCCGGGCTTGAATGCTCTCGCGAGATGTTATTAATACAAATATTCTAGGATACAAGTATTAATGTTAGAATACTATTACAATGAGTGTAAAGATTCTAGTTATCTTAGCTAGCGAGCGTGTAGATTGCCGGAAGAACCAGATATGATGCTCTGTGAGCTCTTGTAACAATGTTGATGAGCAATGACGACGGTGAGAGATCGACAGTCTCTCACGGCGTATATTAGCTGTATGTTTGAGTTCTGAGGCTTGTGATTCTCGTTGAATCTGTACTGCAGGGAGTTCTTGCCTCTGCCGATCGTCTTCTGGATGAGAGATGCTGAGAGAGAAATCCTGAGGTAGATCCGAGAGAGGAAACTATGAGCCTAAAGGAATGTCTGCATTTGTATGTGTTGTTGTCAACTGAGAGGAACCGATTTCCAGTTGCTGGAGGTTCTCTATATATAGCACTGGGAGATGCCGAGCGATCGTCTCTGCTGTATTATAATAGGCGGGCGATCGTATTTTAGCACATGGGCTGGTCCCCTTAAAGTCCGCAGGAGTTGCTGGCAGTCAGCTATGCGGTCCAATGAGAAGTCTGCACGCGTCTGAGTCGCTGTCATGGGAGGCCCTACATAGGACCTTTGCGCGGGTCTGTCGGTAGGTGAATCCGTCCTTGTCAGAGACAGTTGTTGGTGGTCAATGATCCATGTTATGCGGCGCCTTTCGCGGATCTGCACATGGGCGCTGTTCTGAGATCCACTCTTCGTGGACTTTGACGAACGAAGGTCTTTGTTCGGGGCACAGGACGGTCGTCCTAGGTCGGTCACCAGAGACGGTCGCCGAATGACAAAGGCGATCGCCTTGAGGGTCGATCGCTTGATACTCTAAGGTGGACTGTTATCTCCAATTAGACAAGTTTGCCGTATCTTATTCAGTCGTGGACTCGGTCGCTCGGCACTTTATTTCGATCGCCGCCGAGGCGTACAAATCGCCGCACAACAATTGCCCCCCATCTCGCTCCGATGTTGGAAACGCGGGGTGAGGTGGTTCTGTTGGCGATCGCTGAATTATGACGAGTGACTCTGCATTATACGGAACTGGCGATCGTCTTTGAGTGGATTGGATTGCACTTGGACGACCTGTTTGGTCGCTGAAATGAGCGGGAAATGATATTGAACGTGGAAAAGTCTCCGGGGCACGTGTCGGGTTCTTGTTGGGGGATACCGATGGTTAGCTGCGACTCCTCGTCTGGCGTGCCCTCGAAACGACGCATCGCGGGTTTTAAGGGAGTCATTAACTGTGATGGTTGCACTTCAACCCCTGAGATTCTCCATAATTGCAAGGAAGTCCCTGCCATCTCCTATAAAAGGGCGCCGGGTTGCAGTGTTAAGACCCTTACGCGCTTTATCGGAGAAGAAGACTTTTGCTGAAGATATTCTGGAGATTTCGACTGCTGATCTTCGATCGACTCGATCCTTGGTAATAAAAGAGACTCCTTTTCTCCTCTTCTTATTTCGAGAATGTCTGGAACATCTTCTTCGCACGGAGTAGGCACTTCCTCCGCCGCCGGGGCTTCGACTGCTCGGGGAGGATCCTCCGCAGATTTCCATCTGGAGACGGCTGCCGAGGCTATCCGCACCGGTATTGACCCCGCGGAAGTCGAGGTGCTATTCAATGAGGCCGACGTCGCTAGGGAAGCGACGGTTGAGTCACGACGGTCGCAGACGGAGAGAGATTCGGCGGTTAGGGCCTACTGGGAGCAGCATAGTGCTTTTGGCCGGGCCTATTTGGCCTTCGCTGAAATCATGGAGAGGTTGGCTGGTCCGTCTCCTAAATTCAATTACCGGGAGTATTCGATCGCTCATCCTTATCAACCTCACAGGCGATCGTTGTTTCGGGCTGTGCAGAGATCTTTATGGTCCCTTGGCCAGATAATAAGCTCGGCGACCAGGAAGGACCTGGGTGTCTGAAGGACGAGGTTCCATGTCCCTTCAGATGTAGATCTATTTGTGCCGGCCGAGATTGAGCGAGCCGATCAGCCTCCGAAGAGCATGGTCGCCGTGAACGAAGCAATTATGGAGGCTGGGCTGCGGTTTCCTTTGTCGTCCTCCGTATCCCATCTGCTGGCTGCTTGGAATGTGGCGCCGCTCCAGTTGACGCTGAATGCCTGGCTCCAAATCATTTGCACTCTCACCTTGTTCGGCAGTCACCGACTGTACCGCCTTCCTTCGCCGTTGGAGATGAACCACCTCTTCAAGCTGACGGCTCAGAAAGGGTCGGTCGGAGGTTATCATATTCAAGGCTGATCCGGTCGGGTGATCCTCGGAGTACCGAACAAGGTGCGGGGCGACCCGACGAAGTGGTTCTGGGTCGACGATTCATGGACGGCATTAGCGAGCAACAATCCCATGGACGAGTTGAATATTCCCACTGGCTTTCGGGAGAGGAATCCGGGTAAGGGTTCTGACTCTCCCTTCGTTCGGATATGTTTTGAACTGATCTAATTTGGTTTTCCTTTTGCAGGTTTCCATATTCCGACGACCGATGAGCTTCCTTTCGACTTTTTGGTTGTCTGGGAGCGGATACGAAGTTTGCCGGACAACGACCTAGACGCTTGCCGGATCAACATGGAGAGTCGTTGGCTGTCAGCTCGGATATTCATCTTTCCTCGTCATCTCTCAGTCTCAGGTATGAGTTTCCGGGATCTCTAATTGCTTGGCGATCGTCCTGCTTGGAGAGTGTGTCTGACTGTGGTTTGGTTGTTCTTTATTGCAGAAGTCCGCTTTCCTCGCTTCTTGGAGCCCCCACCGGAGATAGCTATGTCAAACCCCGGAGTTTTGGGTCGTCTTCGCCAGAAAAAGTCATCTCGGGCTCCTCCTGTGGCGTTACCTGTTATTCCGGAGGTGGGGACTCGTGTAGAGCCAATCGTGGCTAAGGAGGAAGTTTGTGAGGAAGGGCTCCGGACGAATCGCAAACGGCAGAGGTTGGGAGAAACTCCAGTTTCTGCCCCTGCCAGTGAGGTGCCGATCGCCGCGCCTCCGATCACCGTTGTTCATACGGCGACTGAGTCTACGCACTCTGTGACCTTCCTGCGGAAGATGGCGATCGCTTAAGCTGAGACCCCTCGCGGGAAACCATAGTTTGGTCGCGACCCCGAGAGGGCTGAGAGGTAGATTTTGCTTGTTGAGTTGAAACTTGTCATTCGCGTGGGAGATGTGCTAACTTTTATTGTTTGATGCAGGATCCGTAGCACTAACCCATCTTGCCCGCCGATGGTACTGGATTTCTTAGCGAGCCGATCTCCTTGCCAGACCTGTGATATCCCGTTATATGTCAACCGGGCCGTTTCCGCTCTGCCGAAGGCCTGGACGACGGACTTAGATGCGATCGCTCGCCAGCGAACTGGGAATAAAATGGAAGACGCTTTCGCTCTCTCCCTCCAGGCGGCGATGATGGCTGCCCAAGCTGTGCAGGAGTTCAAGGGGCGTCCTTCCACTACTCGCCTACAGGCGGATCTCGAGGCGGCTCGGAAAGAGAACGCCGAGTTTGCTGACCGGATTGTGGCAATGGAGAAGGACTCTCTGGATGCAGCTAAGCGGGCAAGTCATGAACTTGAGCTGGCGAGACGGGATGCCGAGCAAGCCCGGGTGACGGTTGACCGATTTCGGGACCGGATGACAGATGGCATACGGTCACAAACGGCCACTGAAAAGGAGGCCGATCAATTGAAGGTGACTGTTGCTCGGCTGACTAGCGAGCTGTAGGCATCGAGGGGAGAGACAGCTGCAAGGGAGGCCGAGCTTCAGGGTGCGCAACGGGCGGCTGCCGAGTTGAAAGGGAAGCTGGAGGCGACCGAGGCCAATCCCTTTCTTAACGTGGAGTTTGTCAGTGATTTTGCCTATTATATGGTGTTCGCTGACTCGCTCCGAGCTGCTAAGAAGGGAGGACTAGAGGTCGGCCCTCTAGCCGAAAACTTCAAGGTGTATGCGTTGGAGCATCCCCTTCATCCTGACTTCTCCGTGCCGATCTTGGATATTCCGGAAATCGGTGTGGACTTGAGCTGGTATCCGACTCCGGCGAACCATGTACATCCTGATGCTCCGGAGGGCGGGGAGGCCGCTCCGGAATCTGGCGAAGGGTCGCGGGCCAATCCAGTAGTTGAAGGCGAAGGCCAGGCGTGTAACACCCCCAAACCACTCGGGAATATTACAGTGCCGTAAACCCTCTCCATGAGAATCTACCAGGCTAAATACAGAAACACCACAATACAATACAATACAATACATACCTACATGGGTAAATAACGGACCATTAGACCGATTTGGTCTTTTACCACAACATACACATCAACCATACATTACTCTTTCTCGTAACTCATACCTACACAGGGGTTAACATAAATCAACGTTCCCGCATAAGGGAAAATAACACAACGGAAGGACAAAACAAGACATCACCAAATACTCAACACCGGTCTTCATGTGATTAGTATCGCCGTCATCCATCATCCTTCGTAACGATCCTGTGAATTGCCCCCAGCAACCTGCAAGTACCTGGACGCAAAATAGACATCCACCCCCCGAATACTCGGGGGTTAGCAAAACTCCACTGTTTTGCTAGTGCAAGTATAAATACAAAGACAAGCCATACATATCATACTCCAAGAACATAGAAATCATGAATATAATTCCCGAGATAATTCACTTGATCAAAACAGTTTGAATTATGAAAGATAGGAACAAAATCATTTTACATCTTACAAAACATTTTACGATCTCGGGAGTTTTGAAAGCATTTGGGATTTAAGAATTTTCAAGCCTTTCGAAACACTTAGGGACATAGCCCAACAATCGTTTATTTCAAAATACAATTCCGATAGCAGAAAACAGGGTCCACGACCCAATCATAACATTCCAATCACAAACACGGGGGTCCACGACCCAAATCGTCCACATCATATACTCGCAAGAATAACCCTGTGGAAACTACACCGTGTCAAACGTTACCATGACAACAGCCTCACAGAACAACATCAGAGAGCACCACTTTGCAATTTAACCAATACGGTCGCACTCAACATACCACAGAGCTACAATACACAGAGGAACCACAGGACTCACGTACTCTTACCAAATTATCACAGTCAAGGGACAAATCACACACAACATATTTATTGGTGCCATTCCAGCCAAGTACGATACCATTTGGACTGCCATTCTAATCAGACGAAATATGCACCAAAAATCACAGTTCTCCGACAACACATTTCAAAGTTAACCATTGGTACGAGACTCACGGCCGTCGCACCCCGCAGAGCCCCGTCGGACATCCCTGGGTGGTTAACCACAGTTCGTGATACGCACACTCACGGCAATACGTATCCCTAGAGGTCCCGTCAGACCGTCCCTAGGTGAACATACACATATCATCCACAACGCCACGGGAAGCCATAATTCGAATACTAGAATATGCATACAAATACTAGGTACTTCGCTAGAATGGCCACTTTAGTCGACGTACAGTCACAACTAATGTCACACAACCACAAGCAAATACCAATACCAAACAACACCAAGCGTCACAACCTCCTCACGAAGGAATAACAACTAATATCACACAGCATCACATATTCACCGAACAATTACACATATCAATACACAATCCTCGGCAAATAATTACGGTCTACTAAATTCACTAATTATGTTTAACATCTTCCAATATACGAAACTAACGCACATATTCCGAAAGAGCATTAATCCCCGAATCATACGAGTTATCTTTTGAAAGACAACAATTATCGAGAACATACCGATCTTTTTAAAAGTTCATTAAAACATTCGGATTGCACAAAAAATCATTTATCAATGATTCCGTCTACGAAACATGAAAAGTGTGGGCAAGATACTTGCCTAGGAACCACGTTCGTAACAAGACGACGGATGGAAAGCGTCGAACAGCCCCGAACGCCCGAACACCATCAAGAACGCGATAACACCGAAATTACGACGGGAAAACACCACACGAATCATCAATCACCAACGAGATTCAACATCGGAATCCTCGAGCACCTATAATCCTCCGTAAGGAACAATAAAACATGATTACGATGAGAATCAAGGCCGCAAAACAACGTAAATCCCAACAAACTATCGAAAGGAACTCATTGGGGCATTTAATCGAACACTAAATGTTCAATAATCCCCAAGAACACTCGAATCGCCAATCGAGTTAAACAAACTCGATATATGGATATACAATCCATAGAACACGATTAATAACATCATACTACACCAATCGATGTATCAAAATCGGACTAGAATCGAAATCAAGAACAATTTCTCCAAAAAGTCAACTTGAGAGAAAATCAAGAAATATACCTTGATTCGACGAAACACACGGATTAGATGTTGATATGATCAACAAGAATCGTCTAAAACGCCTTGTAATCGATTAGAATCGACCAAGAACCCTATTTCCCGTCGCACCCGTCCGATAGCCGCAAGAAAAGTGAAGAAATGAACAAAAACGGGCTGCCAGGCCTTATATAGCCGGATACTGCCGGACACTTACGGCCGTAACCGACAGTGCCTTATGGCCGTACCTCGGCCCTTACGGCCAGATTTCGGCAGCCTTACGGTCAGAATCGCATTCGCCAAAAATCGCCAAAGAATCGTCGGACACTTACGGCCAGAATCGCACACATTACGGCCGAACCCGCCTTCGTCCGGAAATGCCCGGGCCCAGACGGCCAGACCCGATCACGCCTTACGGCTGTAATCGCACACATTACGGCCGTAACCGCACCCTACGGCCGTAACTCGCCAAAGCCAGCTCGCTCCGGCCGTGACTCGGCCGTGGCCATTCCGACGGCCCGGACGACCCCAAAACCCGAACCTGAGTAAAAATCGGAGATACGGTTACGAAGTACTCGCAAAGACGAATCCAAGCGCTAAGAGAACACACGATTCCGACCACCCGAAGTGTCGGAATTCGACAACGGAAGTAATTACCCCAAACTTTGGGAAATTACAAAAACGGCCCAAAACGTCCGAAATACACGATACACGTTCGAAACACCAAACCAAAGCTCGCAACATGAATAATAACATTAAATGAACTTACGAGAAACTCGAAACAATAGTTTCGAACGAGATTCGCAAGAATCGAACTCAAGTGCGGAAAAGTCGGCAAAAAGCACGGAACTCAACATAACGACACCGAAACGAACTCGGATGACAAAAAGTGCAGAATTAATCATTCTCGGAACGACGAAACGGTCATGAGCTAGTCGTCAAAACGGACTTTCTCCGAAAAAAAAAATTACTAGAAATCGAAATTACGGGTATTACACACTACCCTCCTTAAAAGAAGTTTCGTCCCGAAACTTAAAACAAGTAGGGAGAAGCAATATCCCGCTAGGAAACTCAACGAGATACACAAGAAACGCATAACTTACGCCCATCGGCGAAACGTTACCAGCAACGCAAAGGAATATATGGCGTGAAAACACGCTCCACGACGACTAACACAACGCCACCGGTAGAGACATAATAAAATCGACAAGTGACAAGCGTCATCAAACCGATAGTACAATCAAGTCGATTATCCGAATAATCACAAAACACTACGAACAAAAATCAATACGATTGACCAACGCAACGGTTCATCAATCAAAACGCGAGCCAAACGCTGAACAGATATGGAATTCCACCGCCCAAGGGTTGGAAGATCGAAACGAGACTAATTTCCCAAAAGAGTCTGAACGCTCAACAATCACGAGACGAGATAAACAAAAACCGAACAATCAAACGACCGAACCACAACGGTCTAGACAACAAAAAGCGAACAATCATATTCGAATCACGAAGAACAATAAAATTCAAACAACAACTTCGAGGTTCACAAGAATCGAACCGAACTCGGAAAAGTCACAGCGATAACCAGATCGACTCAAAACAAGATCACAGCTCGTCCGAACGATGAAACCGAAATACAGAACAAGTTCAGAAAGTATCAACGAACACGAGCGAGTGGATAGAATTGAGAAAGAAAAAATACAGAAGCCAAAAATAATACGGGTATTATATTCGACCTCTTCTAAAGGAAGTGTCATCCCCAAAACTCACAACAATGAAATCAAGGTGACGACACAACAAGCAACCGACAGAAACATCCTTCGAAAGCCTCTTAAAGCCGATTCTGATAACTGTGCTGGAGCGTGAACTCTGAAAGTCTCGGTAGCCAATTCGCAAAACTGAATTCGGTGTTCCTCGAGTCCGTACTTGAAACGCGTTACCGACGAGAAGGACAATTTACACGTGCATGCCCCGGCACTTCACGGTTGAAACACCTCGGTTCGATACAATGGGGCATAACGTCGCAAAAAAATATAGCGGAGATGCCAACTCAGCACAACAAAGAATCATAACACATATCATATACAACGATTACCATCGTAAAGTAATACACACACAAACACTACATCAACGACGGTATCGTTCGGCGACCTCAACGGCCCGAATGATAACCAGCACATAATTACAAACATTATGAAACAATCACACATGTACACAAACGTACAAACCCAAGCTTCAACAGCTCACACTCGTGCGACAACACGCAAATCACCACGAGGCGATAAACAGTAAACACCAATTCACACCTCTCACATAGGGCTAGTATAACAAATGCGTGGCAATGCCTCGACGTTCATGCCACCAATTCGATCATACTCGGGAGCAAACATCATAACGACAACGCGAACATCATACATACATACCCAGCCCTCAAACGAGAATGGATAGGTTTTAAAAACGAAAACCACCTTTGAGAAAAAAAAATGACTTTGGAAACACTAGTTGATCTTGAGTATCACCTTTCAAAAAAAAAAGTTGAGCAAACATTATTGTCGAGACTTTGAAAACCATCATGCGTCTGATAAAAAATGAGGACACTTTCTTTTAGCGAAAAACTTTCAGAAATATTCGACCCTTGGGTCTAAACAACTGTATTTGAAAATATCTACAAATATTTTTGGTCCTCAACTGGAAATTGAAATGTATTGTGGCATTAGAAAGCACCTTGAAAACACCGCAAGAAAATAACTCGTTTTAAAGGTACGTCTCGAAATTTAATTTTCTAAGATACTCAAGGTTTTCAAAAATTCAATAGGCCAGAATGCCCAAAACTCACAAAAATTCTTTATCAATCCGTCATAAAACATTCAAGGCCAAAATGCCAAAACTCGATTTAGGGAATCGGTTTTACGAATTAGAACTCAGTTTGCAAAATACTGAAAGTCATTTTTAAAGGACTCACGCAGCGGATAAAATACAGTTCGTAAATACATTAACAACGACACCGCCCCTCATACAAATAAAAGATGAGAGTCAAATACCCACACATCACGAAATCAAAGTCCACAGAAGGATTCAATCACTTAACGAATAATCATACAAGTAACTCGCATCAGACGAGGCACAAACACAAAGAAGGGAGACTTACATCCATAGGTCGCACAAAGATGATGGCTGCACCTCGATACTAATCACGACCAAAAAACTCAAACGACGCATCGCGACACGACTCGATCAGACAAAATCTGACAAGACAAGACAAGACAAGACCCGACAACACAAAACTCGACCCGACAGCCTAGGTTTCCGCAACTTAAGCTCTGATACCATAATCTGTAACACCCCCAAACCACTCGGGAATATTACAGTGCCGTAAACCCTCTCCATGAGAAACTACCAGGCTAAATACAGAAACACCACAATACAATACAATACAATACATACCGACATGGGTAAATAACGGACCATTAGACCGATTTGGTCTTTTACCACAACATACACATCAACCATACATTACTCTTTCTCGTAACTCATACCCACACAGGGGTTAACATAAATCAACGTTCCCGCATAAGGGAAAATAACACAACGGAAGGACAAAACAAGACATCACCAAATACTCAACACCGGTCTTCATGTGATTAGTATCGCCGTCATCCATCATCCTTCATAACGATCCTGTGAATTGCCCCCCAGCAACCTGCAAGTACCTGGACGCAAAATAGACATCCACCCCCCGAATACTCGGGGGTTAGCAAAACTCCACTGTTTTGCTAGTGCAAGTATAAATACAAAGACAAGCCATACATATCATACTCCAAGAACATAGAAATCATGAATATAATTCCCGAGATAATTCACTTGATCAAAACAGTTTGAATTATGAAAGATAAAAACAAAATCATTTTACATCTTACAAAACATTTTACGATCTTGGGAGTTTTGAAAGTATTTGGGATTTAAGAATTTTCAAGCCTTTCGAAACACTTAGGGACATAGCCCAACAATCGTTTATTTCAAAATACAATTCCGATAGCAGAAAACAGGGTCCACGACCCAATCATAACATTCCAATCACAAACACGGGGGTCCACGACCCAAATCGTCCACATCATATACTCGCAAGAATAACCCGGTGGAAACTACACCGTGTCAAACGTTACCATGACAACAGCCTCACAGAACAACATCAGAGAGCACCACTTTGCAATTTAACCAATACGGTCGCACTCAACATACCACAGAGCTACAATACACAGAGGAACCACATGACTCACGTACCCTTACCAAATTATCACAGTCAAGGGACAAATCACACACAACACATTTATTGGTGCCATTCCAGCCAAGTACGATACCATTTGGACTGCCATTCTAATCAGACGAAATATGCGCCAAAAATCACAGTTCTCCAACAACACATTTCAAAGTTAACTATTGGTACGAGACTCACGGCCGTCGCACCCCGCAGAGCCCCGCCGGACATCCCTGGGTGGTTAACCACAGTTGGTGATACGCACACTCACGGCAATACATATCCCTAGAGGTCCCGTCAGACCGTCCCTAGGTGAACATACACATATCATCCACAACGCCACGGGAAGCCATAATTCGAATACTAGAATATGCATACAAATACTAGGTACTTCGCTAGAATGGCCACTTTAGTCCACGTACAGTCACAACTAATGTCACACAACCACAAGCAAATACCAATACCAAACAACACCAAGCGTCACAACCTCCTCACGAAGGAATAACAACTAATATCACACAGCATCACATATTCACCGAACAATTACACATATCAATACACAATCCTCGGCAAATAATTACGGTCTACTAAATTCATTAAATATGTTTAACATCTTCTAATATACGAAACTAACGCACATATTCTGAAAGAGCATTAATCCCCGAAGCATACGAGTTATCTTTTGAAAGACAACAATTATCGAGAACATACCGATCTTTTTAAAAGTTCATTAAAACATTCGGATTGCACAAAAAATCATTTATCAATGATTCTGTCTACGAAACATGAAAAGTATGGGCAAGATACTTGCCTAGGAACCACATTCGTAACAAGACGACGGATGGAAAGCGTCAAACAGCCCCGGACGCCCGAACACCATCAAGAACGCGATAACACCGAAATTACGATGGGAAAACACCACACGAATCATCAATCATCAACGAGATTCAACATCGGAATCCTCGAGCACCTATAATCCTCCGTAAGGAACAATAAAACATGATTACGACGAGAATCAAGGCCGAAAACAACGTAAATCCTAACAAACTATCGAAAGGAACTCATTGGGGCATTTAATCGAACACTAAATGTTCAATAATCCCCAAGAACACTCGAATCGCCAATCGAGTTAAACAAACTCGATATATGGATATACAACCCGTAGAACACGATTAATAACATCATACTACACCAACCGATGTATCAAAATCGGACTAGAATCGAAATCAATAACAATTTCTCCAAAAAGTCAACTTGAGTGAAAATGAAGAAATATACCTTGATTCGACGAAACACACGGATTAGATGTTGATATGATCAACAAGAATCGTCCAAAACGCCTTGGAATCGATTAGAATCAACCAAGAACCCTATTTCCCGTCGCACCCGTCCGATAGCCGCAAGAAAAGTGAAGAAATGAACAAAAACGGGCTGTCAGGCCTTATATAGCCGAATACTGCCGGACACTTACGGCCGTAACCGGCAGTGCCTTACGGCCGTAACTCGGCCCTTACGGCCGTGAATCGCATTCGTCAAAAATCGCCAAAGAATCGCCGGACACTTACGGCCGTAACTGGCACACATTACGGCCGTAACCGGCCTTCGTCTGGAAGATGCCCAGCGCCCGTACGGTCGTACCCGATCACGCCTTACGACCGTAACTGGCACACATTACGGCCATAAACGGCACCCTACGGCCGTAACTCGGCCAGGACAGGCCCTGCTCCGGCCGTGACTCGGCCGTGGCCATTCCGACGGCCCGGACGACCCCAAAACCCGAACCTGAGTAAAAATCGGAGATACGGTTACGAAGTACTCGCAAAGATGAATCCAAGCGCTAAGAGAACACACGATTCCGACCACCCAAAGTGTCGGAATTCGACAATGGAAGTAATTACCCCAAACTTTGGGAAATTACAAAAACGGCCCAAAACGTCCGAAATACACGATACACGTTCGAAACACCAAACCAAAGCTCGCAACATGAATAATAACATTAAATGAACTTACGAGAAACTCGAAACAACAGTTTCGAACGAGATTCGCAAGAATCGAACTCAAGTGCGGAAAAGTCGCCAAAAAGCATGGAACTCAACAAAACGACACCGAAACGAACTCGGATGACAAAAAGTGCAGAATTAATCATTCTCGGAATGACGAAACGGTCATGAGCAAGTCGTCAAAACGGACTTTCGCCGAAAAAAAGAAATTACCGAAAATCGAAATTACGGGTATTACAAGGCGAGGGCCTGAGGCTCTTCATTCCTGTTATTTTAGCTCTTTTTCCTTTTCATTTTGTTGCTTTCTCTTGTAATACTTATGCCTTCGGGCGATCGTGTATGTACTTCTGAAACTTCACGTAATGAAATGAATGTTTGATTCTTCGATTTATCACTTGAATGATTGCTTTTCTGAGTCTTTTGCTTGACTTTGTACAAATGTGTGAGGAGAGATTGTTGCGTGTGTAGGTCTAAGTGAATTGATAAACTCATATAGGTAACCGTTACAACAAATTCGATCACTGCACAGACATCTGAATAATGCCGATCTCCGTATGTGAATGAATAGGTACGATCGTTGTATAAATAGCTCCGCACTCTTCCCCCTTATTTTTGTTCACTTAGTGAAAGTAAGAGGACGAAAATAAATCGTTGAGTGAGCGGTCTTCAAATTTGTCGAATCCTCGAAAGGCCATCCATCTCGGTCTTGAGGAGCCGTGCACGATCGGGGAGTTTGATGGACCGACCTCTACAACCGTCTGATGGCTAAGTTCTCGTGACTCACTTAATTGGTAGGGTCCTCCGAAGGCTGCGCCTCACCTCGTATTTAAACGAAGGGCGTGCGGTCTTGGTCTGGAGATTCCTTGCGCGGGGCGTCGTCGGATTAATCAACTCCACTTCCACGGCTTGTTAGCTCTGCTTCCACCTCGGCCCGCCATGAAGATGGCGACCCTCGATGGTGTACGTTCAGATGGGGGGAGGGTCGCATCGCATTGCCCAGAAAGGACCCACTACGTTAAGTGATGGGCCTCCGAGGGCGGGCGAACGCGTCCACAGATTAGTTTTGGAGGGCCCTCAGACTACGCCGGCCTCGTATTTAAATGAAGGGCGGGCGATCGTGGCCCAAAGGGACTTTGCATGGGCGCAAAGAACGGTTCCATCCTCCTCCACGACCATGGCAACACTCTTCTACCTCAGACCATCAAGTCAAATGACGATCCTCGAAGGTATACGTTGTGTAAGGGGAGGAGATCGCATGCCTAGGTTCTTCATATAGATGACGAACTTTATAGAGCGAGCGAGTAATCCTCTGATTTGATTTGGACAGACCTTCAGCTACGCCCGCCTCGTATTTAAACGAAGGGCGAGCGATCGAAGCCCAAAGGAACCTTGCATGGACAAATCGTCGGTTTCATCGATTTTCGCGACCATGGCGGCACTCTTCTACCTCGGACCATCATGTCAGATGATGATCCTCGATGGTATACGTTGTGCTAGGGGAGGCAATCGCTGCCTAGGTCCATCATGTCAGATGACGGACTTTTCAGGGCGAGAAATCATTCTCTTTTTCGAAGCGTTTGCTTAGGCAGTAGCATTTGGTTTGATGAGGTGGGAAATCGGGGAGAGACGTCTGAAGTTCCCTTCTCTTGATTGGAGCATGTAGATACGGTCGCTGAGGTTGATCGAGGGGTCGGCTCGAATGAGTTTTTCAGCCTGTTCGCGTTCAACTCGGGCGACCGTGTTGGGAGATTGGTGGGGCTCCGGCTAAGCCAATAAGGTGTCCAACTTGCCTTCTTCGACCAATCTCTAGAGTTGTCTGAGGAGGTCGCGGCATTGGTTGGTGCTGTGGCCGGGACTCTTATAGTAGGCACAATATTGATTGTGGTCCAGATGACTGTGGTCTCTTATTGCCTTTGGCTTGTTCAGCGGTTCGCGCCACTTGATGGCGTAGAAAATGTGGGCCGTAGTTCGGTTGAACTTGTTGAGAATATGGGCTTCCACGTCCTCGAAGGCCATGAGATCGCCGGATGGCTTGGCGACCGCCTTCTTGGTTTTGGCGATCGCCGTCTTTCGGACTGGAGGTGGCGTTTCCTCGCCTAGGCGGAGAGTGAGTAGCCTATGCCTGGCCAGAAAGTCGGCAACTTTAGTGCAGAATATCGCGTAGGTTGGGGGGATGTCCTTCGTGAGGTGTCTAAACATGGGAGAGTGACCGTAGAATCCCCCCAGGACCGAATAGAGAGCGAGCTCGTCGCTGATGGGCTCGCCAGTGAGGACGATTTCGTCCACTCGGTTGATGTAGTCCGCGTCGGATTCATGCAGTGGGGGCCTTCTGGTTTAGCGACCTTGGCGGCGAAGTATGACGTGAAGTCACTCGCAATTTTCTCAAAGGAGATGATCGATCGCGGTGGTAGTGAGACGTACCACCTATGGGCCAGCTCGCCCAATGTTAACGGGAAGATTTGGCACTTGGTCGCGTCTGATGCCCCACACCCGGTCATGTAAATCCGGAACTTGCTTAGGTGGGTTTCGGGGTCCGATCTCCCTTCGTACAGAGGTATTTTGGGAGGAGCGATCCTTGGTTGCACGGGGGCGAGTTCGATGTGGACCGCGAGTGGCTCGGTCGGTCCGATGATCTTTCTACTGGTGCTTGCCCCAGTATCCAAGAGTGCTTTCATCTCGTTGAGCTGGCGTTGCATAACGGCCATCGCCGCGGCCTGGCTGCTCGCAGCTAGACGCTCGGAGTGGGAGCCGAGGCGATCAAGTACTGACCCCCTGGCGTTCGGAGCGGGAGTCAGACGGCTGACTTGTATTCGGCTGGGAGTCGGGTAGGCCGAACTCCTGGTGATGGACTCGGATTCCGTCGTCTCGTGGTTGGGGCCAGAATACCCCGGTCGCCATGATGGGTCGCTTCCCAAGTGACTGAATATGGAACCGTCCGGCCTTGCGAGAGCCTTTTCTCGCGAATCGGGGCTTTCTGACGATCGGTCGCCCAGTAACCCCTTGAATTTCCGTTTGCCCACGCGGCGGATGGCCGAGGGAGTTATAGCGGGCGCCGCGCATGCTCCCCGTCGTTCCTTTAGGATGGACATAGCCTCCTCGATCTGTTCCGCGGTTTGGAACTGGTCGAGTGAGAGGCTGGGGCCACCCCTCAGGTGCGGGATCGAGAGTCTCGCATTGCCACGACTTTCCTCTTTCGTCGGCTGGGGCTCGAATTGAACTGGGATATGGTGCCCGGCGGTTCGGAGAGCGGCTCTCTTTGATGTAGTGGCGGACGTCATGGTTCTAAAGGCTTTCTTTGAAGCGCAGTGAGTGTCACTTCAAGTATATGCCCCGAGAACAGTGAGTGTTCTTCGGGACGGTAGGAATAAAAATGAAGGTTCACGTCCTTCTTCTAGCGCCAATTGTTGCTACCCAAAATATTATCCGGAGATAGACATTGCTGGAATGGATGGATAGCAAACAAAGTGCGAGAACACTTCCGTAGAGAAGGTAAATAACACAAGATTTGCCGCGGTTGTTATTCCCGGGCTTGAATGCTCTCGCAAGATGTTATTAATACAAATATTTTGGGATACAAGTATTAATGTTAGAATACTATTACAATGAGTGTAAAGATTCTAGTTATCTTAGCTTGCGAGCGTGTAGATTGCCGGAAGAACCAGATATGATGCTTTGTGAGTTCTTGTAACAACATTGATGAGCTATGACGACGGTCAGAGATCGACAGTTTCTCACGGCGTATATTAGCTGTATGTTTGAGTTCCTAGGCTTGTGATTTTCATTGAATCTGTACTGCAGGGAGTTCTTGCCTCTGCCGATCGTCTTCTGGATGAGAGATGCTGAGAGAGAAATCCTGAGGTAGATCTGAGAGAGGAAACTGTGAGCCTGAAGGAATGTCTGCGTTTGTATGTGTTGTTTCCAACTGAGAGGAACCGATTTTCAGTTGCTGGAGGTTCTCTATATATAGCACTGGGAGATGCGGAGCGATCGCCTCTGTTGTATTATAATAAGCGGGCGATTGTCTTTTAGCACATGGGCTGGTCCCCTTAAAGTCCACAGGAGTTGCTAGCAGTCAGCTGTGCGGTCCAATGAGAAGCCTTCACGCTTCTGAGTCGCTGTCATGGGAGGCCCCACATAGGACCTTTCGGCGGGTCTGTCGGTAGGTGAAGCCGTCCTTGTCAGAGACAGCTGTTGGTGGTCAATGATCCATGTTATGCGGCGCCTTTCGCGGATCTGCACATGGGCGCTGTTCTGAGATCCAGTCTTCGTGGACTTTGACGAACGAAGGTCTTTGTTCGGGGCACACGACGGTCGTCCTAGGTCGGTCACCAGAGACGGTCTCCAGATGCCAAAGGCGATCGCCTTGAGGGTCGATCGCTTGATACTCGAAGGTGGACTGTTATCTCCGATTAGGCAAGTTTGCCGTAGCTTATTCAGTCATGGACTCGGTCGCTCGGCACTTTATTCCGATCGCCGCCGAGGTGTACAAATCACCGCACAACAAATTCCCAACAGAATCTCGACGAATTCCTCGTTGGTAAGGTGCTTGTTGGTAAAAAAAATTACAAATAATGATGTTATCTAGGTAGATTCCCTAGGAGTACCAAACGGATCCAATTTGCCAATGGACTTTGAACATTTAGCGACAAATTAGAAACATATTTTTCCAACCTGTTACCAATCGACCATTACTAATGAATGCCAACGAACCATGCCGACTGATTGCAAATGGACCATGTCAATAGATTGCCCACTATAACAAGAAAACTTAATTTATACCCAAATGTTATTGTGTTGGTCTGAACTGTCGACCTCATAATTAGAGAAGAGAATGTTAAAAATAGATTATATTTTGACTCTTAAAATAATAAGAATGTGTGGGTCATTCTAGGTTGTTCTTGGTACATGCATGTGTATTTTCTATATTCAATGTATGAGTCTCTTGGAGTCTAGCATTTAAGTAAGTGTGTAGATACTTCTATTGAGTCCTATATAAAGCCTTGTACCAAGTCATTTGTAATCAAGTCATTTTCAAGTAATATATTCTATATAAAGTATTTCTTCTCATAAATATTGAGTTGTGTGAGTTTGAGTAAGATCCTTTCTTCCACCAAAGTGGTATCGGAGCCCAAGGTTCTACTTGTCTTCGAAGAAGGCTTGTATTTTGTTAAAGAAGAAGGAGATCATGGCGAATGGAATGTCTCAATGGCAAATGCCAAAATTCACAAAAGATAATTATGAGAATTGGTGCATTCGAATGAAAGCGATCCTTGGAGCAAATGATGCGTGGGATATTGATACGTATTTTTCGTGAACGCAAGTGCACGTTGTCGTATACAAGTAATAAGGTAGTGAGTAGAGTATCGTTCCCTCGAGAACTAGTGTGCTAATTACCAATTTATTGGTTATTCCTAGTTTTATTTGAACGATCAAGATATTTGAGTTTGAACAATTATTAAATAATTTAGAAAGTGCGATAAACTAAAATAAACAAGAAATCAACTATCCAATAAAAGGAGTTTCAAATAAAAGAAGTATCTAGGATCAAGAATTCACCTTGATTAATCCAAATTAATATGGACTTATATAAGTTAGGTAATTTCCCAATTAATTGAAAGCGAAGATTATCTGATTTAATCTATCGCTCCTTCCGAGGTCAGTAGAATTTTCCAACACGAACAATTCACTCTATTCCTAGATAAGTTATTTCGTCATTAGCAAAAAAGATTTATAATCTTCAAAAATATCAAGCTTCATAATTCTTATAAGTATATTCCTATATCATAAGATAAAATGGTTTTCTCCCAATTATCACTACTCACTTCCCCCTTCCGATTCAAGTTAAGTAGCTAGAACAATTCAATCATCGACCACACAATTGAAAGCATTAAGAACAAGCGGGGGAAACTCAATCAGAATGGGATCAATAATGTAAAATCAAGAGTTAATTCATCATAATCTCGGTTTCATCTTAATCCTAGAGTTAGGGAATCTAACTAGACATGCTAGAAAGAAACCCAAAAATACGAGAATTAAACATGAGGTTCAAGAACATCAAACACAATTTGAGAAATCATCCCCTTCCGTGCTCTTGCCTTCGTTCTCTTCCTCTGCTCTGTTCTCCGCCGTTAGGTATCCCACTCCCCTCTGATGATCGTTGTTTTTGTCCTTGTCTCAGCTTTTATAACCCTCTCATATCCCCAAATTGCATCCAAAAAAACGCGTCTTGTCCGACTCCAAAACGGCCAAAATCACAGAGTTTCATTAGGTTTTTCGCTGATGTGGGCCTCGGCCTAGAGTAAGTGTGCCGCGGCCCTAATCAAACAACTACCCAGTCTGGGCATTAATTCAGTATGGGTCGCGGCCTGGTGTAAGTGTGTCACGGCCCTCGGTACAGCTTGTTCCAGCTTGCTGTGTGTTGAGTCTGCGACGCGGCCCAGCTTCGTGTGATGCGTCCCTCTACAGAAAAATGTCGTTTTTGGTCTGTTTTGCTTCGTTCAAGCTCCAGGACTCTAATTTCCTACAAAACATATAAACATAATGCATTAGGAGCTCATTTACGCAGAATTAGATCAAAATAGAGATAAAATGACGACAATAAAACGCACAAAAATAGCACATAACAAATACCCCCAAACTTAAACCTTTGCTTGTCCTCAAGCAAAAATCAACTCCAAACAAACTACAAGTATCACTCAACTTATTAATGCTAACCTGAAAATCTCAAAGAATAATACGAATATCATACTAGTGAGTCATGTTACGGACAATTTTTCTCAAAGTAACCTTTTTCGTGCTAATCTCAGCCCATGAAAGTAGTCAAGGATCGAAGATCAACAAACGTGAAATGGGCCGACCGACAAAATGAATGGTGAGGTTATAATAAGCTAACTCGCCTAGTCCCACAGCCTTGTGACACAAACATACAAAATTCAGCACAACTAATATGATTTCCATAATGACATTCCCTGGACAGCAATCCCTCTTTATTTAATTACTATTATTATGATTTTAGGAACAACAAGTTAACCACTAGGTTTCGACTCCCGGAATGTTTCATCGGAAGAGTCCTAGGGTGGATTTCCATACTCATGCATTAGGGAATCGTTTGACGTAAAAGACACTCATGGGGCTCATGAATGCTCCTAGTTACTAAGTCTCCCTCCACAGCGGAGAAAAAACTCTGTATTTTTTTTGGCACGTCCGATTCAAGGTTGCTGTTTTATGCGAATGTAAACTACGGATTACGTGAATACATCCGGTTACTTGACTTCCTATCATAGGAGATGCGATTTTTCTGAATAATTATTCTACCTCTTACACATGTCTATTCAAGGTTGTCGTTTGACGCGAATGTAAACTATGGGTTACGTGAATACATCTAGTTACTTGACTTCCGATCTTAGAACATGCAAGGTTGTTCATTTTTATGTGAATTAAAACTGTCCGAACCAATGCATAATCGTAGGTACTTAGTTTAATGCTTACAAGGCCAATGCCACTAGACGACTAGCTAGGTGAACAGTGTAACGAAACAAATATATACGGTGGCTCGCGTAATGCGAACACTACAAACACGTCTGTCTCATTTCCTGAATGCCAAGGCTTCCACAATGACGTAAAAACTAGACTGAAATGAGTACTCGAGTATAAAATAGCATAAGGTGAACTCGACCAGACTTATCTGGTTCTTCAAATAGAATTCAGAATTATATATTCAGTCTTACGCATGGTTGCACGACATACTCACAAAATATTAAAAATATCCAAAATACCAAAGAAGATAAGCAAGTGACAAAGATATCGAAAATCAAGCAAGACAAACTAAACAAGCTAACTCCCCCCCCCCCCACAAACATAAGATGTACATTGACCCTAATGGATGACAAATAAAAATAAAAATAAGTAGTAATAAAGCAGGTCAAGTACTCCCCTGAATAAAAAAACTCAGGTACTAGCGTCAGCCTCGTCGGGTGAAGTAGGTGGTGTAGGTGGCATGGTCGAAGGTATGAAGGGTCTGTCTAGGTGGAGGATATGGCCAGTCCACACTTCCAAATACTCTTGATGGTATGAGTCCCTAGCAGCTAAACGCCTATCAGCGCGGCAATTGGCCCGGCGGATCTGCTGGTGCATCTCACGACGCACAGTTGCGATTACACTATCCCGCTCTGCCCGTATCTCCTGCCTCAGACCGTAAAACATCACCTGCAAGGTGTGATCTCCTCCTGCGGGGGGTGGAACGGAATCTGTCTGATCGTATGCATCAGTCGCCTGGTCATCAGTGATAAGAAGAGGTTCCGAGATATTCTAAAGTGGCTGATCCAAAATAAAACCTCGTCCTCGCGGGTGTGTTTGCGCGCCACCCCACTAGTCGAAATGAGATATGATGCGATGATCTATCGGACCCTGGTGCGAAATGGTAGGCTCATCATCCGACCAAACAACATCTGACTGGAGGCATAAAGCGCAGATCAAATAGGGTTGCTTCAGGCCCACGTTGACACCTCCCGTGATGCACTGTAGAATGGACCGGGCGAGATGTTGAGCTAAATCAAATATGAGATTGGAAGTGATGGCATAAAGTAATCGGGCGCGAGGTAGTAGGACTGACCGTATCTGCGAGGTAAGGTCTACCCTTGAGCATTTGAAGTATAACCAGGCTCGTCCTAGCCGACTAAGGTGTGAGCTTTTGAAGAAGTAAGCTTCGGAGCCCGGAACACGTGTCTCCCAAACAGAATCTGGCTAAGTCAGCACTTCTAATAACACCTCTCTCATGAGGCTACCCATCGCTGTTGTGTAAGCCGATTCATTGACTTCAGGTAACTCATACAAACGTCGAACTGCAGCCGTAGAAAAATCAACCGTCTGACCGCGGACAGTGACCTCTATACAAATGTACGGTCTCCCTAGAAGTGGCCCTCCACGCACATGATGTTGCAAAGAGCGAGTATAAAATTCATGCACTATAGATATAACGGCTGGCTCGGGCTGTGCGACAAATCGTGTCCAGCCCATCTCAGTGATCATCGATAATAACTTGCCATCTTGAGGGGCAGGAGTGAATCCCCTCTCAGGAATGATAGTTCTCGGGCGAATCCTTTCGGTGAATATTCAGTGAACCTCTGGGTCAGTGAGATGATGGAATTGTCCCTCGGTGGGGGCTTCAGAGGGTTGCCCTCTTGAAGGAGATGATCGAGTCACAACACGTGTAGAACTTAACTTCCTCTTACGAGCCATCACGAGTTCCTATAAAGTAAAATAATGATATCAGATGAAGAAGTGGCATAACATGATACTAACCACAAACTTATGAAATATGAAAAACATATACTCGGATGTAGCGTTAAAATTCCTCATTTTCATACGAGAGAAATGATGTGAAGATTATCTCAATATAAGCATTAGGGGCGGGGGAATACACTACTCAGGTAATCGTATTCGCAGCATAAGATCGATGATGTTTAGTTCACACAAATCTCACTTAGGAATTACCCCAAACATTTGGCGGGCATAAAAACAAGTCGAGAGAAACACAAATCTTGGTGAGTTTATTTACCAACAACAATTTCTCGCACTAATCCACAACAAAACACGCAACATAATCAACTTCGACTGATATCCTTAACATATTTCGATCATAATCTCGCTAGAAATCAGAAGATATGCAAATTAATCAAACAAAGGAAGAAAACTTACCCAATTCTCAATCCTTGAAATAACTTCAGAAAATATAACTGAAAACTTATGGATTACCTGGACTTGGATAGTTGAGAATCAAAGATGAAAGACAAGAAGAAGAACCGATCTGGAAGTGTAACCTGCGTCTTATCAGTTCGTGCCCCACTTCTCAATTTTTATCTCCCGACTGTATGACACCCTTCACGGCTGAAGTTTAATAACTCCAGCAGGGGCCGCGGCCCGTAGTAAGTGTGCCACGGCCCGCGGTACAGTAAGAATGGCGCCTCGGGTTGAGTCTAGGTGCACGTCGCGGTTCCGAGTAAGGGTGCCGCGGCTCAGAGTAAGTGTGCCGTGGCTCATCATAAGTGTGCTGCGACCTGTAGTACAGAAACTAAAGCACTTAATTTGAGCCTATGCGCGCCACGGTCCTTATTTCACGTGCCGCGGCCCTAGCTGGAAGATAGCCCTGGAGTGATTCCTGCGAAAAATTTTCAACTGTATCCAAAGAAAACAAGTGAGAACAGCACAATATGTCGAAAATACTGGAAAACTAGACTCCTATAATGGAACAAAAATATAAAAACAAAGAAAACTAAAAACTACTACTACTCGGGTTGCCTCCCGAGAAGCGCTAAGTTTATCGTCATCAGCCGAACCCTGCTAGAATTCAATTAGCGGCGGATAGGACGATTGTGGACTTTCGCGCATCCATCAGATCACCATTGTAGATTTTCAAACGCTGGCCATTGACTTTAAATTTTCGATTTTCACATTCTACTTCCACTGCACCGTGAGGAAACACTTGAACCACAGTGAAAGTCCCCGACCACCTCGATTTCAGCTTTATGGGAAACAACTTCATACGAGAATTAAAGAGTAGTACTTGTTGTCCAAGAGCAAATTCTCTATACAAGATCCGCTTATCATGCCATTCCTTAGTGCGTTCTTTGTAGAGCTTGGCGTTTTCATAAGCATCATGCCGTAGTTCCTCCAATTCACTCAATTGCAAACACCTTCTTTCCCCAACCGCCTTCAGATCAAAATTAAGCTTGTTAATAGCCCAATATGCGCTATGCTTCATTTCGACTGGCAAATGACACGCCTTACCGAAAACCAACCTATAAGGTGACATCCCTATAGGGGTTTTATAAGTGGTACAATACGCCCACAAAGCATCATCGAGCTTGAGTGACCAGTCTCTTCTAAAGGAGTTCACTATTTTCTCTAAAATCCACTTGAGCTCACGGTTAGAAATTTCCACTTGCCCGCTCGTCTGCGGGTGATAACCGGTTCCCACTCGATGTGTGACTCCATACTTGGCCAAGACAGGATCAAGAAATTTGTTGCAAAAATGCTTTCCTCCATCGTTTATTATGGCTCGAGGTGTCCCAAAACGGTTAAAAATATACTTCTTTAAAAACTTTACAACGACGCTCGAATCATTTGTCGGAGACGCAATAGCTTCCACCTATTTCGATGCGTAATCTACCGCCACCAAAATAAAAAGATTCTTATGAGATGGTGGAAATGGGCCCATAAAATTGATCCCCCACACGTCAAATAATTCCATCTCTAAAATAGTATTCAATGGCATTTCATGCCGTCTCGAAATGTTCCCAGTCCTCTGACACCGATCGCAAGCAGACACAAAGGCATGAGCATCCTTGAATAGAGTTGTCCAATACAAACCGGATTGTAAAACCTTAGAAGCAGTGCGAACCCCGCCAAAATGACCACCATATGGGGATAAGAGTGACAATGATATAGAACACTAGATATTTCTTCGTCGGGAATACAACGATGAATCATTTGATCAGAGCACCTTTTGAACAGAAATGGCTCGTCCCATAAATAGTATTTTGCATTAGAGATCAACTTCTTTTTCTGTTTTGAGACTAAACTCAGAGGGAATCACATTGCTTGCTAGATAATTTACTAAATCAGCATACCAAGGTGCTTGTTGTGACCCCAGCTTGTAGAGCTGCTCATCCGGGAAACTTTCTACAATTGGTGGATGATTCTCTGCTTTCTCAAAGGGATTTTCTAAACGTGAGAGATGATCTGCAATGACATTTTCAGTCCCTTTCTTATCTCGTATCTGCAAATTGAACTCTTGTAGGAGAAGCACCCATATAATCAACCTCGATTTAGCATCTTTCTTTTCTAGAAGGTACTTGATAGCTGAATGGTCAGTCCACAAGACCACTTTTGTCCCCAACAGATAAGCTCGAAATTTATCAAAAGCAAAAATCACGGCTAATAGTTCTTTCTTTGTCGTGGCATAATTTCTTTGGGCATCGTCGAGGGTTCGGCTTGCATAATATACGACATGAAAAACTTTTCCCCGTCGCTGTCCCAAAACTGCCCCAATGGCAAAATCGCTAGTGTCGCACATCAATGCAAACGGCAAGCTCCAGTCTAGGGCGACTATAACAGGAGCGGTGCTTAGAGCCTTCTTCAAGAGGTCGAAGCTTTCTTTACATAGCTCATTAAAATTAAACGGGACATCTTTTATGAGCAAATTACACAAAGGCTTCGTGATCTTTGAAAAATCTTTAATAAAACGACGGTAGAACCCGGCGTGTCCCAAAAAACTCCTCACCCCCTTTACTGAAGTAGGCGGAGGCATTTTCTCAATCGTTTCAATTTTTGCCCGATCGACTTCAATACCATGAGCGGATATGCGATAGCCCAGCACAATGCCTTCGTGGACCATAAAGTGGCATTTCTCCCAATTTAACCCAAGATTTGTCTCTTCGCATCTTTTCAGGACATTCTTTAAATTCTGCAAACATAGATCAAATGAATCACCGAAAACAGAAAAGTCATCCATAAAGATTTCAATACAATGCTCTACCATGTGAGAAAAAATAGCCGTCATACACCTTTGAAAAGTGACTGGTGCATTACATAAACCAAAAGGCATGTGCCGGTAAGCAAAAATGTCGTAAGGACATGTAAACATCGTCTTTTCTTGGTCTTCTGGGGCTATATAAATCTGACTAGACCCAGAATAACCATCAAGAAAACAGTAAAACTCATGTCTAGGCAATCTATCCAACATTTGATCAATAAACAGTAAAGGAAAATAGTCTTTTCTAGTGGCTTTATTTAATTTTCTGTAATCTATACACATACGCCACCCTGTAACAATTCTAGTGGGAATTAATTCATTATTATCATTTTGAATAACAGTTATCCCACCTTTCTTTGATACTACTTGAACAGGACTTACCCACTTACTGTCGGAAATAGGAAAGATCACACCTGCTTCGAGGAGTTTTAAAACCTCTACTTTTACCACCTCTTTCATATTCGGATTTAACCGACGTTGATGCTCCGCAGAAGGCTTGTAGTCCTCCTCCATTAAAATCCTGTGCATACAAATGGAAGGACTAGTTCCCTTGATATCCGCAATAGACCATCCCATGGCAGATTTGTATTCCCTCAATACTCTTAATAGCTTATCCTCTTGATCAATCGCCAAAGTGGCAGAAAGAATGATATGTAGGGAATTATCTGGCCCCAAAAATGCATACTTCAAATTATTTGGCAGCTGCTTAAGTTCTAGCTTTGGGGGTTTCTCAATCGATGGGATGGTTCGCGTTGGTGAACTTCCAAGCTCCTCACATGGTTTACGAGTGAAAAATGGTGGTGAAGAAACCATGTGTCGTAAATAAGCTACGTGCTCTGTATTCAACTCGGCAGAGGATTTGACTAAAACGGACTCTAGTGGATCTGATGGGTAGCTCTCTCGAAAAGCATTTCTTACACACGAGTCAATGACATCAATTTGAAAGCAATTTTCGACATCACTAGGATGTTGCATAGCTCGAAACACATTAAAAATGACTTGCTCTTCTTGAACTCGTAAAGTTAGCTCCCCATTTTGCACATCGATAAGAGTTCTACCTGTAGCTAAAAATGGCCTTCCCAAAATGATGGGAATCTCATGATCTTCTTCCATATAGAGCACAATAAAATCAGTAGGGAAAATGAATTTATCAACCCTGACCAGGACATCTTCTATCACCCCTCTAGGATACTTGATGGATCTATCTGCTAGTTGTAAAGAGGCCATAGTAGGTTTGGCCTCCCCAATACCTAGTTTCTTGAAAATAGAGAGAGGCATAAGATTAATACTGGCGCTAAGATCACACAAACCTCTATCAAAGGACGAGTTTCTAATAGTTCAAGGTATAGTGAAGCTTCCTGGATCTTTCAATTTAGGTGGGAGCTTTTTCTGCAAAATATCGCTGCACTCTTCAGTTAGTGCCACCGTTTCATATTCTTCGAGCTTTCTTTTGTTAGATAAAATCTCCTTCATAAATTTCACATAGCTAGGTATTTGTTCCAAAGCGTCGCCAAATGGGATAATATGCAATTTCTTGAAGACATCGAGAAACTTAGAAAATTGCTTGTCTAACTTCTGCTTTTGCAGACGCTGTGGAAACGGGACTGGTGGCACATGAGTAGGATGTGTGGTCGAGACTACTTTTGACTTGGGCTTTGAGGACATATTGGTCTGTACTTGAGTGGGCTCCTCATCATTCACTTTCTCAAAGGGAATGCTATTTTCTTTGCTACTCTTGGACTGCTCGTGTTGTTCCTTTCAATTTCATAACTCAATAGCTTGCACATTCTTTGGGATTTGTCTTGGTAGCACTTGGTGAGACACCTTGGGGTCTAGATGATAATAGATTTGCAATCTGCCCCATTTGAACCTCCAAGTTCTGAATAGAAGAATGATTATGTAGAGTAGTTTCAGTGCGAGTCATGAATTGACTCGTATTATCCGCCATTTGAGCAAGTGCATCTTCTAAAGAGACATTCGGTGGTTGAGGGGGCTGCATTTGTGGCTGACTGAATTGAGCTTGTGGAGGTTTGTTCAACGCTTGTCCGTTCCTCCATGAAAGATTTGGATGATTTCACCACCCTTGGTTGTAGGTGTTAGAATACGGGTTATTTTGACGATTTCCATTCGCCCAAAATTGAGCTTGTTCCACCTGAGATTGCTCAAATGGATTCTCGACTTGATATTCAGCACTTGGATGAGAGCCGCTGCACCAATTACAAGTTTCTGTGGTACCGGTAGAAGGAGCATGTGATAAAACTTGCAGTTGTTGAGTTAAAGCTGCAACTTGAGCTGATAGCGTAAATATTGGATCATTGTCGGAAACTTCCATAACTAGTTTTGGATTCACATGCTCAGAAGGCCACTGATAAGAATTCGCATCCATAGCTTCCAGTAAGGAATAAGCTTCAGCCATAGTTTTGCCCATTAAAGCACCCCCAGCTGCTGCATCTACTAGAGTGCGTGCAGAAGCACTCAATTCGTTATAGAATGCTGGAATCTGCATCCAATCCGGTAGACCATGATGGCGTCATCTCCTTAGCAAATCTTTATATCGCTCCCATGCCTCATGTAGCGATTCCATCTCATACTGTCCGAAAGTAGTTATTTCATTTCTGAGTCTTGCTGTCTTTGCCGGTGGAAAAACTTAGCCAGAAAAGCTTGTGCTAACTCTGCCTGAGTTGTGATAGAGCCTGTGGGAGTGAGTTTAACCAAAACTTGGCCTTGTCCCTTAGAGAAAATGGGAAAGGCCATAGACGAATGGCATCATCACTAACACCATTATTCTTGAATGTGTCACAAATCTCGAGAAACGAAGCAATATGAGCATTAGGGTTATCATTAGCCAATCCACAAAATTGGCTTGCTTGCACCATTTGAATGATAGCTGGCTTGATTTCAAAATTGTTCGCTTGAATAGTCGGGCGCTGAATCCCCAAAAAATTAGTATTGATCTGCGGAAGTGCATAATCACGGAGAACCAATGCTAGTTGAACCTGTTGATTTGGGTTATCATTCCCTTGATTTCCAGTATTGTCTACCATGGTATACGGAATAGATAACTCACGTTTTTCTTTTCTGTTTCTCCGAAGAATGCGTTCGAGTTCGGTATCCAAAGAAAATAAACCTTCGTCATGCACTAAATGAATTCCTGAAAGGAAAACAAATGAAACCAAATTTACACAAAAATTAAAAATATAAAATAATATTCAAATTAAGACTAGAAACACTGGAATTGGTATTGTAACACCCCAGACTAGGCGGGTATTACAGTGCCGTGGATCCACGACTGAGACCCAACAGGCGAATGAAAACTGATGAATTAAATAATATAATTGTAGTACCGAACCACATTATATTACCAAATACTCCGATGAGGAGTTTAAATACAAAACACCAGGACAATACCGAATATTAGTATATTTTATATGAAGATAAAATACACAACACTGAATGAAACGGAGTATCCAAATGAAAATATGCAGTGGAGAAATAAATGACAACAACATGAATGACTGAAAAGACCGGGGCCCTCTACTAGTATCACTGGGACTCCTCGCCGTCAACATGCTCTTCCCGTGCCTTTGCCTTGCCGTGACCTGAAACAATATCTCCCAACGAGGTCAGTTACACAGAACAACAATCCTCAAGGGTTGAAAATACACAATCATGATATATCTTTAGTTATGAAATATCCTTAGTTATGAATTAAGCTGAAGAGGAGTATCATAGTACGCCCGTAATGTTCTGTGCAAGTGTACAAGACGAATGACCAGACACACCCGTCCTTGTACCTAATTAGTCTCACGGAGGTAAATGTTACCGTGTGCACAGTCCAATGTATCGGTGAACCCAATACATGACTATCATGTGCTCGACTAAAAATTCCACACATCCGCACCCGGACACGCAATATGAACCCAGAAGGTCATATGAACGAGAATGACCACAATGAATATCAATGAATAATAATTCGACAATGTCAAGAATGACTCACCGAGATGAAAATAAAAGTGAAGTGATTGATAACTCAATGAAATGATTGGAACCGTCGTTCCTCGTGAATGAAGTGATTATTCAACAATTACAAGTCTCAATACGGTTAATACAATGATGAATGAGTTATGATTATGAATGAACAACAACAAAAGGAATGAATATCCTTTTAACCGAGTAAGAATTAACTTAACGCCAATTAAGAATGTCCTTCCACGAACAACGTCCTAATTGACATGTCGGTCGCTCGAACAACCTTGAATAACACAATTACCAATAATCCGGTTCGACACACGAATCAAACACGAGTATAACTAACTCAAAACGTCGATACGACTAAACCAAGTTCATTGGGGAATTATATCGAACACGTTGAGGCCCATCTTCGATTGTTTACAACCAAACCTCAAAAATACCAATATCAAATCCCCAAGAAGTGTTTCAAACCAACAAAACATCTTCAATACGATCAATAATCCAATATGAATATCCAAAATCGTGATTTCAACAACAATTAATCGAAAACCCCCAAATCCAACTCAATATTCAAAGTGTTCTTGAATAACCTTTCAATAATTCGATGAATATTCATACATACTCATAATCATATGTATATCTCTTCATACAACATGATTATAACGTCCAAAACATCATATCTCAACACAAATCAAAATTCAAGAGGTTTGAGAATATTACCTTTGAAGATCCAAACACTTTGATTCGATGAACACGCGTTAGATCGACGATCCGAGATTCACAACCGAATGAAAATGATGAAAAATCGAGTATTCAAGTGATTGATGATGAAAATTTCTCCCACAAACCCTCTCTCTCGGAAGTAGGATGAAGAAATGAGTTTTTCTTCTAAAAAAATGAAATTATAGTGCATCTTGCACTGTGTGCCGCGGCCCGCCGAGTGTGCCGCGGCATAGGGCCAAAATCTGCCCACAGTGCTCGGCAGTGTGCCGCGGCCCGGCCGAGTGTGCCGCGGCACAGGGCCAAAATCTGCCCAAGCAGCTCGCGGTGTGCAGCTCGAGTGTGCCGCGGCAGTGACTAAGCACAGGTGCCGCGGCCTGCCACAGGAGCCGCGCCCTGAGACAGCAGTGGTGCCAAAATCGAAAAATGTGTGCCGCGGCGCACACTCTCTTGTGTGCGGCCCACAGCCCCTTGGGTCCTAAAAGGATGAAAAATGACACGGGTAGAGAATAAAAGCAATAGGAATCAATATTTGGGAAATAATAACACGAAATGGAAGTGCGGAAACCCCAAAACGGTGGTTCCAAGCAATGATTTCAAGGGTTCGCCCCAACAAAAGCACAATTTGAACAATGAGGAGATTTGAAATGACAGGAACTCCAACGTCAACATCGACTAATGAATCAATTACAACAATCAATATAATACTCTTGTCTTGATTATCAAGTAAGGTTGAAAGAATGAACAATATCAATACACAACTCGAAGTTATTCCGAACAGTGTACACGGATGAATGAATGTGGATGATGAACGATTATTAACAAGTGAAAAATTACATAGTGACAATTACCAAATGATAATGACTGAATTACAACTGGGTATTACATACATCCCCCCTTAAAAGAGTTTCATCTCTGAAACTAAGGGTCAAACAACTCGGGATAACTCTCCCGCATACTATCCTCGGTTTCCCAAGTAGCCTCTTCGACTTCGTGTCTAGACCACTGAATTTTAACCAAAGGAATCGCCTTATTCCTCAACTGTTTGATTCGCCGCTCTAAGACTCGTATGGGACGCTCCTCATACGAATGATCATCTGCGATCTCAATTTCGTCGAACTGAAGTATGTGACTCGGGTCGGCAACATACTTCCGTAGCTGAGAGACGTGAAACACATTATGAATTCGGCTCAACGCCGGAGGTAAGGCCAATCGATAAGCTAGCTCGCCTACTCGATCCAAAATCTCAAACGGTCCAATAAATCTTGGACTCAACTTTCCCCGCTTCCCGAAACGGAAGTTACCTCGACTCGGGGATACCTTGACCAACACGTGGTCACCTGTCTCGAACTCTAATGGTCGGCGACGATTGTCTGCATAAGATTTCTGTCGACTCTGAGCGGTCAACAAACGACTCTTGATCAAAGCTACCTTCTCACGGGCGGCTATAAGCATATCGGGCTCGGTGCCGATTGATTCTGATAAGTCATCCCAACATGAAGGAGATCGACAACGACGACCGTACAAGGCCTCGTAAGGTGCCATCTTAATCGAAGCATGCCAACTATTATTATACGTGAACTCGATCAATGGTAGTTGGGCTTCCCAATCGTCTTTCCAATCGAGGACGCATGCTCTCAACATGTCCTCCAATGTCTGAATAGTCCTCTCTGATTGTCCGTCGGACTAAGGATGAAAAGCTGTGCTGAAATTAAGTTGAGTTACCATGGCACGATGAACTGATTTCCAAAAATGAGACACGAATCGCCCGTCACGATCAGAAACAATACTCTTAGGAGTACCGTGCAATCTCACTATTTCTTTAATGAACAACTGGGCAAGTCTCTCGGGACCCCAACTATCCTTAATCTCGAGAAAATGAGCTGACTTAGTTAGACGATCCACAATTACCTAGATTGTATTCATGCCACGGCGACTCGTCGGCAAACTCGTGATGAAGTCCATTGAAATATCCTTCCACTTCCACTCCAGAAGAGGGAGCGGTTTCAGCATACCCGCCGATCACTTATGTTCTATCTTGACTTGTTGACAGGTGAGGCATCTCGAAACAAACTCGGCGACTTCATGCTTCATATTACTCTATTAGTAATTCTGTTTCAAGTCTTTGTACATCTTGGTGGACCCCGAATGAATAGAATAAGGGGTAGCATGGGCTTCTCTCAAAATCGAGTTTTTCAACTCGTCATTCGCTGGTACACATAAGCGATTCTTAAATCTCAAGAGTCCATCCTCATGGAGCACAAAGCCAGGGGATCTCCCCTGTGCCACATCCTCACAGATGCGCAACAAAAACGGGTCCGAACCCTGATTCACTCTGATCGCCTCTTCAAGTGGCGATGAAATCTCCAGCATACAAAGCTGTCCCTGAACACACTATAACCAAACCTCGATCTTATGCCTAAGTAATTCTTGCTGAAGTTCCTTCTGAACTGTTAATCGAGCAAGCATCTGCTCCTGAATGGACTTACGACTCAAGGCGTCGGCGACAACGTTCGCCTATCCCGGGTGGTAAAGTATCTCAATATCATAATCTTTGATTAGTTCCAACCACCGTGTCTGTCGCATATTTAACTCCTTCTGAGTAAATATATATTTTAAACTCTTATGATCGGTGAATATTTGATAGGTAATGACATAAAGATAATGATGCCAAATTTTCAATGCAAATACCACAGCTGCTAGCTCCAGGTCGTGGGTCGGATAATTAACCTCATAAGGTCTCAAGTGCCGTGAAGCATAAGCAATAACTTTCCCGTTATGCATTAGTACACATCCGAGACCCTGTCCGGACGCATCACTTTAGACCACAAATCCTTCCGTTCCTTGATGTAAAGAAAGGACAGGTGCTGAAATTAACCGGCTCTTGAGTTCCTCAAAACTCTGTTGACCCGCGTCAGACCACGTGTATTTCTTATCTTTCCTTAAAAGGTTTGTCATGGGTTGAGTGATTTTAGAAAATCCATCCACAAATCGCCGATAATAACAAGCTAATCCGAGGAAAGTTCGAATTTCCTTAACATTCTTTAGAGGTTGCCAATCTCGGATAGCCTCCATCTTCTGAGGGTCGAGACGAACTCCGTTTGATGAAATTACATGTCTGAGAAATGTCACCTCGGACATCCAGAATTCACATTTGGAAAACTTCCCATAAAGTTGCTCTCGTCTCAACACGTTGAGCACCTGATGAATGTGAAACTCATGCTCCTCCCGGTCACGAGAATAAATTAAAATGTCATCAATGAAGACAACCATGAACCGATCCAAATAGTCGATGAAAACCCGATTCATTAACTCCATGAATACCGCAGGTGCATTAGTTAACCCAAACGGCATTACCACAAACTCATAATGACCACAGCGTGTTCGGAACGCTGTCCTAGCAATATCCGACTCTCGGATTCGCAACTGATGATACCCAGATCTTAAATCGATCTTGGAAAATACAGAAGCTCCCTGAAGTTGATCCAAAAGATCATCAATACGGGGTAGGGGATATTTATTCTTGATCGTCACCCTGTTCAGCTCTCGGTAATCAATACACAAACGAAAAGTACCGTCTTTTTTCTTGACAAATAATACCGGTGCTCCCCACGGAGATGCACTCGGCCGGATATAACCCTTCTCGGTCAAATCCTCCAATTGATTCTTTAGTTCCAGCATTTCGGTCGGGGCCATCCGATACGGTGCCTTCGATATTGGAGATGTACTAGGCTCCAACTCAATCGTGAATTCCATATCTCTCTGTGGAGACAAACCAGGTAACTCGTCTGGAAATACGTCGGCATAATCTCTCACTACTAGTGTAATACCCGGTTGTAATTCAGTCATTATCATTCAGTAATTCCATTCGGTAATTGTCACTATATAATTTTTCACTCGTTATAATCATTCATCCGTGTTCACCGTTCGGAATAACTTCGAGTTGTGTATCGATATTGTTCATTGTTCCAACCTTACCTGGGAATCAAGACAAGAGTATTAGCTGGATCGTGGAAATTGATTCATTAGTCGTTGTTGACGTTGGAGTTCATGTCATTTCTAATCTCCTCATTGTTCGAATTGTGTTTTGTTGGGCGGATCCTTGTAATCATTGCTTGGAACCACCGTTTTGGAGTTTCCGTACTTCCATCTCGTGTTATTATTGCTCAAATATTGATTCCTATTTCTTTTAGTCTCTTCCCGGGTCATTTTTCATCATTTTAGGACCCAAGGGGGGTGTGGGCCGCGACACAAGGAGTGTGCGCCGCGGCACACACATTGTCCAGTTTTTGGCCGAGCAGTCTGTACCGTGGGCCGCGGCACATGCCGGCAGGGCCGCGGCACACTGCCGAGTCACTGCTGTGGCACACTCGTCCGGGCCGCGGCACACTCGTGTTGCACTTATCGGCCAAACCTTCTGTACCGTGTGCCGCGGCACATGCCGACGGGGCCGCGGCACACTGCCGAGTCACTGCCGCGGCACACTCGTCCGGGCCGCAGCACGCTGCCGATCACTGGGGGCAGATTTGGCCCTGTGCCGCGGCACACTTCGGCTGGGCCGCGGCACACAGGGCAGTCAACTCTATAATTGCGTTTTTTCAGCGAGTTCAGCTCATTTCTTCTCATTTCATCCACCACACGAGAGAGAGGGATTGAGGGGGGAGTCTTCCCATCATCTACCACTTGAGTATTTGTTTTTATTCATCTCCTTTCGATCGTGAAGCCCGGATAATCGATCTAACGCGTGTTCTTCGGATCAAAGTGCTTGGATCTTCAAGAGGTAATTTCTTCAACATCTTGGATTTCGATTTTGTGTTGAGATATGATGTTTTGGATGTCAAGATCATGTTGTATGAAGTGATATATGCATGATTATGGATATGTTTCATTATCCATTGGATTATTGAAGGATTATTCAAGAACACTTTGAATATTGAGTTGGATTTGGGGGTTTTCGATTAATCGTTGTTGTAATCACGAATTTGGATATTCATATTGGATTATTGATCGTATTGAAGATGTTTTGTTGGTTTGAAACACTTCTTGGGGATTTGATGCTGGTATTTTTGAGGTTTGGTTATAAACAATCGAAGTTTGGCCACAAAGTGTTCGATATAATGCCCCAATGAACTTGGTTTAATCGTATCGACGTTTTGAGTTCGTTATATTCGTGTTTGATTCGTATATTGAACGGATTGTTGGTAATTGTATTATTCTAGGTTGTTCGAGTGATCGATATCTCGATTAGGACGTTGTTCGTGGAAGGATAATTGTCACCGGTGTTGTGTAAGTTAATTCTTACTCGGTTAAAAGGATATTCATTCCTTTTGTTGTTGTTCATTCATAATCATAACTCATTCATCATTTTATTAACCGTATCAAAACTTGTCATTGTCAATTAATCACTTCAGTCACAAGGAACGACGATTCCAATCATTTCATTGAGCTATCATTCATTTCACTATCATTCCATCTCGGTGAGTCATTATTCATTTTCGATGTCACTTTTGTTATATCGTGGCATTCCAGGTCATACTGGCGTGCCGGTTGGTATGTGTAGGATTTTCATGTCGGGCACATTTAAGTCGTGTGTTGGTTGTTGGCCTCACATTGGACTGTGCACACGAGTCGATTGCTTCGTGAGACTGATTAGGTGCAACACCACACGTGTATTCGATCGATACTCGTTGGTGGCTTATGCACGAACACATTTCCATCCCGGAAGTAGTGTGGCGCCACCCTTTGAGCCGTACTGTTAGTTGATTCATACAGCATGTTTGATTGCGTATGTTTTCAACAAGATTGGGTTATAATCTAACCGATTCATTTTTGATCGAACTTGTGGTTTATACAACATATATATGATTGTGTTTATTCAACTCTTGAGGATTGTTGTTTTGTGTAACTGACCCCGCTTAGGGATATTGTTTTTCAGGTCATGGCAAGGCAAAGGCACGGGGAGAGCACGTTGACAGCGAGGAGTCCCAATGATACTAGAAGGGGGCCCCAGTCTTTTCAGTCATTTATGTTTCCTTCATTTATTCCGCTGCAGACATTCCGTTTGAATACTCATTTCACTCAGTGTTGTATATTTTATCTCCATATAAAATATACATGTATTCTGTATTATCCTAGATGTGTTGTATGAAACTCCTCATCGGAGTAATTATTGTTGTAATGTGGTTCGGTACTACATTTACCCTGTGTAATTCATTCATTTTCATTCGCCTAGTGGGTCCCAGTCGAAGGTCCACATCACTATAATATCCGTCTAGTTTGGGGTGTTACAGAGTTGGTATCGGAGCGTGGTTTTGAATACTACCTTCCGAGTCATGTCCCATTTGAAATCATCGTCATCGGACTAGTATCATTGGACTTTCGTGTCACGTGTGACCTGTGCAAATGCCGAGCCAATCAGACCGAAAGAACTGTAAGACTTCTAACACCATGGTATAATTTCTGGCAATAATCATTCATTCATAATTCACTAGTTAACAATCCTCAAACATCATTTTCATTTTAATCATGTTGATCATAGTAACTCATTAATCACTCAATTCATTTCATTACTCAGTTGTCGATCTGGAAGATCATATCATTAATCTTGTTAACTTGTTCAAGATACTCATTTCAAGAATTTCATCAGATAATCATGTCACCTCGGTTAATCATTCATGTAATCACTGTGTTAGAGCGCATATGCTCATTTTCATCATTTCATGACGTAAATCATAATGCGGTACTCATACGAGATCTATGATTATCATGTGACCTTCCTACTTCAGTATGGAGAGAGCTGTCAGGGGATGCACAGGGAGAGGCCGCAGTGCAGGCCGAAACCCAGGAAATAATCACTCGCTGTCGGGAAATCGTACCTAGGACTCGGCTCGATCAGAAGATGTTCGGGTTGATCCACTCACTTTTATGCAGGTCATGATGACCCATATGCAATTGCTCAATCATCATTGCGCTACTTTGGCCGGATTAATCGAGAGAACTCTCCCGAATGAGCCTACTGCTAAGGAAATTGCTGAGCAACAACCTTCATCTGTCAGTAAGAAATCAACGAAGCGTAATCAATCCGAAGGCGGTCAGTCAATCTTCAAGAAGCCTCGTGCGGGTCCTATCGTTTCTGAGCGACCTCCTACGGCGCAGAATCGTGCGGGATCTCAGTCCCGAGCGGCCAGTTCGGCCATCACCTGTTTCAACTGTGGAGCGCCGGGTTATTACAGCACTAAGTGTCTAAAACTGTCTATCACGTGCCATAATTGTGGGAATATTGGGCATATGGCCCGTTTTTGCCGAAAGGACTCCAAGTCGGCTCCGGCGGCATCTCAGGCCCCGAAGCAATCAGCGATTCAGAATTAGATTGCTCTGTGAACATCGTTTAAGACAATGGAAGCAAATAAAGGCGGAGCTCATATGTATCAAACGGGAGCGTCCGGTTCGGGGGCCGGCAAGTCCCGGATTCATGTGATGAGGAGGATCGACGATCCGGTGTCCCGAATGATCTCAGGTATACTCGTAATTTTATTTCAACCTGTGTGTACCTTTTGATACTGGTGCACCGTATTCATTCATTTTCGAATCATGTTTGAATAGACTTAATTTAGATAGTCCTATTGCTTGTGAACCTCATACTATCGGTCTACCTGATGATGGAAGAATTTCCGGAAATCATGAGGATAAGAACTAACTGAATTAAGCTTAATGATCACAATTGGTTGGTGGACCTAATCATGGTGAATTTATCTAAGGACGATGTAATTTTGGGTATTAGTTGGATGGATCGTCATGATACTATCCTCAGTGTTTGTAAGCATTTGGTCACTATCATTCCAGTCGTTGGAGTCGAGTGTGTATTTCAGGGAGGTAATTCCCGTTGTTCCAGAAGAATTATTAATATGATGGAAGCAGAGAAATTCCTCAATCGAGTTGTTCAATCATTCATTGTACCATTTTCATCGATTCGCCGTTCTAAGGCAATCAAGTTGTTCAATCATTCATTCTATCATTTTCATCGATTGGCCGTGCTAAGGCAATCGAGTTGTTCAATCATTCATTTTATCATTTTCACCGATTGACCACTCTAGGGCAATCGAAATGTTCAATCATTCGTGGTATCATTGTCATCGATTGACGATGTATTCCCAGACGAGTTACCTGGTTGCCTTCACAAAGAGTTGTGGAATTCGCGAATGAGTTGGAGCCCGGTACGTCCCCGTTATCGAAGGCACCGTACCGGATGGCCCCGACCGAAATGCAGGAGTTGAAGATTCAACTTGAGGAATTGTTCGAGAAAGGTTATCTCCATACGAGTGCATCCCCGTGGGGAGCACCAGTGTTGTTTGTCAAGAAGAAGGATGGTTCGTTCCGCTTGTGTATTGATTACCGGGAATTGAATCGGGTGATGATCAAGAATAAGTATCCTCTACCCCGCATCGATGATCCCTTAGATCAACTTCAGGGAACTTCAGTATTTTTTTAGATCGAATTAAGATCTGGATATCATCAGTTGCGAATTCGAGAGTCGGATATCGCGAGGACGGCGTTTCAAACACGCTATGGCCATTATGAGTTCGTGGAGTTAGTTAATGCACTAATGCACCTGCGGTATTCATGGTGTTAATGAATCGGGTCTTCATCGACTTTTTGGATCAGTTCGTGGTTGTCTTTATTGATGACATTTTAATTTATCTTCGTGACTGGGAGGAGCACGAGCTTCACCTTCATCAAGTTCTCGACATGTTGAGACGAGAGCAGCTTTATGGAAAGTTTCCATATGTGAGTTCTGGATGTCCGAGGCGATGTTTCTCGGGCATGTAATTTCATCAGACAGAGTTCGTGTCGACCCTAGAAGACGGAGGCTATCCGAGATTGGCAACCTCCGAAGAATGTTAAGGAAATCCGAAGTTTCCTCGGATTAGCTGGTTAATTATCCGACCCACGACCTGGAGCTAGCGGCCGTGTTTTTCGTGTTGGAAATTTGGCGTCATTACCTTTATGGCGTTACTTGTCAGATATTCACCGATCATAAGAGTTTAAAGTATATATTTACTCAAAAGGAGTTAAATATGCGACAGATACGGTAGTCGGATCTAATCAAGGATTACGATATTGAGATCCTTTACCACCCGGGCAAGGCAAACGTTGTCGCCGACGCCTTGAGTCGTAAGTCCGTTCAGGAGCAGATGCTTGCTCGTTTAATAGTCCAGAAGGAATTACTTAGACCCGAGATCGAGGTCTGGCTTCAACGATAATCAGGGTTCAGACCCATCATTGTTGCGCATCCGTGAGAATGTGGCTCAGGGGAAAGCCCCTGGATTCGTGGTCCACGAGGATGGACTTTTGAGATTTAAGAATCGGTTGTGCGTACCGGCGAATGACGAGTTGAAAAACTCGATTTTGAGAGAAGCTCATGCTACCCCTTATTCTGTTCATCCGGGGTCTAGCAAGATGTATAAAGACTTGAAACAAAATTACTGGTGGAGTAATATGAAGCGAGAAGTCGCGGAATTTGTTTCGAGATGCTAAACCTGTCAGCAAGTCAAGATAGAACATCAGCGACCGACGGGTATGCTGAAACCTCTCCCTATTCCAGAATGGAAGTGGGAGGATATTTCAATAGACTTCATCATGAGTTTGCCGACGAGTCGTCGTGGCATGAATACGATCTCGGTGATTGTGGACCGCTTAACTAAATCAGCTCTTTTCCTTGAGATTAATGATACGTGGGGTCCCGAGAGACTTGCCCAGCTGTTCATCAAAGAGATAGTGAGACTGCACGGTACTCCTAAAAGTATCATTTCTGATCGTGACGGACGGTTTGTGTCTCCTTTTTTGGAAATCAGTTCATCGTGCTATGGGAACTCAGCTTAATCTCAGTATCGCTTTTCATCCTCAGTCCGAAGGCAATCAGAGAGGACTATTCAGACATTAGAGGACATGTTGAGGGCATGCGTCCTCGATTGGAAAGACGATTGGGAAGCCCAACTACCATTGATCGAGTTCACGTATAATAATAGTTGGCATACTTCGATTAAGATGGCACCTTACGAGGCCTTGTACGGTCGTTGTTGTCGATCTTCTTTGTGTTGAGATGACCTATCCGAATCAATCGTCACCGAGCCCGATATGCTTATAGCCGCCCGCGAGAAGGTAGCTTTGATCAGGAGTTGTTTGTTGACCGCTCAGAGTCGACAGAAATCTTATGCAGATAATCGTCGTCGACCACTAGAGTTCGAAACAGGTGACCACGTGTTGGTCAAGGTATCCCCGAGTCAAGGTATCTTCCGTTTTGGGAAGCAGGGAAAGTTGAGTCCAAGATTTATTGGACCGTTTGAGATTTTGGAACGAGTAGGCGAGCTAGCTTATCGTTTGGCCTTACCTCCGGCATTGAGCCGAATTCATAATGTGTTTCACATCTCTCAGCTATGGAAGTATGTTGCCGACCCGAGTCACATACTTCAGTTCGACGAAATCGAGATTGCAGATGATCATTCGTATGAGGAACGTCTCATACGAGTCTTAGAGCGGCGAATCAAACAATTGAGGAATAAGGCGATTCCTTTAGTTAAAATTCTGTGGTCTAGACACGGAGTCGAAGAGGCTACTTGGGAAACCGAGGATAGTATGCGGGAGAGTTATCCCGAATTGTTTGACCCTTAGTTTCGGGGACGAAACTCTTTTAAGGGGGGGTGTATGTAATACCCGGTTGTAATTCAGTCATTATCATTCAGTAATTCCATTCGGTAATTGTCACTATATAATTTTTCACTCGTTATAATCATTATTAAAACTTAATAGGACATTAAGTTTTAATAAGACTTGTATAACTGATGCTAGGATGTGTGCACGTCTTGATATCATAGTTATAAGTATATTGGTGGGACCAGTATACTCGAACACGACTCATACTCAATTCAGTCACACGGTATTCACTCTCGGAGAGTCGATGACGAATCGAAAGGTTGTGATAGTATACGTGGACCTTTGACTTGAGGGTTCAGTAGAAGATGTGCCTGTGACGTTTAGTTTGTCATTAGAGTAGTTAGACTCATTTTCTTAATTGCTGAGTCGACCTCGAAGTGCAGACTATATGGGCAGGTAGCAGTCTTTGCTGTACGCCAAGAAAGGATTCTTTCTCCTGTTAGTGAGCAGGCGAATGTCCTATATGGTTAATGGCAAATAAGATCATAAGTCTTTGGCCAAAGCATTCTGATATAGTCGTATTAGATACACTATTAATCAGTCGGTCTTGATTTGCATTAACACATGTATAGAGTTTAGTCAACAGTAGAGTTTGACTTTACCATGACCCGAAGACTTGACCGGGACATCTGATGAAGGGTTTATACGTATATAGTATTCACGACATAATGGTTCTGGAATGATTCGTTCATTCGTTCTCATTCGGGGTTTCTGATGCGGCCATTAAGTGGCTAAGTCCGCCCGCACTTATTGGTTCCTCCCAATGCCGGCTGAAACGAACCTACGGAGTCGCGCAATAGGATCATTGATGGATAAATATGAATTAATAATCTCTCTTATAATATTAGATATTAGATATCTAATTTTGGTTTATCAGATAAATCAAATAGCGGTCTTATGAATTGTAAGTAGGTTACTGGGTGATTACTTTAATTCATAAATTATATTTCTTAGAGAAATATATATATTTGTGTTTGATATAATTAATTAATTGGATTAATTAATTAGTCCAAACACATTGGAAATAAAATGGATTCGTTTGACAAAGATCCGGTACACGAGGGATTCGTTTTGACGAACATCTAGTACACGAGCCGAGTAAATTCGACCAGTCTTCTTGGAAATTTCCCTTAAGGCTTCCCACCTCCCTCTCTTGTCTCTTTTATACTTATTTTATGTCACTAGGTGACATATGTGAGGTGTATTTGATACCCTCAATCATGTGTTAAAGGTAGACTTTCATTTTTTTTATAAATAAAAGTCTTTAAAAAGGAGAGAGGACAACTTCTTCTTGCAAGAACTTAAAATCACGAATTTGAGAGAGAGTGTAAGGTTGGAAAATTCATCTTGATCTTAGAGACAAGATATAAGAAGAATACATTGAGAGAGAAAATTCCTACAAGCCTCCCTAGCCGCATTCTTGAAGAAAGGAAGCTTGTCGATTTTTCCATCAAGTTCCGGCGTGTGAAGTAGAGGCATCTTGCTTTAGGTGCTTGGAACGAAGGGCTCTTCATCATCATCATCATCATCATACGAAGGTTTTTCAGAGACATCATAGGTATGGGACTTTGATTCCTTGATCTTCGTATTTTTCTTTTCGTATAACGTTACTTGATCGATCCTCTTAGGGATTCCGTTTATTCTTCCGCTGCGTTTATTTTCTATGGAATCCCAACATCGGTATTGGAGCAAGGTCATATATATCGTATATACGATCATGTTTGCATTTGGAATGTTATTTGATGATGTTTATGATTTAGAATCATAATAGATATAATCGAAGAAATTTAATCGTTCGTAGTAAGTCAAGTTTCGACTATTTTATGTGAATTATAAATCTGAAAAATTTGATTTTTGTTGATTTATAAGTTCTTCATGAAGTTAAGAAACTTTTTCGTTTTGGAAGCGAGTCGAAAAAATGAGAAAAACGGGGGTTAAACACGAATACCGCACGAAGACGCAGGTGCCGGCAGACTTGCGGGCTGCGGCTGGCCGGCCGAGAGTGACTCGGTAGGCTATCAGAGCTGCTCGGCCAGCTGCCGGCGATGGCCAAGAGTGACTCGGTCAGGCGGTTCTCGGGTTTTCAGCCCGATTTTGAATCGGGCCGTGGTGAGCGTCTAGGATTTTAGGACTCCATTTGTGTTTATATTTCGTTGTAATAATTTCGAAATTTAATTTGGATTTAATTGGATTTAATAAAATATTTGGAATATCTTTTTATTAAGGGAAATTATTAGACGAGAATATTGTTTTGGCCGGATTACTTTGAACGGATTAAAATGACGATTATAAATATTAATTTGATTAATATTGTAGAAATTAAATAGATTAATTTTTATATTAATTGGATTAATATATTAATTGATTATTTAATTTCATTTACCGTTACATGTTGTATGGAATGCCTTATGTGATGGTGATATAGCTTGTGGACTTAGTTGTTGATTTGTTCGATTCGATATGGTTGTAAAGGCCATTTTGAGCCTATTTATTTTTACTAGAAAATATGTATAATAGGACGTATTGTTCAATGATGTAATTATTCATATGGCTATGATGAAGACTGAAGACGACCGACTAGAACACAAAGAATCAATACTGTATTCTTCCTTTCTTTATTTGGCTTGACCCAATACTTAGGAAAAAGTCCATGAGCTATATGTTGGTAGTAACTAGGTTGCTATTTATTGTTTTTCATTTTGAATGATTGACAAACCACAAACCGCGCTTATAAATGGATTAATGTGCAAAGTGTAACATATAATCGCGTTAATACTCCCACTTACAAACACTAAGTTATAAAGGTTACGAGGTTTCCTACCCTCTGTCAAACTGATGGAAAATTAAAATCTAAACCGGAATATTATTCTTCCGAGTATGTCGGGGTAATATTTTTGGGGAAAGTTGATAAATTCCTAGAGTGCATTAGATGCCTTTGGTTGTGACAAATCAAACCCCTATAAACCGTATGGGTTGCCGGGTAAGATTCAATTGTCAGACTAATATAGGAGTTGACGGTTTAAACTTAGATAGTTCAGCGAGCCATAGAAACCGAATGGGTTGAGGGCAAGTGAACTAGGGGTAAAAGAAGACCGAATCATCCATTAGATGGGTTGGTATTAGACACTACTTTATAAAGAATAATAGAATATAAACCGTATGGGTTGCCCTCTATTAAACTTTGTAAAGAAATCGATCACCACTATGAAGTCACGCAAGACTTCCGGATTTAACATGGGAGTGTCTAAATGCCGATAAAATAGTGGGAGCCGAGTTATGAATAAAGAAAGTCCTTAAATTCTTTACTCGGATCATAATTAAACAATCACTAACGAATCTCAAATTATTCTCTGCAGTTAACAAAACTCTCAATATGACAATGAACCCACTCGCTATACTACTTGAAAAGAACGTCTGGTAGTCCGAACTATGTGGGTGGCGGAACTTGAGGATTGTCCTAACTATGGAAATGCTGGGATACGTCTTGGAGGCGGACATCCCAGCGGCTCCCGCAAGAACCCAAGCCAATCAGGAAGATGTCGATGCCCATGAGAAATGGGTAAAAGAAGACATAAGAGTGCGAGGGTATATGTTAGGCTCAATGACCAATGAGCTTCAACGTGCCCATGAAAAGATGACGTCTTCACGAGCCATCTTAGCGCACCTGGCTGAGCTCTATGGAGAGCATAGCCGAACTGCTAGATATGAGATATCAAAGCAATTATTCGGCGCCAGAATGAAGGAGAGAGGGTTGGGGACCATGTCTTCAAGATGATCTCGATGATTGAGAGATTGGAAGCTCTTGATTTTCAGATGCATGCATCTCTCCAAACTGACCTTATCCTGCAGTCACTTCCTGACTCCTTTTCCCAATTTGTCATGAACTTCAACTGCAATGAGATTGCATGTAACTTAGCTGGGCCAATGAACAAACTGACGACTGCCCAGTCTCAGATGAAGACAAAGGGAAAGGAAGCTGCACTTGTGATTTCTTCCAAGACTTGGAAGTCCAAGAATAATAAGAAAAAGAACAAGAAGCAGTTAGGTCCAATAGCCAAGATCGACAGGGGAAGGGGCAAGGCCCCAATGGTTCAAAAGAGCAAAGGGGCCAAGAAAACGGATGTATGCCTCAACTGCGGTGAGCTAGGCCACTGGAAGAGGTATTGTCCAAATCTTGACCGTAATGCGCCTTCAGGTACGGAACTACTGGTTTTAGAAATAAATTGTTCTGTAACTGTATATTCTACTTCTTGGATACTTGATTGCGGTGCGAGTTCTCACATTTGTATAATGAATCAGGATCTGGAACGAAGTAGGAAGCTGGATTTAGGGGAGGTGATGGTCACCGTCGGAAGTGGGCATAGTGTCGAGGCTTCTGATATCGGATCCCTTATGTTGGATTTAGAATCTGGTTTTATTCTCACTTTAGATGATGTACTTGTTTTGCCCAAGGGGCACAAGAATATTGTATCAATTCCGGTCATGGACCGAAAGGGATTTCACTTCTTTATTGGAGATGGGTCCTGTCGTATTTATTTCAGAAATAAATTGGTTGGTACTGCTACATTATTAAATGGTTTATACCATTTAAATTTAAAGAATAAGACAACTGTGAACACTATAACTAGGAAGCGTGGTAGGGATGAAACGAACCAAGCACTTAAGTGGCATCTTAGACTTGGTCATATCGGTCAGACCAAGGTTCATAAAATGGAGAAAGATGGGCTTACGGGTCCATTGGGATCAGATCCCTATCCAACTTGTGAATCTTGCCTTCAAGGCAAAATGACTAAGTTACCCTTCGAGGACTTTTGAAAGAGTCGAAAAACTTGGATTGATCCATACCGACGTCGTGGCCCTTTTGAAGTGGCACGAGGCGGCTTTCGATGTTCGTTACATTCACTGATGACCATACCAGGTATGGATTCGTGTACTTAATGAAACATAAGTCTGAAGCTTTTGATAAATTCAAGGAATTTAAAGCCCTAGTTGAAAATCAAACAGGTAACCGTGTTAAGACTCTTCGGTCAGACCGGGATGGTGAGTACATGAGTACTGAATTTGATGAGTTCTTAAAAGAACTAGGAATAGTGTCACAATTCACTCCTACAGCTACTCCACAATTAAATGGTGTATCAGAAAGAAGGAACCGAACCTTGTTGAACATGGTTCACTCCATGCTTAACTATACTGATCTACCGGTTTATCTGTGGGGATACGCGCTCCTTACTGTTGTGCATATCTTGAACAGATGTCCTTCCAAATCCGTTCCTAAGACTCCCCATGAGATGTGGAGAGGTAGGAAACCAAGTCTTAATCACATTAGGATTTGGGGATGCCCTGCTTATGTCAAGAAGACTAAAGTAGAGAATTTGGAAACTAGGTCTGTGAAAGGTCGTTTCATAGGATATCCAGGGGATTCCATGGGATATCTATTCTACATGCACAAAGATCATAGGATCATCGTTGCTATACAAGCACACTTCCTGGAAGATCAGTTTATTCAGGAAGGAGGGGCAGGTAGAAATATTTCTTTGGAAGAAATAAAAGAAACACCAAATGAGACACCTATGCAAGATATAAGAACCGAACCTTCTGAAATGCAAATACAACCTCGCAAGTCTAGTAGAATTTCTCAATTACCTGAGAGGTATGGTGTTGCGATATTTCTTTACACGCAAGTGCACGTCATCGTTCACAAGTAATAAAGTGATAAGTAGAGTATCGTTCCCACGAGGATTGAATTTCTAACTACCGATTTTGTGTATTCTAATTTTATCTGAACAATCGAATTTGGGATTTTGTAATTAATAACTAGAAGAATTACTAAAAGACTAGTATAAAACAATGGCTTGAATAAAATAAATCAAATGATGAATAAGTCTAGGGTTCTGAATCCACCTTAGTTTATCCGAATTTACTCTCGATTATCCGTAATAAATAATTTTCCCAATTTATTGAAGGCGGAGATTGCTAATATATTCTACCGCCTCTCCCGAGGTCAATAGATTTATCTAAAGGCGAATAACGCACTCTATCCCTAGGTGAATTAATTCGTCAATAGGCGAAAAGCATAAAATCTCCTAAAGGCCACGTAGTTCCTATGAGTATATTCCTATCTCACGAATAAACGGTCCTCACCAATAGTTCCTCACCAAATCTCCTCTCCCGATTAGTGAATGATTAAATCAATACAACTATTGAATGAGATAATTGCAAGCATTAAACATAATTGGGAAAACTCAATAAAAAAGTAATTAATTGGATAATCTCAATCAATTCGTCAAAACAAAGGTTTCATCAAAACCCTAGATTAGGGCTTTAGCCTGACATACTAATAATTGAAAATACAGAATAAATAAATGAAAGCATAAAATTCAAACGCAGATGAAGCTCGGATTCCTCCGTTCTTCAGCTTCCGCCCTCTGCCCTTGAAGTCTTCTGCTTCCCTCTTCTTCTGCCGTCTCCAAGCTTAAGCTCTCCAAGATTAAAGATCCAAAGATTCCAAGATAGTTTAATTAGGGTCTTCAACCTTATTTATAGCTCAGCACATCTCCAAATCGCGTCCGTATTAGTCGGTCGAAATCGGCCAAACGGCCCAAAATCCGCGCGGACATACAAAAACCGCCAAGTGTGCCGCGGCGCACTAAACTGTGCCGCGGCACGAGCCTTGACTTTAAACACAGGCGTCATCAATTTCTTACGTACGCGGCTCACAGGTGTGCCGCGGCACAATCTGATTTACTTGGCCTTGGTGGTGTCTTCTTGTGCCGCGGCCGCTTCCTTTTGCCGGCTCGAGTCCAGTTGCCGTTTTCGCCCGTTTTGCCTCGTTTTAGCTTCCGGACTTCAATTTCCTGTCAATCATACAAAATTAAGGCATTAAAAGCTCATTTAGACGATTTCACTCTTCAAAATACTACAAAATAATGATAAATAAGCGTATAAAAATACACCTAACAAATACCCCCAAACTTAAGCCTTTGCTTGTCCTCAAGCAAAAAGAATTAAATTCAATAAAAGAATGTCGTGAATCATCGTGCAACTCATGGTGTTCAACCTAATCAATACTATCCTGTAATTCTCTCTAAATAATACGAGTGTCATAAAAGCGAGCCGCACTCAGAATAATGATTCCGCAGAGTAATCAAGTTCAGTCCTAATCATTCGTTCATGAAGAAAATCCAGCTCAAAGATTAACAAAACATGAGTCAAATCGACCGTCAATATGAAAGGCTAAAATAAACAAGCTAGCTCGTCCCGTTCCACAGTCTAAAGGCACAATTTTCACGAGTTTCATAACAATTAAACCTTGGACAGTATCCCCTTATATATATGTTCAAGAATTTGATTCGAGTTGACCACTAGGTTACGATCTCGGGATGTTTCATCGGGATAATCCTAGGGTGGAACTTCCATTCTCATGTATTAGGAAACCGTTTGACGTAAAAGACACTCATGGGGCACATGGATGCTTCTAGTTACTAAGTTCCCGTCTACAGCGGAGAAACAACTCGAATATATAATTTCCGCATGTCCGAATCAAGGTTGCCGTTTTACGCGAGTAAGCAATGGTCACGCGAATACCCCGGTTACTAGGCTTCCTCTCATTGGCACATGTGAAATATCTAAATCACTAGTCTAATCGGGGTCGTCGTTTTACGCGAGAGTAAACAACGGTCACGCGAATACCCCGGTTACTAGACTTCCCATCATAGAACACATTATCTCGACTTTTAGGGAAAAGCGAGACTCTAAACTCAATCTAAGTGCCAAAACGACTAAAGAAACGATCGACTCACTATCCGGAAAATGTAGCCAAACGTATTGATGGGGATTTAAAAACAAGTATGTATCGTCTCTTATCTGCCAAGACCTCTACAATCACGAAAAATTTCGGACCTAAATGAATACTAAGCAGAACAGAAATAACTGACTACAGCTCGACTAAAACTCGACCGTTTCTTCAGAGAGAAAAACAGTGTCGTAACATCAGTATCACACTCATAGAAGCACGAAAAATTCACGAATAAAGAAAAACTAAGACAAGCAAGGCTATCTAAAAAAAAAAAATTTACGCAAAGTAATGAAAAGTGCAACGAAATAATGTACAGCAAGAAAATAAAATACAGCAATGAATGTAGCAACTGAAAGTAAATCCCCCCCAAACTTAGGACATACATTGACCTCAATGGACAAAAAATGATATGCAATAAAAGTAAAAGGTCAAGTACTCCCCTCCAGTCTGCTCAGGAGCTGGTGCCGGCATCGTCCGGTGAGGAGGGTGGTGTGGCTGGCCGGGCGGGCGCAATAAATGGCCCGTCGGGATGCATGATGTGGGCCGTCCATGCGGCGAGGTGCTCCTGATGATAAGCATCCCTCGCAGCAAGACGCCTCGCCTCTCGTCGACTGGCCCGGCGGGCCTGCTCTCGCATCTCGGCTCTGACAGCAGCAACAATGCTCTCCCGCTCCGTCCGCTGCTCCTCCCGTATGGCAGCCATCAAGCTCTCTCTCTCTCCTCATCTCCTCTCTCTCTCTCCTCGTCTCCTCTCTCAGCTCCTCTCTCTCTCTCCTCAGATCCTCTCTCTGCTCCTCTCTCTGTCTCCTCAAATCCTCCCTCAGCCCATCAAACAACTCCTGCAACCTCGCTCTGTCGGGTGGTGGGCCGGCATCTCCATGTGTCAACAAAAGCGGCTCGGGGGATCCCTCGTGGGCCTCCTCTAGCAGAAATCCTCTCCTCCGAGCGTGCGCCGGCGCTCCTCCCACTGGTCGAAGTGTGATATGATGCGGTGGTCGATCGGGGCCTGGGGGGCAAGCATCGGCTCGTCGTCTAACCACGTCAGCCCCGACTGCCGGCATAAAGCGCAGATGAGGGAGGGGTGCTTCAACCCTGTCTTGGCCCCCCCTGGATACACTGGAAGATAGATCGGACCAGGATGGGGGCCACATCGAAACGCAGCCCGGAAGTGATACCAAAAAGTGTCCGGGCGCGGGAGAGAAAGACAGTACGGATCTGGGAGGTGGGGTCAATGCGTGCGCAGATAAAATAAAGCCAGGCACGCCCGAGCCGGCTGAGGCGCGAGCTCCTGAAGTGAAAAGTGGAAGAACCCTATGCTCGCTGCTCCCAGTCGGTATCAGGCTGTGCAATGGTCTCGAGCAGGGCCTCCTTAGTGAGGCTGGTCATCACTCGGTCATAGGCTGACTCGTCAACCACCGGAAACCCAAAAAGCCTCCGAATAGCAGCCGTGGAGAAATCAACTGTAACCCCTCGCACGTCGACCTGCGTCCGAGACTCTAAAGACGGCAACGTATGCCCTGCCCGAATGTGCTTCAGTAGTGCGCTGGCGTAAAACTCCTGCACGATCGAGATAACCGCTGGCTCGGGAGGTGCGGTAAATCTGGCCCACCCCATCTCGTCAATCATAGTGAGCAATTCCCCGTCCTGAGGAGCTGGAGTAAAACCCCTCTCTGGAATAAGTGGTCGTGGCCGGATCTTTTCGTTGAATATCTTGTGAATTTCAGGGTCCGAAAATTGGTGCCCCTCCGCCTCGGCCCGACCACGAGAGGTCTCCCCTCGAGTATGGGATGACTCGGTCCTAGCTCGCTTGCTCAGCTTCTTTGTTCGTGCCATAATCAGTCCTGAAAAGTACAACACGAGGGTTTATTCACGCAAATATAATAACAATGATCTATGCTCGGCTAAGGATGTCCACCCAGAAATTCCGAATTGAAGAAAATAGCGCATACGTGAGAGAAGGATGAAATTGGACTTAAACGTTTAACCTGGATGTAAGGGTTGGGCTTGCTGTAAATTCAAAGCATTATCGTTGCCGAAAATTTAAAACGATTGCTTTTCCAAAGAAAATTTTTCATTTAGGCAATTTATCAAACACCTTGAGGGCATAAGTTTACTTGAAGAATAAACATAGTTATAGCTCGATTCAACCCCCAAAAACCGAAACATAATTCAATCATCATCAACTCAACACATTCAACTCATTCACATTCCAAACTAACCATGAAAAATTGATTAAAACTACCATGTTATTCCCTAACCCATACTAGAAATTTCGAAGGAGAATAAGCATGTTCCATTCATCCAAAGCATAAACAACTTCAAAATATAGACCATAAGCAAGTAAAGATTAAAGATTGAAACGTACCTTTTGAAGATTGCAAGAAGAAATCGCAGGAAAAAAAAAATGGAAGAAAACTTCGGCCGGTCGCGCGCTGGGGAGGGAAGGAGAAGGGACGAAGGCGTACCTGGAAATGCCGGCCGAATGCGTGTTATATGCTACCTGGGCCTTTCAGATTCCGCATAGTGTGCCGCAAAGTGAAGTGAGCAGCGGCGAGTACGATCCCTTTTACCTGTGTTCTCGTTTTGTCGTGTGCCGCGGCACAAATTTCGTGTGCCGCGGCTCAGTGCTCAAGTGTGCCGCGGCTCATTTATGCCGTGCCGCGGCACATAGTACAGTTGGTTTAGCCTCCCCTTGTGATTGATGTGTGCCGCGGCTCACAATACCTGTGCCGCGGCTCATCCTTCAGTCTCTTCCCTGGGCCTTTCCTGCACAGAATTTTAAGAAAAACTCGTTAAAAGCGAGAGGCAGAAGCAAATTGAAGCACAAAAATGAAGGAAAAAATAAGAATTACGAATGCAAGAAAAATAAAGAAATGCAAAAATCTACAACTACGAACTCGGGTTGCCTCCCGAGAAGCGCTAAGTTTATAGTCTTCAGCCGGACCTATTGGAAAACATTAGTTCGCTTTTCGCAAACTCCATTTGGTTTCCGCCCCGTTCATCGAACCGTTCATATTTTTGTTAAAATTATGACCATTGGTCGTTAGCGATTCGAGTTTCGGTTCGGTCATCAAATGTTGTTTGCGGAAAGGTTTCGACGTGAATAACTTCCCGAAACACCCAGTTTTTTCATGACTAATTGTCCGCTGGGCTTTCGGCTCACTCTCCTCCTTCACAAACGCACTCAAGACTGCAGCAGATTTTTCCTCATGCTCGAGGAACGCCACTCGTTCTACATCCTTCTTAAGACTTGGACCATTTAACACAAAATCTGAATTTTCCCACCGACGATGTTTTCGGTGCTTTCCTCTTTCAACGGCATTTACAATTTCACTTTGTGACCTTTTATCAATACTTCCGGGACATGGAAGCGATTTGAATACTTGAAAAGTAACTTGCTCGTCTTGGACCCTCAGAGTTAACTCCCCCTTTTCCACGTCTATAAGGGTTCGGCCAGTCGCTAAAAATGGTCGTCCCAAGATGATTGGAATATTTTCATCCTCCTCCATGTCGAGTACGATGAAATCGGCCGGAAAGATGAACTTATCAACTTTGACTAATACGTCCTCGATCACTCCCCTCGGATACTTTATCGATCGATCCGCCAATTGTAAGGAGACTGTTGTTGGCTTGGCTTCCCCAATATCCAGCTTTTTGAAAATCGACAGAGGCATGAGGTTGATACTAGCACCAAGATCGCATAGTCCCTTATTAAACGAAAGATTCCCCATGGTGCACGGTATGTTGAAGCTTCCCGGATCTTTCAATTTAGGTGGGAGCTTCTTTTGAAGAATTGCACTGCACTCCTCTGTCAAGGCGACCATTTCAAACTCCTCAAGCATTCTTTTCTTCGATAATATCTCTTTCATGAACTTAACGTAACTCGGCATCTGTTCCAATGCGTCGGCGAACGGAATGTTTATGTGAAGCTTTTTAAACACATCAAGGAACTTAGAAAATTGTTTGTCCGCCCTTCTTTGCTGTAATCTCTGCGGAAACGGAACGGGGGGCACACATGTCTTCGAGTTGTCCGGCTTCAAATCCTTCGACTCCTCTGGCTTTAAATCCTTCTCTTCCTCAATTTCCTTCTTCTTTTCACACCGCTCGGGCTGATCCAGCACCTCTTTCCCACTTCTTAAGCTGATTGCGTTTAGACTCTCTCTAGGATTTGTCTCTGTTGTACTCGACAATGCTCCCTCCGGACGAGCTGTCAACACATTAGCAATTTGGCCCAGCTGGACCTCCAGATTCCGAATGGAAGCGGAATGATTTTGTAATGTAGCTTCCGTACGGGTCATAAATTGACTCGTATTTGCCGCCAATTTTGCAAGTGCTTCCTCGAGAGACACTTTGGGAGCGGAAGGGGGCTGCTGTTGATTCTGGGCGAACGGGGGCTGGTGTGAGTTCTGTCCGTTTCTCCATGAAAAGTTGGGATGATTGCGCCACCCCGTATTATAAGTATTGGAGTACGGGTTATTCGGCCGATTCCCATTTCCCACAAATTGAGCCTGCTCCATCTGATTTTGCTCGAACGGGTTTCCAACTTGACACTCCGCGCTCGGGTGTGATCCGTTACACCAATTGCATGTCTCAATGGTAACGGGGGAAGGTGCGTGCGAAAATGCCTGGAGCTGTTGGGTCAAAGCGGCAACTTGAGCTGACAAAGTGGAAATCGGGTCATTACTTGAAACTTCCATGACTCTCTTCGGTGTCAATCTTTCCGATGGCCATTGGTATGCGTTTGCGGCCATATCTTCCAAAAGCACGTGTGCCTTGGCCATAGATTTTCCCATGAAGGCCCCACCAGAGTCCGCATCCACGAGGGTGCGTGTAGAAGCACTCAAACCATTATAGAATGTATGAAGCTGAAGCCAATCAGGAATGCCGTGATGAGGGCATCTTCGTAGCAAATCTTTATATCGCTCCCACGCCTCGTGGAGCGATTCCATATCGTACTGACCAAAGGTGGTTATTTCGTTTCTCAATCTCGCCGTCTTAGCAGGTGGGAAGAATTTGGCAAGGAAGGCTTGCGCTGACCTCTCCCATGTTGTAATCGACCCCGGCGGTAAGGAATTTAACCAGAATTTTGCTTTATCCCTCAAAGAGAAAGGGAAAAGCCTCAATCGGATGGCATCGTCGGTGACACCATTAGTCTTGAACGTGTCGCATATCTCAAGGAAAGAAGCAATATGGGCATTCGGGTCGTCATACGGCGATCCGTAATTGGCTCTTTGCACCATCTGAATAATAGCAGGCTTGATCTCAAAATTATTAGCTTGGATAGTGGGACGCCGAATTCCCGAAAAATTAGCGTTGATCTGCGGCATGGCATAATCTCGAAGAGCTAGTTCCGGTTGAACTTGCCGCACTTGGTTATCTCCTCCTTGGACTTCGATATTCTCGGCCATGTTGACCGTAAATCGCAACTCTCTTTTCTCCTTTTTGTTCCTTCTTAGCGTGCGCTCGAGCTCGGTATCCAAAGGTAGTAGGCCTTCGTTACCGAGTTTTCTCATGCACTACGCGAAAGATCTTGAAAGGAAAAACAAGTAAACGAAATTAAATACACAAAAATAAAAATAAAACGTTCAAATTAAGACTGGAAATACTTAAATCGATATTAGAAAATTTCAGTCCCCGGCAACGGCACCAAAAACTTGTTGCGATATTTCTTTACACGCAAGTGCACGTCATCGTTCACAAGTAATAAAGTGATAAGTAGAGTATCGTTCCCACGAGGATTGAATTTCTAACTACCGATTTTGTGTATTTTAATTTTATCTGAACAATCGAATTTGGGATTTTGTAATTAATAACTAGAAGAATTACTAAAAGACTAGTATAAAACAATGGCTTGAATAAAATAAATCAAATGATGAATAAGTCTAGGGTTCTGAATCCACCTTAGTTTATCCGAATTTACTCTCGATTATCCGTAATAAATAATTTTCCCAATTTATTGAAGGCGGAGATTGCTAATATATTCTACCGCCTCTCCCGAGGTCAATAGATTTATCTAAAGGCGAATAACGCACTCTATCCCTAGGTGAATTAATTCGTCAATAGGCGAAAAGCATAAAATCTCCTAAAGGCCACGTAGTTCCTATGAGTATATTCCTATCTCACAGAATAAAACGGTCCTCACCAATAGTTCCTCACCAAATCTCCTCTCCCGATTTGAAGTGAATGATTAAATCAATACAACTATTGGACAGATAATTGCAAGCATTAAACATAATTGGGAAAACTCAATAAAAGGTAATTAATTGGATAATCTCAATCAATTCGTCAAAACAAAGGTTTCATCAAAACCCTAGATTAGGGCTTTAGCCTGACATACTAATAATTGAAAATACAGAATAAATAAATGAAAGCATAAAATTCAAACGCAGATGAAGCTCGGATTCCTCCGTTCTTCAGCTTCCGCCCTCTGCCCTTGAAGTCTTCTGCTTCCCTCTTCTTCTGCCGTCTCCAAGCTTAAGCTCTCCAAGATTAAAGATCCAAAGATTCCAAGATAGTTTAATTAGGGTCTTCAACCCTATTTATAGCTCAGCACATCTCCAAATCGCGTCCGTATTAGTCGGTCGAAAACTGGCTTCGAAACGGCCCAAAATCCGCGCGGACATACAAAAACCGCCAAGTGTGCCGCGGCGCACTAAACCTATGCCGCGGCACAGAGCCTTCAGCTTTAAACCTGGGCGTCATCAATTTCTTCTGTGCCGCGGCACAGAGTACAGTTTACTTGGCCTTCGGCTGGGTGTCTTCTTGTGCCGCGGCGCTGCTTCCTTGTGCCGCGGCTCGAGTCCAATTCTTTGTTTCGCCGCTTTGCCTCGTTTTAGCTTCCGGACTTCAATTTCCTGTCAATCATACAAAATTAAGGCATTAAAAGCTCATTTAGACGATTTCACTCTCCAAAATACTACAAAATAATGATAAATAAGCGTATAAAAATACACCTAACAAATACCCCCAAACTTAAGCCTTTGCCTGTCCTCAAGCAAAAAGAATTAAATTCAATAAAAGAATGTCGTGAATCATCGTGCAACTCATAGTGTTCAACCTAATCAATACTATCCTGTAATTCTCTCTAAATAATACGAGTGTCATAAAAGCGAGCCGCACTCAGAATAATGATTCCGCAAAGTAATCAAGTTCGGTCCTAATCATTCGTTCATGAAGAAAATCCAGCTCAAAGATTAACAAAACGTGAGTCAAATCGACCGTCAATATGAAAGGCTAAAATAAACAAGCTAGCTCGTCCCGTTCCACAGTCTAAAGGCACAATTTTCACGAGTTTCATAACAATTAAACCTCGGACAGTATCCCCTTATATATATGTTCAAGAATTTGATTCGAGTTGACCACTAGGTTAGGATCTCGGGATGTTTCATCGGGATAATCCTAGGGTGGAACTTCCATTCTCATGTATTAGGAAACCGTTTGACGTAAAAGACACTCATGGGGCACATGGATGCTTCTAGTTACTAAGTTCCCGTCTACAGCGGAGAAACAACTCGAATATATAATTTCCGCATGTCCGAATCAAGGTTGCCGTTTTACGCGAGAGTAAGCAATGGTCACGCGAATACCCCGGTTACTAGGCTTCCTCTCATTGGCACATGTGAAATATCTAAATCACTAGTCTAATCAGGGTCGTCGTTTTACGCGAGAGTAAACAACGGGTCACGCGAATACCCCCGGTTACTAGACTTCCCATCATAGAACACATTCTCTCGACTTTTAGGGAAAAACTGACCGACTCTAAACTCAATCTAAGTGCCAAAACGACTAAAGAAACAGTACGACTCACTATCCGGAAAATGTAGCCAAACGTATTGATGGGGATTTAAAAACAAATATGTATGGTCTCTTATCTGCCAAGACCTCTACAATCACGAAAAATTTCGGACCTAAATGAATACTAAGCAGAACAGAAATAACTGACTACAGCTCGACTAAAACTCGATCGTTTCTTCAGAGAGAAAAACAGTGTCGTAACATTAGTATCACACAAATAGAAGCACGAAAAATTCACGAATAAAGAAAAACTAAGACAAGCAAGGCTATCTAAAAAAAAAATTTACGCAAAGTAATGAAAAGTGCAACGAAATAATGTACAGCAAGAAAATAAAATACAGCAATGAATGTAGCAACTGAAAGTAAATCCCCCCCCCCCCCAAACTTAGGACGTACATTGACCTCAATGGACAAAAAATGATAGGCAATAAAATGAAAAGGGAAAGTACTCCCCTCCGATGCTCAGGGGAGTGCCGGCATCGTCCGGTGAGGAGGGTGGTGTGGCTGGCCGGGCGGGCGCAATAAATGGCCCGTCGGGATGCATGATGTGGGCCGTCTATGTGGCGAGGTGCTCCTGATGATAAGCATCCCTCGCAGCAAGACGCCTCGCCTCTCGTCGGCTGGCCCGGCGGGCCTGCTCTCGCATCTCGGCTCTGACAGCAGCAACAACGCTCTCCCGCTCCGTCCGCTGCTCCTCCTGTATGGCAGCCATCAAGCTCTCTCTCTCTCTCCTCATCTCATCTCTCTCTCTCTCCTCGTCTCCTCTCTCAGCTCCTCTCTCTCTCTCTCCTCAGATCCTCTCTCTGCTCCTCTCTCTGTCTCCTCAAATCCTCCCTCAGCCCATCAAACAACTCCTGCAACCTCGCTCTGTCGGGTGGCGGGCCGGCATCTCCATGTGTCAACAAAAGCGGCTCGGGGGATCCCTCGTGGGCCTCCTCTAGCAGAAATCCTCTCCCCCGAGCGTGCGCGGGCGCTCCTCCCCACTGGTCAAAGTGTGATATGATGCGGTGGTCGATCGGGGCCAGGGGGGCAAGCATCGGCTCGTCGTCTGACCACGTCAGCCCCGACTGCCGGCATAAAGCGCAGATGAGGGAGGGGTGCTTCAACCCCGTCTTGGCCCCCCCTGGATACACTGGAAGATAGATCGGACCAAGATGGGGGCCACATCGAAACGCAGCCCGGAAGTGATAGCAAAAAGTGTCCGGGCGCGGGAGAGAAAGACAGTACGGATCTGGGAGGTGGGGTCAATGCGTGCGCAGATAAAATAAAGCCAGGCACGCCCGAGCCGGCTGAGGCGCGAGATCCTGAAGTGAAAAGTGGAAGAACCCTGTGCTCGCTGCTCCCAGTCGGTATCAGGCTGTGCAATGGTCTCGAGCAGGGCCTCCTTAGTGAGGCTGGTCATCACTCGGTCATAGGCTGACTCGTCAACCACCGGAAACCCAAAAAGCCTCCGAATAGCAGCCGTGGAGAAATCAACTGTAACCCCTCAGACGTCGACCTGAGTCCGAGACTCTAAAGACGGCAACGTATGCCCTGCCCGAATGTGCTTCAGCAGTGCGCTGGCATAAAACTCCTGCACGATCGAGATAACCGCTGGCTCGGGAGGTGCGGTAAATCTGGCCCACCCCATCTCGTCAATCATAGTGAGCAATTCCCCGTCCTGAGGAGCTGGAGTAAAACCCCTCTCTGGAATAAGTGGTCGTGGCCGGATCTTTTCGTTGAATATCTTGTGAATTTCAGGGTCCGAAAATTGGTGCCCCTCCGCCTCGGCCCGACCACGAGAGGTCTCCCCTCGAGTAGGGGATGACTCGGTCCTAGCTCGCTTGCTCAGCTTCTTTGTTCGTGCCATAATCAGTCCTGAAAAGTACAACACGAGGGTTTATTCACGCAAATATAATAACAATGATCTATGCTCGGCTAAGGATGTCCAGCCAGAAATTCCGAATTGAAGAAAATAGCGCATACGTGAGAGAAGGATGAAATTGGACTTAAACGTTTAACCTGGATGTAAGGGTTGGGCTTGCTGTAAATTCAAAACGTATACGTTGCACGAAAATTTAAAACGATTGCTTTTCCAAAGAAAATTTTTCATTTAGGCAATTTATCAAACACCTTGAGGGCACAAGTTTACTTGAAGAATAAACATAGTTGTAGCTCGATTCAACCCCCAAAAACCGAAACATAATTCAATCATCATCAACTCAACACATTCAACTCATTCACATTCCAAACTAACCATGAAAAATTGATTAAAACTACCATGTTATTCCCTAACCCATCCTAGAAATTTCGAAGGAGAATAAGCATGTTCCATTCATCCAAAGCATAAACAACTTCAAAATATAGACCATAAGCAAGTAAAGATTAAAGATTGAAACGTACCTTTTGAAGATTGCAAGAAGAAATCGCAGGAAAAAAAAAATGGAAGGAAACTTCGGCCGGTCGCGCGCTGGGGAGAGAAGGAGAAGGGACGAAGGCGTACCTGGAAATGCCGGCCGAATGCGTGTTATATGCTACCTGGGCCTTTCAGATTCCGCATAGTGTGCCGCGGCACAGCTGAAGTGAGCCGCGGCACAGGGTACAATCCCTTTTACCTGTGTTCTCGTTTTGTCGTGTGCCGCGGCACAAATTTCGTGTGCCGCGGCTCAGTGCTCAAGTGTGCCGCGGCTCATTTATGCCGTGCCGCGGCACAGAGTACAGTTGGTTTAGCCTCCCCTTGTGATTGATGTGTGCCGCGGCTCACAATACCTGTGCCGCGGCTCATCCTTCAGTCTCTTCCCTGGGCCTTTCCTGCACAGAATTTTGAGAAAAACTCGTTAAAAGCGAGAGGCAGAAGCAAATTGAAGCACAAAAATGAAGGAAAAATAAGAATTACGAATGCAAGAAAAATAAAGAAATGCAAAAATCTACAACTACGAACTCGGGTTGCCTCCCGAGAAGTGCTAAGTTTATAGTCTTCAGCCGGCCCTATTGGAAAACATTAGTTCGCTTTTCGCAAACTCCATTTGGTTTCCGTCCCATTCATCGAACCGTTCATATTTTTGTTAAAATTATGACCATTGGTCGTTAGCGATTCGACTTTCGGTTCGGTGATCAAATGTTGTTTGCGGAAAGGTTTCGACGTGAATAACTTCCCGAAACACCCGGTTTTTTCATGACTAATTGTCCGCTGGGCTTTCGGCTCACTCTCCTCCTTCACAAACGCACTCAAGACTGCAGCAGATTTTTCCTCATGCTCGAGGAACGCCACTCGTTCTACATCCTTCTTAAGACTTGGACCATTTAACACAAAATCTGAATTTTCCCACCGACGATGTTTTCGGTGCTTTCCTCTTTCAACGGCATTTACAATTTCACTTTGTGACCTTTTATCAATACTTCCGGGACATGGAAGCGATTTGAATACTTGAAAAGTAACTTGCTCGTCTTGGACCCTCAGAGTTAACTCCCCCTTTTCCACGTCTATAAGGGTTCGGACAGTCGCTAAAAATGGTCGTCCCAAGATGATTGGAATATTTTCATCCTCCTCCATGTCGAGTACGATGAAATCGGCCGGAAAGATGAACTTATCAACTTTGACTAATACGTCCTCGATCACTCCCCTCAGATACTTTATCGATCGATCCGCCAATTGTAAGGAGACTGTTGTTGGCTTGGCTTCCCCAATATCCAGCTTTTTGAAAATCGACATAGGCATGAGGTTGATACTAGCACCAAGATCGCATAGTGCCTTATTAAACGAAAGATTCCCCATGGTGCACGGTATGTTGAAGCTTCCCGGATCTTTCAATTTAGGTGGGAGCTTCTTTTGAAGAATTGCACTGCACTCCTCTGTCAAGGCGGCCGTTTCAAACTCCTCAAGCTTTCTTTTCTTCGATAATATCTCTTTCATGAACTTAACGTAACTCGGCATCTGTTCCAATGCGTCGGCCAACGGAATGTTTATGTGAAGCTTTTTAAACACATCAAGGAACTTAGAAAATTGTTTGTCCGCCCTTCTTTGCTGTAATCTCTGCGGAAACGGAACGAGGGGCACACATGTCTTCGAGTTTTCCGGCTTCAAATCCTTCGACTCCTCTGGCTTTAAATCCTTCTCTTCCTCAATTTCCTTCTTCTTTTCACACCGCTCGGGCTGATCCAGCACCTCTTTCCCACTTCTTAAGCTGATTGCGTTTAGACTCTCTCTAGGATTTGTCTCTGTTGTACTCGGCAATGCTCCCTCCGGACGAGCTGTCAACACATTAGCAATTTGGCCCAGCTGGACCTCCAGATTCCGAATGGAAGCGGAATGATTTTGTAATGTAGCTTCCGTACGGGTCATAAATTGACTCGTATTTGCCGCCAATTTTGCAAGTGCTTCCTCGAGAGACACTTTGGGAGCGGAAGGGGGCTGCTGTTGATTCTGGGCGAACGGGGGCTGGTGTGAGTTCTATCCGTTTCTCCATGAAAAGTTGGGATGATTGCGCCACCCCGGATTATAAGTATTGGAGTACGGGTTATTCGGCCGATTCCCATTTCCCATAAATTGAGCCTGCTCCATCTGATTTTGCTCGAACGGGTTTCCAACTTGACACTCCGCGCTCGGGTGTGATCCGTTACACCAATTGCATGTCTCAATGGTAACGGGGGAAGGTGCGTGCGAAAATGCCTGGAGCTGTTGGGTCAAAGCGGCAACTTGAGCTGACAAAGTGGAAATCGGGTCATTACTTGAAACTTCCATGACTCTCTTCGGTGTCAATCTTTCCGATGGCCATTGGTATGCATTTGCGGCCATATCTTCCAAAAGCACGTGTGCCTCGGTCATAGATTTTCCTATGAAGGCCCCACCAGAGTCCGCATCCACGAGGGTGCGTGTAGAAGCACTCAAACCATTATAGAACGTATGAAGCTGAAGCCAATCAGGAATGCCGTGATGAGGGCATCTTCGTAGCAAATCTTTATATCGCTCCCACGCCTCGTGGAGCGATTCCATATCGTACTGACCAAAGGTGGTTATTTCGTTTCTCAACCTCGCCGTCTTAGCAGGTGGGAAGAATTTGGCAAGGAAGGCCTGCGCTAACCTCTCCCATGTTGTAATCGACCCCGGCGGTAAGGAATTTAACCAGAATTTTGCTTTATCCCTCAAAGAGAAAGGGAAAAGCCTCAATCGGATGGCATCGTCGGTGACACCATTAGTCTTGAACGTGTCGCATATCTCAAGGAAAGAAGCAATATGGGCATTCGGGTCGTCATTCGGCAGTCCACAGAATTGGCTCGCCTGCACCATCTGAATAATAGCAGGCTTGATCTCAAAATTATTAGCTTGGATAGTGGGAAGCCGAATTCCCGAAAAATTAGCGTTGATCTGCGGCATGGCATAATCTCGAAGAGCTAGTTCCGGTTGAACTTGCCGCACTTGGTTATCTCCTCCTTGGACTTCGATATTCTCGGCCATGTTGACCGTCGTCTGCAACTCTCTTTTCTCCTTTTTGTTCCTTCTTAGCGTGCGCTCGAGCTCGGTATCCAAAGGTAGTAGGCCTTCGTTACCGAGTTTTCTCATGCACTACGCGAAAGATCCTGAAAGGAAAAACAAGTAAACGAAATTAAATACACAAAAATAAAAATAAAACGTTCAAATTAAGACTGGAAATACTTAAATCGATATTAGAAAATTTCAGTCCCCGGCAACGGCGCCAAAAACTTGTTGCGATATTTCTTTACACGCAAGTGCACGTCATCGTTCACAAGTAATAAAGTGATAAGTAGAGTATCGTTCCCACGAGGATTGAATTTCTATCTACCGATTTTGTGTATTCCAATTTTATCTGAACAATCGAATTTGGGATTTTGTAATTAATAACTAGAAGAATTACTAAAAGACTAGTATAAAACAATGGCTTGAATAAAATAAATCAAATGATGAATAAGTCTAGGGTTCTGAATCCACCTTAGTTTATCCGAATTTACTCTCGATTATCCATAATAAATAATTTTCCCAATTTATTGAAGGCAGAGATTGCTAATATATTCTACCGCCTCTCCCGAGGTCAATAGATTTATCTAAAGGCGAATAACGCACTCTATCCCTAGGTGAATTAATTCGTCAATAGGCGAAAAGCATAAAATCTCCTAAAGGCCACGTAGTTCCTATGAGTATATTACTATCTCACAGAATAAAACGGTCCTCACCAATAGTTCCTCACCAAATCTCCTCTCCCGATTCGAAGTGAATGATTAAATCAATACAACTATTGGCCAGATAATTGCAAGCATTAAACATAATTGGGAAAACTCAATAAAAAGGTAATTAATTGGATAATCTCAATCAATTCGTCAAAACAAAGGTTTCATCAAAACCCTAGATTAGGGCTTTAGCCTGACATACTAATAATTGAAAATACAGAATAAATAAATGAAAGCATAAAATTCAAACGCAGATGAAGCTCGGATTCCTCCGTTCTTGACTTCCGCCTATGCCCATGAAGTCTTCTGCTTCCCTCTTCTTCTGCCGTCTCCAAGCTTAAGCTCTCCAAGATTAAAGATCCAAAGATTCCAAGATAGTTTAATTAGGGTCTTCAACCCTATTTATAGCTCAGCACATCTCCAAATCGCGTCCATATTAGTCTGGCCGAAATCGGCTTCGAAACGGCCCAAAATCCGCGCGGACATACAAAAACCGCCAAGTGTGCCGCGGCGCACTAAACCTATGCCGCGGCACAGAGCCTTCAGCTTTAAACCTGGGCGTCATCAATTTCTTCTGTGCCGCGGCTCACCTGGGCTGTGCCGCGGCACAGAGTACAGTTTACTTGGCCTTCGGCTGGGTGTCTTCTTGTGCCGCGGCGCTGCTTCCTTGTGCCGCGGCTCAGAGTCCAGATTTGCCGTTTTCGCCCGTTTTGCCTCGTTTTAGCTTCCGGACTTCAATTTCCTGTCAATCATACAAAATTAAGGCATTAAAAGCTCATTTAGATGATTTCACTCTCCAAAATACTACAAAATAATGATAAATAAGCGTATAAAAATACACCTAACATATGGCTATCTGCATCAAGAGGAACTGGGTGTCCATGAGATGACAGAAAGTAGTCAAGAGAATGATCCTTCTACATACGACCAAACGATGGTAGACGTTGACTCCACCAAGTGGCAAGAAGCTATGGAAGCTGAGATAGACTCAATGCATGCTAATCAGGTCTGGACTTTAGTAGATCATCCTAAAGGCATAGTGCCTATTGGAAACAAATGGATCTATAAGAGAAAGACTGATGGAGATGGCAAGGTTGATACCTATAAGGCCAGGCTTGTGGCAAAGGGTTATTCCCAAAGAGAAGGAATCGATTACTTCGAGACCTTCTACTTTGTAGCTATGATTAAGTCTATTCGCATGATGCTTGCTATAGCAGCCCACTTAGATTATGAAATATGGCAAATGGATGTGAAAACGGCATTCCTAAATGGATTCCTCGAGGAGGAGATTTATATGGAACAGCCTAAGGGATTCATATCTCAAACCAATATTCATAAAGTATGCAAACTTCAGCGTGCTATTTATGTACTGAAGCAAGCTACACGGAGTTGGAATCTTCGTTTTAACGAGACAGTCAAAGAGTTTGATTTTGTCCAAAACGAAGAAGAGCCCTGTATTTACAAGAAGGTTAGTGGGAGCAAAATTGCGATCTTAATACTATATGTAGATGACATTCTACTTATAGGAAATGACGTAGGAATGTTGAGTTCTGTGAAAGCTTGACTTTCTAAAGAGTTCTCAATGAAAGACTTGGGAGAAGCTACCTATATTCTGGGTATTCGTCTCTACCGGGATAGAGCGAAAAGAATGTTAGGTCTTTCCCATGCCCTCTACATAGAAAAGATCCTGAAGCGATTTAGGATGGAAGATTCTAAAAGAGGGTTTCTACCTATGCAACATGGTGCAAAACTTTCCTTAGAGATGTGTCCTCAAAGTGAGGAAGATAGAAAGGAAATGAGCAAGGTACCTTATGCTTCGGAAGTAGGTAGCCTTATGTATGCAATGATTTGCACTAGACCGGACATTGCCTATGCTGTGAGCGTAGTAAGTCGGTTTCAGTCAAATCCAGGGCAGGAACATTGGACTGCTGTAAAGAACATTCTTAAGTACCTAAGGAGGACTAAAGACTTGGTTCTTACATACGGCGGTGGAGAACTAAGAGTGATGGGTTATGCAGACTCAGATTTTTCGGGGGACATGGATGCTCAGATGTCCACATCAGGGTATATCTTTACTCTGAATGGTGGGGAAGATTCTTGGAAAAGTGCCAAGCAAAGTTCGACTGCTATCTCTACATGTCAAGCCGAATATCAGGCAGCCACGGAGGCTGCTAAAGAAGCTTTTTGGATAAAGAAGTTCACTGAGGAACTTCAAGTGGTTCCTAATGCAGAGAAGCCCGTGACACTGTTTTGTGACAACGACGGAGCTGTTGCACAGGCTAAGGAGCCTAAGGCTCACCACAACACCAAACATATTGCGAGAAAATATCATTTTGTTAGAGAAATGGTTCGGGATAGGAATGTTACACTGCAGAGAGTAGACACAGCAAATAACATTGCTGATCCGCTTACCAAGCCACTATCTCAGAAGGTCTTAGAGAGACATCTGGAGAGTATGGGTATTAGATACCATAGTTTGTGGCATTGAGTGCAAGTGGGAGATTGTTAGGAATATACCCTCGAATGCCACTCAAAGGATGCGAGAGTGAGGGAATTGTATTGTAATTATGAATATTATATTTAATAAGGCAATTATTATTTCTATATTATTGTATATCACTGGCATTGTGATTTGGTATATAGAATAATAGTCCTCTCATTTGAGAGTGAACATTCTACTCCTTATGGAGATAAGGAGATAGGCACTGGAAGTGTTTAGAGCTCGAATGCTTAACTAGTTCGCAAGTCGATAAAACTTAATAGGACATTAAGTTTTAATAAGACTTGTATAACTGATGCTAGGATGTGTGTACGTCTTGTTAGCATAGTTATAAGTATATTGGTGGGACCAGTATACTCGAACACGACTCATACTCGATTCAGTCACACAGTATTCACTCTCGTAGAGTCGATGACGAATCGAAAGGTTGTGATAGTATACGTGGACCTTTGACTTGAGGGTTCAGTAGAAGATGTGCCTGTGACGTTTAGTTTGTCATTAGAGTAGTTAGACTCATCTGCTTAATTGCTGAGTTGACCTCGAAGTGCGGACTATACGGGCAGGTAGTAGTCTTTGCTGTACGCCAAGAAAGGATTCTATCTCCTGTTAGTGAGCAGGCGAATGTCCTCTACGGTTAATGGCAAATAAGATCATAAGTCTTTGGCCAAAGCAATCTGATATAGTCGTATTAGATACACTATTAATCAGTCGGTCTTGATTTGCATTAACACATGTATAGAGTTTAGTCAACAGTAGGGTTTGACTTTACCGTGACCCGAAGACTTGACCGGGACATCTGATGAAGGGTCTATACGTATATAGTATTCACGACATAATGGTACTGGAATGATTCGTTCATTCGTTCTCAGTCGGGGTTTACAGTGCGGCCCGCTAGGCTGGCTAAGTGCTGCCCGCACTCATTGGTTCCTCCCAATGCCGGCTGAGACGAACCTACGGAGTCGCGCAATAGGATCATTGATGGATAAATATGAATTAATAATCTCTCTTATAATATTAGATATTAGATATCTAATTTTGATTTTTCGGATAAATCAAATAGCGGTCTTATGAATTGTAAGTAGGTTACTGGGTGATTACTTTAATTCATAAATTATATTTCTTAGAGAAATATATATTTGTGTTTGATATAATTAATTAATTGGATTAATTAATTAGTCCAAACACAATGGAAATAAAACGGATTCGTTTGACAAGCATCCGGTACACGAGGGATTCGTTTTGACGAACATCCAGTACACGAGCCGAGTAAATTCGACCCGTCTTCTTGGAAATTTCCCTTAAGGCCTCCCCCAACCCTCTCTTGTCTCTTTTATACTTATTTTATGTCACTAGGTGACATATGTGAGGTGTATTTGATACCCTCAATTATGTGTTAAAGGTAGACTTTTATTTTTTTTTTTATAAATAAAAGTCTTTAAAAAGGAGAGAGGACAACTTCTTCTTGCAAGAACTCAAAATCACGAATTTGAGAGAGAGTGTAAGGTTGAAAACTTAATCTTGATCTTAGAGACATGATATAAGAAGAATACATTGAGAGAGAAAATTCCTACAAGCTTCCCTAGCCGCATTCTTGAAGAAAGGAAGCTTGTCGATTTTTCCATCAAGTTCCGGCGTGTGAAGTAGAGGCATATTGATTTAGGTGCTTGGAACCAAGGGCTCTTCATCATCATCATCATCATACGAAGTTTTTTCAGAGACATCATAGGTATGGGACTTTGATTCCTTGATCTTCGTATTTTTCTTTTCGTATATATGTTACTTGATCGATCCTCTTAGGGATTCCGTTTATTCTTCCGCTGCGTCTATTTTCTGTGGAATCCCAACAATTCTTTCATTTTCATTCTCCTAGTGGGTCCCAGTCGGGGGTCCACGACACTGTAATATCCGCCTAGTTTGGGGTGTTACAACTAGAATATCCGCCAACATTATTGATGATTTCTCGGTCTTAGTCATATAGCACCAATAACCGACACACCCCTGATTGAGTAATTTCACTGCTTTCCTCAAGTTGATGACTCTTCCGGAACAGCTGGGATTACCTCCCTGAAAAACACATTCGACCCCATCATTTGAAATGATAGTGACCAAACGCATACGGATGCTAATGACGGCATCGTGACGATCCATCCAATCCATACCCAGAATGATGTCGTCTCTTGGCAAATCTACCACGATTAGGTCTGCTAACCAATCACGGCCATGAAGCTGAATCAGACAATCCTTAATCTCACGAATCCTGATAATTCTTCTACCATTAGGTAGACCGATGACATAAGGCTCACAACTAGTAGCACTACGCAGACGTAGTCTACTCAAACATGATTTGGAAATAAAAGAATGCGATGCACCAGTATCAAAAAGGGTACACACAGGTTGTGATAGAATATCGAGTGTACCTGAGATCATCCGGGCCTCTGGATCGTCGGTCTTCTTCATCTCGTAAATTCGGGGCTTGCCGGCCCCCGAACCGGATGCTCCCGTCTGATAGCTCTTGGCTCCACCTTTATTCGCTCCTGTCGTTTTAAACGACGCTGACTGAGTAGCTTGATTCTGGACGGCTGAGTGCTTCGGCGCCTGAAATGCCGCCGGAGTATTTTTGAAGTCTCTTCGGCAAAAACGTGCCTTATGCCCAGCAATTCCGCAGTTATGGCATGTGATAGTCTGCCTCGGGCACTTGGTGCTGACATGACCCGATTCTCCATAATTGAAACAGGTGATGGTTGAGTTGGCCGCTCGAGACTGAGACTCCGCGGCTTTCGGTGTCATAGGAGGTCGCTCAGAAAAAGTAGAGCCCACACGAGGTTTCTTGAAAGTGGCCTGACTGCCGTCAGACTGATTACGGTTTTTAGACTTCTTGCCAGTAGATGAAGTTTGATTCTTAGCAATTTCCTTAGCGGTAAGCTCATACGTAAGAGCTTTCTCGATGAATTCGGCCAGTGGTGCAATGATGATTAAGCAATTGTAGTCTCATACGAGGTTTCAACCTCTTGCTGAAATACTTGATCTTGTCCGCCTCGGAGTGAATAATGGACGAGGCGAACGGAAGTAGTTCCTGAAATTTCTCGGCGATGGCAAGAACATCATCGTCTGTTGAGGGGTCAGGAGTGAGTAATTCTGACAATTTGGCCTCCATGAGTGGGGCCGGATAATACCTCTCCATCATGAGAGTCCTGAATTGTTCCCATGTACAAGCTCCGTCGGTTGGCTTCAGCGATAACCACCATGAATGTGCGCCCCTACCAAGATAGTAAGCCGCAACTGAAACTGTGTGTCCCTCAGGACAGTCCACCATAGCAAACAGTTTCTCGAATTGCTCAAGCCAGTGAATGATATCCGCCGGCTCAGATTAGCCCTCGAAGGTAGGTCGTCTCTGGTGAGAGATATCGCCAATGATACTGCTCACACCCCTATCTTGCCTCTGAGGTGGCGGCGGAGGAGCCTGTTGATTTTGAGTAGATGAGTTATGCATCGTCTCCATCAGTTGTGCCATCTGAGTCATTTGGGCCATCATGCCCTGCATAAAAGTGAGTGGATCAATCCGAACACCTTCTGACTGAGCTGTGTCCCGGGTACGACTCCCCGATAGTGAATGAGTGGCAGCGTTGCTGCTAGATGAGTTAGTATTATTCCTCGCGTTCGCACGTGTATTCACACGAGCTCTCGGGACTCGGTCCGCACCACGGCCTCATCCTCCGCGTCTTCTGCCTGCTCTATCCATACTGAAGTAGGAAAGTCACATGATGATTATATCTCTCGCATGATTATCACATTATGATTACGTCATGAAATGATGAAAATGAGCATACGCGATCTAGCATAGTGATTACATGAATGATTACGTGGCTGCCTCACATAATTATCTGACGAAATTCTTGAAATGATTATCTTGAACAAGTTAACAAGATTAATGATATGATCCTCAAGATCAACAACTGGACAATGAAATGAACTGAGTGATTAATGAATTAAAATGATCGACTGATCAAAATGAAAATGATGTTTGAGGATTGTTAACTGGTGAATTATGAATGAATGATTATTGCCAGAAATTATACCATGGCGTTAGAAATCTTACAGTTCTTGGTCTGATTGCTCGGCATTTGCACAGGTCACACGTGACGCGAAAGTCCAATAATACTAGTCCGATGACGATAATTTCAAATGAGACATGACTCGGAAGGTAGTATTCAAAACCACTCTCCGATACCAACTCTGTAACACCCCAGACTAGGCGGGTATTACAGTGCCGTGGATCCCCGACTGAGACCCACCAGGCGAATGAAAACTTATGAATTAAATAATATAATTGTAGTATCGAACCACATTATATTACCAAATACTCCGATGAGGAGTTTAAATAGAAAACACCAGAACAATACCGAATACTAGTATATTTTATATGAAGATAAAATACACAACACTGAATGAAACGGAGTATCCAAATGAAAATCTGCAGCGGAAAAATAAATGACAACAATATGAATGACTGAAAAGACCAGGGGCCCCTACTAGTATCACTGGACTCCTCGCCGTCAACATGCTCTTCCCGTGCCTTTGCCTTGCCGTGACCTGAAACAATATCCCCCAACGATGTCAGTTACACAGAACAACAATCCTCAAGGGTTGAAAATACACAATCATGATATATCTTTAGTTATGAAATATCCTTAGTTATAAATTAAGCTGAAGAGGAGTATCATAGTACGCCCGTAATGTTCTGTGCAAGTGTACAAGACGAATGACCGGACACACCCGTCCTTGTACCTAATTAGTCTCACGGAGGTAAACGTTACCATGTGCACAGTCCAATGTATCGGTGAACCCAATACATGACTATCGTGTGCTCGACTAAAAATTTCACACATCCGCACCCGGCCACACAATATGAACCCAGAAGGTCATATAAACGAGAATGACCACAATGAATATCAATGAATAATAATTCAACAAGGTCAAGAATGACTCACCGAGATGAAAATAATAGTGAAGTGATTGATAACTCAATGAAATGATTGGAACCGTCGTTCCTCGTGAATGAAGTGATTATTCGACAATTACAAGTCTCAATACGGTTAATACAATGATGAATGAGTTATGATTATGAATGAACAACAACAAAAGGAATGAATATCCTTTTAACCGAGTAAGAATTAACTTACTCAATGCCGATGAAGAATGTCCTTCCACGAACAACGTCCTAAATGAGATGTCGGTCGCTCGAACAACCTTGAATAACACAATTACCAATAATACGGTTCAACACACGAACCAAACACGAGTATAACTAACTCAAAAAGTCGATACGACTAAACCAAGTTCATTGGGGCATTATAACGAACATGTTGAGGCCAATCTTCGATTGTTTACAACCAAACCTCAAAAATACCAATATCAAATCCCCAAGAAGTGTTTCAAACCAACAAAACATCTTCAATACGATCAATAATCCAATATGAATATCCAAAATCGTGATTTCAACAACAATTAATCGAAAACCCCCAAATCCAACTCAATATTCAAAGTGTTCTTGAATAATCTTTCAATAATCCGATGAATATTCATACATACTCATAATCATATGTATATCTCTTCATACAACATGATTATAATGTCCAAAACATCATATCTCAACACAAATCGAAATTCAAGAGGTTTGAGAATATTACCTTTGAAGATCCAAACACTTTGATTCGATGAACACGCGTTAGATCGACGATCCGAGCTTCACAACCGAATGAAAATGATGAAAAATCGAGTATTCAAGTGGTTGGTGATGAAAATTTCTCCCACAAACCCTCTCTCTCGGAAGTAGGATGTAGAAATGAGTTTTTATTCTCAAAAAACCAAATTATAGTGCAGCCTGCACTGTGTGCCGTGGCCCGGCCGAGTGTGCCGCGGCATAGGGCCAAAATCTGCCCACAGTGCTCGGCAGTGTGCCGCAGCTCGGCCGAGTGTGCCGCGGCACAGGGCCAAAATCTGCCCCCAGTGCTCGGCAGTGTGCCGCGGCTCGGCCGAGTGTGCCGCGGCAGTGACTCGGCAGTGTCCCGCGGCCCTGCCGGCAGGAGCCGCGGCCCCCGGTACAGGCGGGTCGGCCAAAACTGAAAAATGTGTGTGCCGCGGTGCACACTCTCTTGTGCCGCGGCCCACACCCCTTTGGGTCCTAAAATGATGAAAAATAACCCGGGAAGAGAATAAAAGCAATAGGAATCAATATTTGGGAAATAATAACACGAAATGGAAGTGCGGAAACCCCAAAACGGTGGTTCCAAGCAATGATTACAAGGGTTCGCCCCAACAAAAGCACAATTTGAACAATGAGAAGATTTGAAATGACATGAACTCCAACGTCAACATCGACTAATGAATCAATTACAACAATCAAGATAATACTCTTGTCTCGATTCCCAAGTAAGGTTGAAGCAATGAACAATATCGATACACAACTCGAAGTTATTCCGAATGGTGAACACGGATGAATGAATGTGGATGATGAACGATTATTAACAAGTGAAAAATTACATAGTGACAATTACCGAATGAAATTACTGAATGATAATGACTGAATTACAACCGGGTATTACAGGTATTAGCAAAAACGATCAGTCCCTGGCAACGGCGCGGGATATTGATACGTATATTTCGTGAACGCAAGTGCATGTTGTCGTATATAAGTAATAAAGTAGTGAGTAGAGTATCGTTCGCTCGAGGACTAGTGTGCTAATCACCAATTTATTGGTTATTCCTAGTTTTATTTGAACGGCCGAGATATTTGGGTTTGAACAATTATTAAATAATTTAGAAAGTGCGGTAAACTAAAATAAACAATAATTCAGCTATCAAATAAAAGGAGTTTCAAATAAAAGAAGTATCTAGGATCAAGAATTCACCTTGATTAATCCAAATTAATCTTAACTTATATAAGTTAGGTAATTTCCTAATTAATTTAAAGCGAAGATTATCTGATTTAATCTATCGCCCCTTCCGAGGTCAGTAGAATTTTCCAACACGAACAATTCACTTTATTCCTAGATGAGTTATTTTGTCATTAGCCAAGAGATTTATAATCTTCAAAAATATCAAGCTTCATAATTCTTATGAGTATATTCTTATCTCATAAGATAAAATGGTTTTCTCCGAATTATCACTACTCACATTCCCCTTCCGATTCAAGTTAAGTAGCTAGAACAATTCAATCATCGGCCACACAATTGAAATCATTAAGAACAAACGGGGGAAACTCAATGAGAATGGGAAAATATCAATAATGTAAAATCAAGAGTTAATTCATCATAATCTCGGTTTCATCTTAATCCTAGAGTTAGGGAATCTAACTAGACATGCTAGAAAGTGTAATACCCGGGATTCCTGATGTGTAATTCAACCTTGTGATATTGTATTATTGTATTTTGATCTGAGTATTATTCTCCGTATTTCATGATCCGGTGTTGTTGAGCGCATGATTGCATGATTGTGTTCAATATTGTGATTTTGTATTTGTAGCGCACGCTATCGACTAGGTGTAGCATACGCTAATTTGGGTTTAGTAGCGCACGTTATATATAAACCTTAGCGCGCGCTATACGTAGTCAGCATGATTGAGACGTGTTGGTAGGTGAGATCAGGCCGTGGATCTTGGTCGGATTATGTCGGGATGAACCTGGACAGCTTTCGGGAAAAAGCCAAGTCAACGCGGTAGCGCACGCTAATGATATGAGGATAGCGCACGCTAAATGCTGAGTACAGTGAAGTCAGTAAGTTTCGTATAGCCGTTAGCGCACGCTATGAATATGGACTAGCGCGTGCTAATAACCATTTTCTATATATAGGACAGCACCCTTTTTCATTTTTTCAGCTTTCATCACTTTCCAAACCCGAATTTTGAGACATAGTGAGTCACTCTCTCCATCTTAAACCCTTCATACCATCATCCTAGCCCGAGTTGAATATTGTAGATCATTGGAGGTTGGTGTTCAAGTTCTCGGTGTTGGATTTCTTCAAGTTCCTTCGTGTTCTCGCTACTTTGAGGTAGGTGATCCTTCACCAATATTAGCAGTATTCTGAAGGATGTTTTGATCATGATTTGAGATTATCTAGTCAGTTAAATTCGTAAGTAGTCGAACATCATGTGTTAGAAGGATATTTTCGATGTTTCGGTACTTCTTCATCGTATAAACCATTGAACCCTTTTAGTGTTTGAACTCATAGCATATTCATGAAGCTGCAAACTGATTGTGACCAGTATATGGAGATTATCAAGTTCTTAAGTCTTTACATAATGGAATCATACGTTTTGGGGACATGAAATGGATTGAACTTAAGATATTTTCTTGAAGATCAAGATGAATTAAGATGTTGTGATGGTTATACGTATCCTTGTACCTTGAAGTCGTTTAATCCGTAAAGATCTTTCACAAACCGTATGAACATAGCATGCACGGAGATGACATGTTTTATCACTAAAGATTTCATGAGTTTCATCACCATTAGATCAGTTTTCTGCCTAATAGTAAACTGCCATGCACAGGTAGCGCACGCTAAGATGTATATAGTAACGTGCGCTATCGGGAATGAATAACGTACGCTACATTTGGTACGTAACGAACGTTATGTCATCAGGCGAGTCAGTCGGCTGGTCAGAGAGGACTGCCAGTACATAAGTTAGCGTACGCTAGACTTCATCGTTTACGTACGCTAACGGGCAGGCTTAGCGCACGTTACGTAGAGTACGTAGCGTACGCTAAGTAGTTCAGGCAGATTGCATTTTTAGAGCTTTTGTTCGTAGACCGGGTTGTTAGATATTCGTACGACATAAGATAAATTCTATATTATTTCTTTTGTTAAGGTTCGAGCTTGCTACGTTGATCGAAGGAAACGGCCTTCGAGTGTGTTGAGATTCGTTGGAGTGATTTGTTGTTGCCATCTTTGAGGCAAGTATCGTATTGTTGATCGTGTGTACGATTTATTCGTGTTGTTGAATATGAGATTATATTCTTTGAGTTGGCATGATATTTACGTCGATGAATGTGTTGATTTGCATATGTGTATGCATAATGGTATTGTTTGTGTTGTAAATGATCCGAGGGGATCATGAGGATCTATGCTGAGGGCGCTGGATCGAATGTCCACCATGCGTTGGTCTGACGGGATCATCATGGGGATCTATGCTGAGGGCGCTGGATCGTTGGACGGGTTTTCCACCATGCGTTGGTCCGACGGGATCATCATGGGGATCTATACCAAGGGCGCTGGATCGTTGGATTACCCTGTATTGTGTTGATGGAATTGTGAGGATTCACATCGTTGGTTTCCGATGACGGAAGTCTGTTTTGTATGTTTTATGATGCATTGATGACTTGTGTATTGCGATACTTGTACTAGCATTGTTTTGCTAACCCCTTCGGGGGTGGACATTTGTTTTGATGTTCAGGTAGCCGAAAAGCGGGGAGGCAGCCACAGTACCGGCATGACGATGAAATGGCTTAGTGATGTGGTTGATGTTTGTTGTTTTGTGATTTGTCTTCTTGGTTCATTTTCAGTACTCGAGTACGCGTGTCTTATTATTATCATTTCGATATGGTTGTATTAATTAACTCAGTGGATCAGTTGGAACCGGTTTTGTAACTTGAAATTTGTAGTATTGTTGGATTGTAATCACATTTTCTTTTAATTAGCCTTGTAAATCCTTACTTAAAGGGTTTACGGCGCTGTAATTATTCCGAATATCTCGGGGTGTTACAGAATATGGTATCGGTGCTAAGATTCATGGATATCTTGACAGTCGGGTTTTAGTTGGGTCTGTTTACGTTATTTACGGGTCCTTCGTAACATCACTGCTGAGCCAGCATCATCGTGTGGACCGTGGTTGTAAGTCTCCTAATCTCAGTTACTACCGTTTTATTTAATTCCTTTTTGTGAATATTGAAGGACTTTCTTTTAGAAAAGTTGCCCTGGATATTGAGTATTTGTGTTTACAGTATGTTAAGGGGAGGTCGTGGACGCGGACGCGGTCGTGGACGCGGACGCGGAATTGCGAGACAGGAAGATTCGGTGTCTACCCCAGAAATAACCGCTAGTCGAACAGATTCGCATTCCGGAGGACAGCAGGGATCAGCAAATAATGATGCAGATCCTAACGTGCCGGGAGTGCTTCAACAAGTGGTTGCCCAGATAAATCAGTTTGCTCAGGTTGTTGATCGCATGCAGACGGCGATGGGATAGCGGCATAACGAGGATAACCGGGAGACAAATGGCTTACTGAAGTGGTCAAATTGCATCCTCCAAAATTTGACGGTTCTGCTGAGACGCTTTCTTGGGATCATTGGATGAAGGAGTTAGAGAAGATCTTTGTAGGGATTAACTGTCCCAATGACAGAAAGGTTTCGGTCGCCCAGTATCTTCTGACGGGGGAGGCTTTCGACTGGTGGGAGGCCATTCGACCTGAGGAGCATAATGTTGACTGGATGGAGTTCAAATTAATGATGGAAGCGCAGTATTGTCCTCGCCCAGTTAGAGAGGCACGAGTCCGGGAGTATTTCTCACCACAAAATTTAGAGGCATCTGTGACCGACGTGATTAAGACTTTTATTCACCAGTTGACTTATGTGCGCCACTTGGTCAGGACCGACGCGGAGAGGATTTTCCATTTTGACATGCGTATGAAGCCGGAGATTCAGCAATATATGTCCGGATTTGAATGTACCACCTTGCGACAGTATCAGGACAAAGCACTGGCCTATGATATGAAAGAGGCGGCAGTAGAAAAGTCAACGGAAGCAAAGAAACAGAAAGTGTCTGGCAACTTCACGGAGAATAAGAGTAGTGGGCCTCGCAGGGGCCAGTCCTTTTTTCATTCATCCAGGAGGCCTCCGCATCCCTCTCGAGGTGGAAAGAAGTTCCGGGCAGCACCAACCGTTTTAGACGCAGGGAAGAAATGTTATAACTGTGGCAAAGTGGGGCATGTTCGACGTGACTGTTTCGCACCTGCTGTGACCTGTTTCGAGTGTGGACAGGAAGGGCATCGCGCAACATTTTGTGGAAATGCGACTCGATCTTTTGGTACTCGCACTCCTGCACCAGTTCCGAAGGACACTAGTATAAACCAGACGCAGCAAAGCGGTTTCCAGCAGCAGAATGTTGGGAAAAGAGAAGCATCACTAGTACAAATTTCCCCTTTACTGACACTAAAATAGTATCAGTAATTAATTTTACTGACACCTTGTAATAGTGTCAGTGATGCTAAAGCCAGAAAATACTGACACTAATTTTTAGTGTCAGTAATACAAGAGTTAATAAATACTGACACTAAAATAGTGTCAGTATTTTTTTTTACTGACACTAAAATAGTGTCAGTAATTAATTTTTTACTGACACTAAACATTAGTGTCAGTATGTTCAACTTTAGCATTACGACACTATTATAAAGTGTCGGTAAAAATAATCTTGACACTATTTTAGTGTCAGTATATGCTCAGATTTGTGAAAAAAAAATTATTTTTATCTCAATTCTATTTTTATGAATACTACATTTTTTGTTTAATTACATGAAAAAAAAAATACCATAAATTGAAATTTTCAAACAGACCATTCAATTATAAAACATCCCAAATGCAATGCACTTAAAAAGAGCAATACAAAACCAAGCATCCTGAGCCATCAAAATACAATCAAAATACTAAACTACCAACAAAACACCTCAATCAAGTATACTAATCAAGCATTCAACTTAACTACTAACAAAATACTTAATCAACCAAATTTCGCAGCAAATGTGCTGCCAAACCTCACAAAAAAAAAATTCCTCCAGCTCTAACAATCTCCATCAACACAAAAACAATGGATTTTAAGCATACAATGCAAAATACAATGATAACCATCAGCAACATCAATCTGTCCCACCACACCTACATGCTCAACAACTTCAAATTCTTCCCACCTGTACAAGTGTAAAGAATCAATTAACATACTATATCTAACTAATGTTCCATAGATATTCAGAAGAATTTTGTATATAAATGACTCATATTAAAATTACCTCACGATTGTAAGCTGTAATTAACTTGGCAACATATGTAGCCCATCGATCAGTAGTTCCGAAAGATCTTTCATGCTGTAGTTATCGATTCCCTTGAACTGACATTTCAAATTCACAAAAATAAGAGTGTCAACAGAATATTGAAGCATTTGTAAACTTAATAAGATTGAGCAAACAGACCAGATTTTCGAAATTATGCAGACCAGATTTTCGCAATTATGCAGACCAGATTTTTGCAATTATGCGGACCAGATTTTCGCAATTATGCGGACCAGAAGAGGTACACAAGAAGGAGACAAGTTAAGTTGGTTTGCTGACAATGGATGATGGTGTCATCAACTAGGTGGAGCACTCTGAAAAGGAGGAACCTACCAACCATGCTCTAATGGCCATAAGCTCTAACTCTGAGGTATCTTTATGTTCTAAGCTATGTATTGATTCATATAATAATATCAAAGCTCTTTGTGACGAATAAGCAAATCAAATAGAAGAGCAAGAGATTAAAATACTTGCTTATGAAAATGGTGTTAAAACCTTAGAAGCTCAGGCTGATAAACTTCATACACAACTGGCCAATTTAAATCAAAAACTTACTTTTCAGACTAATGAAATTTATGCTAAAGATGAAAAAATGAAAAAGTATAAGAGAATTGGTGAAAAAGCTCTTAAAGATAAGGAAGAATTGCAGCAAATAGTTGATAAATGGAATAATTCTTCTCAAAATCTGTCTAAGTTAATAAATTGTGGTATGAGCTCAACCTGTAAAATTGGTCTAGGATATGACATAAAATCAGATAGTGAGGTTTTAAGCTATGAAGAAGAAATGGATAGAAGCTTGTTCACTGGTTCAGATAGAGATTTGGCTGATTCAATTGTATATAGTAGATTCTTAAAAACTGATAACTACAAAGGAGTTCCACCTCCTTTAAGTGGAGATTATACTCCTCTACCTGAAAAAGAGTTTGATGAATCACTATATGTATATGGTAAAAAGGGACCACAAGTGCCTGAAACAAAGGTCTCAGAAGAAAAATCCAGTGAATACTCTACCTGCCAATCTAATGACAGTGAAGGGTCACTTGGAAACACCTCTGAGCCCTCTGAATCAGAACCTGAGAGTGTGTCAACTAAAGTGTCAAGGTCTAACTCTGTTAAAAGTGATAAACCTGCTGTGTCTGAACCTAAACAAGAATCTGTTGAACCTAGTTGTGAAGCTCACTTAAAATCTCCTAGGCAACAAGTAAATAAACCAAAGACACCAAAAAGAGAAAAGGATGATAAATGGAATAGAGTGTTAGGAGGAGGTTATGTGTTTACTCAAAAGAGATGCTTTGTGTGTAATAGTGTTGGCCATTTGATAAAAGATTGTGACTTTCATTAAAGAGAATGGCTAAAGAAAATGAGTTGAGAAAACAAAGATTGGTTAATACTGGTAAGAGTGTGGATAAACCTGTATGGAATAATGTAAACAGAATTAATCATGCTAATCAGTTTGTCCCTAGACAAGTTCTACTTAATACTGGTAACACAAAAGTTAATTAAATACCAAAAGACTCACTAATCCCAATTAAATGCCAAAAGACTCACTAATCCCAATTAAATACCAAGCATATAAGGAGAAATACACCTTTATAAATTTTATAGTGCTTAATTTTGTGTCATCAGGAGTCCATGTGTAATTACCTCAACAGGAAGTTCATCAACAGAAAAATTGAACCATTCCCTCCAAATGGGATTTCTTGAGCCAGGTATCATAGAACTACCAAAAAAAATATATATATCAATTTATGTTAAAAATCTACGTGAATGCATAAAGAAAAACGGAGCCAATACATGAAACAGGAGAGTAAGTGAATGTTTACTACACTTCCTGGTCTTTCAGCCACAAAGTTTCAGATTGCGAAAAGAAAATAAGTTCTAACAGCAGAAAAAAATCAAACTACACCTTTCAATTAATAGTATGTAAGGAACACAAGATCTAAATATTCACATACCCACTGCCATAATGAAGTACAAAATCTAAACGAGTTGCTATCCAAATTCACTGCATTATGAGACATATCACTTCAAAAATCAAAATATAGCGATCAGTTAACGATTTGTGATTCGGAAGGAAGTTAAAATGCATGAACAGACTCACTAATCCCAATTGAATACACCCCTCAATTACCATTTCTTGATTCAACAAACAAAAAATGCCCCCCTACGTACAAAAATTAAAAGATAAAAACCTTCACTGAACTATCATGCCACAACATTTAAAATAGAGCAACATCCGATTCACGCTCTACAATGAACTGCATAACACCAAACAAAAAGCAATCTGCATCCCACTACTTCCCGACAAAATACACAAAATATGACATCATAATTTCATAGATATATGATATCCAGCAATTTGGGACCATGAAGGATGCTCCTGCATAAACAAAATACTTAAAAAAAAAAAAACACTGAAGAAAAAAACAAGAGATCGGCATATGATTTGTCATAAACTTGTAACTGATACTACCAGTTATAACCTTTAAGGAGCTGCACACTACTTACAAAATGAAAAATGCAGCTTCAAAAGAGCACGGACGAGTTCTTACAGTATTCAATAACAGTACATCAAACCAAGAAAATTATGGGTGGTAGTGCACCTCCTATACCAAACTGCTTTGGCCTTTTCTCGAACAGAGGATTTACGACTTTCTCCGCCTTCTTCTTAGCAGCGGCCGGCATCTTTACGCCCTTCTTTGGAGCCTGAAAAATGATGGCATTTAAAGAAAAAGAATTAGGAAAAAAAAGGAAGCACATCACCATCGTGGGTAGAGATTAGAGTGGATTTTTACCATTTCCCTGTAGAGATTAGGGTAGATAATATTTCCATGAAGCTTCCTCAACTGAAATCGAAAAGAAGATAATATTTACTGGGGAAGGAAGAAAGGAGAAGGCTAAAATAGAAAAAAAGAAAAAAAAACAGAGAATAATATGGGATCGATTGTATGCATCGATTGATGCTCGATGAAGATGAACCCTAGAATCGCACGGAGATGCTCGATTGTGTTTACCTGAGGAAGATTTTGCGAAAGAGGGAGAAGGAACCCGCCGGAGATGGAACCATCGTTGGTGAAGCTGAAGAATGTGAGAATGGGGGGCGGCGTGCGTGTTGATGTAAATGAGGGAGAGAGATTTCTATTGAGTAGGGTTAGATGTGAAGTAGTATAAATAAATTATATGTTTTAAATAAATTGAGTTTTTTTGTTATTATTGATATTTAAGTGTCATTAAATTTTGATACTTAAATTACTGATACTTAAGTGTCAGTATTTTATGACACAATTATGTTAAAAAAAAAAAAATAAGTCAAATGTCTGAAGTTACTGACACTTTTGATAAAGTGTCAGAAACTAAGTGTGAGTAAATGTTGTTTTTGTAGTAGTGCATCTAGCGCTGGGTCCGTTCCTCCATGTATTTACGAGATGAAGAAGTCATACGATCAGAATACGGCTATTGCATCACGTACGATTCAGATCCTTTTGCAACCAGTAAGTGTCTTATTCAATTCAGGAGCTACGCATTCTTTTATATCTTTGAACTGTGAAAATCGTTTGAAGATCTCGTGCTTGTATGATTGTGAACCTTATGTTGTGGGATTACCGAGCGGAGAGAAAATTGTGGGAACCCTAGAAACTAGAGATTTTCTAGTGTCTATAAGAGGGAGAGATTGGCCATCGAATCTTATTGTAGTTGACATCTATGGTGACGATTTAATTATCGGAGACGATTGGCTCAACCGTTATGGAGCTATTCTGAATTACCGAAAGAGGGTCATTTCTATCATTGCTGATGATGGATCTGAACACTTATTCAGAGGATGGAGACCAGGAAGCTCGGGAAAATTAATCAAGGCGATGAAAGCAGTGAAATTACTTAAGCAGGGATGTCATGGAATTTGGTGCTATGTCATGAAGAAAGAAGAAGGAGTAGAACTCTCATCTATTCCAGTTGTGAATGAATTTTCAGATGTATTCCCCGACGAACTACCTGGGTTACCTCCGCAGAGAGAAGTGGAGTTCACTATCGAATTAGAGCCTGGAGCCGTTCCTATTTCCAGAGCACCATACCGCATGGCGCCAACCAAGATGTATGAACTAAAGAAGCAACTGGAGGAATTATTGCAGAAGGGTTATATTCAACCTAGCGTTTCTCCTTGGGGAGCGCCCGTTCTCTTTGTCCGGAAGAAAGATGGATCCCTCCAATTATGTATTGATTACAGGGAGCTAAACAAGGTGACGATCAAGAACAAGTATCCTATACCTCGGATCGATAACTTGTTTGATCAACTGCAAGGGGCAATAGTATTCACAAAGATTGACTTGCGATCAGGATATCATCAGTTGAGAATTAAGGAATCGGATATACCGAAATCTGCTTTCAGATCCCGGTACGGGCACTATGAATTCGTGGTAATGCCATTCGGACTTACCAATGCTCCTGCGGTATTTATGCAATTGATGAATCGGGTATTCTTAGAATACCTAGACAAGTTTGTGGTCGTTTTCATTGATGACATCTTGATCTATTCGAAAGACACAAAGGAGCATGCCGAGTATTTGCGTGTGGTTTTGAGCATCTTGAGAAATGAGCAGCTTTATGCGAAGCTTTCCAAATGCGAGTTCTGGCTTAGGGAAGTAACCTTCCTTGGGCATGTGATATCAGCTGACGGGGTTAAGGTGGACGCGAAGAAAGTCGAAGCAATCTTGGAATGGGAAGCTCCTAATAACGTGAAAGAAGTCCGAAGCTTCTTAGGACTTGCTGGATATTATCGCTATTTTGTAGAGGGATTTTCCAAAATTGCTCGTCCACTCACCCAGCTATTGCAGAATACTCAAAACTTCACGTGGGATGAGAAATGCCAGGCTGGTTTTGATGAACTTAAGAAGAGACTGACTATAGCACCTATATTAGCATTACCAGATGGAACTGATGGATTCATGGTATACAGCGACGCTTCAAATCAGGGTCTAGGATATGTGTTGATGCAAAAGGATAAGGTGATTACCTATGCTTCTCGTCAATTAAAACCGTACGAAGTTAATTACCCGACTCACGATCTGGAGTTAGCAGCTGTGGTCTTTGCCTTGAAAATTTGGCGACATTATTTATAAGGCACTCATTGTCAGATCTTTACAGATCATAAAAGCATCAAGTACATTTTCAGTCAAAGAATTAATTAAACATGAGGCAGAGAAGGTGGCTGGAATTGATCAAGGATTACGACTTGGAAATTCTCTATCATCCGGGTAAAGCAAACGTAGTAGCTGATGCATTGAGCCGTAAACCTATTTCTCTTCGAGTGTTGGAAACACTTACGTCCCAAACCAGCATTCAACGAGAACTGATCCGCGAAGGGATTGAAGTATGGTCACCAGGAATCCAAGGGCAACTATATATGATGGAACTGACTTCGTCCCTAGTCGAGGAAATCAAATCTAAGCAGTTGAACGTTTCTCTGATCCTTCGGATATGTGACGAAGTAAAGAAAGGAAAGGCCCCAGGATTCGTGATCCAAGATGATGGAGTTCTAAGATTTCAAAGTCGACTTTGCGTTCCCGATGATGATGATTTGAGACGGACAATCTTGAAGGAAGCTCACAGCGCTCCCTATTCTATTCACCCAGGTAGCAGTAAGATGTATAAGTATCTAAAACAAAACTTCTGGTGGGGAAATATGAAGAAGGACGTAGCAGAGTACGTTTCGAAGTGTTTGACTTGTCAGCAGGTTAAGATTGAACATCAGTGACCTGCCGGAATGTTAAAACTGCTTCCGATTCCTGAGTGGAAGTGGGAGGATATCTCGATGGATTTCATCACCAGTATGCCAAGGACCAAGAAGGGAATGAACATGATTTGGGTTGTAGACTATCCAAGTCGGCTCATTTCCTAGGAATTAAAGATACTTGGGGACCCGAGAGATTGGCGCGAGTATTTATTGCAGAAATAGTCAGATTACATGGGACACCGAAGACCATTATTTCAGATCGGGATGGTCGCTTCGTGTCGCACTTCTGGAAGGTAGTTCACAGGGCTTTGGGGACCAAGCTGAACTTTAGAACGGCTTATCATCCTCAGACGGACGGTCAGTCCGAAAGGACTATACAAACAGTAGAAGACATGCTGAGAGCTTGTGCTTTGGATTGGTCAACTGATTGGGAAGTTCACTTGCCATTGATTGAATTCACCTACAACAATAGTTGGCATGCTTCTATTAAGATGGCACCATTTGAATCTTTGTACGGGAGAAGATGTCGATCACCCTTGTGCTAGGATGATTCTTCGGAATTGATCGGGACGGAACCAGAATTGATAGTTCAGACTCAAGAGAAGATAGCTTTGATTCGGGAAAGATTGTTGACTGCCTAGAGTCGACAGAAGTCTTATGCTGATGTGCGTCGTCGCCCGCTAGAGTTCGAGATTGGGGACCACGTACTATTGAAGGTATCTCCTACACAATGAATTTTCCGTTTTGGGAGGAAAGGTAAGCTAAGTCTGAGATACATCGGACCATTTGAGATCCTCGAGAGAGTTGGGGATTTAGCATACAGGTTGGCCTTACCGCCATCGCTGAGTCACGTTCACAATGTGTTTCACGTATCCCAATTGCGGAAGTATGTACCGGATTCCAGTCATATCACTGAGTTCGATGAGATCGAGATAGCTAATGACGGCACCTTCGAAGAGAGACCAATCAAGATACTTGAAAGTCGGGTCAAACAATTGAGGAATAAACCAATACACTTGGTTAAAGTACAATGGTCACAACACGGAGTTGAAGAGGCCACTTGGGAAACAGAGGACAGTATGAAGACTAGATATCCAGAGTTGTTTTCATCTTAAGTTTCGGGACGAAACTTCTTTTTAGGGAGAGATGATGTAATACCCGAGATTCCTGATGTGTAATTGAACCTTGTGATATTGTATTGTTGTATTTGGATCTGAGTATTATTCTCCATATTTCATGATCCGGTGTTGTTGAGCGCATGATTGCATGATTATGTTCAATATTGTGATTTTGCATTTGTAGCGCACGCTATCGACTAGGTGTAGCGTACGCTAATTTGGGTTTAGTAGCACACGTTATATATAAACCTTAGCGCGCGCTATACGTAGTCAGCATGATTGAGACGTGTTGGTAGGTGAGATCAGGCGGCGTATCTTGGTCGGATTATGTCGAGATAAACCAAGACGACTTTCGGGAAAAAGCCAAGTCAACGCGGTAGCGCACGCTAATGATATGAGGATAGCGCACGCTAAATGCTGAGTACAGTGAAGTCAGTAAGCTTCGTATAGCCGTTAGCGCACGCTATGAATATGGACTAGCGCGCGCTAATAACCATTTTCTATATATAGGACAACACCCTTTTTCATTTTTTCAGCTTTCATCACTTTCCAAACCCAAATTCTGAGACATAGTGAGTCACTCTCTCCATCCTAAACCCTTCATACCATCATCCTAGCCCGAGTTGAAGATTGTAGATCATTGGAGGTTGGTGTTCAAGCTCTCGGTGTTGGATTTCTTCAAGTTCCTTCGTGTTCTCGCTACTTTGAGGTAGGTGATCCTTCATCAATATTAGCAGTATTCTGAAGTATGTTTTGATCATGATTTGGGATTATCTTGTCAGTTAAATTAGTAAGTAGTCGAACATCATGTGTTAGAAGGATATTTTCGATGTTTCGGTACTTCTTCATCGTATAAACCATTGGACCCTTTTAGTGTTTGAACTCATAGCATATTCATGAAGCTGCAAACCGATTGTGACCAGTATATGGAGATTATCAAGTTTTTAAGTCTTTACATAATGGAATCATACGTTTTGGGGACATGAAATGGATTGAACTTAAGATATTTTCTTGAAGATCAAGATGAATTAAGATGTTGTGATGGTTATACGTATCCTTGTACCTTGAAGTCATTTAATCCGTAAAGATCTTTCACAAACCGTATGAACATAGCATGCACGGAGATGACATGTTTTATCAATAAAGATTTCATGAGTTTCATCACCATTAGATCAGTTTTCTGCCTAATAGTAAATTGCCATGCACAGGTAGCGCACACTAAGATGTATATAGTAACGTGCGCTATCGGGAATGAATAACATACGCTACGTTTGGTACGTAACGAACATTATGTCATTAGGCGAGTCAGTCGGCTGGTCAGAGAGGACTTCCGGTACATAGGTTAACGTACGCTAGACTTCGTCGTTTACGTACGCTAACGGGCAGGCTTAGCACACGTTACGTAGAGTACGTAGCGTACGCTAAGTAGTTCAGGCAGATTGCATTTTTAGAGCTTTTGGCCGTAGACTGGGTTGTTAGATATTCGTACGACATAAGATAAATTCTATATTATTTCTTTTGTTAAGGTTCGAGCTTGCTACGTTGATCGAAGGGGACGGCCTTCGAGTGTGTTGAGATTCGTTGGAGTGATTTGTTGTTGCCATCTTTGAGGCAAGTATCGTATTTTAAGTTTATTGATATTGTATTGTTGATCGTGTGTACGATTTATTCGTGTTGTTGAATATGAGATTATATTCTTTGAGTTGGCATGATATTTACGTCGATTAATGTGTTGATTTGCATATGTGCATGCATAATAGTATTGTTTGTGTTGTAAATGATCCGAGGGGATCATGAGGATCTATGCTGAGGGAGCTGGATCGAATGTCCACCATGCATTGGTCCGACGGGATCATCATGGGGATCTATGCTGAGGGCGCTGGATCGTTGGACGGGTTTTCCACCATGCGTTGGTCCGACGGGATCATCATGGGAATCTATACCAAGGGCGCTGGTGTTGGGTTTTCTATGCATCGAATACAAAATAATCGGAGTAAAAACGCAGCGGAACAATAAACGTGAAAACCCAATTTAGGATCTCATGCAGTAATTTAATTGTTTAATTAAAGAGTTAATCGAATTACCTTAATCCGATTGAACAATTCTAGATCTGGACTAGAAGTAGATGAATATCTCCTTCCTCTTTTGGTGATCCACACACGAACAATTCCACAAGCCGGATTGCTAGATCCTTACGAATAATATTGATAAATAGTACAACACAAGTTCCTTACTAGAAGGATTGTACTATTGATCAAGATCAACTAAGGGAAGAGGGTTAGGCGACCGACTTCGTTCTCCTACAGTATGAGAAAGAGGTCGACTTTTTCTTCTTCTTGGAGAGGGAGGCGTTTTTTTTTTTTATTGAGTTCTTCTGACAACTCCTTGTCATGGATCTCTTATTTATACTAAGTAAACCCTAGATTCAATAATCTAGTATTTGCTTAGTTGCCCCTCAACTTATCAAATAATACAATATATATAATATCCAACATTATATATTACTTATTATTTAATCTCCTTATAAATATAATATCCAATATGATATTTATTATTCCCAGTTGATATTTATTCCTACTTGTCTATAATTGTCGTATGTGCGACCCAAAAGGCTTATATTATATTGGCAATTATTTAATACCTTATTAAATAATAAATCATAAGCGGCCTCTAGCAAGACATTATGATTACCCAAATAATATAAGTTAATAGTCCATTAAACCTTTTAACGTGTCAAATCCCTTTGTCACGCGATATCATATTTGAACTAAGTCATAGAGTCTGTCATACTTATTTATGTTCAAATGCTTTCTCGATCTTAAGTAGACTGATTGAATCAAATGACTCTTCATTTGAGCATGGCCATGCATTTCCTTCAGTCCTACTTATCGAGGGGCCCAACAGATATCTCTCTCACTTAAGAGAGGGACAAATTCCCATCTTGATTATTCATTGCCCTCTACATGACTCCCACTAATCCCGATCGCTAACCTTTGTGATCACCATGTTTCAGATGACGTTGGATTACGTCAAGGCATAGCAGTTATCATGTTGGACTCTATGATAATCTCAGGTTCAAGGATTTATTGACATACTGTTATATTGAGATTCACTTATGACATTTCCATGCAGTGATCTCAATGCGGGTTGGTCCAGTATTAGTTCTCCTACCAGTACCCATAAGATTGATCCGTACCATACGCATAATCGTCCGATGATTATCAATCAAAGTTATACAAGTATATTAATCATTTGAGTCTCTACTCAACGCGATTTTACCAGGGACATTTGAATAATCTTATTATTCGTGAATAACTATTATTCGATTATTATAATATTAAAACATGCACACATTATAATAATCAACGAGAAATAAATGATATCAAATAACTTTATTTAAATGTGACAATTATAAATCTACGAATGTCCTAGGGCACTATTCCCAACAATCTCCCACTTGCACTAGGACCATTCATTCATGACTTTTAGTCCTATCGCTCTAGCATGCTAAACATGCTTTCCTTGTGAGAGAGGCTTGGTAAGTGGATCTGCAACATTCTCTTCCGTTGCTACTTTGCATATTGTAATATCTCCTCGTCTGACGATCTCTCTGACTAGGTGATATTTTCTGAGTATATGTTTGGAATTATGATGGGACCTAGGCTCTTTAGCTTGTGAAATAGCACCATTATTGTCACAATAAAGACTTATGGGACCCGGGATGGTCGGCACCACTCCTAGTTCGGTAACGAACTTCTTGATCCATACGGCTTCCTTAGCTGCATCCGATGCTGCCAGGTACTCACCAGAATAGAATCGGCAAGAATCGTGCTTTGCTTGGAACTCTTGCAACTCACAGCACCTCCATTCAATACAAACACATAACCACTTTTGAAATCGTCTCTGTCGGTTTCGAAACTTGCATCGGCGTAACCTCTTACAGCCAACTCGTTTCCCACCCCTCCATAAACTAGGAAATCATCCTTAGTTCTTCTCAAGTACTTTAGGATGGTTTTCACTGCTGTCCAGTGACTTTCACCTGGATTCGATTGGTATCGACTTGTCATACTAAGAGCAAACGATACATCTGGTCAAGTACAAATCATGGCATACATGATCGATCCAATAGCCGAAGCGTATGGTATCTTGCTCATACAGGCTCGCTCATCAGGAGTCTTAGGACTCTGAGTCTCACTCAGATGAATGCCATGTGACATTGGCAAGAGTCCTCTCTTGGAGTCTTGCATATTGAACCTCTTCAATATTTTATTAATGTATGTACTTTGACTCAGACCAATCAATCTCTTTGATCTATCTCTATAGATCTTTATCCCAAGAATGTAAGCAGCTTATCCTAAGTCTTTCATTGAGAAACAACTTCCCAACCAAGTCTTGACTGTTTACAAGGTGGGAATGTCATATCCAATGAGTAATATGTCATCTACATATAAGACTAAGAAAACAACTATTCTCCCACTAACCTTCTTGTACACACAAGGTTCATCTTCATTTTGAATGAACCCAAACTCTTTGACAGTTTCATCAAAACGAAGATTCCAGCTCCGAGAAGCCTGCTTCAACCCATAAATGGATCTTTGAAGCTTGCAAACTTTTTTAGAATTTTCTAAATGAACAAAACCTTCAGGTTGTGTCATGTACACATCCTCGAGTAAGTTTCTATTAAGGAATGTTGTTTTGACATCCATTTGCCATATTTCATAATCATAGTATGCGACAATGGCAAATAAAATTCTAATTGATTTAAGCATGACTACTGGCGAAAAGGTCTCATCATAGTCAACACCATGAATCTGTCTATAACCTTTTGCCACTAGTCTAGCTTTATAGGCTTGCAGATTATCATCCATGTCTTTCTTATTTTTATAGACCCATTTGCACCCAATGGTTTTAACACCCTCAAGTGGATCTATCATGTTCCAAACTTGATTGTCATACATGGATTGCATCTCAGACTTCATGGCTTCTAGCCATTCCTCGGACTCTGGTACTGAAGCAGCTTCTGTATCGGTACGAGGCTCATCATCTATGAGTGATGCATCATCATCCTCTGTTACGAGATAACCATATCTCTCAGGTTCATGTCGCATCCTATCAGATCTGCGTGGGACTTGTGTACTTTGAACGGGCTCTTCAACTGATTGTTGAGCTTGTTCGGTTTCCATCGGTGAAGCGATGTCTTCTTGTGGTTCTCGAGTTTCTTCGAGAATTACTCTTCTCCCACTGTCTCTTTTGGAAATAAATTCCCTTTCTAAGAATACAGCATTTCGAGCAACAAACACTTTGTTCTCTGCGGGCTTATAAAAGTAATATCCTTTAGTTTCCTTAGGATATCCCATAAATAAACATCTTTCAGATCTGGCCGCCAGTTTGTCAAACACTTGGCGCCTTACGAACGCTTCGCAACCCCAGATCTTTAGAAAAGACAAGTTTGGTCTTTTACAAGTCCATTTCTCAAATGGTGTCTTTTCAACTGCTTTAGATGGAACACGGTCAAGGGTGAATACTGCTGTTTCTAAGGCGTGGCCCCAAAATGATAATGGAAGCTCTGTTCGACTCATCATGGATCGAACCATATCTAATAAAGTTCGATTCCTCCTCTCGGACACTCCATTATGCTGAGGTGTGCCGGGAGGAGTAAGTTGCAAAACAATTCCACAACTCCTAAGATGATCATCGAATTCTTGGCTCAAGTATTCCCCACCTCGATCTGATCGAAGGGCTTTAATTGTCTTGCCAAGTTGATTCTGTACTTCATTCTGGAATATTTTGAACATTTCAAAAGATTCATGTTTATACTTCATAAGATAAATATATCCATATCGGCTAAAATCATTGGTGAATGTAATGAAGTATTGGTATCCGCCTCTGGCATGAGTGCTAAGAGGTCCGTATACATCAGTATGTATTAGGCCTAATAGATCACTAGCCCTTTATCCATGACCGGTGAAAGGATTCTTCGTCATCTTGCCCAATAAACAAGATTCGCATGTCCCATATGATTCATAGTCAAAAGAGTCTAAAAGTCCATGATTATGGAGTTTAGAAATGCGTTTCTCGTTTATGTGACCAAGTCGACAATGCCATAAGTAAGTCGGATTAGAATCATTGAGCTTAGGTTTCTTGGATGCAATGTTATAGACTTCCAAAGTGTCAGACTCATCTAGATCAATATTGTAAAGTCCAGTATATAACTTTGCAGTACCATAAAGCAAGTCATCAAAGAAAATACGAATGATCTTATTCTTAATAAGAAAACTGTAACCTTCACAATCTAATGTAGAAACTGAAATAATATTCCTATTCATAGCAGGAACATAATAGCAATTGTTCAAAACTAACAAAAGCCCATTGGGCAAAACTAGATCATAAGTTCCTACGGCTAGTGCAGCAACTCTTGCTCCATTGCCGATTCTTAGATCTACTTCCCCTTTCTTGATTCTCTCTGCTTCTCAACCCCTGCACATTTGTACAAATGTGAGATCCACATCCAGTATCTAATACCCGGGAGTTAGAGGTAGATAAGTTAACTTCTATAACAAATATACATGTGGAGTCTCACGCCTTGGTACGCTTTAGCTCTTCCAAGTAAATCTTGCAATTTCTTTTCCAGTGTCCTGGTTTATTGCAATGATGGCAATTTCCATCTTTGGGAGCTTTAGCCTTGAAACCCGGCCTAGTAGGGTCTTTAGATTTGGCAACTTTTGTCTTACCCTTGCCCTTGCCTTTGTTCTTAAAGGATTTCCCTTCGCTGACCATCAACACATGGCTTGGTTTCTTCTTGATATTCTGCTCAGCCGTTTTAAGCATCCCATGCAGCTCAGCAATGGACTTCTCCATCTCATTCATATTATAGTTCATAATGAACTGACCGAAACTTTCAGGCAATGAGTTTAGGATCATATCCGTGGACTGCTCCTTAGAAAGTGGAAAACCAAGCCTTTCAAGATGATCAATATATCCTTTCATCTTGAGCACGTGAGCGCTGACAGATGTCCCCTCAACCATCTTGCAAGCGTACAAGGCTTGAAAGGTCTCATACCTCTCTTGCCTAGCATGCTTCGAGAAAGTTTCCTTGAGGTGAGCATTTAGCTCATAAGCCTCCATTTCCTCCAGATTCTTCTGAAGTTCTGGACAAATGGTAGCCAACATAATACAACCGACATCAATGGAATCATCACAATGTTTCTTCCATTTGTCTTTTGTTGCTTTGTTTGCATTGTCAGCTGGCTCATCGGGAATTTCTTCCTCAAGAACATACAGCTTTCTTTCTTGCTTGAGAACTATTCTCAAGCTCCGGATCCAATCCAGATAGTTGCTGCCGTTTTCTTTAAGCTTGTCCTTCTCAAGGACAGATCGTAGTGAAATGGTGGATGTGTTGTTTGATGCCATTCTACAAAATTCAATATGCAAAATATTTAGTCACATTATTTTATTTCTCGAAAAATACTCCCACTAAAACAAAGTACCCTCAATTTATAACATTTGTAATTTTAGTGGGCTAAGATCCCATTTCGCACAATCCTAAACTCAGCTTTGGCATGAGGCCTAGAATTGAGCTACTTTAGGTGGATAACTCTTTATCGATTACATCATATGTAACTCTTAGATTATATCATGGGATTTGGCATCGTATGCCCAAGCATGTTATAATCCCATCTTATGCCTTAAGGTTCAAAACTATTTTGATTTCCAAATTCATTAAACGTATAGGTATCACCATTACCTATCCTACCTTACTAAGATAATCTGAGTGCCCAGCTTTGGCATGACCCACTCATGATGATCGAAGTCTTGATAGGTGTTTTTCAAATGAACGATATTAAAATTTTAACGTGGGATTTTTATCCTATGTTATGGTCTATGTTTGCTAACATACATCTAAACATACATAGCATCACATACATGCATAAATTTAAACATACATCGCATCACATGACAATAAAGCATAGGACCGTGTATAGCATGACCATAATCCTAACGTGATTTTCATGAGCCAACATGAAAATCACAAAGGTCATCTAAAGGGTTAAATATGGTCTTCATTGATCTTCCCAACTCCTTGGAACGTCATACGCCATCAATTTGCTCTTCGAGTCCATCTTTCTCGTCCTTCTTGTCTTCATTACATTAATGAAATTTAATACTGCACTAATAAATTAAATTACAAGAAGTGCAAACGACACGCAGACCGTAAAATAATAAACAATTTTAATAGACGACTCGCAGGCCGTAAAACCAAGTATAATTAAACGACACGCAGGCCGTAAAACCAACCCATAAGAAATTAAATTATCCAATCACATTGGTCAATTTATGGTCATGCCATACACCACACACATACCATAAATAATTATCAAATAATTAATAAAGCATGTAATATACTAAATAATCAATTTGTCTGACAATCAGACAATAAATTAAAACTGTGTTAAAAGTGAACAAATCTGGACTTGGTCGAGATGGTTGTCATTCTTCCCTGGGAACAGGTCCGCCCGGGTTCGAAACCCGGCGGTTGCACTTGCAACATTTTGCAACAATTATTGCCAAATTTACTTTTATATTAAAAGGGCTTATAAAAAGAACTACTGAAAAGTTACCAAAAACAGGATCCATCCGAGATGGTAAGTGGTGCTGAAGGAAATCCGAATGGCGCGGGATTGAATCCCACTTTTTGCGGAATTATTTTTGCAATATTTCAAACAGATTTATTAGCCTTTAATAAAACCTTCCGTGTATTATTTCCAAAATAAAATCGCAGCGCACATGGTAAGTCGGCGGAAAGGCGTACAGATGACCAGGGTTCGAAACCCTTCAATTGCAAAAACATTTTTGCTAATAAAATTAGCCCGCGGGTCCAGCCCGACCCGACCCGGACCTGATCCGACTCGTCTCGGAACAGATCTGTTCTAGAACAGTTCTAGAGCAGAAATTCGCGAAAACAGTCCAGAAAATTTATTTTTGACGTTCCGATTTAATCAAATTAAACCAGAAAAATTATTTTATAAAATCTATATTTTATAAACATAATCAGGAACATAATTTACACATAAATATGTTCTACACAAACAATTACATTACATGCAAGTTGGCTCCGATACCACTTTGGGTTTTCTATGCATCGAATACAAAATAATCGGAGTAAAAACGCAGCGGAACAATAAACGTGAAAACCCAATTTAGGATCTCATGCAGTAATTTAATTGTTTAATTAAAGAGTTAATCGAATTACCTTAATCCGATTGAACAATTCTAGATCTGGACTAGAAGTAGATGAATATCTCCTTCCTCTTTTGGTGATCCACACACGAACAATTCCACAAGCCGGATTGCTAGATCCTTACGAATAATATTGATAAATAGTACAACACAAGTTCCTTATTAGAAGGATTGTACTATTGATCAAGATCAACTAAGGGAAGAGGGTTAGACGACCGACTTCGTTCTCCTACAGTATGAGGAAGAGGTCGACTTTTTCTTCTTCTTGGAGAGGGAGGCGTTTTTTTTTTGATTGAGTTCTTCTGACAACTCCTTGTCATGGATCTCTTATTTATACTAAGTAATCTCTATATTCAATAATCTAGTATTTGCTTAGTTGCCCCTCAACTTATTAAATAATACAATATATATAATATCCAACATTATATATATTACTTATTATTTAATCTCCTTATAAATATAATATCCAATATTATATTTATTATTCCCAGTTGATATTTATTCCTACTTGTCTATAATTGTAAATGCGTGCGACCCAAAGGCTTATATTATGTTGGCAATTATTTAATACCTTATTAAATAATAAATCATAAGCGGCCTCTAGCAAGACATTATGATTACCCAAATAATATAAGTTAATAGTCCATTAAACCTTTTAACGTGTCAAATCCCTTTGTCACACGATATCATATTTGAACTAAGTCATGGAGTCTGGTCATACTTATTTATGTTCAAATGCTTTCTCGATCTTAAGTAGGTGATTGAATCAAATGATTCTTCATTTGAGCATGGCCATGCATTTCCTTGATCCTACTTATCGAGAGCCCAATGATATCTCTCTCACTTAAGAGAGGGACAAATTCCCATCTTGATTATTCATTGCCCTCTACATGACTCCCACTAATCCCGATCGCTAACCTTTATGATCACCATGTTTTAGATGACGTTGGATTACGTCAAGGCATAGCAGTTATCATGTTGGACTCTATGATAATCTCAGGTTCAAGGATTTATTGACATACTGTTATATTGAGATTCACTTATGACATTTCCATGCAGTGATCTCAATGCGGGTCGGTCCAGTATTAGTTCTCCAACCAATACCCATAAGATTGATCCGTACCATACGCATAATCGTCCGATGATTATCAATCAAACTTATACTAGTATATTAATCACTTGAGTCTCTACTCAACGCGATTTTACCAGGGACATTTGAATAATCTTATTATTCGTGAATAACTATTATTCGATTATTATAATATAAAAACATGCACACATTATAATAATCAACGAGAAATAAATGATATCAAATAACTTTATTTAAATGTGACAATTACAAATCTAGGCACATCGAATGTCCTAGGGCACTATTCCCAACAGCTGGATCGTTGGATTACCCTGTATTGTGTTGTTGGAATCATGAGGATTCACATCGTTGGTTTCCGATGACGGAAGTCTGTTTTGTTTGTTTTATGATGCATTGATGATTTGTGTATTGCGATACTTGTACTAGCATCGTTTTGCTAACCCCTTCGGGGGTGGACATTTGTTTTGATGTTCAGGTAGTCGAGGAGCGGGGAGGCAGCCACAATACCGTCATGACGATGAAATGGCTTAGCGATGTGGTTGATGTTTGTTGTTTTTGTGATTTGTCTTCTTGGTTTATTTTCAGTACTCGAGTACGCGTGTCTTATTATTATCATTTCGATATGGTTGTATTAATTAACTCAATGGATCAGTTGGAACCAGTTTTGTAACTTGAAATTTGTAGTATTGTTGGATTGTAATTACATTTCTTTTAATTAGCCTTGTAAATCCTTACTTAAAGGGTTTACGACACTGTAATTATTCCGAATATCTCGGGGTGTTACAGAAAGCAACCCAAAAATACGAGAATTAAACATGAGGTTCAAGAACATCAAACACAATTGGAGAAATCATCCCCTTCCGTGCTCTTGCCTTCGTTCTCTTCCTCTGCTCTGTTCTCCGCCGCTAGGTATCCCACTCCCCCTGATGATCGTTGGTTTTGTCCTTGTCTCAGCTTTTATAACCCTCTCATATCCCCAAATTGCATCTAAAAAAACGCGTCTTGTCCGACTCCAAAACGGTGAAAATCACAGAGTTTCATTAGGTTTTTCGCCGCTGTGGGCAGCGGCCTGGAGTAAGTGTGCCACAGCCCTAATCACACAGCTACCTAGTCTGGGCATTAATTCAGTACGAGCCGCAGCCCGGTGTAAGTGTGTTGCGGCCCTCGGTACAGCTTGTTCCATCTTGCTGCGTGTTGAGTCTGCGAGGCGACCCAGCTTCGTGTAACGCGTCCCTCTACTGTAAAATGTCGTTTTTGGTCCGTTTTGCTTCGTTCAAGCTTCAGGACTCCAATTTCCTACAAAACATGTAAACATAATGCATTAGGAGCTCATTTTACGCAGAATTAGATCAAGATAGAGATAAAATGATGACAATAAAGCGTACAAAAATAGCACGTGACAGATATCGTGGAGAAAGGATTGGTGGTGCCGAAAAATGAAGAAATTTTGAATCAAACTCAAAGAAAAACTACAAAGCCAAAGGAAGAAGGACCAAAAGGCGATCATGATAATTCATCGATGTTTGAATGATTCTATGTTACAAAAGGTGGCTTCCGCAACAACATCAAAGAAAGTTTGGGATATTCTCAAAGCTTCTTTTAGTGGAGATGCTGAAGTAAAAAGTGTCCGGCTACAAACACTTCATGGCGAGTTTGATGTTATGAGAATGAAGGAATCAGAATCAATCTTGGATTATTCTTCAAGGGTCTTGACCGTTGTCAACTAAATGAAAAGCAATGGAGAAGAGGTAAGTGATGTTCGTGTTATAGAAAAGATTCTTCATTCACTTGACTCTAAATTTGATTACAAAGTTGTGGCAATCGAGGAGGATAAAGATATAGATGAAATGACTATTGATGAGCTCATGGGATCACTACAAGCCCATGAAGAAAAATTGTTGAAGCAAAATGAGCCAATTGAACAAGCCTTACAAGCAAAATTATCCTTTAAAGATAATGATGGAAGATACACGAGAAGCCAAAGGGGTCATGGACGAGGACGAGCACGTGGTTTTGTACATGGACAAGGAAGAGGACGTGGTCAACAAAGAGATGAAAATCAAAAAGATGAAAGGTTGTATGAGACAAGAATTTCAAGAGGCTGTGGAAGAGGAAGATACACTTCAAGGTATAACAAATCAAATGTTAAGTGTTATAATTGTCAAAAATATAGTCACTATGCTTCTGAGTGCCATACTTCAAAAAATCAAGTTGAGGAGAAATATAATCTTGTTGAAGACAAAGGCAACATTAATGAGCCCACTTTGCTTCTAGCACATAAAGGAGAAGAAAATTATGAAGACAACGTATGGTACCTTGATAGCGGCGCAAGTTATCATATTTGTGGAAATAAAAGTTTGTTTGTCGATCTTGATGAGAATGTGAATGAAAAATTCATTTTTGGAGACTCTTCGGGAGTGCCTGTCAAAGACAACGGTAACATCTTGATTTGTTTAAAAAATGGAGATCATAATTTTATTTCAAGTGTTTATTATGTGCCTAACATGAAAAATAATATATTAAGTTTGGGCCAACTTATGGAGAAAGGCTACACCATCATCATGAAAGATGGATTCCTTAACTTGAGATATTATTTTGATAAATTAATTGCTAAGGTACCTATGACCAAGAATCGTATGTTCATTCTCAAAATTCAAAGTGATGTTGCAAAATGCTTAAAAGCTTGTGTTGGAGATTCTTCTTGGATTTGGCATATTATGTTTGGGCACTTAAACTTTGAACTAAATTCATTATCAAAGAAACACATGGTGAATGGATTGCCTTACATCAATCATGCAAACCCAATGTAATACCCGCAATTTCGGACTTCGGTAATTTTCTTTTTTTCGGCGGAAGCTCATTTTGACGACTCTCCCATGATCGTTTCGTCATTCCAAGAGTATTTAATTCTGCACTTTTTGTCATCCGAGTTCGTTTTGATATCGTTTTGCTAAGTTCCGTGTTCTTAAGCGGGTTTTCCGCACTTGAGTTCGATTCTTGCGAATCTTATCCGAAACTGTTGTTTTGAGTTTCTCGTAAGTTCATTTAATGTTATTATTCATGTTGCAAGCTTCGGCTTGGTGTTTCGATCGTGTATCGTGTATTTCGGACGTTTTGGGCCATGTTCGTAATTTCCCAAAGTTTGGGGTAATTACTTTCCGTTGTCGAATTTCGAGCCTTCGGATGGTCAAAATCATGTGTTCTCTTAGTGCTCGAATTCGTATTTGAGAGTAATTCGTAACCGTATCTTCTATTCGTATTCAGGTTCGGGTTTCGGGGTCGTTCGGGCCGTCGGAGTTGGCCCCGTCCGAGTCATGGCCGGGCATGTTGGGGCCAGGCCACCCCTGGCCGAGTTACGGCCGTAAGGTCCCGGCAGTTACGGCCGTAAGGCCGGTTACGTGCGTAAGCCTTGGCCGGTTACGTACGTAACACTGCCGGCATTTTTGGGCAGTGTCTCGGCCATGGCCGGTTACGTACGTAAGCCCTTGGCCGGTTACGTACGTAACTCTGCCGGCAGGCAGCCTATTTAAGGCCCTGCAGATGGGTTTTTCACCATTTTTCTCACTCTTTTCCTTCTCTTGCGCGGCTGGAGGTGTGGTTATCATGGAGAGATGTTGTTGGACAATCAATCCATGAGGTCTTGGAGTTCATATCATCAATCATCCATCCTATAACATCCCTTGATCGAGCGAATCAGGTCAGATTTCCTAGAAATCTAGTTTGGGGGAATTTGGGTGTTTTGGTTGTTTTCATCCGTTTAATTCAATTTAACTTTGTATTGTGATGGATTGATGATTATTTAGATGTATCATATTATTTCCCTTGTTATTCCATGGTTGGATCGTATCGATTCGTTGTTTTGGTCGAGTTCTTGATCGTCGCCTTGAAGGTGTCCGGTAGAATGTGTTAGAGGGGTTTTCGGACGTTCTACGATTATTCTTCCTCATATGATCATTGATTTATTGATTATATGATGTCAGGGTCGAGTTTCTTGCAAAGAAACCACTTCAAACCTTTCCGTTCGTCGTCGTCTTCCTTTTTATTAGTATCGAGCGTTTCGAAGCTTCCCGGTTGAGCCATGTTCGTCGGAATACTTGCATGCCGATTTTGTGGCAAGTATTTTGCCCATGCTTTTCATGTTCTGTAGATGCAATAATTGATAATGGACTATGTGTGCTTACTTGGAGTACTCATAACGAACTTTCAAGAGGATTGATACAATCCCATTAACGGGTTTCTTTGAAAACGCCCGAGTGCTTTGCAAATAAATGAGTTCTACGGATATGTGTATTGTGGTTGCGAATTGAAATATATTGCCTTCGTGCTACGTGATTATAAAAGCCTTTTTCCCTTGTTAAGGGTTGTATGCTCGAATATGTATTCGTTTGAGGAATGCACATATGTTGTGTTGTATTGCTTGTCGACTCCCTTGTGAGGAGGTGGTACTATTTGATGTTGTTGGGGATATTATCTCCTCGTGGTTGTGATCCTTCTATATATTCACTTTGGAATGGACTGACGGGTCCTCTGAGGGTTCCGTAGCCTTTGGTGCGTTTCCACGAATATATTTTGGGTTAACCACTCTGGGACGGACCGACGGGTCCTCTGAGGGTTCTGTTGCCTCTGGTGCGGTTCCATGGTTAATCACCAATATAATTGGAAAGTGACACACAATGAGACTTAGTACTCTGGAAATACTAGTCTTAAGTTTTATATGATTATTTATATCCACTCTGGGGCGGGCCGACGGGTCCCCTGAGGGTTCCGTAGCCTCTTGGTGCGATTCCACGGATGATATGAACGAACCACTCTGGGATGGACCGACGAGTCCTTTGAGGGTTCCGTAGCCTCTGGTGTGGTTCCACGGTATTCATATATGTATTGATGTGATGCTATGAGATTTAGTTATTCCGGAATACTAATCTTGCATTGTAGGATTATATTTATTTCACCATCGATTACATGTGACCCTCAGTTATGTACCAATGTTCGGTTTAGATTATTATACTCTTAGAATATGTTATGTATGGCTCGTATTTTCACTTTATACTTGCACTAGCAAAATAGTGGAATTTTGCTAACCCCCGAGTGATCGGGGGGTGGATGTCTGTATTGCATTCAGGTACGTGCAGGTTCCTGAGGAGCAGGACACGGGATCGGTACGAAGGATGATGGAAGGCAAATGATACTAATCACATGAGGGCCAGTATTGGGATTTGTTGGTTGAGTTGTATTATTCTTTTCCGCTGTAGTGTTTACCACGTCGTGTGGAAGTGTCATTGTATTTTGACCCTTGCATTGGTACGAGTTGGGATAGAGATGTATATGAAGTTTAAGTTGTATGTCATTGATGAATGGCCAAATCGGTCTACTGAGTCGTATTTAGCCATGTTGGCACTTGTTTTTGATGTCTTGTTTTGGTATCTAGCCTGGTGGATTCTCACTCAGAGGGTCTGCGGCGCTGTAACATTCCCGATTGGATTGGGGCTGTTACAGAATATGGTATCAGAGCTTAGGTTGTGGAAACCTAGGCTGTCGGGTCAATTCGAGTATTGTTGAGTCTTGTCTTGTCGTACCTTTTCTGACTGAGTCGTGTCGCGACGCGACGTCTGTGATGTCGGCCGTGATTAGTATCAAGGTGCAGCCCTCATCTTCGTGCGACCTGTGGATGTAAGTCTCCCTTCTTTGTGTTTGTGCCTCGTCTGATGCGAGTTACAGGTACGATTATGAGTTAATTCACGGAATCCTTTTATGGATTTTGATTTCGTGATATGTGGTTATTTGACTCTCATATTTCGTTTATATGAGGAGTAGTGTTGCTGGATTGTGCATGTTGGACTGTATTTCTTTTATCCGCTGCGTGAGTTCTTTTGTAATGGCTTTCGGCATTTTACCGACTGAGTTTTATTTCGAAAACCGATTACCTTAACCGAGTTTTTGGTATTATGGCTTTGATCATTTTGGCGAAATTCTTATGACGGTATTTAGTAAACGGCTTTTGTGAGTTTTTGAAATATTACCATCATCGGACTTTTTGGTATTTTTGTAAATGGTTTTTAGCCTGGTGGGTTCCGGCGCGGGACCCACGGCGCTATGATGTTCCATGTAATTACCTGAAATTTTTGGGCATTTTAGCCCATTGAATTATCTTTAAAAACCTTGAGTATCTTAGAAAATAAATTTCGAGACATACTTTTAAAATGAATTATTTTCTCGTGGTACACCCAAGGTGCCACAATATGTTTCAAAATTCTTCTACCTCGAGGACCAAAATGTTTTGAGATATTTTCAATGTTTTAGAAACACTTTTACTTAGACCCGAGGGTCGAATATTCTGAAAGTTTTTCACTAAGAGAGTGTCCTCATTTTTATCAAATGCGAAATGGTTCTCCAAAGTCTCGATAACGATGTTTCACGTTTGTACTTTTTTGAAAGGTGATACTCAAGATCAACCGGTGTTTTTCTAAATTATTTTCAAAATGAGGTTTTCGTTTTTAAAACCTATCCATTCCCGTTTGAGGGCTGGGTATGTATGTATGATGTTCGCGTTGTCGTTATGATGTTTTCTCCCGAGTATGATCGAATTGGTGGCATGAACATCAAGGCGTTGCCACGCATTTGTTGTACTAGCCCTCTGTGAGAGGTGTGAACTGGTGTTTACTGTTTATCACCTCGTGGTGATTTGCGTGTTGTCACACGAGTGAGTTAAAGCTTGGATTTTTGTGCGTTTATGCACATGGGTGATTGTTTGATGATGTTTGTGATTGTGTGCTGGCTATCGTTCGGGCCGTTGTAATCGTCGAACGATGCCGTTGTTGTTGTGATTTTTGTATGCGTTGATATGTTATGCTGAGTTGGCATCTCCAGTATGTTGTTTTGCGGTGTTATGTTCCATTGTATCTAGCATCTGTATTTTCGGTATGCCGAGCCGAGGTATTTCAACCGTAATGTGCCGGGGGAATGTACGTGCAATTTGTCCTTCCTCGCCTGTGACGCATTTCAAGTGCGGACTCGAGGGATATCATGTTCAGTTTTGTGAGTTGATTACCGAGCCTTCCGAGGCACGGACTTGAGCATTGATATCAGGACCGGCTCCAAGGAGTCCCTGAGGGGCGTGGTCTATAAGTTGTATGTTATGTTATTTCGTTACCTTGTTGTTTCGTGTAATATCCGTACTTTCTATTTTTGGTAATTTCTATTTTTAGTGTATGTTCGTTTCGGACGACTCGCTTGTTACTGTCTTGAAATTCTGAACCTATTTTGTTCTTGGAATTTTTCCGTTTGGACGAGTTTCGCGAATGTTTTTATGTAATTTTATCTTTAATTATATCTTGTCGCATGTACGTTCGATTCTCATAAAACCCGTTCGTTTTTGTTGTTTCATGGTTTGCATAAGTTCGTATGGTTAAGTTAGTCGTGTTGATACTTTCGGTTTGTTAATCCGTCGTCGTATTGTGATTTTCGGGCACTTGGGCCATTTTTGTAATTTCCTATAAGTTAGGGAATTTCACTTTCTCTGTCGCATTACGGACTCTCTGGTGTTCGGAGTTGTATTTTCTCTCAACACTTAGCTCCGTCGTCTCGAATATTCCGTGTTTATGTATCTGGACTCTAGCCTTGTTTTGCATTTCGATTTTCGTACTGTCTGCAGCAGTGTACTGGTACGAGCAGTACTGGACTGCTGCTTGAGTAGCGCACGCTACTCCTTGATTCCTTGCGTGCGCTATCGCTGTGTGGTTAGCATACGCTAACTTGGAGTTTGTAGCGTGCGCTAACGATTTCAGCGGACTGGGCAGTAGGTTCAGTATTTCGGTACTGAACTAGATAGCGTACGCTAATTGAGTGTTAGCGCACGCTAATGTCTAACATTAGCGCACACTAATTTCTAACATTAGCGCACGCTAATCTTTGTTATCCTGCGTACGCTAACGGGAGGACAGAAGTCTCTGACTGCATTCCGCACCCCGTTAGCGCACGCTAATTCTTGTGCGTAGCGTGCGCTAAGCCTGTCTGATTTAAATACGACAACAACAGCCCAACTTCGTCATTTTCCATTCTTACTTCTTCTCTTCGGCTTTGGGCGATTCCAGACGAGAGTCAGGGCCGATTTAGACCAAATATCATCATCCACTAACATCCTTCCATTCCTTGCGTGAATTCTTCAAGTTCTTAACATTTTCCGCCATCCGAATCAAGGTAAGAATCCCTGAAACCCTTGTTTTGAGATTTTGGGTAAATTTTGGGGATTTCTTATGATTTGACTCTTTTAATCCGAATTATCATGGATTATTACTAGACTTCAATCGTATACTTGTAATACTTCGTTTTCTTGAGGATTTGTGGCTTTAAACTCCGATTTTTCCATTGTTCGTCACTTATACTCGACGATACCCTAGTAATGTTCGACAAATTGTTCCAGCGGGTAGAACTAGGACGTATTCCTACATTTACGTAGTTTTGAGATTGGTTATTTATCATTATTATGATAGGAACGGGGTTGTGAAGATTGTTCGGACCAAAACCTTACCTTTCAACCTTTCCCTTCCGTCGTCTCACCCAAGGCAAGTACTTCTTTACATTTTGTTATGTAAAACGTAAAATTCGACATTGATGGAAAGTTGTGATAATTGTGTGTATGCGTATGTTGATATCGTGTATTCCACCTGGGGACGGTCCGATGGGGCCTCTGGGGGTCGCTACTAAGGGGTACGACCGCGGAAGTGGTTTCCCACCTGGGGAGGGTCCGACGGGGCCTCTGGGGGTCGATACTAAGGGGTACGGCCACGAGTTACCAAGTGTGAAATTGTATTGTGGTAATGTGATGTTATGTCTTGCCTTCATAGGCATACTTTGTTGAGAAAAACTGTGATATTCCGGAATAGTGTGTTTCTAGTATTTTTCAAAAGCATTTTCATGTTGGATTATACTCGCTAATAACATTATGTAAATTGTACTTGCACTAGCTATTCGAATGCTAACCCCTTAAATGGGGGAAATGCGTCTTATGCATTTCAGGTGTTGGACGAGCTGAGGAGCTGGCACGGGATGCGCACGCAAAGGATGGTATGGCATGATGATGTGGCTCGAGTCTATATTTTCATGCTTTGTCATTGTATTTGTCTGAGTATTGGAGTTGGACTAATTACTTTTAAACTTGGTTTAAGTCCTCTGCGTGGGCAATGAACTGGTATTTGACTTATGCCTCATGTACTTCCATTAAAATGTTTTGGCCGAGGCCACGGCCTTATTTTTACTATGTTAAGTGCGTCTTTTCAGATTTCATTGTGGTTTATGTCTCATGAGTTAGCCTGGTAGACCCTCATGAGGGTTCTACGGCGTGTAATGTCCCATTTGAGATTTGGGGTGTTACATTTATGGTATCTGAGCCTCAGGTTTTGAATGCCTAGACTGTCGGTTAATTTTGGGTCTGTCACTTAAGTCGTTTGAGTCAGTCATTGAGCCTAATATCATCATGCTACCGTCTTCTCATACGACCCGTGGCTGTAAGTCTCCTCGAACTCTTATATTCCTGTAATTTGTACCTTGTGCTGTTTGGAAATTTTGAATTGTCATACCAACCTTGTAAACTGTGAATTTTTTTGATCTTGTTCTTTTCAAGTATTTTCTTCAGTATGTTGAGAGGTCGTGGTAGACCAGCTAGGGGACACGGCCGATGCCATGGCCGTGGTGCTAATAACGAGGAAGGCTCACTTTCTTAGTCCTCTGCGGATTCGGCTTCTCATTCAGTTCCGTCGGGTAATAACGCCGATGCCGGGGCTACTGCCGTACTTCAGCAGTTGGTAGCCCAACTCACTCACATAGCTCATGGTGGACGCCAAAATCTGCCCCTGACTCTAGAGGACGAAGCTAGTAAATGGCTTCAGATAATAACTAAGATGCACCCCCCTCGTTTCACTGGTTCTTCTGACTCCCTCGGTTGGTAGAATTGGCTCTTTCAGTTGGGCAGGATTTTTGATGTCGTAGCTTGTCCCGATGACAGGAGAGTACATATTGCTCAGTACCTCCTGGATAAAGAAGCTGCGGAATGGTGGGAGGCTGTGATGCCCAGAGACCGCCAGGCCACTTGGGAGGAATTCAAGGCTGCTATGGAAGCAGAATATTGTCCACCACCAGTCAAGGAGCGCAGGATTGTGGAATTCTTTACTGCTAGACATCAGGATGTGCCGATTTCTCAGGCCATTATCACTTATAATCAGCAGTTAAGATTCGTGAAAGATCAGGTAAGGAACGAGGCCGATAAGATTCGCTATTTCAATATGCGCATGAAGCCGCATATCAGGCAGAGTATGGCACCGCTCATGTGTGCCACCTTGAAGGAGTATCAAGATCGCGCCCTAGCGATCAAGATAGCTGTTCCAGAATCAGAGTCGGTTTCCGAGGCCAAGAAACAGAGGACAGTTGGCAGTTTTTCAGCTGGCTAGGGTGGTCGTTTTCCAAAATCTCAATCTGCTCCTATTTCGGGAAAGAAGCCATTTCACCAGGCTGGAGGGTCTCAGGGTAACCGCTCAGTCCAGTCCCCTTTACCATGCGGCAGAGTTTGTTTCAATTGTAGTCAGTGTGACCATTTGGCGAAGTATTGTCCAAATCCTCCAGTCACATGTTTCTCGTGCGGACAGAGTGGTCATCGTGCAACTCACTGTGAGACAGTAGCCAAGATAGTCAGAACTCCTATGGTAACTACAGCAACGGGGGAACCGAGTGTCGGCCAAAGAGTACCAGCATCCCAGAGTCCTCAGGGTACGGGTCGTGGTAGAGGTCGAGGCCAGCCGGACCGCCGGGCTACTTCTAGTTCAGGCTCAGTGCACCCTCATTTGTACCAGATGAGATGCACGGAGGAGACGGATGTTCCAGTGGCGTCAGGTACCACTCAGATCCTTTCTCATCCAGTTTCAGTGCTTTTTGATTCGGGTGCTACCCACTCCTTTATTGCTTTAGACTGTGTTTGTCGTATTGGTATTACCTGCTTGTTTGAGTGTGAGCCATTTGTAGTGAGTATGCCTAGTGGGAATCGTATGGTTGGGGACCGGGAGGTTAGGGATTGCCCAGTGAGGATCGGGAGCCGAGATTGGCCCTCGAACCTTATTGTCATAGATCTTAAGGGTGAGGATTTGATCCTCGGAGACGATTGGTTGGATCGGCACGGTGCTATCATGAACTATCGGACTCGCACCATCTCGATAGTGGCTGATGACGGCACAGAGCATACTCTCGTCGGTTGTAAACCGGGTAGATCGGGAAGTGTGATTAGCGCCTTGAAGGCGATGAAACTTCTGAATCATGGTTGTGTCGGTTATTGGTGTTACGCTCTACAGGCGGAGGATGGCGGAGTCGACATGTCATCGATTCCAGTTGTCGGCGAGTACCCCGACGTATTTCCAGACGACTTGCCGGGATTACCACCACAGCGAGAGGTTGAGTTTCCTATTGACCTTGAGCCGAATGCGGCTCCCGTTTCTCGAGCGCCATACCGTATGGCACCGTTGGAGATGTTAGAACTAAAGAAACAGTTGGTGGAATCGTTAGATAAAGGGTATATTCGACCGAGCGCATCGCCTTGGCGTGCTCCCGTATTTTTGTTAAAAAGAAGGATGGATCGCTTTGTTTATGCATCGACTATCGAGAGTTAAACAAGTTGACCGTAAAAAACAAGTACCCTTTGCCCAGGATCGACGACTTGTCCGATCAGCTTCAGGGAGCGATAGTCTTTTCCAAGATTGATTTACGATCGGGCTACTACCAGTTGAGGATTGGGGACAGCGATATACCGAAGGTTGCCTTTCAGATGAGATATGGCCATTACGAGTTTGTGGTTATGCCTTTCGGGCTAACCAATGCCCCAGCAGTGTTCATGCAGTTAATGAACAAAGTTTTTATCGAGTATCTGGATAAATTTGTAGTCGTCTTTTTCGACGACATCCTTATCTATTCCTGGAGTCGGGAGGAGCACGTTTTACATCTCCGGATTGTGTCGGACACTTTGAGAATTGAGCAGTTGTACGCGAAGTTCTATAAGTGTGAGTTTTGGCTCAACGAAGTGATGTTCCTCGGGCACGTGATTTCAGCAGAGGGAGTTCGGGTAGATCCACAGAGGATAGAGGCGGTGATGGCATGGGAACCGCCCAAGAATGTGAAGGAAGTGAGGAGTTTTATGGGACTTGCATGCTATTATCGTAGATTCGTTGAGGGATTTTCTAAGATCGCTAGACCGCTCACTCAGTTACTCCAGAAAACTCAAAAGTTCGAGTGGACCGCAGACAGACAGGATAGTTTTGATGGGTTGAAGAGACGATTGACTACCGCAACCGTTTTAGCATTGCCTCAGGGGAACGAGGATTTCATGGTGTATAGTGATGCTTCGTGCCTTGGGCTCAGATGTGTTTTGATGCAGAGAGACAGGGTGATTGTTTATGCGTCCCACCAGTTGAAACCTTATGAGGTAAATTATCCCATGCACGATTTAGAGTTAGCTGCGGTTGTTTTCACCTTAAAGATCTGGAGGCATTATCTCTATGGGTCGTCGTGTAAGGATTACAAGAGTTTGAAGTATATCTTCAGTCAGAAAGAGTTGAATATGAGGCAGCGTAGGTGGTTAGAGCTAATTAAAGATTACGACCTCGAGATACTTTATCATCTGGGTAAGGCTAACGTAGTGGCTGATGCGTTGAGCCGAAAACTGATGGCGTTGCAGATGTTAGAGGTAGTTACACCACAGAGCAGGATCCAGCAGGATTTGATTTGTCAGAATATCGAGGTTTGGGTTCAGAGAGTTCACGGTCAGTTATGTGCGTTGGAGATCACTTCATCTTTGACTGATGATATCAAGGCGAAACAGTATGATGATCCATTTTTGGTCCAGTTGAGGGAGGATGTGAGAAAGGGGAAAGCCCCTGGGTTTGTGATTCAGGATGACGGAGTTTTGAGATTTCACAGCAGATTATGTGTACCGAATGACATTGAATTGAGGCAGAAGATCTTGAGCGAGGCTCATACCACACCTTACTCCATACACCCTGGTACGAGCAAAATGTACAAGGATGTGAGGAATAACTACTGGTGGAGCAATTTGAAGACAGACGTTAGCGAGTTTGTGGCGAAGTGTTTGACCTGTCAGCAGGTTCAGATTGAGCATCAGCGGCCGCGGGGTTGCTACGACCACTTCCCATTCCGGAATGGGAGTGGGAAGACATCTCTATGGATTTCATTACCGGGATGCCTAGGACTCAGACTGGAATGAACATGATCTGGGTTATTGTCGATCGACTAACCAAATCAGCTTATTTCCTGGGTATTTAGGACACTTGGGGTCCGGAGAGGCTGGCACGAGTGTTTGTTGCCGAGATCGTGAGATTACATGGGACTCCTAGGAGTATTGTTTCGGATCGAGATGACCGGTTTGTATCACATTTTTGGCAGGCTATTCATCGAGCTTTGGGGACTGAGTTGAGACTCAGTACATCTTACCACCCTCATACTGACGGGCAGTCAGAGCGGACGATCCAGACGCTGGAGGATATGTTGAGAGCCTGTGCCTTAGATTGGAAGGATGATTGGGAGTCGCACTAGCCATTGATCGAGTTCACGTACAATAATAGTTGGTACGCCTCGATCAAGATGGCACCATTTGAGGCATTGTATGGGAGGAGGTGTAGATCGCCGTTGTGTTGGGATGATGTGTATGAGCTGATTGGTACCGAGCCCGATATGGTAGTTGAGACGAGAGAGAAGATTGCTCTGATTCGCGATAGGTTGGTGACGGCCCAGAGTCGGCAGAAGTCTTATGCCGATACGCGTCACCGGCCGTTGGAGTTTGAGGTGGGAGATTATGTCTTGCTTAAGGTGTCGCAGATACGGGGAGTTTACCGCTTCGGTCGGAAGGGTAAACTTAGTCCGAGATATATTGGACCATTTGAGATTTTAGAGAGAGTGGGAGAGCTTGCATATCGGTTAGGCTTCCCGCCGTCCTTGAGTCACGTGCATAACGTATTTTATGTCTCCCAGATTAGGAAGTACGTACCGGACCCTAGCCATATTATTGATTTTGGAGAGATCGAGTTGGGACCCGACATCACCATCGAGGAGAGGCCGATTCAGATTTTAGAGCGTCGGGTGAAGCAACTTCGGCACAAAACCATTCATTTGGTTAAAGTTCAATGGTCGAGGCATGGATCCGAGGAAGCCACATGGGAGACGGAAGAGAGTATGCAGTCGAGATACCCCGAGTTATTCGCATTGTAAGTTGCGGGACGAAACTTATTTTTAGGGGGAGAGAATGTAATATTCGTACTTTCTATTTTTGGTAATTTCTATTTTTAGTGTATGTTCATTTCGGACGACTCGCTTGTTACTGTCTTAAAATTCTGAACCTATTTTGTTCTTGGAATTTTTCCGTTTGGACGAGTTTCGCGGATATTTTTACGTAATTTTATCTTGAATTATATCTTGTCGCATGTAAGTTCGATTCTCTTAAAACTCGTTCGTTTTCATTGTTTCTTGATTTGCATAAGTTCGTATGGTTGAGTTAGTCATGTTGAGACTTTCGGTTTGTTAATCCGTCATCGTATCGTGATTTTCGGGCACTTGGGCCATTTTTGTAATTTCCTATAAGTTAGGGAATTTCACTTTCTCTGTCGTATTACGGACTCTTCGGTGGTCGGAGTTGTATTTTCTCTCAACACTTAGCTCCGTCGTCTCGAATATTCCGTGTTTATGTTTCTGGATTCTGGCCTTGTTTTGCATTTCAATTTTAAATGCATGCTGCGGCAGATGTAATGCAGCGATCTTTGGGCTCTTACTGAGTAGCGCATGCTACTCCTTGATTCCTTGCGTGCGCTATTGCTGTGTGGTTAGCGTACGCTAACTTGGAGTTTGTAGCGTGCGCTAATGATTTCAGTGGACTGGGCAGTAGGTTCAGTATTTCGGTACTAAACTAGATAGCGTACGCTAATTGAGTGTTAGCGCACACTAATTTCTAACATTAGCGCACGCTAATCTTTGTTATCCTGTGTACGCTAACGGGAGGACAGAAGTCTCTGATTGCAGTCCGCACGCCTTTAGCGCACGCTAATTCTTGTGCGTAGCGTGCGCTAAGCCTGTCTGTTTTAAATAGGATAGCAACAGCACAACTTCGTCATTTTCCATTCTTACTTCTTCTCTTCGGCTTTGGGCGATTCCAGATGAGAGTCAGGGCCGATTTCGACCAAATATCATCATCCACTAACGTCCTTCCATTCCTTGCGTAAATTCTTCAAGTTCTTAACATTTTCCGCCATCCGAATCAAGGTAAGAATCCCTGAAACCATTGTTTTGAGATTTTGGGGAAATTTTGGGGATTTCTTATGATTTGACTTTTTTAATCCGAATTATCATGGATTATTACTAGACTTCAATCGTATACTTGTAATCCTTCGTTTTCTTGAGGATTTGTGGCTTTAAACTAGGATTTTTCCATTGTTCGTCACTTATACTCGACGATACCCTAGTAATGTTCGACGAATTGTTCCAGTGGGTAGAACTAGGATGTATTCCTACGTTTTCGTAGTTTTCAGATTGGTTATTTATCGTTATTATGATAGGAACGGGGTTGTGAAGATTGTTCGGACCAAAACCTTACCTTTCAACCTTTCCCTTCCGTCGTCTCACCCAAGGCAAGTACTTCTTTACATTTTGTTATGTAGAATGTAAAATTCGACATTGATGGAAAGTTTTGATAATTGTGTGTTGAGAAAAACTGTGATATTCCGGAATATTGTGTTTCTAGTATTTTTCAAAAGCATTTTCATGTTGGATTATACTCACTAATAACATTATGTAAATTGTACTTGCACTAGCTATTCGAATGCTAACCCCTTAAATGGGGGAAATGCGTCTTATGCATTTCAGGTGTTGGACGAGCTGAGGAGCTGGCACGGGATGCGCACGCAAAGGATGGTCTGGCATGATGATGTGGCCCGAGTCTATATTTTCATGCTTTGTCATTGTATTTGTCTGAGTATTGGAGTTGGACCGATTACTTTTAAACTTGGTTTAAGTCCCCTGCGTGGGCAATGAACTGGTATTTGACTTATGCCTCATGTACTTCCATTAAAATGTTTTGGCCGAGGCCACGGCCTTATTTTTACTATGTTAAGTGCTTCTTTTCAGATTTCATTGTGGTTTATGTCTCATGAGTTAGCCGGGTAGACCCTCATGAGGGTCCTACGGTGTGTAATGTCCCATCTGAGATTTGGGGTGTTACATTTCGAACTTCGGAAATTAAGTTCTTTTATTCGGAGTGGATCGGATTTTGAACTTCTATATTTTCGACTCTGTCGACTCATTTATGTTCGTTAACATTTTCTGAGCTTGTCCTGCCCCTTGCTTTTGTTGATCGAACGAGTGTGGTATTATTTCGGGATAACTCGTTTATCGTTGTGATTTTTCAATCGCTATTCCCTTTCCTGTGGATCTTGTGTGAGTGCACATCTCGTTGTTTTCACCGGATCATATATTGTCTTGAGTCGAGATGTGAACCTTGGAGTTGTTGTTTGAATTTTATTGTTCTTCGTGATTCGAACATGATTGTTCAATTTTTGTTGTCTCGATCGTTGTGGTTCGATCGTTTGATTGTTCGGTTTTTGTTGATCTCCTTTCGTGATTGTTGAGCATTCAGACTCCTTCCTAATTTGCTTAAGTTCGGGAAATTAGTATCGTTTTCGATCTTCCAACCCTTGGGCGGTGGAAATTCCGTATTTATTCAGCGATTGGCTCGCGTGTTGATTGATGTACCGTTAGGTTGGTCAATCGTGTTGATTTTCGTTCGTTGTGTTTTGCGATTGTTCGGATAACCGACTTGATTGTATTTTCTGTTTGATGACGCTCGTCACTTGTTGTCTCTACCAGTGACGTTGTGTTGGTCGTCGTGGAGCGTGTTTCACGCCGTATATTCCTTTGCGTTGCTTGTAACGTTTCGCCATTGGGCGCGATTTTTTCGGTTCTTGTGAATATCGTTGAGTTTTCCTGGCGGGATTTTGCTTCTCCCTACTTGTTTTAAGTTTCGGGACGAAACTTCTTTTAAGGAGGGTAGAATGTATTACCCGCAATTTCGGACTTCGGTAATTTTATTTTCTTTGGACGGAGCCCATTTTGACGACTCGCTTGTGATCATTTCGTCATTCCAAGAGTATTTAATTCTGCACTTTTTGTCATCCGAGTTCGTTTCGGTATCGTTTTGTTGAGTTCCGTGTTCTTAAGCGGTTTTTCCGCACTTGAGTCCGATTCTTGCGAATCTCATCCGAAACTATTGTTTCGAGTTTCTCGTAAGTTCATTTAATGTTATTATTCATGTTGCGAGATTCGTCTTGGTGTTTCGATCGTGTATCGTGTATTTCGGACGTTTTGGGCCATTTTCGTAATTTGCCAAAGTTTGGGGTAATTACTTTCCGTTGTCGAATTTCGAGCCTTCGGGTGGCCGGAATCGTGTGTTCTCTTAGTGCTCGAATTCGTCTTTACGAGTACTTCGTAACCGTATCTTAGATTCGTATTCAGGTTCGGGTTTCGGGGTTGTTCGGGCCGTCGGAGTTGGCCCCGGCCGAGTCATGGCCGGGCATGTTGGGGCCAGGCCACCCCTGGCCGAGTTACAGCCGTAAGGTCCCGGCAGTTACGGACGTAAGGCCGGTTACGTGCGTAAGCCTTGTCCGGTTACGTACGTAACACTGCTGGCATTTTTGGGCAGTGTCTCGTCCATGGCCGGTTACGTACGTAAGCCCTTGGCCGGTTACGTACGTAACTCTGCCGGCAGGCAGCCTATTTAAGGCCCTGCATACGGGTTTTTCACCATTTTTCTCATTCTTTTCCTTCTCTTCCGCAGTTGGAGGTGTGGTTATCATGGAGAGATGTTGTTGGACAATCAATCCATGAAGTCTTGGAGTTCATATCATCAATCATCCATCCTATAACATCCCTTGATCGAGCGAATCAGGTTAGATTTCCTAGAAATCTAGTTTTGGGGAATTTGGGTGTTTTGGTTGTTTTCATCCGTTTAATTCGATTTAACTTAGGATTTTGATGGATTGAAGATTATTTAGATGTATCATATTATTTCCCTTGTTATTCCATGGTTGGATCATATCGATTCGTTGTTTTGGTCGAGTTCTTGATCGACGCCTTGAAGGTGTCCGGTAGAATGTCTTATAGGGGTTTTCGGACGTTCTACGATTATTCTTCCTAGTATGATCATTGATTTATTGATTATATGATGTCAGGGTCGATTTTATTGCGAATATACCGCTTTGAACCTTTCCGTTCGTCGTCGTCTTCCTTTTCGTTAGTATCGAGCGTTTCGAAGCTTCCCGGTTGAGCCGTGTTCGTCGGAATACTTGCGTGCCGATTTTGAGGCAAGTATTTTGCCCATGCTTTTCATGTTCCGTAGATGCAATAATTGATAATCAACTATGTGTGTTTACTTGGAGTACTCATAACGAACTTTCAAGAGGATTGATACAATCCCATTAACGGTTTCCTTTGAAAACGCCCGAGTGCTTTGCAAATAAATGAGTTCTACGGATATGTGTATTGTGGTTGCGAATTTAAATATATTGCCTTCGTGCTCGAATAAGGGTTGAGAATCGAATATATTGCCTTCGTGCTCGAATAAGGGTTGAGAATCGAATATATTGCCTTCGTGATTTTTCCCTTGTTAAGGGTTGTATGCTCGAATATGTATTCGTTTGAGGAATGCACATATGTTGTGTTGTATTGCTCGTCGACTCCCTTGTGAGGAGGTGGTACTATTTGGTGTTGTTGGGGATTATACCTCCTCGTGGTTGTGATCATTCTATATATTCACTGTGGGACGGACTGAAGGGTCCTCTGAGGGTTCCGTAGCCTTTGGTGCGGTTCCACGAATATATTTTGGTTTAACCACTCTGGGACGGACCGACGGGTCCTCTGAGGGTTTCGTTGCCTCTCGTGCAGTTCCATGGTTAATCACCCATATAATTGGAAAGTGACGCACAATGAGACTTAGTACTCCGGAAATACTAGTCTTAAGTTTTATATGATTATTTATATCGACTCTGGGGCGGGCCGACGGGTCCCCGGAGGGTTTCATAGCCTCTTGGTGCGATTCTACAGATGATATGAACGAACCACTCTGGGATGGACCGACGAGTCCTCTGAGGGTTCCGTCACCTCTGGTGCGGTTCCACGGTATTCATATATGTATTGATGTGATGCTATGAGATTTAGTTATTCCGGAATACTAATCTTGAATTGTACGATTATATTTATTTCACCATCGATTACACGAGATCGGTACGAAGGATGATGGAAGGCAAATGATACTAATCACATGAGGGCCAGTATTGGAATGTGTTGGTTGAGTTGCATTATTCTTTTCCGCTGTAGTGTTTACCATGTCGTGTGGAAGTGTCGTTGTATTTTGACCCTTGCATGGGTATGAGTTGGGATAGAGATGTATATGAAGTTTAAGTTGTATGTCATTGATGAAAGGCCAAATCGGTCTACTGAGTCGTATTTAGCCATGTTGGCACTTGTTTTTCATGTCTTGTTTTGGTATCTAGCCTGGTGGATTCTCACTCAGAGGGTCTGCGGCGCTGTAATATTCCCGAGTGGATTGGGGGTGTTACACCCAATTTGTCAAGAATATTTCTTCGGAAAGCTATCAAGAAGGAGTTTTCTAAAGGAATCTATGACAAGAGCAAGTGATCCGCTTGAACTTATTCACTAGGATGTGTGTGGACCTTTTAATCCTGCATCTTTTAGTAAGAATCGTTACTTCTTATTATTCATTGATGATTTTAGCCGCAAGACATGGGAGTACTTTCTAAGAGAAAAGTCTCAAGTTTTTTAATGTTTCGAAAAATTCAAAGACCAAGTTGAAAAAGAGAGCAAGTATCAAATAAAAGCTATTCGTTCGGATCGAGGAGGCGAATTCAATTCAAAGGAGTTCTTAAAATTTTGTGAAGATCATGGAATAATATGATGTAATGCCCCGGTCTTCTATATGCATGAATTATTATGACCTCGAGTGCGACATTAGGGTTTTGCATTCACAAATAATAAAATTCTAACTAATGAAGTAAGTTTAGAACTATTTACACATTTTAAATTCAGAAATTGGGTGTTCGGTTATCAGGTTGGGTTTATTTTCTGAATTTGATTTTTATGTTTCGCTAGACAGAATCGTGATTCCGTCGACTTCTATATACATCACTTTTACGTTATGAATACGATTTTCAAAAGTTTACTTTTTGAATTTTCGGGTATATTTTATGTCGAGTCATTTTCTCGGATAATTCGCGTTCCGTAAAATGGGAAACTTTTCTCCGACTTTAAGATGTAAGTGCGATACTATAATTTAAGTATATGTCATACACACAATAGTCGAGTAATTTTATATGTGGAGGAGCGAAACGTAGAACATTACTCGACTGCTTTATCGAGGACGTCTAGGGTTAACCTAGTATATAAAGGGACATCACCTCCCTTTCATTTTTCCTCCTCACTTCATCTTCTTCCTCTCTTCATTTCTTACTTCAGCCGCCCATCCCCCTTCACCATTGAAAAACACCATTGTTCTTCATTAAGAACTCAAGTTACAAGCTCACTTTGTGTTCCAAACTTGGATCCAAGTTCATATTCAAGTAAGTTACCTTATTCTCTTCATTTCTACCCAAGTAAAAATAGGTTTTGGACCACTTTAAAATTTGGAAAATATATGAAGAGTTTAGGTTTAATGTTATAATGTTTTGTATGTTGTCTCTAAGTTGATTTTAAGGTTCTTGAAAGTGTTTAAAACAAGTTGTAATCATGTCTTGATTTTTTTCATGTTGGCCGAAACTTTTAGGGTTTTATAACCCAATCATGTGTTGTTTTTCTTATGATTTTCTTACCCAATATGTTGCTATGTGATGATATGATGCTATGTTGAATTTATGGGATTTTTATAAAATGTTTGGTGTTTTGAGAGTAAGGAAGAATCATGCTTAGTTCTTGATATGTTGATATATGTTCAAAAGTGACTTGATGATACTTAATGTTAATAATGTTTGAAGGTTTAATGTTGGAAAATAAGAATGAGTAAGTAGTCATATTTTCAAAAGAAAAGATTATGAAATGGAGTTCGTAATGTCGAGAAGCATGATTGTATGTCGACTCCTATATGTATTATAAGCATGATGTGCATGATTAGATTTTACATGTTTAGGGTGTTTGTTGCTAGAAACGAGCTCTAGGTTAATATGATGTTTTTTCCATTTTTGTCGGATGTTGGCAGTTTCATTACACTTCATGGAAACGGCCATGGCTTTCTCCACGTGTACTATTTTTGAGATCTGTAAAATGGACATGAAACTAGACTTCAGTGGCTTTCCAGTGGTATAAGATACACTATCTAGTTCTTATTATGCATTAATAGAATGCTAATTCTTTCCAGCCTTGATGCACATTATGTTATGATTATGTTAAGTGTTTGATGATGGTTTTCGAACCAAGGAATGTGTAATGGAATTGAGTATCGGTTACCGTTGTTAGTATATTTATATGATATATGGTCAGTTAGGTTCTCTAAGAGAATCATAGCTTTTATTATTAAACTTTAGTCGAATGCAAAACTCTAAAGTCCAAACATGTAGATCGAGTCTGTTGTCCGTTAGACTTCGTTAAGTTCGATCGACCGCTAAACTTAGTTGTTTCTGATGAAACGTGGAGCAGCAGACTGAAGCGTAAGGAAGAGCCGAGAATCATTTTGCTTGCGTTTATTAGTTGTCCAAGTGGGCTTTCTATACGAAAATGATTTGAGCTTTGCTCTATTTTGATGAAATGTTTTACAAGCAAATTATGATTTCAAATGATTATGATGCATAAAAACTTTTATGTGGATTCTTATGAACCCATCACTGTTGGCTTTCCAACCTATGAAATGATCAGATCCTGAGCTAGACAAAGGTTGGTGGCCAGGGTTAGTGTACACAGTACTCGGGATTGTGAGCTCTCTTCGGAGTGGCCGACCTCGGGGAGTAACATTCGCGGGAGGTGGCCACCTTCCCCGGCGTAAATTATGGATATGGTGAATCTGATGATATATGCTATGAAATGAAATTATTTTGTAAACATGGGCTTTTTCTTAAAACCCCTGTGTGTTACTGCTTATATGCATGATGAAAAATACAAAAGCATGTTTTATGTTTTGGCAATATATTCACGGAGTACGTTGTACTCAGCCCTGTATATGTTTTAAAATATGCAGGTTGAGCAGGGGATGTGACAGAGGGTGTTGAGTGGAAGTCTTTTGTTTACGATCAATGTTAAGCCCTGGTTACATATTTTCATATATGTAACCAACCATGTTTTTCCGCTGCAAATACTCTTTATAATTTTACTTTCTAAGTTATGTTGATTGTAATATGCTATGAAGCCTTTTTTTAAACTTCAAGGCTAATATTATAACTATGTATCCTACTTTGGACTGTAAGTCATTCCCCCGGGATTGACTCCCCTTCATGATGCCTTGATAGGTTGTGCATGGAAATTCACCCCTATTTCTTATGAAACGTATGTCTCCCCCCTTTCTTCCCCGCTTCTTAATTCCTACCCCGGGTCATGCCCTGGCTGAGCCGTCCTTAGGGATAAGGGGTCGTGAATGAATGGTATCAGAGCGGTTCGTTTTCTCTGAGTCTATGTTATTTCAATAGAAGTTTAGTTCGATTCTCTAAAATGATTTAAGAACCAATTGTCAACTCAACATCCCGTCACGTCATGCTCAACTGAAGAGTAAGGTAAAAGATTTACTTGTCTTTATGATTCAAACTTCTTTTGCCATGAAAATTTATCTCTTTACGAGCTACTATGAAATATTAATTATGAACATATATGGAACGATATATGTATGATGAAGCATGTACTATATGAATTTTTACTTTATGATTTATGCATGAATTACTGCTGACGAAGAAATACGAAAGACGAGAACTTAGAAACTTCCTTAGCGTCTTCTATTTCGCGAATGAGAACTTATGCGCCTTAAGTATTCCAGCACGTGTACGAATATGAAGGAAGAACAATGATGATGTAATAACGAGGATCGACGATGTAGTGATATCTCCAACGAATATGACTTACGTATGAGTTATACGAGTATGGTTATTTTATCGGGATGTCCATTTATGGAGGAACCCGAATAACTTTCATAACATACCCCGTCAGGGAGTATATTATTATTATTTTTATGTTAGGTGTTTCTCAGAGTCCAGAGTTCGAGTCGAGAACTTGTGACGATATTTATATCCTTCTTCTGAGAACCCCTTGGTAGAGTTGTTCTATTATGTTGAGAGGTTGATGTATTATGCGTATACCTTCTTCATAGGATGGCGACCACGACGACGACGACGCGTAAGTCAACGAGGAAAAGGCGTACACCATGCGACCTTGTGGAGGGTTTCCGCAGCATGTATCGAGGCACAGGTGCCACCGTGGGCCAGTGCGTGGCAGACCTAGAGGCGACCTGGCACCTAGCTGCTCCTCATGGTGTCTCAGACTACGAGGGCATTCAGCGACTTATTGACCTCCTTCCAATCGAGTGGAGGGAGTGGGCTGCTGCAGTCTCATGGTACTATATCTTTTTGCGTGAGCCCACTTTAGTACCGTCCGGAGATTTCGTGGCCTTTGCTATCCGCATCACCACTCAGTACCTTCAGTACCGTGCACCTCCCCCTGGAGCTTGCGTGTACCGACCTTATGCTAGGGGAGCTTTGCCGGAGAGGCTAGCTACACCTCTACCAAGCCAGGTGGTTCTTGTTTCACCGTCTCATGCTCAGAATGGGTTAGACATGGAGGCAGGGACCTCAGCACCGTGCAGGGATGAAGACCGAGCCTTTTATTCTCAGGAGGACGTCTCCGCTACTTCGACCTATGCCAGTCATCGATCCAGTCCATCCATGATCAATCGCAGATGATGCTCATCTACTTCTCCCGAAGAAGCGCAGAGTCACTGAAGACCCTGTTGCTGTCTCTCCAGCTTTAGACGAGGAGTCAGAAGAAGATTCGGACGAGGATCCGGAGGAGTTCTCTGAGGAGGACAGCTCGACCGCCGAGTCGAGGGCGACTTGAGATAGCTCATGATGGTGCTAGCCATTTATTTTGTATTTTTGTATGCAGAACGTCACTTCTTTTGATTATACGTGTCGTTCCGATATCTAACACTTTCTTATTTTATAGACGGCAATGTTATTTGTTAGAGCATCCCGCATTTTGGCATATGTATTGGCAGGTAGCCTAGATCAGCTTATATTGATAGTCAGTAAGACCTCGTTGAAGGCAATTGTACTATTATGATGCATATGATATATATTGATATATATTTTAACCCTTCATGGGCTTTTCTTCTCATGAGTATGATGTTGTTATTTCTGATCTCTTTCCCGACCTTGCCACGAGATTTATCTATGAGTATGTGTCGATGCATTATGATAATGTAGTCGCGAACTCCTTTCTATGATCCAGTATGACGATAATTACGGACCATTGAGAATGAACTAATGATGATTTTGTGCACCACAGAATGCCACCTAGAAGGGAGAGAAGGAGAGGAGGACATGAACGTGCCCCTACACCACCTCATCCTCCACCCCAATGGGCTATTGAAGAGCTTTTCCTCAAGCAAAATCCCCCTACTTTCAATGGGCCAGGAAACCCGAGCGATGCTGAGCTTTGGGTTAGAGCTATGGAACGAATTTTTAACTTCCTAAGGTGTACCAACCAAGGGCGTCTTTCTTGTGTGCTCTTCCAACTCACTGGATCTGCAGACTTCTGGTGGGAAGCGCGCAGTAAGATCCTGACGGCTGAGCAACTGGAAAACTACTCTTGGGAGGAATTCAAGGAGTCACTGTATGACAAGTACGTTCCAAAAACCTTCAAGGTCAAGAAGGAAGCTGAGTTATATAATCTGAAGCAAGGAATGATGTCAGTGACCGAGTATGATAGAATGTTTTGTGAGTTATCAAGGTGTGCTCCAGAGCAAGTTGATACGGATGAGAAGATGGCAAGAAAATTTAGATCAGGAATGAGACATTAGATAGGCATGTCCCTAGCTAGCCATGGAAGGCTGAGCTACACTGAATCGCTGAACAGAGATATAGATATTGAGTCAGCAATGCCAGAAGAGAAGCGAGCGCCCACAGTTACACCACCACCCACTCAGACAAATTCCCATGAATATAAGGGGAAGCGTAAGTGGAATGGACGAAACAATGGTGGCAATGGGAACAACCAGGCTAACAGGAAGCCGTGGCAGGGAAATATACCTCATGGACAGACTCAGGCTCAGGGAGGCAACAATCAGGGACGACAGATGGTTCCTGCTCAGGGAGGCAATAATCAGAGGCGAGTTGCGAACCCCGTATGTCCCAATTGTAACAAGCAGCATCATGGTGCCTATTTGTTGGGTAGTGGAAGTTGTTACACGTGTGGTCAGAAAGGCCATATTATGAGGAATTGTCCTAAGCAGCAGCAGGGAGAGAGACCAAACCACCAGGGCCAACCCCAGCCACTGAGAGTAATACAAGGACAGCCGCAACGGCCACCACCACCTAAACAGCAGAATCAAAATGCTAGGTCGTATGCCATCAATCAAAAGCAACCCGAGAAGGATAAGGGTAACTTGGCAGGTATGGGCAAACTTCTTAACCTACATGTAATTGTTTTGTTTGATATTGGAGCATCGCATTCATTTATTGCTAGAGCATGTGTGGATAATCTTAGTATTATACCAAAACGTGCTAGTCATGTCATCAGAGTATCTTCACCACCAGGAGGAATTTCAACTACCACGCATGTTTGTTCTAATCTGGAATTAGAACTCGAGAATCTTAAAGTGGTAACTAATAATCTGAATGTTATGACGATGTGGGATGTTGATGTAATTCTAGGAATGGATTGGTTAGCCGAGAATTATGCCACAATTCTTTGTTGTGAGAGGAAATTTCCTTCAGACCACTGGGAAAGGAGCCCACAGACTTTTACGGCATAAGAATGGGTAGAGGATCACCTGTTATATCTGCTCTCCAAGCCAAGAAGATGATGAGAAAGAAGGGTTGTCAGGCTTTCCTTGTTTACCTTAATGGAGAAGCTGGAGAGGAGCAGACGATAGGTGATGTGCCAATTGTGCGAGAATTTGAGGATGTATTCCCAAAAGTGTTACCGAGTTTACCACCAGATCGACAAGTGGATTTCATCATCGACTTGGAGCCAGGGTCAGCCCCAGTGTCGAAATCACCCTATAGGATGGCACTGAAGGAACTGCAAGAACTCAAGATCCAACTGCAAGAGCTATTGGATTTAGGTTTCATTAGACCGAGTGTTTCTCCATGGGGAGCACCTGTCCTTTTTGTGAAAAAGAAGGATGGTACACTGAGAATGTGTATAGATTACAGGGAGCTGAACAAGCTCACACTCAAGAACAAGTATCCTTTGCCAAGGATAGATGACTTGTTTGACCAACTCAAGGGAAAAACTGTGTTTTCTAAGATTGACCTTAGGTCTGGGTATCATCAGTTGAAGATTCGACCAGAGGATATACCCAAGACAGCTTTCCAAACAAGATATGGACACTATGAGTTTATAGTCATGCCTTTTGGATTAACTAATGCCCCCGCAGTATTCATGGATCTTATGAACAGTGTTTTCCACCCGTACTTGGATAAATTTGTATTGGTGTTCATAGATGATATTCTCATCTACTCTAGAAATAAGAAAGATCATGAAGAAGTGTTGGAAACACTAAGAACGGAGAAACTCTTTGCTAAATTTAGTAAGTGCGAGTTTTGGTTGAAAGAAGCGATGTTTATTGGGCACATTGTGTCAGCAGATGGTATTAAGGTGGACCCAGCTAAAGTGGAAGCAGTACGTGATTGGAAGTCACCAACCAACCCTAATGAGACTAGGAGTTTCTTGGGTCTAGCTGGGTACTACCGAAGATTCATCGAAAGATTTTCCAAGATTGCTAGACCAATGACACAAATGTTGCGGAAAGGAATTAAGTATTTATGGACAGATGAATGTGATGAGAGTTTTCAGGAACTCAAGAGAAGATTGACTACTGCGCTAGTTTTTGCAGTACCAGAAGCGAACAAGGAGTATGTGGTTTACACGGATGCTTCTAAGAATGGGCTAGGTTGTGTATTGATGAAAGATGGGAAAGTGATAGCTTACGCATGAAGACAACTTAGGCCGCATGAGGTGAATTATCTCATGCATGATTTGGAACTAGCTGCAGTTGTGCACTCATTGAAGATATGGAGGCTTCACCTTTATGGGGTAAGATGTGAAATTTTCACTGACCACAAGAGTTTAAAGTACTTTTTCGAGCAGAAGGACTTGAACATGAGACAGAGAAGGTGGCTCGAGTTAGTAAAGGATTATGATTGTGGTATTAACTATCACCCCGGCAAGGATAATGTGGTAGCAGATGCCTTGAGTCGTAAGATTCAATCGCAATTAGGATACCTACTTACCACAGAAGGGGATCGAATCCAATATTTTGAAGGAATGAGTTTAGAGGTGGTTCATCCACCGGAAACGATAATGGGTCATGCCGCATCGTTAGTGACGACACCAGATCTGAGAGGACGGAATAGTGAATGCGCAGAGGAGAGATGAAGCATTCAAGAAATTACGTATGAGAATTAGATCCGATAACCCAGGAAGTTACCGTGAAGCGACTGATAACGCAATTATGTTCGAAGAGAGAATATGTGTCCCGCATGATGAGGAATTAAGGAATGAGATTATGAGTGAGGCTCATGATACTCCCTATACCGCTCACCCCGGTAGTAACAAGATGTACCAAGACTTGAAGAGAAAATTCTTGTGGGACGGTATGAAATGGGATGTAGCTTCATTTGTTGAGCGGTGTTTGGCTTGTCAGCAAGTGAAAGCACTACACCAATGACCGTATGGAAAGTTACAGCCATTGACCATTACAGAATGGAAGAGGGAAGGAATAGCTGTGGATTTTGTGACTAGTTTGCCGAGGCCAAACGAGGAACACTGCTATATGGGTTATAGTAGACAGACTCACAAGATCAGCTCACTTTCTGCCTATCCCAATCACTTACGGATCTGAGAAGTTGGCACAGTTATATGTCCGTGAAATTGTACATTTGCACGGAGTGCCTATATCAATCACGTCAAATCGAGATCCAAAATTTACCTCTAGATTTTGGACGAGTCTACAGAAGGAATTGGGTACACATCTGAACTTTAGTACCGCTTTCCACCCACAGACCGATGGACAATCGGAAAGGACTATTCAAACACTAGAAGACATGTTAAGAACTGTAGTGTTGGATCAAGGTGCGAATTGGGAGCATGTTTTGCCATTAATAGAATTTGCTTACAACAACAGTCATCAGGCAACGATAGGTATGGCGCCTTATGAGGCCTTATACGGCAGAAAATGCAGGTCACCACTTTATTGGGATGAAGTGGGTGAGAGAAATATTTTAGGGCCAGACACAGTCAGTGAGATGATCGAGATTATCCGCAAGATACGACAGAGAATACAAGAGGCCCAGACTCGACTGAAGTCATACGCCGATACACGCCGAACTGAATTGCATTTCGAAAGTGGGGATAAGGTTTTCCTCAAGGTTTCCCCTTCTAAGGGAATAATCAGGTTTGGCGTTAAAGGCAAGCTTAGGCCACGTTTTATAGGGCCATATGAGATTCTTGAGAGGATCGGCCCAATTGCTTATAAGTTGGCTCTGCCACCTAGTCGTGGGAATGTTCACAATGTTTTCCATGTTTCTCAGTTGAGAAAGTATGTATTTGCACTACACCATTTTACCTAATTTGTAACACTCATTTTTTGGTCTTTGTAACGGAATAAATCCATCACAGATTTGTAACAAACAAAGTCCGTTACAAAAAAAAATATCCGTTGCAAATTGGCTCCATAATTTTGGTACCTTGTTTATTAAATAAGTAAGGAATTAACAAAATGTTTGTAAAAGTTTTTATTGGTTACTTAGATAATTATAAAAAAACTTATTACATATTAAAAAGTTAATAACTAAACAAAATCCCTTTCCCTTATCCATTCAAGAGTCCAGTATTTCACCATCGAAAACTAGGCGCCAAAGTTTTCACCATCTCCCGCAAGTTTTCACCATCTCCACGAACCCTAAAACACATTCTTCATCTTTTTCTTTCTACAGTGTCTACTAGCAGGTGACGAAACCTAAAACTCTCCGCTATTGACGAACCCTAAAACCCTAAACTATTCGTTCTTCAACAATCAGATTTCGGTGGCAATAATCTTCAGTACTTGAATGTATCGTACGTTAATCAAATTCGAAGAGAGATCAAGCGCAGCAACTGAATCGAATCCACTTGGAAGATTCAGTTAGATGCAAGAATATTTCTCATACATAGGTATTTCTCATGCTTTCAACTTGTTTTTGCATTTCAGTTTCGTATCTGATTCTTTAATATGTTGAACAACTATCTGTATTTTATTCGATTGTTGTTCTTATGCCAATGATTTTTATGAACAACTATCTGTATTCAAGATTGAGCCTGAGAATTCCGGTAACAATTGGAAATTAGGGTAGTGATTATTAGGGATTTCGGGTAAAAAAGATTTTGATGAACAACTATCTGTATTGTCGTTTCAGCACTGATATAGGGAGCATGCAAAAATTGGAAATTCTCAGCTTCAGTTGTTCTAAAATTGATGTCTTGCCCAGTGAAATAGGGCAACTAAAAAATCTCAAACTATTAGATTTAAGGGGGTGTCTAGTGGGTATAATCCCACCAGGTGTCTTGTCATCGTTAGAATGGTAGATGTTAGAAATTAAGTTTTTAGAATTGTGAAATCCTTGTGAATCAATGCCAATTACATTCAATCCTTGCATTTTGCATGATTTTATACTGTTATCTAATCTTGACCATTAACTTATACTATCATCTTCCGGTCAGCGACCCATTATAGTTGGATTAAGATGCATGCGATGTTGATGATGAAGCAGAATTGATATATTAAGTAAGTTTTGTCTTCTGTTTGGGTTTGTCAGGAATGCAAGTTAACGAAGAAAGGTGTATTTTATGAGTTTTGGCAGAATACCAGATCTGTAAAATCAACCATTCTTCATTTCAGGTAAGGAGATAAGCTACATTTGATAGTTTCTTCGGTCTTCTTTTGAGTGGATCTGAATTGATTGTTTGGTTAGTGTTCAGTTGTCTGTTCTTGTTACTTTAGGCATCGACAAAATAGATTCTTATGTTATATTTAACTTAAGGCACTAATATTGCAAAGCTAGTGTAACGCTACTTAACATTTTGCTTTGGTTTTGTGAACCTTTTGTAATTGCTAATATTGCAAAGCTAGTGTGATGTTACTTAACATTTTGCTTTAGTTTTGTGAACCTTTTGTAATTGCTGCCCTCCTTGCAATACTCTTTTCATGGGCAATCTTGATAAGAATATAATTGAAGAAGAGCTGCGGGGACTTTTCAGCGGCCAACCTGGTTTTAAGCAGATGAAAGTATTAAGACAGGAAAGGCACACTGTTTGCTTCATTGAATTTGAAGATGTGAACAGTGCCACTAATGTGCACAACAGCTTACAGGGTGCTGTTATACCCAGTTCTGGTTCTATTGGCATGCGCATTCAATATTCGAAGACAATGTTGCACAAGGTTTTAACTACTTCATATACTAAATACAATCCCAAAGTTGGTTCTACAACTAACTTGACGTTTTTTAATTAAATAAAAGCCTAACATAGTTTGATAAGATGATTGTTAATTACCATGTCTGTTTAAGTTAGTGAAGTTTGAGTATAGGCTTATAGTTCTTGACATTGTTTTACACGTAAATTATGTATGTCTTTTCTATGGAAGATTTTATATTCTTTTCTCTTTCAATTTTAGACATAGAAACATTTATTTGATTAAGTAGTCTTTGGTGATCTTGAGTATGTGGATGGGTAGCTCGTACTTCATTTTAGCCATATTTCGAATAAGTGGTCTTTTGCATGCCTAGTTTGAAATCGCCTGTTAGCGAAGTGTCGGAGTGAAACTAGTTTTGCCAATGGGAACGTCTTCTTCTCATCCTTAATTGCCTCGTCATAACTTATATGCATTGCCTCGGCAAGATGGATATTAGGTCATTCATGGGACTTACCCCCTACAATTTATGCTTTTTAAAATCTTAAGCGTCACCCTTGTTGACTCATGACCCATAACCGTTGTTCTCCTTCCGGAGAATTTCCAAAATCCTAACTCAACATACCTCACACTCTAATTGTTTGTCTGCTAATGCATTGACAAGCTGTTTGTTTCTTGAATATTAAAGTTTGACATGTAAGATTGTACATGTGAAAAAGTTTGTGGTTTTAGGATACTTATTATTTAATATGGTGTGAAAAATCATTATCTTTTCTTTCTCCTTTTTCTTACTATTATACATGAACTTAGAGGTTATATGATAAGATGATTGTAAATTACCATATCTGTTTAAGTTAGTGTTAGGTATGAAAAGACAATGTTAGTTCATTCTCATTTCTCACTAGAAGTCCGGATACGAGAATTGAACACAAGACACAATACGGGGGACACTTATTCATAAGGCAAGACTCGAGACGGATAAAATTCCTAATTCAAAATTTTTGTAGTTCATAAAATTTCACCATTAAATAGTTGAAGTCGAAACATAGAAATACTCTCTCTCGCTCTCCATTAAAACACCCTAAACTTTTCAATCTTGATCACCCCCTCTCCATATTCCACTTATCACAATTTATCCATACAGTTATATTGTAGATCAAACTGCAAATTCACATAAAACAGAAATAAATAAATAACCAAAATTATGTTCTTCCAGGAACTTGCACCGAAGAGTAATTAACTAACATTCACTTAGATGAATTTAATTACGTGTACCCGTTCATTACACAGATTGGAGATATGTGCCAAAAAATTTTAAAGACGATGTGTGGAGAAACTTGATGGTAAGCATTAATTAACTTATTGTAAGACTAGAAAATTGGAACGTTTAGAACTTAGATTACAATAACTTATTGTAAAACTCTAGACTAACTATATTCCTATCATAATCTATGTACAGGATGAATTTGACCTAGATGTTCCTGAAGAGGTCGCCCGTCCATTGTTATGCAGTGGGTGGAGCCAGTATTACCGGTCACACAAAGGCACATAAGGGCCTATTTAAATAACAAGGAGCCGCCTAATGGGATTGACCCAATTATTTGGAAAAAGTTTGTTGAAAATGAAAAATGTCCAAAAAAGGAGGTTCAAAATGCCAAGAATAAAGAAAATCGGAAAAGAACATCATTTCACATGCTCTCGGGCGTTGTAGTTATAGCCAAAAAACCTATAACTTGGTGAGTGTATAATATTGTTTATACTTCTAGTTGAGAGATATTGTTCTAATCTAAGTCATAATATTTTAAAATTTCAGAAAGAAGCGGATCCAACGAAAACATTTACCCGAACAGATAGCTGGCTAGTGGGGCGTGAAAATAAAGATGGTGTTTGCGTGTTGCCAAGTGTTAAACCCTTTTATGTAAGTAAATCTATTTTGACACTTTAAAGTCACTTACCCCAAACAGTTTTAGTGTTGTTTTTTTGGACAGTTTTGGTGCTATTATTGTATAGTTTTGTGGTGGTTTGTTGTCGTGCTCTTGTGGGCTGTTTTGGATCTATTTTTGTGGCTATTTTCGTGTTGTTTTTGCACTGTTTTGTAGCTTTTTGAGGCTGTTTTTGGAAAGTTTAATGGCTGTTTTGGGTTGATTCCTAGCTACTTTTGGGCTGTTTTTTTGTTTTGTGTTTGCACTTAGTTAGTGTGTCTAGTTTTTGGCGAAATTATACATGATCATGAGGAGTTACAGATTTCATTTTATGATGTTCTAATTTAGTTATATTCTTGAACTTGTAACTTTGATAGGATCAAATCAAGGAGGCAAGGGATAAGGAAAAAAGTGAAGGAATTTCTTCTACAAATCTTGAGATTGACCCAGTGGCCAAAGTGCTCGGGAAGGATAAAAAGGGTCGAGTTCGTGGAATGGGTTCGAATATGACAAAAAGGCAAATGATTCAAATTGGCATTGCAGTGGTAAAAAGCAAATCGAAGAAAGATGAACAAGGCGAAGATGTGGCGTTTAAGAATTATATCAATGAAGCTATTCAGGTAGAACTACAAGTGCTTATACTTATGGTAATAGATATTTATTACTTATGTAGTTGTTAATTATATCTCAAATCTTTTTTGAAACATAGAGCGCAATGGATATAGCATTCGCTAAGTACAACCACACTATTAGAGAAAGTTCACCGCAACCTAGAAGTGAGTATGCTTCTAACTCCATTCATCGCCCTTGTAGTCTAAACAACAATGTGGATAATGTGTTTCCTCCGAGCCCGTCTCTATGCCTTCTTCGCATGACAAACCACAAGTTATCTTAATTGATGCCCAACGTAAAGAAGTGGCAAAGGGGTACATTGTGACCGATTCTACAGCTCAAATTTGTCATGGTAGGTTGATTGGTATCGGTGAGAAGAAGGTTCATATCGATGAAGTGCTTGAACCTGATGCGCCATTAATTTATCCCCAAGGTGAAACTTTTTCTTCCTATGTTGCAGGAGGTTATTTAATGTGGTTCGAAGCATGGTTGAAGAGTATTTAGTTTTTGTTATTTTTGGAAATTTGGTTAGTATGTAGATGGACTTTTAGACTTATGGATGTTTTAATATTTACCGTATGTGATGTGGACTTTCTTTTGTACTTGTGTGTGGATTTGGAAAGTTTTTAATGGAGGTTGATGTTTTTGCATTTTGGATAAATATTATTTTTCATTTTTGTATGATGTATTGTTGGTTGTGACTATTGTAAATGGATATGAAAAATACAGAATTTGACAATATAATTTAAAGTAAGTGCAAGAAGTAACAGTAAAAAAATTTGTAACGGATATGCAAGAAGTAACAGTAAAAAACCGTTACAAATTCATAAATAACAATTGGTTGACAATTAGTCTTACTAACAGAAATAATTTTTAGTAATGGTTATTTTCCGTTACAATAATTAAGTTTGTAACAGTTTATTACTGTTACAAAATCTGTTACAAACTAAAATTTGTAACAGTTATATTGCTATTTTTTGTGACGGTTTTACACCGTTACAAAATCATTTATGACGCCCAAATTGTAACGGGAAAAAACCGTTACAAATATTTTTTGTAACGGTTTATTACCATTACAAAAGGGCCATTTTGGTGTAGTGTTGATCCCAAGTATGTGATTCATCAGAGTGACATAGTTCTTAGTCACGATACGAGTTATGTAGAGAGGCCTGAAGCTATTCTAGACCAGAAAGTTCAAGAACTGAGGAATAAGTCGATTCCTTTGGTGAAAGTATTATAGAGTCACCGTGGTCAGGAAGAAGCTACGTGGGAACTCGAAAGCAAAATGAGGAAGAAATACCCAGAACTTTTGATAAGGTATGTAAATTTCGGGATGAAATTTCTTGTTAGAGGGGTAGGATGTAATGCCCCGGTCTTCTATATGCATGAATTATTATGACCTCGAGTGCGACATTAGGGTTTTGCATTCACAAATAATAAAATTCTGACTAATGAAGTAAGTTTAGAACTATTTACACGTTTTAAATTTAGAAATCGAATGTTCGGTTATCTGGTTGGGTTTATTTTCTGAATTTGATTTTTATGTTTCGATAGACAGAATCGTGATTCAGTCGACTTCTATATACATCACTTTTACGTTATGAGTACGATTTTCAAAAGTTTACTTTTTGAATTTTGGGTATATTTTATTTCGAGTCATTTTCTCGGATAATTCCATTCCGTAAAACGCGAAACTTTTCTCCGAATTTAAGCTGTAAGTGCGATACTATAATTTAAGTATATATCATACACATAATACTCGAGTAATTTTATCTGTGGAGGAGCGAAATGTAGAATATTATTCGACTGCTTTATCGAGGACGTCTAAGGTTAACCTAGTATATAAAGGGATATCACCTCCCTTTCATTTTTCCTCCTCACTTCATCTTCTTCCTCTCTTCATTTTTTACGTCAGCCGCCCCTCCCCCTTCAGCAATGAAGAACACCATTGTTCTTCATTAAGAACTCAAGTTACAAGCTCACTTTGTGTTCCAAACTTGAATCCAAGTTCATATTCAAGTAAGTTACCTCATTCTCTTCATTTCTACCCAAGTAAAAAAAGGTTTTGGACCACTTTAAAATTTGGAAAATATATGAAGAGTTTAGGTTTACTGTTATAATGTTTTGTATGTTGTCTCTAAGTTGATTTTAAGGTTCTTGAAAGTGTTTAGAACAAGTTGTAATCATGTCTTGATTTTTTTCATGTTGGCCGAAACTTTTAAGGTTTTATAACCCAATCATGTGTTGTTTTTCTTATAATTTTCTTACCCAATATGTTGCTATATGATGATATGATGCTATGTTGAATTTATGGGGTTTTTATAAAATGTTTGGTGTTTTGAAAGTAAGGAAGAATCATGCTTAGTTCTTGATATGTTGATATATGTTCAAAAGTGACTTGATGATACTTGATGTTAATGATGTTTGAAGGTTTAATGTTGGAAAATAAGAATGAGTAAGTAGTCATGTTTTCAAAATAAAAGATTATGAAATGGAGTTCGTAATGTCGAGAAGCATGATTGTATGTCGACTCCTATATGTATTATAATAATGATGTGCATGATTAGAGTTTAATATGATGTTTTTCCCATTTTTGTCGGATGTTGGCAGTTTCATTAGACTTCACAGAAACGGCCATAGCTTTCTCCAAGTTTAATACTTTTGAGATCTGTAAAATGGCATGAAACTAGACTTCAGTGTCTTTCTAGTGGAATAAGATACACTATCTAGTTCTTACTATGCATTAATAGAATGCTAATTCTTTCCAGCCTTGATGCACATTATGTTATGATTATGTTAAGTGTTTGATGGTGGTTTTCGAACCAAGGAATGTGTAACGGAATTGAGTATCGGTTACCGTTGTTAGTATATTTTTATGATATATGGTCAGTTAGGTTCTCTAAGAGAATCATAGATTTTATTATTAAACTTTAGTCGAATGCAAAACTCTAAAGTCCAAACATGTAGATCGAGTCTGTTGTCCGTTAGACTTCGTTAAGTTCGATCGACCACTAAACTTAGTTGTTTCCGATGAAAGGTGGAGCAGCAGACTGAAGCATAAGGAAGAGCCGAGAATCATTTTGCTTGCATTTATTACTTGTCCAGGTGGGCTTGCTATACGAAAATGATTTGAGATTTTCTTTATTTTGATGAAATGTTTTACAAGCAAATTATGATTTCAAATGATTATGATGCATAAAAACTTTTATGTGGATTGTTATGAACCTATCACTGTTGGCTTGCCAACCTATGAAATGATCGGATCCTGAGCTAGACAAAGGTTGCTGGCCAGGGTTAGTGTACACAGTACTCGGGATTGTGAGCTCTCTTCGGAGTGGCCGATCTCGGGGAGTAATGTTCGCGGGAGGTGGCCACCTTCCCCGGCGTAAATTATGGATATGGTGAATCTGATGATATATGCTATGAAATGAAATGATTTGGTAAACATGGGCTTTTTCTTAAAACCCCCGTGTGTTACTGCTTATATGCATGATGACAAATACGAAAGTATGTTTTATGTTTTGGAAATATGTTCACGGAGTACGTTGTACTCAGCCCTGTATATGTTTTAAAATATGCAGGTTCAGCAGGGGATGTGACGGAGGGTGTTGAGTGGAAGTCTTTTGTTTACGATCAATATTGAGCCCTGGTTACATATCTTCATATATGTAACCAACCATGTTTTTCCGCTGCAAACACTCTTTATGATTTCACTTTCTAAGTTATGTTGATTGTAATATGCTATGAAGCCTTTTTATAAACTTCAAGGCTAATATTATAACTATGTATCCTACTTTGGATTCTAAGTCATTCCCCCGGGATTGACTACCCTTCATGATGCCTTGATAGGTTGTGCATGGAAATTCACCCCTATTTCTTATGAAACGTATGTCTCCCCCCTTTCTTCCCCGCTTCTTAATTCCTACCCCGGGTCATGCCCTGGCTGAGCCATCCTTAGGGATAAGGGGCTGTGACATATGACCCGCAACAATTCCAAGATCACCTCAACAAAATCTAGTCGCCGAAAGGAAAACTATAAGCATTCTTCACATGGCTCGCAGCATGCTAAAGAGCAAGAAAATTCCTAAATAATTTTAGGCTGAAGAAATATATTGTGCCGTCTACTTGTGAAATCTATATCTACTACAAGTGTCAAAGACATGACTCCACAACAAGCATGGAAAGGAAAAAGGCCAACTATTACTCACTTATAAGTTTTTAGAAGCATAGCTTATGCACATGTCGATGATGAGATAAGGACAAAGTTAGACTATAAAAATGAGAAGTATGTGTTTGTTGGCTATGATGAAAGAGCAAAGGGGTACAAACTTTACAACTCCATCAATGGAAAGATTGTTATCAGTCGTGATGTTGTATTTGATGTAGAAAGCTCATGGGATTGGAACAACACACAAGAACATTATAATTTCTTCCCATTCGTTGATTGAGAAGAAAGTGAAGAAAATAATATGCAATTTATCACTCCTCCCACATCACCACGGGAAACAAGTGTTGGACAAGTAACTCCTTCATCTTCATCAAGTGATAGTGATGAGACACCTCCAAGGTGCACAAGAAGGCTTCAAGATATCTATGATGAAATGGAAGAGGTTCCCGCAATTTCCGACTTAACTCTTCTTTGTCTTCTAGTGGAAACTGAACCAACAAGTTTTAAAGAAGCCGCTCAAGATGCAAAATGGAAGAAAGAAACGGATGAGGAGATAGAGTCTATCAAGAAGAATGACACATGGGAGTTAACTGTTGGGATTCGGTGCCTAAAACGAAGGCCCAGCGGAAGCGGTAAAACGAAAATTAATTCGATCCGAATCCCTACAAGGATCGATCGAGATATATATATACGAATATATAAACGAAAACACAAGAGATATAGAAACTCACCCTTGTAGTCCGTTTATTAAATGGATTCCTTCTCTTGAGCTATTCCCCAAGCTTTAAACGAATTCTCTATGGTCCAAAGCGCTCCAAGCACTCGAATGATCCAACGCTCAAAGACCACGTCTCTACTTGCCACGCACCGGAGAAACGAACGGAATGACGATCACCTTGCTATCCTCCAAGGATACGGCTAGAGCTAGGATGATGAAGCTTTTGATTCTAACACGCTTAAGTGTATAAATCACACACTCTCAATATATCTTGAATTTCCTCCAAGAGAACTCAAGAATAATGTTATGAACAAGAAGAAGACTTGAAGAAGAGGATTCTCTCTCTATCTCTCTTGCTATGAACCGTGTGTTCAAAAGTGTGTAAGAGGGATTGTATTCTTCTCTTTTATTCTCATTCAAGTCACACTTCTTTACCCACCAAATCACCTTTTATTTATTTAAAGAGATATCATATTTCTTAAGGTCTTTAGTCTTTCTCCTACTAAGGACAAAAACAAGACAAAAGGTGAAGGATAAGGTGGGGCGGCCTCTAGAACGAATCGGACGAGTTCGGTTCGTTTCAGACTCCCGTGAGTCCAAACAGTAAACTCCGATTCGGTTCCGATGTATTTATATCGATTAATTAATCTAATTAATTAATCATATCAAATACATAATGATATAATTAATTTCTCCAAGAAATAATTATATTCATGAATTAAATTAATCACCCGGTAATTTATTTAATTCATTAGGCCGTAAATTAATTTAGACATCCAATGTCCCAAATTAGATATCCAATATCTAATATTCATTATGAGAGAATAAGTTTGATTCATTCTGTCGTCAATCCTAGACTCGGTAGGTCTATCTTAGTCAGCAATAGGAGGAACCAAAGAGTAGTAGCACCACCTAGCCAGCCTGGCGGCCTACACTGTACCCCAACTAAGAACGAATGATTGGGATCATTCAAGAACCATTCTGTCGTGAATACCAGTATACGTATAAACCCTTCTTTCAAATGTCCCGATCAAGTTATAGGGTCACGGTCAATCAAACCCTATCTGTACTTGACTCCATGCATGCGTTAATGCAAATCGAGATCATCGAGCTCTCGTGTATCCAATACAACTAGCTCCAATGCTTTGGCCAAAGACTTATGATCTCATCTGCCAATAACCGCATAGGACATATAACCCGCTCACTAATGTGAGAAAGAATTTTATCTTGGTATTCAGTAGGACCTGCTACTTGCCCGTTAAGATGCACGTCGAGGTTGACCCCCACCTCCTGGTTTATAGGGTCGAACTACTCTAATGAAAATCTTAACGTCACAAGCACATCCCTACTAAATCCTCAAGTCGAAGGTTCACGAATACCTATCACAATCTTTCGATTCCGTCATTGACTGTCCCAGAGTGAAATCCGTGTGACGAATCGAGGGTGAGTCGGTTCGAGTATACTAATCCAATTAGCATACCTATAACGTGTGCTCCCACTAACCATTAGTGTTCGACATGCACTCTCCTTGTCAAAGAACACGTCATACAAGTCTTCGCATAAACTTAACGCCCAGTCAAGTTTCATCGACTTGCGAATGATTAAGTATTTGAGCTATAAACCTTTCTAGTGCCAACCCCTTTATCCAATAAGGAGTGTAACGTTTTTGCTCTCAAATACACGAACTAGTTTCTACATATATATTTACGAGTTAAGAATGCCAGTAACTACCAGTAAATAAAGAAACATCCATTGCCTTATATAAATGATTTACATAATTACAAGAACATCCTTTGAGTGCCATTCGAGGGCATACTCCTAACATTAACAACACTTCGAGAAGGACAGAAGTCCATAGGTGTGGAATGGATATACAAGGTGAAAAAAAATGCTCAAGGCAAGGTTGAGAAATACAAGGCAAGATTGGTGGTCAAAGGTTACAATCAAAGGTATGGAGTGGATTATGGTGATGTGTGTTGTGTCAAGATTTATACTCTTCGACCGGCGATCGCCTCAGAGACCGGGCGACCGTGCCGCAGCTAAATAGCCAAGGCAGAACTGCCGACCAGAGATCAGGCGACCTAGCCATAGCCGAGCAGCCAAGGCAGATCGGCCAACCGAAGGTCCCAGGACAAGTCCCGGTGCCGAGCGATCGACATCTAAGACGATCGTCTCTCGGTACTTGGCGATTGACTCATGGTGGCCGACTAGCAGACGATCATCTCCCGGCACTTGCCGATCGACCCTTGGTGACCGACCGATGCCGACCCCTGGCGAATTGCCGATCGACCCTTGGTGACCGACCAATGCCGACCGCCTCATGCCACTCGAAGCTGATGATCATCCAGTCGGAAATGGCCGAAGCTCAGGACAAAACCCACGTGCAGTGCCCGGACAAGATCCGCATTTCACGGATCGTTGACCACAGCCTGTCAGCATCTTTCCACCAGCCGACAGGCCCGCCGAAAGGTGTCAGTAGGACCGCCCGTGACAGTGACTCCGGACGCGTGCTGGCTCCTCATTGGACCGCACAGCTGGCTGCCAGCAGCTGCCTTGGACTTTAGGCAGACAGCCCATGTGACTTAAAGACGATCGCCCCATTATTATACTGGACGAAAGGCGATCGCCCGCTAGGAAACAAGGCATCTCAGCCCCTATAAATAGAAGGCCCCCTGCACTGGTCCAAGAGCTCGGTCATTCTCGCGATTCACACATAATATAGAAGTTCAACACACAACTTGGCTTTCTCCTACTCTTGGCAACAGCTATCTTTCTGTTCCTTCTTCTCTCTCAGCCTCTCTCACACAGAAGACGATCGGCCGAGAGCAAGAACACCAAAGCTTCGTTCAAGAGCTGGATTAACAGGATCTTTTTACACTCATTGTACTTAGATTCTCACATTAATACTTGTATCCACAAATATTTGTTTTAATAACATCTCGCTAGAGCATTCAAGCCCGGGCCTAACAAACCCGGCAAATCTAGTGTTATTCACACCCCCTCGGAAGTGCTCCCGCAACCTTGTTTGTTGTCCGTCCATTCCAGCAGTATTTCATCTTCGAATAAATATTTCGGGCAACAACCATTGGCGCTAGAAGAAGGGGATCTAACCCTCAATTTTTTATTCCTACCGTCTCGAAGAACACTCACTGTTATCCGGGACATATACCTGAAGAAACACTCATTGTTCTTCATAGAAAGCTTTCAGAATCATGTCTTCCGCCTCCGCGTCGAAGAAAGCCATTGGCCGGCCCGCCAGCCGCCTCATTCCGTCGCAGTCCGAGCCACAGCCGATGGCGGAGGGTAGCCGCTGCGGTCCGAGACGCTCGATCCCGCCCCTGGGGGACGGCCCAAGTCTCTCGCTCGATCATTTCAAAACAGCGGGACAGATCGAGGAGGCCATGGCCGTCCTACATGAGCGACGGAGTGCTCTCGACGCGCCTCCCGCTTTCACCCCATCGGCCATCCGCCAGATGACCAAACGTACGTTCAAGGCATTACTGACCAGGCGATCGCCAGGAGGCTCCCATTCGCAAGAGGAGGCGCTCGCCAGCCGGGGCACCTCTGTTTTCGATCGCCTCGGCAGCGACCCATCTTGGTGACCGGGGCTGTCCGGCCCCAGCCACGAGATGACGGAGCTCGAGTCCGTCACCAGGAGCTCGGCCTATCCGACTCCCAGAAGGCAGCCCAACCATCTGGCTCCCCCTCGTCAAATAGCCGAGGTCGGCAGCAGCGGAGTCAGGAGATCGGTACACGATCGCCTCGGCTCCCGCTCCAAAAGCCGATCCACGAGCGACCATGCTACAGCGATGGCCGCAATGCAACGCCAGCTCGACGACATGATGGCGCTCCTAGATTCTGGGGCAGGTGCCAAGAGCAAGATCGCCGAGCCGAGCGAGCCGCTCACGGTCCACATCGAGCTCGCCCCCGTGCAGCACAAGATCGCTCCTCCTCAAACACCTTTGTACGAGGGGAGATGGGACCCCGAAACACACCTGAGCAAGTTCAACATCTATATGGCCGGGTGTGGGGCATCTGACGCGACCAGGTGCCGAATGGTCCCTCTGACGCTGGACGACCTTGCCCACAGGTGGTACACCTCATTGCCGCCTCGGTCCATCGGCTCCTTTAATCAACTGGCGACCGACTTCACAGCGTGCTTCGCCACCAGGGTCGCTCGACCAGAAGGTCCCCATCGCATGTTGCGAATCAAGCAAGGGGAAGAAGAGTCCGACTCGGCCTACATCGACCGGGTAGACGAGATCATTCTCAACGGCGAGCCCATAAGTGATGAGATCGCCCTCTACGCGGTCCTAGGAGGATTCCATGGTCTTTCGCCTATGTTCAGGCATCTTACGAAGGACCAACCCTCGACCTACGCGATCTTCCAAGATAAGGCCGCAGACTTTCTGGCCAGGCAAAGGTTTCTTCTTAGCCTGTGAGCAGCGCGATCAATGCCCGAGTGACGATCTCCAGCCCGATCGCCGATATCAACTTATGAATAACGATCGGCAGTCGGACGACGATCACCAGTCTCCCAGCCCGATCGCCATCATCAAGCTACATCACCAAAAACTGGAGGACTCGTTCGCCATCGACAGTTCACCATCTAACATGATGGACTAAGGCATGAGATCGCCTACACCACACATCATAAAGCCATGGTCCTGGTAGTCGATGGAACCGGCTGCTTCGGCCATGCAAGGTCTCTTTGGGCCAAGATCGCCCGCCCTTCGTTTAAATACGAGGTCGGCGTAGTCTGAGGGCCCTACAAAACTAATCAGCGGACATGATTGCCCGCCCTCAAATGTTCATCATTTAACATGGTGAACCCGGACAATGCCTCGTGCCACTACCCCCGTCTCAACGTACACCGTCGAGGTTCACCATCTTCATGGCGGGCCGAGGTGTAAGCAGAGCTAACAAGCCGCGGAAGTGGAGTTGATTAATCCGACGACGCCCCGCGCAAGGACTCCTCTAGACCAAGACCGCACGCCCTTCGTTTAAATACGAGGCGAGGCGCAGCCTAACAGAGGACCCTCACAATAAAATGAGTCACGAGACAGTCAATGTCGTTCGCGCACAAGATACGGTCATGGAGTCGGTCCATTGAACTCCGCGACTGTGCACGGTTCCTCAGCGACGAAACAATCAAGTTTCTACGTGGGATCGGCCCATTTTGTTTTTTGCAGGTACAAGCCCGAAAGATAGCTAGCCAATCGACTAGATCGCCCAAGTCCGAAACCAGAGTACGCTCAACGGGTTGCCCGTCCTGATCCTACACGATCGCCAGCAAGAACCACCTCGCCCCATGTCTTCAACATCGGAGCAAGCTGGGGGGCAATTGTTGTGTCAAGAATTATACTCTTCGAGCGGCGATCGCCTCAGAGATCGGGCGACCGTGCCGCAACCGAACAGCCAAGGCAGAACTGCCGACCAGAGATGAGGCGACCTAGCCATAGCCGAGCAGCCAAGGCAGATCGGCCAGCCGAAGGTCCCAGGACAAGTCCCGGTGCCGAGCGATCGACATCTAAGACAATCGTCTCTCGGTACTTGGCGATCGACTCCTGGTGGCCGACTAGCAGACGATCATCTCCCGGCACTTGCCGATCGACCCTTGGTGACTGACCGATGCCGACCCCTGGTGATTTGCCGATCGACCCTTGGTGACCGACCAATGCCGACCGCCTCATGCCGCTCGAAGTCGAAGATCATCCAGTCGGCAATGGCCGAAGCCCAGGACAAAACCCACGTGCAGTGCCCGGACAAGATCCGCATTTCACGGATCGTTGACCACAGCCTGTCAGCATCTTTCCACCATCCGCCAGGCCCGCCGAAAGGTGTCAGTAGGACCGCCCGTGACAGTGACTCCGGATGCGTGCCGGCTCCTCATTGGACCGCACAGCTGGCTGCCAGCAGCTGCCTTGGACTTTAGGCAGACAGCCCATGTGACTTAAAGACGATCGCCCCATTATTATACTGGACGAAAGGCGATCGCCCGCTAGGAAACAAGGCATCTCAGCCCCTATAAATAGAAGGCCCCCTGCACTGGTCCAAGAGCTCGGTCATTCTCGCGATTCACGCATAATATAGAAGTTCAACACACAACTTGGCTTTCTCCTACTCTTGGCAACAACTATCTTTCGGTTCCTTCTTCTCTCTCAGCCTCTCTCACACAGAAGACGATCGGCCGAGAGCAAGAACACCAAAGCTTCGGTCAAGAGATGGATTAACAAGATCTTTTTACACTCATTGTACTTAGATTCTCACATTAATACTTGTATCCACGAATATTTGTATTAATAACATCTCGCGAGAGCATTCAAGCCCGGGCCTAACAAACCCGGCAAATCTAGTGTTATTCACACCCCCTCGGAAGTGCTCCCGCAACCTTGTTTGTTGTCCGTCCATTCCAGCAGTATTTCATCTTTGGATAAATATTTCGGGCAACAACAATGTGTTTGCACCAGTTGCGAGGTTTGAGACTATTAGCCTGATTATCTCTTTAGCGGCACAAAATGGATGGAAGATTCATCAAATGGATATAAAATCCGCTTTCTTCAATGGTGTTCTTGAGGAGACCGTATATGGAGCAACCATTGGGATATGTCGTGGAAGGACAAGAAAGAAAAGTATTGAAGTTGAAGAAGGCCTTTTACGGATTGAATCAGGCACATAGGGCTTGGAATTGTAGACTTGACAAATACTTCCAAGCTCAATGATTTTACAAGTTTCCTTGTGAACATGCTCTATATGCCAAGGTTACTAAGAATGGGGAATTTCTTCTTGCGTGCTTGTATGTGGATGATTTAGTATTTACGGAAAATAGTACAAGTATGTTCGAGAAATTTAAGCAAGACATGGCAAGAGAGTTTGAGATGACCGATATTGGGCTTATGTCGTACTATCTTGGAATCGAAGTAAAGCAAATGAATGATGGGATACTAATCTCCCAAGGAAGCTATACAAGAGATTTTTAAGAAGTTCAAGATGGAAAATTGTCAAGCCGTTAGCACCCTAATCGAATGTGGAACTAAGTTGTCGAAATTCGAAGAATGTGAAAAGGTGGATCCTTCTTATTTCAAAAGTCTTGTGGGAAGTTTTAGATATTTGACATGCACGAGGCCTGACATACTTTATAGTGTTGGACTTGTTAGTCGTTACATGGAGGATCCAACAACAACACACTTGAAGGCGGCCAAAAGAATTCTTCGTTATCTTAAAGGTATGATTGATTATGGATTATTCTATCATCGTTCTAATGAGTGCAAGATTGTTGGTTATTGTGATAGTTATTGGGACATTGACAGTGACGATCGAAAGAATACAACCGAATATGTATTTTTTATGGGTGACACATCTTTTTCATGGAGTTCAAAGAAGCAACCCATTGTTACCTTATCCACTTGTGAGGCAGAGTATGTGGCCGCATGTTCTTGTGTTTGTCAAGCTATATGGTTTAGGAGAGTTTTGGAGGAGCTCAATATGCCACAAAATGAGTCAACGAAAATATTGGTTGATAACAAGTCGACTATATCTTTGGCGAAAAATCCGGTATTTCATGAACGAAGCAAGCATATTGATACAAATATCATTTCATCCGAGAATGCATTGAAATGAATGAAGTGGAGCTCAACTATGTGAAGTCTCAAGATCAAATTAATGACATATTTACAAAGCCTCTCAAAAGTCACGTCCTCAGCAAATTTTGAACTCTTATTGGCATAGTCAAAATTAAGGTAGGATGTTAAAAATAAATTATATTTGACTGTTAAAATAATAAGTGTGTGGGTTATTCTAAATTATTCTTGGTACATGTATGTGTATTTTCTATATTCAATGTATGAGTCTCTTGGAGTCTAGCATTTAAGTAAGTGTGTAGATCCTTCTATTGAGTCCTATATAAAGCCTTGTACTAAGTCATTCTATACAAAGTATTTCTTCGCCTAAATATTAAGTTGTGTGAATTTGAGTAAGATCATTTCTTCTAACAGAGAATACTAACAATATCAAGTGATCATGATATTAAGTTTGCCAAAATTTATTTAAACTAATTATGACAGATTTATAGGATTCTGTCAAGAATCCATCGCTAATTCATAAATCAATAGGTATATTTGATCCATTGCTGATCTGCTTATTGCTGAAATCTTCATGTATGTAAATAGCGATAGATTATCAGTTGGTAACTAAATCTGTTGGTAAAGCATCATTATTCCAAACATAATAAGTCCATGTCGACAAAGGTGGTCGCTGAAGTATTAACATGGTTTGGGGGTTGCAAAATCCACTGACCACCTATCGAACTTAGGAGGTGTGTCTTATCTACCTCCAGTAACCACCTATTGACTCTCGGTGCTGGTATTTCACCTCCTGATGGAACCACCATAGGTGCATAATGTCATGACTCATGCCATAGCCTGCATCCCTTGAACTGCTTGTGCAAGCTTTGTCACCCGTGTCACAACCGAATGTAAAATGGTCCGCCCACTGTATGTTAGGGTTATATACTGCAAAACATATTTTATGCATATATTTCTTTATTTTCATATAACTATCTATGAGAATATTAATTACATTTAGTCACATATTTTGCATATAAATTCAAGTTATGGTTATGCAAATGTATTGTCTATTTATTTTATATTGTAGATAATATGGTGTGTTGGTGTCACACAGAAGATCAAATTATCGGTGTCTTATAAAATAATATAATAGTTCACAACCTATATAATTATTAGACAAATTATGTGAAAGGTTGTAGTGGATAAAACAAAATGACTAGTTCACAACCTTATTTTTTTATTCTGGATTATAATGGAATAAAACAAAATGACTCACTAAACTGGCTGCAGTCTAGGGCTGGGACCGATTCGGTTATTACTAATATTTTAAGTACCCTAAACTGGTTTTAATACACAAAAACCGGATCGGGTTTTGTGTAATTTTTTGGGGAACCGGTTTAAGACCCGAACCGGTTTTTAGGTTCGGGTATTCCGGGTTTTTTGGGTAACCGAATTCTGCTAAAAAAACGGAATTCTGCTAAAAACCTGAATTCTGTTAAAACCCGAATTCTCAATAATAACCGAATAAGCAACTAGAACCGAAAATATATTCAATAATTTGAACATATGTTTAATAAATTTTTTATTACATAAATAACAATGGTATACATAAAAAAAAAAATCAAAATTTTAACATTAATAATATTAGATTCAGATTTAATAATGTCCAAAAACAATAACAATAATGTCCAAAGTCAAGTCACAAAATAAGATTTAAACGTGCAAATCCAAATGTCTAAGTATTTGCATAAACAGTCCTCGCATATTAAATTACTACAGACTTTGCATACTAAGTACTAACAACAATAATAAATTAAACATAAAAAAACTCAGAATCTCCTTAATTATTTTGTGTATTCCCTTTGCTTGTCTTTGACGACCTTACTTTTCTTCTCCATGAGTTTCTTTTCTTCTTGCTCAAACTCTACAATAATTAATCAAATAATCAATAAACCAACGAGATATTTAGAGTATAAAATGAAGGTGCGACGATGAGTTTTAAATTAATTAAAATAAGTATGAAAAAAATGGTGTACCTTGTTCCGTTTTCTCAAACCATTCCATTTCCTCAGGTTTAGGAGCATATTCCAAATTTGTAACGACATCCGACCTCAACCAACTTTGTAGGCAAATCAATGCCTCAACCGATCTAGGAGTCAAAGAGCTCCTATGAGGATCAATTACTCTTTTTCCCGTGATAAAACTTGACTCGGATGCAACAGTGGTGACTTGAATTGCTAATATATCTTTAGCCAAATTTTATAAATTTGGGTACTTAGGACCCACTAGTTTCCACCATGCCAAAATATCAAATTCTTCATTTTGTTCTTCAATAGAATCTAGAATATACCTTTCCACTTCATGAGTAACAACAACTTGATTTCCTCCATGAAGATCCTTCTCCCACTCTTCAAAGAGCGATGCCTTTCTATCCGGTATACGTCTCTTGTTGGCACTAAAAAACATATCAAAACAATGTTAAACACTTTAAATTAATCAAATATATGCTTACTAACCACTATCAGATAGGAGACCGTGCTTTTCCATATTATGTTGGGAACACTTATAACAAGATATTTTATACTTGTTATGAACCATGCTAAGCCCTAGCCACTAATTCAAATTTACAATTTTTTTCCTTAACCAATCTGACCCATGCTAAGCCCTAGCCACTAATTCAAAATTACAATTTTTTTCCTTAATATTTTTAAATACCTTGGAAATTTATAACGAAAAACTTATCTTTTGAAACTACAATTCTACAACTACCTTACGAATGATTGGCCACTAACTACCTTACAAATGACTAGTTGTTTGGTGGTTGTCATCAGCATGCAGCCATTCCTTTTTTTTTTCCAATTATCATCCTAGTGCCACTATATATTAAAACCAAGCACCTTAGAAATATTTCCATATAGGATGCAATTTTGTAAGCAAAAAACAATTTTCGGGGAACTAGTTACACTTTTAGTAGATAATCGGTTTCGTTCCATCGTCCAAATGTTAAGGGTAAATTTCTACAGCTAACCTAACCAAAAAGTGCAGTCCACTATCCATGTTCCATTGGTCTCAAACATCATGTCTCCTGCTTAATTCTCTTGTTGTCTTTACATTTACATGTACAAGATCAAGACAAGTTAAGCTTATACAAGGCTAACATATTTTTTTTTTTTGGAAAAAACACTGATGTCTAAAGATTTCAAGATTTCAACAACTATAGCAAACTTATCTTGACAAGATTGGGGCTCAAATCATCCTCTGGTTGTGAATTTAATTCCGTCGACAACTTAGATTTATCAGCTGGAGAAATCAGTTATTCCTTATTAAATTAATCAAAACACCATAAACACTATAAATTAATCAACTATCTGCATATTAATCACTCTAAAATCAGCCATGTAAATACACATTAAAACAGTCCTAAACGCTACCAAATCAATCAATAATATACACACAAAATGCTTTAAAACAGCCAAAATAAGCAACAATAAAAATAGTCCTAAACTAAATAGTAAATAATAAAAACAACAATAAAAACAGCCCTAAAAGAATATAAATAATAGATTATACCTTCTAGATGCATCTTGAATTACTTCTTTCTCCAAGTTAGACCTTTGATTTGGAGTACCACTTGTTGAAGCGTAAATGTCGGTGAGTGTGACAATAAACTCTTTCAATTCATCACATATTTTCTTCGCCAAATCAATATCAAACCCCATCATTTTTTGAAGAAGTAGCATGAAAAATCTTAGCTTCCTTCTAGGGACTAACACCAAAGCAACGAGTAAGAGTTGATTGATATCTTCTAGCTTATCAAAATATTTTCTATATTTGCTCTTCATGTGAACCGACATATCAAAAATAATTTTTCCGACACCAATATTATCCTTCACATAAGGGTGGTTGCAAACATTATCGATCTCATATTTGATTCCAACAACCTCAATGAATGATTTGTTGGCACTTGGCTTGTTTGATGAACTAATATTCATAGTTGTTTCATAGAAAATGCGCAAAAACTTCACCAACTCTAAAACCCTACCCCAATCATCTTCATTTGGAGGCCCCACCCTTTTCTTACCATTTTCCCCAATATCCAAGTCTAACTCATCTTCTTCACCTTCTCCATCTTCTTCATCAAAATACCCCGTATACTTCAAATCTTCCTCCTCTAACAACCTATCAAATGCTTGCCTAAGCTCAAGTGCCGTCTCAAGCATTAGGTAAGTCGAATTCCACCTAGTGGAAACATCCAAAACACACACCTTTTTACTCTCTAATGACTCTTTTTTAACACACTCTTTAAAGGTCTCAAGTCTACTCGGGGAACTCCTAACATATTTTATAGCATTCCTAATTGATGCAATGGACTTCTCCACACATTTCAATCCCGATTTAACAATAAGATTGCCAACATGAGCTAAACACCTAACATGGAGATATTTCCCACCCAACAAAATCTCTTTATCACCATTGTTTAACTTTCTCTTTATGTAGTCTAATGCCACTTTGTTAGAAGCGGCATTGTCTACGGAGATAGTTAAAAGCTTTTTAATTGACCATTCTTGCAAACATTTTTCTAAAATTTTTCCAATTGTTAAGCCTTGGTGATTTGGAATTACAAAAAATTTAAGAACTTTCTTATGCATAATCCATTTATCGTCAATAAAGTGGGCGGTCAATACCATGTAATTTATGTTTTGTATAGAAGTCCACGTGTCGGTTGTTAAGCTTACACAACGATCTCTAAGCTCATTTCTCAAACTTTCCTCCATCTCACCGTACATACCCAAAAATGTCTTAACCACCGTTTTCCTACAAGGGACATTCCATTTAGGCACCACAATCTTACAAAATCTTCTAAAACCCGGCTTCTCAATTGCACTAAATGGCATTTCATCAATAACAATCATTTCAACCGCCGCTTTAGTGCAATTGTCTTGGGTCCAATGAGTAACCAAAGCATCCACACCTTTAACATCTGTAGAAAAGTGTCTTTGGCCCTTAATCGAGTTCTTAGCACTACCAGGATATTGCGAACAATGAATTTCTAAGTGTTTTTGTAGTGTACTCATGCCGTTCCTTGATTCAGCATTAAGTGTGGTGAAGCAATACTTACATTGAGCTTTTGTAGTATGCCCAACCTGAATCTCTTTTCCATCTTGATTATTGATCAAAGGTATCTTTTGCGCATTGAAATGGTTCCACACCCAAGACTTATTCGCTCTCGATTTATCTTTCGATTTCCTCTTTCTTGAATTCTTCTTTGGTAGTTGAGTTGTATTTGTAGCACCATCAGGTATTTCATTCCTCGTATCGCGGCTACTTGTGCTCTTAGTATCGTCAGAAATAGAAGCCATTGAAAATCAGAATCTGCATGACATAAACAATTTAAATGAAATGCATTGGCATCATCATCCCATAGCTATGTTTACCGCCATCAAGTGTCCATCAAGTAAATCTTGACACCCAGTTCTGTTTAATGAAATTCAACATTGAACAACGCCCGGAATTGTCACAAGAGACCAGTACTATTTCAGCTTAAAACAGAAAAACACTTAAAGAAACACTAAATTTGTTGTGGATGCTTAACTTAAATCCTCACAAAAATTGCCACTGCTTCGTCACACACACACACACACACACACACTATATATATATATATATATATATAAATTTTTCCAGTTTAATAAGTATTAATGAGGTTGCGTTTAAGTACAAATTAAATCCATTGAGAGCATAAACAAGCAGAAATTAAGTGTATGCAGTTTATTTTATTAAACCCTAAAGCAGCAGCCATAGACATTATCAACTCAGAATAAGCACAATATTCTGGCAAACGATGTAAACTTGTATGCAGTTTATTTCACTAATTCTCAAATCAAAGCATAAAGTACAGAAGGAGACATATGTTATACATCATTTAAGCATTCAATCAACGTGTTCCGACCAGTAAACATGGATAGATCTGCTATCGCCTATTCTACAAAGTATAAACTAGTAATAATCACTTTATTCTGCCCCGTTTCCTTTAAAAGGGGGAAAATAAAAAAAGAGAAAAAGGAAAGAAACAGGAAAATTTACCTTGTGATAGTAGGAGTTTCGGTGTGATAGCAGGAGTTCTGATGTGATAGCAGGAGTTTCGGTGAAGAAGAAACATAGAAGAAGTCGATCCGGTACTGGAAGAAACGTAGAAGAACTGAAGAAGTCTAAAGTTCTAAACCCTCTTTTGTTTCTCTGGAGTGAAAGACGAGAGTGAAAGGGTGAGTGGGCTGGGCGGCGCTTTACTTAAACTAGGTTACTTCTATTTTCTTTTGTTTAAATTATAAGCCAGCCTTTATTTTTTATATTATTAAATATAATTATATTATATATATATATTTAAAATCCGGTTCTTAACCGAGTAATGTGTGTTCTGAAATTGAAGACCCAAAACTCGGAACCGATTTATTTAAATAGACCCGAATTAAGAACCGAACCCGCTTTTTTTATAAAACCCAGAACCGGAACCGGTTTTTTTGGTTCGGTTTTTAAAAAAAATTGGTTCTTCAGTTAAAAATCCCACCCCTCTGCACTTCGGTTAAAAAAATTGTGTCCCGACTCATGCGGGTTGATGATGCCCCTTGAGTAGATCGAGAATAATTATTATATTAAACTTTGCAGGTGGATATAATTTTGATTTAATAATAAGGTTCGAGAATTGAATCCGAGAAAATCCGAGAAAATCTTCTAGTCGACTACCCACATGCCTAGGCAAAATGCTATGAGGGTCTTGATGACTACCCACATGCCTAAAGGAACCCGATTAATAGATCATGCTCTAAAGAGGATTTCCCTTCTAAACGAACTTGATATCTTAGGGGCTACTATCGATGCGGAAAGGCAAGTCGATATTTGTACATCAGAATCGGGCATCTAGGCAAAATGCTATGAGGGTCTTGATGACTACCCACATGCCTGAAGGAACCCGATTAATAGATCATGTTCTAAAGAGGATTTCCCATCTAAACGAACTTGATATCTTAGGGGCTACTATCGATGCGGAAAGGCAAGTCGATATCATGTTAGTGCTTGTTGGGATTCCGGATACAAAACTAGTACGCAGCGGAAAATAAAATGAATCCCAAATAGGATCGATCAAGTCACGTATATATGAAAAATAAAAGACGAAGACAGAAGGATCAAAGTCTCATACATTTGAAGCATATGATAATATCTTCGTAATTTGACGATGATCACGATCCCGAGCACGATCACGAAATCCCTTCATCCCAAACACCAAAAGCTTGATGTCTCTACTTCACACGCGTCGGAAGCTGCCCGGAAAAATCAATGAGACTCCGTTCTCCAAGAACACGGCTAGGGAAACTCATAAGAATTTTCTCTCAATTTTTCTCACTATTCTCACACCTTTGAGATGAAGAATAAACTCAAGAAAATTTTTCTCTTTGTCTCTCTCTCAAGCTCTCTGTCGTATACAATGAATCACTCAAAGTGAAAAGTCTATCTTTTGTGTTGGTGGGGCTTTATTTTATAAGTGAAGGCAGATCCCACATCCCTTACAATAAGGAACATGTGGAGGGAATATTTCACTTTAAATAAAAACAACACCAAGTCAAAATTTAAAAGAGAGAGAAAAGGGGAGGGGCGGCTAGGAGGAAATTTCCAAGAAACGGGCCGCTACACTCTGCTCGTGTACCGGACGTTCGTCAAACGAATCCGTTAAATATACTCTATTTTATTTCCAGTGTATTTATATCATTTAATTAATCCAATTAATTATATCAAATAAAAATATATTTCTCTAAGAAATATTATTTATGAATTAAACTAATTAGCCAGTAACTTAATTTCAATTCATAAGACCGCTATTTGATTTATCCAATAAATTATAATTAGATATCCAATATCTAATATTAATAGAGAGATGATAAATTCATATTTATTCGTCAATGATCCTGATACGTGACTCTGTAGGTCCGTCTCAGTCGGCATTGGGAGGAACCAATGAGTGCGGGCAGCACTTAGCCAGCCTAGCGGGCCGCACTGTAAACCCCGGCTGAGAACGAATGAAGGGATCATTCCAGAACCATTATGTCGTAAATACCATATATGTATAGACCCTTCATCAGATGTCCCGGTCAAGTCTTCGGGTCATGGTAAAGTCAAACCCTATTGTTGACTAGATACTATACACGTGTTAATGCAAATCAAGACCGACTGATTACTAGTGTATCCAATACGACTAGATTAGAATACTTTGGCTAAAGACTTATGATCTTATTTTCCATTAACCGTATAGGACATTCGCCTGCTCACTAACAGGAGATAGAATCTTTTCCTGGCGTACAGTAAAGACTGCTAACTGCCCGCATAGTCCGCACTTCGAGGTTGACCCAGCGATTAAGCAAATGGGTCAAACTACTCTAATGACAAACTAAACGTCACAGGCACATCTCTTACTAAACCCTCAAGTCAAAGGTCCACGTATACTATCACAATCTTTCGATTCATCATTAACTCTTCAAGAGTGAATACCGTGTGACTGAATCAAGTATGAGTCGTGTTCGAGTACACTGGTCCCACCAATATACTTATAACTATGCTATCAAGACAGGCACATGTCCTAGCATCAGTTCTACAAGTCTTACTGAAAACTTAATGCCCAATTAAGTTTATCGACTTGCGAACGGTTTACGTAAATAAGCTTTAAACACTTCCAGTGCATTTTCTCTTATCTAATAACGAGAGTGGAATGTTCGCTCTTATTTACATGGCCTTCACTTCAATGTTTACCAAATCAAGAATGCATTTGAAATACAATAAACAGTGAATGAATCATATTGCTTTTTTATTGATAATTCCATAATTACAAGTACAATGCCCCTTCTCACTCCAATACCCATGTTCTTCAGATGTCTTTCCAAGACAGCCTGAGATAACGGCTTAGTCAGCGGGTCAGAGACATTATCTTCTGAGTCTACTCTTTGCAACGAAACATATCCTTTCTCAACCATCTCATGAACAATGTGATACTTTCTGTCTATATGCTTGGTGTTGTGGTGAGCCTCAGGCTCCTTGGCTTGGGCGACCGCTCCATCATTATCACAGTAAAGTGATATAGGCAGCTCCGCGTTAGGCACCACTAGAAGTTCTTGCACAAACTTCTGCATCCAAAATGCTTCCTTGCTCACCTCTGAGGCAGCTTGGTCTCTGCTTGGCAGATGGAATCAGCAGTAGTGCTTTGCTTGGAGCTTCTACAAGACACTGCTCCTCCATTCAGAGTAAACAAATACCCAGATTTCGACTTAGAGTCGTCCTTGTCTCCTTGAAAATTAGAATCTGTGAATCCAACCACCTTTAGTTCTCCACCCCCGTAAGTAAGAACCATATCTTTAGTCCTTTTCAAGTACTTAAGAATGTTCTTAATGGCAGTCCAGTCTTCCATTCCCAGGTTTCCTTGAAATTGACTAACCACACTCACAGCGTAGGCTAAGTCCAGTCTCGTACACAACATAGCGTACATGAGGCTACCCGCTGCAGAGGCATAGGGTACCTTAGTCATCTCTCTTTTGTCTTCCTCACTTTGAGGACACATTTTCTTAGTGAGATGAATTCCATGTCGCATGGGAAGGAACCCTCTTTTGAAATTAGACATATTGAATCCTCTCAGGATCTTTTCTATATAGAGGGCTTGGGAAAGTCCTATCATTCTTCGCGGTCTATCTCTATAGAGACGGATCCCTAGAATATAAAAAGCTTCTCCCAATTCTTTCATGGAGAATGTTTTAGAAAACCAAGCTTTCAAAGTGCTGAGCATTGATATGTTATTTCCCATAAGTAGAATATCATCTACATACAGTACTAAGAACGTAATGTTGGTCCCACTGACCTTTTTGTAAACACATGGATCCTCCTCGTTTTTCACGAAATCAAAGTCCCTGACTGCTTGGTCAAATCGAAGGTTCCAACTCCGAGAAGCCTGCTTCAGCCCATAAATGGCTCGTTGCAGCTTACACACCTTATAAATATCAGCTTTAGACACAAAACCTTTAAGCTATTCCATGTAGATTTCCTCCTCGAGGTATCCATTCAAGAAAGCCGTTTTGACGTCCATCTGCCATATCTCATAATCGTAATGGTAGCAATGGCAAGCATCATGCGAATAGACTTGATTATAGCTACGGGCGAGAAGCTATCATGATAATCGATCCTTCTTTTTGGTTATAACGTTTTGCCACAAGCCTGGCCTTATAGGCATCACCTTGCCATCCCAATCAGTCTTCCTCTTATAGATCCATTTACTACCAATAGGCCTCTTGCCAGTTGGTAAATCTACTAGAGTCCAGACCTAATTGGCATGCATCGAGTATATCTCAGCTTCCATAGATTCTTGTCATTTATCGGAGTCCACATCCACTATCGCTTGGTCATAGGTGACAGGGTCGTCCTCACGGCTATCAGGTACGTCGTGGAGACCCATTTCCTCGATATGTGTATAGCCATACCTCTCAGGTAAGTGAGACACCCTATCATACCTTCGAAGTGGAGGTTGTGTTACAATAGGTTCGGTTCGTGATCCCTGATCAGATGTCTCCTCAGGGAATGTGCTCTTCCAAAGAGACATGTGCTCTTCCAAAGAGACATTTCTACCCGAGCCACCTTCCTGAATGAATTCATACTCAAGGAAGTGCGCTTGTATAGCCACAACGACCCTATGGTCATTAGGCATGTAGAATAGATAACCCATCGAGTCCTCTGGGTATCCAATGAAATGTCCCTTGATGGACCTCGCTTCCAGTTTGTCCACCTTAGCCTTCTTGATATTGGCTGGACATCCCTAAATCCTTATGTGATTGAGACTTGGTTTCGTACCCTTCCACATCTCATGCGGAGTGATAGGAACGGATTTGGAAGGACATCTATTAAGGATATAGGCAGCGGTAAGTAAGGCGTACCCCCACAGGTAAATCGGTAAATCAGTATAATTCAACATGGAGCGGACCATGTCCAACAAAGTCCGATTTCTCCTTTCTCAAACACCATTTAACTGCAGGGTTCCTGGCGGCGTGAATTGTGAAACTATTCCATGTTCCTTAAGGAACTCATCAAACTCGGTGCTCATAGACTTGCTACCTTAGTCCGACCGAAGTGCTTTGATATGACATCCAGTCTGTTTTTCAACTAGAGCCTTAAATTCCTTGAATTTAGTAAAGGCTTCGGATTTATGTTTCATCAAGTACACAATCCCATACCTAGTATGATCATCTGTGAACGTTATGAAATAGTGATATCCATCTCGGACTGCTTCCAAAGCACCACAAACATCGGTATGTATTAACCCAAGTTTTTCAGCAACCCTTTCAAATGTCTTTGTGAAGGGGGACTTAGTCATCTTGCCTCTAAGGCATGATTCAAAAGATGGATAGGGTTCTTCACCCCATGTACTTAAAAGTCCATGTTTCTCCATTTTGTGAACCTTGGTCTGACCAACGTGACCAAGTCTAAGGTGCCACTTATGAGCTTGATTAGTATCATGCCTGCCACGTTTCCTAGTTATAGTGTTCACTGCTGATTTATTTTGTAAGTTCAGATGATATAAACCATTCAACAATGTAGATGTGCCAACCAATTTATTTCTATAATAAATTTTACAACTACCATTGCCAATGAAGAAAGAAAATCCTTTCCGGTCCAAGACTAGAATGGATACAATATTTTTATGCCCCTTGGGCAAAACAAGTACTTCATCTAACGTCAAAATAAAACTGGATTCCAAACCCAATAGGAGTGATCCAATATCGGTTGCCTCGACACTTTTTATGCTTCCGACAGTGAACATCACTTCCCCAACTTCAAGTTGCCTACTTCGTTCTAGATCCTGATTCTTAGTACAAATATGAGAAGTTGCACCTGAATCCAGAATCCATGAAGCAGAATATACGGTAGGGGAACAATTGGTTTCAAAAATAAAAACTTCCGTACCTGATGCGCCATAGATCTTGGGACAAGTCCTACACCAGTGGCCCAGCTCACCGCATTCAAGACATTTGTCCATAGATTTGGGACCGCCTACCTTTCAAACCTTTAGGGCATTGCCCTTTCCTTTCTGCACCCCTTTCTTTGGTTTATACTCCTCGTAGGTCTTTTTCTTCTTATTCTTGGACCTCCGAGGCCCAGAAGAAATCACTAGAGCAGCCTCCCTCGACTTAGTCTTCATGTTAGACTGTGTCGTCACGAGTTTATTCATTAGCCCAGCTAATGTGCATGAAATCTCATTACGGTTGAAATTCATTACAAACTGCGTGAAGGAGTCAGGTAGAGATTGAAGGATGAGATCAATCTGAAGGGGTATATCCATATGAAAGTTGAGCATCTCGAGCCTCTCAATCATAGAGATCATCTTGAGGATGTGGTCTCCCACTTTCTCCCCTTCCTTCATCCTAGCACTGAATAACTTCTTCAATATCTCATATCTACCAGTCGTACTGTGCTCCCCATAAAGTTCGGTCAAATGTGAGAGAATCTGCCTAGTAGAAGTCATTTTCTCGTGCGCTCTCTGCAGCTCATTAGTCGTTAAGCCCCTCATAAAGCCACAGACCAGCACATCATCCTTGACCCATTTTTCATGGGCGTCAATATCTTCCTGATTACCCCTAGTCCGGACTGGAGTCGGTGGAATGTCCGCCTCTAATACGTATCCCACAGACTCCATGTTGAGTACAATCATCAGATTCCGCAACCAGTCAACAAAATTGGGGCCAGTTAGAAGATTTATTTTCAATTAGTATTGCAAGTGGGTTCTTTGCCATTTTTAGAGAGATATTGTTTCGCTTTTCTGCATTGATTTAGACAAGATTGAATTAGTGACTTTTTTTATTATGACCGAGTATAGAATTTAAGGGCTTGTATAATTTTTGTCTCGGCACCCACTAATTTTATCGGAATTACACACTCCCATGTTATAACCCGGAAGTCATGGTTGAGATCGACTTCTTAGTGGTGATCGAGTTCTTTACAAATTTTAACAGACGCAACCTGTCAGATTTCTTGCCTATTAATTTCTGTAAAGTGGTGTCCAACACCAACCCGTCCAATGGATGATTCGATCTTCTTTTACCCCTAGTCTTCATGCCCTCAACCTATCAGGTTTCTTGGCAATACGGACTATCTAAGTTGTTGACCATCAATGTCTATCAGTCTGACTATTGAATCTCACCCGGCAACCTATCAGATTTCTAGGGGCGAAATTTATCACCTACCGAAGGCATCTAATGCACTCAAGAATTTATCAACCTCTACCAAATGTATTACCCCGATAAATCGAAAGCATAGCACACCAGCTCGGGTATACATTTTCTACGAGTTTGATGGAGGGTAGGAAACCTCGTAACTTTTTTCAAACTTAGTCTGTTTGTATGTAGGGAGAATTTCGCGATTAATGTCACACTTTTCACATTAATTCATTTATAATCGCGTTTGTTTGTCAATCATTCAAAATGAAAAACAAGAAATAGCAACCTAGTTAGTACCAACATGTAGTTCATGGACCATTCCTGGAACCAAAAATATCGTAATCTAATTACATGTCGCGAGTCTTGAATCTTCGTCCCCTCAAATGGATCTTCCTCCGGTCTTCGTCATTACATATAAAGTTTACATTGAAAATTGCATCCTAGATACAAATATTTCTAGTAAAATAAATAGGCTCAAAACGTCCTTTACAACCCAATCGAAAAACGATTCAAAAACTAAGTCCATGAACTACATCCCATCACATAAATATGTCAAACATACAACAAGTAATGGAAATGGTGTGAATTAATCCGATTAATTCAACAATAATTGACAATTTAATTTTCGTCCGTAGTAAACCCTTAAAATATTTTCTATGAATTTTCCCTTCATCAAAAATTCCAAATTTAATGATTTAATACTGGGAAAATCAATTATCGAAAATATACTGAAAAATGAGACCCAGTGCCCAACAACTGGAAGCTGTCAAGCAGCACCAGGCACCCTGTATGCACCCAGTGATCGGATGTTGTATGATATAGCTCGGCCGCTGTATGTAGTAGCGCCCGGCAGCGCTCGATAGCGCTCAGACGATGTATGCTACAGCCCGGCCGCTGTATGGAGCACCGCCCGACAGCATACAAGAGAATGCTTGGAATCCAACATGACCCTCTCGGCATCCTACAGGAACCCACTCGGCATCCTACAGGACCCTCTCGGCATCCTACAGGACCCTCTCGGCATCCTACAGGACCCACTTGGCATCCTACAGGAAACTCTAGGCGGCTAAGACTGCTCGGCCTCTACAAGATACGCTCTGGCAGCTACAAGACTGCTTTCAGCGGCCCTCGTATTGTATGATAAATCGTCCAACGATGGCATACAGCTTGTTTTTGGGCAGATTTCTAAAATCCTGTTATTCCTAATCTACATATTATCAATATAAATTATATTTCCAAGAAAAAACTTGATTTATATCATAATATAAAATCATGAACAAATGTTACTACAGTGAATAATAAAATATCTACGATTATCAAATGATTCTAAATCACAAAGCAAGCATTTCAAATGCTAAAAAATCGTATATACGGTTGCAAGACCTCGATCGGATACAACTATTGGGATTCCGAATACAAAACGAGTACGCAGCGAAAAATAAAATGAATCCCAAACAGGATTGATCATGTCACGTATATACGAAAAATAAAAGACGAAGACAGAAGGATCAAAGTCCGATACCTTTGAAGCCTGTGATAATATCTTCGTAATTTGACGATGATCACGATCCCGAGCACGAGCATGAAATTCCTTCGTCCCAAACACCAAAAGATTGATGTCTCTACTTCACACGCGTCGGAAGCTACCCAGAAAAATAAACGAGACTCCGTTTTCCAAGAACACGGCTAGGGAAACTCGTAGTAATTTTCTCTCAATTTTTCTCACTATTCTCACACCTCTGAGATGAAGAATGAACTCAAGAAAATTTTTCTCTTTGTCTCTCTCTCAAGCTCTCTGCTGTATACACTGAATCACTCAAAGTGAAAAGTCTATCTTTTGTGTTGGTGGGGCTTTATTTTATAAGTGAAGGCAGATCCCATATCCCTTACAATAAGAAATATGTGGAGGAAATCTTTCACTTTAAATAAAAATAACACCAAGTCAAAAGTTAAGAGAGAGAAAAGGGGACGGGCGGCTAGGAGGAAATTTCCAAGAAACGGGCCGATTCACTCGTCTCATGTACCGGACGTTCGTCAAACGAATCCGTTAAATACACTCCATTTTATTTCCAATGTATTTATATCATTTAATTAATTCAATTAAATAATTATATCAAATACAAATATATTTATCTAAGAAATATTATTTATGAATTAAATTAATTACCGAGTAACTTAATTTCAATTCATAAGACCGCTATTTGATTTATCCAATAAATCATAATTAGATATCCAATATCTAATATTAATAGAGAGATGATAAATTCATATTTATCCGTCAACGATCCTGATGCACGACTCTGCAGGTCCGTCTCAGTCGGCATTGGGAGGAACCAATGAGTGCGGGCAGCACTTAGCCAGCCTAGCGGGCCGCACTGTAAACCCCGACTAAGAACGAATGAAGGGATCATTCCAGAACCATTATGTCGTGAATATCATATACATATAGACCCTTCATCAGATGTCCCGGTCAAGTCTTCGGGTCACGGTAAAGTCAAACCCTACTGTTGACTAGACACTATACATGTGTTAATGCAAAGCAAGACCGACTGATTACTAGTGTATCCAATACGACTAGATCAGAATGCTTTGGCCAAAGACTTATGATCTTATTTGCCATTAACCGGATAGGACATTCGCCTGCTCACTAACAGGGGATAGAATCATTTCTTGGCATACAGTAAAGACTGCTACCTGCTCCCATAGTCAGCGGATGTTGACCCCATGATTAAGCAAATGGGTCTAACTACTCTAATGACAAACTAAACGTCACAGGCACATCTCTTACTGAACCCTCAAGTCAAAGGTCCACGTATACTATCATAACCTTTCGATTCGTCATCGACTCTCCAAGAGTGAATACCGTTTGACTGAATCAAGTGTGAGTCGTGTTCGAGTACACTGGTCCCACCAATATACTTATAACTATGCAATCAAGACATGCACATGTCCTAGCATCAGTTATACAAGTCTTACTGAAAACTTAATGCCCAATTAAGTTTATCGACTTGCGAACGGTTTCCGTAAATAAGCTTTAAACACTAGTGTATTTTCTCTTATCTAATAACGAGAGTGGAATATTCGCTCTTATTTACATGGACTTCACTTCAAGGTTTACCAAATCAAAAATGCATTTGAAATACAATAAACAATGAATGAATCATATTGCCTTTTATTGATAATTCCATAATTACAAGTACAATGCCCCTTCTCTCTCATCCCCTGAGTGGAATTCGAGGGCATATTCCTAACATTGCTTACCTAGAAGTTTTGAGCAGTTTCGCTGAAACTACAACATGAATCGTAGGGAATATATTTTGGCGGAATTGCTGACAAAGATTCAGGATGCAGAAGGTCTCTTCAAAAAAAGGGTATCAAGTGTAATATCCGCAATTTCGGAGTTCCGGTAATTTTCATTTTTTGGCGGAGGTCCGTTTCGACGACTCTCTTTTGACCGTTTCGTCATTCTGAGAATATTTAATTCTACACTTTTTGTCATCCGAGTTCGTTTCGGTATCGTTTTGTTAAGTTTCGTGTTCTTAAATGACTTTTCCGCACTTGAGTTCGATTCTCGCGAATCTCGTCCGAAACTGTTGTTTCGAGTTTCTCGGAAGTTCATTTAATGTTATTATTCATGTTGTAAGTTTCGGTTTGGTGTTTCGATTGTGTATCAGGTATTTCGGACGTTTTGGGCCATTTTCGTAATTTCCCAAAGTTTGGGGTAGTTACTTTCGTTGTCGAATTTCGAGCCCTCGGGTGGTCGGAATCGGGTGTTCTCTTAGTATTCGGATTCGTCTTCGCGAGTACTTCATAATCGTGTTTTCGGTTTACGTTCAGGTCGGAGTATCGGGATTTTTCGGACCGTCGGATCGACCGAGGCACTGGCCGCTGTGCCCGCCGAGTAACGGCCGTAATGGCCCGACAGTAACGGCCGTAATGCCGGTTACGTACGTAACAGCCTGCCGGTTACGTACGTAACATGTCCGGCAGAATCAGTCCAGAGAATTCGGCCTTGGCCGATTACGTACGTAAGCGGCCGGCCAGGGTCGGCTATTTATAGGCCTGGACCGAGTCATCCGGCCATTTCTCATCTTTTCTTCGTTCCTTCCGCGATTTTTCACCATAGATCAATGGTTTTGAGTAGAATCAACTTATATCAACATGTTTTGGAAGTTGTAATCATGGATTAACATCATCTTCCACCCGGATCGAAGGTAAGAACACCTAAACTTTTGGTTTTTGGATGTTCTTGAGGTTTCTTGGTGTTTTGGCCGATTTGCTTCGTTTTGATTCATATTATTGTTAGAACTTGATTGTAAACTCGTCATCATTCAATACCCTTGAAGTTTTGTGGAACGAATTTGAGTATTTCTTTGAATAATCGATTAAATTGGCCTATGCCCTCAAAGTGTCCGATAAAATGCTTCAATGGGTAGAACTTGGGAAGTTCCATATGTTTTCGTAGAATTGTGATTGAATTGATATCGTTGTGATTTAGGAACGAATTCTTGTGAAGAACTCGAGTCGGAACCCTTCCGTTCGTTGCCTTCTTTGGGGTTAGAGCTTCCCGGTCGAACCGTGTTCTTCGGAGCGTTCGGTAGCGGTTATTAAGGCAAGTATCTTACTATACGACTTGTATCTTGTGACTAGTAATTACGTATGAGATGTATGATGAATTTGCTTGCCTTCGTAAATATGTTCTGTTTGAGTTGGTTGTGTTTTCCGCAATTTGAAGGCTTTGTGATAATAGTGTTATATCAGTATACGTGTTAGGCGTTGTGCCATTTGTGCAGGAATGCGACGTACATATGGGATGGTTGTACACTTGGTTGTGCAATGTATTGTGTACCGAATGTGTGTTATGTTGGTTAAATGTCGTTGATTGATGATAGTTGTTGCGAGTGTCGAGGTTGTGTTATGTACGTGCAATGTACGATTTTGTGGTGATCAAGGTGATTGATTAATTGTGCTAATTGTTGTATGTAATGTGAATGTGAATATGTGTGTGACCGCTAAGTTCACTCGTGTTGGTTCGACGGGACCTACGAGGATTCGTGGCAGTGGACTACGGGATCAGAACTTAGTGAGGTACTGAGGTCCAATCGTGCTGGTCTGACGAGGCCTACGATAACGCATGGCAGTGGACCATGAGTTTCGGACACAGTGCGTCCAACCGGGTGAGCTCGACGGGGCTTACGGTGACACGTGGCAGTGGACTACGGTGTCAGGACTGTGTGTGTGATTGTTGTGATTGATATAGTCCATGCGGGTTGTTATGCCTACGGAGACACGTGACAGTGCATCACGGTGTCGGAATTGGTTATGTTTGGTTAATAGTCCGTGTGGGTTGTTGAACCTACGGAGACACGTGACAGTGGATCACGGTGTCGGAATTGATTATGTTTGTTTAATTGTGCGTGATGTAGTCCGTGCGGGTTGTTGAACCTACGAGACACGTGATGTGGATCACGGTGTCATGAGCATGATACTTTTCAAATCAAAGTTTTTAAAGGAAAAGTTTTAAGAAAGAATGTTGGGCCGAGCCCCACGAGATTTATGGAAATGTTTCCGGTATTGTAAACTGTTGAATTATGAAACAAGTTTTGGGTTAAGGCCCTTAAGTTTTTCGAAAGGTTTTGTGAATCAGGACTTGAGGTCTTAAGGTTTTGAAATTCTAAAAATTCCCGAGATGATAATCTTATTTTCGAATGCTTCATAGCTTATCTTTCCTTGTGAAAACCTCCCGGGAATATTTGATACTTGATTATTATATTTGATCACGATTATTAATTGCTTGTTACATTTCGTATGATTTGATACTTGCACTAGTAAAACAGTGGAGTTTTACTAACCCCCAAGTAATCGGGGGGTGGATGTCTGTTTTGCGTCCAGGTACATGCAGATTCAGGGTAGCAGTCGCAGGATTGGCACAAGAGGATGACGAGCTACGATACTAATCATGAGTCGAGAGTTGTTCTGATTTTTGTTGTGTTGTCAGAGTTGATTTCAGTCTTCCGCTGTATTGTATTTCGACTCTGTGTGGGTAATGTCGTTTAAGTAAGTTTTGTTGATTGAGTTGTGTGACCTCATCGGTCTGTGTATTCACGTGTAAGTGACCATACGGTCTGTATTATTATATTGTTTGACCCTGGCCGGGCAAGCATTTGGTTATTTATGGATGTTTAGCCTGGTAGATCCTTGTGGAAAGGGTCTACGGTATGTAATATTCCCATACGGTTTTGGGGATGTTACAATTATGGTATCAGAGATTAGGTTTGCGGAAACCTAGGCTGTCGGGTCATTTCAAGTCGTGTTTTGTCGAGTAATGTGTTGTCTTGTCGTTCGAGTCGTCATGTGACAAGTTGAGTTGTGCGTGGTCACAACGTGTCGGTTATGTTGTCGGACGAGATTAGTATCGTGGGCGACTGTCACCTCCGTGCGACCTGTGGATGTAAGTCTCTTCCTTTATGCGTAATACCTGTGTATCTCGATTTTATCTTAGTGAGTTAATTCCGGTGTATAATTTTATTTACACAGTATTGTGTAATATAGTTGTGTTTAATACTTGTGGCACATGGTATGTGTATAGAACTGGGCACGTTATTGTTTTATCTTTGAACCACCGGGTGGGGTGGTATGTTGTGAAGGTTGTAAACCTCGATGGGTTTCGAAAGGTACCAACGGTAGAGTTTGTGAGAAACTCCGATGAATGATTTTGCTGTGTGTTTAAACTTGATACCACGAGATGCATTTGATTGAATTGGCGACCCTGGTTGCCATTTGAGTATGTGGTTTTAAATTCGACTGTTTTTGGAATGTTGTAATTTTTGTCCGCTATGGGTAAGTTTTTGAATGTTTCTTGAAGGACTTTACAGTTTGAGAATTTTGTAGAAATCGATTTTTGAAAAATATTTTGGTGGTGCGGTCGAACCATGGTTTATATGGATTTTTTAAAATTTGTTAAATTTTGACAAATGGGCCGTGTATTTTCAAATGACACAATCAGATGGTATTTGAAAAATGTGTTTTGAAATACTTCGGACATTGTAAAATATTACCGTCGTTTTGGTTATGAACTAAAGGATTTTGGAAAATTTCTGTTTTGCAAAACAACTTTGGCTTCCGTAAATTAGAACGTTATGTGTTTATGTATTGAGGTTAAGTCGTGCAGTGAGTTGCTATATTATTATTCTCGTCAGAAAATCTGGGTTGTATGCCTACGTGGCGGGATACGTTGTTAGGTATCGTTCCCCACTTCAATGACCGAGGTATTAAACAAAGTGCTTTCAAAATTTCACCCCAGCAAAATCTTTCAAACTCGCGAATTCTTTTTATATTATCATTCGAACAAATACCTCGATAAACTTGTTTTTTTTAAAATATTACCGGTGTTGGACCACAATGGTATGCTTAATGTTTTAACCGTGTATGCTGAGGTATAGGTCGTTCATCTTTGTCAATGTGAACGTGTGAATATTGCATTGTGCTGCTGATTGTGGGCTTATATCGATTATGTGAGGTTTGTTTTATCTTGTTATTCTGATTGGATGTCCGTTCAGTATGCTAAGGGGTCGAGGTCGAGGCCGTGGCCGTGGTCGTGGTCATGGTCGTAATCGGGAGCAGGAGAGGGCGACTCCCTCCTTGCCAAGTACCAATCAGCTCAGTACAGATCAGGGATATTCGACTAGCGTTAATGTTGACGTTGGCGACGCCACCATCCTTCGTCAGGTGGTTGACCAGTTAGTGCAGATGAATCAGGCCGTACGTCAGGATGAGAACCCAAATAGGGATAACGGAACTAGTAAGTGGTTACGAGATGTGATGAAGATGCAGCCGCCCCGTTTTGTGGGTTCGTCTGACTTGTTAGGTTGGGAAAATTGGCTCTTCCAGTTGGACAGAATATTTGATGCTGTAGCTTGTCCAGATGATAGGAGGGTACCCATTGCTCAGTACCTACTCGACAAAGAAGCTGCAGACTGGTGGCACGCTGTAGTGCCTGCAGATCGTACACCTACATGGGCTGAGTTTAAGACCGCCATGGAGGCAGAGTATTGCCCGTTGCCTGTTCGTGAACGCAGAATCGTTGAGTTTTTCTCGGCTATGCCCCAGGATGTGTCAATATCCCAGGCGATAGTCGATTATAATCGACAGTTGGCTTATGTTCGTGATCAAGTGAGAAGGTGAAGCGGACAAGGTCCGATACTTCAATATGCGCATGAAACCCCATATCCGTTAGAGTATGGCTCCGCTCATGTGTACCACCCTGAAGGAATATCAGGACCGAGCTTTAGCCATTGAGATGGCCGTTTCTGTGACGGAATCTAGTTCAGAGAGTAAGAGACAGAAGACCTCGAGAAATTTTTCAAGAGGCCAGAGGAGTGAGATCCGTGAGCCTGTTGCTTCGCAGTTTCCTTCTGGGAGCACTCCTCGTTCGGTTGACCAGTCTAAGAACCTTACCCCAGAGGCGAGTAAGACGATCAGTGTGAAGACCTGCTTTAACTGCAGTCGTGTAGGCCATGCGAGACAGAATTGTCGTTCGCCACCGGTTAATTGTTTTAAGTGCGGCCAACTGGGGCACCAAGCGGTGCATTGTGAGACCGTTGCCAAGATGTTCGGGAATCGGGTTTTTGTTCCCACTTGGGGAGGGCTCGGTGGTGTCTAGTGATGTAGTTGTGTATCGTACTTTGTGCTGTAATTCGTGTAGAGATTGTTATTCGTTGCGTGAACTTTTTGGTTTTGTTTCTATTCTATCATGATGTTTTATTTTAAGTTTCGGGACGAAACTTAATTTTAATAGGATAGAATGTAATATCCGGTATTCTCGTTTTCCGTTATCTTGAATTGTTTGTGTTTTGACGTCGGATATTTTCTTGTTGATGAGAATCGGAATGATTTCTATCGTAATACTCTATTTGTTTCTATCACATAGCCGTTTTAGTCGGGTGCGACTTGTTGTCGCGTACGTTTCTTTGATTAAAGGTGTGAATATGATGTGGTATGTGATGCGTCATTAATTGATCGTTATTGTTTTGAATTATTGCCGGTGGCGTTGTTATGATCGTCGTGAGGCGTGTTTTCACGCTGTATATTCTTTCGCATTGCTTGTAACGTTTCGCCAATGGGCGAAAGTTATGCGTTTCTTGTGTATCTCGTTGAGGTTTCCTATTGGGATATTGCTTCTCCCTACTTGTTTTAAGTTTCGGGACGAAACTTCTTTTAAGGAGGGTAGAATGTAATATCCGCAATTTCGGATTTCCGGTAATTTTCATTTTTTGGCGGAGGTCCGTTTCGACGACTCGCTTTTGACCGTTTCGTCATTCTGAGAATATTTAATTCTACACTTTTTGTCATCCGAGTTCGTTTCGGTATCGTTTTGTTGAGTTTCGTGTTCTTAAATGACTTTTCCGCACTTGAGTTCGATTCTCGCGAATCTCGTCCGAAACTGTTGTTTCGAGTTTCTCGGAAGTTCATTTAATGTTATTATTCATGTTGTAAGTTTCGGTTTGGTGTTTCGATTGTGTATCAGGTATTTCGGACGTTTTGGGCCATTTTCGTAATTTCTCAAAGTTTGGGGTAGTTACTTTCGTTGTCAAATTTCGAGCCCTCGGGTGGTCGGAATTGGGTGTTCTCTTAGTATTCGGATTCGTCTTCGCGAGTACTTCATAATCGTGTTTTCGGTTTACGTTCAGGTCGGAGTTTCGGGATTTTTCGGACCGTCGGATCGACCGAGGCCTGGCTGGCCAGGCCTGGCCGAGTAACGGCCGTAATGGCGGCGATAGCACGGCCGTAATGCCGTTACGTGACGTAACGACCGCGATTACGTATGTACCATGTCCGCAGAATCGATCCAGAATTCGGCCTTGGCCGACATGACGTAGGCCTTGGCCGATTACGTACGTAAGCGGCCGCCAGGGTCGGCTATTTATAGGCTGGACCGAGTCATCCGGCCATTTCTCATCTTTTCTTCGTTCCTTCCGCGATTTTTCACCATAGATCGATGGTTTTGAGTAGAATCAACTTATATCAACATGTTTTGGAAGTTGTAATCATGGATTAACATCATCTTCCACCCGGATCGAAGGTAAGAACACCTAAACTTTTGGTTTTTGGATGTTCTTGAGGTTTCTTGGTGTTTTGGCCGATTTGCTTCGTTTTGATTCATATTATTGTTAGAACTTGATTGTAAACTCGTAATCATTCAATACCCTTGAAGTTTTGTGGAACGAATTTGAGTATTTCTTTGAATAATCGATTAAATTGGCCTATGCCCTCAAAGTGTCCGATAAAATGCTTCAATGGGTAAAACTTGGGAAGTTCCATACGTTTTCGTAGAATTGTGATTGAATTGATATCGTTGTGACTTAGGAACGAATTCTTGTGAAGAACTCGAGTCGGAACCCTTCCGTTCATTGCCTTCTTTGGGGTTCGAGCTTCCCGGTCGAACCGTGTTCTTCGGAGCGTTCGGTAGCGGTTATTAAGGCAAGTATCTTACTATACGACTTGTATCTTGTGACTAGTAATTACGTATGAGATGTATGATGAATTTGCTTGCCTTCGTAAATATGTTCCATTTGAGTTGGTTGTGTTTTCCGCAATTTGAAGGCTTTATGATAATAGTGTTATATCAGTATACGTGTTAGGCGTTGTGCCATTTGTGCAGGAATGCGACGTACATATGGGATGGTTGTACACTTGGTTGTGCAATGTATTGTGTACCGAATGTGTGTTATGTTGGTTAAATGTCGTTGATTGATGATAGTTGTTGCGAGTGTCGAGGTTGTGTTATGTGCGTGCAATGTACGATTTTGTGGTGATCAAGGTGATTGATTAATTGTGCTCATTGTTGTATGTAATGTGAATGTGAATATGTGTGTGACCGCTAAGTTCACTCGTGTTGGTTCGACGGGACCTACGAGGATTCGTGGCAGTGGACTACGGGATCAGAACTTAGTGAGGTACTGAGGTCCAATCATGCTGGTCTGACGAGGCCTACGATAACGCATGGCAGTGGACCATGAGTTTCGGACACAGTGCGTCCAACCGGGTGAGCTCGACGGGGCTTACGGTGACACGTGGCAGTGGACTACGGTGTCAGGACTGTGTGTGTGATTGTTGTGATTGATATAGTCCGTGCGGGTTGTTATGCCTACGGAGACACGTGACAGTGGATCACGGTGTCGGATATGGTTATGTTTGGTTAATAGTCCGTGTGGGTTGTTGAACCTACGGAGACACGTGACAGTGGATCACGGTGTCGGAATTGATTATGTTTGTTTAATTGTGCGTGATGTAGTCCGTGCGGGTTGTTGAACCTACGGAGACACGTGACAGTGGATCACGGTGTCATGAGCATGATACTTTTCAAATCAAAGTTTTTAAAGGAAAAGTTTTAAGAAAGAATGTTGGGCCGAGCCCCATGAGATTTATGGAAATGTTTCCGGTATTGTAAACTGTTGAATTATGAAACAAGTTTTGGGTTAAGGCCCTTAAGTTTTTCGAAAGGTTTTGTGAATCAGGACTTGAGGTCTTAAGGTTTTGAAATTCTAAAAATTCCCGAGATGATAATCTTATTTTCGAATGCTTCATAGCTTATCTTTCCTTGTGAAAACCTCCCGGGAATATTTGATACTTGATTATTATATTTGATCACGATTATTAATTGCTTGTTACATTTCGTATGATTTGATACTTGCACTAGTAAAACAGTGGAGTTTTACTAACCCCCGAGTAATCGGGGGGTGGATGTCTCTGCTTGCGTCGGTACATGCGATTCTGGTAGCAACACAGGATTGGCACAAGAGGATGACGAGCTACGATACTAATCATGAGTCGAGAGTTGTTCTGATTTTTGTTGTGTTGTCAGAGTTGATTTCAGTCTTCCGCTGTATTGTATTTCGACCCCTGTGTGGGTAATGTCATTTAAGTTTTGTTGATTGAGTTGTGTGACCTCATCGGTTTGTGTATTCACGTGTAAGTGACCATACGGTCTGTATTATTATATTGTTTGACCCTGGCCGGGCAAGCATTTGGTTATTTATGGATGTTTAGCCTGGTAGATCCTTGTGGAAAGGGTCTACGGCGTGTAATATTCTCATACGGTTTTGGGGATGTTACATCAAGTTCTTGCATCGACTGGTGTTTCAACTTCCAAACCCAAGTGGGGGATGAAGAAGAAACAAGTGGGCCAGAAGCAAGTGGCAAATCTCAAGGTAAAAGCAAGGCTCCTTAGCCTGAGGTGAACAAAAATCCTAAGGAAAAGTGTTACAATTGCGGTCAGAAAGGATATTTTAAAGCGGACTGCCTTGCTCTTAATAAAGATATGTCTCGTGCACTAGTAGTCAAAATATATTTGGAAACTTGTTCTACCACTTTGTCGATAGTAGATTCAGGCTCCACTGATCATGTTTTCTTTGACTCGCAAAATTTTCAGGTAACCAGATAGCTTAGTGCAGGTGATTACTATCAACTGGTGAGATTAGTCCAGACTTATGGTTGTAGCAGTGGGAGTCATGCAGTTGAACATTAGTGATAAGATATTAGTCCTTTAATGTACAATTGGTACTTGATTGTAGAATGAATTTAATTTTAGTATTAAATTGAGTTGTTATGGTTATTCAGTTTCTTTTGATGGTGATAATGGTATTATTAGAAGAAATAGTGAATATATTTGCAAAGGTATCTATACTGATAGATAATGTCATTAATACTGCACAAAATCCCACATATAAACATAAATCACTCAACTCTTTGTCTAAACCTAAAAAGAGAAATCAACCTACGAGCACAAACCAAATATATCTGCGGTATTTACGGTTAGGTCATGTAAACGTTAGAAGGATTCATAGATTCATAGATGATGGCCCATTAGATGAAATCCAAGTCGAGTCATTTTCAATATTTGAATCTTGTCTGGAAGGTAAAATGACCAAAAGAGTTTTTAGATCCAAGGGAACCGTGCTCAGAATGTGTTAGAATCGGTGCATACTAATGTATGTGTTCCAATGAACATCCAGGCTTGGGGTGGTTTCGAATACTTCATCACGTTTATAGATGATTATTCGAGATATGGATACATCTATTTGATGCGACATAAGTCTGAAACCTTTGACAAGTTCAGAGATTTCAAGGCTGAAATGGAGAAGTGTCATGGGGAGATTATCAAGTCACTACGATCTGATCGTGGTGGCAAATACCTTAGTGGAGAGTTTTTGGATTCTTGGCGGATAAGGGGATTATGTCTCTGCTCACAGTGCCGAGAACTCCATAACAAAATGGTGTTACTGAGAGAAGGAATAGAAATATTTTAGATATGGTTAGATCAATGATAAGTTACTCAGATTTACCTATTTTGTTATGGGGGTATGCCTTAGAAACAATGACATACATACTAAACCTGGTGCCTTCGAAATCAATTCCAAAAACACCTTTATAACTATGGAGTTGGCGGAACCCCAGTCTAGAACATGTTCGGATTTGGGGTACTCCAGCACATGTGCAGTGATAAGTTGGAATCTCGTACAGAGGTACCAGTGTTTGTAGGATACCCTAAGGGAACAAAAGGTAGATTGTTCTATAGTCCCCAAGATCAGAAGGTCATTATTAGCACCAGTGCCCGATTCCTAGAAGAGGATTACACTATTAGTCACAAGGCCATGAGCGGAATAATTCGGGAAGAGTTGAGGAGCGAGACTCCATCTATAGCAATCATGCAAGCACCAACTGACATTGCACCACGTATCAATTTCGGGACTTCTGCACCGACTTAAGATTTGCCTTGTCGTAGTGGGAGGGTTATTCGTCAACTGGAATGATTCATAGGTGTTGGAATATTTTATTCCAAATATTCATTAATATAGTTTTGATGATTAACTTGCTAAACAAAAGAAAACAACAAAGAAGCAAAACAAAACAACGAACGAGTAGAAGACGCAAAAAGTTGATCAAACTGCAAAGCTAGCGCACGCTAGAGATCAAGGTTAGTGCAAGTTAACGAAGCCACCTGCAAATCAGCCGAGTACAAAGTTACCTGAAGACAAAGTTACCTGATAATGATAGCGCATGCTAAGGACTAACGCACGCTATCGAAGGAATATGACCGTTGTGAAGACTTTCAACACAGAATGACGTATTCACTGAAATAAGACATAGCACACGCTATGGATGATCTTTAGCGCACGCTGAAGAGCATTTGAATTTAAACATATAAAGGTTGGAAGATTCGGTGAAAAGTCAGAAGTCAAAAGCCACAGACGGATATATGACGCAAGCAATGATGTAATATTAGCGCACGCTACAAGAAGATATTAGCGCACGCTAACTGATAGAGGCAGTAGCCACTGGACTGAAGTTGCAAGCAGATAATGTACGTAACCATGCAGAATAACATACGTAACAGGAAATAGCGCATGCTAAAGCAAGAGACTAGCGCACGCTAAGTGAGACTGGCAGTAACGGCTAGTTGGATGAAAATGGCTATAAATACCAAACCATTTGGTATCAAACAATACAACAACATTGAGCAAAGTATTCATACTTGAGATATCATTGTAATCATTATAGTTGTTTTATTTGAGCTTATATTGTTTAGTGATTGAGTGTTATATACGAAATAATACAAGAGAGGAAAAAGAAAGGATACGATTGGATTCGTTGTTATAAGGATCAAGGATCCGGCATTGTTAGAATCGCAATTGATATCACGTGAAGTTTATCTAGTACCCATAGAAAGCCCGATTGGTTGATTCCTTGTCCAATAGAAATGGAAAACGGTTTAACTTGGACCGACAGAAAGATAAGTGATTGAACAGTTTAATAGAACCGATAGAAGATGAGTTTGTAATGGTTATCCCTCGACCGATAGAAGAGAGGTGCAGAGGTTTATCTTTATCCTATAGAAAAAAGATACCGAGAGAGGACGTAGGCACGTTTAGCCGAACCTCTATAAATCCTTTGTCAATTTATTTTCTACACCTTTATTTAAATCACTTCCGTAACGCGAAAGAGTTTTATAACTCTATATCCAAATGGCGATACCAACCAATCTTGCTCCAACAATTGGTATCGGAGCGGTACCTCCTAGAAGCGGCTTAACATCCGAGGACAAGTCGATCCAAATGAGGTTTTAATTTGCCCCGGTAGAAGGTCTTGCCTTGAACCAATCACCATTCTTTGATGGATCAAATTATATGATGTGGAAGAAAAAGATGTCGATCTTCATTCGTGCCTATGATATAGAAATCTGGAAGATCATTTGTCTTGGCCCGAAAGTTCCAATCAAATCCCATGGATCTCGTAAGAGTTTCGAAGAATATAATGACGAGAATTGGAAGAAGGACCATCTAAATTGTGAGGCTACTCAACTTTTATGTTGTTCCTTAACTCTAGAAAAAGTCAATCGTATCTCATCATGTGAAAGTGCTAAAGAGATATGGAAAATTCTTGAAATCACACACGAGGGAACAATTCAAGTCAAGGAGACGAAGATCAATATGATTCTCCATGACTACGAGTTATTCATGATGAAGGGTGACGAGTCCATCGCCAACATGGTCGATCGATTTTTGGTCATTACTAATGGACTTGCTTCATTCGGAAAATCGTTATTGAGTAGTGATAAAGTCAAGAAAATCTTACGATCACTAGATAGGGAATGGGACGGCACTGTGACGGCGATCATGGAATCTAAAGATCTCAAAACGCTTGATTTTAGCTCCCTCGTTGGTTCGCTAATTAATTATGAGATAGTTCTAAAATCACGGAACACCAAGCCGAAGCCGAAGGAAAGAACGATAGCCATGAGAGCGGAGATGTCAAGAAAACAATAAATCCGGGTCGATGATATTGACGAAGAATCGGCATATTATGCCAAGAATATTAATAAGTTTCGAAACTTATTAAACCGGAGAAAGAAAGACATCAAAATGGGTAAATCTAAGAAATTCGACAATTGTCGAATCTGTGGTAAACCAGGCCACTTCACACAGAATTGCTGAGAAAATCAAAAGAACGAAGTCTTAATTGCCACGTGGAGTGACGAAGAGGAGGATGAAGATTTCATTAATCAAAATAACCTTGCACTTATGGCAAGAAGTACATTCGACGAAAGCGACGTTGAAAGCCAGGTTAGTACATCGTCTCAAGATGAATATTTGAAGCATCCAAATTACTACATACAAATTTTCAAAATTCTTTATCCGAAATTAAATCCCTCCAATCCAAAAATAAATTATTGGAAATTGAAATTTCCAAAATTCTTGAAAAAGGGAAATTTATTGAGATTGATCATTCTTATTGCCTTGAAAATGAAAATATTTTAAAGAATGATCTTTTGAAAGTTCAAAACGAACTAAAGATTTTAACGAAGAAATTTTCATGTGGAAATGATAAACTTAATCAAATATTACCAGTTCAAACTTTAAACAAACAGGGGTTAGGATTCAAACCGCATACTAAAAATGAATCCTTAAATCTCAAAATACCCCGATGTGAAAAATGGTTAAAAATTGGGCACCATATTTCGAATTGTAAAAGCCCACGTCGGACGATTAAAATTAAAAAGATTTGGATTCCAAAAGGAACCACTATTCCAAACATCGTCTATGTAAATGAAAAACGACCGACTTTTGGTTGGATTCCCCAAAATTAATTTTTATCAATTAGTATTTTTATTGATATTTTCAAAATTGGTATTTTACTCAGGGGGAGTATTATATTTTTTCATAAAGGGATAGATTTTTGTCAGGGGGAGTTTTACCTTTTTTATGCACATTTTATCATATAACATTTTATCATCAATTGGTATACTTTATTTACACTTTTTGCTGATAACAAAAAGGGGGAGAGAGAGATAAAAAGTGTCATGGAAGAATGACGAGAAAAATAAAAAGTAAAAAGGGCGAGAGAAAAATAAAAAGGAGAAAAGTCAAAAAAGAAAACGAAGAATTTGAAAAATAAAAAGAAGAAGTCGAAAAGGAGAAAAAGAAAAGATGGGAGAAACTAACGAAACGATCAAAGCCGAAAACTTTGATTCGTATAAATATGTGTATATTTTATCTTGCAGATTTTATCCAATTCAAGGTGTTGTTTAGTAATCATCAAAAAGTGGGAGATTGTTGGAATATTTTATTCCAAATATTCATTAATAAAGTTTTGATGATTAAGTTATTAAACAAAGAAAAACAACAAAGAAGCGAAACAAAACGACGAACGAGTCGAAGATGCAAAAACTTGATCAAACTGCAAAGCTAGCGCACGCTAGAGATCAATGTTAGCGCACGCTAACGAAGCCACCTGCAGATCAGACGAGTACAAAGTTACCTGAAGACAAAGTTACCTGATAATGATAGTGAACGACTAACGCACGCTATCGAAGGAATATGACCGTTGTGAAGACTTTCAACACAAAATGACGTATGCACTGAAATAAAATATAGCGCACACTATGGATGATCTTTAGCTCACGCTAAAGAGCATTTGAATTCAAACATATGAACGTTGGAAGACTCGGCGGAAAGTCATAAGTCAAAAGCCACAAACGGATATATGACGCAAGCAATGATGTAATATTAGCGCACGCTACAAGAAGATATTAGCGCACGCTAACTGATAGAGGCAGTTGCCACTGTCCTGAAATTGCAAGCAGATAACGTATGTAACCATACAGAATAACGTACGTAAAAGACAATAGCGCATGCTAAAGCAAGAGGCTAGCACACGTTAAGTGAGACTGCCAGTAACGGCTAGTTGGATGAAAATGGCTATAAATATCAAACCATTTGGTATCAAACAATACAACAACATTGAGCAAAGTATTCATACTTGAGATATCATTGTAATCATTATAGTTGTTGTATTTGAGCTTATATTGTTTAGTGATTAAGTGTTATACACGAAATCATACAAGAGAGGAAAAAGAAAGGATACGATTGGATTCGGTGATATTAGGATCAAGGACCCGAAATTGTTAGAATCGCAATCGATATCTACGTGAGGTTTATCTAGTACCCATAGAAATCTAGATTGGTTGATTCGTTGTCCAATAGAAAAGGATAACGGTTTACCTTAGACCAAAAAAAGACAAGTGATTGAACGGTTTACTCGGACCGATAGAAGACGAGTTTGTAATGATTATCCCTCGACCGATAGAAGAGAGGTGCATAGGTTTATCTTTAGCCTATAGAAAAAGATACCGAGAGAGGACGTAGGCACATTTGGCCAAACCTCTATAAATCCTGTGTTGATTTATTTTCTGCACCTTTATTTAAATCGCTTCCGCAACGCGAAAGAGTTTTATAACTCTATCTCTAAATGCCGATACCGACCAATCTTCCTCCAACAATTGGTATCGGAGCGGTACCTCCTAGAAGTGGCTTAACATCCGAGGAGAAGTCGATCCAAATGGTGTTTCAATTTACCCCGGTCGAAGGTCTTTCCTTGAACCGACCACCATTCTTCGACAGATCAAATTATATGACGTGGAAGAAAAAGATGTCGATATTCATTCGTGCCTATGATATAGAAATCTGGAAGATCATTTGTCTTAGCCCAAAAGTTCCAATCAAATACGACGGATATCTTAAGAGTTTCAAAGAATATAATGACGAGGATTGGAAGAACGACCATCTAAATTGTAAGGATACTCAACTTTTATATTGTGCCTTAAATCCAGAAGAAGTCAATTGTATCTCATCGTTTGAAAGTGCTAAAGAGATATGGAAAATTCTTGAAATCACACACGAGCGAACACCTCAAGTCAAGGAGACGAAGATCAATATGCTTCTCCATGACTACGAGTTATTCATGATGAAGGGTGACGAGTCCATCACCATCATGCTCGACCGATTTTCGGTCATTACTAATGGACTTGCTTCGTTCGGAAAACCGCTATCGAGTAGTGAGAAAGTCAAGAAAATCTTACGATCACTACCTAGGGAATGGGACGGCACTGTGACGGCGATCATAGAATCTAAAGATCTCAACACGCTTGATTTTAACCCCCTCGTTGGTTCGCTAATTAATTATGAGATAGTTCTAAAATCACGGAACACCAAGCCGAAGCCGAAGGAAAGAACGATAGCCATGAGAGCGAAGATGTTAAGAAAAGAAGAAATCCCAGTCGATGATAGTGATGAAAAATCGGCATATTATGCCAAGAATATTAAAAAGTTTCAAAACTTATTAAACCGGAGAAAGAAAGACATCAAAATGGGCGAATCTAAAAAATTCGACAATTGTCGAATCTGTGGTAAACTAGGCCACTTCGCACAGAATTGCCCAGCAAATCAAAAGAAAGAAGTCTTAATTGCCACGTGGAGTGACGAGGACGAATATTTCATCAATCAAAATAACCTCGCACTTATGGAAAGAAGTACATTCGACGAAAGCGACGTCGAAAGCCAGGTTAGTACATCGTCTCAATATGAATTATTTGAAGCATTCGAATTACTGCATACCGATTTTCAAAATGCTTTATCCGAAATTAAATCCCTCCAATCCAAAAATAAATTATTGGAAATTAAAATTTCAAAAATTCTTGAAAAAAAAGAAATTTATCGAGACCGATCATTCTCATTGCCTTGAAAATGAAAATATTTTAAAGAATGATCTTTTGAAAGTTCAAAACGAACTAAAGATTTTAATGAAGAAATTTTCGTGTGGAAATGATAAATTTGAACAAATGTTATCAGTTCAAAAATTTACTTTAAACAAATAGGGGTTAGGATTCAAACCGCATACTAAAAATGAATCCTTAGATCTCAAAATACCCCGATGTGAAAAATGTTTAAAAATTGGGCACCATATTTCGAATTGTAAAAGTCCACGTCGGACGATTAAAATTAAAAAGATTTGGATTCCAAAAGGAACCACTATTCCAAACATCGTCTATGTAAATAAAAAACGACAGTCTTTCGGCTGGATCCCCAAAAATTAATTTTCATCAATTAGTATTTTTATTGATATTTTCAAAATTGGTATTTTACTCAGGGGGAGTATTATATTTTTTCATAAATGGAGAGATTTTTGTCAGGAGGATTTTTAGCCTTTTTATGCTTATTTTATCATCAATTGGTATACTTTATTTACACTTTTTGTTGATAACAAAAAGGGGGAGAGAATAGTTGAATGGGATAAAAAGCATCATGGAAGAATGGCGAGAAAAATAAAAATTAAAAAGGGGGAGAGAAAAATAAAAAGGAGAAAAGTCGAAAAAGAAAATGAAGAAGTTGAAAAATGAAAAGAAGAAGTCGAAAAGGAGAAAAAGAAAAGATGGGAGAAACTAACGAAATGATTAAAGCCGAAAACTTTGATTCGTCTAAATATGTATATATTTTATCTTGCAGGTTTTATCCAATTCAATGTGTTGTTTTGTAATCACCAAAAAGGGGGAGATTATTGGAATATTTTATTCCAAATATTCATTAATAAAGTTTTGATGATTAAGTTGTTAAACAAAGGAAAACAACAAAGAAGCGAAACAAAACAACGAAGGAGTCGCAGACGCAAAAAGTTGATCAAACTGCAAAGCTAGCGCACGCTAGAGATTAAGGTTAGCGCACGCTAACGAAGCCACCTGCAGATCAGACGAGTAGAAAGTTACCTGAAGACAAAGTTACCTGATAATGATAGTGCACGCTATATGAGAAGGACTAACGCACGCTATCGAATGAATATGACCGTTGTGAAGACTTTCAACACAGAATGACATATGCACTAAAATAAGACATAGCGCACGCTATGGATGATCTTTAGCGCACGCTAAAGAGCATTTAAATTCAAACATATGAACGTTGGAAGACTCGGTGGAAAGTCTGAAGTCAAAAGCCACAAATGGATATATGACGCAAGCAATGATATAATATTAGCGCACGCTACAAGAAGATATTACCGCACGCTAACTGATAGAGGCAGTAGCCACTAGACTTAAGTTTCAAGTAGATAACGTATGTAACCATGCAGAATAACGTACATAACAGGCAATAGCGCACGCTAAAGCAAGAGGCTAGCGCACGCTAAGTGAGACTGGCAATAACGGCTAGTTGGATGAAAATGGCTATAAATACCAAACCATTTGGTATCAAACAATACAACAACATTGAGCAAAGTATTCATACTTGAGATATCATTGTAATCATTCTAGTTGTTGTATTTGAGCTTATATTGTTTGGTGATTGAGTGTTATACATGAAATCATACAATAGAGGAAAAAGAAAGGATACGACTGGATTCGGTGTTATTAAGATCAATGATCCGGCATTGTTAGAATCGCAATCGATATCTACGTGAGGTTTATCTAGTATCCATAGAAAGCTAGATTGGTTGATTCTTTGTCCAATAGAAAAGGAAAACGGTTTAACTTTGACCGACAGAAAGACAAGTGATTGAACGGTTTACTCGGACCGATAGAAGACGAGTTTGTAATGATTATCCCTCGACCGATAGAAGAGAGGTGCAGAGGATTATCTTTAGCCTATAGAAAAAGATACTGAGAGAGGACGTAGGCACGTTTGGCCGAACCCCTATAAATCCTGTGTCGATATATTTTCTACACCTTTATTTAAATCGCTTCCGCAACACGAAAGAGTTTTATAACTCTATCTCCAAACGGCGATACCGACCAATCTTGCTCCAAAAATAGGCATGTGAAAGCCTTCAGACTCAATCCCAGGTAGATATGAATCATATCCCTTGACTTACAAGGAGGCAATCCGAGATAAAGATGCCAACTCCTGGAAAGTGGCAATGGAATCATAAATGGGATCTATGGATTTCAATCAAGTGCGAGATATAGTAGAACTACCTGATGTGGTACAAAGAATGAAAGAAGGTGACGGGAAGGTTGAAACCTTCAAAGTAAGGATTGTAGCGAGAGATTATACTCAAAAGAAGGGCATCAATTACAATGAAACTTTTTTGTCGGTAGCCAGGCTTAAGTCAATCCGGATTCTTTTAGCTGTAGCTGCGCACTTGGATCTGGAGATTTATTCTTGAATGGCAGTCTAGACAAGGAGATCTATATGCTCCAACTAGAGGGAATCATTAATGAAGGAGAAGAGCACTTGGTGTGCAAGCTTCAGAGATGCATTTATTGACTTAAGCAAGCATCTAGATCTTGGAACACTCGATTTGATGAGGTTGCCCAGTGAGAGTTTTATGTATAAGAAATGCAATGGAAGCATATTGGTGTTTCTTGTACTATATGTAGATGATATATTTAGATTGGAAACAATGCGAAAGAGTTAATAGACGTACGGGTATGGCTATCTGAGCAGTTTGACATGAAGGATTTGGGAAAAACAGGACACATCCTTGGGATCAGGATCTTTAGAATCAGGATCTTTGGTGATCGAAAGAAAAGGAAAGCAGTTTAGCATGGAGAATTCAAATAAAGGTTTTTTATCTTATAGACATGGAATTCAACTATCTAAGGATATATGTCCTAAGACACAAAATGATAGAGATGGCATGAAGCCAGTCCCTTAATCGTCAGCAGTGGGAAGCCTCATGTATGCTATGCTTTGTACTAGACCAGATATCTGTCATGCCATAGGCATGGTTGCTAGATATCAGTCGAACCCTGGATCAGGATACTGTATTTCTGTCAAGCATATACTCTAGTACCTGAGAAGGACTAGGGAGTACATGTTAGTATATCAAACAGATGACTTATGTCTAGTGGGTTATACTAACTCAGATTTTTCATTAGACAAAGAGAAGTCGAAGTCTAATTCAGGTTATGTATTTACTCTGGTAGGTGGAGCCATTAGTTGGAGGAGTGTGAAGCATAAATGCATATCAGAATCTACCATGGAATCCAAGTACGTGGCAGCTTCCGAGGCAGCCAAAGAGACAGTGTGTCTCAAGTACTTCCTGCCGGACATAGATGTAATTCCTGATTTGCCAAAGGGTATTACACTTTACTGTGATAATACCGGTGCAGTCGCAAATTCGAGTGAACGATGAGCTCGGAATACAAGTAAACATATCTACCGCAAGTACCATATCATACGACACTTTGTAAAGAAAAGAGACGTAGTTGTAGCTAGGGTTGCATCGGAAGATAATCTTGCTGATCCTTTCACAAATGGCTTACCCTCGAAAGTTTTTGAAGGGCATGTGGAGGGAATGGGATTACGGTGTATGGCAGCATTGCTTTGAGTATAAGTGGGAGATATGATAGACTATGTAATAGAGTAGTATACTTAAAAGCATGTTTTGAGTATAAATGGAAGATTGTTAGGGTTGTATGCTACAAAACATATTTTACGCTTATATTACCTTATTCCCCTGTAACTACCTATGAGTTTGTCACATATTTTGCGTATTAATTCACGTTATGGTTATATAAATGTATGGTCTATTTATTTTATATTATAGATAATTTGGTGTGTTGGTGTCATATGGCAGATCACATTGTCGGTGCCTTATAAAATAATATAATAGCTCACAACCTATATAATTATTCGAAAAATTATGTGAAAGATTGTAATGTATGCTTGAGTTGGTCTTGATTATTAGCATATATTAGTGTATTAGTATACATTGAACTGGATCACAGCGGTATAGTATCTTGGATAATTATTATTTTTTAATTCTATTATATAAAATTTATTTTTGTATTTATAATCATTATTGCTTTGATTTACCGTGGGTGAGATTCACAGTGATTGACTCAATGTGCTTCGTATCTTGGGCAATAATATTATTGGTGTTACAATTAATATTACAACTAGAAATCGTGTCCCAACTCATGCGGGTTGATGATGCCCCCTTGAGGAGCTCGAGAATGATTATTATACCAAACTCTGCATGTGGTTTTAATTCCGATATAATAATAAGGTTTGAGTGGTACTACTATTGGATAAGCAATTAATTAATTAAAGCTATCAGTAGCTTGATTTGATTAATAAATATTCGATATCATAAACACGAAAAATTATACATTTAAATAAGAAGCCTGATTTCATAAATTGGGATTTGGTATGGAAGTGCAATATTAATTCTTTTGTAGATTGAATTGATATTAGTAAACTCAACCATATTAGGATGGACTTAGTATGAAAGATTGGGTTATACTAGGAGTCCTAATCTAATCCTCTTTAAGATCCCTAGAGTAGCCTAAAGCCTATAAATAGGACACAATAAGGGGATTCAGCTGTGACATTTATTGTATGAGGGAGATTTAGATTTCTTTTCATCTTGTGATTAATTATAGATCTTGATTTTTATAGTGATCAAATACTAGAAAATAAGAAAGAAAAGCCGAGAGTCTCTTGTGAAAGGTTCAGCTGATCCAAGTTGAAGTTCAAGCAAGATCCCGTAGTTAGTTGCCCACATAATGTCCGGATTAAGGCGGCGATATATTCTAGAAGATTTGAGAAAACGATCAAAAAAATCATTTTGCTTCAAAGGTAATATCATGGTCTTTTGATCTAGATTGTGATATTAATTTTACCAACTATATTTAATAAATAATAAATAGTATTTAAATTGATTATTAATCTTACTAGTTAATTAATTAACATGCCTAAATAGATATTGTACTTCTGGATGAATAAAACGTATTATCAAATTTGTTGAAATTTTGCTTCTATTATCAAATTTATTAATAAAACATATTATCAAATTCAAATATCTGAAGATTCATGATTATTGGATAACCTCCAAATTTCATGATGATGACCATAAGTCGCAAATTGTAACACCCAATATTTTTCTATTATGTTCCACCATTTTTTTTTCCTATTATGACCAACATATTTTATATTATATTTGGATCATGAAACTATTTTCAAGGCATATCTTATTTTTTATTGAGCATTCATTTTTATATTCACGCGTTTATTTTATTTAAAGACAGATTTTATCCCGAACTTTTCTCAACTGCATAATAATTACAGTTCATCCATTTTATTTATTTTATTTTATAGCCCCAAAAGACATAATTTTAAAGTAATTGTTGGGCTATATTTTTTATTTTTAGACCTGTATTAGATGTATAATTTATTTCAAGTACCATAAAATTTTTATTTTTGTATCTAGTATTTTCCATATCAAAATACACATTATTTTTAGTTTAATATTCAATTAAATTGTCAAATTGGGTCTAAAAATATTGTAGTGCAGGCTTAATATAATGATCAAAAGTGAGCCAAATAATTTGGCTTAAAGCGAGTCAAGTCGGCGTAAGAGGATCTGACTTCACTTTTTTTTTTGGGATAAAAGTAGGACTAAAAAGTCCTAAGAAACTAACCAGCAACAACACGGGGTGCAAAAACTCCCATTACATTAGACAGCAACAAGATTGAAACAGGCCAACTGACGTTCAATTTAATTGGAGGCAGGTTCTATTTCTAGTGGCGAGAAATCGAATTTCTCAAATTTCCATGATCTCTTAGTTTTTTTACTAAGGGTTAGGTCCTAGCTTCCAGAGTAGCTGGTGAATAGTTACAATATCATGTGCTTCAAGCGGCAATGTGGGAGGCCTGATGCCAGTGGGAATCTGCGGTTGAATTATGGAAACCCGGCATGCCTATCTATCGGGGTCTAGCATGGAGCAATCACTTGGGGGATAACTTCTTGAGCGCGGAAGTAAAGTATATTTAATTGTTAGTCAGTTACATTATCTCGCGGTTTAACTGCAAGCTGTTCTGCGGGACCGAAGCTATTTCTCATAGAATTAGTCATACGAAATATGGACCACCTATGTATCAAAAAAAAAAAATTGAAACACTATGAGAAGGAGCCTCGTAAATAATCAAATCATCATCCTCGGAACAACCGATGAAAGCTCGAGCATCAGCACATTGATTAGTTTCCCTATAGCAATGAGAAATGCGCACCTCCTACTCCTCAGCAAGCAAGTTTCTAATACAGTTGACAAGACTACTATAATGTTGGCTCTTTCTATTTTTAGTAACTTTTATTTTTAGTATATTTTTAGTTTCTCGTGACTCGCTTGTAATCGCTTTGATATTTTGAAATTATCTTGGTCTGCACATTTGGCCATAACGAGTTTTAGGACTCCTTTATGAGAATGCATATATTGAGGTAATTTTTCCGCGTTTAGATCCGATTCTTGTAAATCTTATTCGAAACTGTCGTTACATTATTTCCACAAGTTCGTTTAATATACTTAGATGTATCATTAGTTTGGGTATTGTCGAATCGTGATTTTCGGATGTTCGGGCTGTTTTGTAATTTCTCGAAGTTTTGGACTTTGATTTTGGTGTTTGTTTTCCTTACCTTTGGGTGACAGGAATCACGTTTTTTTTAGCGCTTGAGTTTGTATGTTGGTATTCCTCATAAGCGCTTCTTATAACCTTCGAATCTTGTAATATTCGGGCTGCATTCAAACTGATCGGGCTTCACAGCTGTACTGCTGTGCAGAGGGACTAGCGCATACTAATTCTTTTTATCAGCGCATGATAAATTGTTACATTAGCGCATGCTAATAGTCTCATTAGCGCACGTTAATGGGTGCGAGACAGAACACTCAGATTTTGGCGCACGTTAGCGCATGCTAATAGTCTCGTTAGCACACGCTAATGGGTGAGACAGAACACTCATATTTTGAGGCCCGTTAGCGCACGCTAAGCATCAGCTTAGCGTGCGCTAAATTGTGCATGTATGTATAGTCATATAGGAGTCAACCTTCATCATTTTTCACCCCTTCTCCTTTCCCTTGGCGACCAGCAGCGGTTTGAGCGTTTGAGTGTGAAACCCCTCCATATATTATCATCTAACAATATATTCAAATTCCTAATATGGATTTAAAGCATCTGATCTTCCTTCATCATCCTAATTGAGGTAAATCTCTTAAAACCCTAGTTTTGGGGATTTTGGGAGTTTCTTATGGTTTTGTCTTTGTATCCTGATTTAGTCTAGATTGATGACAGATTATGATTGTGTAATCATAATCCACTATTTTCCTTAAGGTTTTGTGGATTAATCTTCGTAATTCTACCGCTAATCAATTATGGTCGATTATGCCCTCGTAATGTTCGTTAAAAGGTTATAATGGGTAGGCTTTAGTACAATCCCTTATTTTTGAGTAGCATTATGGTTGATTGAATATCGTTAAGGTTGAATTAGCGGGTAAAGTTCGGACCGAAGTCCTTTACGTTAACCGTTTTCTTGCGTAATACTAATCAAGGCAAGTACATGTATTACATTATGTTATGTATGATGTTATTCCGATATGATTGATAATCTGTGAAAATATTAAGTGTGCGTGAGTGGTTTGTCCACCCGGGGATGGGTCCAACGGAGCCTCTGAGGATCTATGCTAAGAGCGCTGGATAATGGACGTGGTTTCTCACATGTGGACGGTTTGAAGGGACCTCTGGGGTCGATGCTAAGGGGCATGATCGCGGGTTACCTTTTGTGTTGTTATTCATGATGGTGGTGCATTAGTATGTGTTATAATATTCCAAAATATATATATTACTTTACATATATTTTAGAACGAGAAAGTGATATTTGAAATGTACATATACATAGTGTCATGTAATTGTATAGATGCACTAGCTATTCGAATGCTAACCCCTTAAATGGAGGAAATGCGATGCATTTCTGGTATTGGATAGTTCGAGGAGCAGGCATGAGAAGTGCACGCAAAGGAAGGTCAACCTTGTTATTAGGCTCGAGTCTTGGGAGCTTATTCCCAACTTCTTTTATTGTCCGATGGAGTCAGTTTAATAAACTTTTTTTTCCTATTTTTAAAACTGGTGTCTAAGTCCCCTGTGCGGGAAATGATTTTATTTACTTTATGTCGTACCTTGTTTTTACCCAAATGTATTGACCGAGCCCAAATATATATTATCAAGTGTTTATGTTTAAAGGGCAAGTGTGTGTATGTGATTGATTAGCCTGGTAGACCTTGAAGAAGGTTCTACTGCGTGTAATTGTTGGAAATAAAATGCAGCAGAAGCAAAATTGTAAGTATTTGAATACAGCGTTTTACGCATCCACAAGCACAAAATATATTTAGGCATGCTAATTAGTTATTACTAGATTAATAAGTAAATTAAATACAATTTATTATTTAGTAAATAATATTGTTTGTGAATTTAATATCCTAATCTAGATCAAGAGATCATAAGATATTACCTTTTGAAGCGAAGTGGTTGCTATTTTTGATCTCTTCCTCAGAACCTTCTAGAGTATGATACATCCTTAGTCAGGGCGTTGTGTGGGCAATGAACTATCGAATCTTGATTGATAATGGAGATGGATCGGCTTAAATTTCTATTCTTACGACTCCCGATTTTTTTTTCTTCAAGTAGTTCCGACTGATAGCAAGAATTAAAGTGTTATCTCAATTATGGAATCAAAGACACAAGTCAAGATCCGCAATAACACACTTGGAAGAAAAAAATTGAAATCCTTGTGTAAGATGTTATGTCACAGCCGAACCCCCTTCGACATGTCATCTTTATAGGCTTTAGACTACTCGGGAGATCTTAAGGAGGATTAGGGTTAGGACTCTTAATGTAACCCAACCTTCCATATTAAGCCCTTACTAATATGGTTGAGTTCACTAATATCAATTCAATCCACTAAAGAATTAATATTGCACTTCCAACCCAAATCTCAATTTACAAAATCGAGCTCCTTATTTAAATATATTATTTCTCGTGTTTAAGATATTGAATGTCTATTAATTAATTTAAGCTACTGACAGCTTTAATGAATTAATTTATTATCCAAGAGTAGTACCACTCGAACCTAATTATTATATCAGAATTAAATCTACCTACAGAGTTTAATATAATAATTATTATCGAGCTATTCAAGGGGACATCATCAGCCGGCACAAGTCGGGACACGATTTCCAGTTATAATAATAATTGTCATGTAAATAATATTATTGCTCAAGATACGAAGCATATTGAGTCAATCACTGTGGCTCTCACCCATGGTAAATCAAAGTAATAAATATTATAAATACATTAAATATTATATACTTACAATTAAGAAATAATAATTATCCGAGATTTATGTTCTTCTTATGAGTTAGTACAAAAGACACTATCTCACTGCGATCCTGTTCAACATATGCAAATACGCTAATGTATGCTAATAATCAAGACCAACTAATCTCGAGCATACATTACAACCTTTCATATAATTTGTCTAGTAATTATATAGGTTGTGAACTATTATATTATTTTATAAGGCACTGATAATGTGATCTTCCGTATGACACCAACATACCATATTATCTACAATAAATAAATAGACAACACATTTGCATAACCATAAGGGGAATTAATACAAAATATGTGATAAAATATAATTAATATTCTCATAGGTAGTACAGAAAAATAAGATAATACAAGCATAAAGTATGCTTTGCAGTATATAATCCTGACACTAATGACTCTTGAGTTATTTGGGGTGTTACATTTATAGTATCAGAGCTTAGGTTATGGATAACTAAGCGGTCGATCAAGTTATAAGAGTCAGTTGTTGAGCCTAACATCATCGTGTTATCATCTCTCAGTGCGACCCGTGGCTGTAAGTCTTCTCAAACTATTATGTTCTCGTACTGCTCCTTAAGTGAGTTATAATGGTAATGTTGAGGCGCTTGATGATGTAAATTGTGAATTGTGCTGATTTTGTCCCACTTTATTTCTTATCTCTTCAGTATGTTGAGAGGTCGTGGCAGACCAGCTCGGTCGTGGTCGTGGTGCTGCTGATGAAGAAATTACGCATTCTGAGTCAGCGACTGATTCGGCATCACATACTGTATTGAATACTCTGCCTTTGAGTTCTGATGTGCAGACTTTTCAGTTAGCCAGGACCAGTCGGAGAGTAATAACACCGACATTGGAGCTACCACTATTCTTCAGCAATTGGTAGCTCAATTGGCTAAGATTGCTTAGGTGGGCATCAGAATCCTCCCCCGACCATGGAAGACGGAACTAGCAAATGACTCCAGAAGGTGACGAAGATGCACCCCCCTCATTTTGCTGGTTCTACTGATTCATTGGGATTGAAAATCTGGCTCTTCCAGTTAGGAAGAACTTTTGATGTCGTGGCTTGTCCGGGAGATAGGAAGGTGCCTATTGCCCAATACCTCATGGCTAAGGAAGCTGCAGATTGGTGAAAGACAGTGTCACGTAGGTATTATATAGCTACTTGGGAAGAGTTTAAGACCACCATAGAGGCAGAACAATGTACGCAACCGGTCTGGGAGTGCAGAATTATCAAGTTCTTTAGAGCTACACCACAGCTAGTGCTAATATCCCAGGACATCAGGAATTGAACTATGTTAGGGACCAAGTGAAAACTGAGGCGAATAAGATTCACTATTTCAATATGCGTATGAAGCCCCATATCCAACAAAGTATGGCGCCTCTCATGTGTACTACACTGAAGGAATATCAGGATCGTGCTTTGGCGATTGAGATGGCTATCCCAGCATCGGGGATTGGCTCCGAATGAAAACCAAAAGACTACTGGCAACTTCTCATCCAGTAAGGGTGGTGGATATCCTAAGTCACAATCTACCCATGCATAGGGTTGGAGACCATTTTAGCATGTTGGTAGCTATCATGGCAAACTTTCAGGTCAGTCTTCTGTTTCTGGTGGCAAAGTTTGTTTTACTTGTTATTCTTCCAGGCAGACTGCGCATCATGCACTTCATAGCGAGACTGTTGCTAGAATAGTCAGAACTCCGATGGCATCTACGATGCAGAGAGAGTCTAATGTCAATCAGAAGGCCCTAGTTTCTCAGACTCATAAAATAGTTTAGGTCGTGGTAGAGGTTGGGGTCAGCCGGATCGTTGGGGAGTGCCGAGTTCGGGATCATCACATCCCCGTCTATATCAGATGAGACGCGTAGATGAGGCAAACGCTTCAGTGGCATTAGGTACCACTCATATGATTTCTTATTCAGTTTTGGTATTTTTGATTCGGGTCCCACACATTCTTTTATTGCATTAAATTGTATTCGTCGTCTTGGTATTGATTGTTTATTCCAGTGTGAGCTATTTGTAGTGAGTGTGCTTAGTGGGGATCGTATGATTGGGAATCGGGAAGTCAGAAATGATCCGGTGAAAATTAGGAATCGAGATTGGCCCTAGAATCTCATTGTTGTAGATTTAAAGGGAGAGGATTTCATCCTCAATGACGATTAGCTGAATTGTCATGGTGCTATCATGAACTATCAGAGTCGTACTATCTCGATAGTGACTGAGGATGGCACCGAGTATACTCTTGTGGATCGTAAACTAGGTACATCTCGGAGTGTGATCAGCACCTTGCAAGTGATGAAACTTCTGAACCAGGGTTGTGTAGGCTATTGGTGCTACGCCATGAAGGAAGAGAATGATGGAGTCGATATGTCGTTGATCCCAATTGTTAGTGAATACCCTGATGCATTCCCGAATGATTTACTGGGATTACCAGCGTAGCGGGAGGTTGTTGAGTTTCCTATCGATCTAGAGCTGAATGTAGCTCCTGTCTCGCGGGCACCATATCGTATGGCATCATCTGAGATGTTGGAGTTGAAGAAGAAGTTTGGGGGGTTGTTAGATAAGGGGTATATTCGACCTTCTCGTCACCTTGGCATGCTCCAGTACTATTTGTTAAGAAGATATATAGGTCGCTTCGTTTACATATCGACTACCGAGAATTAAATGATCTAACCATAAAAAAAATTATACCCTGCTTAGATTGACGACTTGTTTGATCAGTTTCAGGAGCAACAGTTTTTTCGAAGATTGATCTACAGTCGGGCTAATATCAGTTGAGGATTTGGGATACTTATATTCCGAAAGGTGCCTTTCGGATGTGATACGACCATTATGAGTTTTTAGTTATACCTTTCGGGCTAACCAACACCCCAGTTGTATTCATGCAGTTGATAAACAAGGTGTTATCGAGTCTCTCGATAATTCGTGGTTGTCTTTATTGACGATATTCTTATCCATTCTCGGAATCAGGAGGAGCACGCCGAGCATCTTCGTATTGTGTAGATATTTGAGACGTGAACAGCTATATGCAAAGTTTTCCAAATGTGAATGTTGTCTCGAGGGAAGTGACGTCTCTTGGACATGCAATTTTGGTAGAGGGAGTTCGGGTCGATACTCAGAAGATAGAGGCGGTGTTGGCATGGGAACCATCAAAGAACGTGAAAGAATTGAGGAGTTTTCGAGGACTTGTTGGGTATTGCAGTAGGTTTGTTGCGGGGTTTCCAAAATCGTCAGACCACTTAGGTATTTGCTTCATAAAATCTAGAAGTTTGAACAGAACGAGGATAAACAGAATAGCTTCGATGAGTTGAAGAGGCGTTTGACTATCACACCAGTTCTGGCCTTGCCACAGGGGATCGATGATTTTGTGGTATATAGTGATGCTTCAGGATTCGTGCTCGATTGTGTTCTGATCCATAGGGGTAGGATAATGGGTCATGTCGCGTCGTTAGTGACGATACTAGATCTGAGAGGACGGATAGTGAATGCGTAGAGGAGAGATGAAGCATTCGAGAAACTACATATGAGAATTAGATCCGATAACCCAGGAAGTTACCGCGAAGCGGATGATAACACAATTATGTTCGAAGAGGGAATATGTGTCCCGCATGATGAGGAATTAAGGAATGAGATTATGAGTGAGGCTCATGATACTCCCTATACCGCTCACCCCCGAAGTAACAAGATGTACCAAGACCTGAAGAGAAAATTCTGGTGGGACGGTATGAAATGGGATGTAGCTTCATTTGTCGAGCGGTGTTTGGCTTGTCAGCAAGTGAAAGCACTACACCAACGACCGTATGGAAAGTTACAGCCATTGACCATTCCAGAATGGAAGTGGGAAGGAATAGCTATGGATTTGTGACTACTTTGCCGAGGCCAAACGAGGAAACACTGCTATATGGGTTATAGTGGACAGACTCACAAAATCAGCTCACTTTCTGCTTATCCCAATCACTTACGGATCTGAGAAGTTGGCACAGTTATATGTCCGTGAAATTGTACATTTGCACGGAGTGCATATATCAATCATGTCAGATCGAGATCCAAAATTTACCTCTATATTTTGGACGAGTCTACAGAAGAAATTGGGTACACATCTGAACTTTAGTTCCGCTTTCCACCCACAGACCGATGGACAATTGGAAAGGACGATTCAAACACTAGAAGACATGTTAAGAACTGTAGTGTTGGAGCAAGGTGCTAATTGGGAGCATGTTTTGCCATTAATCGAATTTTCTTACAACAACAGTCATCAGGCAACGATAGGTATGGCGCCTTATGAGGCCTTATACGACAGAAAATGCAGGTCACCACTTTATGGGATGAAGTGGGTGAGAGAAATCTTTTAGGGCCAGACACAGTCAGAGAGATGATCGAGATTATCCGCAAGATACAACAGAGAATACAAGAGGCCCAGACTCAACAGAAGTCATACGCCGATACACGCCGAACTGAATTTCATTTCGAAAGTGGGGATAAGGTTTTCCTCAAGGTTTCCCCTTCTAAGGGAATAATCAGGTTTGGCGTTAAAGGCAAGCTTAGGCCACGTTTTATAGGGCCATATGAGATTCTTGAGAGGATCGGCCCAGTTGCTTATAGGTTGGCTCTGCCACCTAGTCTTGGGAATGTTCACAATGTTTTCCATATTTCTCAGTTGAGAAAGTATGTATTTGATCCCAAGCATGTGATTCATCAGAGTGACATAGTTCTTAGTCACGATACGAGTTATGTAGAGAGGCCTGAAGCTATTCTAGACCATAAAGTTCAAGAACTGAGGAATAAGTCGATTCTTTTGGTGAAAGTATTATGGAGTCACCACGGTCAGGAAGAAGCTACGTGGGAACTCGAAAGCAAAATGAGGGAGAAATACCCAGAACTTTTTAATAAGGTATGTAAATTTCGAGATGAAATTTCTTGTTAGAGGGGTAGGATGTAATGCCCCGGTCTTATATATGTACATGAATTATTATGACCTCGAGTGCGACATTAGGGTTTTGCATTCACAAATAATAAGACTAATGAAGTAAGTTTAGAACTATTTACACGTTTTAAATTCAGAAATCGGATGTTCGGTTATCTAGTTGGGTTTATTTTCTGAATTTGATTTTTATGTTTCGATAGACAGAATCGTGATTCAGTCGACTTCTATATACATCACTTTTATGTTATGAGTATGATTTTCAAAAGTTTACTTTTTGAATTTTGGGTATATTTTATTTCAAGTCGTTTTCTCGGATAATTCCGTTCATAAAACACGAAACTTTTCTCCGACTTTAAGCTGTAAGTGCGATACTATAATTTAATTATATATCATACATACAATACTCGAGTAATTTTATCTGTGGAGGAGCGAAACGTAGAATATTATTCGACTGCTTTATCGAGGACGTCTAGGGTTAACCTAGTATATAAAGGGATATCACCTCCCTTTCATTTTTCCTCCTCACTTCATCTTCTTCCTCTCTTCATTTTTTACTTCAGCCGCCCCTCCCCCTTCAGCAATGAAGAACACCATTGTTCTTCATTAAGAACTCAAGTTACAAGCTAACTTTGTGTTCCAAACTTGAATCCAAGTTCATATTCAAGTAAGTTACCTCATTCTCTTCATTTCTACCCAAGTAAAAATAGGTTTTGGACCACTTTAAAATTTGGAAAATATATGAAGAGTTTAGGTTTAGTGTTATAATGTTTTGTATGTTGTCTCTAAGTTGATTTTAAGGTTCTTGAAAGTGTTTAGAACAAGTTGTAATCATGTCTTGATTTTTTTCATGTTGGCCGAAACTTTTAGGGTTTTATAACCCAATCATGTGTTGTTTTTTTTATGATTTTCTTATCCAATATGTTGCTATATGATGATATGATGCTATGTTGAATTTATGGGATTTTTATAAAATGTTTGGTGTTTTGAAAGTAAGGAAGAATCATGCTTAGTTCTTGATATGTTGATATATGTTCAAAAGTGACTTGATGATACTTGATGTTAATGATGTTTGAAGGTTTAATGTTGGAAAATAAGAATGAGTAAGTAGTCATGTTTTCAAAAGGAAAGATTATGAAATGGAGTTCGTAATGTCGAGAAGCATGATTGTATGTCGACTCATATATGTATTATAATAATGATGTGCATGATTAGAGTTTACATGTTTAGGGTGTTCGTTTCTAGAAACGAGCTCTAGGTTAATATGATGTTTTTTCCAGTTTTGTCGGATGTTAGCAGTTTCATTAGACTTCACGGAAATGGACATAGCTTTCTCCAAGTTTAATATTTTTGAGATCTGTAAAATGGACATGAAACTAGACTTCAGTGTCTTTCTAGTGGAATAAGATACAATATCTAGTTCTTACTATGCATTAATAGAATGCTAATTCTTTCCAGCCTTGATGCACATTATGTTATGATTATGTTAAGTGTTTGATGATGGTTTTCGAACCAGGGAATGTGTAACGGAATTGAGTATCGGTTACCGTTGTTAGTATATTTTTATGATATATGGTCAGTTAGGTTCTCTAAGAGAATCATAGATTTTATTACTAAACTTTAGTCGAATGCAAAACTCTAAAGTCCAAACATGTAGATCGAGTCCATTGTCCGTTAGACTTCGTTAAGTTCGATCGACCGCTAAACTTAGTTGTTTCCGATGAAAGGTGGAGCAGCAGACTGAAGCGTAAGGAAGAGCCGAGAATCATTTTGCTTGCATTTATTACTTGTTCAGGTGGGCTTTCTATACGAAAATGATTTTAGCTTTACTCTATTTTGATGAAATGTTTTACAAGCAAATTATGATTTCAAATGATTATGGTGCATAAAAACTTTTATGTGGATTGTTATGAACCTATCACTGTTGGCTTGCCAACCTATGAAATGATCGGATCTTGAGCTAGACAAAGGTTGCTGGCCAGGGTTAGTGTACACAGTACTCGGGATTGTGAGCTCTCTTCGGAGTGGCCGATCTCGGGGAGTAACGTTCGCGGGAGGTGGCCACCTTCCCCACCGTAAATTATGGATATGGTGAATCTGATGATATATGCTATGAAATGAAATGATTTGGTAAATATGGGCTTTTTCTTAAAACCCCCGTGTGTTACTGCTTATATGCATGATGACAAATACGAAAGCATGTTTTATGTTTTGGAAATATGTTCACGGAGTACGTTGTACTCAGCCCTGTATATGTTTTAAAATATGCAGGTTGAGCAGGGGATGTGACGGAGGGTGTTGAGTGGAAGTCTTTTGTTTACGATCAATGTTAAGCCCTGGTTACATATCTTCATATATGTAACCAACCATATTTTTCCGCTGCAAACACTCTTTATGATTTTACTTTCTAAGTTATGTTGATTGTAATATGCTATGAAGCCTTTTTCTAAACTTCAAGGCTAATATTATAACTATGTATCCTACTTTGGATTCTAAGTCAGTCCCCCGGGATTGATTACCCTTCATGATGCCTTGATAGGTTGTGCATGGAAATTCACCCCTATTTCTTATGAAACGTATGTCTCCCCCCTTTCTTCCCCGCTTCTTAATTCTTACCCCGGGTCATGTCCTGGATGAGCCGTCCTTAGGGATAAGGGGCCATGACATATGAACCGCAACAATTCCATGATCACCTCAATAAAATGGAGTCGCCAAAAGAAAAAATATAAGCATTCTTAACATGGCTCGCAGCATGCTAAAGAGCAAGAAAATTCCTAAAGAATTTTAGGCCGAAGCGGCAGATTGTGCCGTCTACTTGTGAAATCTATACCTACGAGAAGTGACAAAGACATGACTCCACAACAAGCATGGAAAGGAAAAAGGCCAACTATTACTCACTTATGAGTTTTTGGAAGCATAGCTTATGCACATGTCGATGATGAGCTAAGGACAAAGTTAGACTATAAAAATGAGAAGTATGTGTTTGTTGGCTATGATAAAAGATCAAAGGGGTACAAACTTTACAACTCCATCAATGGAAAGATTGTTATCAGTCGTGATGTTGTATTTCATATAAAAAGCTCATGGGATTGGAACAACACACAAGAACATTATAATTTCTTCCCTTTCGTTGATTGAGAAGAAAGTGAAGAAAATAATACGCAACTTATCACTCCTCCCACATCACCACGGGAAACAAGTGTTGGAGAAGTAACTCCTTCATCTTCATCAAGTGATAGTGATGAGACACCTCCAAGGCGCACAAGAAGGCTTCAAGATATCAATGATGAAATGGAAGAGGTTCCCGCAATTTCCGACTTAACTCTTCTTTCTCTTCTAGCTGAACCAACAAGATTTAAAGAAGCCGCTCAAGATGCAAAATGGATGAAAGCAACGGATGAGGAGATATATTCTATCAAGGAGAATGACACATGGGAGTTAACTGTTGGGATTCGGTGCCTAAAACGAAGGCCCAGCGGAAGCGGTAAAACGAAAATTAATTCGATCCGAATCTCTACAAGGATCGATCGAGCTACGTATATACGAATATATAAATGAAAACACAAGAGATATATAAACTCACCCTTTTAGTCCGTTTATTAAATGGATTCCTTCTCTTGAGATGTTCCCCAAGCTTTAAAGACCGCTCCAAGCACTCGAATGATCTAATGCTGAAAGACCGCGTCTCTACTTGCCACGCGGCGGAGAAACGAACGGAATGACGATCACCTTGCTATCCTCCAAGGATACGGCTAGAGCTAGGATGATGAAGCTTTTGATTCTAACACTCTAAGTGTATAAATCACACATTATCAATATATCTTGAATTTCCTCCAAGAGAACTCAAGAATAATGTTATGAACAAGAAGAAGACTTGAAGAAGAAGATTCTCTCTCTCTCTCTCTCTTGCTATGAACCGTGTGTTCAAAAGTGTGTAAGAGAGATTGTAGTCTTCTCTTTTATTCTCATTCAAGTCACACTTCATTACCCACCAAATCACCTTTTATTTATTTAAAGAGATATCATATTTCTTAAGGTCTTTAGTCTTCCTCCTACCAAGGACAAAAACAAGACGAAAGGTGAAGGATAAGGTGGGGCGGCCTCTAGAAGGAATCGGACGACACTACACCAAAATGGCCGATTTGTCACCTTTTTATACGCGCTATTTGTCACCGCTAATGACCGTGACAAATATTGTCACGGCTATAGACAGTGACAAATGATAAAAAGTGACAATTAAAATGTTTGTCACGGCTTTTAACCGTGACAAATTTAAAGAAATTTTTGTCACGACTGTTAACCGTGACAAGTTCATGACAAAGTTTAAAGAAATTTTTATCATGGTCAAAGACATGCCAGATATTAAAAATCAAAAGCAAAATATCCTGTTCTCTCTTCACGACTTCACCCTCTTCCTCTCCCAACCTACCGTGCTCTCTTCCTCCCCCACTCTCCTTCTCGCGACGGAAGTTATCCACTCTCCCCACTCTCCTTCTCGCGACGGAAGTTAGCCACTCTCCTTCTCACGACGGAAGTTGGCCACTCTCCCCACTCTCCTTCTCGCGACGAAAGTGCTCCTCTGTCTCCGTTCGGCCATCGAATCGGAGAGTGAAGAATCTCTTCCGAGAAGTCATCGCACTGTTCGTCAATCCAACTGGTATCTTTCTCTCCGTTTTTTATGAACCGTTCCAATTCGAAAGTGGAGTAATTGACACATTTTTTCTGAGACAAAATTAGGGTTTATAATTTTGTTTAGCCCTCTAAATTTTGGATTGTTGGATTATTTGTGTTTCCTGGCTTTGTGGATCTAAACTTTGGTTATTAAATGGATTTACAATATTGAAGTTTAATTTGTTTGGGAGACTTAGGGAATCATATGTCTTAGTTAAAATGTACTTCACATTATCTTTTTAATATAATTCTATTTCATACCAGCTATTTGCTTCTATTGTACAAAGTGTCCATACCGTTTCAGATGATGGTCTTCTTGTTGTTGGTTTTACTTTCGTATTGTCCGGTTCACATGTTTCTTTTAGCTGCACCATATTATTAGCAAATATATTAGGTTAAGTAGTTTGTGGTTCAACGAAAGAATGATGTGGAAAAATCTTTTGAGTGTACTCATTGATGAGAAGGTTATAAGCTTACAAAACTTGAAAAGAAACTTTCATGTTCATCCGCTTCTTATAAAGTAAGTGAAAAAAAAGGAGGTTGATGGTAATCTTAGTTTTGAGCATAAATGGAGTAATACTACTGATTTATTATTCTTATGCTTCAAAAGGATTAGTAGGCCAACAAATGAGATTGATTGCCTTTAAATAAGTTATACGGTAAGCTATATTTCTTTTTTCACCATTTCAAGGAAGCCTTGACAATCTATAAGTACGGTTAATTTTGAAAAGTTATGAATCTATTTAGTAATCCACCACCAATTTCCTGACACATTCGAAAGTCCAGGAATAATTGTTGGCAACTGTAATTGATGTTAGTTACTAATAATGGTCGATTTAGACCTTGAGATGGTGGTTGTTTGCAGTTGAAAATTGATGTCATGTGCTATAGATTGTTAATACATTTTCAATAGCTACATACCTTGGAGCTTTTATTAAAAACAAACCTCAAGAGAATCATTTTTCTCATACTTATTGATAGGTGCTCATCTAGTAGTTCATCATTCTAACACACGTTGTCATGGTCAACTAACGAAAAAATAAGAATTCGACCAAGTCCACTCGAATTAAGGACCTGTGGAGCTAGGAGTAGGACAAGATCTAAATACATTAAAGGTCGGTCTGAAAAATCTAGCCAGCTTTGACAAAATCTAGCCAGCTTCGACGCTTCGACCAACTCAACCTTAATGTCGAGCAACACCCATAATTGGATGATGACCAAATATTAAGCCAAAATTTTGGATGTTTTAACAGATTTGTTGCGCTCATCAAACCAGACAACAAAATTCGTGTTGGAAAAACTAATACCTTGTGTAACTTTTTGGAAGACTAGTACTTAATGTGCTGATAAGAATAGTTCTCTTAGGTAACCACACCATGTAGTCAAATGGTCATGCATGTGACATTTTCCTGCCTCTGTGAGGCCATTCATCTTTTCATTAATTAATATGAAACCCACTTTCTCTCACATATTAAGTAAATGAGAAATCATTTACTAATCCTACAAAATAAGTTAGATTTAAATATTCAATACAAGAAGGTAGTTATAATTTGATGTTTCTGAACTCTAGAGTAATTATGATGATGTTACGCTCCACTGTGCAGGTTCTAGTGTTGTTTCTTTATTGAAGTAGGAGATCCAGCTGTGAATAGCTTTAGAAGCAGCCAAAGGTTTGGAATATCCATGTTAGAGCCCCTATCATTCATAGGGATTTTAAGAGCAGCAACATCCTTCTGAACAGGAACTTTCATGCTAGATTTTCTGATTTGGGATTGGCCAAGCTTGGATCTGACAAAGCTGGTGGACATGCGTCTACGTGAGAGTGTTGTTGGGTACCCAGGGATATGTTGCCATAGAGTAAGAACTGATTTTATATAGTTCTCTTCTCTTTAATGTTGTTTAGTTTTCTAAATTGAGGACGAATTATGCAGTATGCATAAGCTTTGGTATTATTTTTAGAGTCAGTCCCTCAGATTCTCCCTCCGTGAGTATCTCCTTGCTCATCGTACCTATATTTCTCTTGTATCATATGTGCTGTCATTTGATAACATGTTGCAGCAACAATCTGCTTTACATTATGTGTGAATTAATCAAAGACAATCAGTTAAGAAATGAAAAATATTGTTGTAGTATATAGCATTTCACTAAATCCATTACCTATTATCCCACTGGTGCTGTTATTCGAGCAAAGCTAGCCAAAGTATCTGAAGCTCGAGCTCAACTCGAGCTCTTATCGAGCAGTGTCAACCTCATCTCGAGTAAGAAATATCGCTCGACTCTGACTAAAAAATGAGTCTAACAAGCCCATCAAGCCCAATGAAATTATAAGAAAAACCTCAGTTATCGAGCCTAACGAGTCGAGCTAAAACTGGCTCATCAACTAGACCAGCCGAGACGAGCTGCCAAGCAGAAACTTACCTCTGCTTTTATTAAAAAATTATGAGCAATTGAACTCGCTCCTCATGTTTCAGCAAATATGTGTCAATATCTCTAATGATATGTTTTTGATTGGTTTCTTGCAGGTTGAAATTATTGAGTAATTGTTTCAACGGCAACTGGAGTAATTGTTTCAACGGCAACTACGGGAACGATTGTAACTGGAGTAATTGTTTCAACGGCAACTACGGGAACGATTGTGCATGGTCATGCATTGGTGGACTTTGAACGTAAAGTTCTAGTAATTGACGTTGTTCCAGGAGAAGAGGGACAAAGTTTATATCTACATAGTCAATGGTGTGCCACAAATATCAAGAAAACCGAGTGTAGTTGGGTGGTATGGCCTATATGGTTGCTAAAATGATTTGAGCGTTAAGTCTTACTTTTGTTAAGTATTTTTTATGAAATTGAACACTATGTGTGTAACTTGAGAATTTGAACACTTGCGTGTTGTTTATGAATATGAACAAATGATGAATTTAATTAGTGCATTCTGTGATATTAAAATGATGTGGGTGTGGTGATATTGGAATTTGTGTTATTTATAGTTGATTAGTTAATAATTGTACAGGTATCAAAAAAATTAAAGAAAAAATATTTAGAAAAATTATATTATTGTAGTTAAATTATGTCCGATTTATCACTGCTAAAGGAGGTGATAAAATTAGAAGTCACGGAATATTTGTCACCTTCAACAGCGGTGACAAAGTTAGATATTGTCATTGTTAATAGAGGTGACAATATGAGGTGACAAATAAAGATATTTGTCACCTTCATGGCCAGTGACAAATTAAAACAGTTGTCACTTCCTATGACAGTGACAAATACAGTGACTAGTATTTTTAATGTACCCTTTTCAAGGTGTAACATTAGCGGTGACAATGGAATTTTGTCACCTTCGGTAGCAGTGACTAAGGGATTTGTCACCCCCGAAAATGTCACCTTCAATAGCAGTGACAAAATCAATTTGTTACTGCTTTTGGCAGTGACAAATCGGCCATTTTGGTGTAGTGCGAGTTCGGTTCGTTTCGGACTCCCGTGAGTCCAAACAGTAAACTCCGATTCTGATCCGATGTATTTATATCGATTAATTAATCTAATTAATTAATCATATCAAATACATAATGACATAATTAATTTCTACAAGAAATAATTATATTCATGAATTAAATTAATCACCCGGTAATTTATTTAATTCATTAGGCCGTAAATTAATTAAACATCCAATGTCCCAAATTAGATATCCAATATCTAATATTTATTATGAGAGAATAAGTTTGATTCATTCCGTCGTCAATCCTAGACTCGGTAGGTCCGTCTTAGTCAGCAATAGGAGGAACCAAAGAGTAGTAACACCACCTAGCCAGCCTGGCGGCCTACATTGTATCCCAATTGAGAACAAATGATTGGGATCATTCAAGAACCATTCTGTCGTGAATACCAGTATACGTATAAACCCTTCTTTCAAATGTCACGATCAAGTTATAAGGTCATGGTCAGTCAAACCCTATCTGTACTTGATGCCATGCATGCGTTAATGCAAATCGAGATCATCGAGCTCTCGTGTATCCAATACAACTAGCTCCAATGCTTTGGCCAAAGACTTATGATCTCATCTGCCAATAACCGCATAGGACATATAACCCGCTCACTAACGGGAGAAAGAATTATATCTTGGTATTCAGTAGGACCTGCTACTTACCCGTTAAGATGCACGTCGAGATTGACCCCCACCTCCCGGTTTATAGGGTCGAACTACTCTAATAAAAATCTTAACGTCACAAGCACATCCCTACTAAATCCTCAAGTCGAAGGTTCACGAATACCTATCACAATCTTTCGATTTCGTCATTCACTGTCCCGGATTGAAATCTGTGTGACGAATCGAGGGTGAGTCGATCGAGTATACTAGTCCAATTAGCATACCTATAACGTGTGCTCCCACTAACCATTAGTGTTCGACAGGTACTCTCCTTATTAAAGAACATGTCATACAAGTCTTCGTATAAACTTAACGCCCAGTCAAGATTCATCGATTTGCGAACGATTAAGTATTTGAGCTATAAACCTTTCCAGTGCCAACCCCTTTATCCAATAAGGAGTGGAACATTTTTGTTCTCAAATACACGGACTAGTTTATACATGTATATTTATGAGTTAAGAATGCCAGTAACTACCAGTAAATAAAGAAACATCTATTGCCTTATATAAATGATTTACATAATTACAAGTACAATGCCCGCACTCAACATCCTCTGAGTGGTATTCGAGGGCATACTCCTAAGAATCTCCCACTTGCACTCAATGCCACACACTATGGTATCTAATACCCATGTTCTCCAGATGATGCTCCAAGCTAGTCTGAGAAAGTGGCTTGGTCAGTGGATCAGCGACGTTGTCGGCCGAGTCTACATTGTGCAGCACAATGTACCCCTTGCGAACAAATTCTCTTACGAGATGATTCCTCTCAATATGCTTGGTACTGTTATGAAACCTTGGCTCCTTGGCCTGTGCTACAGCTCCGTCATTGTCGCACTACTGCGGAACATGCAGCTCAGCACATGGTATCACTTGAAATTCTCCCAGAAACTTCTTAATCCAGAACCCTTCCTTGGAAGCCTCCGAGGCTGCTTGATACTCAGCCTGACAGGTGGAATCAGCAGTCGTGATTTGCTTGGCGCTACGCCAAGATACTGCTCCTCCATTAAGAGTAAATATATAGCCAGAAGTAGACATCGAGTCGTCCTTCAGTCCTTGGAAGTCCGAATCAGTGAATCCCACCACATCCAATTTTCCACCGCCATACATCAGAACCATATCTCTAGTCCTTCTTAAGTACTTGAGAATGTTCTTTACGGCAGTCCAATGTTCCCTACCTGGGATTGCCTGAAACCTACTCACCACACTTACAGCATGCGCAATGTCAGGTCTCATACACAACATAGCATACATAAGGCTACCCACGGACGAAGCATTTGGTATATTACTCATTTCCTTTCGTTGTTCCTCACTTTGAGGGCAATCTTCAAGAAGAGTTTTATTCCATGTCGCATCGGAAGGAACCCTCTTTTAGAATCATCCATCTTAAATCGCTTTAAGATTTTATCTATATAGAGGGCTTGGGAAAGACCTATTGTTCTCTTCGCTTTATCCCGGTAGAGTTGAATTCCAAGAATATAGGTTGCTTCTCCCAAGTCTTTCATGGAGAAATTACTCGAAAGCCAAGCTTTCACAGAACTGAGCATTCCTACATCATTTCTTATTAGTAAAATATCATCCACATATAGTACTAAGAATGCGATCTTGCTCCCACTAACCCTCTTGTATACACAAGGTTCCTCCTCAATTTGCACGAAGTCAAACTCTTTGACCGCCTCGTAAAAATGAAGATTCCAACTATGAAACGCTTGCTTCAGTCCATAAATGGAATGCTGAAGCTTGCACACTTTCTGAATATTGACTTCGGACACAAAGCCTTTACGCTACTCCATATAGATTTCCTCTTCGAGGAATCCATTAAGGAAAGCCGTCTTTATGTCCATTTGCCATATCTCATAATCTTGGTAGGCAGCGATAGCAAGCATCATGCGAATAGAATTGCTCATAGCTACGGGTGAGAAGGTATCGTGGTAGTCGATCCCTTCTTTCTGGGTATAACCCTTTGCCATAAGCCTGGCCTTATAGGCGTCAATCTTGCCATCCCCATCAGTCTTTCTCTTGTAGATCCACTTGTTCCCAATAGGAACTATGCCATTGGGGCGGTCTACTAGAGTCCAGACCTGATTGACATGCATCGAGTCTATCTCATCTTCCATAGCTTCATGCCATTTCCCGGAGTCTACATCCACCATCGCTTGGTCATAGGTCGTTGGGTCGGTGTCTTGGCTATCACTTGGAACCTCATAGAGACCCAGCTCCTCCAAGTGCACAAGACCATACCTCTCAGGTAAATGAGACACCCTACTAGACCTACGAGGTGGTTGTACTTGTGTTTCAGAAGGTTCGGTTCCAGTTTCTTGTACAGGTGTCTCCCGAGGAGTTTCATTGTATTCTTCTAAAGAAATACTTCTACCTGCTCCGCCTTCCTGAATTAATTCATCTTCTAGGAAGTGTGCTTGTAAAGCAACAATGATCTTTCGATCTTCGGGCATGTAGAATAGATATCCCATCGTCCCAGATGGGAATCCAATGAAATGTCCCTTCGCGGACCTAGCTTCCAATTTCTCCACCTTAGACTTCTTGACATAGGCGGGACATCCCCAAATCCTAATATGATTAGGACTTGGTTTTCTGCCCTCCCACATCTCATGTGGAGTTTTAGGAACGGATTTGGAAGGACATATGTTCAAGATGTAAGCGGCAGTCATGAGTGCATACCCCCAAAGGTTAATCGGTAAGTCAGTATAGCCCAGCATGGAACGAACCATCTTCAACAAGGTCCGGTTCCTTCTTTATGACATACCATTTAACTGAGGTGTACCTGGAGGTGTTAGTTGTGAAACTATTCCATGTTCCTTAAGGAAATCATTAAACTCCATACTCATATCCTCGCCACCTCAGTCCGACCGAAGTGCTTTGATATGATCACCAGTTTGTTTCTCGACTAGGGCCTTGAATTCCTGGAATTTCTCAAAGGCCTCGGATTTATGTTTCATTAAGTATACATAACCATACCTAGTATGATCATCTGTAAATGTAATGTAATATTGATATCCGTTTTTTTTATGGATTAACCCCAGTTTATCAGCAGCTCTTTCAAAAGTCCCTGTGAAGGGGGACTTGGTCATTTTGCCTTTAAGGCAATATTCACTAGTAGGAAAGGGATCCGATCCCAATGGACCCATAAGTCCATCTTTTTCCATCTTGTAAACCTTGGTCTGACCAACATGACCAAGTCTAAGATGCCATTTCAAAACATGATTGGTTTCATCCCTACCACGTTTTCGAGTCATAGTATTCATAACTACTTTTTTGTTGAGATTCAGATGATACAATCCATTTAACAATGTAGCAGTACCCACTAGTTTATTTCTGAAATAAATTTTGCAGGAACCATCACCAATGAAAAAAGAAAAGCCTTTTCGGTCCATGTCCGGAATGGATACAATGTTTTTGTGCCCCTTGGGCAAAACAAGTACATCTTCTAAAGTCAAAACAAAGCCGGATTCTAAACCCAAAATAAGTGATCCTATGTCGGTCGCCTCGACACTATGCCCGCTTCCGACTGTGATCATAACTTCTCCAGCTCCAAGCTTCCTACTTTGTTCTAGATCCTGATTGACGGTACAAATATGAGAACTAGTACCAGAATCCAGTATCCAGGAAGTAGAAAATACAGTAGCAGAACAATTTGTTTCCAAAACTAAAAGTTTTGTACCCGAAGTGCCATGACGGATCGGACAGTCTCTAGCCCAGTGGCCCAGCTCACCACATTTACGATAGGCATCCTTCTTCTTCTTGTTCTTCGGAACCGTCGGGGCCTTGCCCTTTCATTTAAGGTCCTTAACTTGTGGTCCAGTCTGCTTCTTGGTCTTTTTCTTCTTATTCTTAGACCTCCGAGGTCCAGAAGAAATCACAGGAGCAGACTCCCTCATCCGCGGAGTCTTCATCTGAGACTGAGCGGTCACAAGTTTGTTCATTAGCCCAGCTAAGTTACATGAAATCTCATTGCAGTTGAAGTTCATAACAAACTGTGAGAATGAATCAGGGAGAGACTGTAGGATAAGGTCGGTTTGGAGAGAAGTATCCATTTTAAAATCAAGATCCTTCAATCTCTCGATCATGGATATCATTTTGCAGACGTGTTCCCCAACCTTCTCATCTTCCTTCATCCTTGCACCGAACAGTTTCTTGGATATCTCATATCTAACAGTTCTGCTGTGCTCACCAAAAAGTTCGGTTAAGTGAGATAGAATCTGCCTAGCAGAAGTTATTTTCTCATGAGCTCTCTGAAGCTCATTAGACATGGAAACCATCATATAAGCACGGACTTTCATGTCATCCTTAACCCACTTTTCGTAGTTTTCAATCTCTTCCTGATTGGCTCTGGTCCGCACAGGAGGCGCCGGAATGTCCGTCTCCAAGACGTATCCCAGTGCCTCTATACTGAGGACAATCATCATATTGCGGAGCCAGTCCACAAAGTTAGGTCCAATCAGGGTTATGTCTGCATTAAGTATAACAGATTAATTAGTGACTCCTTTAATTATGTTCTTAGTATAGAATTAAGGTCCTTTCTATTCTTGTTACCCAGCTCCCACTATTTTTATCGGAACAACACACTCTCATGTGAAATCCGGAAGTATCGTCGCTCTACTTCATAGTGGCGATCGAGTTCTTTATAAATCTTAATAGAGGGCAACCGAACAGGTTTCTAGTCTATTAATTTTCATAAAGTGGTGTCCAACACCAACCCATCTAATGGATGATTCGATCTTCTTTTTCCCCTTGTTCATTCCCCTCAACCTATATGGTTTCTATGGTTCGTGAACAAGTTAAGTTTATACCATCAACGCAAATCAGTTTCATAATTGAATCTTATCCAGCAACCTATCAGGTTTCTAGGGATAAAATTTGCTCCAACCGAAGGCATCCAATGCGCTCCCAGTAATTTATCCGTCCTCCCCGAACGACTACCCCGATAACTCGGAAGCATAGCACATCCGGTTTGGATTTCAATTTCTCGAAAACTCGATGGAGGGAAGAAAAACCTTGAAACCTTATAAACTTAATAATTTGTTGTGGGAGAATTTTGGCGATTAACGTTACACTTTGCACATTAACCATTTAAGCGCGTTTGTGACATTCATACAATATGAAACAACCTTTCACAACCTAGTTGCTATCAACATGTGGTTCATGGACCGTTCCTAAAAAACAAAAACTCCGTAATCTAATTACAAGTCTTCGTCTTGAATCTTCGTCTACTCGAAATGGATCTCCAGTCTTCGTAATTACATATAAATTTTACATTGAAAACTGCATCCTAGATACAAATATTTCTAGTAAAATAAATAGACTCAAAACGGCCTTTACAACCCAATCGAATAAAACGAACGATTCAAAACTAAGTCCACGAACCACATCCCATTCAAAAGCATTCATCCAATAATACTAAATAAATGGAAAAGCGTAGAGATACATTGATCCAATCAGCAACACGAACCGATCCAATCGATTCACACAATCGGTAATATGAAAACGTTCAAAATAATTCATTCGATCACAAGTATTCCAATAAATCAATTTTATCTTATAAAATGAGATACCATAAATCATTTTAATCATATTATATCTAATTTAAAATGTGGGAAATTATTTTTAGAAATAAACAAAGAAAACAAGCTCGAAATGGGTCCGAAATAGGTTGAACCGCGCCCGAAAATAACATTGGGAAGCAGTAGGGTTTCCCACCCCCCTGAGCCTGGGCCACGACCCCCAGTCCAGAACCATTTCCAGCGGGCTCCTACAGCCCTGGGCCGTGGCCCCCGAGCCCTGGTCCGCGGCCCCCCCTCTCCGGACCACTCCCGGACCGTCCAACGGCAATTCGGGGCTAGTTTTTCGACCGGATATCCAATATCTATATTTTCTAAAATTCATATCTTCAATATAAATCACATTTCCCAAAAAATTAAGATTTATATTTAGACATAAACTTACGAAAAATATTACTACAACGAACGTAAAACATATACCACGATTATGACTAAAATCATTCCAAATCATTCACCATCTAATCGAGCATTCTAAATGCCAATATCGTATATACGATCGCAAAACCCGGCTACGATACCACTGTTGGGATTCGGTGCCTAAAACGAAGGCCCAGCGGAAGCGGTAAAATGAAAACTAATTCGATCCGAATCCCTACGAGGATCGATCGACTTACGTATATACGAATATATAAACGAAAACACAAGAGATATAGAAACTCACCCTTGTAGTCCGTTGATTAACTGGATTCCTTCTCTTGAGCTATTCCCCCAGCTTTAAACGAATTCTCTACGATCCAAAGCGCTCCAAGCACTCGAATGATCCAACGCCGAAAGACTGCGTCTCTACTTGCCACGCACTGGAGAAACGAACGGAATGACGATCACCTTGCTATCCTCCAAGGATACGGCTAGAGCTAGGATGAGGAAGCTTTTGATTCTAACACTCTAAGTGTATAAATCATACACTCTAAATATATCTTGAATTTCCTCTAAGAGAACTCAAGAATAATCTTATGAACAAGAAGAAGGCTTGACGAAGAGGATTCTCTCTCTCTCTCTCTCTCTCTCTCTCTTGATATGAACCGTGTGTTCAAAAGTGTGTAAGAGAGATTGTAGTCTTCTCTTTTATTCTCATTCAAGTCACACTTCTTTACCCACCAAATCACCTTTTATTTATTTAAAGAGATATCATATTTCTTAAGGTCTTTAGTCTTACTCCTACCAAGGACAAAAACAAGACAAAAGGTGAAGGATAAGGTGGGGCGGCCTCTAGAAGGAATCGGACGAGTTCGGTTCGTTTCGGACTCCCGTGAGTCCAAACAGATAAACTCCGATTTTCGTTCCGATGTATTTATATCGATTAATTAATCATATCAAATACATAATGACATAATTAATTTCTCCAAGAAATAATTATATTCATGAATTAAATTAATCACCCAGTAATTTATTTAATTCATTAAGCCGTAAATTAATTTATCCAATAAATTAATTTAGACATTCAATGTCCCAAATTAGATATCCAATATCTAATATTCATTATGAGAGAATAAGCTTGATTCATTCCATCGTCAATCCTATTGCGCGACCCGGTAGCTCCGTCTCAGTCAGCAATGGGAGGAACCAAAGAGTAGTAGCACCACCTAGCCAACCTGACGGCCTACACTGTAGCCCAACTGAGAACGAATGATTGGGATCATTCAAGAACCATTCTGTCGTGAATACCAGTATACGTATAAACCCTTCTTTCAAATGTCCCGATCAAGTTATAGGGTCACGGTCAGTCAAACCCTATCTGTACTTGACGTCGTGCATGCGTTAATGCAAATCGAGATCATCGAGCTCTCGTGTACCTAATACAACTAGCTCCAATGCTTTGGCAAAAGACTTGTGATCTCATCTGCCAATAACCGCATAGGACATATAACCTGCTCACTAACGGGAGAAAGAATTCTATCTTGGTATTCAGTAGGACCTGCTACTTGCCCGTTAAGATGCACGTCTAGGTTGACCCCCACCTCTCAGTTTATAGGGTCGAACTACTCTAATGAAAATCTTAACGTCACAAGCACATCCCTACTAAATCCTCAAGTCGAAGGTTCACGAATACCTATCACAACCTTTCGATTGCATCATTGACTGTCCTAGAGTGAAATCCGTGTGACGAATCGAGGGTGAGTCGGTTCGAGTATACTAATCCAATTAGCATACCTATAATGTGTGCTCCCACTAACCATTAGTGTTCGACATGCACTCTCCTTGTCAAAGAACACGTCATACAAGTCTTCGCATAAACTTAACGCCCAGTTAAGTTTTATCGACTTGCGAATGATTAAGTATTTGAGCTATAAACCTTTCCAGTGCCAACCCCTTTATCCAATAAGGAGTGTAACGTTTTTGCTCTCAAATACACGGACTAGTTTCTACATGTATATTTACGAGTTAAGAATTCCAGTAACTACCAGTAAATAAAGAAACATCCATTGCCTTATATAAATGATTTACATAATTAGAAGTACAATGCCCTCACTCAACATCCTCTGAGTGACATTCGAGGGCATACTCCTAACATTAACAACACTTCGAGAAGGACAGGAGGCCATAGGTGCGGAATGGATATACAAGGTGAAAAAAATTCTCAAGGCAAGGTTTAGAAATACAAGGTAAGATTGATGGTCAAAGGCTACAATCAAAGGCATGGAGTGGATTATGGTGATGTGTTTGCTCCGGTTGCGAGGTTAGAGACTATTAGCCTGATTATCTCTTTAGCGGCACAAAATGGATGGAAGATTCATCAAATGGATATAAAGTCCGCTTTCTTCAATGGTGTTCTTGAGGATACCGTATATGGAGCAACCATTGGGATATGTCGTGGAAGGACAAGAAAGAAAAGTATTGAAAAAAAGGCCCTTTACGGATTGAAACAAGCACATAGGGCTTGGAATTGTAGACTTGACAAATACTTCCAAGCTCAAGGATTTTACAAGTTTCCTCGTGAACATGCTCTATATGCCAAGGTTACTAAGAATGGTGAATTTCTTCTTGCGTGCTTGTATGTGGATGATTTAGTATTTACGGAAAATAGTACAAGTATGTTCGAGAAATTTAAGCAAGACATGGTAAGAGAGTTTGAGATGACCGATATTGGGCTTATGTCATACTATCTTGGAATCGAAGTAAAGCAAATGAATGATGGGATACTAATCTCCCAAGGAAGCTATACAAGATATTTTAAAGAAGTTCAAGATGGAAAATTGTAAAGCCGTTAGCACCCTAATCGAATGTGGAACTAAGTTGTCGAAATTCGAAGAATGTGAAAAGGTGGATCCTTCTTATTTCAAAAGTCTTGTGGGAAGTTTTAGATATTTGACATGCACGAGGCCTGACATACTTTATAGTGTTGGACTTGTTAGTCGTTACATGGAGGATCCAACAACAACACACTTGAAGGCGGCCAAAAGAATTCTTCGTTATCTTAAAGGTATGATTGATTATGGATTATTCTATCATCGTTCTAATGAGTGCAAGATTGTTGGTTATTGTGATAGTTATTGGGACATTGACAGTGACGATCGAAAGAATACAACCGAATATGTATTTTTTATGGGTGACACATCTTTTTCATGGAGTTCAAAGAAGCAACCCATTGTTACCTTATCCACTTGTGAGGCAGAGTATGTGGCCGCATGTTCTTGTGTTTGTCAAGCTATATGGTTTAGGAGAGTTTTGGAGGAGCTCAATATGCCACAAAATGAGTCAACGAAAATATTGGTTGATAACAAGTCGACTATATCTTTGGCGAAAAATCCGGTATTTCATGAACGAAGCAAGCATATTGATACAAATATCATTTCATCCGAGAATGCATTGAAATGAATGAAGTGGAGCTCAACTATGTGAAGTCTCAAGATCAAATTAATGACATATTTACAAAGCCTCTCAAAAGTCACGTCCTCAGCAAATTTTGAACTCTTATTGGCATAGTCAAAATTAAGGTAGGATGTTAAAAATAAATTATATTTGGTTAAAATAATAAGTGTGTGGGTTATTCTAAATTATTCTTGGTACATGTATGTGTATTTTCTATATTCAATGTATGAGTCTCTTGGAGTCTAGCGTTTAAGTAAGTGTGTAGATCCTTCTATTGAGTCCTATATAAAGCCTTGTACTAAGTCATTCTATACAAAGTATTTCTTCGCCTAAATATTAAGTTGTGTGAATTTGAGTAAGATCATTTCTTCTAACAGAGAATACTAACAATATCAAGTGATCATGATATTAAGTTTGCCAAAATTTATTTAAACTAATTATGACAGATTTATAGGATTCTGTCAAGAATCCATCGCTAATTCATAAATCAATAGGTATATTTGATCCATTGCTGATCTGCTTATTGCTGAAATCTTCATGTATGTAAATAGCGATAGATTATCAGTTGGTAACTAAATCTGTTGGTAAAGCATCATTATTCCAAACATAATAAGTCCATGTCGACAAAGGTGGTCGCTGAAGTATTAACATGGTTTGGGGGTTGCAAAATCCACTTACCTTACTCTTGAAATAGACACCAGAAATTTTTTGCTTCTTCACTTTAGATCCGGAATCAACTGTAGCTGATATCTCATTGGCCAATGCCTTATCCAGATATTGCCTCAAGGTAAACACAATCTAAATGAGTCTTATACTTTCGGACCTCCAGCTTCATTATCACATTAAAATGCCAGATGTCCTCTTCATTTGGAAAGTAGGTTTCATGTAGTCCAGTTGTTAGTCGGGAGTTTTTATGGCCTTCACCTGCGACTGTGAAGAAACAAAGTTGAATTATAACATCTCCAACTTTCTTGGGTCAATGTTCATCCTCCACTATTATCTTGAACTCGTTGCTAACCAACAACGCAATCCCTATTTCTGGTAGCACAACACAAAATAGAGAAGTCCTTGGTGAGAAATAATTGTGGAGCCTTAATTTTTTTTGGATAATTTATTCCATTAAACGTCTTCTCCATTTCTATGAGCCAGTGTTCCATGGAATCACATCTAATGATCCATTGAACTTAGGAGGTGTGTCTTATCTACCTCCAGTAACCACCTATTGACTCTCGGTGCTGGTATTTCACCTCCTGATGGAACCACCATAGGTGCATAATGTCATGACTCATGCCATAGCCTGCATCCCTTGAACTGCTTGTGCAAGCTTTGTCACCCGTGTCACAACCGAATGTAGAATGGTCTGCCCACTCTGTGTTAGTGTTATATACTGCAAAACATACTTTATGCATATATTTCTTTATTTTCATATAACTACCTATGAGAATATTAATTACATTTAGTCACATGTTTTGCATATAAATTCAAGTTATGGTTATGCAAATGTATTGTCTATTTATTTTATATTGTAGATAATATGGTGTGTTGGTGTCACACAGAAGATCAAATTATCGGTGTCTTATAAAATATTGTAATAGTTCACAACCTATATAATTATTAGACAAATTATGTGAAAGGTTGTAGTGGATAGAACAAAATGACTAGTTCACAACCTTATTCTTTGATTATGGATTATAATGGAATAAAACAAAATGACTCACTAAACTGGTTACACTTCTTTCTCTCGTGAAATACTAGTCATTCCATGCAATTCTCGATGCAATTTTTATTTTGGATCATCCGGAAACAGCCTCTCTGTGTTAAGACAGGAGCAAGGCTGCGTACATCCGATCCCCCTACCCCACTTTTTGCGGGAGCCGTCGAGGCATTGGGGTAATGTTGTTGTTGTTGTTGTTGTAGTAGTGTATGCTTGAGATTAGTTGGTCTTGACTATTAGCATACATTAGCATATTAGCATACGTTGAACTGGACCGTAGTGAGATAGTATCTTCTGTACTGACTGTAAGAAGAACGTAAATCACGGATAATAATTATTTTTTAATTCTAATATATAATATTTAATTGTGTATTTATAATAATTATTGCTTTGATTTACCATGGGTGAGAGTCACAGTGACTGACTCAATATACTTCGTAGCTTGGGCAATAATATTATCTATATGATAATTATATTATACTAGCAATCGTGTCCCGACTCATGCGGGTTGATGATGTCCCCTTGAGTAGCTCGAGAATAATTATTATATTAAACTCTGCAGGTGGATATAATTTTGATATAATAATAAGATTCGAGTGGTACTACTCTTGGATAAGCAATTAATTAATTAAAGTTGTCAATAGCTTGAATTAACTAATGGACATTCGATATCTTAAACATAGGAAATAATATATTTAAATAAGAAGTCTGATTTTATAAATTAGAATTTGGGTAGAAAGTACAATATTAATTCTTTAATGGATTGAATTGATATTAGTAAACTCAACCATATTGGGAAGGGCTTAATATGAAAGGTTGGGTTATACTAGGAGTCCTAATCCTACTTAAGATCTATAGAGTAGCCCAAAGCCTATACAACAAGGGGGTTCACTCGTGACATACATTGTATGATGGAGATTTCGATTTTATTTCATCTTGTGTTTAATTGTATATCTTAACTTGTGTCTTTGATTCTACAATTTAGATAACACATCAATTTTCTATGAGTGATCAAATATTACTAGAAAATAAGAAAAAAAATGAGAGTCTCTTGTGAAAGGTTCGAACGATCCAAGTTGAAGTTCAAGCAAGATCTGGTAGCTTGTTGCCCACACAACATCCGGATTAAGGCGGGGATATACCTTGAAAAAATTTGAGGATGAGATCAAAAGGAACAATCACTTAGCTTCAAAGGTATTATCCTATGATCTCCTGTTCTAGATTAAGATACTAATTTTACCAATAATATTTAATAAATAATAAATAGTATTTAAATTTCTTATTAATCTTAGTAGTTAATTAACTAGCATGCCTAAATAGATCTTGTGCTCGTGGATGTATAAAATGTACTATCGAATTTATTCAACATTTGCTTCTGCTGCGTTTTACTTCCAACAATTGGTATCGGAGTTAAATTTTAGGCTTTTGCTATTTTAATTAATTTTGGTGATTAATTACTAGAAAATAAAATATTTATATAATATGATGTTGGAATATTTTACTAAAAACTTTCTTGTAGGGGATACGCTCTAATTATCATGGTTACGTGAATCATATTTTTTTATAATTTATGCAATTGTTGGTTTGACCCGATTTTGTGGCATGTAATGATTTTTCCATGAGAAAATCCACGGGTAGATATAGGGTTTTATATTTCGTGAAATTTTGCTGTAATTCGATGTATTTTATTTAATTAAAAAATTGTAATCGAATTTGAAAAAGCCAAAATCACGAAGAAATAGAGCGAACAGGGTAATCGGTGATGTATAGCCACGCAGTCTTTGTCAGCGGCCTGACTACCTATTTGGCTTGGCTGGCTTTGCTGAATGGGTGAGCTGATCAGTCGGTTCGCCGGTTCGAGTTGGACCGTCCATTGTTTGGTGCGGTCCATTTCACGGTCGTCCGTTGCGTCCGCTGGAGAGTGAGAATTTTAAAATTATTTTTTCTTTATGTAAGTAATTTTACATAAAACTTTAAAATTCTAATTTTGAACCATGGCCCGACCGGGGAGTAGTGACGAGATGCTTGATTCAGTGGGAGATATCGACTAGAAGATTTTCTCGGATTCAATTCGGGAACGAAGACCATGATAATTGGATAATTTATTAGCCCTGCATTTATTTGCTCTTGACTGTTTTGAATGTATGGCATGTATGAATTATGCGTGATATATTTTGTTTCATGTTAGGATGATAAGATTTAACACCTTAAGGCTAAATAATTGAGTGATCAAATTAATTTATTTTTTTTAATAAAATTAAATTGCCTCCATAATTGATTTAAATTATTAAGTAATTATCATGTGTATTGACATAGGGTCTTCCTCCATATTGGATGTGCTAATTATAGGTTCACTGGTTTTATAGTTCAAATAATAGCAAAAATTAAATATTGTTTTTTATAATAGGAGCTTTCCATATGTAGGATTCTTGTTTAAAAGATAATATTTTAAGGTTGTTAAATTATGGTGTTCACTTAGGTGTATTAATTAATAAATTTCCATCAGAGTCTATGTTAATTAATACATGGCCAGAGGAACCCACTATTAATTTTACTTGTCATAACACAAGTTGACTTGATAGTAAAAAATAAATACGTAAAACTCTACTTGAAAAACATGCGTTTAAATGTCCACACGTTCATGACTTGCATGTGCGGGTTTTTTGAGGTGTTGGTTGCTAGCATATATATTGCGTTTTGAGGGTTTCAATATATTTTGCTATGTATTATGTGATGAATGTTTTAATTTTATTTCATGTCTTTCAATCCACTTTCTGTAATTCTCAAAGAAAACAAATTTGATGGCACTAACTTTGCTGATTGGAAATATAACCTTAATATTGTCCTGACTGCTGAAGAACATAAGTTTGTTCTAACTGAGGAATGCCCATTAGAACCAGATTGAGATTCGACACCGATGAGGTGAAACAATACCGCAAATGGAAGAAATTTGATGAGATGGCTCGCTGCTACATCTAGAATTCTTTAACAAATATATTGCAGCATCAGCATCAGAGTATGGGCACGACCGCGGAAATGATGAAGAATCTCATCGCGATGTTTGGTCATCAGAATCGGGCGTCTAGGCAAAATCCTATGAGGGTCTTGATGACGACCCACATGCCTGAAGGAACCTGGTTAATAGATCATGTTCTAAAGAGGATTTCCCATCTAAACGAACTTGATATCTTAGGGGCTACTATCTGTAATACCCGAGATTTCTGATATGAATTTGAACCTTGTGTTATTGTAATTATTGCATTTTGATCTGAGTATTATTCTCCGTATTTCATGATCCGGTGTTGTTGAACGCATGATTTCATGAATGTGATCTAAATTGTGATTCTGCGCAAGTAGCGCACGCTATCGACTAAGTGTAGCGTACGCTAATTTGGATCCGTAGCGCACGCTGTGCATGAACCTTAGCGCACGCTATACGTAGTCAGCATGATTAAGACAGGGTGGTAGGTGAGATCGGCTGCAGATTTCGGTCGGATCATGTCGGGATGAACCTGGATGGCTTTCGGGAAAAGCCAAGTCAACACGGTAGCGCACGCTAATGATATGAGGATAGCGCACGCTAAATGCTGAGTACAGTGAAGTCAGTAAGCTTCGTATGGTCGTTAGCGCACGCTATGGATATGGACTAGCGCGCGCTAATAACCATTTTCTATAAATAGGATAGCATCCTTTTTCATATTTTCAGCCTTTTCACTTCCCACATCCGAATTCTTGGACTTATAGAGTCACTCTCTTCATTCTAAACCTCTCATATCATCCTCCTAGCACGAGTTTGAAGATTTTAGATCATTGGAGATTGGTGTTCAAGCCCTCGGTGTTAGATTTCTTCAAGTTCCTTCGTGTTCTTCGCTACTTTGAGGTAGGTGATTCTTCACCAATATTAGTAGTATTCTGAAGGATGTTTTGATCATGATTTGGGATTTCTAGTCAGTTAAATTCGTAAGTAGTCGAACATCATGAGTTAGAAGGACATTTTCGATGCTTCGGCACTTAGTCATCGTTTAATCCATTGAACCTATTAGTGTTTGAACTCCTAGCATATTCATGAAGCTTCAAAACCGATTGTGACCAGTATATGGAGATTATCAAAGTTCTTATGTCTTTACATAGTGGAATCATACGTTTTGGGACATGAAATGGATTGAACTTAGGATATTTCCTTGAAATCAAGATGAATTATGATGTTGTGATGATAATAAGTATCCTCGTATCTCGTAGTCTTTAATCCGTAAAGATCTTTCGCAAACCGTATGAGCATGATATGCACGGGGATGACATGTATTAACATTGAAGATTTCATGAGTTTCTTCACCATTAGATTAAGTCTACTGCCCAGTAGTAAACTGCCATGCACGGTTAGCGCACGCTAAGATAGGCATATTAACGTGTGCTATCGGGAATGAGTAACGTACGCTACATTTGGTACGTGATGTACGTCATCAGGCGGGTCAATCGGCTGATCAGAGAGGAATGTCAGTACGTATTTAGCGTACGCTAAACTTCGTCGTTTACATACGGTAATGGGCAGGCTTAGCGTACGTTACGTAGAGTACGTAGCGCACGCTAAGTAGTTCAGACAGTTTACATTTTTAGAGCTTTCAGCCGTAGACCGGATTGTTAGACATTCGTACGACTTGAGATGAATTCTATATTATTCTTTTGTTAAGGTTCGAGCTTGCTACGTTGATCGAAGGAGACGGCCTTCGAGTGTGTTGAGATCGTTGGAGAAATTTGTTCTTGCCATCCTTGAGGCAAGTATCGTAATTTGTTAATATTCATATTTTGAGTATACATGTGGTTTATTCATGTTGTTGAACATGGGATTTATTTCGTTGAATCGTCATGATATTCGTTATTCAGTGTTTGTATGTTCATGTTGATGGACATAGCGATTTTGCATATATGTATGCATGAGTTGTGATTGTGTATGTTGTACGATCTATGCTGAGGGCGCTGGATCGGATGTCCACCTCGTGTTGGTCCGACGGGATCATCTTGGGATCTAGGCTGAGGGCGCTGGATCATTGGACGGGTTTTTCCACCTCGTGTTGGTCCGACGGGATCATCTCGGGATCTATGCTGAGGGCGCTGGATCATTAGAATACCCATGCTGTGTTAATGGAATCTTGTGGATTCGTATTGTCGGATTCCGGTAGCGGAAGTCCGTGTGGTGTATCTTGTTATGTATTGTTGATGCATATTCGATTTGTTTAATATGATACTGGTACTAGCATCGTTTTGCTAACCCCTTCGGGGGTGGACATTTGTTTTGATGTTCAGGTAGCCGAGGAGCGGGAAAGCGACGCGATGCCGATGTGACGACGAAGGGGTTCAGTGATGTTTGTCGTTGCTTTTGATTGTCTTCTTGGTTCATTTTCAGTACTCGAGTACGCGTGTCTTATTAATATCATTTCGATATGGTTGTATTAATTAACTCGTTGGATCAGTTGGAACCGGTTTTGTAATTTGAATTTCTGCGGTATTGTTGGATTATTCACATTTCTTTTAATTAGCCTTGTAAATCCTTACTTAAAGGGTTTATGGCGCTGTAATTATTCTGAATATCTCGGGGTGTTACAGAATATGATATCGGAGCTAAAATTCATGGATATCTTGGCAGTCGGGTTTTAGTTGGGTCTGTTTACATTATTGATTTACAGGTCGTTCGTAACATCACTGTTCAGCCAAAGTCGTCATGTGGATCGTGGTTGTAAGTCTCCTAATCTCTTATACTACCGTTTTACTTGATTTCTATTTTGTGAGTATTTGACGGGCTTTATTTTGAAAATTTCGTCCTGGATATTGAGAAATTGTGTTTACAGTATGTTGAGAGGAGGACGTGGACGCGGACACGGTCGTGGATGCGGATGTGGTAACATGAGACAGGAGGATTCCGCAACTACCCCAGAATTATCGGCTAGTCGAACCGATTCCCCTTCTGGAGGGCAGCAGGGATCAGCGAATGACGACGCAAATCGTAACATGCCGGGAGTGCTTCAACAGGTGGTGGCTCAGATAAACCAGTTCGCTCAGGTAGTTGACCGCATGCAGACGGCGATGGGACAGCAGCACCACGAGGATAACCGAGGAGACAGATGGCTTGCTGAAGTGGTCAAATTGCACCCGCCAAAATTTGACGGATCTGCTGAGGCACTTACTAGGGATCATTGGCTAAAGGAGTTAGAGAAGATATTCACAGGTATTATCTGTCCTGAGGACCAGAAGGTTCCCATTGCCCAGTATTTTCTGACTGGGGAGGCCTTTGACTGGTGGGAAGCTATTCGACCCGAGAATCATATTTCGGATTGTACGGAATTCAAACTAATGATGGAAGCACAGTATTGTCCTCGTCCAGTTAGAGAGGCAAAAATCCGATAGTTTTTCTCACCACAGAGTTCGGAAGCATCTGTGACAGATTTAATCAAAACTTTTAATCATCAGCTGACTTGTGTGCGACACTTGGTCAGAACGGAGGCAGAAAAGATTTTTCATTTCGATATGCAAATGAAAACGGAGATTCAGCAGTACATGTCCGGATTCGAGTGTACTACGTTGCGACAGTATCAAGACAAAGCGCTGGCCTACAACATGAAAGAGGCGGCGGTGGAGAAATCGATGGAGGCAAAGAAGCAGAAAGTGACCGGCAACTTCTCGGAAAACAAGAGTGGTGGGCCCCGCAAGGACCAGTCTTTCTTTTATTCATCCAGGAAACCTCCATATCCTTCTAGAGGTGGAAAGAAGTTCCGGACAACATCAGTAGTTTCGGACGCATCAAAGAAGTGCTATAATTGTGGTCGAGCAGGGCATATACGACGCGATTGCCCCGCATCTTCTGTGACTTGTTTCGATTGTGGTCAAGAAAGGCACCGTGCGGCTTTCTGTGGAGTGGCAACTAGACCATTTGGTACTCGCACTCCGGCGCCAGTTCCGAAGGAAATAAGTGTGAACCAGACGCAGCAGAGTGGATTTCAGCAGCAGAATGTTGGGAAGAGAGAGACATCCAGTGCTGGGTCCGTTCCTACGCGCCTGTACGAGATGAGGAAATCTGACGATCAGCACACTTCTGTTGCATCAGGTACGATCCAGATCTTTTTGCAACCAGTTAGTGTCTTATTCGATTCCGGAGCTACACATTCTTTCATATCATTGAACTGTGTTAATCGTTTGAAAATCTCGTGTTTATTTGATTATGAACCATATGTTGTGGGTTTGCCGAGCAGAGAGAGAATTGCGGGAACCCTAGAAACTAGAGATTTTCCAGTGTCTATAGGAGGGAGAGATTGGCCATCGAATCTTATTGTAGTTGACATTCATGGTGACGACTTAATTCTCGGAGAGGATTGGCTCAACCGTTATGGAGCTATTCTGAATTACCGAAAGAGAGTCATTTCTATCATTACTGATGACGGATCTGAACACTTATTCAGAGGATGGAGACCGGGAAGCTCGGGAAAATTGATCAAAGCGATGAAAGCTGTGAAATTGCTGAAGCGGGGATGTCATGGACTTTGGTGCTATGCCATGAGGAAAGAAGAAGGAGTAGAGCTCTCGTCTATTCCAGTTTTGAATGAATTCTCAGATGTATTCCCTGACGAATTACCCGGGTTACCTACGCAGAGAGAAGTGGAGTTCACTATCGAATTAGATCCTGGAGCTGCTCCTATTTCCAGAGCACCATACAGCATGGCGCCAACCGATATGTATGAACTAAAGAAGCAACTGGAGGAATTATTGCAGAAGGGTTACATTCAACCTAGCGTTTCTCCTTGGGGAGCACCCGTTCTCTTTGTCCAGAAGAAAGATGGATCCCTTCGATTATGTATTGATTACAGGGAGCTAAACAAGGTGACGATCAAGAATAAGTATCCTATACCTCGGATCGACGAATTGTTTGATCAACTGCAAGGGGAAAGGGTATTCTCGAAGATTGACTTGCGGTCAGGATACCATCAGTTGAGAATTAAGGAATCGGATATACCGAAATCTGCTTTCAGATCCCGGTACGGGCACTATGAATTCGTGGTGATGCCATTCGGACTTACCAATGCTCCTGCGGTATTTATGCAACTGATGAATCGGGTATTCTTAGAATACCTAGATAAGTTTATGGTCGTTTTCATTGATGACATCTTGATCTATTCGAAAGACACAGAGGAGCATGCTGAGCATTTGCGTGTGGTTTTGAGCACCTTGAGGAAGGAACAACTCTATGCGAAGCTTTCTAAATGTGAGTTTTGGCTTAGGGAAGTAACTTTCCTTGGGTATGTGATATCAGCTGACGGAGTTCAAGTGGACCCGAAGAAAGTCGAAGCAATCTTGGAATGGGAAGCTCCTAAAAACATGAAAGAAGTCCGAAGCTTCTTAGGACTTGCTGGATATTATCGCCATTTTGTAGAGGGATTTTCCAAAATTGCTCGTCCACTCACTCATCTGTTACAGAAAACTCAAAAGTTCACGTGGGATGAGAAATGCAGGCTGGTTTTGATGAACTTAAGAAGAGACTGACGACAGCACCTATATTAGCATTACCAGATGGAACTGATGGATTTATGGTATACAGCGATGCTTCAAATCAGGGTCTGGGATGTGTGTTGGTGCAAGGGGATAAGGTGATCGCCTATGCTTCTCTACAGTTGAAACCGTATGAAGTTAATTGCCCGACTCATGATCTGGAGTTAGCAGCTGTGGTCTTTGCCTTGAAAATTTGGCGACATTATTTATACGGCACTCATTGTCAGATCTTTACAGATCATAAAAGCCTCAATTACATCTTCAGTCAGAAAGAATTAAACATGAGGCAGAGAAGGTGGCTGGAATTGATCAAGGATTTCGACTTGGAAATTCTCTATCATCCGGGTAAAGCAAACGTAGTAGCCGATGCATTGAGCCGAAAACCTATTTCTCTTCGAGTGTTGGAAGCACTTACATCCCAAACCAGCATTCAACGAGAACTGATGCGCGAAGGGATTGAAGTATGGTTACCAGGAATCCAAGGGCAACTATATGTGATGGAACTGACTTCGTCACTAGTCGAGGAAATCAAATCTAAGCAGTTGAACGATTCTCTGATCCTTAGGATATGGGACGAAGTAAAGAAAGGAAAGGCCCCAGGATTTGTGATATAAGATGATGGAGTTCTGAGATTTCAGAGTCGACTTTGCGTTCCCGATGATGATGAATTGAGACGGACAATTCTGAAGGAAGCTCACAGTGCGCCATATTCTATTCACCCGGGGAGCAGTAAGATGTATAAGGATCTAAAACAAAACTTCTGGTGGGGAAATATGAAGAAGGACGTAGCAGAGTACGTTTCGAAGTGTTTGACTTGTCAGCAGGTTAAGATTGAACATCATCGACCTGCCGGAATGTTAAAGCCGCTTCCGATCCCTTAGTGGAAGTGGGAGGATATCTCGATGGATTTCATCACCAATATGCCAAGGACCAAGACGGGAATGAACATGATTTGGGTTATAGTTGATAGACTAACCAAGTCGGCTCATTTCCTAGGAAATAAAGACACGTGGGGACCCGAGAAATTGGCGCGAGTATTTATTGCGGAGATAGTCAGATTGCATGGGACGCCGAAGACCATTATTTCAGATCGAGATGGTCGCTTCGTGTCGCACTTCTGGAAGGCAGTTCACAGAGCTTTGGGGACCGAGCTAAACTTTAGCATGGCTTATCATCCCCAAACGGACGGTCAGTCCGAAAGGACTATACAAACAGTAGAAGACATGCTTAGAGCTTGTGCTTTGGATTAGTCAACTGATTGGGAGGTTCACTTGCCATTGATTGAATTCACCTACAACAATAGTTGGCATGCTTCCATTAAGATGGCACCATTTGAAGCTTTGTATGGGAGAAGATGCCGATCACCCCTGTGCTGGGATGATTCTTCGGACTTGATCGGGACGGAACCGGAATTGATAGTTCAGACTCAAGAGAAGATAGCTTTGATTCGGGAAAGACTCTTGACTGCCCAGAGTCGACAGAAGTCTTATGCAGATGTACGTCGTCGCCCTCTAGATTTCGACATTGGGGACCACGTACTACTGAAGGTGTCTCCTACACGAGGAATTTTCCGTTTTGGGAGGAAAGGTAAGCTAAGTCCGAGATATATCGGACCATTTGAGATCCTCGAGAGAGTTGGGGATTTAGCATACCAGTTGGCCTTACCGCCATCGCTGAGTCACGTTCACAATGTGTTTCACGTATCCCAATTACGGAAGTATGTACCAGATCCCAGTCATATCATTGAGTTTGATGTGGTCGAGATAGCTAATGATGGCACTTTCGAGGAGAGACCAATCAAGATACTTGAGAGTCGGATCAAACAATTGAGGAATAAACCAATACACTTGGTTAAAGTACAATGGTCACGACATGGAGCTGAAAAGGCCACTTGGGAAACGGAGGGCAGTATGAAGACTAGATATCCAGAGGTGTTTTCATCTTAAGTTTCGGGACGAAACTTCTTTTTAGGGAGAAAGGATGTAATACCCGAGATTTTTGATATGAATTTGAACCTTGTGTTATTGTAATTATTGCATTTTGATCTGAGTATTATTCTCCGTATTTCATGATCCGGTGTTGTTGAACGCATGATTTCATGAATGTGATCTAAATTGAGATTCTGCGCAAGTAGTGCATGCTATCGACTAAGTGTAGCGTACGCTAATTTGGATCCGTAGCGTACACTGTGCATGAACCTTAGTGCACGCTATACGTAGTCAGCATGATTAAGACAGGGTGGTAGGTGAGATCGGCTGCGGATTTCGGTCGGATCATGTCGGGATGAACCTGGACGGCTTTCGGGAAAAGCCAAGTCAATGCGGTAGCGCACGCTAATGATATTAGGATAGCGCATCCTAATGCTGAGTATAGTGAAGTCAGTAAGCTTCGTATGGCCGTTAGCACACGCTATGGATAGGGACTAGCGCGCGCTAATAACCATTTTCTATAAATAGGATAGCATCCTTTTTCATATTTTCAGCCTTTTCACTTCCCACATCCGAATTCTTGGACTTGTAGAGTCACTCTCTTCATCCTAAACCTCTCATATCATCCTCCTAGCACGAGTTTGAAGATTGTAGATCATTGGAGATTGGTGTTCAAGCCATCGGTGTTGGATTTCTTCAAGTTCCTTCGTGTTCTTCGCTACTTTGAGGTAGGTAATTCTTCACCAATATTAGTAGTATTCTGAAGGATGTTTTGATCATGATTTGGGATTTCTAGTCAGTTAAATTCGTAAGCAGTCGAACATCATGAGTTAGAAGGACATTTTTGATGCTTCGGCACTTAGTCATCGTTTAATCCATTGAACCTATTAGTGTTTGAACTCCTAGCATATTCATGAAGCTTCAAAACCGATTGTGACCAGTATATGGAGATTATCAAAGTTCTTATGTCTTTACATAGTGGAATCATACGTTTTGGGACATGAAATGGATTGAAATTAGGATATTTCCTTGAAATCAAGATGAATTATGATGTTGTGATGATAATATGTATCCTCGTATCTCGTTGTCGTTTAATCCGTAAAGATCTTTCGCAAACCGTATGAGCATGATATGCACGGGGATGACATGTATTAACACTGAAGATTTCATGAGTTTCTTCACCATTAGATTAAGTCTACTGCCCAGTAGTAAACTGCCATGCACGGTTAGCGCACGCTAAGATAGGCATATTAACGTGCGCTATCGGGAATGAGTAACGTACGCTATGTTTGGTACGTAACGTACGTCATCAGGCGGGTCAATCGGCTGATCAGAGAGGAATGTCAGTACGTATTTAGCGTACGCTAGACTTCGTCGTTTACGTACGCTAATGGGCAGGCTTAGCGTACGTTACGTAGAGTACGTAGCGCACGCTAAGTAGTTCAGACAGTTTACATTTTTAGAGCTTTCAGCCGTAGACCGGATTGTTAGACATTCGTACGACTTGAGATGAATTCTATATTATTCTTTTGTTAAGGTTCGAGCTTGCTACGTTGATCGAAGGAGACGGCCTTCGAGTGTGTTGAGATCGTTGGAGAAATTTGTTCTTGCCATCCTTGAGGCAAGTATCGTAATTTGTTAATATTCATATTTTGAGTATACATGTGGTTTATTCATGTTGTTGAACATGATATTTATTTCGTTGAATTGTCATGATATTCGTTATTCAGTGTTTGTATGTTCATGTTGATGGACATAGCGATTTTGCATATATGTATGCACGAGTTGTGATTGTGTATGTTGTACGATCTATGCTGAGGGCGCTGGATCGGATGTCCACCTCGTGTTGGTCCGCCGGGATCATCTTGGGATCTAGGCTGAGGGCGCTGGATCATTGGACGGGTTTTTCCACCTCGTGTTGGTCCGACGGGATCATCTTGGGATCTATGCTGAGGGCGCTGGATCATTGGAATACCCATGTTGTGTTAATGGAATCTTGTGGATTCGCATTGTCGGATTCCGGTAGCGGAAGTCCGTGTGGTGTATCTTGTTATGTATTGTTGATGCATATTTGATTTGTTTAATATGATACTTGTACTAGCATCGTTTTGCTAACCCCTTCGGGGGTGGACATTTGTTTTGATGTTCAGGTAGCCAAGGAGCGGGGAAACAGCCACAGTACCGATGTGACGACGAAGGGGTTCAGTGATGTTTGTCGTTGCTTTTGATTGTCTTCTTGGTTCATTTTCAGTACTCGAGTACGCGTGTCTTATTAATATCATTTCGATATGGTTGTATTAATTAACTCGTTGGATCAGTTGGAACCGATTTTGTAATTTGAATTTCTGCGGTATTGTTGGATTATTCACATTTCTTTTAATTAGCCTTGTCAATCCTTACTTAAAGGGTTTACGGTGCTGTAATTATTCCGAATATCTCGGGGTGTTACACTATCGGTGCGGAAAGGCAGGTCTATATCATGTTAGTGCTTGTTGGGATTCTGGATACAAAATGAATACGCAGCGGAAAATAAAATGAATCCAAAATAGGATCGATCAAGTCATGTATATACGAAAAATAAAAGACAAAGATAGAAGGATCAAAGTCTCATACCTTTGAAGCCTATGATAATATCTTCGTAATTTGACGATGATCACGATCCCGAGCACGAGCACGAAATCCCTTCCTCCCAAACACCGAAAGCTTGATGTCTCTACTTCACACGCGTCGGAAGCTGCCCGAAAAAATCAATGAGACTCCGTTCTCCAAGAACACAGCTAGGGAAACTCATAAGAATTTTCTCTCAATTTTTCTCACTATTCTCACACCTCTGATATGAATAAACTCAAGAAAATTTTTCTCTTTGTCTCTCTCTCAATCTCTCTGTCGTATACAATGAATCACTCAAGGTGAAAAGTCTATCTTTTGTGTTGGTGGGGCTTTATTTTATAAGTGAAGGCAGATCCCACATCCCTTACAATAAGGAACATGTGGAGGGAATCTTTCACTTTAAATAAAAACAACACCAAGTCAAAAGTTAAGAGAGAGAGAGAAAAGGGGAGGGGCGGCTAGGAGGAAATTTCCAAGAAACAGGCCAATTCACTCTGCTTGTGTACCGGACGTTCGTCAAACGAATCTGTTAAATACACTCTATTTTATTTCCAGTGTATTTATATCATTTAATTAATCCAATTAATTAATTATATCAAATACAAATATATTTCTCTAAGAAATATTAATTATGAATTAAATTAATTACCCAATAACTTAATTTCAATTCATAAGACCGCTATTTGATTTATCCAATAAATCATAATTAGATATCCAATATCTAATATTAATAGAGATATGATAAATTCATATTTATTCGTCAACGATCCTGATGCGGGACTCTGTAGGTCCGTCTTAGTCGGCATTGGGAGGAACCAATGAGTGCGGGCAGCACTTAGCCAGCCTAGCGGGCCGCACTGTAAACCCCGACTGAGAACGAATGAAGGGATCATTCCAGAACCATTATGTCGTGAATACCATATACGTATAGACCCTTCATCAGATGTCCCGGTCAAGTCTTCGGGTCACGGTAAAGTAAAACCCTACTGTTGACTAGATACTATACACATGTTAATGCAAATCAAGACCGACTGATTACTAGTGTATCCAATATGACTAGATCAGAATGCTTTGGCTAAAGACTTATGATCTTATTTGCCATTAACCGTATAGGACATTCGCCTGCTCACTAACAGGAGATAGAATCCTTTCCTGGCGTACAGTAAATACTGCTAACTGCCCGCATAGTCCGCACTTCGAGGTTGACCCAGCGATTAAGCAAATGACTACTCTAATGACAAACTAAATGTCACAGGCACATCTCTTGCTAAACCCTCAAGTCAAAGGTCCATATATACTATCACAATCTTTCGATTCATCATTAGCTCTTCAAGAGTGAATATCGTGTGACTGAATCAAGTATGAGTCGTGTTCGAGTACACTGGTCCCACCAATATACTTATAACTATGCTATCAAGACATGCACATGTCATATCATCAGTTATACAAGTCGTACTGAAAACTTAATGCCTAATTAAGTTTATCGACTTGCGAACGGTTTACATAAATAAGCTTTAAACACTTCCAGTGCATTTTCTCTTATCTAATAACGAGAGTGGAATGTTCGCTCTTATTTACATGGACTTCACTTCAATGTTTACCAAATCAAGAATGCATTTGAAATACAATAAACAGTGAATGAATCATATTGCTTTTTTATTGATAATTCCATAATTACAAGTACAATGCCCCTTCTCTCTCCTTCCCTGAGTGGCATTCGAGGGCATGTTCCTAACAATCTCCCACTTGCACTCAATTCCATACACCATGGTATCCAATACCCATGTTCTTCAGATGTCTTTCCAAGACATCCTGAGATAATGGCTTAGTCAGCGGGTCAGAGACATTGTCTTCTGAGTCTACTCTTTGCAACGAAACATATCCTTTCTCAACCATCTAACGAACGATGTGATACTTTCTGTCTATATGCTTGGTGTTGTGGTGAGCCTTAGGCTCCTTGGCTTGGGCGACCGCTCCATCATTATCACAGTAAAGTGATATAGGCAGCTCCGCGTTAGGCACTGTAATATCCGGGGATAATTTTTTTTTTCGTGTTACTGCTGAGTTGTACGTATTCATTTGGAATTGTACAAGTTTTGTTGTTTTGGACTGATACAATGTATATTGTATTGGAATATTTCGGGATTGAAATATTATACTTGTCGTCGGGTTGGTTTCGTCGTTTGAATGTTGGTTGGAGAGTTTGGATTTTTGGCTAAGTTCATAGCCTTAGCGTACGCTACGGGTGTAGCATTACGTATGCTAGCGTGTTGCTATTACGTACGTTATGCCTGTAAGGTTACGTACGTAATGCTTGGTAGGTGGCAGGAACCTTCCTCGTAGTCACTTTCGGCCGGTGGGTCCCGAGCATCTTCCGATCAGATCTCACTATTGCAGTCAACGGACCCTTACGTACGTTAAGAGGTGAACTCTACGTACGTAATGCAGGTCTTGTTAACATACGTAATATGTTTTTTTTTACGTACGTTAAGGCCTTCGTATTTTAGTCCAGTTAGTTCTGGATTTACATTACGTACGTTAAAGTCTTAGCATAGCGTACGTAATGCCTCTTATGTACGTTAACCATAATGTATAACGTACGTAATGATTTGGTTAGTCTATTTATCTTGGTTTCGTCTTTCATTTCCTCACGAACCAAAACACAATTTCTCTCCCTAGAGTCGTCCGTTTGGACTTGTTATTGATGTTTAGCACCTTCCAACTCGATCTTGATCATCCTAGCTTGGATTGAAGCTTGAAGTTGGAAGCTTGTTGGTGCTCCTTTGGTGTTTGGAGGCTTCTTCTTGTTCTTCTTTGGTAAGTTCCCTCAATCTCTTGTTCTTCAAGTGATTTTCAAGTTTTAGTTGTTGTTTTCTTCTGGTATTGTTTGATTAATGGAGTACATCATGATTCTTCATGGTTTTGATAAACTTTTGATGAAGAACATGATAATATTACTTGAGTTGGATTATGTTCGTGATGTTTTAGATTGTTTGGAGGTTTTTAATCATGTCTAGGAAGGATTGTGTTAAGATTGTTATATGATTAACATAGCCTTGAGATGATTATTGTTGTTGGTGGTGTTCTTGAAAGATTTTAACCATTTTAGTAAGGATTTATGATTATTTAGGAGGTGATTATCATAATTTGAAAATGGTTGAGTGAATCTTGTTGTGTAATCCGAATTCATGATGTATTGATAAGGATTGTTGTTTCAAACATCATGATTATTGAGTTGATGATGTTCTTGGGGTGATAATGATAATATTGATAATATTATCGTTGTAGGATCAATTTGATGATATTATCATTTTGAGATGATTGTTTTGATGATTGTTCTTAAGTGAATCATGTTGTATGGATTTCAAAAGTGTTAAGAACGTAATGATCATGTTAATTGATCATCGAGGTGTTGGAGGATGTTAGAATTCATAGTTGAGAACTATGATATTCGTTCGTGTGGTGTGATCGATTCGTGTTTGAATCAGGCTTTGTCCTTGTCGTTGTTTTCTATTGATTTTGTATTTTTGAATGAATCGTTTTCATTCAAGGTTGTTCGAGTGTTTGTGATCGTCGGGAGGCGCCGTTCGTCGTTTCGTGCCAGGACGTTGATCGTGGAAGGACTTTCTCGCCTTCGGTTTGAGGCAAGTTTTACACTTGTATTGGTCAATGAGATTAATGTTATCATATATGTGTATGAATGTATTGTATCATTTCGAGACTTAGTCTCTCCGTGATTTGTTGATATTCGGGAATTGTTTGATGCAATACCCTTCGGCATTTATGCTAGATGTTATTGTTATTCGTTAACAGCCGGTTTAAGGCATTGAGATTCTTGTTGATACGAATGTTGTCGACAGCCGGTTCGCGGTATCGATGTATCGATTATTATTGTTGACGTTAATGTCGTTCTGAGGCATCGTTGAATCATTATTATTGAATTGGAACTGTCGCTATGATGTTGCATTGTCCTATTGAAGGCGTTTGATATATTCGTTTACTATATCTGTTTCGGTGGTCAATTTAAGACGCCGGGACATCCACTCTACCGTATCATTGTGTATCGATTGACCGTTCTGAGGTAATCGATGTATTTAATTGGGATTATCGAAGATAATTCCCATCCGTTGTATCATTGTGTATCGATTGACCGTTCTAAGGTAATCGACGTATTTAATTGGGATTATCGAAGATAATTCCCATCCGTTGTATCATTATGTATTGATTGACCGTTCTAAGGTAATCGATGTATTTAATTGGGATTATCGAAGATAATTTCCATCCGCTGTATCATTGGTTATCGATTAACCGTTCTAAGGTAATCGATGTATTTAATTGGGATTATCGAAGATAATTCCCATCCGTTGTAACATTGTGTATCGATTTACCGTTCTAAGGTAATCGATGTATTTAATTGGCATTATCGAAGATAATTCCCATCCATTGTGTCATCGTTATCGATTGACTGTTCTAAGGTAATCGATGTATTGAATTGGGACTGTCAAGGATAGTTTCCATCCGTTAAGTTGTTGTGATCGATTGGCCATTCCAAGGCAGTCGAGGTATTTGAATTGGGACCGCCATGGACGGAGCCCATCCGTGAGTTATTGTTGTCGTGTTGGCCGACTCAAGGCAGCACGCTATTATTATTGTGAATTTGATAATCTTGGGATCGTTACTGTTGTGATTAATTGGGTTTTAGAGGCTAGTCTCGGCTAGTGCTCGATGGGTAAGTCTGGGGCTTGAACCTTCGCGGTTGGTTTCCCAGCACCTGTAATTCAGCAGGTCACGGTTATTGGATGACCTCATTGTGATACGGCTTCGTGCCGTGGCTTCGGCCCTCATTGTGATACGGCTCCGTGCCGTGGCTTCGGCCCTCATTGTGAAACGGCTTCGTGCCGTGGCTTCGGCCCTCATTGTGATACATCTTCGTGCTGTGGCTTCGGCCCTCATTGATACAGCTTCGGGCTGTTTTGGTTTCGGGCCATTGTGGTGATTGACAGCTTCGGCTGAGTGACATTCAGGGTATTATGATGATAAACAGCTTCAGGTTGTTCGCCTGTCAGGCCATTATGATGTATCGGTATTCCTATTGGAGCCTTCGGGCATTGTGATTCGTATCTATTTCAGTGTTTGGCTTGGTTTACCTTCGGGTGATGTATTGATGTGTTCTGTATTGATGATTCGCCGTTGGGCACTTGTGTTCTAACCTGTTGAGAAGGTATTGATCGTATGCCGTGGGCATAGTATTCCACGAATGCTCGATTCTTACTTTGGTTTGTGAGCATCTCGTATTACCATTACTATACTATTCATTCTGCCCTTTGGATGCATATCATGTTGTACATGTATTTGATAATCATTATCTGGATGACTGACCCCGTGGGGGCGGAATATGTTTTCATGTTTTAGGTGTTTGCGAGGAGAGAGTTGAGACACAGGGGCATGACGGTGGCGACGAGGCATTCAAGCGATACTAGTACGAGATGTTTTGGTGTTCATGTAAGTCAGACAGTTGGAGTACTCCAGTTTTGTTCAGTCTTTGTCATTTTGTATTATTCGAGCAAGGCTCGTGGATGTTGTTGTATCTTATTTTGGCCATGTAGGCCCACTGTTGTCATTGAAATTCCATATCGGAATATTATGTTGGATGTCAGTGTAGGGATTGTGATTCCCCTTTTGGTCAGTTAATTGTATTTTTGGTCGTGTTAGCCTGGTGGATCTCCTGGTGTGGGGTCCACGGCGCTGTAATGACCCAATGGGATTTGGGGGTGTTATAGAAGATGGTATCGGAGCAATTGGGTTGTGAGATACCCTTATATGTGAGTTATGTGGTTCTACCGACGTGGTAGTAGTGGACTGTCAGGTTATGACAATCTGGACAGTCAGGCTTTGTGAGTCGTGGTAGTTGAACGACTGTATGAGTCATTCTTTCATCGAGTCGTCGTCAGTGAAGACTAGTATCGCAAGACCTCGAAGCTTCGTATGACCTGTGTAAGGACTCAATTCTCTTGTATGTTCATACATTCATTATGTCATTGATTATACATGTTTTGTTGAAATCTTTAGGTAACATTTGTGTTACGATTCATTCATGATTATTTGTTTTAGAGCGTGTGGGCTCAGTATTGGCTATAATTAGAATGTTTGAGGTGACTATTTATCTGTTGAGTATGTATATTCGTGTTTGGCTAATGACTTAGCATTGTGGATTGCCTGTTGAGGCATATTTGAGCTTTGTTCATGATCGAACGTTATTCTTTCAGTATGGAAAGAGGAATCCGAGGACGTGGCAGAGGGGGTAAAGGCTACAGAGTAGGCCGAAACCTAGAACCTCATGTTTATACACGTACGGGTGCCGATATGGATCAGAATTCTGCCGGAGATGTGACTTATGCGACCGGCTCCCCTTTGGAACGTCATACTCGAGGAGTCGATCAGACTTACATCGACCCTTTCTTGCTTATGAGGGGCATGATGACCCAGATGACTCAAATGACGTAGATAATGGAAACCATGCAGACTTCGATGGTCCGTGGTACACATCAGCAAGGACTCCAGGTGCCGTTTTATGGACAGTCCAGCAGAGTGAGTCAGATTATCGGTGACATCTCTCGTCAGAGGCCGCCTATTTTTGAGGGTTCGTCGGAACCAGCTGATATTGTTCATTGGCTTGAACATTTTGATAAACTCTTCGACATGGTTCAGTGTCCGGAAGAGAGTAAGGTGGCAGTAGCAGCTTACTATTTGAGTAAAGGCGCTTATTCTTGGTGGCTTTCTGTGAAACCCACCGATCGTGATTGTGTTTGGAGTGAGTTCAAGACTCTCATGTTAGAGAGGTATTATCCGGCTCCACTCCGTGAAGCCAAGATGTCAGAGGTGTTGAACCCCGAATCTGTCGAGGACGAGGGTGTTATTGTTATCCCTGAGAATTTTCAGGGACTTCTTCAGTTTGCTTCTTCTGTTATCCGTACTGAAGTGGATAAGATCAAGTATTTTAGCAAGAGGCTGAACCCACAGTTGAGGATGCAGTTGTTCAATCATAATTGTAACTCACTTGGCGAATTCATCGAGAAGGCTCTTGGAGTAGAGCTTTTGATCAAGGAGATTGCTCGGAAGAACCCTTTAGTTTCTTCCGGTGAGAGGACTAGGATGCCGGTTCATTCAGAGGGACACCGAGCTCCGACGTCTAGGAGGTCGTTTTCTAGTCGTCCTCGTGCTGGGAAAGCATCTTCTTCTCAGGCGACGAGTTCGACTGTTGTTTGCTTTAATTGTGATTCAGCAGGGCACGTTAGCACTCGTTGTACTGTGCCAGCTATTGCTTGTTTTCTGTGTGGGAGGCAGGGACACCTTCAGAAATACTGCAAGAGTTCTAGTGCCAGTAGATCTCAGGAAAGCTCACGGGCATCAAGAGATTTTGTTACTCTAGTCCGTACTTCATCCAAGGGGTCCTATCAGGCTTCGAGAGCCAGAGGTATGGACATCCAAGGAGGAGCAGCGAGTCCAAATTTGGGTCTTCCGTGAGTCTAGGAGATCGAGGAGCCCGATGATCTGGAGGAGGTTGATTTCGGGTACGTTTGAGATGTAGTCTTGATTTGTATTTTCCTTGTTTCTGGGATTGATATTTGACTCAGTCTGTATTGTAATATTGTGGTTGTGAACCATTTATTATTGATCTATCTTGTTATGATAGCTTTTGAGAATCTTGAGATTTGACGTCGTCTGATGCGTTATTCTTTTCCTTTCGGTATTGTACCCGAGATTTTTGTGGTGATCTGGGTAAACGTTCATTGTGATTCGAGACGTCAAGTTGCGAGGACTTGAGTGTGCATTTGATATGGTCCTGAGGACTATATTTGTGCGTTGTTATTCTCTTTTGTGACGTAAGTCAGTGATAGCATAGACGTTCGATGCTAATGAGAACAAGGGAAGTGTACACCGATGGTTGTAGGCATGTACAATGGGCGACTCCCGCGGGATGTGTATGCCGATGCTACTAGTCATGCGGTTGGTACGACTTCCTGGCTGGTCTCTAGCGGGAGAGTTATGATTCGGCTGATCTCGCAGTTGGTTGAGTGTTTTTATCCCCTGTTTTTCGTTGTGATCGGACAGGAGATGCGGGAACCCGTGGGGTTGGCCCGATTACTCAGGCGAAGTGGTTCGCAGTGAGGAGTATTCCTAGAGATTTTGTTTTCTTATCCTGATGGATAGTCTTTATCCCTTGTTGCGTACCCTGAGTTTCGGGGACGAAACTATTTTTAAGAGGGGGAGTATGTAATATCCGGGGATAAATTTTTTTTCGTGTTACTGCTGAGTTGTACGTATTCATTTGGAATTGTACAAGTGTTGTTGTTTTGGACTGGTACAATGTATATTGTATTGGAATATTTCGGGATCGAAATATTATACTTGTCGTCGGGTTGGTTTCGTCGTTTGAATGTTGGTTGGAGAGTTTGGATTTTTGGCTAAGTTCATAGCCTTAGCGTACGCTACGGGTGTAGCATTACGTACGCTAGCGTGTTGCTATTACGTACGTTATGCCTGTAAGGTTACGTACGTAATGCTTGGTAGGTGGCAGGAACTTTCCTCGTAGTCACTTTCGGCCGGTGGGTCCTGAGCATCTTCCGATCGGATCTCACTATTGCTGTCAACGGACCCTTACGTACGTTAAGAGGTGAACTCTACGTACGTAATGCAGGTCTTGTTTACGTACGTTAAGGCCTTCGTATCAATTTGATGATATTGGTGATATTATCATTTTGAGATGATTGTTTTTAAGTGAATCATGTTGTATGGATTTCACAAGTGTTAAGAACGTAATGATCATGTTAATTGATCATCGAGGTGTTGGAGGATGTTAGAATTCATAGTTGAGAACTATGATATTCGTTCGTGCGGTGTGATCGATTCGTGTTTGAATCAGGCTTTGTCCTTGTCGTTGTTTTCTATTGGTTTTGTATTTTTGAATGAATCGTTTTCATTCAAGGTTGTTCGAGTGTTTGTGATCGTCGGGAGTCGTCGTTCGTCGTTTCGTGCCAGGACGTTGATCGTGGAAGGACTTTCTTGCCTTCGATTTGAGGCAAGTTTTACACTTGTACTGGTCAATGAGATTAATGTTATCATATATGTGTATGAATGTATTGTGTCATTTCGAGACTTAGTCCCTCCGTGATTTGTTAATATTCGGGAATTGTTTGATGCAATACCCTTCGGGAATTATGCTGGATGTTATTGTTATTCGTTAACAGCCGGTTTAAGGCATTGAGATTCTTGTTGATATTGATGTTGTCGACAGCCAGTTCGCGGTATCGATGTATCGATTATTATTGTTGACGTTAATGTCGTTCTGAGGCATCGTTGAATCGTTATTATTGAATTGGAAATGTCGCTATGATGTTGCATTGTCCGATTGAAGGTGTTTGATATATTCGTTTATTATATCTGTTTCGGTGGTCAGTTTAAGACGCCGGGACATCCACTCTACCGTATCATTGTGTATCGATTGACCGTTCTGAGGTAATCGGTGTATTTAATTGGGATTATCGAAGGTAATTCCCATCCATTGTATCATTGTGTATCGATTGACCGTTCTAAGGTAATCGATGTATTTAATTGGGATTATCGAAGATAATTCCCATCCGTTGTATCATTATGTATTGATTGACCGTTCTAAGGTAATCAATGTATTTAATTGGGATTATCGAAGATAATTCCCATCCGTTGTAGCATTGGTTATCGATTAACCGTTCTAAGGTAATCAATGTATTTAATTGGGATTATCGAAGATAATTTACATCCGTTGTATCATTGTGTATCGATTGACCGTTCTAAGGTAATCGATGTATTTAATTGGGATTATCGAAGATAATTCCCATCCGTTGTGTCATCATTATCGACTGACTGTTCTAAGGTAATCGATGTATTGAATTGGGATTGTCAAGGATAGTTTCCATCCGTTAAGTTGTTGTGATCGATTGGCCATTCCAAGGCAGTCGAGGTATTTGAATTGGGACCACCATGGACGGAGCCCATCCGTTAGTTATTGTTGTCGTGTTGGCCGACTCAAGGCAGCACGCTATTATTCTTGTGAATTTGATAATCTTGGGATCGTTACTGTTGTGATTAATTGGGTTTTAGAGGCTAGTCTCGGCTAGTGCTCGATGGGTAAGTCTGGGGCTTGAACCTTCGCGGTTGGTTTCCCGGACTGTAATTGATGAGTCACGGTCATTGGATGACTTCATTGTGATACGGCTTCGTGCCGTGGCTTCGGCCCTCATTGTGATACGACTTCGTGCCGTGGCTTCGGACCTCATTGTGATACGGCTTCGTGCCGTGGCTTCGGCCCTCATTGTGATACGGCTTCATGCCGTGGCTTCGGCCCTCATTGTGATACGGCTTCGTGCCGTGGCTTCGGCCCTCATTGATACAATTTGTTTTTGGCTTCGGGCCATTGTGGTGATTAGCGACTTGGTGAGTGACATTCAGGGTATTATGATGATAAACGGCTTGACATTGGTATCGAGCCATTATGATGTATCGGTATTCCTGTTGGAGCCTTCGGGCATTGTGATTCGTATCTATTTCAGTTTTTGGCTTGGTTTACCTTTGTGTGATGTATTGTTGTGTTAGGTATTGATGATTCGCCGTTGGGCACTTGTGTTCTAACCTGTTGAGCAGGTATTGATCGTATGCAGTGGGCTTAGTATTCCACGAATGCTCGATTCTTACTTTGGTTTGTGAGCATCTCGTATTACCATTACTATACTATTCATTCTGCCCTTTGGATGCATATCATGTTGTACATGTATTTGATAATCATTATCTGGATGACTGAACCCGTGGGGGCGGAACATGTTTTCATGTTTTAGTTGTTTGCGAGGAGAGAGTTGAGACACATGTGCATGACGGTGGCGACGAGGCATTCGAGCGATACTAGTCCGAGATGTTTTAGTGTTCATGTCAGTCAAACAGTTGGAGTACTCCAGTTTTGTTCAGTCTTTGTCATTTTGTATTATTCGAGCAAGGCTCGTGGATGTTGTTGTATCTTATTTTGGCCATGTAGGCCCACTGTTGTCATTGAAATTCCATATCGGAATATTATGTTGGATGTCAGTGTAGGGATTGTGATTCCCCTTTTGGTCAGTTAATTGTATTTTTGGTCGTGTTAGCCTGGTGGATCTCCTGGTGTGGGGTCCACGGCGCTGTAATGACCCAATGGGATTTGGGGGTGTTATAGAAGATGGTATCGGAGCAATTGGGTTGTGAGATACCCTTGTATGTGAGTTATGTGGTTGTAAGAACCATATCTTTAGTCCTTCTCAAGTACTTAAGAATGTTCTTAATGGCAGTACAATCTTCCATTCCCGGGTTTGCTTGAAGTCGACTAACCACACTCACATCGTAGGCTAAGTCCAGTCTTGTACACAACATAGCGTACAAGAGGCTACCCTCTGTCGAGGCATAGGGTACCTTAGTCATCTCTCTTTTGTCTTCCTCACTTTGAGGACACATTTTCTTAGTGAGATGAATTCCATGTCGCATGGGAAGGAACCCTCTTTTAAAATTATCCATATTGAATCCTCTCAGGATCTTTTCTATAAAGAGGGCTTGGGAAAGTCCTATCATTCTTCGCAGTCTATCTCTATAAAGACGGATCCCTAGAATATAAGAAGCTTCTCCCAATTCTTTCATGGAGAATGTTTTAGAAAACCAAGCTTTCAAAGTGCTGAGCATTGCTACGTTATTTCCCATAAGTAGAATATCATCTACATATAGTATTAAGAACGTAATGTTTCTCCCACTGACCTTTTTGTAAACACATGGATCCTCCTCGTTTTTCACAAATGTAATACCCGCAATTTCGGATTTCGGTAATTTTCTTTTTTCGGCGGAACTCCGTTTTGGTGACTCTCTCATGACCGTTTCGTCATTCCGAGAATATTTAATTCTGCACTTTTTGTCATCCGAGTTCGTTTCGGTATCGTTTTGTTGAATTCTGTGTTCTTAAGCGACTTTTCCGTACTTGAGTTCGATTCTTGTGAATCTCATCCGAAACTGTTGTTTTGAGTTTCTCGTAAGTTCATTTAATGTTATTATTCATGTTGCAAGCTTTGGCTTGATGTTTCGATCGTGTATTGTGTATTTCGGATGTTTTGGGCCATTTTCGTAATTTCCTAAAGTTTGGGGTAATTACTTTCCGTTGTCGAATTTCGAGCCTCCGGGTGGTCGGAATCGTGTGTTCTCTTAGTGCTCGAATTTGTCTTTGAGAGTACTTCGTAACCGTATCTTCGATTCGTATTCAGGTTCGGGTTTCGGGCCGTCGGAGTTGGCCTGGCCGGCGATGCAGGCCGCAGATCGGCCGAGTTACGGCCGGTAGTGCTCGGCAGTTACGTACGTAAGGCCCTAGCCGGTAACATACGAACGGGCTGGCAGATTTGGGGCAGTGGTTCGGCCATGGCCGGTTACGGCCGTAAGCCATGGCCAATTACGTACGTTAGGCGGCCGGCAGGCAGCCTATTTAAGGCCCTGCAGACGGGTTTTTCATCAGTTTTCTCACTCGTTTTCTTTCCTTCCGCGGCAGGAGGTGTATTGATCATGGATAGATGTTGTTGTACAATCAATCCATAAAGTTTTGGAGTTCATATCATCAATCATTCATCCTATAACATCCTTTGATCGAGCGAATCAGGTCAGATTTTCTAGAAATCTAATTTTGGGGATTTTGGGTATTTTGTTCGATTTCGTCCGTTTAATCCGATTCAACTTAGGATTGTTATGTATTGATGATTATTTAGATGTATTATATCATTTCCCTTGTTATTCCATGGTTGGATCGTATCGATTCGTTGTTTTGGTCGAGTTCTTGATCGACGCCTTGAAGGTGTCCGGTAGAATGTCATAGAGGGGTTTTCGGACGTCCTACGATTATTCTTCCTCGTATGATCATTGATTTGTTAATTATATGATGTTAGGGTCGAGTTTCTTTCAAAGAAACCGTGTTGAACCCTTCCGTTCATCGCCGTCTTCCTTTTCGATGGCATCGGGCGTTTCGAAGCTTCCAAGTTGAACCGCGTTCGTTGGAATACTTGCGTGCCGATATCGAGGCAAGTATCTTATTATACGACTTGTATCCTGCGACTAATAATCACGTATGAGATTTATAATGATTTTGCTTGCCTTCGTAAATATGTTCCGTTTGAATTGGTTGTGTATTCCGCAATTTGAAGGTTTTGTGATAATAGCGTTATATTGGTATACGTGTTAGGTGTTGTGCCATTAGTGCAGGATTGCGACGTACATATGGTGTAATACCCGTGATTTCGATTTTCGGTAATTTCTTTTTTTCGGCGGAAGTCTGTTTTGACGACTCGCGCATGACCGTTTCGTTATTCTGAGAATGATTAATTCTACACTTTTTGTCATCCGAGTTCGTCTCGGTATCATTTTGTTGAGTTCCGTGTTCTTAAGCGGTTTTTCCGCACTTGAGTTCGATTCTTGCGAATCTCGTCCGAAACTGTTGTTTCGACTTTCTCGTAAGTTCATTTAATGTTATTATTCATGTTGCAAGCTTCGGCTTGGTGTTTCGATCATGTATCGTGTATTTCGGATGTTTTGGGCCATTTTCGTAATTTTCCAAAGTTTGGGGTAATTACTTTCCGTTGTCGAATTTCGATCCTTCGGGTGGTCGGAATCGTGTGTTCTCTTAGTGCTCGAATTCGTCTTTGCGAGTATTTCGTAACCGTACCTTCGATTCGTATTCAGGTTCGGGTTTCGGGGTCGTTCGGGCCGTCGGAGTTGGCCCCGGCCGAGTCATGGCCGGGCAATCTGGGCCCAGGCCGGCACTGGCCGAGTTACGGCTGGTAGTGCTCGGCAGTTACTTCTGGCCGAGCAGGCCGTACCGTGGGCCGCGGCACATGCCGGCAGGGCCGCGGCACACTCGTGTCGCACTTATCGGCCAAACCTTCTGTACCGTGTGCCGCGGCACATGCCAACGGGGCCGCGGCACACTGCCGATCACTGGGCGCAGTTTTGGCCCTGTGCCGCGGCACACTGGGCCGGGCTGCGTACACTGTGCGATCGGCTATTTAAGGCCCTGCAGTCGGGTTTTTGGCCATTTTTCTCCTTCTTCTCATTCTCTTCCGCGGCTGAGGGTGTGCTTATCATGGAGCCATGTTGTTGAACAACAAATCCTCGAAGTTATTGAGGTTATATCATCAATCAATCATCCGTTATCATCCTTTGATCCAGCGAATCAAGGTAATCTTCCTTAGAAGCCTAATTTCGTGAATTTGGGGGTTTTTGCATTTTTGTCCGATCCGTTCCGTGTTTTTGATTAATTCATGATGGGTATGATTAATCTTGGTAGTATTATTGTGTTTAACATCATTTATTCCATTGTTCTTCATCGAATCGAAGTATATTTCTTGATTTCCTTCGAATCGACTTTTTGGGGGATTTGTCCTCGATCTCGTTTTCCATCCGTTTTTGTTGGATAGATTGTGGTTAAATGATGTTGTTAAACATATTCTGTGGATTGTATATCCATATTTCAACTTGGAATTCCGTTTTCGTGTTTTGTCGGGACGAATCGTGTTCTTGGCCGTTTTGGGGAAAACACTTGAACATTCGTCGTTCGTTCTTTGAATTCAGCGGCTTTGAGTCATGCTATGGAATTCATTTTCATTGTTGTTATTGTCCTCCGTAGTTTATTATCGCGAGTTGGCGTTCGGTGGAGTCGGCGGGTTCGTAGTCGGTTCCTGCCAACCTACTCCGGTCGATTCTCCGCATTGTGGTTGTTCAAGGCAAGTACCTTGTCCATACTATTCTTGTTTTGTGGATATGATAATTGGTGATCGTCTTTATATGTTTGTTTGATTGTTTGAAGCGAGTTTTCAAAAGATTTGGCTAGCCTTGTTAAAGGCTCACTTTCAAAACGCGTGTGTTTTGTGAATGGTGTAGTTTGTAAATGACTATGTGATTTCTATGGATATGTTTGGTGTTGTTGTTGCACTTGGTATTGCGTGTGGACGTATATTATTTCATTTCGGTGTGTTGTGGTTTGACGAGGTGTTTTGCTAAGTGTTTGATACTTCTGAATGAATTATTTGGATATCTTTGTTGCATTGTGCTATGTGTGTGATTCGTTTAGCTAGCCAGCACGGGAGGGTCCTTCGAGGCCTCGGGCGGGATCAATGGTATTACCCTGTTCCCAAGGCGATGCATGTGTTGTGATTTGTTTAGCTAGCCAACTTGGGAGGGTCCTTCGAGGCCTCGGGCGGGATCAACGGTATTACCCTGTTCCCAAGGTGATGCATGTGTTGTGATTTGTTTAGCTAGCCAGCTCGGGAGGGTCCTTCGAGGCCTCGGGAGGGATCAATGGTATTACCCTGTTCCCAAGGCGATGCTTGGTGTGATATGTTATTTAGTGAATGTATTTTATTCACCTCGGGGGGTCCGACGGGATCACGGAGGGAATTCCAATGGGTTGAGTCCGGGATTCACGAGTAAAAGACTTCACAGGTTGGTGTTTATTTAGTGAATGTATTTTACTCACCTCGGGGGGTCCGACGGGATCACGGAGGGATTTCCAATGGGTTGAGTCCGGTTTACGGCGTGTAATACTCCCGTAAGGTTTTGGGGTGAAGATTGTAGTATTCGGATATTGTTGATGTCATTTTGGATATTCTTGGTCTATGGTATACATTTCGGAAGGAAGTCCGGATAGGGGTATGTTTTGTGGTAATCGTACATAGAAGATTGTGTACGGGAAGGTATTCGGTATTGAGGCATTATATGGTATCATGTGATAATGCTATACGAGATTTATTGGAATCGTAATAAGAGATTTCGGATGATGATATGATTATTGAGATCTTCTTCATATGACGATAAGGGTTCTGTTGTGATTCTTGAGGTTGTATGAATGACATGATGAAGAAAATGATAACATGGAGATATATATGTACCTCGGATATGTTGTTCTGAACGTGATTTCGGATATTTCATGCTCTTGCAGAACTTTTGAATTATCCGAGGTGATGAAAATTTTTAAGAAGGTTGATGTTTTGAATTTGAATATGGAATATTCATATCTAGAGCTAAACTATGTGTTGGAAATAATATTCGTATAGGAAATACGGATGTGATTATGAGCTTGATGAGACTATTATTCATCTCTGAATTTGGAAGCCCATACGTATGGAGCAAATATTCAAATCGAATGATTGGGTTGTTTGATAACCTTTCTAATATGATTATCTATTGTTTTGAACCAGTCGGATGATTCGAATTGATAACGGTCATAAGTAAATTTTAACGATGGATTTATGAGAAGGGAACCTTGTCAATTCGTATTTAAGAATTGAGTTTGGAACATTTAGACCCTTATTATTGGTCCGAATTGGTTGCTGATATGATCGTCATATTTCGACTCGTATTGTGGACAGGATTTGTAAGTGGCTGAGTTGGATTGTTCAGACTGTGATTAGTCGAGATATGGTAAAAAGATTGAGTTCGTGGTTTGGTGGTATTGATATTGGTCGTCATCGAACCGGTTGATTATCAATCCTTCGTTTTACAGTAAGATATGATGTTTGATCATAGATTATGACTTTTGTGTTGCGGTTAAGGTTGAAGGGTTCGTAGATTAACTTGGTCGAGACTCGTAAGACGAAATCGACTGGATTGGTAACAGTTCGTCGTATTGATATCGAGGCAAGTTTTATACTCGTACTAATCAATGAGACTAATGTTATTGTGTAGGCGTACGAATGTGTGTATCATTTCGGGACTTGGCCTCTTTATGATTGTATTGATATCAGGGGATTGGTTGACACGACGCCCGTCGGCAAATTATGCCAAATGTTACCGTTGTTTGTAAATGGCCTGTTCAAGGCATTACGATACTTGTTGGTAAAGTTGCTGTCGATAGCCGGTTCGCGGTATCGATGTATCGATTATTATTGTTTGCGATTAATGTCGTTCTGATGCATCGTTGAATCTTTGTTGTCGAATTGGAACTGTTGCTTTGTTGTTGCGTTAACCGAATTGGGACGTTAGATATATCCTCTTGTCATCTCCGTTTCGGTGGTCGGTTTAAGACACCGGGACATCTAATCTATCGTATCATTGATTATCGATTGACCGTTCTAAGGTAATCGAGGTATTGAATTGGGATTATCGAAGATAATTCCCATCCGTTGTCAAAGATATTCTCATCCATTGTATCGTTGTTATCGATTGGCCATTCTACGGTAATCGAAGTATTGAATTGGGACTGTCGAGGAGAGTTCCCATCCGTTGAATTATTATTGTAGTGTTGGCCGACTCAAGGCAGCACACTATTATTCTTGTGAACTCGATAATTTTGTAATCGTTGAAGGTTGAGGATTTTCCCGAACTGTTGTGTTGTAATCGTTGCTCGTATTAATCGGTCCCTAGGGAATTCTGATCCCAGGATGGTTGGTTTTGATTATCGTTGGTCGTGTCGATCTTTCATTATTCGTGTGTCATCGTTCACTTGGTGAGTCGTATGATCCGTATTGGATGTTTTATCCCTTGAGTTTCGTTGTCATGTTGTATCGTGGCATATCTGGAATCATGTCTGCGTGCCGATTGGTTATGTGTAGGATTTTTAGCCAGGCACTCGATGGTCATGCGTGGATATTTCCGCATTGGACCGTGCACACGAGACGTAGTTCTTGAGGCTAATTAGGTACATTGTCACACGTATATTCTGGATTCCGTATACGGGGTGGACATGTGCACGGACACATTTCCGGATCGGGCGTACTGTGATGTCCATCTTTGAGCCGTACAATTTTTGATCGTTCATAGACCATTTTTGATTGGATATGTTCGACGTGTTGTGATTGAGCGTTCATACGCCCGAGGGGTATGTTCGACAGTCAGGTTTGTTTCTTTGAGATCTGTATTGTGATATTTTGGCAGCTTCGGGCTGTTCGGCTTTCAGGCCATTGTGATGTATCGGTATTTCCGTTGGAGCATTCGGGCATTGTGAATTCGTATCTTTTTCGGCATTGGTTTGGTTTACCTTCGGGTAATGTATTGTTGTGTTCTATATCGATGATTCGCCATTTGGGCGTAAGTTTCGGTTCTTGTGCATCTCGTTGAATTTTCCTGGCGAAATACTTCTTCTCCCTACCTGTTTTAAGTTTCGGGACGAAACTTCTTTTAAGGAGGGTAGAATGTAATACCCGTAATTTTTGTTTCCCGGAAATTTTCTATTTTTGGCGGAAGTCTATTTTGACGACTTGCTTGGGACCATTTCGTCATCCTGAGAATGATTAATTCTACACTTTTTGTCATCCGAGTTCGTTTCGGTATCGTTCTGTTGAATTCCGTGTTCTTTAGCGACTTTTCCGCGTATGAGTTCGACTTTGTTAAATCACCGTAAATTCTTGGAAACTCCAAAAATTCTGAATCTTGTCAATATTATAAAGCATCGAGTTAGCTTTCCAATGGTTCAAACGGTGAGTCAATCGGAGTCCAGACGAGGGAGTTATGGTCGAAATAGCTAAGTCACTCTCATTTGCCAGATTCGGCCAAAACCGCCTGTACCCGGTGCCGCGGCACACCTGGGCTGAGCCGCGGCACACTGCCGAGCCCTGGGAGCGAATTTTGGGCCTGTGCCACGGCACACATATACTGAGCCGTGGCACACATGACAGATTACCCCTATATCTGCGTTTTTCTGCGCGTTTCAACCGATATTCCTCATTTCTTCACCATCACACGAGAGGAAAGGCTTGAGAGAGGAAGGTTTCTTCACCCATCACTTGAGTATATGATTTCTCTTCATCTCTTTTCGATTGTGAAGCCCGGATCATCGTTCTATCGTGTGCTCTTCGAATCATAGTGCTTGGATCTTCAAGAGGTAATTTCTTCAACATCTTGGATTTCGATTTTGTATTGGGTAATAATGTTTTGGATGTTAAAATCATGGGGTATGAAGTGATATACGCATGATTATGGATTTGTTGGAGTATTCATCGGATTATTGAAAGATTATTCAAGAACACTTCGAATTTTATGTTGGAAATTGGGGATTTTGTTTGACTTCATCCTTTTAATCCGTAGTAACTTAGATTAGTGATGGATTGATGATGAGTTAGGTGTATTCTATCATTCCCATCGTTATTCCTTGGTTGGAGTGTATTGATTCGTCGTTTTGGTTGAGTTATTAGTCGACGCCTTCAAGGTGTCCGACAAAAGGTCTAAGAGGGGGGTTTTGTGCGTTGTACGATTATTATTCATCGTACGATTGTTGATTTATCATTGATATGACTTAGGGACGAAATCCTTGTGAAGAACTCAAGTCGAAACCCTTCCGTTCGTTGTCTTCTTCGTGGTTCAAGCTTTCCGGTTTAACCGTGTTCTTCGGGATCTTCGGTAACGTTTATTAAAGCAAGTATACATTTATGATTGTACGTTCTCGACTTTGAAAGTATGAAATATTGATGATATGATTATTTCTAGCCACTCCGGGACGGGCCTATGGTCCTCTGAGGGTTTCGTAGCCTCTGGTGCGATTCCATGGTTGATATGAACGAACCGTTTCTACGGCATTCATATGAAATAATATTGGCATGTAATGAACGAACCGTTTTGACGGCATTCCTACATGTAACGGCGTATGATATGAACGAACCGTTTTTACGGCATTCACATACGTCTTGAGATTTAGTCATTCCGGAATACTAGTCTTAAATTGATGAATTGACGGATATTGATGAATTGACGGATTACATTTACTTTATTGTCGAGGAGTATTATGTTTCATATTGTTATACTAGCACTATCTATTAGACGGCTAACCCCTTTATGGGGAAATACGTTTCATGTATTTCAGTTCCAGGAGAGCGGATGACGGAGTACCGGGTCGGCATGAAGATGATGGGCAAGTGTGATACCGTGTCTTGTCTCGGTTATTTTCTTGATTCCTCCATTTAGTGTTGTTGTCTTGGAATGGATTTTAATACTCGAGTATTGTATTTGATTTCCTTGATGTTCCGGCCTGTGTTGCCGAGGTATTGATTGTGCAGTGATGTATATGGTTTCATTGGTTATGGTTTTGAATACCATTTGTATCGTCTTTCATTCTATTGTATGTAGATCTCATCGGTCAAGTTTATAGTTCCGCGTATGTTTAGCCTTGTGGGTCCCACGACGGGGCTCACGGCGCTGTAATATACCCTGAATAACTTGGGGTGTTACGAATATGGTATCGAGCTTAGGTTTATGGATACCTAGGTGTCGGTCTTTTGGGTCGATTGAGTCGGCATTTGCCCATGATCACTACTCGCCATCATCACGGGCGACCGGTACTTGTAAGTCCTCTCACTCTTCTTGTATTCTTCTTAATCGTTTCGTCTATAGCTTGGTATTCTTGGAAATTGGTCACTTCGAGAATGTGCGATTCGGATTATACTTACGCATGTATGTGCCCTTGATTGTTGGTGAAAGTAGGAAGAATCGTGGCCGTGGTCACGACGTGAACTCTTCCTTGAGATTTTGTTAAGTTGCTAATTTCGATAATGGTGTGTATCGGTATTATGTTGAGACTTTGTTTAGGAGTCGCATGCTAGTATCACGGAGATCTTCGTCTTCACCGACTGTAAGTATATTGTTCGGATTATTCGATAATTCTTGGTTATCTTGGTGATTTTGGATTTTCCGTTGAAATGTTGTTTGTGCGAGTGATTGCAAGTTTCGAGGACGCTACTTATTTTTAAAGGGGGTAGAGTGTAATACCCCGATTTTTCGGATATATTTTTCGTTTATATATTGGATATCGTGGATGGTTAATTATGCTCGAGGACGTTGGGAACGTTTGATAATGTTATTGAATTGAGTATATGTATTGAATCTGCCGTATGTTCGTATTTGTTATGTCGAGACGTTGGACAGGAATTGCCGTAAATGGCTAAGTATGGAAGCCATTACGTACGTTATGTGTTGAAGCTTACATACGTTAAATTGGTAGAGTTACGTACGTTATGGCCGAGACATTACATACGTAACATGGGGATCCGACAATCGAGTCGTGGTCGGCAGGTGGGACCCTATGTCGGCAACTTTCGGCGGAGGATGTTGACAGGTGAGTCAACGTACGTTTTACGTACGTTATATAGGACGTGTTACGTACGTTATACAGGACGTGTTACGTACGTAACACAACCATTGTACCGTAGCAAGTCAACTGGTATATTACGTACGTTTTATGGTATGGGTTACGTACGTAATGGACTGCACGGAATGAGACAGTAAGTTGGTTACGTACGTTATGGATTTTGGATTGCGTACGATAAAGTTGTTACGTACGTTAAGAAAGGACACTTACGTACTTAATGAGAGTGCAATTTATATATTGAAGTGTTGCCTTTCATTTCTCTCACGATCCTTTGAGATATTTCCCTCCAAAACTCGTCCCTCTTTACTTTTAAGAGTGTTTTAAACACTTTTAACATGATTGTGAGCTTGGAATCATGGAATTAGAGCTTGGTTATGGAACTATTGTTGATTCTTGAAGTGATTTCTTGTGTTATACATATTCTATGAGGTTTATGTTGAAGGAAGATAATGATATGCTTTGAATATGTTGATTATGATTATGGAATCATAGAGATCTTGATGTTCTTGAGGCCATATGATGACTATGATGATTTAATGATTCTTGGAATGGAGTTCAATTATTCTTTCTTCGTGGTTCGTCCATACAAGGTAATCCTCGTATCCCTTTGATAGTGGCTCATTTTTTTTTCTTTTTGGATTACTACTTGGGAGGGAGCATGTTGGGAATCGTGTATTTTGATGTTCGTCTTATTTCAATGAAAATGCATAAATTGGACTGTACTTTTATCCGCGGCGTGAGTATTTTTGAAATGGATTTTTGGTATTTTGCCAACTGAAATTTTATTTTGTAAAACCGATTCCCTAAACTGAGTTTTTGGCATTTTAACCTTGATCGTTTTGACGGTATTTGGAAAATGATTTTTTTTAGTATTTGAAAAATATTACCGCCATCAGTCTTTTTGACATTTTTGAAATGACGTGGAAAATTGTGCTTAGCCTGGTAAATCCTTGTGAGAAGGGTTTACGGCGTGTAATACTCCCGTAAGGTTTTGGGGTGAAGATTGTAGTATTCGGATATTGTTGATGTCATTTTGGATATTCTTGGTCTATGGTATACATTTCGGAAGGAAGTCCGGATAGGGGTATGTTTTGTGGTAATCGTACATAGAAGATTGTGTACGGGAAGGTATTCGGTATTGAGGCATTATATGGTATCATGTGATAATGCTATACGAGATTTATTGGAATCGTAATAAGAGATTTCGGATGATGATATGATTATTGAGATCTTCTTCATATGACGATAAGGGTTCTGTTGTGATTCTTGAGGTTGTATGAATGACATGATGAAGAAAATGATAACATGGAGATATATATATACCTCGGATATGTTGTTCTGAACGTGATTTCGGATATTTCATGCTCTTGCAGAACTTTTAAATTATCCGAGGTGATGAAAATTTTTAAGATGGTTGATGTTTTGAATTTGAATATGGAATATTCATATCTAGAGCTAAACTATGTGTTGGAAATAATATTCGTATAGGAAATACGGATGTGATTATGAGCTTGATGAGACTATTATTCATCTCTGAATTTGGAAGCCCATACGTATGGAGCAAATATTCAAATCGAATGATTGGGTTGTTTGATAACCTTTCTAATATGATTATCTATTGTTTTGAACCAGTCGGATGATTCGAATTGATAACGGTCATAAGTAAATTTTAACGATGGATTTATGAGAAGGGAACCTTGTCAATTCGTATTTAAGAATTGAGTTTGGAACATTTAGACCCTTATTATTGGTCCGAATTGGTTGCTGATATGATCGTCATATTTCGACTCGTATTGTGGACAGGATTTGTAAGTGGCTGAGTTGGATTGTTCAGACTGTGATTAGTCGAGATATGGTAAAACGATTGAGTTCGTGGTTTGGTGGTATTGATATTGGTCGTCATCGAACCGGTTGATTATCAATCCTTCGTTTTACAGTAAGATATGATGTTTGATCATAGATTATGACTTTTGTGTTGCGGTTAAGGTTGAAGGGTTCGTAGATTAACTTGGTCGAGACTCGTAAGACGAAATCGACTGGATTGGTAACAGTTCGTCGTATTGATATCGAGGCAAGTTTTATACTCGTACTAATCAATGTGACTAATGTTATTGTGTAGGCATACGAATGTGTGTATCATTTCGGGACTTGGCCTCTTTATGATTGTATTGATATCAGGGGATTGGTTGACACGACGCCCGTCGGCAAATTATGCCAAATGTTACCGTTGTTTGTAAATGGCCTGTTCAAGGCATTACGATACTTGTTGGTAAAGTTCTTTGTCGATAGCCGGTTCGCGGTATCGATGTATCGATTATTATTGTTCGCGATTAATGTCGTTCTGATGCATCGTTGAATCTTTGTTGTCGAATTGGAACTGTTGCTTTGTTGTTGCGTTAACCGAATTGGGACGTTTGATATATCCTCTTGTCATCTCCGTTTCGGTGGTCGGTTTAAGACACCGGGACATCTAATCTATCGTATCATTGATTATCGATTGACCGTTCTAAGGTAATCGAGGTATTGAATTGGGATTATCAAGATAATTCCCATCCGTTGTCAAAGATATTCTCATCCATTGTATCGTTGTTATCGATTGGCCATTCTACGGTAATCGAAGTATTGAATTGGGACCGCCGAGGAGAGTTCCCATCCGTTGAATTATTATTGTAGTGTTGGCCGACTCAAGGCAGCACACTATTATTCTTGTGAACTCGATAATTTTGTAATCGTTGAAGGTTGAGGATTTTCCCGAACTGTTGTGTTGTAATCGTTGCTCGTATTAATCGGTCCCTAGGGAATTCTGATCCCAGGATGGTTGGTTTTGATTATCGTTGGTCGTGTCGATCTTTCATTATTCGTGTGTCATCGTTCACTTGGTGAGTCGTATGATCCGTATTGGATGTTTTATCCCTTGAGTTTCGTTGTCATGTTGTATCGTGGCATATCTGGAATCATGTCTGCGTGTCGATTGGTTATGTGTAGGATTTTTAGCCAGGCACTCGATGGTCATGCGTGGATATTTCCGCATTGGACCGTGCACACGAGACGTAGTTCTTGAGGCTAATTAGGTACATTGTCACACGTATATTCTGGATTCCGTATACGGGGTGGACATGTGCACGGACACATTTCCGGATCGGGCGTACTGTGATGTCCATCTTTGAGCCGTACAATTTTTGATCGTTCATAGACCATTTTTGATTGGATATGTTCGACGTGTTGTGATTGAGCGTTCATACGCCCGAGGGGTATGTTCGACAGTCAGGTTTGTTTCTTTGAGATCTGTATTGTGATATTTTGGCAGCTTCGGGCTGTTCGGCTTTCAGGCCATTGTGATGTATCGGTATTTCCGTTGGAGCCTTCGGGCATTGTGAATTCGTATCTTTTTCGGCATTGGTTTGGTTTACCTTCGGGTAATGTATTGTTGTGTTCTATATCGATGATTCGCCGTTTGGGCGTAAGTTTCGGTTCTTGTGCATCTCGTTGAATTTTCCTGGCGAAATACTTCTTCTCCCTACCTGTTTTAAGTTTCGGGACGAAACTTCTTTTAAGGAGGGTAGAATGTAATACCCGTAATTTTTGTTTCCCGGAAATTTTCTATTTTTGGAGGAAGTCTATTTTTACGACTTGCTTGGGACCGATTCGTCATCCTGAGAATGATTAATTCTACACTTTTTGTCATCCGAGTTCGTTTCGGTATCGTTCTGTTGAATTCCGTGTTCTTTAGCGACTTTTCCGCGTATGAGTTCGACTTTGTTAAATCACCGTAAATTCTTGGAAACTCCAAAAATTCTGAATCTTGGAAATATTATAAAGCATCGAGTTAGCTTTCCAATGGTTCAAACAGTGAGTCAATCGGAGTCCAGACGAGGTAGTTATGGTCGAAATAGCTAAGTCACTCTCATTTGCCAGATTCGGCCAAAACCGCCTGTACCCGGTGCCGCGGCACACCTGGGCTGAGCCGCGGCACACTGCCGAGCCCTGGGAGCGAATTTTGGGCCTGTGCCGCGGCACACATATACTGAGCCGCGGCACACATGACAGATTACCCCTATATCTGCGTTTTTCTGCGCGTTTCAACCGATATTCCTCATTTCTTCACCATCACACGAGAGGAAAGGCTTGAGAGAGGAAGGTTTCTTCACCCATCACTTTAGTATATGATTTCTCTTCATCTCTTTTCGATTGTGAAGCCCGGATCATCGTTCTATCGTGTGCTCTTCGAATCATAGTGCTTGGATCTTCAAGAGGTAATTTCTTCAACATCTTGGATTTCGATTTTGTATTGGGTAATAATGTTTTGGATGTTAAAATCATGGGGTATGAAGTGATATACGCATGATTATGGACTTGTTGGAGTATTCATCGGATTATTGAAAGATTATTCAAGAACACTTCGAATTTTATGTTGGAAATTGGGGATTTTGTTTGACTTCATCCTTTTAATCCGTAGTAACTTAGATTAGTGATGGATTGATGATGAGTTAGGTGTATTCTATCATTCCCATCGTTATTCCTTGGTTGGAGTGTATTGATTCGTCGTTTTGGTTGAGTTATTAGTCGACGCCTTCAAGGTGTCCGACAAAAGGTCTAAGAGGGGGGTTTTGTGCGTTGTACGATTATTATTCATCGTACGATTGTTGATTTATCATTGATATGACTTAGGGACGAAATCCTTGTGAAGAACTCAAGTCGAAACCCTTCCGTTCGTTGTCTTCTTCGTGGTTCAAGCTTTCCGGTTTAACCGTGTTCTTCGGGATCTTCGGTAACGTTTATTAAAGCAAGTATACATTTATGATTCTACGTTCTCGACTTTGAAAGTATGAAATATTGATGATATGATTATTTCTAGCCACTCCGGGACGGGCCTATGGTCCTGTGAGGGTTTCGTAGCCTCTGGTGCGATTCCATGGCTGATATGAACGAACCGTTTCTACGGCATTCATATGAAATAATATTGGCATGTAATGAACGAACCGTTTTGACGGCATTCCTACATGTAACGGCGTATGATATGAACGAACCGTTTTTACGGCATTCACATACGTCTTGAGATTTTAGTCATTCCGGAATACTAGTCTTAAATTGATGAATTGACGGATATTGATGAATTGACGGATATTGATGAATTGACGGATTACATTTACTTTATTGTCGAGGAGTATTATGTTTCATATTGTTATACTTGCACTAGCTATTCGACGGCTAACCCCTTTATGGGGGAAATACGTTTCATGTATTTCAGGTTCCAGGAGAGCGGACAGACGGGTACCGGGTCGGCATGAAGATGATGGGCAAGTGTGATACTGTGTCTTGTCTCCGGTTATTTTCTTGGATTCCTCCATTCAGTGTTGTTGTACTGGAATGAATTTTTAATACTCGAGTATTGTATTTCAGTTTCCTTGATGTTCCGGCCTGTGTTGCCGAGGTATTGATTGTGCAGTGATGTATATGGTTTCATTGGTTATGGTTTTGAATACCATTTGTATCGTCTTTCATTCTATTGTATGTAGATCTCATCGGTCAAGTTTATAGTTCCGCGTATGTTTAGCCTTGTGGGTCCCACGGCGGGGCTCACGGCGCTGTAATATACCCTGAATAACTTGGGGGTGTTACAGAATATGGTATCAGAGCTTAGGTTTATGGATACCTAGGCTGTCGGTCTTTTGGGTCGATTGAGTCGGCATTTGCCCACAGTATCACTACTATGCCATCATCACAGTGCGACCGGTACTTGTAAGTCCTCTCACTCTTCTTGTATTCTTCTTAATCGTTTCGTCTATAGCTTGGTATTCCTGGAAATTGGTCACTTCGAGAATGTGCGATTCGGATTATACTTACGCATGTATGTGCCCTTCAGATTGTTGGCTGAAAGTAGGAAGAATCGTGGCCGTGGTCACGGACGTGAACTCTTCCTTGAGATTTTGTTAAGTTGCTAATTTCGATAATGGTGTGTATCGGTATTATGTTGAGACTTTGTTTAGGAGTCGCATGCTAGTATCACGGGAGATCTTCGTCTTCACTGACCTGTAAGTATATTGTTCGGATTATTCGATAATTCTTGGTTATCTTGGTGATTTTGGATTTTCCGTTGAAATGTTGTTTGTGCGAGTGATTGCAAGTTTCGAGGACGCTACTTATTTTTAAAGGGGGTAGAGTGTAATACCCCGATTTTTCGGATATATTTTTCATTTATATATTGGATATCCTGGATGGTTAATTATGCTCGAGGACGTTGGGAACGTTTGATAATGTTATTGAATTGAGTATATGTATTGAATCTGCCGTATGTTCGTATTTGTTATGTCGAGACGTTGGACAGGAATTGCCGTAAATGGCTAAGTATGGAAGCCATTACGTACGTTATGTGTTGAAGCTTACATACGTTAAATTGGTAGAGTTACGTACGTTATGGCCGAGACATTACATACGTAACATGGGGATCCGACAATCGAGTCGTGGTCGGCAGGGGGGACCCTATGTCGGCAACTTTCGACGGAGGATGTTGACAGGTGAGTCAACGTACGTTTTACGTACGTTATACAGGACGTGTTACGTACGTTATACAGGACGTGTTACGTACGTAACACAACCATTGTACCGTAGCAAGTCAACTGGTATATTACGTACGTTTTATGGTATGGGTTACGTACGTAATGGACTGCACGGAATGAGACAGTAAGTTGGTTACGTACGTTATGGATTTTGGATTGCGTACGATAAAGTTGTTACGTACGTTAAGAAAGGACACTTACGTACGTAATGAGAGTGCAATTTATATATTGAAGTGTTGGCTTTCATTTCTCTCACGATCCTTTGAGATATTTCCCTCCAAAACTCGTCCCTCTTTACTTTTAAGAGTGTTTTAAACACTTTTAACATGATTGTGAGCTTGGAATCATGGAATTAGAGCTTGGTTATGGAACTATTGTTGATTCTTGAAGTGATTTCTTGTGTTATACATATTCTATGAGGTTTATGTTGAAGGAAGATAATGATATGCTTTGAATATGTTGATTATGATTATGGAATCATAGAGATCTTGATGTTCTTGAGGCCATATGATGACTATGATGATTTAATGATTCTTGGAATGGAGTTCAATTATTCTTTCTTCGTGGTTCGTCCATACAAGGTAATCCTCGTATCCCTTTGATAGTGGCTCATTTTTTTTTCTTTTTGGATTACTACTTGGGAGGGAGCATGTTGGGAATCGTGTATTTTGATGTTCGTCTTATTTCAATGAAAATGCATAAATTGGACTGTACTTTTATCCGCGGCGTGAGTATTTTTTAAATGGATTTTTGGTATTTTGCCAACTGAAATTTTATTTTGTAAAACCGATTCCCTAAACTGAGTTTTTGGCATTTTAACCTTGATCGTTTTGACGGTATTTGGAAAATGATTTTTTTAGTATTTGAAAAATATTACCGCCATCAGTCTTTTTGACATTTTTGAAATGACGTGGAAAATTGTGATTAGCCTGGTAAATCCTTGTGAGAAGGGTTTACGACGTGTAATACTCCCGTAAGGTTTTGGGGTGAAGATTGTAGTATTCGGATATTGTTGATGTCATTTTGGATATTCTTGGTCTATGGTATACATTTCGGAAGGAAGTCCGGATAGGGGTATGTTTTGTGGTAATCGTACATAGAAGATTGTGTACGGGAAGGTATTCGGTATTGAGGCATTATATGGTATCATGTGATAATGCTATACGAGATTTATTGGAATCGTAATAAGAGATTTCGGATGATGATATGATTATTGAGATCTTCTTCATATGACGATAAGGGTTACATTGTGATTCTTGAGGTTGTATGAATGACATGATGAAGAAAATGATAACATGGAGATATATATATACCTCGGATATGTTGTTCGAACGTGATTTCGGATATTTCATGCTCTTGCGAACTTTTGAATTATCCGAGGTGATGAAAATTTTTAAGAAGGTTGATGTTTTGAATTTGAATATGGAATATTCATATCTAGAGCTAAACTATGTGTTGGAAATAATATTCGTATAGGAAATACGGATGTGATTATGAGCTTGATGAGACTATTATTCATCTACGAATTTGGAAGCCCATACGTATGGAGCAAATATTCAAATCGAATGATTGGGTTGTTTGATAACCTTTCTAATATGATTATCTATTGTTTTGAACCCGTCGGATGATTCGAATTGATAACGGTCATAAGTAAATTTTAACGATGGATTTATGAGAAGGGAACCTTGTCAATTCGTATTTAAGAATTGAGTTTGGAACATTTAGACCCTTATTATTGGTCCGAATTGGTTGCTGATATGATCGTCATATTTTGAGTCGTATTGTGGACAGGATTTGTAAGTGGCTGAGTTGGATTGTTCAGACTGTGATTAGTCGAGATATGGTAAAACGATTGAGTTCGTGGTTTGGTGGTATTGATATTGGTCTTCATCGAACCGGTTGATTATCAATCCTTCGTTTTACAGTAAGATATGATGTTTGATCATAGATTATGACTATTGTGTTGCGGTTAAGGTTGAAGGGTTCGTAGATTAACTTGGTCGAGACTCGTAAGACGAAATCGACTGGATTGGTAACAGTTCGTCGTATTGATATCGAGGCAAGTTTTATACTCGTACTAATCAATGAGACTAATGTTATTGTGTAGGCGTACGAATGTGTGTATCATTTCGGGACTTGGCCTCTTTATGATTGTATTGATATCAGGGGATTGGTTGACACGACGCCCGTCGGCAAATTATGTCAAATGTTACCGTTGTTTGTAAATGGCACATTCAAGGCATTACGATACTTGTTGTTAAAGTTGCTGTCGATAGCCGGTTCGCGGTATCGATGTATCGATTATTATTGTTCGCGATTAATGTCGTTCTGATGCATCGTTGAATCTTTGTTGTCGAATTGGAACTGTTGCTTTGTTGTTGCGTTAACCGAATTGGGACGTTTGATATATCCTCTTGTCATCTCCGTTTCGGTGGTCGGTTTAAGACACCGGGACATCTAATCTATCGTATCATTGATTATCGATTGACCGTTCTAAGGTAATCGAGGTATTGAATTGGGATTATCGAAGATAATTCCCATCCGTTGTCAAAGATATTCTCATCCATTGTATCGTTGTTATCGATTGGCCATTCTACGGTAATCGAAGTATTGAATTGGGACTGTCGAGGAGAGTTCCCATCCGTTGAATTATTATTGTAGTGTTGGCCGACTCAAGGCAGCACACTATTATTGTTGTGAACTCGATAATTTTGTAATCGTTGAAGGTTGAGGATTTTCCCGAACTGTTGTGTTGTAATCGTTGCTCGTATTAATCGGTCCCTAGGGAATTCTGATCCCAGGATGGTTGGTTTTGATTATCGTTGGTCGTGTCGATCTTTCATTATTCGTGTGTCATCGTTGACTTGGTGAGTCGTATGATCCGTATTGGATGTTTTATCCCTTGAGTTTCGTTGTCATGTTGTATCGTGGCATATCTGGAATCATGTCTGCGTGCCGATTGGTTATGTGTAGGATTTTTAGCCAGGCACTCGATGGTCATGCGTGGATATTTCCGCATTGGACCGTGCACACGAGACGTAGTTCTTGAGGCTAATTAGGTACATTGTCACACGTATATTCTGGATTCCGTATACGGGGTGGACATGTGCACGGACACATTTCCGGATCGGGCGTACTGTGATGTCCATCTTTGAGCCGTACAATTTTTGATCGTTCATAGACCATTTTTGATTGGATATGTTCGACGTGTTGTGATTGAGCGTTCATACGCCCGAGGGGTATGTTCGACGATCGGGTTTGTTTCTTTGAGATACGTATTGTGATATTTTGGCAGCTTCGGGCTGTTCGGCTTTCAGGCCATTGTGATGTATCGGTATTTCCGTTGGAGCCTTCGGGCATTGTGAATTCGTATCTTTTTCGGCATTGGTTTGGTTTACCTTCGGGTAATGTATTGTTGTGTTCTATATCGATGATTCGCCGTTTGGGCGTAAGTTTCGGTTCTTGTGCATCTCGTTGAATTTTCCTGGCGAAATACTTCTTCTCCCTACCTGTTTTAAGTTTCGGGACGAAACTTCTTTTAAGGAGGGTAGAATGTAATACCCGTAATTTTTGTTTCCCGGAAATTTTCTATTTTTGGCGGAAGTCTATTTTTACGACTTGCTTGGGACCGTTTCGTCATCCTGAGAATGATTAATTCTACACTTTTTGTCATCCGAGTTCGTTTCGGTATCGTTCTGTTGAATTCCGTGTTCTTTAGCGACTTTTCCGCGTATGAGTTCGACTTTGTTAAATCACCGTAAATTCTTGGAAACTCCAAAAATTCTGAATCTTGGAAATATTATAAAGCATCGAGTTAGCTTTCCAATGGTTCAAACAGTGAGTCAATCGGAGTCCAGACGAGGTAGTTATGGTCGAAATAGCTAAGTCACTCTCATTTGCCAGATTCGGCCAAAACCGCCTGTACCCGGTGCCGCGGCACACTGGCTGAGCCGCGGCACACCGCCGAGCCACGGGAGCGAATTTTGGGCTGTGCCGCGGCACACATATACTGAGCCGCGGCACACATGACAGACACCCTATATCTGCGTTTTTCGCGCTTTCAACCGATATTCCTCATTTCTTCACCATCACACGAGAGGAAAGGCTTGAGAGAGGAAGGTTTCTTCACCCATCACTTTAGTATATGATTTCTCTTCATCTCTTTTCGATTGTGAAGCCCGGATCATCGTTCTATCGTGTGCTCTTCGAATCATAGTGCTTGGATCTTCAAGAGGTAATTTCTTCAACATCTTGGATTTCGATTTTGTATTGGGTAATAATGTTTTGATGTTAAAATCATGGGGTATGAAGTGATATACGCATGATTATGGACTTGTTGGAGTATTCATCGGATTATTGAAAGATTATTCAAGAACACTTCGAATTTTATGTTGGAAATTGGGGATTTTGTTTGACTTCATCCTTTTAATCCGTAGTAACTTAGATTAGTGATGGATTGATGATGAGTTAGGTGTATTCTATCATTCCCATCGTTATTCCTTGGTTGGAGTGTATTGATTCGTCGTTTTGGTTGAGTTATTAGTCGACGCCTTCAAGGTGTCCGACAAAAGGTCTAAGAGGGGGGTTTTGTGCGTTGTACGATTATTATTCATCGTACGATTGTTGATTTATCATTGATATGACTTAGGGACGAAATCCTTGTGAAGAACTCAAGTCGAAACCCTTCCGTTCGTTGTCTTCTTCGTGGTTCAAGCTTTAGGTTTAACCGTGTTCTTCGGGATCTTCGGTAACGTTTATTAAAGCAAGTATACATTTATGATTCTACGTTCTCGACTTTGAAAGTATGAAATATTGATGATATGATTATTTCTAGCCACTCCGGGACGGGCCTATGGTCCTGTGAGGGTTTCGTAGCCTCTGGTGCGATTCCATGGTCGATATGAACGAACCGTTTCTACGGCATTCATATGAAATAATATTGGCATGTAATGAACGAACCGCTTTGACGGCATTCCTACATGTAACGGCGTATGATATGAACGAACCGCTTTTACTGACATTCACATACGTCTTGAGATTTTAGTCATTCCGGAATACTAGTCTTAAATTGATGAATTGACGGATATTGATGAATTGACGGATATTGATGAATTGACGGATTACATTTACTTTATTGTCGAGGAGTATTATGTTTCATATTGTTATACTTGCACTAGCTATTCGACGGCTAACCCCTTTATGGGAAATACGTTTCATGTATTTCAGTTCCAGGAGAGCGGATGACGGTACCGGTCGGCATGAAGATGATGGGCAAGTGTGATACCGTGTCTTGTCTCCGGTTATTTTCTTGGATTCCTCCATTCGGTGTTGTTGTCTTGGAATGAATTTTTAATACTCGAGTATTGTATTTCGCTTCTTGATGTTCCTACTGTGTTGCCGAGGTATTGATTGTGCAGTGATGTATATGGTTTCATTGGTTATGGTTTTGAATACCATTTGTATCGTCTTTCATTCTATTGTATGTAGATCTCATCGGTCAAGTTTATAGTTCCGCGTATGTTTAGCCTTGTGGGTCCCACGGCGGGGCTCACGGCTGTAATATACCCCGAATAACTTGGGGTGTTACGAATATGGTATCGAGCTTAGGTTTATGGATACCTAGGTCGCCGGTCTTTGGGGTCGATTGAGTCGGCATTTGCCCACGATCACTACTATGCCATCATCACGGCGACCGGTACTTGTAAGTCCTCTCACTCTTCTTGTATTCTTCTTAATCGTTTCGTCTATAGCTTGGTATTCTGGAAATTGGTCACTTCGAGAATGTGCGATTCGGATTATACTTACGCATGTATGTGCCCTTGATTGTTGGCTGAAAGTAGGAAGAATCGTGGCCGTGGTCACGGACGTGAACTCTTCCTTGAGATTTTGTTAAGTTGCTAATTTCGATAATGGTGTGTATCGGTATTATGTTGAGACTTTGTTTAGGAGTCGCATGCTAGTATCACGGGAGATCTTCGTCTTCACTGACCTGTAAGTATATTGTTCGGATTATTCGATAATTCTTGGTTATCTTGGTGATTTTGGATTTTCCGTTGAAATGTTGTTTGTGCGAGTGATTGCAAGTTTCGAGGACGCTACTTATTTTTAAAGGGGGTAGAGTGTAATACCCCGATTTTTCGGATATATTTTTCATTTATATATTGGATATCCTGGATGGTTAATTATGCTCGAGGACGTTGGGAACGTTTGATAATGTTATTGAATTGAGTATATGTATTGAATCTGCCGTATGTTCGTATTTGTTATGTCGAGACGTTGGACAGGAATTGCCGTAAATGGCTAAGTATGGAAGCCATTACGTACGTTATGTGTTGAAGCTTACGTACGTTAAATTGGTAGAGTTACGTACGTTATGGCCGAGACATTACATACGTAACATGGGGATCCGACAATCGAGTCGTGGTCGGCAGGTGGGACCCTATGTCGGCAACTTTCGGCGGAGGATGTTGACAGGTGAGTCAACGTACGTTTTACGTACGTTATACAGGACGTGTTACGTACGTTATACAGGACGTGTTACGTACGTAACACAACCATTGTACCGTAGCAAGTCAACTGGTATATTACGTACGTTTTATGGTATGGGTTACGTACGTAATGGACTGCACGGAATGAGACAGTAAGTTGGTTACGTACGTTATGGATTTTGGATTGCGTACGATAAAGTTGTTACGTACGTTAAGAAAGGACACTTACGTACGTAATGAGAGTGCAATTTATATATTGAAGTGTTGGCTTTCATTTCTCTCACGATCCTTTGAGATATTTCCCTCCAAAACTCGTCCCTCTTTACTTTTAAGAGTGTTTTAAACACTTTTAACATGATTGTGAGCTTGGAATCATGGAATTAGAGCTTGGTTATGGAACTATTGTTGATTCTTGAAGTGATTTCTTGTGTTATACATATTCTATGAGGTTTATGTTGAAGGAAGATAATGATATGCTTTGAATATGTTGATTATGATTATGGAATCATAGAGATCTTGATGTTCTTGAGGCCATATGATGACTATGATGATTTAATGATTCTTGGAATGGAGTTCAATTATTCTTTCTTCGTGGTTCGTCCATACAAGGTAATCCTCGTATCCCTTTGATAGTGGCTCATTTTTTTTCTTTTTGGATTACTACTTGGGTGGGAGTATGTTGGGAATCGTGTATTTTGATGTTCGTCTTATTTCAATGAAAATGCATAAATTGGGTGTACTTTTATCCGCGGCGTGAGTATTTTTAAATGGATTTTGGTATTTTGCCAATCAAATTTTATTTTGTAAAACCGATTCCCTAAACTGAGTTTTTGCATTTTAACCTTGATCGTTTTGACGGTATTTGGAAAATGATTTTTTTAGTATTTGAAAAATATTACCGCCATCAGTCTTTTTGACATTTTTGAAATGACGTGGAAAATTGTGATTAGCCTGGTAAATCCTTGTGAGAAGGGTTTACGACGTGTAATACTCCCGTAAGGTTTTGGGGTGAAGATTGTAGTATTCGGATATTGTTGATGTCATTTTGGATATTCTTGGTCTATGGTATACATTTCGGAAGGAAGTCCGGATAGGGGTATGTTTTGTGGTAATCGTACATAGAAGATTGTGTACGGGAAGGTATTCGGTATTGAGGCATTATATGGTATCATGTGATAATGCTATACGAGATTTATTGGAATCGTAATAAGAGATTTCGGATGATGATATGATTATTGAGATCTTCTTCATATGACGATAAGGGTTCTGTTGTGATTCTTGAGGTTGTATGAATGACATGATGAAGAAAATGATAACATGGAGATATATATATACCTCGGATATGTTGTTCTGAACGTGATTTCGGATATTTCATGCTCTTGCAGAACTTTTGAATTATCCGAGGTGATGAAAATTTTTAAGAAGGTTGATGTTTTGAATTTGAATATGGAATATTCATATCTAGAGCTAAACTATGTGTTGGAAATAATATTCGTATAGGAAATACGGATGTGATTATGAGCTTGATGAGACTATTATTCATCTCTGAATTTGGAAGCCCATACGTATGGAGCAAATATTCAAATCGAATGATTGGGTTGTTTGATAACCTTTCTAATATGATTATCTATTGTTTTGAACCAGTCAGATGATTCGAATTGATAACGGTCATAAGTAAATTTTAACGATGGATTTATGAGAAGGGAACCTTGTCAATTCGTATTTAAGAATTGAGTTTGGAACATTTAGACCCTTATTATTGGTCCGAATTGGTTGCTGATATGATCGTCATATTTTGAGTCGTATTGTGGACAGGATTTGTAAGTGGCTGAGTTGGATTGTTCAGACTGTGATTAGTCGAGATATGGTAAAACGATTGAGTTCGTGGTTTGGTGGTATTGATATTGGTCTTCATCGAACCGGTTGATTATCAATCCTTCGTTTTACAGTAAGATATGATGTTTGATCATAGATTATGACTATTGTGTTGCGGTTAAGGTTGAAGGGTTCGTAGATTAACTTGGTCGAGACTCGTAAGACGAAATCGACTGGATTGGTAACAGTTCGTCGTATTGATATCGAGGCAAGTTTTATACTCGTACTAATCAATGAGACTAATGTTATTGTGTAGGCGTACGAATGTGTGTATCATTTCGGGACTTGGCCTCTTTATGATTGTATTGATATCAGGGGATTGGTTGACACGACGCCCGTCGGCAAATTATGTCAAATGTTACCGTTGTTTGTAAATGGCCTGTTCAAGGCATTACGATACTTGTTGGTAAAGTTGCTGTCGATAGCCGGTTCGCGGTATCGATGTATCGATTATTATTGTTCGCGATTAATGTCGTTCTGATGCATCGTTGAATCTTTGTTGTCGAATTGGAACTGTTGCTTTGTTGTTGCGTTAACCGAATTGGGACGTTTGATATATCCTCTTGTCATCTCCGTTTCGGTGGTCGGTTTAAGACACCGGGACATCTAATCTATCGTATCATTGATTATCGATTGACCGTTCTAAGGTAATCGAGGTATTGAATTGGGATTATCGAAGATAATTCCCATCCGTTGTCAAAGATATTCTCATCCATTGTATCGTTGTTATCGATTGGCCATTCTACGGTAATCGAAGTATTGAATTGGGACTGTCGAGGAGAGTTCCCATCCGTTGAATTATTATTGTAGTGTTGGCCGACTCAAGGCAGCACACTATTATTGTTGTGAACTCGATAATTTTGTAATCGTTGAAGGTTGAGGATTTTCCCGAACTGTTGTGTTGTAATCGTTGCTCGTATTAATCGGTCCCTAGGGAATTCTGATCCCAGGATGGTTGGTTTTGATTATCGTTGGTCGTGTCGATCTTTCATTATTCGTGTGTCATCGTTGACTTGGTGAGTCGTATGATCCGTATTGGATGTTTTATCCCTTGAGTTTCGTTGTCATGTTGTATCGTGGCATATCTGGAATCATGTCTGCGTGCCGATTGGTTATGTGTAGGATTTTTAGCCAGGCACTCGATGGTCATGCGTGGATATTTCCGCATTGGACCGTGCACACGAGACGTAGTTCTTGAGGCTAATTAGGTACATTGTCACATGTATATTCTGGATTCCGTATACGGGGTGGACATGTGCACGGACACATTTCCGGATCGGGCGTACTGTGATGTCCATCTTTGAGCCGTACAATTTTTGATCGTTCATAGACCATTTTTGATTGGATATGTTCGACGTGTTGTGATTGAGCGTTCATACGCCCGAGGGGTATGTTCGACAGTCAGGTTTGTTTCTTTGAGATCTGTATTGTGATATTTTGGCAGCTTCGGGCTGTTCGGCTTTCAGGCCATTGTGATGTATCGGTATTTCCGTTGGAGCCTTCGGGCATTGTGAATTCGTATCTTTTTCGGCATTGGTTTGGTTTACCTTCGGGTAATGTATTGTTGTGTTCTATATCGATGATTCGCCGTTTGGGCGTAAGTTTCGGTTCTTGTGCATCTCGTTGAATTTTCCTGGCGAAATACTTCTTCTCCCTACCTGTTTTAAGTTTCGGGACGAAACTTCTTTTAAGGAGGGTAGAATGTAATACCCGTAATTTTTGTTTCCCGGAAATTTTCTATTTTTGGCGGAAGTCTATTTTGACGACTTGCTTGGGACCGTTTCGTCATCCTGAGAATGATTAATTCTACACTTTTTGTCATCCGAGTTCGTTTCGGTATCGTTCTGTTGAATTCCGTGTTCTTTAGCGACTTTTCCGCGTATGAGTTTGACTTTGTTAAATCACCGTAAATTCTTGGAAACTCCAAAAATTCTGAATCTTGGCAATATTATAAAGCATCGAGTTAGCTTTCCAATGGTTCAAACGGTGAGTCAATCGGAGTCCAGACGAGGTAGTTATGGTCGAAATAGCTAAGTCACTCTCATTTGCCAGATTCGGCCAAAACCGCCAGACCGGTGCCGCGGCACACTGGCTGAGCCGCGGCACACCGCGAGCCCCGGGAGCGAATTTTGGGCCTGTGCGCGGCACACATATCGAGCCGCGGCACACATGATGATTACCCCTATATCTGCGTTTTTCTGCGCTTTCAACCGATATTCCTCATTTCTTCACCATCACACGAGAGGAAAGGCTTGAGAGAGGAAGGTTTCTTCACCTATCACTTGAGTATATGATTTCTCTTCATCTCTTTTCGATTGTGAAGCCCGGATCATCGTTCTATCGTGTGCTCTTCGAATCATAGTGCTTGGATCTTCAAGAGGTAATTTCTTCAACATCTTGGATTTCGATTTTGTATTGGGTAATAATGTTTTGGATGTTAAAATCATGGGGTATGAAGTGATATACGCATGATTATGGACTTGTTGGAGTATTCATCGGATTATTGAAAGATTATTCAAGAACACTTCGAATTTTATGTTGGAAATTGGGGATTTTGTTTGACTTCATCCTTTTAATCCGTAGTAACTTAGATTAGTGATGGATTGATGATGAGTTAGGTGTATTCTATCATTCCCATCGTTATTCCTTGGTTGGAGTGTATTGATTCGTCGTTTTGGTTGAGTTATTAGTCGACGCCTTCAAGGTGTCCGACAAAAGGTCTAAGAGGGGGGTTTTGTGCGTTGTACGATTATTATTCATCGTATTGTTGATTTATCATTGATATGACTTAGGACGAAATCCTTGTGAAGAACTCAAGTCGAAACCCTTCCGTTCGTTGTCTTCTTCGTGGTTCAAGCTTTCGGTTTAACCGTGTTCTTCGGATCTTCGTAACATTTATTAAGGCAAGTATACATTTATGATTGTACGCTCGACTTTGAAAGTATGAAATATTGATGATATGATTATTTCTAGCCACTCCGGACGGGCCTATGGTCCTCTCGAGGGTTTCGTAGCCTCTGGTGCGATTCCATGGTTGATATGAACGAACCGTTTCTACGGCATTCATATGAAATAATATTGGCATGTAATGAACGAACCGTTTTGACGGCATTCCTACATGTAACGGCGTATGATATGAACGAACCGTTTTTACGACATTCACATACGTCTTGAGATTTTAGTCATTCCGGAATACTAGTCTTAAATTGATGAATTGACGGATATTGATGAATTGACGGATATTGATGAATTGACGGATTACATTTACTTTATTGTCGAGGAGTATTATGTTTCATATTGTTATACTTGCACTAGCTATCCGACGGCTAACCCCTTTATGGGGGAAATACGTTTCATGTATTTCAGGTTCCAGGAGAGCGGACAGACGGGTACCGGGTCGGCATGAAGATGATGGGCAAGTGTGATACTGTGTCTTGTCTCCGGTTATTTTCTTGGATTCCTCCATTCAGTGTTGTTGTACTGGAATGGATTTTTAATACTCTAGTATTGTATTTCAGTTTCCTTGATGTTCCGGCCTGTGTTGCCGAGGTATTGATTGTGCAGTGATGTATATGGTTTCATTGGTTATGGTTTTGAATACCATTTGTATCGTCTTTCATTCTATTGTATGTAGATCTCATCGGTCAAGTTTATAGTTCCGCGTATGTTTAGCCTTGTGGGTCCCACGGCGGGGCTCACGGCGCTGTAATATACCCTGAATAACTTGGGGGTGTTACAGGTGGATCTCCTGGTGTGGGGTCCACGGCGCTGTAATGACCCAATGGGATTTGGGGGTGTTATAGAAGATGGTATCGGAGCAATTGGGTTGTGAGATACCCTTATATGTGAGTTATGTGGTTGTAAGAACCATATCTTTAGTCCTTCTCAAGTACTTAAGAATGTTCTTAATGGCAGTACAATCTTCCATTCCCGGGTTTGCTTGAAGTCGACTAACCACACTCACATCGTAGGCTAAGTCCAGTCTTGTACGCAACATAGCGTACAAGAGGCTACCCTCTGTCGAGGCATAGGGTACCTTAGTCATCTCTCTTTTGTCTTCCTCACTTTGAGGACACATTTTCTTAGTGAGATGAATTCCATGTCGCATGGGAAGGAACCTCTTTTAAAATTATCCGTATTGAATCCTCTCATGATCTTTTCTATAAAGAGGGCTTGGGAAAGTCCTATCATTCTTCGCAGTCTATCTCTATAAAGACGGATCCCTAGAATATAAGAAGCTTCTCCCAATTCTTTCATGGAGAATGTTTTAGAAAACCAAGCTTTCAAAGTGCTGAGCATTGCTACGTTATTTCCCATAAGTAGAATATCATCTACATATAGTATTAAGAACGTAATGTTTCTCCCACTGACCTTTTTGTAAACACATGGATCCTCCTCGTTTTTCACAAATGTAATACCCGCAATTTCGGATTTCGGTAATTTTCTTTTTTCGGCGGAACTCCGTTTTGGTGACTCTCTCATGACCGTTTCGTCATTCCGAGAATATTTAATTCTGCACTTTTTGTCATCCGAGTTCGTTTCGGTATCGTTTTGTTGAATTCTGTGTTCTTAAGCGACTTTTCCGTACTTGAGTTCGATTCTTGTGAATCTCGTCCGAAACTGTTGTTTTGAGTTTCTCGTAAGTTTATTTAATGTTATTATTCATGTTGCAAGCTTTGGCTTGGTGTTTCGATCGTGTATTGTGTATTTCGGATGTTTTGGGCCATTTTCGTAATTTCCTAAAGTTTGGGGTAATTACTTTCCGTTGTCGAATTTCGAGCCTCCGGGTGGTCGGAATCGTGTGTTCTCTTAGTGCTCGAATTTGTCTTTGAGAGTACTTCGTAACCGTATCTTCGATTCGTATTCAGGTTCGGGTTTCGGGGTCGTTCGGGCCGTCGGAGTTGGCCCTGGCCGGGCAGTCTGGGCCCAGGCCGGCACTGGCCGAGTTACGGCCGGTAGTGCTCGGCAGTTACGTACGTAAGGCCCTAGCCGGTAACATACGAACGGGCCGGCAGATTTGGGGCAGTGGTTCGGCCATGGCCGGTTACGGCCGTAAGCCATGGCCGATTACGTACGTTAGGCGGCCCGCAGGCAGCCTATTTAAGGCCCTGCAGACGGGTTTTTCATCAGTTTTCTCACTCGTTTTCTTTCCTTCCGCGACAGGAGGTGTATTGATCATGGATAGATGTTGTTGTACAATCAATCCATGAAGTTTTGGAGTTCATATCATCAATCATTCATCCTATAACATCCTTTGATCGAGCGAATCAGGTCAGATTTTCTAGAAATCTAATTTTGGGGATTTTGGGTATTTTGTTCGATTTCGTCCGTTTAATCCGATTCAACTTAGGATTGTTATGTATTGATGATTATTTAGATGTATTATATCATTTCCCTTGTTATTCCATGGTTGGATCGTATCGATTCGTTGTTTTGGTCGAGTTCTTGATCGACGCCTTGAAGGTGTCCGGTAGAATGTCATAGAGGGGTTTTCGGACGTCCTACGATTATTCTTCCTCGTATGATCATTGATTTGTTAATTATATGATGTTAGGGTCGAGTTTCTTTCAAAGAAACCGTGTTGAACCCTTCCGTTCATCGCCGTCTTCCTTTTCGATGGCATCGGGCGTTTCGAAGCTTCCAAGTTGAACCGCGTTCGTTGGAATACTTGCGTGCCGATATCGAGGCAAGTATCTTATTATACGACTTGTATCCTGCGACTAATAATCACGTATGAGATTTATAATGATTTTGCTTGCCTTCGTAAATATGTTCCGTTTGAATTGGTTGTGTATTCCGCAATTTGAAGGTTTTGTGATAATAGCGTTATATTGGTATACGTGTTAGGTGTTGTGCCATTAGTGCGGGATTGCGACGTACATATGGTGTAATACCGTGATTTCGATTTTCGGTAATTTCTTTTTTAGTGAAGTGCATTTTGACGACTCGCGCATGACCGTTTCGTTATTCTGAGAATGATTAATTCTACACTTTTTGTCATCCGAGTTCGTCTCGGTATCATTTTGTTGAGTTCCGTGTTCTTAAGCGGTTTTTCCGCACTTGAGTTCGATTCTTGCGAATCTCGTCCGAAACTGTTGTTTCGACTTTCTCGTAAGTTCATTTAATGTTATTATTCATGTTGCAAGCTTCGGCTTGGTGTTTCGATCATGTATCGTGTATTTCGGATGTTTTGGGCCATTTTCGTAATTTTCCAAAGTTTGGGGTAATTACTTTCCGTTGTCGAATTTCGATCCTTCGGGTGGTCGGAATCGTGTGTTCTCTTAGTGCTCGAATTCGTCTTTGCGAGTATTTCGTAACCGTACCTTCGATTCGTATTCAGGTTCGGGTTTCGGGGTCGTTCGGGCCGTCGGAGTTGGCCCCGGCCGAGTCATGGCCGGGCAATCTAGGCCCAGGCCGGCTTGGCGAGTTACACGGGTAGTGCTCAGCGATTACTTCGCCGAGCGGCCGTCGTGGGCGCGGCACATGCCGGCAGGGCCGCGGCACACTCGTGTCGCACTTATCGGCCAAACCTTCATGCCGTGTGCCGCGGCACATGCCAACGGACGCGGCACACCGCCGATCATCGGGCGCGATTTTGGCCTGTCTTGCGGCACACACTTCTTGAGGCTGCGGCACCTGCGGTCACCTATTTATTTAAGGCCTGATCGGGTTTTTGGCCATTTTTCTCCTTCTTCTCATTCTCTTCCGCGGCTGAGGGTGTGCTTATCATGGAGCCATGTTGTTGAACAACAAATCCTCGAAGTTATTGAGGTTATATCATCAATCAATCATCCGTTATCATCCTTTGATCCAGCGAATCAAGGTAATCTTCCTTAGAAGCCTAATTTCGTGAATTTGGGGGTTTTTGCATTTTTGTCCGATCCGTTCCGTGTTTTTGATTAATTCATGATGGGTATGATTAATCTTGGTAGTATTATTGTGTTTAACATCATTTATTCCATTGTTCTTCGTCGAATCGAAGTATATTTCTTGATTTCCTTCGAATCGACTTTTTGGGGGATTTGTCCTCGATCTCGTTTTCCATCCGTTTTTGTTGGATAGATTGTGGTTAAATGATGTTGTTAAACATATTCTGTGGATTGTATATCGATATTTCAACTTGGAATTCCGTTTTCGTGTTTTGTCGGGACGAATCGTGTTCTTGGCCGTTTTGGGGAAAACACTTGAACATTCGTCGTTCGTTCTTTGAATTCAGCGGCTTTGAGTCATGCTATGGAATTCATTTTCATTGTTGTTATTGTCCTCCGTAGTTTATTATCGCGAGTTGGCGTTCGGTGGAGTCGGCGGGTTCGTAGTCGGTTCCTGCCAACCTACTCCGGTCGATTCTCCGCATTGTGGTTGTTCAAGGCAAGTACCTTGTCCATACTATTCTTGTTTTGTGGATATGATAATTGGTGATCGTCTTTATATGTTTGTTTGATTGTTTGAAGAGAGTTTTCAAAAGATTTGGCTAGCCTTGTTAAAGGCTCACTTTCAAAACGCGTGTGTTTTGTGAATGGTGTAGTTTGTAAATGACTATGTGATTTCTATGGATATGTTTGGTGTTGTTGTTGCACTTGGTATTATGTGTGGACGTATATTATTTCATTTCGGTGTGTTGTGGTTTGACGAGGTGTTTTGCTAAGTGTTTGATACTTCTGAATGAATTATTTGGATATCTTTGTTGCATTGTGCTATGTGTGTGATTCGTTTAGCTAGCCAGCACGGGAGGGTCCTTCGAGGCCTCGGGCGGGATCAATGGTATTACCCTGTTCCCAAGGCAATGCATGTGTTGTGATTTGTTTAGCTAGCCAACTCGGGAGGGTCCTTCGAGGCCTCGGGCGGGATCAATGGTATTACCCTGTTCCCAAGGTGATGCATGTATTGTGATTTGTTTAGCTAGCCAGCTCGGGAGGGTCCTTCGAGGCCTCAGGAGGGATCAATGGTATTACCCTGTTCCCAAGGCGATGCTTGGTGTGATATGTTATTTATTGAATGTATTTTATTCACCTCGGGGGGTCCGACGGGATCACGGAGGGAATTCCAATGGGTTGAGTCCGGGATTCACAAGTAAAAGACTTCACAGGTTGGTGTTTATTTAGTGAATGTATTTTACTCACCTCGGGGGGTCCGACGGGATCACAGAGGGATTTCCAATGGGTTGAGTCCGAGAATCACGAGTAAAAACTTCACGAGTTGGTATTGATTTTATGTCCGTCGAGGACATGTGACTTGGGTTTTGGCCCTGTGAACTGTTATCGGTTTTCTATTTGCGAAAACAAACCTTTGGGCTGTGACCCCTGTTGATTTTGGAAAGATAAGGATTAGATAATCCTAGATTGTTTTCTATTGAAACTCTCGATGGCATTTTAAACTGTTTCATAAATTGTTTCCCTTTAATTGTGGTCTTTCGGTTTTGGAATGTTTTACTCAAATTCTTGCCTCGAGAAGTATTTGTTTTGTGGTATTTTAATCTTCGAGAATTTCTGATTATTGTTATTCTTGGAACTTGAATTGTATGGCTCGTATTTTTGCACTTGTACTTGCACTAGCAAAACAGTGGAGTTTTGCTAACCCCCGAGTATTCGGGGGGTGGATGTCTATTTTTGCATTCAGGTTTCTGACATAACACGTGGTCGGCCACGAAGGATGATGAAAGATGAACGATACTAATCACACGAGGATCGGTTGATGTCGTTTTGGTCCAGGTGTATTTTCTTTTCATTGATATTTTTCCCGTTGTACGGGAGTTTATTGTATTTTGGCCCCTGCGTGGGTATGTGTTTGGAATTGAGTTGTATGTTATTGTTGAAAGACCAAATCGGTCTGCTGAGTCATTTTAGCCTTAAAGGCGATGTTTAGATGTTTGATTTTAGTTATCAGTCTGGTAGATCCTCGAGGAGAGGGTCTACGGCGTGTAATATCCCTGAGTGGATTGGGGGTGTTACATATGGGATGGTTGTACACTTTGTTGTGCAATGTATTATGTACTGATCGTGTATTATGTTGGTTGTGTGCTGTTTATTGATGATAGTTGTTGTGAGTGTTGAGATTGTGTTATGTGCGTGTGATGTACGATTTTGTGGTGATCAACGTGATTGATTAAATGTGCTCATTGTCATATGTAATATGAATGTGAATGTGAATGTTGTGTGGTGGAACGCTAAGTTCACTCGTGTGGGTTCGACGGGGCCTACGAGGATTCATGGCAAAGGTCCATGGGATCAGAACTTAGTATCTGGTGTTGAGGTCCAATCGTGCGGGTCTGACGAGGCCTACGATGATTCATGGCACAGGTCCATCGAATCAGGACACAGTACGTCCAACCGTGCGGGTTCGACGGAACCTACGGTGACACGTGACACAGGTTCACGGGGTCAGGACTGGTTGTTATGGTTGATGTGTGACTTCCAACCGTGCGGGTTCGGCGGAACCTACGGTGACACGTGGCAGTAGACTACAGTGTCAGGACTGTGTGTTTGATTGTTGTGATTGATATAGTCCGTGTGGGTTGTTGAGCCTACGGATACACGTGACAGTGGATCACGGTGTCGGAATTGGTTATGTTTGGTTATCTGTATGTGGAATAATCCGTGTGGGTTGTTGAACCTACGGAGACACGTGACAATGGATCACGGTGTCAGAATTGATTATGTTTGTTTAATTGTGCATGGTGTAGTCCGTGCGGGTTGTTTAACCTACGGAGACACGTAACAGTGGATCATGGTGTCATGAACATGTTTATTTTCAAATCAAAGTTTTGAAAGGAAAACTTTTATGAAAATGAATGCTGGACCGAGTCCTAAGCTTGAGTAAATATTTTCCGTATTGTGAACTGTTGATTTATGAAACAAGATTTGGGTTAAAGCCCTCAACCCTTCTTAAAAGAAAGGTTTGGTGAACCAGGACTCAGAGTTTTAAAGGTTTTGAAATTCTAAAATTCCCGATGTGATGGACTTATTTTCGAAATGCTTCATAGCTTATTTACCCTTATTAAAACCCTCGGGAATAAATTGATACTTGAATTTTGTGTTTGATTCTCGATTATCATTTGCTTGTTATATTTCGTATGATTTGATACTTGCACTAGTAAAACAGTGGAGTTTTACTAACCACCGATTAATCGGGGGGTGGGTGTCTGTTTTGCGCCCAGGTACATGTAGATTCAGGGGAGCAGTCACAGGATTGGCACAAGAGGATGACGAGCTGCGATACTAATCAAGAGTTGAGAGTTGTTTGTATTTTCGTTGTGTTGTCCGAGTTGATTTCAATCTACCGCTGTATTGTGTTTCGACCCCTGTATGAGTAATGTTGTATAAGTTATTTATGTTGATTGAGTTGTGTGACCTCATCGGTCTGTGTTTTCGCGTGTAAGTGACCTTAACGGTATGTATTATTTTATTGTTTGACCCTGGCCGGGCAAGCATTTGGTTGTTTATGGATGTTTAGCTTGGTAGATCCTTGTGGAAAGGGTCTACGGCGTGTAATATTCCCATACGGTTTTGGGGGTGTTACATTTATGGTATCGGATATTTTTCGAGTCGAGTAGTGATTTGTCGAGTAATGTGTTGTCTTGTCGTTTGAGTCGTCAGGTGACAAGTTGAGTTGTGCGCAGTCACAACTTGTCGGATATGTTGTCGGATGAGATTAGTATCATGGGCGACCGTCATCTCCGTGCGGCCTGTGGACATAAGACTCCTCTTTTATGCGAGGTACCCATGTATCATGATTCTATCTTAGTGAGTTAATTGCGGTGCATAATTTTATTTACACGGTGTTTTGTAATATAGTTGTATATAATACTTGTGACACATAGTATATGTATAAAACTGGGCGTATTGTTGTTTTACCTTTAGACCACCGTGTGGGGTGGTATGGTGTGAAAAATTGCGAACTTTGCTTGGTTTCGAATAAGGTATCGACGATTGAGTTCGTGAGAAACTACGAGGAATGGTTTTGTTGTATGTTTAAACTAGATGCTGTGAGATGTATTCAATTGGATTTTGCATGTTGGACTGCATTCCTTTTATCCGCTGCGTGAGTTCTTTTGTAATGGCTTTCGGTATTTTACCGACTGAGTTTTATTTCGAAAACCGATTCCCTTAACCGAGTTTTTGGCATTATGGCCTTGATCGTTTTGGCGAAATTCTTATGACGGTATTTAGTATTTTGTAAATGGCTTGTGTGAGTTTTTGAAATATTACCGTCATCGGCATTTTTGGTATTTTTGTAAATGGTTTTTAGCCTGGTGGGTTCCGGCGCGGGACCCACGACGCTATAATGTTCCGTGTAATTATCTGAAATTTTTGAGCATTCTAACCCATTGAATTATCTTTGAAAACCTTGAGTATCTTAGAAAATAAATTTCGAGACGTACTTTTAAAATGAATTATTTTCTCGTGGTACATCCAAGGTGCCACAATATGTTTCAAAATTCTTCCACCTCGAGGACCAAAATGTTTTGAGATATTTCCAATATTTTAGAAACACTTTTACTTAGACCCGAGGGTCGAATATTCTGAAAGTTTTTCACTAAGAGAAAGTGTCCTCATTTTTATCAAATGCAAAATGGTTCTCCAAAGTCTCGATAACGATGTTTCATGTTTGTACATTTTTTTGAAAGGTGATACTCAAGATCAACCGGTGTTTTTCTAAATTATTTTCAAAAGGAGGTTTTCGTTTTTAAAACGTATCCATTCCCGTTTGAGGGCTGGGTATGTATGTATGATGTTCGCGTTGTCGTTAGGATGTTTGCTCCCGAGTATGATCGAATTGGTGGCATGAACGTCGAGGCGTTGCCACGCATTTGTTGTACTAGCCCTCTGTGAGAGGTGTGAACTGGTTTTTACTGTTTATCGCCTCGTGGTGATTTACGTGTTGTCGCACGAGTGTGAGTTGTTAAAGCTTGGATTTTTTTTGAGTTTATGCACATGGGTGATTGTTTCATGATGGTTGTGATTGTGTGCTGGCTATGGTTCGGGCCGTTGTAATCATCGAACGATGTCGTTGTTGTTGTGATTTTTGTATGCGTTGATATGTTATGCTGAGTTGGCATCTCCGGTATGTTGTTTTGCGGTGTTATGTTCCATTATATCTAACATCTGTATTTTTTGGTATGCCGAGCCGAGGCATTTGAACCGTGATGTGCCGGGGGAATGTACGTGCAATTTGTCCTCCTCGCCTGTGACGCGTTTCAAGTGCGGACTCGAGGGACATCATGTTCAGTTTTGTGAGTTGATTACCGAGCCTTCCGCGGCACACACTTGAGAATTGATATCAGGACCGGCTCCGAGGAGTCCCTGAGGGGCGTGGTCTATCAGTTGTATGTTATGTTATTTCCTTACCTTGTTGTTTCGAACTTCGGAAATTAAGTTCTTTTATTCGAAGTGGACCGGATTTGGAACTTCTATATTTTCTACTCTGTTGACTCGTTTATGCTCGTTAACATTTTCTGAGCTTGCCCTGTCCCTTGCTTTTGTTGATCGAACGAGGGTGGTATTATTTCCGAATTACTCGTTTGTTGTTGTGACTTTTCAAATTCTATTCCCTTTCGTGTGGATCTTATGTGAGTGCACATCTTGTTGTTTTCACCGGATCATGTGTTGTCTCGAGTCGAGATGTGAACCTCGGAGTTGTCGGTTGAACCTTATTGTTCTTCGTGATCCAAACATGATTGTTCGATTTTTGTTGTCTCGATCGTCGTGGTTCGATCATTAATTGTTCAGTTTCTGTTGACCCCATTTCGTGATTGTTGAGCGTTCAGACTCCTTCCTAATTTCCTTAAGTTTGGAAAATTAGTATTGTTTTCAATCTTCCAACCCTTGGGCGGTGGAATTCCGTATTTGTTCAGCGATTAGCTCGCATGTTGATTGATGTACCGTTAGGTTGGTCAATCGTGTTGATTTTCGTTCGTTGTGTTTTGCGATTGTTCGGATAATTGACTTGATTGTATTAACTGTTTGATGACACTCGTCACTTGTTGTCTCTATCGGTGGCGTTGTGTTGGTCGTCGTGGAGCGTGTTTTCACATCGTATGTCTCTTTGCGTTTCTTGCAGCGTTTCGCCATTGGGGGCGAGTTTTCGGTTTTTGTGTATCTCATCGAGTTTTCCTGGAGGGGATATTACTTCTCCCTACTTGTTTTAAATTTCGGGACGAAACTTCTTTTAAGGAGGGTAGTATGTAATACCCGCAATTTCGGATTTCGGTAATTTTCTTTTTCGGCGGAAGTCCGTTTTGGTGACTCTCTCATGACCGTTTCGTCATTCCGAGAATATTTAATTCTGCACTTTTTGTCATCCGAGTTCGTTTCGGTATTGTTTTGTTGAGTTCTGTGTTCTTAAGCGGCTTTTCCGTACTTGAGTTCGATTCTTGTGAATCTCGTCTGAAACTGTTGTTTCGAGTTTCTCGTAAGTTCATTTAATGTTATTATTCATGTTGCAAGCTTTGGCTTGGTGTTTCGATCGTGTATCGTGTATTTCGGACGTTTTGGGCCATTTTCGTAATTTCCCAAAGTTTGGAGTAATTACTTTCCGTTGTCGAATTTCGAGCCTCCGGGTGGTCGGAATCGTGTGTTCTCTTAGTGCTCGAATTCGTATTTGCGAGTACTTCGTAAACGTATCTTCGATTCGTATTCAGATTCAGGTTTCGGGGTCGTTCGGGCCATCGGAGTTGGCCCCGACCGAGTCATGGCCGGGCAGTCTGGGCCCAGGCCGGCTGTAATACCCGTAATTTCGATTTCCGGTAATTTCCTTTTTTTTCAGCGAAAGTCCATTTTGACGACTCGCTCATGACCGTTTCGTCATTTCGAGAATGATTAATTATGCACTTTTTGTCATCCGAGTTCGTTTCGGTGTCGTTTTGTTGAGTTCCGTGCTTTTTGGCGACTTTTCCGCACTTGAGTTCGATTCTTGCGATCGTTGGAAACTGCTGTTTCGAGTTTCCCGTAAGTCCGTTTAACTTTGTTAGACGTGTTGTGAACTTCGGTTTGGTTATTCGATCACGTATCGTGATTTTCGGACGTTTTGGGCCATTTTCGTAATTTCCCAAAGTTTGGGGTAATTACTTTCCGTTGTCGAATTCCGACACTTCGGGTGGTCGGAATCGTGTGTTCTCTTAGCGCTTGGGTTCGTCTTTGTGAGTACTTCGTAATCGTATTTTCGATTCATATTCAGGTTCGGGTTTCGGGGTCGTTCGGACCGTCGGAGTGGCCACGACCGAGGCAGCCACAGTCTTGCTTTGGCGAGTTCTGGCCGTAAGGTGCGATTCTGGCCGTAAGTGATCGGCGAGCATGGCCGGCGAATGCAGTTATGGCCGTAAGGGCCGAGATTCTGATCGTAGGTGCCGTGCAACTTAGGATGAATGCGATTCTGGCCGTAAGGCCCCGATTCTGGCCGTAAGTGATCGGCCATGGTCGGCTATTTAAAGGCCTGGACGTGGATCTCTCGGCCATTTTACATCTTTTCTTCGTTTTTCGCGACCCTTCGACGGAATTTGAGGGTTTTGATCGGGAACATCATAGAACATCATTTTTGGAAGGCTTGTGTTGATTATATCATCATCTAATCCGTGTTCTTCGTCCAAATTGAGGTATTTTGGCTTGAACCCTTGTTTTTGAAGATTTTAGGGATTTTCCTTTTGATTTCGATTCCAATCCGTTTCTAATCAATTAGTTGTTGTATAAACGTTGTTTTGGACGTGTTCTACGGATTGTATATTCGTATTTCGAGTTCGTTGCAATCCAATCGGGATTTTTGGTTTTCTAAGGAACCTTGAACATTTAGTGCCCGATTAAATGTCTCAAAGGGTTCCCTTCAATTCTTGACCGTGTTTTCCTTTGTTTTCAATTGTTATTCTCATAGTAACCGTGTTTCCGTTGGATTTCACGGAGGATTGTAGGTGTTCGGGGTTTTTCGGGTTGTGCCGTATTCGTAGGAATATTCGGGTGCTGACTATCGAGGCAAGTATCTTGCCCATACTTTTCATGTTTCGTAGAGGGAATCATTGATAAATGATTTTATGTGCAATCCGAATGTTTTAATGAACTTTTAAAAAGATCGGTATGTTCTCGATAATTGTTGTCTCTCAAAAGATAACTCGTATGCTTCGGGGATTAATGTTCTTTCGGAATATGTGCGTTAGTTTCGTATATTGGAAGATGTTAAACATATTTAGTGAATTTAGTAGACCGTAATTATTTGCCGAAGATTGTGTATTGATATGTGTAATTGTTCGGTGAATATGTGACGTTGTGTGATATTAGTTGTTATTCCTTAGTGAGGAGGTTGTGACGCTTGGTGTTGTTTGGTATTGGTATTTGCTTGTGGTTGTGTGACATTAGTTGTGACTGTACGTCGATTAAAGTGGCCATTCTAGCGAAGTACCTAGCATTTGTATGCATATTCTAGTATTCGAATTATGGCTTCCCGTAGCGTTGTGGATGATATGTGTATGTTCACCTAGGGACGGTCTGACGGGACCTCTAGGGATACGTATTGCCGTGAGTGTGCGTATCAAGAACTGTGGTTAACCACCCAGGGATGTCCGACGGGGCTCTGCGGGGTGCGACGGCCGTGAGTCTCGTACCAACGGTTAACTTTGAAATGTTGTGTTGGAGAACTGTGATTTTTGGCGCATATTTCGTCTGATTAGAATGGCAGTCCAAATGGTATCGTACTTAGCTGGAATGGCACCAGTAAATGTGTTGTGTGTGATTTGTCCCTTGACTGTGATAATTTGGTAAGGGTACGTGAGTCCTGTGGTTGCTCTGTGTATTGTAGCTCTGCGGTGTGTTGAGTTCGATCGTATGGTCAAGTTGCAAAGTTGTGCTCTCTGTTGTCGTTCTGTGAGACTGTTGTCCTGGTAATGTTTGACACGGTGTAGTTTATGCCGGGTTATTCTTGTGAGTATGTGATGTGAATAAGTTGATTCACGGACCCCCGTGCTTGTGGTTGGAATGTTACGATTGGGTCGTGGACCACGTATTTTGTTATCGGAATCGTATTTTGAAATAAATGATTTTGGGCTGTGTCCCTAAGCGCCTCGGAAGGCTTGAGGCTTCTTAAACCCCAAATGTTTTTAAAAACTCCCGAGATCGTAAAATGTTTTGTAAAATGTAAAATGGTTTTATTCCTATCTTTCATAATTCAAACTATTTTGAGCAAGTGAATTATCTCGGGAAGTATATTCACGATTTCTATGTTCTTGGAGTATGATATGTATGGCTTGCCTTTGTATTTATACTTGCACTAGCAAAACAGTGGAGTTTTGCTAACCCCCGAGTATTCGGGGGGTGGATGTCTGTATTGCGTCCAGGTATTTGCAGGTTACTGGGGAGCAATTCACAGGATCGTTACGAAGGATGATGGAAGACGGCGATACTAATCACATGAAGACCGGTGTTGAGTATTTGGTGATGTCTTGTTTTGTCTTTCCGTTGTGTTTATTTTCCCCTATGCGGGATTGTTGATTTATGTTAACCCCTGCGTGGGTATGAGTTACGAGAAAGAGTAATGTATGGTCGATGTGTATGTTGTGGTAAAAGACCAAATCGGTCTAATGGTTCGTTATTTAGCCATATCGATATGTATAGTGTTAATGTGTTTTCTGTATTGTTGTTGCCCGAAATATTTATCCGAAGATGAAATACTGCTGGAATGGACGGACAACAAACAAGGTTGCGGGAGCACTTCCGAGAGGGTGTAAATAACATAAGATTTGCCGGGTTTGTTAGGCCCGGGCTTGAATGCTCTCGCGAGATGTTATTAATACAAATATTCGCGGATACAAGTATTAATGTGAGAATCTAAGTACAATGAGTGTAAAAAGACCCTGTTAATCCAGCTCTTGAGCGAAGCTTTTGTATTCTTCCTTCTCGGCCGATCGTCTTCTGTATGAGAGAGGCGGAGTGGGAAGAATGAACCGAGAGATAGCTGTTGCCAAGAGTAGGAGAAAGCCAAGTTGTGTGTATTGCTTCTGTATTATGTGCTGAAATCGCGGGAGACAGAGAGTGCTGAAGAATTTCGGTCCCTGGACAAGTGCAGGCTGCCTTCTATTTATAGGGGCTGAGGAGCCTTGTCTTCTGGCGGGCGATCGCCTATCGGCCAATATAATAATGGGGCGATCGTCCTTAAGTCATATGGGCAGTCTGCCTAAAGTCCAAGGCAGCTGCTGGCAGCCAGCTGTGCGGTCCAATGAGGAGCCAGCACGCGTCTGGAGTCACTGTCACATGCGGTCCTACTGACGCCTTTCGGCGGGCCTGTCGGCTGGTGGGAAGATGCTGACAGGCTGTGGTCAACGATCCGTGATATGCGGATCTTGTCTTGGCACTGCACGTGGGGTCTGTCCTGAGGTTCGGCCTTTGCCGACTAGATGACCATCGGCTTTGAGCGGCATGAGGCGGTCGTCAAAGGTCGGTCGTAGGGGTCGGCATTGGCCGGTCACCAAGGATTTGTCGGCAAGTGCCGAGATATGATCGTCTGCTAGTCGGTCGCCAGGAGTCGATCGCCAAGTACCGAGAGACGATCGTCTTAGATGTCGATCGCTTGGCACCGGGACTTGTCCTAGGACCTTCGGTCGGCCGATCTATCCTGCCTGTCGGGCTGAGACTAGGTCGCCCGATCTCTGGTCGGCAGTTCTGCCTTGGCTGCTCGGCAATGGCTAGGTCGCCCGATCTCCGAGGCGATCGCCGGTCGGAGAGTATAATTCTCGACACAACATGTATTTAGCCTGGTAGATCCTCACGGAGAGGGTCTGCGGTGCTGTAATATTCCCGAATGGTTTGGGGGTGTTACAGAATATGGTATCAGAGCTTAGGTTGCGGAAACCTAGGCTGTCGGGTCGAGTTGTGTGTTTTTGGGTCTTGTCTTGTCTTGTCTTGTCAGATTTTGTCTGACTGAGTCGTGTCGCGACGCGTCGTCTGAGGTGTCGGTCGTGATTAGTATTGAGGTGCAGCCATCATATTCGTGCGATCTGTGGATGTAAGTCTCCCTACTTTGTTGCGTCTCGTGTTATACGAGCTTGTGTGATTATATGTTATTATGTGGGGTTTAAATGTGCCTGGTGAATACGTACTCCATACTTATTTGATTCTCGTATTGTGCTAGAATGAAAAGTGATACCGGTGTATAAATGTGTGTATATATTGTGTGAATCGTTTTATTGAAGTAATGGCTTGGTGTGATCCCGCAAGGAAAGTTTGTCAATGTGATATTTCAAAGTTTAATTATTTTGAAGAGTCACATAAATTTTATTTTTGAACATCCTTCAAGAAAGGAAAATTTTTGATTTCGTATGATGACCTCGAGACTGGAATTTTTTTTTTTTAGAACTTAACTACTTATATTTTATTTTCATCTTGCATTGCAAGTTTTCAAAATTTGATTTTAAAAACTCAAATGAGGTCTACCAAAAATTTACTCGAAACGTGGCTCTTGCTTTCGACTTTTTGATTTCATGATCGTCGGTTCGGGGGTATGTAGTGATGTCGGCATTATTATTTGGTCAATAATGCTCAAAATTGTGATTAAGTTGGTGGTGTGAACGTTAAGTCGTCCTAAATGCACTTGTTGTGAGAGCCCTCATTACTCAGAGGTAGGATTTCAGTTTTAGATGTTAATTATCTTATGACGGTCGCTTGTATGATACTGTAATTACGTGGACAGATGATGTGGAAGTGTGATTGTATTTGATGGTAATGGATCGCATTCTGATATAGTGGTAAATTATATCTGTTGTGGGTGTGTTCGAAAACGCTTTTCTGAAAATTTTATAACTTGAACAAGTGTGGAAAATTAAAATTCATAAAGTTTTGACAAAGTTAATTTCAAACCGAGGTACCAAAAATACTCTCAAAGTTTTATTTTGAATAATCATGCAAATCCAAAGATTTCCAAATGACATCATTTAAAAGGATACCTCGTGGATCTTCTTATCGAGTTGCTATTAGTTGTCTTATGTGATATATCAAGCTGAGTGGGGAATTTGGTACATTACTTTGTGATGTTATACCATTGTATTGAGAGAGTATCCGCTTAAAATGCCGAGGGGCAAAGGGCACGGTCGTGACCACGGTACAAGCAGTCAGGGAGATTAGATGCGGGACCAAGAGAAGATTTTCGGGAAGGTTGCTATTCTAGCACTTCGTTATCATTGTTTAGGTTTCGGGGACGAAACCTCTTCTAAAGGTGATATGGTGTAATACTTATATTTTTCGCTTTCGTTTTATTCGACTCTATCGACTCGTTTGCGTTCGTCGGTATTTTCTGGACTTTTTCTACTCTTCACTTTTTGTTGTTTGAACAAGTTGCGGTGTTGTTTTGGGTTAATCCAATTGTCTTTGTGACTTTTCCGAATTCGGTTCCGCTCCTTTGAATCTTATGTGAATGCATATCTTGTCGTTTTCACCAGATCGTATATATAGTCTTGAGTCGAGCTATGAACTATGGGGATGCTATTCGATTTTCGTTATTCGTTATGACTCATACATGATTGATTGACTGTCATTGTCTCGATCGTTGCCATTCAATTGTTTGATTGTTCGGATAATTGACTTGACCATATTATCGGTTTAATGACGCTTGTCACTTGTGTAATACCCGAGATTTCTGCTATATATTTGGAACTTGTGATATTGTAATTGTTGCATTTTTGATCTGAGCATTATTCTCCGTATTTTATAATCCGGTGTTGTTAAGTGTATGATTTCATGAGTGTGACTTAAATTTGTGATTCTGCGCATGTAGCGCACGCTATCGATTAAGTGTAGCGTACGCTAACTTGGATCCATAACGCACGCTGTGAAGGAACCTTAGCGCACGCTATACGTGGTCAATATGATTGAGACGTGTTGGTAGGTGAGATCAGGCCGGGGATCTTGGTCGGATTGTGTCGGGATGAACCTGGACGGCTTTCGGGAAAAAGCCAAGTCAACGCGTTAGCGCACGCTACTCATATGAGAATAGCGCACGCTAAAGGCTGAGTACAATTAAATCAGTAATGTTTCAAATAGCCGTTAGCGCACGCTATGAGTATGGACTAGCGCGCGCTAATAACCATTTTCTATATATATGACAGCATCCTTTTTTATATTTTCAGACTTTTCACTCCCCCATCCGAATTCTTGAACTTAGAAAGTCACTCTCTTCATCCTAAACACTTCTTGCCGGCATCCTAGATCGTGTTGAAGATTGTGGATCATTGGGGATTGGTGTTCAAGCCTTCGGCGTTGGATTACTTCAAATTTCCTCCTTGTTCTTCACTACTTTGAGGTAGGTGATCCTTCACCAATATTAGTAGTATCCTGAAGGACGTTTTTGATCATGTTTTGGGATTTACCTAGTCAGTTAGATTCATAAGTAGTCGAACATCATGTGTTAGAAGGATATTTTGACGTTTCGGCACTTATTCATCGTATGATACATTGAACCTTTTTAGTATGTGGACTCCTAAGCATATTCATGTATCTTCAAAACCGATCATGACCAGTGTATGGAGATTACCTAGTTCTTATGTTTTGCGTAAGGGATCATATGTTTTGGGACTTGGAATGAATTGAACTAAGGATATTTTCTTAAAGATCAAGATGAATTATGGTGTAGTAATGATGATACGTATCCTTGTGTCTCGTAGTCATTTAATCCATAAAGATCTTTCATAAAGCGTATGAGCATGATATGCACGGAGTTGGCATGTATTAACACTGAGGATTTCATGAGTTTTCATCACCTTTAGCTCAAGTTTTTACCCAGTAGTGACTGTCATGCACGATTAGCGCACGCTAAGATGTATATATTAATGTGCGCTATCGGGAATGAGTAACGTACACTACGTTGGGTACGTAACGTATGTTATATCATCAGGCAGGGCAGTCGGGTGTTTAGAGAAGACTGTCAGTACACAGCTAGCGCATGCTAAACTTGGTCATTTGCGTACGTTAACGGGCAGGCTTAGCGCACGTTACGTAGAGTACGTAGCGCGCGCTAAGTAGTTCAGACAGAATTCATTTTTTTAGAGCTTGCGGCCGAAAACCAGATTGTTAGACGTTCGTACGACTTGAGAGGAAATCTTTATTATTTCTTAGGTTCGAGCCTTTCATAGGAGACGATCGAGGGGCGGTGACATACGGACGCGTGTCATTTGTTGGAGTATTTCCATTCTTGCCATTTTCGAGGCAAGTATCATATGTTGAGTTTGATTTAGATTGGAACTTTGATCATGCTTATGGTTTTGTTCATGTTGTCGAATATGAGATGTATTTCTGAAATTTCTCATGGTATTCATTGTTAATTGTTCGTATTGATGAACATATTGAAATGCATATATATATGCATAATTGATTGGTTTATGGTATAAATGATCCGAGGGGATCATGAGGATCTATGCTGAGGGCGCTGAATCGAATGTCCACCATGTGTTGGTCCGACGGGATCATCATGGGGATCTATGATGAGGGCGCTGGATCGCTGGACGGGTTTTCCACCATGCGTTGGTCCGAAGGGATCATCATGGGGATCTATACCAAGGGCGCTGGATCGCTGGATTACCCTGTATCGTGTTGATGGAATCGTGAGGATTCACATCGTTGGATTCCGATGACGGGAGCCCGTTCTGCATGTTTTATGATGCACTGATGATTTATGTATTATGATACTTGTACTAGCATTGTTTTGCTATCCCCTTCGGGGGTGGACATTGTTTTGATGTTCAGGTATCCGAGGAGCGGGGAAGCAACCACAGTACCGACAGGACGATGAAATGGCTCAGTGATGTGGTTGATGTTTATTATTTTTGTGATTTGTCTTCTTGGTTCATTTAGTACTCGAGTACGTATGTTTTAATAATGTCATTTTCGATATGGTTGTATAAGTTAACTCATTCGATCAGTTGAACCAATTATATATTTTGAACTTCAGTTGTACGCTTGGATCATATTTGCATTTCTCTTAAATTAGCCTTGTAAATCCTTACTTAAAGGGTTTACGGCGCTGTAATTATTCCGAATATCTCGAGGTGTTACAGAATATGGTATCGGAGCTAAGATTCATGGATATATTGGCAGTCGGGTTAGTTGGGTCTGTTTAAGTTATTTGATTATTGGTCGTTTGTAACATCACTACTGAGCCAGCATCGTCGTGTGGACCGTGGTTATAAGTTTCCTAATCTCAAATACTACCGTTTTATTTAATTCATGTTTTGTAAACATTGATGGACTCCTTTTAGAAAGTTTGCCCTGGATATTGAGTATTTGTGTTTACAGTATGTTGAGAGGAGGTCGTGGACGCGGACGCGGTCGTGGACGCGGTCGTGGAAATGCCAGACAAGAAGATTCGGTGTCTACCCCAGAAATAACCGCTAATCGAACGGATTCCCATTCCGGAGGACAACAGGGATCATCAAATAATAATTCAGATCCTAACGTGCCGGGAGTGCTTCAGCAGGTGGTTGCTCAGATAAACCAGTTTGCTCAAGTTGTGGATCGCATGCGCATTTACGATGGGACAAAGAAAGATAACATGGATAATCGGGGAGATAAATGGCTTACTGAGGTGATCAAATTGCATCCTCCGAAATTTGAAGGTTCTGCTGAGACGCTTTTTTGGGATCACTGGCTGAAGGAGTTAGAGAAGATTTTTGCTGGGATTAACTGTCCCAACGATAGAAAGGTTTCGGTCGCCCAATATCTTCTGACAGGGGAGGCTTTCGACTGGTGGGAGGCCATTCGACCTGAGGAGCATAATGTTGACTGGAAGGAATTCAAATTAATGATGGAAGCGCAGTATTGTCCTCGCCCAGTTAGAGAGGCCCGAGTCCGGGAGTTTTTCTCACCACAAAATTCAGAGGCATCTGTGACGGACGTGATTAAGACTTTTAATCACCAGCTGACTTATGTGCGCCACTTGGTCAGAACCGAGGTGGAGAGGATTTTTCTTTTCGACATGCGAATGAAGCCGGAAATTCAGCAATATATGTCCGGATTTGAATGTACCACCTTGCGACAGTATCAGGACAAGGCGCTGGCCTATGATATGAAAGAGGCGGCAATAGAGAAATCAACGGAAGCAAAGAAGCAGAAAATGGCTGGCAACTTCACGGAGAATAAGAGTAGTGGGCCTCGCAGGGGCCAGTCCTCTTTTCATTCATCCAGGAGGCCTCCGCATCCGTCTCGTGGTGGAAGGAAGTTCCGGGCAGCACCAACCGTTTCAAACGCAGGGAAGAAATGTTATAACTGTGGCAAAGCGGGGCATGTTCGACGTGACTGTTTCGCGCCTGCGGTGACCTGTTTCGAGTGTGGACAGGAAGGGCATCGTGCAACATTTTGTGGGAATGCGACTCGATCTTTTGGTACTCGCACTCATGTACCGGTTCCGAAGGACACTAGTGTAAACCAGACGCAGCAAAGCGGTTTCCCGCAGCAGAATATTGGGAAAAGAGAGGCATCCAGCGCTGGGTCCGTTCCTCCGCGTATTTACGAGATGAAGAAGGATGGTCAGAACACAGTTGTTGCATCAGGTACGATTCAGATCCTTTTGCAACCAGTTAGTGTCTTATTCGATTCGGGAGCTACGCATTCTTTTATATCTTTGAACTGTGTTAATCGTTTGAAAATCTCGTGCTTCTATGATTGTGAACCTTATGTTATGGGATTACCGAGCGGAGAGAAAATTGTGGGAACCCTAGAAGCTAGAGATTTTCCAGTGTCTATAGGAGGGAGAGATTGGCCATCGAATCTTATTGTAGTTGACATCTACGGTGACGATTTAATTCTCGGAGACGATTGGCTCAACCGTTATGGAGCTATTCTGAATTACCGAAAGAGAGTCATTTCTATCATTGCGGATGACGGATCTGAACACTTATTCCAAGGATGGAGACCGGGAAGCTCGGGAAAATTGATCAAAGCAATGAAAGCCGTGAAATTACTGAAGCAGGGATGTCATGGACTTTGGTGCTATGCCATGAGGAAAGAGGAAGGAGTAGAGCTCTCGTCTATTTCAGTTGTGAATGAGTTCTCAGATGTATTTCCTGACGAACTACCTGGGTTACCTCCGCAGAGAGAAGTGGAGTTCACTATCGAATTAGAGCCTGGAGCAGCTCCTATTTCCAGAGCACCATACCGCATGGCGCCAACCGAGATGTATGAACTCAAGAAGCAACTGGAGGAATTGTTACAGAAGGGTAATATTCAACATAGTGTTTCTCCTTGGGGAGCGCCCGTTCTCTTTGTCCGGAAGAAAGATGGATCCCTCCGACTATGTATTGATTATAGGGAGCTCAACAAGATGACGATCAAGAATAAGTATCCTATCCCTCGGATCGACGACTTGTTTGATCAACTGCAAGGGGCAAGGGTATTCTCGAAGATTGACTTGCGATCAGTATACCATCAGTTGAGAATTAAGGAATCGGATATACCAAAGTCTGCTTTCAGGTCCCGGTATGGGCATTATGAATTTGTAGTGATGCCATTTGGACTTACCAATGCGTTGCGGTATTCATGCAATTGATGAATCGGGTATTCTTGGAATACTTAGATAAATTTGTGGTCGTCTTCATTGATGACATCTTGATATATTCGAAGGACGCAGAAGAGCATGCCGAACATTTACGTGTGGTTTTGAGCACCTTGAGGAAGGAACAGCTGTATGCAAAGCTTTCCAAATGTGAGTTCTGGCTTAGGGAAGTAACTTTCCTTGGGCATGTGATATCAGCTGACGGAGTTCAGGTGGACCCGAAGAAAGTCGAAGCAATCTTGGAGTGGGAAGCTCCTAATAACGTGAAAGAAGTCCGGAGTTTCTTAGGACTTGCTGGATATTATTGCCGCTTTGTAGAGGGATTTTCCAAAATTGCTCGTCCGCTCACTCAGCTGTTACAGAAAACTCATAAGTTTGCGTGGGATGAGAAATGCCAGGCTGGTTTTGATGAACTTAAGAAGAGACTGACGACAGCACCTATATTAGCGTTACCAGATGGGACTGATGGATTCATGGTATACAACGACGCTTCAAATCCGGGTCTGGGATGTGTGTTGATGCAAAAGGATAAGGTGATTGCCTATGCTTCTCGGCAATTGAAACCGTACGAGGTTAATTACCCGACTCATGATCTGGAGCTAGCAGCTGTAGTCTTTGCATTGAAAATTTGGAGACATTATTTGTACGGCACTCATTGTCAGATCTTTACAGATCATAAGATCCTCAAGTACATTTTCAGTCAGAAAGAATTAAACATGAGGCAGAGAAGGTGGCTGGAATTGATCAAGGATTACGACTTGGAGATTCTCTATCATCCGGGGAAAGCAAACGTAGTAGCCGATGCATTGAGCCGTAAACCTATTTCTCTTCGAGTGATGAAAGCACTTACATCCCAAACCAGCATTCAGCGGGAACTGATCCGCGAAGGGATTGAAGTATGGGCACCACGAATCCAAGGGCAACTATATGTGATGGAACTGACTTCATCACTAGTCGAGGAGATCAAATCTAAGCAGTTGAACGATTCTCTGATCCTTCGGTTATATGACGAAGTAAAGAAATGAAAATCCCCAGGATTCGTGATACAAGATGATGGAGTTCTGAGATTTCAGAGTCGACTTTGCGTTCCCGATAATGAGGAATTGAGACGGACAATTCTGAAGGAAGCTCACAGCGCGCCCTATTCTATTCACCCGGGCAGCAGTAAGATGTATAAGGATCTAAAACAAAACTTCTGGTGGGGGAATATGAAGAGGGACGTAGCAGAGTACGTTTCGAAGTGTTTGACTTGTCAGCAGGTTAAGATTGAACATCAGCGACCTTCCGGAATGTTAAAGCCGCTTCCGATCCCTGAATGGAAGTGGGAGGATATCTCGATGGATTTCATCACCAATATGCCAAGGACCAAAACGGGAATGAACATGATTTGGGTTATAGTTGATCGACTAACCAAGTCGGCTCATTTCCTAGGAATTAAAGATACTTGGGGACCCGAGAGATTGGCGCGTGTGTTCATTGCAGATGTAGTCAGATTACATTGGACGGCGAAGACCATTATTTCAGATCGTGATGGTCGCTTCGTGTCGCACTTCTGGAAGGCAGTTCACAGGGCTTTGGGGACTGAGCTCAACTTTAGCACGTCTTATCATCCCCAAACGGACGGTCAGTCCAAAAGGACTATACAAACAGTAGAAGACATGCTTAGAGCTTGTGCTTTGGATTGGTCAACTGATTGGGAAGTTCATTTGCCATTGATTGAATTCACCTACAATAATAGTTGGCATGCTTCTATTAAGATGGCACCATTTGAAGCTTTGTACGGGAGAAGATGTCGATCACCCCTGTGCTGGTATGACTCTTCGGACTTGATCGGGACGGAACCAGAATTGATAATTCAGACTCAAGAGAAGATAGCTTTGATTCGGGAAAGACTGTTGACTGCCGAGAGTCGACAAAAGTCTTATGCAGATGTACGTCGTCGCCCTCTAGAGTTCGACATTGGGGACCACGTATTATTGAAGGTGTCTCCTACACGAGGAATTTTCCGTTTTGGGAGGAGAGGCAAGCTAAGTCCGAGGTATATCGGACCATTTGAGATCCTCGAAAGAGTTGGGGATTTAGCATACAGGTTGGCCTTACCGCCATCGCTGAGTCACGTTCAAAATGTGTTTCACGTATCCCAATTGCGGAAGTATGTACCAGACCCCAGTCACGTCATAAATTTCGACGAGATCGAGATAGCTAATGATGGTACCTTCGAAGAGAGACCCATCAAGATACTTGAGAGTCGGATCAAATAATTGAGGAATAAACCAATACACTTGGTTAAAGTGCAGTGGTCACGAGACGGAGTTGAAGAGGCCACTTGGGAAACGGAGGACATTATGAAGACTAGATATCCAGAGTTTTTTTCATCTTAAGTTTCGGGACGAAACTTCTTTTTAGGGAGGAAGGATGTAATACCCGAGATTTCTGCTATATATTTGGAACTTGTGATATTGTAATTGTTGCATTTTTGATCTGAGCATTATTCTCCGTATTTTATAATCCGGTGTTGTTAAGTGTATGATTTCATGAGTGTGACTTAAATTTGTGATTCTGCGCATGTAGCGCACGCTATCGATTAAGTGTAGCGTACGCTAACTTGGATCCATAACGCACGCTGTGAAGGAACCTTAGCGCACGCTATACGTGGTCAATATGATTGAGACGTGTTGGTAGGTGAGATCAGGCCGGGGATCTTGGTCGGATTGTGTCGGGATGAACCTGGACGGCCGAAAAGCGAGTCAACGCGTTAGCGCACGCTACTCATATGAGAATAGCGCACGCTAAAGGCTGAGTACAATTAAATCAGTAATGTTTCAAATAGCCGTTAGCGCACGCTATGAGTATGGACTAGCGCGCGCTAATAACCATTTTCTATATATATGACAGCATCCTTTTTTATATTTTCAGACTTTTCACTCCCCCATCCGAATTCTTGAACTTAGAAAGTCACTCTCTTCATCCTAAACACTTCTTGCCGGCATCCTAGATCGTGTTGAAGATTGTGGATCATTGGGGATTGGTGTTCAAGCCTTCGGCGTTGGATTACTTCAAATTTCCTCCTTGTTCTTCACTACTTTGAGGTAGGTGATCCTTCACCAATATTAGTAGTATCCTGAAGGACGTTTTTGATCATGTTTTGGGATTTACCTAGTCAGTTAGATTCATAAGTAGTCGAACATCATGTGTTAGAAGGATATTTTGACGTTTCGGCACTTATTCATCGTATGATACATTGAACCTTTTTAGTATGTGGACTCCTAAGCATATTCATGTATCTTCAAAACCGATCATGACCAGTGTATGGAGATTACCTAGTTCTTATGTTTTGCGTAAGGGATCATATGTTTTGGGACTTGAAATGAATTGAACTTAGGATATTTTCTTAAAGATCAAGATGAATTATGGTGTAGTAATGATGATACGTATCGTTGTGTCTCGTAGTCATTTAATCCATAAAGATCTTTCATAAACCGTATGAGCATGATATGCACGGAGTTGGCATGTATTAACACTGAGGATTTCATGAGTTTTCATCACCTTTAGCTCAAGTTTTTACCCAGTAGTGACTGACACGCACGATTAGCGCACGCTAAGATGTATATATTAATGTGCGCTATCGGGAATGAGTAATGTACGCTACGTTGGGTACGTAACGTACGTTATATCATCAGGCAGGGCAGTCGGCTGTTCAGAGAAGACTGTCAGTACACAGCTAGCGCACGTTAAACTTGGTCATTTGCATACGTTAATGGGCATGCTTAGCGCACGTTACGTAGAGTATGTAGCGCGCGCTAAGTAGTTCAGACAGAATTCATTTTTTTAGAGCTGCGGCCGAAAACCGGATTGTTATACGTTCGTACGACTTGAGAGGAATTCTTTATTATTTCTTAGGTCCGAGCCTTTCATAGGAGACGATCGAAGGGCGGTGACATACGGACGCGTGTCATTTGTTGGAGTATTTCCATTCTTGCCATTTTCGAGGCAAGTATCATATGTTGAGTTTGATTTATATTGGAACTTTGATCATGCTTATGGTTTTGTTCATGTTGTGGAATATGAGATGTATTTCTGAAATTTCTCGTGGTATTCATTGTTAATTATTCGTATTGATGAACATATTGAAATGCATATATATATATATATGCATAATTGATTGGTTTATGGTATAAATGATCCGAGGGGATCATGAGGATCTATGCTGAGGGTGCTGAATCGAATGTCCACCTTGCGTAGGTCCGACGGGATCATCATGGGGATCTATGATGAGGGCGTTGGATCGCTGGACGGGTTTTCCACCATGCGTTGGTCCGACAGGATCATCATGGGGATCTATACCAAGGGCGCTGGATCGCTGGATTACCCTGTATCGTGTTGATGGAATCGTGAGGATTCACATCGTTGGATTATGATGACGGAAGTCCGTTCTGCATGTTTTATGATGCACTGATGATTTATGTATTATGATACTTGTACTAGCATTGTTTTGCTAACCCCTTCGGGGGTGGACATTGTTTTGATGTTCAGGTAGCCGAGGAGCGGGGAAGCAACCACAGTACCGACAGGACGATGAAATGGCTCAGTGATGTGGTTGATGTTTATTGTTTTTGTAATTTGTCTTCTTGGTTCATTTAGTACTCGAGTACGTATGTTTTAATAATGTCATTATCGATATGGTTGTATAAGTTAACTCATTCGATCAGTTGAACCAATTCTGTATTTTGAACTTCAGTTGTACGGTTGGATCATATTTGCATTTCTCTTAAATTAGCCTTGTAAATCCTTACTTAAAGGGTTTATGACGCTGTAATTATTCCGAATATCTCGGGGTTTTACAACTTGTTGGTTTTATTATGTCTCAATCGGTGGCGTTGTGTTGGTCGTCGTGGAGCGTGTTTTCACGCCGTATGTGTCTTTGCATTTCTTGCAGCGTTTCGCCGTTGGGCGCGAGTTTTCGGTTTTTATGTATCTCGTCGAGTTTTCCCGGTGGGGATATTGCTTCTCCCTACTTGTTTTAAGTTTCGGGACGAAACTTCTTTTAAGGAGGGTAGAATGTAATACCCGTAATTTCGATTTCCGGTAATTTCTTTTTTTTTTCAGCGAAAGTCCGTTTTGACGACTCGCTCATGACCGTTTCGTCATTTCGAGAATGATTAATTCTGCACTTTTTGTCATCCGAGTTCGTTTCGGTGTCGTTTTGTTGAGTTCCGTGCTTTTTGGCGACTTTTCCGCACTTGAGTTCGATTCTTGCGAATCTCGTTGGAAACTACTGTTTCGAGTTTCTCGTAAGTCCGTTTAACTTTGTTAGACGTGTTGTGAACTTCTGTTTGGTTATTCGATCACGTATCGTGATTTTCGGACGTTTTGGGCCATTTTCGTAATTTCCCAAAGTTTGGGGTAATTACTTTCCGTTGTCGAATTCCGACACTTCGGGTGGTCGGAATCGTGTGTTCTCTTAGCGCGTGGGTTCGTCTTTGTGAGTACTTCGTAACCGTATTTTCGATTCATATTCAGGTTCGGGTTTCGGGGTCGTTCGGACCGTCGGAGTGGCCACGACCGAGACGGCCACAACAGGTACTGGCCTGGCCGAGTTACGGCCGTAAGGTGCCGGTTACGGCCGTAAGTGATCGGCAGGCATGGCCTGACGAATGCCGGTTATGGCCGTAAGGGCCGAGAGTTACGGCCGTAAGGTGCCAGGCAACTTCCGGACGAATGCCGGTTACGGCCGTAAGGCCCGGCCAGTTACGGCCATAAGTGATCGGCCATGGTCGGCTATTTAAAGGCCTGGACGTGGATCTCTCGGCCATTTTACATTTTTTCTTCGTTTTTCGCGACCCTTCGACGGAATTTGAGGGTTTTTGATCGGGAACATCATAGATTATCATTTTTGGAAGGCTTGTGTTGATTATATCATCATCTAATCCGTGTTCTTCGTCCAAATCGAGGTATTTTGGCTTGAACCCTTGTTTTTGAAGATTTTAGGGATTTTTCTTTTGATTTCGATTCCAATCGGTTTCTAATCAATTAGTTGTTGTATAAAGGTTGTTTTGGACGTGTTCTACGGATTGTATATCCGTATTTCGAGTTCGTTGGAATCCAATCGGGATTTTTGGTTTTCTAATGAACCTTGAACGTTTAGTATCCGATTAAATGTCTCAAAGGGTTCCCTTCAATTCTTGACCGTGTTTTCCTTTGTTTTCAATTGTTATTCTCATAGTAACCGTGTTTCCATTGGATTTCACGGAGGATTGTAGGTGTTCGGGGTTTTTCGGGTTGTGCCGTATTCGTAGGATTATTCGGGTGCCGACTATCGAGGCAAGTATCTTGCCCATACTTTTCATGTTTCGTAGACGGAATCATTGATAAATGATTTTATGTGCAATCCGAATGTTTTAATGAACTTTTAAAAAGATCGGTATGTTCTCGATAATTGTTGTCTCTCAAAAGATAACTCGTATGCTTCGAGGATTAATGTTCTTTCGGAATATGTGCGTTAGTTTCGTATATTGGAAGATGTTAAACATATTTAGTGAATTTAGTAGACCGTAATTATTTGCCGAGGATTGTGTATTGATATGTGTAATTGTTCGGTGAATATGTGACGTTGTGTGATATTAGTTGTTATTCCTTCGTGAGGAGGTTGTGACGCTTGGTGTTGTTTGGTATTGGTATTTGCTTGTGGTTGTGTGACATTAGTTGTGACTGTACGTTGATTAAAGTGGCCATTCTAGCGAAGTACCTAGCATTTGTATGCATATTCTAGTATTCGAATTATGGCTTCCCGTGGTGTTGTGGATGATATGTGTATGTTCACCTAGGGACGGTCTGACGGGACCTCTAGGGATACGTATCGCCGTGAGTGTGCGTATCACGAACTGTGGTTAACCACCCAGGGATGTCCGACGGGGCTCTGAGGGGTGCGACGGCCGTGAGTCTCGTACCAACGGTTAACTTTGAAATGTTGTGTTGGAAAACTGTGATTTTTGGCGCATATTTCCTCTGATTAGAATGGCAGTCCAAATGGTATCGTACTTAGCTGGAATGGCACCAGTAAATGTGTTGTGTGTGATTTGTCCCTTGACTGTGATAATTTGGTAAGGGTACGTGAGTCCTGTGGTTGCTCTGTGTATTGTAGCTCTGCGGTGTGTTGAGTTCGATCGTATGGTCAAGTTGCAAAGTTGTGCTCTCTATTGTCGTTTTGTGAGACTGTTGTCCTGGTAATGTTTGACACGGTGTAGTTTATGCCGGGTTATTCTTGTGAGTATGTGATGTGAATAAGTTGATTCATGGACCCCCGTGCTTGTGGTTGGAATGTTACAATTGGGTCGTGACACCCCGTATTTTGTTATCGGAATCGTATTTTGAAATAAATGATTTTGGGCTGTGTCCCTAAGCGCCTCGGAAGGCTTGAGGCTTCTTAAACCCCAAATGTTTTCATAAACTCCCGAGATCGTAAAATGTTTTGTAAGATGTAAAATGGTTTTATTCCTATCTTTCATAATTCAAACTGTTTTGAGCAAGTGAATTATCTCGGGAAGTATATTCACGATTTCTATGTTCTTGGAGTATGATATGTATGGCTTGCCTTTGTATATATACTTGCACTAGCAAAACAGTGGAGTTTTGCTAACCTCCGAGTATTCGGGGGGTGGATGTCTATATTGCGTCCAGGTATTTGCAGGTTGCTGGGGAGTAATTCACAGGATCGTTACGAAGGAGGATGGAAGACGGCGATACTAATCACATGAAGACCGGTGTTGAGTATTTGTTGATGTCTTGTTTTGTATTTCCGTTGTGTTTATTTTCCCCTATGCGGGATTATTGATTTATGTTAATTCCTGCGTGGGTATGAGTTACGAGAAAGAGTAATGTATGGTCGATGTGTATGTTGTGGTAAAAGACCAAATCGGTCTAATGGTTCGTTATTTAGCCATATCGACATGTATAATGTTAATGTGTTTTCTGTATTTAGCCTGGTAGATCCTCACGGAGAGGGTCTGCGGCGCTGTAATATTCCCGAATGGTTTCGGGGTGTTACACCGGCACTGGCCGAGTTACGGCCGGTAGTGCTCGGCAGTTACGTACGTAAGGCCAGTTACGTACGTAAGGCCCTGGCCGGTAACGTACATAACGGGCCGGCAGATTTGGGGCAGTGGTTCGGCCATGGCCGGTTACGGCCATAAGCCTTGGCCGATTAAGTGCGTTAGGCGGCCGACAGGCAGCCTATTTAAGGCCCTGTAGATGGGTTTTTCATCATTTTTCTCACTCGTTTTATTCCCTTCCGTGGCTGGAGGTGTATTGATCATGGATAGATGTTGTTGGACAATCAATCCAGGAAATTCCGGAGTTCATATCATCAATCATCCATCCTATAACATCCTTTGATCGAGCGAATCAGGTCAGATTTTCTAGAAATCTAATTTTGGGGATTTTGGGTATTTTGTTCGATTTCGTCCGTTTAATCTGATTCAACTTAGGATTGTGATGGATTGATGATTATTTAGATGTATTATATCATTTCCCTTGTTATTCCATGGTTGGATCGTATCGATTCGTTGCTTTGGTCGAGTTCTTGATCGACGCCTTTAAGGTGTCCAATAGAATGTCATAGAGGGGTTTTCGGACGTTCTACGATTATTCTTCCTCGTATGATCATTGATTTGTTAATTATATGATGTTAGAGTCGAGTTTATTTCAAAGAAACCGTGTTGAACCCTTCCGTTCATCGTCGTCTTCCTTTTCGATGGCATCGGGCGTTTCGAAGCTTCCCGGTTGAACCGCGTTTGTTGGAATACTTGCGTGCCGATATCGAGGCAAGTATCTTATTATACGACTTGTATCCTGTGACTAATAATCACGTATGAGATTTATAATGATTTTGCTTGCCTTCGTAAATATGTTCCGTTTGAATTGGTTGTGTATTCCGCAATTTGAAGGTTTTGTGATAATAACGTTATATTGGTATACGTGTTAGGTGTTGTGCCATTTGTGCAGGATTGCGACGTACATATGGGATGGTTGTACACTTTGTTGTGCAATGTATTGTGTACTGATCGTGTGTTATGTTGGTTGCGTGTTGTTGATTGATGATAGTTGTTGCGAGTGTTGAGATTGTGTTATGTGCGTGTGATGTACGATTTTGTGGTGATCAACGTGATTGATTAACTGTGCTCATTGTCATATGTAATGTGAATGTGAATGTGAATGTTGTGTGCTGGAACGCTAAGTTCACTCGTGTGGGTTCGACGGGGCCTACGAGGATTCATGGCACAGGTCCATGGGATCAGAACTTAGTGTGTGGTTTTGAGGTCCAATCGTGCGGGTCTGACGAGGCCTACGATGATTCATGGCACAGGTCCATCGAATCAGGACACAGTACGTCCAACCGTGCGGGTTCGACGGAACCTATGGTGACATGTGACACAGGTTCACGGGGTCAGGACTGGTTGTTATGGTTGATGTGTGACTTCCAACCGTGCGGGTTCGGCGGAACCTACGGTGACACGTGGCAGTGGACTACGGTGTCAGGACTGTGTGTGTGATTGTTGTGATTGATATAGTCCGTGTGGGTTGTTGAGCCTACAGAGACACGTTACAGTGGATCACGGTGTCCGAATTGGTTATGTTTGGTTATCTGTATGTGGAATAATCCATGTGGGTTGTTGAACCTATGGAGACACGTGACGGTGAATCACGGTGTCAGAATTGATTATGTTTGTTTAATTGTGCATGGTGTAGTCCGTGTGTGTTGTTTATCCTACGGAGACACGTGACTGGATCACGGTGTCATGAACATGTTTATTTTCAAATCAAAGTTTTGAAAGGAAAAGTTTTATGAAAATGAATGCTGGACCGAGTCCTAAGCTTGAGTAAATGTTTTCCGTATTGTGAACTGTTGATTTATGAAACAAGATTTGGGTTAAAGCCCTCAACCCTTCTTAAAAGAAAGGTTTGGTGAACCAGGACTCAGAGTTTTAAAGGTTTTGAAATTCTAAAATTCCCGAGGTGATGGACTTATTTTCGAAATGCTTCATAGCTTATTTACCCTTATTAAAACCCCCGGGAATAAATTGATACTTGAATTTTGTGTTTGATTCTCGATTATTATTTGATTGTTACATTTCGTATGATTTGATACTTGCACTAGTAAAACGGTGGAGTTTTACTAACCCCCGAGTAATCGGGGGGTGGATGTCTGTTTTGCGTCCAGGTACATGCAGATTTAGGGGAGCAGTCATAGGATTGGCACAAGAGGATGATGAGCTGCGATACTAATCAAGAGTTGAGAGTTGTTTGTATTTTCGTTGTGTTGTCCGAGTTGATTTCAGTCTTCCACTGTATTGTGTTTCGGCCCCTGTATGAGTAATGTTGTATAAGTTAATTATGTTGATTGAGTTGTGTGACCTCATCGGTCTGTGTGTTCGCGTGTAAGTGACCTTAACGGTCTGTATTATTTTATTGTTTAACCTTGGCCAGGCAAGCCTTTGGTTGTTTATGGATGTTTAGCCTGGTAGATCCTTGTGGAAAGGGTTTACGGCGTGTAATATTCTCATACGGTTTTGGGGGTGTTACAACAAAATCAAAGTCCCTGACTGCTTGGTCAAATCGAAGGTTCCAACTCCGAGAAGTCTACTTCAGCCCATAAATGGCTCGTTGCACCTTACACACCTTATAAATATCAGCTTTAGACACAATACCCTTAGGGTATTCCATGTAGATTTCCTCCTCAAGGTATCTATTCAGGAAAGCCATTTTGACGTCCATATGCCATATCTCATAATCGCAATGGTATCAATGGCAAGCATTGTAACACCCCAATTCACAAAGGGGACATTACACGCCGTAGAAACCTCGTGAGGTCTACCAGGCTAACACAAGACACATAACCACAAATAAAAACCCAAAAGATGCACTCAAAAGTAAACAGGGCCGTGGCCTCGGCCAAAACATTTCAACGGAGTACATGAAACATAATGTAAATATCAATTCATTGCCCACGCAGGGGACTTAAACCAAATTCGGAAGTAAGCAGTTTAACTCCAATACTCAACAAATGCAATGACAAAACATAAAAAGAACAATACAGACTCGAGCCACTATCATCAAGCCATCCCATCCTTCGCGTGCGTGCCGTACTGCTCCTCGGCTCTCCGTGCAGAAATGCATAAGACGCATTTCCCCCATTTAAGGGGTTAGCATTCGAATAGCTAGTGCAAGTACACAATTACACAACATTATATACAAAATACAGTTTTTACACAATCATCCCAAACGTAAGTCATTTGCCACATATATATATTCCGGAATACTACATTGGCAATCACATCAATTTCCAATCATCACGATATCACAAAATCACAACTGGTATCCCGTGGCCGTACCCCTTAGTATCGACCCCCAGACATCCCGTCGAACACTCCGGGTGGGATACCACTTCCGCGGCCGTACCCCTTAGTATCGACCCCCAGACATCCCGTCGGACACTCCGGGTGGAAGTTCAACCACACACGCACCCAAGTCCACTTCCGCGGCCGTACCCCTTAGTATCGACCCCCAGACATCCCGTCGGACACTCCGGGTGGAAGGAACACAACTCACGCACTCAAAAATCACCATTCATCATTCATTTCGAAAATCACAATATACATAACGAAATGTAATACATGTACTTGCCTTGAATAATACGACGCGAAGGAAACGACGAAGGAACGGTTACAGTCCGAACAATCCTCTCAAATCCGACCCTAACACAATAGTGATATAAAACCAATTTCAACACCATGAATACGAAGAAAATCGTCCTAGTTCTACCCGTTGAGACAATTCATCGGACACCACGCGTACATAAGGAAAAGAAATCGGTCAACGGTGGATTAACGGGATTTCATCCCAACCAATAACAAGAAAACCAAGGGTTACGATTATACTATCAAAATCTAACAACAACATCGGTAAATTCGAATTAAAACACAAGATCACCACCAAATCCTCCCCAAAATCATACTAGGATTGAAGGAGTTCTTACCTCTTGAAGATTCAATCCCTATAATCCGAAGAACACGTGCTAAATCCACAATCCGAGCTAAACGATTGAAGGAGGATGAAGAAAATAAAACACTCAAATGATTTGTGAAGTAAAAACCCTCCCTCCGGCTCTCTCTCTCGGTTGCAGGTGAAGAAACGGGGAAAAATGAGCTGAAATGCCAAGAAAACGAATTTATAGGGTGGACAGGCTCGACCGTGTCCGACATGACACGGTCGTGGCGCGCAATCGGCCGGCAGGGACTCGACCGTGTCCGGCATGACACGGTCGTGTCGCGAAGGGGCGCTCGGCATCGACTCGGCCGTGTCCTGGAACACGGTCGAGCCTCTGGGCTGTGGCTACCGGCTTATCGGTACGTGTACGGCCCGGCCGTGCCAGACGACACGGTCGGGTCCTGAGGCAGTCGCTTCCGGATTATCCGGACGAGTACGACACGGGCCGTGTCGGACGACACGGCCGAGTCCGGCAGTGATCGGCAAATGAGCGGGTGAACGAAACGATCATAACTCTCTCGTCCGGACTCGATTGACTCACCGTTTGAACCATTGGAAAGCTAATTCGATGCTCTATAATATTGTAAGGATTTAGAATTTTTTGGAGTTACCAAAAATTAATGGTCATCTAACAAATTCGAATTCGTATGAGGAAAGTTGCAACAATAAACACTAACGAGATAACAGTTCAACAGTTGACAGGAAGGACATACAGAAAGATACACGAGTGTCACTATGACCGAGAAAAATACAAAAAATGAAAATACAAGGGAAAGAAAAATACCGGTTATTACATTATCTCCCTAAAAATAAGTTTCGTCCCGAAACTTACAACACGAATAACTCGGGGTATCTCGACCTCATACTCTCCTCCGTTTCCCACGTGGCTTCCTCGGATCCATGCCTCGACCACTGCACTTTGACCAAAGGAATGGTTTTGTGCCTGAGTTGCTTCACTCGACGCTCTAAGATCTGGATCGGCCTCTCCTCGAAGGTAATGTCGGGCCCCAACTCGATCTCTCCAAAATTAATAATATGGCTAGGGTCCGATACGTACTTCCTAATCTGGGAAACATGAAATACGTTATGCACGTGGCTCAGGGACGGCGGCAAGCCTAACCGATACGCAAGCTCTCCAACTCTATCTAAAATCTCAAACGGCCCGATATATCTCGGACTAAGTTTACCCTTCCGAAAGCGGTAAACTCCCGTGTCGGCGACACCTTAAGCAAGACGTGATCTCCCACCTCAAACTCCAACGGTCGGCGTGTATCGGCATAAGACTTCGCCGACTCGGGCCGTCGACAATCTACCACGATTCTAGTTAACCTTCTCGCTCGTCTCAACTATCTTGTCGTGCTCGGTTCCGATTAGCTCGGACGTATCATCCCAACACAACGGCGATCTGCACCTCCTCCCATACAACGCTTGAATGGTGCCATTGATCGAGGCATGCCAACTATTGTTGTACGTGAACTCGATCAATGGCAAGTGTGTCTCCCAATCATCCTTCCAATCTAAAGCACGGGCTCGTAACATATCCTCTAGCGTCGTATCGTCCGCTCGGTCATCCGTCATCCGAGGGTGGTAGGATGTACTAAGTCTCAACTCGGTTCCCAAAGCTCTATGAACGGCTCGCCAAAAATGTGATATGAACCGCCATCACGATCCGAAACAATGCTCTTAGGGGTCCCATGCAATCTCACTATTTCCGCAACAAACACTCGTGCAAGCCTCTCCGGCCCCCAAGTGTCCTTAATACTTAGAAAATGAGCTGATTTGGTTAGTCGATCAACAACGACCCAAATCATGTTCATTCCCGTCCGAGTCTTAGGCATACCGGTAATGAAATCCATAGAAATGTCCTCCCATTTCCACTCCGGAATAGGAAGTGGTCGTAAAAGCCCCGCGGGTCGCTGATGCTCGATCTTAACCTGCTGACAGGTCAAACACTTCGACACAAACTCGCTAACGTCTTCCTTCAAATTACTCCACCAGTAGTTGCTCCTCACATCTTTGTACATTTTACTCGTACCAGGATGTATGGAGTAAGGTGTAGCATGAGCTTCACTCAAGATTTTCCGTCTCAGTTCAATATCACTCGGTACACAAAGTCTGCCGCGAAACCTCAAAACTCCATCATCGTGAACCACAAATCCAGGGGCTTTCCCTTTCCTCACATCCTCCCTCAATTGGACCAAAAACGGATCGTCATACTGCTTCGCCCTGATATCATCAGTCAAGGACGAAGTGATCTCTAACGCACATAACTGGCCCTGAACTCTCTGAACCCAAACCTCAATATCCTGACAAATAAAATCCCGCTGGATCCTACTCTGTGGTGTAAGTACTTCTAACATCTGCAACGCCATCGGTTTCCGGCTCAACGCATCAGCCACTACGTTAGCCTTACCCGGATGGTAAAGTATCTCGAGGTCGTAATCTTTAATTAGTTCCAACCACCTACGCTGTCTCATATTCAATTCTTTCTGACTGAAGATATACTTCAAGCTCTTATGTTCCGTAAAAATCTTACATGATGACCCATAGAGGTAGTGCCTCCAGATTTTTAAGGTGAAAACGACCGCAGCTAATTCCAAATCGTGCGTGGGATAATTCACCTCGTAAGGTTTCAACTGGCGGGACGCATAAGCAATCACTCTGTCTCTCTGCATCAAAACACATCCTAGACCAAGGCCCGAGGCATCACTATACACTACGAAGTCCTCGTTCCCCTGAGGCAATGCTAAAACGGGTGCGGTAGTCAAACGTCTCTTTAACTCGTCAAAACTGTCCTGCCTGTCTGCAGTCCACTCGAACTTCTGAGTTTTCTGGAGCAACTGAGTGAGTGGTCTAGCGATCTTAGAAAATCCCTCAACGAATCTGCGGTAATAGCCGGCGAGACCCAGAAAGCTCCTCACCTCCTTCACATTCTTAGGCGGCTCCCAAGCCATCACTGCCTCTATCTTCTGCGGATCTACCCGAACTCCCTCTGCTGAAATCACATGCCCGAGGAACGTCACTTCCTCGAGCCAAAACTCACACTTAGAGAACTTCGCGTACAACTGTTCAGCCCTCAAAGTGTCTAATACAATTCGGAGATGTAAGGCGTGCTCCTCCCGACTCCGAGAATAGACAAGAATATCGTCGATGAAAACGACCACGAATTTGTCTAGATACTCAATGAAAACTTTGTTCATTAACTGCATGAACACTGCTGGGGCATTGGTTAGCCCAAAAGGCATAACCACAAACTCGTAATGGCCATATCTCGTCCGAAAGGCAGCTTTCGGAATATCGACATCCCGAATTCTCAACTGGTAGTAGCCCGATCGTAAATCAATCTTCGAAAAGACTGTCGCCCCCTGAAGCTGATCAAACAAATCGTCAATCCTGGGCAAAGGGTATCTATTTTTGATGGTCAATTTGTTTAATTCTCGAAAATCGATGCATAAACGAAGCGACCCATCCTTCTTCTTAACAAAGAGTACGGGCGCACCCCAAGGCGATGCGCTCGGTCGAATATACCCTTTGTCTAACAATTCTCCCAACTGGTTCTTCAACTCTAACATCTCCTACGGTGCCATACGATACGGTGCTCGAGAAATAGGGGCTGCATTCGGCTCAAGATCGATAGGAAACTCCACCTCTCGCTGCGGTGGTAATCCCGGCAAGTCGTCTGGGAAAACATCGGGATACTCACCAACAACTGGAATTGACGACATGCCAACTCCACCATCTTCCGCCTGTAGAGCGAAACACCAGTAGCCGACACAACCTTGGTTCAGAAGTTTCATCGCCTTCAAGGCGTTAATCACGCTCCCCGATTTACCCGGCTTACAGCCGACGAGAGTATGCTCGGTGCCATCTTCGGCCACGATCGAGATAGTACGAGTCCGATAGTTCATGATAGCACCGTGATGCTCTAACCAATCGTCCCCGAGGATTAAATCCTCACCCTTGAGGTCGATAACAATGAGGTTTGAGGGCCAATCTTGGCTCCCGATCCTCACTGGGCAATCCCTAACTTCCCGGTCCCCAACCATACGATCCCCGCTAGGCGTACCCACCACAAACGGTTCACACTCAAACAAGCAGTTAAAGCCAATACGATTCACACAATCCAATGCAATAAAGGAATGGGTAGCACCCGAATCAAAAAGCACGGAAACCGGATGAGTAAGGATCTGAGTGGTACCTGACGCCACCGGAATGTCTGCCTCCTGTGCGCCTCATCCGATACACTCGGGGTGAATCGAACCCGAACTCGAGGCCGCACGGCGATCCGGTGACCGTCCTCTACCACGACCCGAACTCTGCGGAATATGAGTAGCTGGAGTGCTGTGATCCTTCTGATCGGTAGTGGTAGTCGAAACTCTAGCGGCCCTAGTGGCCCTCTCACAATGAACTGCCCGATGTCCGGTCTGCCCGCAAGTAAAACAAATAACTGGAGGGAAAGGGCAATCCTTCATCAAATGCTCATATTGGTTGCAGTTAAAACAAACCACGCCACGAAAGCAATTTGGATCGAACGATTACCACGAGATCCCCGGCCCGGTGAAACGGTCTCTTCCCGGTGTAGGAGCAGAACGAGACTTGGCCCGACCACCTTTACCGCCGAGAACCCGCCGGTAGTCTTCGCTTCTTAGCTTCGAAACCGACTCGATTCCGGGATACCATCTCGATCGCGAGCGCGATCCCGGTATTCCTTCAAGGTGGCACACATGAGAGGTGCCATACTGCACGATATGCGGCTTCATGCGCATATTGAAGTATCGGATTTTATCAGCCTCCGTTCTCACTTGATCCCTCACGAAGCCCAACTGCTGATTGTAAGAAATGATGGCCTGAGAAATAGGCACATCCTGAGGTGTAGCGGTGAAAAACTCCACAATTCTGCGCTCCTTAACTGGCGGTGGACAATATTCTGCTTCCATAGCAGCCCTGAACTCCTCCCAAGTGGCCCGACGATCTCTGGGCGCAACGGCCTCCCACCACTCCGCAGCTTCCTTATCCAGGAGGTACTGGGCAATATGTACCCTCCTGTCTTCGGGACAAGCTACGGCATCAAAGGTCCTGGACAACTGAAAGAGCCAATTCTCCCATCCGAGGGAGTCAGAAGATCCGGAGAAACGAGGAGGGTGCATCTTAGTTACCGTCTAAAGCCACTTACTAGCCTCCTCTTAGGTGTCGGGGCGGATTCGACGTCCACCCCGAGCTATTCGAGTAAGTTGGGCTACTAGCTGGCGAAATGCAGCGGTAGTCCCGGTGTCGGCATTATTACCCGACGGCACTGAGTGAGAGGCTGAGTCCGCAGAGGACTGGGAAAGTGAGCCCTCCTCATTATCAGCACCACGACCACGGCCTCGGCCGCGTCCCCTAGCCGGTCTACCACGACCTCTCAACATACTGAAGGAAAATAAGAAAATAACAAGATCAGAAAGATTCACAATTTACAAGGTTGGTAATCATAATTCTCAATTCCGAACAACGCAAGAAAACGAATACAGAGTATAAGAGTTTGAGAAGACTTACAGCCACGGGTCGCACGAAAAGGCGGTAGCATGATGATATTAGGCTCAACGACTGACTCTAATGACGCAGCTAACAGACCCAAAAATTAACCGACAGCCTAGGTATTCAAAACCTAAGCTCTGATACCATAAATGTAACACCCCAATTCACAAAGGGGACATTACACGCCGTAGAAACCTCGTGAGGTCTACCAGGCTAACACAAGACACATAACCACAAATAAAAACCCAAAAGATGCACTCAAAAGTAAACAGGGCCGTGGCCTCGGCCAAAACATTTCAACGGAGTACATGAAACATAATGTAAATATCAATTCATTGCCCACGCAGGGGACTTAAACCAAATTCGGAAGTAAGCAGTTTAACTCCAATACTCAACAAATGCAATGACAAAACATAAAAAGAACAATACAGACTCGAGCCACTATCATCAAGCCATCCCATCCTTCGCGTGCGTGCCCCGTGCCTGCTCCTCAGCTCTCCCGGTACCTGAAATGCATAAGACGCATTTCCCCCATTTAAGGGGTTAGCATTCGAATAGCTAGTGCAAGTACACAATTACACAACATTATATACAAAATACAGTTTTTACACAATCATCCCAAACGTAAGTCATTTGCCACATATATATATTCCGGAATACTACATTGGCAATCACATCAATTTCCAATCATCACGATATCACAAAATCACAACTGGTATCCCGTGGCCGTACCCCTTAGTATCGACCCCGGACATCCCGTCGAACACTCGGGTGGGATACCACTTCGCGGCCGCACCCTTAGTATCGACCCCGGACATCCCGTCGGACACTCCGGGTGGAAGTTCAACCACACACGCACCCAAGTCCACTTCCGCGGCCGTACCCCTTAGTATCGACCCCCAGACATCCCGTCGGACACTCCGGGTGGAAGGAACACAACTCACGCACTCAAAAATCACCATTCATCATTCATTTCGAAAATCACAATATACATAACGAAATGTAATACATGTACTTGCCTTGAATAATACGACGCGAAGGAAACGACGAAGGAACGGTTACTGATCGAACAATCCTCTCAAATCCGACCCTAACACAATAGTGATATAAAACCAATTTCAACACCATGAATACGAAGAAAATCGTCCTAGTTCTACCCGTTGAGACAATTCATCGGACACCACGCGTACATAAGGAAAAGAAATCGGTCAACGGTGGATTAACGGGATTTCATCCCAACCAATAACAAGAAAACCAAGGGTTACGATTATACTATCAAAATCTAACAACAACATCGGTAAATTCAATTAAAACACAAGATCACCACCAACTCCTCCCCAAAATCATACTAGGATTGAAGGAGTTCTTACCTCTTGAAGATTCAATCCCTATAATCCGAAGAACACGTGCTAAATCCACAATCCGAGCTAAACGATTGAAGGAGGATGAAGAAAATAAAACACTCAAATGATTTGTGAAGTAAAACCCTCCTCCGGCTCTCTCTCGGTTGCAGTGAAGAAACGGGGAAAATGAGCTGAAATGCCGAGAAAACGAATGTATAGGGCGGACAGGCGCGACCGTGTCCGACATGACACGGCCGTGGCGCGCAATCGCCGGGCAGTGGACTCGACCGTGTCCGCATGACACGGTCGTGTCGCGAAGGCGCTCGCATCGACTCGGCCGTGTCACCGAACACGGCCGAGCCTGCCGGGCGCGGGCTACCGCTTATCCGGACGAGTACGGCACGGCCGCGCTGCATTTACACGGTCGGGTCTCGAGGCGCTTCCGGCTTATCCGGACGAGTACGACACGGACCGTGTCGGACGACACGGCCGAGTCCGGTCGGCAGTGATCGGCCAAATGAGCGGGTGAACGAAAACGATCATAACTCTCTCGTCCGGACTCCGATTGACTCACCGTTTGAACCATTGGAAAGCTAATTCGATGCTCTATAATATTGTACGGATTTAGAATTTTTTTGGAGTAACCAAAAATTAATGGTGATCTAACAAAGTCAAATTCGTATGAGGAAAGTTGAAACAATAAACACTAACGAGATAACAGTTCAACAGTTGACAGGAAGGACATACTGAAAGATACACGAGGGTCACTATGACCGAGAAATATACCAAAAATGAAAATACAAGGGAAAGAAAAATACCGGTTATTACAAGCATCATGCGAATAGACTTGATTATAGTTACGGGCGAGAAGCTATCATGATAATCGATCCTTCTTTTTGGGTATAACGCTTTGCCACAAGCTTGGCCTTATAGACATCAACCTTGCCATCCCGATCAGTCATCCTCTTATAGATCCATTTACTACCAATAGGCCTCTTGCCAGTTGGTAAATCTACTAGAGTCCAGACCTGATTGGCATGCATCGAGTATATCTCAGCTTCCATAGATTCTTGCCATTTATCGGAGTCCACATCCACTATCTCTTGGTCATAGGTGACAGGGTCGTCCTCACGGCTATCATGTACATTGTGGAGACCCAGTTCCTCGATATGTGTATAGTCATACCTCTCAGGTAAGTGAGACACCCTATCATACCTTCGAAGTGAAGGTTGTGTTACAATAGGTTCGGTTCGTGATCCCTGATCAGATGTCTCCTCAGGGAATGTGCTCTTCCAAAGAGACATGTGCTCTTCCAAAGAGACATTTCTACCCGAGCCACCTTTCTGAATGAATTCATACTCAAGGAAGTGCGCTTGTATAGCCACAACGACCCTATGGTCTTCAGGCATGTAGAATAGATAACCCATCGAGCCCTCTGGGTATCCAATGAAATGTCCCTTGACAGACCTCGCGTCCAGTTTGTCCACCTTAGGCTTCTTGATATAGGCTGGACATCCTTAAATCCTTATGTGATTGAGACTTGGTTTCTTACCCTTCCACATCTCATGCGGAGTGATAGGAACGGACTTGGAAGGACATCTATTAAGGATATAGGTAGCGATAAGTAAGGCGTACCCCCATAGGTAAATTGGTAAATCAGTGTAATTAAACATAGAGCGTACCATGTCCAACAAAGTCCGATTTCTCCTTTCTCAAACACCATTTAACTGCGGGGTTCCTAGCGGCGTGAATTGTGAAACTATTCCATGTTCCTTAAGGAACTCATCAAACTCGGTGCTCATATACTTGCTACCTCAGTCCGACCGAAGTGCTTTGATATGACATCCAGTCTGTTTTTCAACTAGAGCCTTAAATTCCTTGAATTTAGTAAAGGCTTTGGATTTATGTTTCATCAAGTACACAATCCCATACCTAGTATGATCATCTATGAACGTTATAAAATATTGATATCCGTCTCGGACTGCTTCCAAAGCACCACAAACATCGGTATGTATTAACCCAAGTTTCTCAGCAACCCTTTCAAATGTCTTTGTGAAGGGGGACTTAGTCATCTTGCCTCTAAGGCATGATTCAAAAGATGGATAGGGTTCTTCACCCAATGTACTTAAAATTCCATCTTTCTCCATTTTGTGAACCTTGGTCTGACCAACGTGACCAAGTCTAAGGTGCCACTTATGAGCTTGATTAGTATCATGCCTGCCACGTTTCCTAGTTATATTGTTAACTGTTGATTTATTTTGTAAATTCAGATGATATAAACCATTCAACAATGTAGATGTGCCAACCAATTTATTTCTATAATAAATTTTACAACTACCATTGCCAATGAAGAATGAAAATACTTTCCGGTCCAAGACTAGAATGGATACAATATTTTTATGCCCCTTGGGCAAAACAAGTACTTCATATAACGTCAAAATAAAACTGGATTCCAAACCCAGTAGGAGTGATCCAATATCGGTTGCCTCGACACTTTTTATGCTTCCGACAGTGAACATCACTTCCCCAGCTTCAAGTTGCCTACTTCATTCTAGATCCTGATTCATAGTACAAATATGAGAAGTTGCACCTGAATCCAGAATCCATAAAGCAGAATATACAGTAGGGGAACAATTGGTTTCAAAAATAAAAAGTTCCGTACCTGATGCGCCATAGATCTTGGGACAAGTCCTACACCAGTGGCCCAGCTCACCGCATTTAAGACATTTGTCCATAGATTTGGGACCGCCTACCTTCCGAACCTTTAGGGCATTGCCCTTTCCTTTCTGCACCCCTTTCTTTGGTTTGTACTGCTCGTAGATCTTTTTCTTCTTATTCTTGGACCTCCGAGGCCCAGAAGAAATCACCAGTTTATTCATTAGCCCAGCTAATGTGCATGAAATCCCATTACGGTTGAAATTCATTACAAAATGCGTGAAGGAGTCAGGTTGAGATTGAAGGATGAGATCAATCTTAAGGGATATATCCATATGAAAGTTGAGCATCTCGAGCCTCTCAATCATAGAGATCATCTTGAGGATGTGGTCTCCCACTTTCTCCCCTTCCTTCATCCTAGCACTGAATAACTGCTTCGATATCTCATATCTAGCAGTCCTACTGTGATCCCCATAAAGTTCGGTCAAATGTGAGAGAATCTGCCTAGTAGAAGTCATTTTCTCGTGCGCTCTCTGCAGCTCATTAGTCATTAAGCCCATCATAAAGCCACAGACCAGCACATCATCCTTGACCCATTTTTCATGGGGGTCAATATCTTCCTGATTACCCCTAGTCGGGACTGGAGTCGGTGGAATGTCCGCCTCTAAGACGTATCCCACAGACTCCATGTTGAGTACAATCATCATATTCCGCAACCAGTCAACAAAATTGGGGCCAGTTAGGAGATTTTTTTTCAATTAGTATTGCAAGTGGGTTCTTTGCCATTTTTAGAGAGATATTGTTTCGCTTTTCTGCATTGATTTAGACAAGATTGAATTAGTGACTTTTTTTATTATGACCGATTATAGAATTTAAGGGCTTGTATTATTCTTGTCTCGGCTCCCACTAATTTTATCGGAATTACACACTCCCATGTTATAACCCGGAAGTCATGGTTGAGATCGACTTCTTAGTGGTGATCGAGTTCTTTACAAATTTTAACAGACGCAACCTGTCAGATTTCTTGCCTATTAATTTCTGTAAAGTGGTGTCCAACACCAACCCGTCCAATGGATGATTCGATCTTCTTTTACCCCTAGTCTTCATGCCCTCAACCTATCAGGTTTCTTGGCAATACGGACTATCTAAGTTGTTGACCATCAACGTCTATCAGTCTGACTATTGAATCTCACCCGAAATTTATCACCTACCGAAGGCATCTAATGCACTCAAGAATTTATCAACATCAACCAAATGTATTACCCCGATAAATCGGAAGCATAGCACACCAGCTCGGGTATAAATTTTCTACAAGTTTGATGGAGGGTAGGAAACCTCGTAACTTTTTTCAAACTTAGTCTGTTTGTATGTCGGGAGAATTTCGCGATTAATGTCACACTTTTCACATTAATTCATTTATAAGCGCGTTTGTTTGTCAATCATTCAAAATGAAAAACAAGAAATAGCAACCTAGTTATTACCAACATGTAGTTCATGGACCGTTCCTAGAACCAAAAAAATCGTAATCTAATTACATGTCTCGAGTCTTGAATCTTCGTCCCCTCAAATGGATCTTCCTCCGGTCTTCGTCATTACATATAAAGTTTACATTGAAAATTGCATCCTAGATACAAATATTTCTAGTAAAATAAATAGGCTCAAAACGGCCTTTACAACGCAATCGAAAAACGATTCAAAAAGTAAGTCCATGAACTACATCCCAACACATAAATATGTCAAACATACAACAAGTAATGGAAATGGTGTGAATTAATTCAATTAATTCAACAATAATCGACAATTTAATTTTTGTCCGTAGTAAACCCTTAAAATATTTTCTATGAATTTTCCCTACATTAAAAATTCCAAATTTAATGATTTAATACTGGGAAAATCAATTATCGAAAATATACTGAAAAACGAGACCCAGTGCCCAACAACCTGGAAGCTGTCTAGACCAGCACCCCGTATGCACCAAGGTTTGATGTCAGTATGATATGCCGGCCGTCAGATGCAAAGCGGCTGACAATGGCCAGACGCAGTATGCTACTGGCCAATGTATACAAAGACCACCGGCAAAGATACAAGAGAACGCTTGGAATCCTACAGGACCCTCTCGGCATCCTACAGGAACCCACTCGGCATCCTACAGGACCCTCTCGGCATCCTACAGGACCCACTTGGCATCCTACAGGAAACTCTAGGCAGCCTACAGCACCTGCTCGGCAGCCTACAGTACCTGCTCGGCAGCCTACAGCACCTGCTCGGCAGCCCTCGGACGCTGTATGATAAATCGTCCAACGATGGCATACAGCTCGTTTTTGGGCAGATTTCTAAAATCCTGTTATTCCTGATCTACATATTATCAATATAAATTATATTTCCAAGAAAAACTTGATTTATATCATAACATAAAATCACGGACAAACGTTACTACAACGAACAATAAAATATCTACGATTATCAAATGATTCTAAATCACAAAGCAAGCATTTCAAATGCTAAAAAATCGTATATACGGTCGCAAGACCTCGCTCCGATACAACTATTGGGATTCCGGATACAAAACGAGTACGCAGAAAAAAATAAAATGAATCTCAAACAGGATCGATCATGTCACGTATATACGAAAAATAAAAGACGAAGACAGAAGGACCAAAGTCTCATACCTTTGAAGCCTTTGATAATATCTTCGTAATTTGACGATGATCACGATCCCGAGCACGAGCATGAAATTCCTTCGTCCCAAACACCTAAAGATTGATGTCTCTACTTCACACGCGTCGGAAGCTACCCAGAAAAATAAACGAGACTCCGTTCTCCAAGAACACGGCTAGGGAAACTCGTAGTAATTTTCTCTCAATTTTTCTCAGTATTCTCACACCTCTGAGATGAAGAATAAACTCAAGAAAATTTTTCTCTTTGTCTATCTCTCAAGCTCTCTGCTGTATACACTGAATCACTCAAAGTGAAAAGTCTATCTTTTGTGTTGGTGGGGCTTTATTTTATAAGTGAAGGCAGATCCCATATCCCTTACAATAAGAAACATGTGGAGAGAATCATTCACTTTAAATAAAAACAACACCAAGTCAAAAGTTAAGAGAGAGAAAAGGGGACGGGCGGCTAGGAGGAAATTTCCAAGAAACGGGCCGATTCACTCGTCTCGTGTACCGGACGTTTGTCAAACGAATCCGTTAAATACACTCCATTTTATTTCCAATGTATTTATATCATTTAATTAATTCAATTAATTAATTATATCAAATACAAATATATTTATCTAAGAAATATTATTTATGAATTAAATTAATTACCGAGTAACTTAATTTCAATTCAGAAGACCGCTATTTGATTTATCTAATAAATCATAATTAGATATCCAATATCTAATATTAATAGAGAGATGATAAATTCATATTTATCCGTCAACGATCCTGATGCACGACTCTGTAGGTCCGTTTCAGTCGACATTGGGAGGAACCAATGAGTGCGGGCAGCACTTAGCCAGCCTAGCGGGCCGCGCTGTAAACCCCGACTGGGAACGAATGAAGGGATCATTCCAGAACCATTATGTCGTGAATACCATATACGTATAGACCCTTCATCAGATGTCCCGGTCAAGTCTTCGGGTCATGGTAAAGTCAAACCCTACTGTTGACTAAACACTATACATGTGTTAATGCAAAGCAAGACCGACTGATTACTAGTGTATCCAATACGACTAGATCAGAATGCTTTGGCCAAAGACTTATGATCTTATTTGCCATTAACCGTATAGGACATTCGCCTGCTCACTAACAGGAGATAGAATCATTTCTTGGCGTACAGTAAAGACTGCTACCTGCTCCCATAGTCAGCGGAGGTTGACCCCGCGATTAAGCAAATGGATCTAACTACTCTAATGATAAACTAAACGTCACAGGCACATCTCTTACTGAACCCTCAAGTCAAAGGTCCACGTATACTATCATAACCTTTCGATTCGTCATCGACTCTCGAAGAGTGAATACCGTGTGACTGAATCAAGTGTGAGTCATGTTCTAGTACACTGGTCCCACCAATATACTTATAACTATGCAATCAAGACATGCACATGTCCTAGCATCAGTTATACAAGTCTTACTGAAAACTTAATGCCCAATTAAATTTATCGACTTGCGAACGGTTTTCGTAAATAAGCTTTAAACACTAGTGTATTTTCTCTTATCTAATAACGAGAGTGGAATATTCGCTATTATTTACATGGACTTCACTTCAAGGTTTACCAAATCAAGAATGCATTTGAAATATAATAAACAATGAATGAATCATATTGCCTTTTATTGATAATTCCATAATTACAAGTCCATTACCCCTTCTCTCTCATCCCCTGAGTGGAATTCGAGGGCATATTCCTAACATTGCTTACCTAGAAGTTTTGAGCAGTTTCGCCTAAACTACAACATGAATCGTAGGGAATATATTTTAGCGGAATTGCTGACAAAGATTCAGGATGCAGAAGGTCTTTTCAAAAAAAGGGTATCAAGTTCTCGCATCGACTGGTGTTTCAACTTCCAAACCCAAGTGGGGGACGAAGAAGAAACAAGTGGGCCATAAGCAAGTGGCAAATCTCAAGGTAAAAGCAAGGCTCCTCAGCCTGAGGTGAACAAAAATCCTAAGGAAAAGTGCTACAATTGCGGTCAGAAAGGATATTTTAAAGCGGACTGCCTTGCTCTTAATAAAGGTATGTCTCGTGCACTAGTAGTCAAAACATGTTTGGAAACTTGTTCTACCACTTTGTCGATAGTAGATTCAGGCTCCACTGATCATGTTTGCTTTGACTCGCAAAATTTTCAGGTAACCAGATAGCTTAGTGCAGGTGATTACTATCAACTGGTGAGATTAGTCCAGACTTATGGTTGTAGCAGTGGGAGTCGTGCAGTTGAACATTAGTGATAAGATATTAGTCCTATAATGTACAATTGGTACTTGATTGTAGAATGAATTTAATTTTAGTATTAAATTGAGTTGTTATGGTTATTCAGTTTCTTTTGATGGTGATAATGGTATTATTAGAATAAATGGTGAATATATTTGCAAAGGTATCTATACTGATAGATAATGTCATTAATACTGCACAAAATCCCACATATAAACATAAATCACTCAACTCTGAAGAGATAAATTCACCACTAGAAGGGGGGTTGAATAGTGGTGATGCGGAATACCGAAATTTCTTGCGAGAAAAAGGAAAATAATGCGGAAAATAAAGACTCAAGAATTTATAGAGGTTCGGCAACTTGCCTACGTCCTCTCTCCGACTTTCTTTTTCTATTGGCTAAAGAAAAACCACAACCTTAACTCGTCTTCTATCGGTCCGAGTTCACAACCGTTACAATCCGCTTGTCTTCTATCGGTCCAAGCTCAACCTTTCCCTAAATATGAATAATTGTTTATCTAGTGTTCTATAGGAACTAGATAATCCTCACTATACGAATATGGGAGTATAATCCTAATAATGCCGGATCAAAGATCCTAATAACACCGGATTAGTGACTCTTGATTCGTTTCTTTTTCGCTCAAGTGTAAGTGATGCAACACTTACAACCAAATGAAAGAATACAAGGAATAATGGATAATACAATTGAAATCGCTCTTGTATCTTCCTTTTCTCACAACTTGTAATACAATAAGATATGTAAATCTGAGCTCAAGAATGCTTTGATTGCTTGTATGCTAGAATGCTTGAATGCTTGAAGTTGTGTGTTTGATACCCAAGTCCTTCGGGTATTTATAGAGTGAGACACCTTCAAAATCTGAAAAATATACTATTAGCGTGAGCTATTAGATACTTGTTGCGTGCGTTTGCGAATTTGTACTTGAGTTCTCGGAAGGGTCACAAAGATCTGCAACGGTAAAATTCTGTGTCTAGCGTGCGCTAGTAATGATATGGTAGCGTGCGCTATCGTCTTGGTCAACTAGTCTTCGATCTTGACTTTGACAAAATCCGATTTCCTCTCCAACGACTCTTTTTCCAACGGCTAAAATCATGATTAGCGTGCGCTAGCAAGTATGCATAGCGTGCGCTAGCATTAATTAAATCCAATATTTCCAGATTTTCTGGATCTGCATTGACTCTTGCTTCCAACGGTTGAATTTCAAACGGTAAACTGCATATTCCATTTAGCGTGCGCTAGCACCTTTCCTTTAGCGTGCGCTAATGAATAACGTACGTTGCCTTGTGTAGCGTACGTAAAGACCTAGACGAAGTGAGTCCAGTGGCTACTGGACTACTGACCATTATTTCGGTAGCGTGCGCTAGATATGAAAATTAGCGTGCGCTAAGTCTTCACTTTAGCGTACGTAAGAATATGTCTGTAGCGTGCGCAACGCCCAATTCTGAATTCCTTTCACTGACTTCTGGAGACTTGCGATAGCGTGCGTTATGTATGTTGTATAGCGTGCGCTATCTATAGTTTATTAGCGTGCGCTATCATTCAATAGCTTGCGTGCGCTATCGATTCAGGCGACTTGAGTAGGCTGCAGCTGACTTGACTGGGCTGTGTATGAGAGTCTCGATAGCGTGCGCTACGGTATGATACGTAGCGTGCGCTAGCCATATTGTGTCCCTTCAAAATATTATCGAGCCGAGATAGATTCAATTAAATGTTTTGTATGTAACCATCATCAAAATACATTTTGTGTCAACAAACTCTTTGTCTAAACCTAAAAAGAGAAATCAACCTACGAGCATAAACCAAATATATCTGCGGTATTTACTGTTAGGTCATGTAAACCTTAGAAGTATTCATAGATTCATAGATGATGGCCCATTAGATGAAATCCAAGTCGAGTCATTTTCAATATTTGAATCTTGTCTGGAAGGTAAAATGACCAAAAGAGTTTTTAGATCCAAGGGAACCGTGCTCAGAATGTGTTAGAATCGGTGCATACTAATGTATGTGTTCCAACAAACATCCAGGCTTGGGGTGGTTTCGAATACTTCATCATGTTTATAGATGATTATTCGAGATATGGATACATCTATTTGATGCGAGGTAAGTCTGAAACCTTTGACAAGTTCAGAGATTTCAAGGCTCAAATGTAGAAGTGTCATGGGGAGATTATCAAGTCACTACGATTTGATCGTGGTGGCAAATACCTTAGTGGAGAGTTTTTGGATTCTTGGCGGATAAGGGGATTATGTCTCAGCTCACAGTGCCGGAAACTCCATAACAAAATGGTGTTACTGAGAGAAGGAATAGAAATATTTTGGATATGGTTAGATCAATGATAAGTTACTCAGATTTACCTATTTCGTTATGGGGGTATGCCTTAGAAACAATGACATACATACTAAACCTGGTGCCTTCGAAATCAGTTCCAAAAACACCTATATAACTGTGGAGTGGGCGGAACCCCAGTCTAGAACATGTTCGGATTTGGGATACTCCAGCACATGTGCTGTGATAAGTTGGCATCTCGTACAGAGGTACCAGTGTTTGTAGGATACCCTAAGGGAACGAAAGGTGGATTGTTCTATAGTCCCCAAGATCAGAAGGTCATTATTAGCACCAGTGCCCGATTCCTAGAAGAGGATTACCCTATTAGTCACAAGGCCATGAGCCAAATAATTCGGAAAGAGTTGAGGAGCGAGACTCCATCTATAGAAATCATGCAAGCACCAACTGACATTGCACCACGTATCGATTTCGGGACTTCTGCACCGACTCAGGATTTGCCTCGTCATAGTGGGAGGGTTATTCGTCAACTAGAATGATTCATAGGTGTTGGAATATTTTATTCCAAATATTCATTATTATAGTTTTGATGATTAAGTTGTTAAACAAATGAAAACAACAAAGAAGCAAAACAAAACAACGAAGGAGTAGAAGACGCAAAAAGTTGATCAAACTGCAAAGCTAGCGCACGCTAGAGATCAAGGTTAGTGCACGTTAACGAATCCACCTGCAAATCAGACGAGTACAAAGTTACCTGAAGACAAATGTACCTGATAATGATAGTGCATGCTATATGAGAAGGACTAACGCACGCTATCGAAGGAATATGACCGTTGTGAAGACTTTCAACATAGAATGACGTATGCACTGAAATAAGACATAGCACACGCTATGGATGATCTTTAGCGCATGCTAAAGAGCATTTGAATTCAAACATATAAATTGGAAGATTCGGTGGAAAGTCAGAAGTCAAAAGCCACAGACGGATATATGACGCAAGCAATGATGTAATATTAGCGCACGCTACAAGAAGATATTAGTGCACGCTTACTGATAGAGGCAGTAGCCACTGGACTGAAGTTGCAAGCAGATAATGTACGTAACCATGTAGAATAACATATGTAACAGGAAATAGCGCATGCTAAAGCAAGAGGCTAGCGCACGCTAAGTGAGACTGGCAGTAACGGCTAGTTGGATGAAAATGGCTATAAATACCAAACTATTTGGTATCAAACAATACAACAACGTTAAGCAAAGTATTCATACTTGAGATATCATTGTAATCATTATAGTTGTTTTATTTGAGCTTATATTGTTTAGTGATTGAGAGTTATACACGAAATAATACAAGAGAGGAAAAAGAAAGGATACGATTGGATTTGGTGTTATTAGGATCAAGGATCTGGCATTGTTAGAATCGCAATCGATATCACGTGAGGTTTATCTAGTACCCATAGAAAGCTAGATTGGTTGATTCCGTGTCCAATAGAAATGGAAAACGGATTAACTTGGACCGACAGAAAGACAAGTGATTGAACAGTTTACTCGAACCGATAGAAGACGAGTTTGTAATGGTTATCCCTCAACTGATAGAATAGAGGTGCAGAGGTTTATCTTTAGCCTATAGAAAAAAGATACCGAGAGAGGACATAGGCACGTTTAGCCGAACCTCTATAAATCCTGTGTCGATTTATTTTCTACACCTTTATTTAAATCGCTTCCATAACGCGAAAGAGTTTTATAACTCTATATCCAAATGGCAATACCGAGCAATCTTGCTCCAACAATTGGTATCAGAGCGGTACCTCCTAGAAGCGGCTTAACATCCAAGGACAAGTCGATCCAAATGAGGCTTTAATTTGCCCCGGTCGAAGGTCTTGCCTTGAACCGATCACCATTCTTTGATAAATCAAATTATATGACGTGGAAGAAAAAGATGTCGATCTTCATTCGTGCCTATGATATAGAAATCTGGAAGATCATTTGTCTTGGCCCGAAAGTTCCAATCAAATACCATGGATCTCGTAAGAGTTTTGAAGAATATAATGATGAGGATTGGAAGAACGACCATCTAAATTGTAAGACTACTCAACTTTTATGTTGTTCCTTAAATCCAAAAGAAGTCAATCATATCTCATCGTGTGAAAGTGCTAAAGAGATATGAAAAATTCTTGAAATCACACACGAGGGAACAATTCAAGTCAAGGAGACGAAGATAAATATGCTTCTCCATGACTACGAGTTATTCATGATGAAGGGTGACGAGTCCATCGCCAACATGGTCGATCGATTTTTGGTCATTACTAATGGACTTGCTTCATTCGGAAAACCGTTATTGAGTAGTGATAAAGTCAAGAAAATCTTACAATCACTACCTAGGGAATGGGACGGCACCGTGACGGCGATCATGGAATATAAAGATCTCAAAATGCTTGATTTTAGCTCCCTCGTTGGTTCGCTAATTAATTATGAGATAGTTCTAAAATCACGGAACACCATGCCGAAGCCGAAGGAAAGAACGATAGCCATGAGATCGGAGATGTCAAGAAAACAATAAATCCGGGTCGATGATATTGACGAAGAATCGGCATATTATGCCAAGAGTATTAATAAGTTTCAAAACTTATTAAACCGGAGAAAGAAAGACATCAAAATGGGCAAATCTAAGAAATTCGACAACTGTCGAATCTGTAGTAAACTAGGCCACTTCGCACAGAATTTCCTAGCAAATCAAAAGAACGAAGTCTTAATTGCCACGTGGAGTGACGAAGAGGAGGACGAAGATTTTATTAATCAAAATAACCTCGCACTTATGGCAAGAAGTACATTCGACGAAAGCGACGTTGAAAGCCAGGTTAGTACATCGTCTCAAGATGAATATTTGAAGCATCCAAATTACTGCATACAGATTTTCAAAATGCTTTATCCAAAATTAAATCCCTCCAATCCAAAAATAAATTATTGGAAATTGAAATTTCCAAAATTCTTGAAAAAGGGAAATTTATCGAGACCGATCATTCTCATTGCCTTGAAAATGAAAATATTTTAAAGAATGATCTTTTGAAAGTTCAAAACGAACTAAAGATTTTAACGAAGAAATTTTCATATGGAAATGATAAATTTGATCAAATGTTATCAGTTCAAACTTTAAACAAATAGGGGTTAGGATTCAAACTGCATACTAAAAACGAATCCTTAAATCTCAAAATACCCCGATGTGAAAAATGGTTAAAAATTGGGCACCATATTTCGAATTGTAAAAGCCCACGTCGGACGATTAAAATTAAAAATATTTGGATTCCAAAAGGAACCACTATTCTAAACATCGTCTATGTAAATGAAAAACGACTGACTTTTGGTTGGATTCCCCAAAATTAATTTTCATCAATTAGTATTTTTATTGATATTTTCAAAATTGGTATTTTACTGAGGGGGAATATTATATTTTTTCATAAAGGGATAGATTTTTGTCAGAGGGAGTTTTACCTTTTTTATGCACATTTTATCATATAATATTTTATCATCAATTGGTATACTTTATTTACACTTTTTGCTGATAACAAAAAGGGGGAGAGAATAGTTGAATGAGATACGAAAAAAATAAAAAGTAAAGAGGGCGAGAGAAAAATAAAAAGGAGAAAAGTCAAAAAAGAAAACGAAGAAGTTGATAAAAAGAAGAAGTCGAAAAGGAGAAAAAGAAAAGATGGAAGAAACTAACGAAACGATCAAAGCCGAAAACTTTGATTCGTATAAATATGTGTAAATTTTATCTTGCAGGTTTTATCCAATTCAAGGTGTTGTTTTGTAATCATCAAAAAGGGGGAGATTGTTGGAATATTTTATTTCAAATATTCATTAATAAAGTTTTGATGATTAAGTTATTAAACAAAGGAAAACAACAAAGAAGCGAAATAAAACAACGAACGAGTCGAAGATGCAAAAAGTTGATCAAACTGCAAAGCTAGCGCACGCTAGAGATAAAGGTTAGCGCACGCTAACGAAGCCACCTGCAGATCAGACGAGTGCAAAGTTACCTGAAGACAAAGTTACCTGATAATGATAGTAAACGCTATATGAGAACGACTAACGCACGCTATCGAAGGAATATGACCGTTGTGAAAACTTTCAACACAAAATGACGTATGCACTGAAATAAAATATAGCACACACTATGGATGATCTTTAGCTCACGCTAAAGAGCATTTGAATTCAAACATATGAACGTTGGAAGACTCGGTGGAAAGTCAGAAGTCAAAAGCCACAAACGGATATATGACGCAAGCAATGATCTAATATTAGCGCACGCTACAAGAAGATATTAGCGCACGCTAACTGATAGAGGCAGTTGCCACTGGCCTGAAGTTGCAAGCAGATAACGTATGTAACCATACAGAATAACGTACGTAACAGACAATAGCGCATGTTAAAGGAACAGGCTAGCGCACGCTAAGTGAGACTGCCAGTAACGGCTAGTTGGATGAAAATGGCTATAAATATCAAACCATTTGGTATCAAACAATACAACAACATTGAGCAAAGTATTCATACTTGAGATATCATTGTAATCATTATAGTTGTTGTATTTGAGCTTATATTGTTTAGTGATTAAGTGTTATACACGAAATCATACAAGAGAGGAAAAAGAAAGGATACGATTGGATTCGGTGATATTAGGATCAAGGACCGAAAATTGTTAGAATCGCAATTGATATCTACGTGAGGTTTATCTAGTACCCATGGAAATCTAGATTGGTTGATTCCTTGTCCAATAGAAAAGGAAAACGATTTACCTTAGACCGACAAAAAGACAATTGATTGAACGGTTTACTCGGACCGATAGAAGACGAGTTTGTAATGATTATCCCTCGACCGATATAAGAGAGGTGCAGAGGTTTATCTTTAGCCTATAGAACAAGATACCGAGTGTAATATCCGCAATTTCGGATTTCCAGTAATTCTCTTTTTTCGGCGGAGGTCCGTTTTGATGACTCGCTTGGAACCGTTTCACCGTTTTGAGAATGATTAATTCTGCACTTTTTGTCACCCGAGTTCGTTTCGGTATTGTTTTGTGGGATCCCGTGTTTCTTAACGACTTTTCCACACTCGAGTTCGATTCTTGTGAATCTCGTCCGAAATTACTGTTTCAAGTTTCCCGTAAGTCCGTTTAACTTTGTTAGATGTGTTGTGAATTTCGTTTTGGTTATTCAATCACGTATTGTGATTTTCGGACGTTTTGGGCCATTTTCGTAATTTCCCAAACTTTGGGGTAATTACCTTCCGTTGTCGAATTTCGAGCCTTAGGGTGGTCATAATCGTGTGTTCTCTTAGCTCTCAGATTCGTCCTTGTGAGTACTTCGTGACCGTATCTTCGATTCGTATTCAGGTTCGGGTTTCGGTGTCGTTTTCTTGAGTTCAGTGTTATTAAACGACTTTTCCACGTATGAGTTCGACTTTGTTAAATCACCATTAATTTTTAGAAACTCCAAAAATTCTGAATCTTTGCAATATTATAAAGCATCGAGTTGGCTTTCCAATGGTTCAAACGATGAGTCAATCGGAGTCCGGACGAGGGAGTTATGGTCGAAAAAGCTATGTCACTCACATGTTCCAATTTTGGCCGAGCAGCCTGCCGGAAGGGCCGCGGCACACTTGGCCGAGCCGCGGCACGCACACATTTTTCAATCTTCGGCCGACCTGTCTGTACCTTGTGCCGCGGCACATGCCGGCAGGGCCGTGGCACACTGCCGAGTCACTGCCGGCAGATTTGGCCCTATGCCGCGGCACACTTTGGCTGGGCCGCGGCACACTTTGTCAGCCTATTTAAGGCCCTGCAGTCGTTTTTTTCGCCATTTTCTCCTTCTTCTCCTTCTCTTCCGCGACTGGGGTTGTTCTTATCATGGAGAGATGTTGTTGGAAACTAAATCCATGAAGTCTTGGAGTTCATATCATCAATCATCCATCCTATAACATCATTTGATCGAGCGAATCAGGTCAGATTTTCTAGAAATCTAATTTTGGGGATTTTGGGTATTTTGTTCGATTTCGTCCGTTTAATCCGATTTAACTTAGGATTGTGATAGATTGATGATTATTTAGATGTATTCTATCATTTCCCTTGTTATTCCATGGTTGGATAGTATCGATTCGTTGTTTTGGTCGAGTTCTTGATCGACGCCTTGAAGGTGTCCGGTAAAATGTCATAGAGGGGTTTTTGGGCGTTCTACGATTATTCTTCCTCGTATGATCGATGATTTATTGATTATATGTTGTTAGGGTCGAATTCTTGTGAAGAACTCGAGTCGGAACCCTTCCGTTCGTTCTCTTTTTCGGGGTCCGAGCTTCCCGGTCGAATCGTGTTCTTCGGAGTATTCGGTAGCGGTTATTAAGGCAAGTATTTTACTATACGATTTGTGTCTTGTGAATAGGGACGTCGTATTATGGTTGTGATGCATTGGTTTACTCTCGTGTATATACTTCGTATGAATTGATTATTACGAACAATTGATGGTAACGATGATACCTTCACTTAGTTAACATTTTGGGAATCCTGTTGGATGTGGAAATCATCTAAGTTTGTGCCGGGTGTGGTCGGTCATTGTTGAGTTGTTGTGTTGATTATGATGTGTGTGTTGTCTTGGTTTACATATGTGTGTGTTGTCTTGGTTTACATACTTGATTGTACATTTCGGGGTAATGTGGAATGGCTTGACATTTGATGATTCTGAGTTGTGTCGTGTCGATATGATGTGTGTGTTCCAGGTAGGGTCTAACGAGGCCTATGGAGTTCGGTACATGATGTGTACGAACAAGGTGTGTGATCCAGGTAGGGTCTGACGAGGCCTCTGGAGTTCGGTACATGATGTGTACGGACAAGGTATGTGATCCAGGTAGGGTCTGACGAGGCCTCTGGAGTTCGGTACATGATGTGTACGGACAAGGTGTGTGATCCAGGTAGGCTATGACGAGGCCTCTGGAGTTCGGTACATGATGTGTACGAACGATGTTTGTGGTCGGGTAGGGTCTGTCGAGGCCTCCGGAGTTCGGTACATGATGTGTACGAACAATAATCGTGTTATAGTGCTTGTTTGGGTAACATTTTAAATACGGGTCTCGGACCCATAATGATATCTCATCTATTGTGTTTTGAAAAGAGAATCGGGCTAAGGCCCCAATGTTTTCAAAAAGGCTTTGTAAATTGGGACTCGAGGTCCAAAAGAAGTTCTAATTTAAAAATCCCCGAGATGATGTGTTCCTTTTTAAATATCTCTTTCTTGAGTTCAAAATTTATAAAACTTCTCGGGAACATTTGATAATTGATTTCCATATTAAATTCGTAGTTGCTATTTACTTGTTGCATTTCGTATCGTTTTATACTTGCACTAGTAAAACAGTGGAGTTTTACTAACCCCCGAGTAATCGGGGGGTGGATGTCTGTTTTGCGTCCAGGTACATGCAGATTCAGGGGAGCAGTCACAGGATTGGCACAAGGGGATGACGAGCTGCGATACTAATCAAGAGTCGAGAGTTGGTAGAGTTTGGTTGTATTATTAGAGTTGATTCAGTCTTCCGTTGTATTGTGTTTCGACCCCTGTGTGGGTAATGTTGTTAGTCAGTTCTGTTGATAGAGTTGTGCGACCTCATCGGTCTGTGTGTTTATGTGTAAGTGAACTTAACGGTCGGTATTATTATATTGTTTGACCCTGGCCGGGCAAGCATTTGGTTGTTTATGGGTGTTTAGCCTGGTAGATCCTTGTGGAAAGGGTCTACGGCGTGTAATATTCCCATACGGTTTTGGGGGTGTTACATTTATGGTATCAGAGCTTAGGTTGCGGAAACCTAGGCTGTCGGGTCGAGTCAAGTCGTGAATTGTCGAGTAATGTGTTGTCTTGTCGTTCGAGTCGTCAGGTGACAAGTTGAGTTGTGCGTAGTCACAACGTGTCGGTTATATTGTCGGACGAGATTAGTATCGTGGGCGACCGTCACCTCCGTGCGACCTGTGGATGTAAGTCTCCTCCTTTATGCGTAATACCTGTGTGTCTCGATTTTATCTTAGTGAGTTAATTGCGGTGCATAATTCTATTTACACAGTATTGTGTAATATAGTTGTGTTTAATACTTGTGGCACATAGTATGTGTATAGAACTGGGCACGTTATTGTTTTATCTTTGAACCACCGGGTGGGGTGGTATGTTGTGAAAGTCGTAAACCTTGATGGGTTTCGAAAAGGTATCGACGATTGAGTTCGTGGGAAACTCCGAGTAACAGTTTTGTTGTATGTTTAAACTAGATGCTGTGAGATGTATTTAATTGGATTGTGCATGTAGGACTGTATTCCTTTTTCCGCTGCGTGAGTTCTTTTGTAATGGCTTTCGGTATTTTACCGAATGAGTTTTATTTCGAAAACCTTCAGTATCTTAGAAAATAAATTTCGAGACGTACGTTTAAAATGAACTGTTTTCTCGTGGTACTTCTAAGGTGCCACAATATGTTTCAAAATTCTTCTACCTCGAGGACCAAAATGTTTTGAGATATTTTCAATGTTTTATAAACACTTTTACTTAGACCCGAGGGTCGAATACTCTGAAAGTTTTTCACTAAAAGATAGTGTCCTCATTTTTAACAAATGTGAAATGGTTTTCCAAAGTCTTGATAACGATGTTTCACGTTTGTACTTTTTGAAAGGTGATACTCAAGATCAACCGGTGTTTTTCTAAAAATTTTTTCAAAAGGTGGTTTTCGTTTTTAAAACCCATTATTTCCTGCTTGTGGTCGGAGAAGGTGTGTATGATGTTGGTATTGCTGTTAGGGTGTTAGCCCTCCGAATTGTGTTTGAATTGGTGGTGTGAACGTTGAGTCGTTCGCCACGCATATGTTTTGTTAGCCCTTTGTGGGAGGTGTGATGACGATCTTTAATGTTGTCATTTCGTGGCGGCTTGCGTGTTATCGCACCTGTGTGAGCTATTAAAGCTTGGGTTTGTACGTTTGTGTACATGTGTGATGGTTTCATGATGTTTGTAATTGTGTGCTGGTTATTGTTCAGGCCGTTAAGGTCGCCGAACGATACCGTCATTGCTGTAGTGTTTGTGTGTGTATTACTTTACGATGCTAATCGTTGTATATGATATGTGTTATGATTCCTTGTTGTGCTGAGTTGGCATCTCCGCTATGTTGTTTTGCGACGTTATGCCCCATTGTATTTTCGGTATGCCGAGCTGAGGCATTTCAACCGTGATGTGCCTGGGCATGCACATGTAAATTGTCCTTCTCGTCAGTAACGCGTTTCAAGTGCAGACTCGAGGGACACCGAATTCAGTTTTGCGAATTGGCTACTGAGACTTTCGGAGTTCGCGCTTCAGCACAGATATCAGGATCGGCTCTGAGAGACCCATGGGAGATTTTCCTGTCGGATGCTTTTTGTGTTGTTACCTTGTTTCCATTGTTGTGAATTGCAGGGACGACATTTCTTTTATTAGAGGTCGGATGTAATACCCGTACTATATTTGACTTCTGCAGTTTCTCCTTCTAAATTCTATCGACTTGCACGTGTTCGTCGATACTTTTTGAACTTGTTTGATGTCTCAGTTGTCATCGTTCGAATCAAGTTGTGACCTTGTTTCAGATCGACCTGTTTGTCATCGTGACCTTTCCGAATTCGGTTCGATTCTTGTGAACCTTGTTTGGAAGTAACATCTTTCACTTTCTACCAGTTCTTTTAATGTCTGGAGTTGAAGTGGGGACTTCGGAATCATTGTTCGACTGTTGTCATTCGATCATTGTTGTTCGATCGTTGTTGTTCGATCATTGTTATTTGATCATTATTGTTCGATCATTGTTATTTGATCGTTGTTGTTCGATCATTGTTATTTGATCATTGTTGTTCGATCGTTGTTGTTCGAATGGGGTTTTCTGACTGTTGTGAGACCATTGCCAAGATGTTCGGGAATTGGATTTTCGTTCCTACTCGGGGAGTGCATGGTGGTGTCCCGTGATGTAGTTATGTATCGTACTTGGTGCTATAATTCGTGTAGAAATTGATATTTGTTGCGTGAACTTTTTGGTTTTGTTTGTATTCTACCATGATGTTTTATTTTAAGTTTCGGGACGAAACTTATTTTTAATAGGATAGAATGTAATGTCCGGTATTTTCGTTTTCTGTTATCTTGAATTGTTTTTGTCTTGACGTCGGACATTTTCTTGTTGACGAGAATCGGAGTGAATTCTATCATAATACCATATTTGTTTCTACCGCATAGTCGTTGTGGTCGGGTGCGACTTGTTGTCGCGTGCGTTTCTTTGATTAAAGGTGTGCATGTGATGCGTCGTTAATTGCTCGTTATTGTTTTGAATCATTGTCGGTGGTGTCGTTATGGTCGTCGTGGGGCGTGTTTTCGCGCTGTATGTTCTTTCGCGTTGCTTGTAATGTTTCGCCATTGGGCGTGATTTTTTTTCCGTTCTTGTGTATCTCGTTGAGTTTTTCTGGTGGGATATTGCTTCTCCCTACTTGATTTAAGTTTCGGGACGAAACTTCTTTTAAGGATGGTAGAATGTAATATCCGTAATTTCGGATTTCCGGTAATTCTATTTTTTCGGAGGAGGTCCATTTTGACAACTCTCTTGGGACCGTTTCATCGTTCTGAGAATGATTAATTCTACACTTTTTGTCACCCAAGTTCGTTTCGGTATTGTTTTGTGGGATCCCGTCTTTCTTAACGACTTTTCCGCACTCGAGTTTGATTCTTGTGAATCTCATCCGAAATTATTGTTTCGAGTTTCCTGTAAGTCCTTTTAACTTTGTTAGACGTGTTGTGAACTTCGGTTTGGTTATTCGATCACGTATCGTTATTTTCGGACGTTTTGGGCCATTTTCGTAATTTCCCAAAGTTTGGGGTAATTACCTTCTGTTGTCGAATTTCGAGCCTTCGGGTGGTCGGAATCGTGTGTTCTATTAGCTCTCAGATTCGTCCTTGCGAGTACTTCGTGACCGTATCTTCGATTCGTATTCAGGTTCGGGTTTCGGTGTCGTTTTCTTGAGTTCAGTGTTATTAAACGACTTTTCCACGTATGAGTTCGACTTTGTTAAATCACCATTAATTTTTGGAAACTCCAAAAATTCTGAATCTTTGCAATATTATAAAGCATCTAGTTAGCTTTCCAATGGTTCAAACGGTGAGTCAATCGGAGTCCGGACGAGGGAGTTATGGTCGAAATAGCTAAGTCACTCACATGTTCCAGTTTTGGCCGAGCAGCCTGCCGGAAGGGCCGTGGCACACTTGGCCGAGCCGCGGCACGCACACATTATTCAATATTCGGCCGACCCGTCTGTACCTTGTGCCGCGGCACATGCCGGCAGGGCCGCGGCACACTGCCGAGTCACTGCCGGCAGATTTGGCCCTATGCCGCGGCACACTTCGGCTGGGCCGCGGCACACTGTGTCAGCCTATTTAAGGCCCTGCAGTCGTTTTTTTTCGCCATTTTCTCCTTCTTCTCCTTCTCTTCCGCGGCTGGGGTTGTTCTTATCATGGAGAGATGTTGTTGGAAAATAAATCCATGAAGTCTTGGAGTTCATATCATCAATCATTCATCCTATAACATCCTTTGATCGAGCGAATCAGGTCAGATTTTCTAGAAATCTAATTTTGGGGATTTTGGGTATTTTGTTCGATTTCGTCCGTTTAATCCGATTTAACTTAGGATTGTGATGTATTGATGATTATTTAGATGTATTGTATCATTTCCCTTGTTATTCCATGGTTGGATCGTATCGATTCGTTATTTTGGTCGAGTTCTTGATCGACGCCTTGAAGGTGTCCGGTAAAATGTCATAGAGGGGTTTTCGGGCGTTCTACGATTATTCTTCCTTGTATGATCGATGATTTATTGATTATTTGTTGTTAGGGTCGAATTCTTGTGAAGAACTCGAGTCGGAACCCTTCCGTTCGTTGTCTTTTTTGGGGTCCGAGCTTCCCGGTCGAAACGTGTTCTTCGGAGTATTCGGTAGCGGTTATTAAGGCAAGTATTTTACTATACGATTTGCGTCTTGTGAATAGGGACGTCGTATTATGGTTGTGATGCATTGGTTTACTTTCGTGTATATACTTCATATGAATTGATTATTACGGACAATTGATGGTAACGATGATACCTTCACTTAGTTAACATTTTGGGAATCGTGTTGGATGTGCAAATCATCTAAGTTTGTGCCGGGTGTGGTCGTTCATTGTTAAGTTGTTGTATTGATTACGATGTGTGTGTTGTATTGGTTTACATATGTGTGTGTTGTCTTGGTTTACATACTTGATTGTACATTTCGGTGTAATGTGGAATGGCTTGACATTTGATGATTATGAGTTGTGTCGTGTCGATATGATGTGTGTGTTCCACGTAGGGTCTGACGAGGCCTCTGGAGTTCGGTACATGATGTGTACGAACAAGGTGTGTGATCCAGGTAGGGTCTGACGAGGCCTCTGGAGTTCGGTACATGATGTGTACGGACAAGGTATGTGATCCAGGTAGGGTCTGACGAGGCCTCTGGAGTTCGGTACATGATGTGTACGGACAAGGTGTGTGATCCAGGTAGGGTATGACGAGGCCTCTGGAGTTCGGTACATGATGTGTACGAACAATAATCGTGTTATAGTGCTTGTTTGGGTAACATTTTAAATACGGGTCTCGGACCTATAATGATATCTCATCTATTGTGTTTTGAAAAGAGAATCGGGCTAAGGCCCCAATGTTTTCGAAAAGGCTTTGTAAATTGGGACTCGAGGTCCAAAAGAAGTTCTGCTTTAAAAATCCCCAAGATGATGTGTTCCTTTTCAAATATCTCTTTCTTGAGTTCAAAATTTATAAAACTTCTCGGGAACATTTGATAATTGATTTCCATATTAAATTCGAAGTTGCTATTTACTTGTTGCATTTCGTATCGTTTTATACTTGCACTAGTAAAACAGTGGAGTTTTACTAACCCCCGAGTAATCGTGGGGTGGATGTCTGTTTTGCGTCCAGGTACATGCAGATTCAGGGGAGCAGTCACAGGATTGGCACAAGGGGGTGACGAGCTGCGATACTAATCAAGAGTCGAGAGTTGGTAGAGTTTGGTTGTATTATTAGAGTTGATTCAGTCTTCCGCTGTATTGTGTTTCGACCCTTGTGTGGGTAATGTTGTTAGTCAGTTCTGTTGATAGAGTTGTGCGACCTCATCGGTCTGTGTGTTTATGTGTAAGTGACCTTAACGGTCGGTATTATTATATTGTTTGACCCTGGCCGGGCAAGCATTTGGTTGTTTATGGGTGTTTAGCCTGGTAGATCCCTGTGGAAAGGGTCTACAGCGTATAATATTCCCATACGGTTTTGGGGGTGTTACACCGAGAGAGGACGTAGGCACATTTGGCCAAACCTCTATAAATCCTGTGTTGATTTATTTTCTTCACCTTTATTTAAATCGCTTCCGCAACGCGAAAGAGTTTTATAACTCTATCTCCAAACGCCGATACCGACCAATCTTGCTCCAACAATTGGTATCAGAGTGGTACCTCCTAGAAGTGGCTTAACATCCAAGGAGAAGTCGATCCAAATGGCATTTCAATTTACCCCGGTCAAAGGTCTTGCCTTGAACCGACCACCATTCTTTGACGGATCAAATCATATGTCGTGGAAGAAAAAGATGTCGATCTTCATTCGTGCCTATGATATAGAAATCTGGAAGATCATTTGTCTTGGACCGAAAGTTCCAATCAAATACGACGGATCTCTTAAGAGTTTCGAAGAATATAATGACGAGGATTGTAAGAACGACCATATAAATTGTAAGGCTACTCAAATTTTATATTGTGCCTTAAATCCATAAGAAGTCAATTGTATCTCATCGTTTGAAAGTGCTAAAGAGATATGGAAAATTCTTGAAATCACACACGAGGGAACACCTCAAGTCAAGGAGATGAATATCAATATGCTTCTCCATGACTATGAGTTATTCATGATTAAGGGTGACGAGTCCATCAACAACATGCTCGACCGATTTTCGGTCATTACTAATGGACTTGCTTCGTTCGGAAAACCGCTATCGACTAGTGAGAAAGTCAAGAAAATCTTACGATCACTACCTAGGGAATGGGACGGCACTGTGACGGCGATCATAGAATCTAAAGATCTCAACACGCTTAATTTTAACGCCCTCGTTGGTTCGCTAATTAATTATGAGATAGTTCTAAAATCACGGAATACCAAGCCGAAGCCGAAGGAAAGAACGATAGCCATGAGAGCGAAGATGTCAAGAAAATAAGAAATCCCGGTCGATGATAGTGACGAAAAATCGTCATATTATGCCAAGAATATTAATAAGTTTCAAAACTTATTAAATCGGAGAAAGAAAGACATCAAAATGGGCGAATCTAAAAAATTCGACAATTGTCGAATCTGTGGTAAACGAGGCCACTTCGCACAGAATTGCTCAGCAAATCAAAAGAAAGAAGTCTTAATTGCCACGTGGAGTGACGAAGACGAGGACGAAGATTTCATCAATCAAAATAACCTCGCACTTATGGCAAGAAGTACATTCGACGAAAGCGACGTCGAAAGCCACGTTAGTACATCGTCTCAATATGAATTATTTGAAGCATTCGAATTACTGCATACCGATTTTCAAAATGCTTTATCCGAAATTAAATCCCTCCAATCCAAAAAAAAAATTATTGTAAATTGAAATTTCCAAAATTCTTGAAAAAGGGAAATTTATTGAGACCGATCATTCTCATTGCCTTGAAAATGAAAATATTTTAAAGAATGATCTTTTGAAAGTTCAAAACGAACTAAAGATTTTAATGATGAAATTTTCGTGTGGAAATGATAAATTTGAACAAATGTTATCAGTTCAAAAATTTACTTTGAACAAATAGGGGTTAGGATTCAAACCGCATACTAAAAACGAATCCTTAGATCTCAAAATACCCCGATGTGAAAAATGTTTAAAAATTGGGCACCATATTTCGAATTGTAAAAGCCCACGTCGGACGATTAAAATTAAAAAGATTTGGATTCCAAAAGGAACCACTATTCCAAACATCGTCTATGTAAATAAAAAACGACCGTCTTTCGGTTGGATCCCCAAAAATTAATTTTCATCAATTAGTATTTTTATTGATATTTTCAAAATTGTTATTTTACTCAGGAGGAGTATTATATTTTTTCATAAGGGGAGAGATTTTTGTCAGGGGGAGTTTTACCCTTTTTATGCTTATTTTATCATATAATATTTTATCATCAATTGGTATACTTTATTTACCCTTTTTGCTGATAACAAAAAGGGGGAGAGAATAGTTGAATGGGATAAAAAGCGTCATGGAAGAATGGCGAGAAAAATAAAAAGTAAAAAGGGGAGAGAAAAATAAAAAGGAGAAAAGTCGAAAAAGAAAACGAAGAAGTTGAAAAATGAAAAGAAGAAGTCAAAAAGGAGAAAAAGAAAACATGGGAGAAACTAACGAAACGATCAAAGCCGAAAACTTTGATTCGTCTAAATATGTATATATTTTATCTTGCAGGTTTTATCCAATTCAATGTGTTGTTTTGTAATCATCAAAAAGGGGGAGATTGTTGGAATATTTTATTCCAAATATTCATTAATAGAGTTTTGATGATTAAGTTGTTAAACAAAGGAAAACAACAAAGAAGCGAAACAAAACAACGAAGGAGTCGAAGACGCAAAAAGTTGATCAAACTGCAAAGCTAGCGCACGCTAGAGATTAAGGTTAGTGCATGCTAACGAAGGCACCTGCAGATCAGACGAGTAGAAAGTTACCTGAAGAAAAAGTTACCTCATAATGATAGTGCACGCTATATGAGAAGGACTAACGCACGCTATCGAATGAATATGACCGTTGTGAAGACTTTCAACACAGAATGACATATGCACTGAAATAAGACATAGCGCATGCTATGGATGATCTTTAGCGCACGCTAAAGAGCATTTGAATTCAAGCATATGAACGTTGGAACACTCGGTGGAAAGTCTGAAGTCAAAAGCCACAAACGGATATATGACGCAAGCAATGATGTAATATTAGCGCACGCTACAAGAAGATATTACCGCACGCTAACTGATAGAGGCAGTAACCACTAGATTGAAGTTGCAAGTAGATAACATATGTAACCATGCAGAATAACGTACGTAACAGGCAATAGCGCACGCTAAAGAAAGAGGCTAGCGCACGCTAAGTGAGACTGGCAATAACGGCTAATTGGATGAAAATGGCTATAAATACCGAACCATTTGGTATCAAACAATACAACAACATTGAGCAAAGTATTCATACTTGAGATATCATTGTAATCATTCTAGTTGTTGTATTTGAGCTTATATTGTTTAGTGATTGAGTGTTATACATGAAATTATACAAGAGAGGAAAAAGAAAGGATATGATTGGATTCGGTGTTATTAGGATCAATGATCCGGCATTGTTAGAATCGCAGTCGATATCTACGTGAGGTTTATCTAGTACTCATAGAAAGCTAGATTGGTTGATTCTTTGTCCAATAGAAAAGGAAAACGGTTTAACTTTGACCGACAGAAAGACAAGTGATTGAACGGTTTACTCGGACCGATAGAAGACGAGTTTGTAATAATTATCCCTCGACCGATAGAAGAGAGGTGCAGAGTGTAGGGACCACTTTTCTAAAATATAATTCTTCTAATTTTAAGAAGAGTAAATAAAAATTTTGCAGCGGAAATACATTTTTAAGAAAAATAAACTTAATAATCGCAAGTAATAATCCCAAGTCACCATTAAATAAAAAACATAATTTGACGTTAAAATAAAACAAATGGAACAATTGTTCATAAAGCGTAGCTTGAGGAAAATAATAGTAAATAAATAAATAACAACTCATGAAGCTTGATCATCTCACACTCATGCGCATGCCACATCGAGCTCATCAACCTGAAAGGGGGTAAAATAGTGGGGTGAGCTTCCAACTCGCTCAGTGTGGAGAGTACGCAATATGTCTACGTTAATTACTAAATATATTAGCAAGTATAAATAACATGACCGATAAATTCTAAAGCCCGTCTGCTAGCCCGAAGGCTTTATGCACAATTAAGTGCTTCTGACTGATTTGCACATTTAAGTGGTTCTGACAGATTGCACATTTAAGTGCTTCTGACTGATTGCACATTTAAGTGCTTCTGACTGATTTCACATGCACATACGAGGTAATATATAAAGCAATTAAAATAAACAAAAACGTAATATATCCCCACACCTCGATAAAGTTGTAGTTCTGAACTTGAATATGATGAAATGCTTGACTCGACAATTCTAGGCCCGTAAATTCTTGTTATTATCTACAATTAATAATAATAGAAAATTATTATATGAGTGAGCATTAAATTGTAAGTGAATAATAATAGTAATTGAAAAGGTCGACATGTTAAAAGCTTGGCCGAAAAAGACTGATTATTAAAATATTGAATTTGACTGGTGGGAATTAAAAGGATTGGGAATTTAGGAGGGACTGAAATTGAATACACTGGAAAGTTGATTTGGGTTCAAATTTGAAAGGTCTGGACCTATGGAGGCTTAAAACAAATTTGACCAAAAACCAGGAATATAAAAATCCACTTTCTCACTAAAGTCGGCCAAGACTCCTTTGAACATCAGATCCCCCTTTCTCATCTCTCTCTCTCTCTCTATCTGCTACTCTCTGTGACACACACACACACACAAACACATCAACACAGAAGAAAAAAAAAGGGCTTCGCATGTATTGAAAGAAAAAAAAAACAGAAAACAACCAGAGAAGCGGTCGTGGAGCGGTTGCAAGATGAACAGGAGGGGACGGATTCGTGGATGGGGTTCGAGGTGGTTTTGGCTCCATCCGGTGGCAATGGTTGGGACTCTACGAGCGGCGTTGTTCTCGGCTTTGGGTTTTTCTGATCCAGGCTTGTTGTATGTGGGTTCCAATTTTAAAGTGGTAAGTTTCTTGTTCGAGTCAGGCTGATTGAACGGCACTACAAAAAAACAAGGCATCTGTGACAAGAATATTCCAACAAATTTTTGTGTCGTCGCTAATAGCAACGGACTGCCTACCAAATAGCAACAATTTTATTTCACGGGTACTTCATACGTTATTCGCAACGCCATACTAACAAAATCTCCTACAAATTTTATTTTTGTTGCAAAACATGTTATTTCCGACGATGACATTCCAACAGAATTTTAAGTCGTCACTAGCAGCAACAAAATACCTACTAAATATCAACGAATTCTTTAGAATAAATTTTCATGTGCGATTAGCAACAACATACAAACAAAATTTCCTACAAATAGATTTTTTTCTAAATTTCCAACAAGTTTCTTCACACTAATCCGTTGGTATTAAAAATTTAATGTAAATTACTCAAAACACTTAGGAGAATATTACTTAAATAACAAAAACTATTATTTTTAAGCAAGTTACAAGAAACCAATTTTGTAGTATAACAAGATCACGACTTTATTTAACGCAATGCAACAAACAAGACAATTCGACACACGTAGTTGTTTGTTAAAGGACAACCATTTTTTTTTGAACCAGTAGAGGCCAAGATTAGGGGTGTTCAAAAATATCCGATATCCGATCCGAAATATCCGAAAATCCGATGTTTCGGATATCCGGAACTTCAGATTCGGATATCGGATAGTAGTTTTCAGAAAAATCGGATATTCGGATATCCAAAATATCCGAAAAATCCTAAAATTTTTATTTTTTTATATTTTAAATAATAAAAAGTATTCAGATATTCAGATATCCGATATCCATATCCAAAGTTTTTTTCGGATATCCGATATCCAAATCCGAATATTTTTTTCGAATATAAGGATATCCGAATAAATTTTTATTTTTTTCCGGATATTCGGATATCCGGTTTTGAACACCCCTAGCCAAGATATTTCATTTAGCAAAAACTGAAGGATCTGAATGCCAAGATGTGGTCTGACAATACACCAAGTCTCCAGAATAGATAAAATAAGTCTTAAACATATAAAAGTATAACATTAAAATTTACTGTAACCTACAAGATGCTCCTAAGCATGTGCATCTTCGGATAAGAAACCTCTTCCCCAAAACCAGGGACAATTGTGGCCCACATTAGATTATTGGGGTGATGGTTGAGCCCATTATTTGATGAATCACGGATGAATAATTCCATCTCATTCATTATCTTCCCTCCATCTCACCATCTTCCCCAAAACCATACGCGCGGCGATGAAAACTCTTCCGAATCCACGAAATTTCTTCAATTTTTTTGTCATCCCGCCAAATTATATCGTCCCTTCATAATTTAGAGTCCATATGGTAATGGAGTCGTTCGCCCAATTACTAACGGATGGAAACCCTAATTTTGGCTATATATACTCACACCGTCTCACAGTCTTCAATCGTCCTCAGCTCTATACTATTTTTCAACTCGAAGAACAAGGTTTGTGTCCATTTAACTATGTGATGGTCTCTTCATTTATCTATATGAATGGGTCTGCATTTGTCTAACTTAAATGACCTTGTCTCTGTTTTGTGTTTTGCTGGCTTGGCTATAGAGTTATCGTGTTGTTAAGTTTGTAATTGGACTGGTTTCGTTTAGTTGCAAGATGGCTGTATTGTTTCTTGGTTTTGGAATTTTGGTGTGTATTTTGAACACTTCTTGTGTTGGGAATATAATGATATTTTAATTTCTTAAAAAGACAAAAAATTGTCTCGGTTAGATGAATGGTTTTAGTTTGTTTCTTGGATTTTTTTTTTTTGGTTTCTATTCGGGTAATTTGTTATAGGAAGTCATTGTGTATTGGACTTCTTCTGGTATTGGCATGATGAAGAGAGTAGATAAGTATTGGACTTCTAGGATTGAGATGTTTGTTTGCTGTTAATGAACCACATATTTATATATGTTATACTATGAAGCATGTTCGAATCTCATAAGCATATCCTATCCGTTTATGCAGTATGGCAAGAAAAGTCAAGAAGACGAGTAAGGGTGCAAATAGTTCTCGCAAGCGAAATGGTGGCAGGACCCCAGTTGTGGAGGATGCATTTTCACCCATTCGCGAAACGGATGAGCGAAATGATGAACTTCAAGTGAGTGATGGTGATGATGCTTCTAGTAACGAGGGCAGCAGTACTCGTCCCACTAGTCTTGCTGCATCATCAGAACGAGAAGAGGACTTGGATTCGGAAGATGATGAGTCTATGGAGCTGCACAAGACACGAGGACCAAACCGTGGAATGGATGTTCCTGAAGACTTAGAAGATCGTCCTACAATTTTTACCGTTGGTGGCAGGTTATTCACTTCCTTTTCTTTTATATCATTTTGCTTTCCTTTTTCACCGTGTGGTTCGATATTTTTTCTTCTAAATATACTTACACAGGTTCCCAGATACACGTGTAACTTCTGATATCTCAGTTACTATAAAGGCAAATTTTGAGGATGCATGGCCTACATAGAGAAAAGTACCTCAAAGTATGAGGGACCTATACTGGGATAAGTTCAAGGTAAATTATTAAAACATGTCTTTTTGGGTAAGTCTTGAACAGATGCATATAAGATGTTATACACTTAGTTTGTTACTAATTTTCTGAGTACTAGTTCAAGCTAGCTTACGGATACTACTACTATGAAAGTAACATATATTATTCCATGAAACTGTACATTATAGTCATGTTTGATGAATAAATGCATTAGTATCCCTCTGATTTCTTATAATTTTATTAGTTGAGTTCACACAAATTACACTATTTTTCCGTTTTCAAACATCGATGAAAATCATTTTTATAAAATGCATCATTTGCCTAGCAATAAATATTTTGAAGATATTTTTCGTCCAGCCCCCACCGGGCCACCAGCCACACACTTCCACCATTTTCAAATTTTCATACTCGGTTCTAGCTCCCGTTCGCCGGTAAATCGGAAATCCGACTTCGTATCTAAATTCTTTCACTATCTTAGCTTGCTCAGTCTTAGGCAACAAAATAATCAGAGTGGTGTTTACAGTTCTAGGTAAGAAACCAGTGATAAAGAACTGATGCACAACTTCACACACATCCTGTCCTACATTGGTTCCATGTGCATTTAAAAAAAATATAGATTAAATCCATCAATCCCAGGGGCCTTGTTGGAGTTCATACTAAATAAATCATCCCTTATTTCCTGGTCAATAACAACTGCACACAATTGAGAGGTATTTTGAAGCACATTTCCTCTCTGGACTATGGAAGGTTCAAGCATGGGCATGTACTCTGGCACTACCCATTAGCTTCACATAAAATTGTCTGATTTCATAAAAAAAATGGTTGAAGTAAAAAAAATAAAATAAACTCTTAGTATAACTTGTTTGAGTAAATATCTTAAAGTAGTCTTTAGATTTGGAAGTTCAAGTAGTTTGAAGTATTAAGAATGTTTTTGGAGAATTGATGAAGTACTAAATATTATGAATGTTATTTATAATTTATGATAACTTATAAAATTATGTCTCATATTTTTCAATAATACCACCTAGCACAGAAGAATGGTCCACGACAACAAAAAAGAGAAAAATATATGCGATGAAAAAAAAATAAGCGGTGGCGGCCGCCAAACTCCATTCGCCGGACAAACGACAGAAGAACGTCCTATCTCCGACAATTGATCGACCAATGATTGATGTCGACCGAGAAAAATTCAACAGTTGGCCGGTGACGATGGTTTCGGCGGCCGGCAGTGGTGATCCATTTTACCACAGGGTAGAGATTGCATTCTATTTACTTTTATACAAGGGTGCAAATGAATTACAAAATCAGTGTAAACTTTTATTTGTTTGTTAAATTTATAAGAGTCATGTTTCGTATGACAAAATCAAAATAAATGTGTATTTATTGCCCCATTAGTCTTCACAATCTTTCTATAAAATTGCTTTGTCTGATTTCATATTTTATGTATTTTTGTGCCTCAGCAGTGTACATCATTTAATGGACTTTGCTCCAGTTCTAGCTTTATCATAAGCGTGAAAGAACTTAGAATTTCCATCACCAAGCTTAATCCAATCTACTTTGTCCTTCTGGCCATAGTTTTTCCTCAATATTGCTCCACCTCTCAATTTTAGCCAGTAGTAGTTGTTCTCTCTGTATGAGCTGCTCACAGTAATATTAAGATTCATCTCATTTTGAACAACTCTCAGCTCATCTCTATATGTGTATAACTTTTTAGCTATATTCCTGTTCATGAATGTCCCGCCTCGGTTTATTGCTTGAAAAAAAAATATATTTTGAAGATGGCATATGATTTTGTTTATGATATCCCATCTGTGTTTGTAGAAACATTTTAAATGGCCTTTGCGGGGAGAAAGTCGGATATATAGCGCATGGTGTAAGACTTCCTCTGATCGGTTTAGAGACATACTTGGCTCCGCCAGAAAGAAGGCAAAAAAGTTGTCGGGCTCAAAAAATGCCAAGGAGTGGATTGACTTAAATCCAGAATGGATGAATAGCACGATATGGAATAAGTTAATTAAAGATTTTTGGTCGAAGAAGGAATGGCAAAACAAGTCTGATTCGAACTAAGAATCGCTTTATGAAATGATAAGGCTTCACCAACTTACACAGTGGTTCCATCCCAATTTCGGCACATGAGATTAGGATGGTAAGTAAAATATCGGTATGCTTGTTTCTTGATTATTTCATTTTAGATATGTTCTTACATTGTTATAAAATTATAATTTTATAGAGGAAAGAGCTTAAACGTAATCCAACTGAACTGGAGTTATTTGACCGCACACACAAGACGGATGGAAAATACGTTTGTCCAAAAGCTAAAAAAGTGCGGGTAAGTAATTCTAATTTGTTGAGGTTTTTTTTTTTTAATGTCAATCTCATTCCCTCTCCTGCCTTGCAACTTCAGTAGATACTGGTGTTTTTTAGTTATGTAATGGAAGCCAACATATTGATCAGTATTGTATAATATATCATGATAGAAATCTGCATATTCATTGTTCAACAAATAAGTTAATTAATGGTCTAGCTAAAATTTTAACAAACTTGTGTGTTTTTGTATAGTGCTATTTATTAACTGTATCATCATTATACAGGAGACATATGAAACAATTATAGAAGAAAAATATCCCGATCTAGAGTCACGTCCGAATTTTGATGTCATAGCTTGGAAAGATGCATCTGGAAGAGATAAAAGGAGGAGACTTTATGGATTTGGAAACACTCGACAAAATCTTGACTATGAATGTGATGGGGTAGATGTAGAAGGAAGTAGTTTAGACCAAGGAGCCTTGGAAGATATGATTAAATTGAAGATTGCTGAGTGCACAAAGGAGGTGGTCGGAAATTTGAAGACTGTTTTACCAGATATGGTGTGCGAGGTACTGGAACGTCTCCGACATAGTGATTTGGAAGATGAAGAAAATAGAAATTCTTATGACTCTTACGACAGTTATGAAGATGATTTCGAGATAAATATGGATAATTCAAGAAGGCATCGCATTTACGCAAAGAAGTATGGCAAAAATCATGCATATGGCAAAAGAAGTAATGGTGATCAGCATGAGAGGTCTCAAAAGCATAAGAAGGCTCGTAAGCAAAAGTAGTTAGTGCCATTGGTGATGGACGATCTAGGTCATAGTTATTTACTTGAACAATGGTTTTGTTTGCACTTTATGGTTATTTTAGTTGGTGTCTTTGGCGATGGACGATCTAGGTCATAGTTAGTTATTTGAACAATGGCTTTGTTTGCACTTTATGGTTATTTTGTTATGAATGGAATCATTTCTCCATACCAAATGTCCTACAATTTTCCTTTTTGTTAGTTTGAAGCTAAATTTGTAATTGAGCTTCAACATGTAAGTAGTGACAAAATATTTGTTATCATGTGTTGGAAGTTTCCTAATTTGTTTATATCAAAATAGCAACAATACTATTTGTTGCAAATTTGAATGAATCTTTAACATATTTGCGACGTAAAATTGTGTAGCTAACTTTCCAACACTTAATTTTTGTTGCTAAGTTTGTTGTTATAACCTCGTACACTTGTAACAAATTACCAACAAAAAATTTAGTGGCAGACTTTTCAACAAAAAAGTGGTTGCTAAAATTTGATGGTAAAAATACAATGCTCGTAGTTGACTTTCCAACAAAAAAATTGTGGCTAGAATTGGTTGATAAATTTGCAACAAATTTGCAGACATACAATTTTGTTGTAGAAAGCGAAAGTGCTTCGTTGATCTTTTTCACCATCACCAACAAAACACCAACATTTCACCAACAAAAAGCTGTCGTTGCTATATTTTCCAACAAAAATCCTTTTCGTAGCGGTTGTTTAGCCACACCACTTTCAAAAACAAATCTGCCACGACAAAATCTGTTGGTGATAGTCATCTCCATCGAAATAGCAACACAAATCACTGTCATTGAAGGCGTTTTTTCTTGTAGTGCGGGACTTGAAGCTGGTTTTTCACGTTCCCAAGTTGCCTCATTTGGTCCATGACGACTCCATTGAACTTTTACCAACTTAATCTCTTTGTTTCGTAACTGATGTACCTTACGCTCCAAAATAGCTGTAGGTACCTCCTCATAAGTCAGATTCTTGGCTACATGCAACTCTTGAATTTGGACCTTCAATTCTTGAAGTTCCCTCGGAGCCATTCTATATGGCGCTTTGGATGTTGGGGCCGCCCCAGGGACCAAATCAATACTAAACTCCACTTGTCGGTCGGGTGGGACTCCCGACAAATCTTCTGGAAACACATCCAAAAACTCCCGTACTATAGGCACGTCTGTAGGGGACACCTCATTAGTACGGGTGTCGACCAAACTCACCAAGTGACCCTGACATTGCTCCTTCCTTAGACTTCTTAGTGCTTTCATAGCAGTGATTACTCTGGGTACTGTCCTACTCTTAGTACCATAAAAGGTGATCGACTCGCCTTCCGAACACTTCAATGTTACCTTCTTCTCACGACATCTTATATCGGTATCATGTCTATCGAGCTAGTCCATACCAAGGATCACGTCAAAATCCATCGAGTTAATTAAATACAGGCTAGCGTCAAATTCTCTACCTCCTATCTCAATATTCTCGTCAATCATTTTATTAGTGATGATCGTATTTCCTGACGGTAAGCTAACCTCAAGAGACTCAACAATTCTAGTGCTTCTATGACCAATAGCATGATAAAACTTTGCAGACATAAAAGTATGTGTGGCACCAGTGTCAAATAAAGCAAAAGCAGGCACGTTAGATATCATAAGCATACCTGACACTGTGCCGGGATTCTCATCTGCGTCCTTTTGGGTCAAAGAATAAATACGAGCCTTTCCTCCAGAACCTTGACCTTTGGCCCTTTGGAGATGACAATTCGAAGATGTATGCCCTGGCTCCTTGCATCTGTAGCAGACACCTTTTCCATACAAACACTCTCCGCCATGATTCTTACCACACTTCGAGCACTCTGGCTTACTGGTTTGAGGCTTAGGTCCCAACTTTTGATCAACCATTGCTTGCTTATTAGAAACCACGGCCTCGTTTTGGTTCCCATTCTAATGCCTCTTATCGGTACTAGGCTTCGTAGATTGTTGTTGATCCAGATTATGGCTAGCCTCAACCTCTAGGGCTCGAAACACTGTCTCGGTATAGGGTAGTGTAACACCCCCAAAACTATATGGGAATATTACACGTCGTAGACCCTTTCCACAAGGATCTACCAGGCTAAACATCCATAAATAACCAAATGCTTGCCCGACCAGGGTCAAACAATAAAATAATACAGACTGTTATGGTCACTTACACGTGAATACACAGACCGATGAGATCACACAGCCCAATCAACAAAATTGACTTAAACGACATTACCCACACAGGGGTCGAAATACAATACAGCGGAAGACTGAAATCAACTCTGACAACACAACAAAAATCAAACAACTCTCGACTCATGATTAGTATCGCAGCTCGTCATCCTCTTGTGCCAATCCTATGACTGCTCCCCTAAATCTGCATGTACCTGGACGCAAAACAGACATCCACCCCCCGATTACTCGGGGGTTAGTAAAACTCCACTGTTTTACTAGTGCAAGTTTCAAATCATACGAAATATAACAAGCAAGTAATAATCGTGAATCAAATATAAAAATCAAGTATCAAGATATTCCCGGGAGGTTTTCGCAAGGGAAGATAGGCTATGAAGCATTCAAAAATAAGATTATCATCTCGGGAATTCTTAGAATTTCAAAACCTTTCGAAAATCTTAGGGTCTTAACCCAAATCTCAAATTGTATTTCAACAATTTACAGTACGAAAACATTTACATAAATCTCGTGGGGCTCGGCCCAACATTCTTTTCTTAAAACTTTCTTACAAAAAGTTGATTTACAAAACATGATTCGTGACACCGTGATCCCCTGTCACGTGTCTCCGTAGGTTCAACAACCCGCACGGACTTAACCAATCACAACAATCACAACAATCAATCATGCTCATGACTCCGTGATCGCTTGCCACGAGTCTCCATAGGTTCAACAACCCACACGGATTGAGCCAACACAACAATCACAACAATCAATCATGCTCATGACTCCGTGATCGCTTGCCACGAGTCTCCGTAGGTTCAACAACCCACACGGATTGAGCCAACACAACAATCACAACAACCAGTCCCGACCCCGTGAACCTGTGTCACGTGTCACCGTAGGTTCCGTGAACCCGCACGGTTGGACGTACTGTGTCCTGATACAATGGACCTATGCCATGAATCATCGTAGGCCTCGTCAGACCCGCACGATTGGACCTCAGCACCACATACTAAGTTCTGATCCCATAGACCTGTGCCATGAATCCTCGTAGGCCCCATCGAACCCACACGAGTGAAGTTAGCGTTCCAGCACACCACATTCACATTCACATTACATACAACAACGAGCACAGTTAATCAATCACGTTGATCACCACAAAATCGTACGTCACACGGACATAACATAATCTCAACACTCTCAACAACTATCATCAATCAACGACACACAACCAACATAACACACGTTCGGTACGCAATACATTGCACAACAGCTAACACATATACCAACATAACACTATTATCACGAAGCCTTCGAATTGCGGAATACACATCCAATTCAAACGGAACATATTTACGAAGGCAAGCAAAATCATTATAAATCTCATACGTGATTACTAGTCGCAAGATACAAGTCGTATAATGAGATACTTGCCTTAATAATCGATACTGAATACCCCGAAGAACACGATTCGACCGGGAAGCTTGTACCACGACGAAGACAACGAACAGAAGGCTTCCAACTCGTGTTCTTCACAAGGAATATGACCCTAACATCATAACATCAATAAATTAACGAACGAACGAGGAAGAATAAGCGTAGAACGCTCGGATTCTCTTTGTGACATTTTATCGAACACCTTCAAGGCGTCGATAAGATACTCAATAAAACGACAAATCCGTGGCAATCCAACCGAGGAATAACAAGGAATTTGATATAATATAGCTTAACAATCATCAATACATCACTATTCTGAGTTAAAATGGATTAAACGGACAAATCGAACAAAATCCCCAAAACTAGATTTTAAGAAAACTTGCCTTGATTCCGCCGATCGGAGCAAGTTATGGAATGATTAATCGATGTTATGGACTCAGGAACTTCATGGATTTAAAACCTAACAACATCCCTCCATGATCATCAAAGATCCAGCCGCGGAAGAGGATGAAACGAGTGAGAAAAATGATGAAAAACCCGACTGTCCTGCCATATATATACTATCACGGACATCAGGCAACAAACGGCCCACACCGGCCGGTGTCTCGGCCAGAAACTCGGCAGCCGCTGTCCCGCCGACCCGGCAGACACGGCGCCGCGCCGCTGCCAGGCCGTTTCGCCCAGGTCCGGCCAGCAGCCTCCAGGCACAAAATGAAGAATTACAACGACGATCCGAACGACCTCGAAACCCGAACCTGAATACGAATCAAAGATACGGTTACGAAGCAATCGCAAATACGAATCTAAGAGCTAAGAGAACACACGATTCCGACCAACCGAAGGCTCGAAATTCGACAAAGGAAGGTAATTACCCTAAACTTTGGGAAATTACGAAAATGGCCCAAAACGTCCGAAAATCACGATACGTGATCGAATAACCAAACCGAAGTTCACAACACGTCTAACAAAGTTAAACGGACTTATGGGAAACTCGAAATGTTAGCTTCAACGAGATTCGCAAGAATCGAACTCAAGTGCGGAAAAGTCGCCAAAAAGCACGGAACTCAACAAAACGACACCGAAACGAACTCGGATGACAAAAAGTGCAGAATTAATCATTCTCGAAATGACGAAACGGTCATGAGGGAGTCGTCAAAACGGACTTTTGCCGAAAAAAAAGAAATTACCGGAAATCGAAATTACGGGTATTACATTCTACCCTCCTTAAAAGAAGTTTCGTCCCGAAACTTAAAACAAGTAGGGAGAAACAATATCCCCGCTAGAAAACCTCGACGAGATACACAAAAACTGAAAACTCGCGCCCAACGGCGAAACGCTACAAGAAACGCAAAGACACATACGGCGTGAAAACACGCTCCACGACGACCAACACAACGCCGCCGATAGAGACGTAATAAAACCAACAAGTGACAAGCGTCATCAAACTGATAATACAACCAAGTGGATTATCTGAACAATCACAAAACACAAAGCACCCATTACAAGGAAACACGCATAATCAAGAAAACGGATATAAACACACAAACAATCCACAAGGACAACCACAAACAATTCGGACTACGCCGAAGTCCTCAAAAACTACACTAGGCATTTCTGTGTCCTTTCGGAGCAGAGACGCAACCTCAATCCCTAAATCTCTCAACTACCATCTCGCAATGCACGGCTCGGTGACCCACTTGGCCACACTCGAAACAGTTGATTAACGGTGAACTAAAATTCTCCGCAGTACGAGATCAGGCAACAACAGCCAGACAACCCCGATCGAACAACAACGACCGAACACAATGATCAAATGACAACAGTCGAACAATGACTCCGAAGTCCCCACTTCAACTCCAGACATTAAAAGAACTGGTAGAAAGTGAAAGATGTTACTTCCAAACAAGGTTCACAAGAACCGAACCGAACTCGGAAAGGTCACGATGATAAACAGGTCGATCTGAAACAAGGTCACAACCAGTTCGAATGATGACAACTGAGACATCAAACAAGTTCAAAAAGTATCGACGAACACGTGCAAGTCGATAGAATTTAGAAGGAGTAACTGCAGAAGTCAAATATAGTACGGGTATTACATCCGACCTCTTGTAAAAGAAATGTCGTCCCCGCAACTCACAACAATGGAAACAAGGTCACATCACAAAAAGCATCCGACAGGAAAATCTCCCATGGGTCTCTCAGAGCTGATCCTGATATCTGTTCTGAAGCGCGAACTTCGAAAGCCTCAGTAGCCAACTCGCAAAACTGAATTCGGTGTCCCTCGAGTCCGCACTTGAAACGCGTTATTGACGAGAAGGACAATTTACACGTGCATGCCCCGGCACATCACGGTTGAAACACCTCGGATCGGCATACCGAAAACACAAATGCTAGATATAATGGGGCATAACGTCACAAAACAATATAGCGGAGATGCCAACTCAGCACAACAAAGAATCATAACACATATCATATACAGCCATTACCATCGTAAAGTAATACACACACAAACACTACAACAACGACGGTATCGTTCGGCGACCTCAACGGCCCAAACGATAACCAGCACATAATTACAAACATCATGAAACAATCACACATGTACACAAACGTACAAACCCAAGCTTCAACAGCTCACACTCGTGCGACAACACGCAAATCACCACGAGGCGATAAAACAGTAAACACCCGTTCACACCTCTCATAGAGGGCTAGTACAACAAATGCGTGGCAACGCCTCGACGTTCATGCCACCAATTCGATCATACTCGGGAGCAAACATCATAACGACAACGCGAACATCATACATACATACCCAGCCCTCAAACGGGAATGGATAGGTTTTAAAAACGAAAACCTCCTTTTGAAAATAAATTAGAAAAACACCGGTTGATCTTGAGTATCACCTTTCAAAAAAGTACAAACGTGAAATATCGTCATCGAGACTTTAGATAACCATTTCGCATTTGATAAAAATGAGGACACTTTCTCTTAGTGAAAAAAAAACTTTCAGAATAACTCAACCAACCAAACATCCCAATATCCACATAGGACGATAAATAGCAGCACGATAAAACATCAACTCCAAGTCATCACACCAGTGCACGAACTAACACTGTAATTTAAGAACTTCATTCAAAAATAATTCACACAGTCACATCAACAGAGATGTTTGGATTTTACCAATTCAAACACAGTCAAAACCACACACTTATCGTAGGGATCAAACACTAGCAACAAAAATAAAATATTTCCGGGGTATTATTCAAATGATAAAATTTTAAAATTCTCAAGTTTGAAAAATTTGGTGAAATGAAATTTTTGAAAACACTTTTAATACCCCGATCATCAAATCAAAACCATTTATCTCAACATTTAGAAAACACTGAAACATTCTCCAACGAGCACAACAACACCACAAACTTATCACAACCACTTGCCCCAACACGTGGACATATGAAGTTCAAAATTCCGAAAACCAAAAATCGTTCTGCAAAATAAAAATTTTCCAAAATCCTTTAGTTCATAACCAAAATGACGGTAATATTTTACAATGTCTGAAGTACTTCAAAACACATTTTTCAAATACCGTCTGATTGTGTTATTTGAAACTACACGGCTCATTTGTCAAAGTTTAACAAATTTTAAAAATCCATATAAATCGTGGTTTGACCGCACCACCAAAATATTTTCCAAAAGTCGATTTTTACAAAAATTCTCAAACTGTAAAGTCCTTCATAAAACATTCTCAAACTTACCCATAGCAGACAAAAATTACAACATTCCAAAAACAGTCAAATTTAAAACCACATACTCAAATGGCAACCAGGGTCGCCAATTCAATCACATACATCTCATGGTATCACGTTTAAATATGCAACAAAACCATTCATCGGAGTTTCTCGCGAACTCTATCGTGAAACCCATCAAGGTTCACAACTTTCACGCCATACCAACCCACATGGTGGTTCAAGGGCCAAACATCAATACATCCATTTCTATACTCGTACAGCGTATCCAAGTATCGAATACAACTTCATTACACAACACCGTGTAAATAAAATTATGCACCACAAATATCACACATAATGAAATCATTAACACAGATATTATGCATAAAAGAGGAGACTTACGTCCACAGGCCGCACGGAGATGACGGTCGCCCACGATACTAATCTCATTCGGCAACATATCCAACGGGCTGTGACTACGCACAACTCAACTTGTCACCTGACGAATCGAACGACAAAACAACACATTACTCGACAAATCATGACTCGACTAGACCCGGCAGCCTAGGTTTCCGCAACCTAAGCTCCGATACCATAAATGTAACACCCCCAAAACTATATGGGAATATTACACGTCGTAGACCCTTTCAACAAGGATCTACCAGGCTAAACATCCATAAATAACCAAATGTTTGCCCAACCAGGGTCAAACAATAAAATAATACAGACCGTTATGGTCACTTACATGTGAATACACAGACCGATGAGGTCACACAGCCCAATCAACAAAATTGACTTAAACGACATTACCCACACAGGGGTCGAAATACAATACAGCGGAAGACTGAAAATCAACTCTGACAACACAACAAAAATCAAACAACTCTCGACTCATGATTAGTATCGCAGCTCGTCATCCTCTTGTGCCAATCCTATGACTGCTCCCCTAAATCTGCATGTACCTGGACGCAAAACAGACATCCACCCCCCGATTACTCGGGGGTTAGTAAAACTCCACTGTTTTACTAGTGCAAGTATCAAATCATACGAAATATAACAAGCAAGTAATAATCGTGAATCAAATATAAAAATCAAGTATCAAGATATTCCCGGGAGGTTTTCGCAAGGGAAGATAGGCTATGAAGCATTCAAAAATAAGATTATCATCTCGGGAATTCTTAGAATTTCAAAACCTTTCGAAAATCTTAGGGTCTTAACCCAAATCTCAAATTGTATTTCAACAATTTACAGTACGAAAATATTTCCATAAATCTCGTGGGGCTCGGCCCAACATTCTTTTCTTAAAACTTTCTTACAAAAAGTTGATTTACAAAACATGATTCGTGACACCGTGATCCCCTATCACGTGTCTCCGTAGGTTCAACAACCCGCACGGACTTAACCAATCACAACAATCACAACAATCAATCATGCTCATGACTCCGTGATCGCTTGCCACGAGTCTCCGTAGGTTCAACAACCCACACGGGTTGAGCCAACACAACAATCACAACAATCAATCATGCTCATGACTCCGTGATCGCTTGCCACGAGTCTCCGTAGGTTCAAAAACCCACACGGATTGAGCCAACACAACAATCACAACAACCAATCCCGACCCCGTGAACCTGTGTCACGTGTCACCGTAGGTTCCGTCGAACCCGCACGGTTGGACGTACTGTGTCCTGATATAATGGACCTGTGCCAGGAATCATCGTAGGCCTCGTCAGACCCGCACGATTGGACCTCACCACCACACACTAAGTTCTGATCCCATGGACCTGTGCCATGAATCCTCGTAGGCCCCGTCGAACCCACACGAGTGAACTTAGCGTTCCAGCACACCACATTCACATTCACATTACATACAACAATGAGCACAGTAATCAATCACGTTGATCACCACAAAATCGTACGTCACACGGGCATAACATAATCTCAACACTCTCAACAACTATCATCAATCAACGACACACAACCAACATAACACACGTTCGGTACGCAATACATTGCACAACAGCTAACACGTATACCAACATAACACTATTATCACGAAGCCTTCGAATTGCGGAATACACATCCAATTCAAACGGAACATATTTACGAAGGCAAGCAAAATCATTATAAATCTCATACGTGATTATTAGTCGCAAGATAAAAATCGTATAATAAGATACTTACCTTAATAATCGATACTGAATACCCCGAAGAACACGGTTCGACCGGGAAGCTTGTACCACGACGAAGACAACGAACGGAAGGCTTCCAACTAGTGTTCTTCACAAGGAATATGACCCTAACATCATAACATCAATAAATTAACGAACGAACGAGGAAGAATAAGCGTAGAACGCTCGGATTCTCTTTGTGACATTTTATTGAACACCTTCAAGGCGTCGATAAGATACTCAATAAAACGACAAATCCGTGGCAATCCAACCGAGGAATAACAAGGAATTTGATATAATATAGCTTAACAATCATCAATACATCACTATTCTGAGTTAAAACGGATTAAACGGACAAATTGAACAAAATCCCCAAAACTAGATTTTAAGAAAACTTGCCTTGCTTTGGCCGATCGGAGCAAGTTATGGAATGATTAATCGATGTTATGGACTCAGGAACTTCATGGATTTAACACCTAACAACATCCCTCCATGATCATCAAATATCCAGCTGCGAAAGAGGATGAAACGAGTGAGAAAATGATGAAAAACTCGACTGTTCTGCCATATATATATCAAGCGACACGGTGCAAGAAACGGCCCACACAGTAGCGGTGTCTCGGCCGTGTCTCGGCAGCTGGCCGGTCTGGCCGACCCGGCGCAGACACGCACTGGCAGCGCTGCCAGTTCAAGCTGCCTGTGTCCGGCCAGCAGCCTCCAGGCACAAAATGAAGAATTACAACGACGATCCGAACGACCCCGAAACCCGAACCTGAATATGAAGCGAAGATACGGTTACGAAGCAATCGCAAAGACGAATCTAAGAGATAAGAGAACACACGATTCCGACCACTCGAAGGCTCGAAATTCGACAACGGGAGGTAATTACCCCAAACTTTGGAAAATTACGAAAATGGCCCAAAACGTCCAAAAATCACGATACGTGATCGAATAACCAAACCGAAGTTCACAACATGTCTAACAAAGTTAAACGGACTTACGGGAAACTCGAAACAGCAGTTTTCAACCAAGAATCGAACTCAAGTGCGGAAAAGTCGCCAAAAAGCACGGAACTCAACAAAACGACACCGAAACGAACTCGGATGACAAAAAGTGCAGAATTAATCATTCTCGAAATGACGAAACGGTCATGAGCGAGTCGTCAAAACGGATTTTTGCCGAAAAAAAATAAAATACCGGAAATCGAAATTACGGGTATTACAGGTAGCACCCCATGACCAGCCACGATGTGACGAATACTCGGGCGTAGACCACTCCGGAACTTAAGGGACCTCTTTCGATCGGTATCCACCATGTGCTCCACAAAGAAGCTGATTTGGTTGAATTTCCTCTCATATTCTTCAACCGTCATCCCTCCTTGTTCTAGATTTCAAAACTCTCTCTCCATCTTCTCTCGATAATGCTGTGGGTAGTACTGTTCCATCACTATTTCCTTGAATCGATCCCAAATCAATGCAGCATGCTCGGCCGCCGGCCTCAAATGCCAATAGCTTATCCACCAGCGTCCAGCATCCTCCACCAATTGGTATTGGCCGCAAAGAATTCTATGCACATCAGTGCACCCAATGTGCTCAAAGGTGCGCTCGAGTGACATGAACCATTCATCAACGAAAGCTGGTCCTTCTCGACCGTTGAATGTTGGTGGGGTGAAACGCCGGAACTGTTGCACAACTTGTGCCTGAGTAGGAGCTGGCACATTATTGTTGTGGTTATCCTGACCTCTGTCACCACCACCGAGGTTGGCATTCTGACCACCGAGATTATCTGCACCTCGATTAGCTGGGCGTCCACGTCTATGACTTGCCATTATCCTAAGGCTTATCATACTCAATGACCCCTCAGTACTTGCCCAACGAGAGAGACGAATAAGATGAAGAATTACGTTGCATCTATGGGTTGAAAACCAGAGATTTCTAGCAATGATGATTTACGCATGTCACACATATACTTATGAATTTATAAGAAAACAATTTCATGCCCAAATACTTTACCATAAAATTCTTATGTACAAAATAGACTGAAGATGCATCTGTAATATATGAATCATGATTGATCTGGGAAACTGCATTTATCGCATAATGAATAATCATAACTTAATGTACCTTGGAGTCGACGTGGAGCGGCAAAGGTGGATGATCATAATTGCTAAAAATATTTGACTACTTGTGAAAATGAAATTTCAATTTATAAAAAGAAATTATTTTAACGAGTCTACAGAACCATAGACCCGCTCTGATACCACTTATGTAGGGACCACTTTTCTAAAATATAATTCTTCTAATTTTAAGAAGAGTAAATAAAAATTTTGCAGCGGAAATACATTTTTAAGAAAAATAAACTTAATAATCGCAAGTAATAATCCCAAGTCACCATTAAATAAAAAACATAATTTGACGTTAAAATAAAACAAATAGTGGGGTAAAATAGTGGGGTGAGCTTGATCATCTCACCATTAAATAAATAACAACCCATGAAGCTTGATCATCTCACACTCATGCGCATGCCACATCGAGCTCCTCAACCTGAAAGGGGGTAAAATAGTGGGGTGAGCTTCCAACTCACTCAGTGTGGAGAGTACGCAATATGTCTACATTAATTACTAAATATATTAGCAAGTATAAATAACATGACCGATAAATTCTAAAGCCCGTCTGGTAGCCCGAAGGCTTTATGCACAATTAAGTGCTTCTGACTGATTTGCACATTTAAGTGCTTCTGACAGATTGCACATTTAAGTGCTTCTGACTGATTGCACATTTAAGTGCTTCTGACTGATTTCACATGCACATACGAGGTAATATATAAAGCAATTAAAATAAACAAAAACATAATATATCCCCACACCTGGATAAAGTTGTAGTTCTGAACTTGAATATGATGAAATGTTTGACTGGACAATTCTAGGCCCGTAAATTCTTGTTATTATCTACAATTAATAATAATAGAAAATTATTATTATATGACTGAGCATTAAATTGTAAGTGAATAATAATAGTAATTGAAAAGGTCGACATGTTAAAAGCTTGGCCGAAAAGGACTGATTATTAAAATATTGAATTTGACTGGTGGAAATTAAAAGGATTGGGAATTTAGGGACTGAAATTGAATACATTGGAAAGTTGATTTGGGTTCGAATTGAAAGGTCTGGAACTATGGAGGCTTAAAACAAATTTGACGAAAAATCAGGAATATAAAAATCCTCTTTCTCACTAAAGTCGGCCAAGACTCCTTTGAACATCACATCCCCTTTTCTCATCTCTCTCTGCTACTCTCTGTGACACACACACATCAACACAGAAGAAAAAAAAGGGCTTCGCATGTATTGAAAGGAAAAAAAAAACAAAAAACAACCAGCGAAGCGGTCGTGGAGCGGCTGCAAGATGAACAAGAGGGGACGGATTCGTGGATGGGGTTCGAGGTGGTTTTGGGTCCATCCGGTGGCAATGGTTGGGACTCTACGAGCGGCCTTGTTCTCGGCTTTAGGTTTTTCTGATCCAGGCTTGTTGTATGTGGGTTCCAATTTTAAAGTGGTGAGTTTCTTGTTCGAGTCAGGCTGATTGAACGGGACTTGAAGCTGGTTTTAATCATTCTGGTTTCTCGCTCATGGATTTTTGGTTTGAGGTTTTGGTTGGATTCAGATTGGGACTTGAAATTGGGAGATTTGGTTCGGCGTTCTGGCCGTGAGCGGGGTTGAGGTGGTGGGCGGGCGTTCCCATCAATCTCACGATAAGTTTTCAGAATATAAAATTTCAGACAACTAAGGGGGTGGCGAGGTATTTGGGAGTTTGGTTGATATTTGTAATACGGTCGACAAAAGGGTTGGGCGTATGGAATTTGTAAATTTGATTTTTTTGGATTTGAAGATCTAACATACACAGGAGATGAAAGTCACGAAGATATGAAAAAGGACATCGATTACCTTCTGTTGGAAGAGAACTAGAGCCGTAGAGATGAAGTCACGGAGATTTGCAGGAGATGGTTTTGGGCAGCCAATTCTTAATGAGGAGAAAGAAGATATGTACTGTGTATTGTGTATTCTAGGGTTTGTATGTGTATAAAATACATTATTTATACTGTATTAGGAATTAGGTATAGGGTATTATGGGTTTAGGAGAATCTCAATTGGGCTGGGGAAAATAGTTTGGGCCAACTCAAAATTTCAAATCATTATTAATTGGGCCACAATGAAAGTGAATAATAATCGGACTGAATTAAATAATGATAATAATAATAATAATATTACTACTAATAATAATAAATAATTAGGATAGTATTAATAATAGTAATAATAATAATAAATAATATTATTATTTATCTTATAAAATCTTTTGGTAATAATTAATATTGTTTAAAATTTGACTCGGGCCTAGGAATGACGAGATGAAATGATGAATTTAAAATGAGAAATGAAATGAACGAATCACGTGACTTGTCATGAATAAAAATGACATAAATGAAATTTTCATGATCCTGAGAATGAAACGAATTAAACGATAAATTATTCGGGCATTAATTTAATAAAATTGAACATGTTTTCTAAAATTCACAATAAATGTATATGCGAAATCGGGGCGTTACACAGAGGATTATCTTTAGCATCTAGAAAAAGATACTGAGAGAGGACGTAAGCACGTTTGGCCGAACCTCTATAAATCCTGTGTCGATTTATTTTCTGCACCTTTATTTAAATCGCTTCCGCAACGCGAAAGAGTTTTATAACTCTATCTCCAAACGGCGATACCGAGCAATCTTGCTCCAAAAATAGGCATGGGAAAGCCTTCGGACTCAATCCCAGGTAGAGATAAATCATATCCCTTGACTTACAAGGAGGCAACCCGAGATAAAGATGCCGACTCCTGGAAAGTGGCAATGGAATCATAAATGGGATCTATGGATTTCAATCAAGTGCGAGATATAGTAGAACTACCTGATGTGGTACAAAGAATGAAAGAAGGTGATGGGAAGGTTGAAACCTTCAAAGTAAGGCTTGTAGCGAGAGATTATACTCAAAAGAAGGGCATCAATTACAATGAAACTTTTTTGTCGGTAGCCAGACTTAAGTCAATCCGGATTCTTTTAGCTGTAGATGCGCACTTGGATCTGGAGATTTATTCTTGAATGGCAGTCTAGACAAGGAGATCTATATGCTCCAACTAGAGGGAATCATTAATAAAGGAGAAGAGCACTTAGTGTGCAAGCTTAAGAGATGCATTTATTGACTTAAGCAAGCATCTAGATCTTGGAACACTCGATTTGACGAGGTTCCCCAGTGAGAGTTTTGTGTATAAGAAATGCAATGGAAGCATATTGGTGTTTCTTGTACTATATGTAGATGATATCTTTAGATTGGAAACAACGCGAAAGAGTTAATAGACGTACGGGTATGGCTATCTGAGCAGTTTGATATGAAGGATTTGGGAAAAACAGGATACATCATTGGGATCAGGATCTTTAGAATCAGGATCTTTGGTGATCGAAAGAAAAGGAAAGCTGTTTAGCATGGAGAATTCAAATAAAGGTTTTCTATCTTACAGACGTGGAATTCAACTATCTAAGGATATATGTCCTAAGACACAAAATGATAGAGATGACATGAAGCCAGTCCCTTAATCGTCAGCAGTGGGAAGCCTCATGTATGCTATGCTTTGTACTAGACCAGATATCTGTCATGCCATAGGCATGGTTGCTAGATATTAGTCGAACCCTGGACCAGGATACTGTATTGCTGTCAAGCATATACTCAAGTACCTGAGAAGGACTAGGGAGTACATGTTAGTATATCAAACAGATGACTTATGTCCAGTGGGTTATACTAACTCAGATTTTTCATCAGACAAAGAGAAGTCGAAGTCTAATTCAGGTTATGTATTTACTCTGGGAGGTGGAGCCATTAGTTGGAGGAGTGTGAAGCATAAATGCATATCAGAATCTACCATGGAATCCAAGTACGTGGCAGCCTCCGAGGCAGCCAAAGAGGCGGTGTGGCTCAAGTACTTCCTGCCGGACATAGATGTAATTCCTGATTTGCCAAAGGGTATTACACTTTACTGTTATAATACCGGTGCAGTCGCAAATTCGAGCGAACGATGAGCTCGTAATACAAGTAAACATATCTACCGCAAGTACCATATCATACGACACTTTGTAAAGAAAGGAGACGTAGTTGTAGATAGGGTTGCATCGGAATATAATCTTGCTGATCCTTTCACAAATGGCTTACCCTCGAAAGTTTTTGAAGGGCATGTGGATGGAATGGGATTACCGTGTATGGCAGCATTGCTTTGAGTATAAGTGGGAGATATGATAGACTATGTAATAGAGTAGTATACTTAAAAGCATGTTTTGAGTATAAGTGGAAGATTGTTAGGGTTGTATGCTGCAAAACATATTTTACGCTTATATTACCTTATTCTCGTGTAACTACCTATGAGTTTGTCACATATTTTGCGTATTAATTCACGTTATGGTTATGTAAATGTATTGTCTATTTATTTTATATTATAGATAATTTGGTGTGTTGGTATCATATGGCAGATCACATTGTCGGTGCCTTATAAAATAACATAATAGCTCACAACCTATATAATTATTCGAAAAATTATGTGAAAGATTGTAATGTATGCTTGAGTTGGTCTTGATTATTAGCATACATTAGCGTATTAGCATACATTGAACTGGATCACAGCGGGATAGTCTCTTGGATAATTATTATTTTTTAATTCTAGTATATAAAATTTAATTTTGTATTTATAATAATTATTGCTTTGATTTACCATGGGTGAGATTCACAGTGATTGACTCAATGTGCTTCGTATCTTGGGCAATAATATTATTAGTGTTACGATTAATATTATAACTAGAAATCGTGTCCCAACTCGTGTGGGTTGATGATGCCCCCTTGAGGAGCTCGAGAATGATTATTATACCAAACTCTGCATGTGGTTTTAATTCCGATATAATAATAAGGTTTGAGTGGTACTACTCTTGGATAAGCAATTAATTAAATCTATCAGTAGCTTGAGTTGATTAATAAATATTCGATATCATAAACACGAAAAATTATACATTTAAATAAGAAGCCTGATTTCATAAATTGAGATTTGGGTTGGAAGTGCAATATTAATTCTTTTGTAGATTGAATTGATATTAGTAAACTCAACCATATTAGGATGGACTTATTATGAAAGATTGGGTTATACTAGGAGTCCTAATCTAATCCTCTTTAAGATCCTAGAGTAGCCTAAAGCCTATAAATAGGACACAACAAGGGGATTCAGCTGTGACATTTATTGTATGAGGGAGATTTAGATTTCTTTTCATCTTGTGTTTAATTATAGATCTTGATTTTAATAGTGATCAAATATTACTAGAAAATAAGAAAGAAAAGTCGAGAGTCTCTTGTGAAAGGTTCAGCCGATCCAAGTTGAAGTTCAAGCAAGATCCCGTAGCTAGTTGCCCACATAATGTCCGGATTAAGGCGGCGATATATTCTAGAAGATTTTGAGAAAACGATCAAAAAAATCATTTTGCTTCAAAGGTAATATCATGGTCTTTTGATCTAGATTTTGATATTAATTTTACCAACTATATTTAATAAATAATAAATAGTATTTAAATTGGTTATTAATCTTACTAGTTAATTAATTAACATGCCTAAATAGATATTGTATTTCTGGATGAATAAAACGTATTATCAAATTTATTCAAATTTTGCTTCTATTACGTTTCACAACACTCAGTTAGCCTTAAAGTTAGTTGCAGGTTCCCAAGCTTGACCTTAGCCTAATTATCGATTGATTTATCTTTAGGACTCGTAAACAAATAAACAATAATATCCTGAATAAAAATTACAACATCCTAGCGGACAAGGATGCTGGAATGTTTCGACACAATAATTCAGGAAAAATAATTCAGAGAATCCTTTTTACACAATAATAACTCAAAATCATCAAGTGCCTCGAATCAAATTCAAATATCCGAAGATTCATGATTATTCGATAACCTCCAAATTTCATGATGATGACCATAAGTCGCAAATTGTAACACCCAATATTTTTCTATTATGTTCCACCATTTTTTTTTTCCTATTATGACCAACATATTTTATATTATATTTGGATCATGAAATTATTTTCAAGTCATATCTTATTTTTTATTGTGCATTCATTTTTATATTCACGCGTTTATTTTATTTAAAGACAGATTTTATCCCGAACTTTTCTCAACTGCATAATAATTAAAGTCCATCCATTTTATTTATTTTATTTTATAGCCCCAAAAGACATAATTTATTTTTAGACCTGTATTAGATGCATAATTTATTTCAAGTACCATAAAATTTTTATTTTTGTATCTAGTATTTTCCATATCAAAATACACATTATTTTTAGTTTAATACTCGATTAAATTGTCAAATTGGGTCTAAAAATATTGTAGTGTAGGCTTAATATAATGATCAAAAGTGAGCCAAATAATTTGGCTTAAAGCGAGTCAAGTCGGCGTAAGAGGATCTGACTTCACTTTTTTTTGGGATAAAAGTAGGACTAAAAAGTCCAAAGAAACTAACCAGCAACAACACGGGGTGCAAAAACTCCCATTACATTAGACAGCAACAAGATTGAAACAGGGCAACCGACGTTCAATTTAATTGGAGGCAGGTTCTATTTCTAGTGGCAAGAAATCGAATTTCTCAAATTCCAATGATCTCTTAATTTTTTACTAAGGGTTAGGTCCTAGCCTCCGAAGTAATTGGTGAATAGTTACAATATCATGTGCTTCAAGCGGCAATGTGGGAGGCCTGATCCCAGTGGGAATCTGCGGTTGGATTATGGAAACCCGGTGACTATCTATCGGGGTCTAGCATGGAGCAATCACTTAGGGGATAACTCTTTGTGCGCGGAAGTGAAGTATATTTAATTGTTAGTCAGGTACATTATCTCGCGGTTTAACTGGAGCTGTTCTGCGGGACCGAAGTTACTTCTCATAGAATTAGTCATACGAAGTATGGACCACCTATCTATCAAAAAAAAATTGAAACACTATGAGAAGGAGCCTCGTAAATAATCAAATCATCATCCTCGGAACAACCAATGAAAGCTAGAGCATCAGCACATTGATTAGTTTCCCTATAGCAATGAGAAATGCACACCTCCTACTCCTCAGCAAGCAAGTTTCTAATACAGTTGACAAGACTACTATAATGTTCGCCCTTTCTATTTTTAGTAACTTTTATTTTTAGTATATTTTTAGTTTTTCGTGGCTCGCTTGTAATCGCTTTGATATTTTGAAATTATCTTGTTCTGCACATTTGACCATAACGAGTTTTAGGGCTCCTTTATGAGAATGCATATATTGAGGTAATTTTTCCGCGTTTAGATTCGGTTCTTGTAAATCTTATTCGAAACTGTCGTTACATTATTTCCACAAGTTCATTTAATATACTTAGATGTATCATTAGTCTGGGTATTGTCGAATCGTGATTTTCGGATGTTCGGGCTGTTTTATAATTTCTCGAAGTTTTGGGCTTTGATTTTGGTGTTTGTTTTCCTTACCTTTGGGTGACAGGAATCACGTTTTTTTTAGCGCTTGAGTTTGTATGTTGGTATTCCTCATAAGCGCTTCTTATAACCTTCGAATCTTGTAATATCCGGGCTGATTCAAACTGATCGGGCTTCACAACTGTATTGCTGTGCAGAGGGACTAGCGCATACTAATTCTTTTTATCAGCGCATGATAAATTGTTACATTAGCGCATGATAATAGTCTCATTAGCTCACGTTAATGGGTGCGAGACAGAACACTCAGATTTTGGCGCACGTTAGCGCACGCTAATGGGTGAGACTGAACACTCAGATTTTGAGGCCCATTAGCGCACGCTAAGCATCAGACTTAGCGTGCGCTAAATTGTGGATGTATGTATAGTCATATAGAAGTCAACCTTCATCATTTTTCACCCCTTCTCCTTTCCATTGGCGACCAGCAGCGGTTTGAGCGTTTGAGTGCGAAAAACCCACCATATATCATAATCTAACAATATATTCAAATTCCTAGTATGGATTTAAAGCATATGATCTTCCTTCATCATCCTAATTGAGGTAAATCTCTTAGAACCCTAGTTTTTGGGATTTTGGGGGTTTCTTATGGTTTTGTCTTTGTAACCTGATTTAGTCTAGATTGATGATAGATTATGATTGTGTAATCATAATCCACTATTTTCCTTAAGGTTTTGTGGATTAATCTCCGTAATTCTACCGCTAATCAATTATGGTCGATTATGCCCTCGTAATGTTCGTTAAAAGGTTATAATGGGTAGGCTTTTGTAATATCCGGGGGTAATTTTTTCGTGTTACTGTTGATTTGTACGTATTCATTTGGAATTGTACAAGTGTTGTTGTTTTGGACTGATACAATGTATATTGTATTGGAATATTTCGGGATCGGAATATTTATACTTGTCGTCGGGTTGGTTTCGTCATTTGAATGTTGGTTGGAGAGTTTGGATTTTTTGGCTAATTATACTAGCCTTAACGTACGCTATGGATGTAGCATTGCGTACGCTAGCTTGTTGACATTACGTACATTATGCCTGTAAGGTTACGTACGTAATGCTTGGTAGGTGGTAGGAACCTTCCTCGTAGTCACTTTCGGCCGGTGGGTCCCGAGCATCTTCCGATCGGATCTCACTATTGCAGTCAACGGACCCTCACGTACGTTAAGAGGTGAGCTCTACGTACGTAATGCAGGTCTTGTTAACGTACGTAATAAGTTTTTGTTTACATACGTTAAGGCCTTCGTATTTTAGTTCAGTTAGTTCTGAATTTAGCTTTACGTACGTTAATGTTTTTACATAGCGTACGTATAGGCCCTTACGTACGTTAGTATGGGCATATAACGTACGTAATGGACTTGCCAGTCTATTTATCTTGGTTTCGTATTTCATTTCCTCACGAACCAAAACACATTTTCTCTCCCTAGAATCGTCCGTTTGGACTTGTTATTGATGTTTAGCCCCTTCCAACTCGATCTTGATCATCCTAGCTTGGATTGAAGCTTGATGTTGGAAGCTTGTTGGTGCTCCTTTGGTGTTTGGACGGTTTTTCTTGTTTTTCTTTGGTAAGTTCCCTCAATCTCTTGTTCTTCAAGTGATTTTCGAGTTTGATGATGATGATGTTGTTGTTTTCTTCGGGTATTGTTGGATTGATGGAGTATATCATGATTCATGATGAGTTTTTATGAACTTTTGATGAAGAACATGATGGTATTGCTTGAGTTGGATTATGTTCTTGATGTTTTAGATTGTTTGGAGGTTTTTTAATCATGTCTAGGAAGAATTATGTTAAGATTGTTATATGATTAACATAGTCTTGAGATGATTATTTTTGTTGTTGGTGTTCTTGAAAGATTTTAACCATTTTAGTAAGGATTTATGATGATTTAGGAGGTGATTATCATAATTTGAAAATGGTTGAGTGAATCTTGGTGTTTAATCCGAATTCATGATGTATTGATGAAGGATTTTTATTTCAGACATCATGATTATTGAGTTGATGATGTTCTTGGGGTGATAATGATAATATTGATAATATTATCATTGTAGGAGGATCAATTTGATGATATTGGTGATATTACCATTTTGAGATGTTCGTTTTGATGATTGTTCTTAAGTGAATCTTGTTGAATGGATTTCACAAGTGTTAAGAACGTAATTGATCATCGAGGTGTTGGAGGATGTTAGAATTCATAGTTGAGAACTATGATGTTCGTTCGTGTGGTGTGTTCGATTCGTGTTTGAATCGGGCTTTGTCCTTGTCGTTGTTTTCTATTGATTTTGTGTTTTTGAATGAATCGTTTTCATTCAAGGTTGTTCGAGTGTTTGTGATCGCCGAGAGGCGCCGTTCGTCGTTTCGTGCCAGGACATTGATCGTGGAAGGACTTTCTAGCCAGTAGTTTTATACTTGTACTGGTCAATGAGATTAATGTTATCATATATGTGTATGAATGTATTGTATCATTTCGAGACTTAGTCTCTTCGTGATTTGTTGATATTCGGGAATTGTTTGATGCAATACCTTTCGGCAATTATGCTAAATGTTATTGTTATTCGTTAACGGCCGGTTTAAGGCATTGAGATTCTTGTTGATACTGATGTTGTCGATAGCCGGTTCGCAGTATCGATGTATCGATTATTATTGTTGACGTTAATGTCGTTCTGAGGCATCGTTGAATCGTTATTATTGAATTGGAACTATTGCTATGATGTTGTATTGGCCAATTGAAGGCGTTTGATATATTCGGTTATCATCTCTGTTTTCGGTGGTCGGTTTATGGCGCCGGGACATCTATTCTATCGTATCATTGGTTATTGATTGACCGTTCTAAGGTATTCGAGGTATTTAATTGGGATTATCGAAGATAATTCCCATTCGTCGTATCATTGGTTATCGATTGACCGTTCTAAGGTAATCGAGGTATTGAATTGGGCTTATCGAAGATAATTCCCATCCGTCGTATCATTGGTTATCGATTGACTGTTCTAAGGTAATCCAGGTATTGAATTGGGATTATCAAAGATAATTCCCATCTGTCATATCATTGGTTATCGATTGACCGTTCTAAGGTAATCGAGGTATTGAATTGGGATTATCGAAGATAATTCCCATCCGTCGTATCATTGGTTATCGATTGACCGTTCTAAGGTAATCAAGGTATTGAATTGGGATTATCTAAGATAATTCCCATCCGTTGTATTATTGGTTATCGATTAACCGTTCTAAGGTAATCGACATATTGAATTGGGATTATCTAAGACACTTCCCATCCGTTGTATCGTGTTATCGATCGACCGTTCTAAGGTGATCGGTGTATTGATTTGGGATTGTCAAGGATAGTTCCCATCCGTTGAGTCGTCGTGATCGATTGGCCATTCCAAGGTAGTTGAGGTATTTTGAATTGGGACGGCCGAGGACGGTGCCCATCCGTGAGTATTTTTATCGTGTTAGCCGATTCAAGGCAGCACACTTTTATTCTTGTGAATTCGATAATCTGGTAATCGTTTTCGTTTGCGACTAATTGTGGAGGCTAGTTCGGCTAGTGCTCGATGGGTAAGTCTGGAGCTTGAACCTTCGCGGTTGGTTTCCCAGCACCTGCAATTCAGCAGGTCACGGTCATTGGATGACCTCATTGTGATACGACTTCGTGCCATGGCTTCGACCCTCATTGTGATACGGCTTCGTGCCGTGGCTTCGGCCCTCATGGATACAACTTCGGGTTGTTTTGGCTTCGGGCCACTGTGGTGATTGACAGCTTCGGCTGAGAGACATTCAGGGTATTGTGATGATATACAGCTTCGGGCTGTTCGGCTTCAGGCCATTGTGATATACAGCTTCGGCTGAGGGGCTTTCAGCCCATTGTGATGTATCGGTACTTCTGTTGGAGCCTTCGGGCATTGTGATTCGTATCTATTTCAGTGCTGGCTTGGTTTACCTTCGGGTGATGTATTGTTGTGTTCTGTATTGATGATTCGCCATTGGGCACTTGTGTTCTAACCTGTTGAGCAGGTATTGATCGTATGCCGTGGGCATAGAATTTCACGAATGCTCGATTCTTACTTTGGTTTGTGAGCATCTCGTATTACCATTACTATACTGTTCATTCCGCCCTTTGGATGCATATCATGTTGTACATGTATTTGATATTCATTATCTGGATGACTGACCCCGTGGGGGCGGAAAATGTTTTCATGTTTTAGGTGTTGCGAGGAGAGAGTTGAGACACAGGGGCATGACGATGGCGACGAGGCATTCGAGCGATACTAGTACGAGATGTTTTGGTGTTCATATCGGTCAGACAGTTTGGAGTACTCCAATTTTGTCAGTTATTGTCACTTTGTATTATCCGAGCAAGGCTCGTGGATGTCGTTGTATTTTATTTAGGCCATGTAGGCCCACTGTTGTCATTGAAATTCCATATCGGAATATTATATTGGATGTCAGTGTAGGGATTGTGATTCCCTTTTGGTCAGTTAGTTGTATTTTTGGTCATGTTAGCCTGGTGGATCTCCTGGTGTGGGGTCCACGGCACCGTAATGACCCAATGGGATTTGGGGTGTTACAGCTTTAGTACAATCCCTTATTTTTTAGTAGCATTATGGTTGATTGAATATCGTTAAGAGTTAAGGTTGAATTAGCGGGTAAAGTTCGGACCGAAGTCCTTTACATTAACCATTTTCTTGCGTAATACTAATCAAGGCAAGCACATGTATTCCATTATGTTATGTATGATGTTATTCCGATATGATTGATAATCTGTGAATATATTAAGTGTGCGTGAGTGGTTCGTCCACCCGGGGATGGGTCCAACGGAGCCTCTGAGGATCTATGCTAAGAGCGCTGGATAATGGACGTGGTTTCTCACCTGTGGACGGTTTGAAGGGACCTCTGGGGTCGATGCTAAGGGGCATGATCGCAGGTTACCTTTTGTGTTGTTATTCATGATGGTGGTGCATTAGTATGTGTTATAATATTCCGAAATATATATTACTTTACAAATATTTTAGAACGAGAAAGTGATATTTGAAATGTACATATACATAATATCGTGTAATTGTATACTTGCACTAACTATTCGAATGCTAACCCCTTAAATGGAGGAAATGCGATGCATTTCTGGTATTGGATAGTTCGAGGAGCAGGCATGAGAAGTGCACGCAAAGGATGGTCAACCTTGTTATTAGGCTCGAGTCTTGGGAGCTTATTCCCAACTTCTTTTATTGTCCGATGGAGTCAGTTTAATAAACTTTTTTTTTTTTCCTATTTTTAAAACTGGTGTCTAAGTCCCCTGTGCGGGAAATGATTTTATTTACTTTATGTCGTACCTTGTTTTTACCCAAATGTATTGACCAAGCCCAAATATATATTATCAAGTGTTTATGTTTAAAGGGCAAGTATGTGTATGTGATTGGTTAGCCTGGTAGACCTTGAGGAAGGTTCTACTGCGTGTAATTATTGGAAATAAAATGCAGCAGAAGCGAAATTGTAAGTATTTGAATACAGCGTTTTACGCATCCACAAGCACAAAATATATTTAGGCATGCTAATTAGTTATTACTAAGATTAATAAGTAATTTAAATACTATTTATTATTTAGTAAATAATATTGTTTGTGAATTTAATATCCTAATCTAGATCAAGAGATCATAAGATATTACCTTTTGAAGCGAAGTGGTTGCTATTTTTTTGATCTCTTCCTCAGAACCTTCTAGAGTATGATCCCTCCTTAGTCCGGACATTGTGTGGGCAATGAACTATCGAATCTTGATTGATAATGGAGATGGATCGGCCAAAATTTCTATTCTTACGACTCTCGATTTTTTTTCTTCAAGTAGTTCCGACTGATATCAAGAATTAAAGTGTTATCTCAATTATGGAATCAAAGACACAAGTCAATATCCGCAATAACACACTTGGAAGAAAAAAATTGAAATCCTTGTGTAAGATGTTATGTCACAGCCGAACCCCCTTCTCCATGTCATCTTTATAGGCTTTAGACTACTCGGGGGATCTTAAGGAGGATTAGGGTTAGGACTCTTAATGTAACCCAACCTTCCATATTAAGCCCTTACTAATATGGTTGAGTTCACTAATATCAATTCAATCCACTAAAGAATTAATATTGCACTTCCAACCCAAATTTCAATTTACAAAATCGAGCTCCTTATTTAAATATATTATTTCTCGTGTTTAAGATATCGAATGTCCATTAATTAATTTAAGCTACTGACAGCTTTAATTAATTAATTTATTATCCAAGAGTAGTACCACTCGAACCTAATTATTATATCAGAATTAAATCCACCTATAGGGTTTAATATAATAATTATTATCGAGCTCTTCAAGGGGACATTATCAGCCGGCACAAGTCGGGACATGATTTCCAATTATAATAATAATTATCATGTAAATAATATTATTGCTCAAGATACGAAGCATATTGAGTCAATCACTGTGGCTCTCACCCATGGTAAATCAAAGTAATAAATATTATAAATATATAATTAAATATTATATACTTAGAATTAAGAAATAATAATTATCCGAGATTTATGTTCTTATAAGTTAGTACAAAAGACACTATCTCACTGCGATCCTGTTCAACATATGCAAATACGCGAATGTATGCTAATAATCAAGACCAACTAATCTCGAGCATACATTAACCTTTCATATAATTTGTCTAGTAATTATATAAGTTGTGAACTATTATATTATTTTATAAGGCACTGATAATGTGATCTTCCGTGTGACACCAACACACCATATTATCTACAATAAATAAATAGACAACACATTTGCATAACCATAAGGGGAATTAATACAAAATATGTGATCAAATATAATTAATATTCTCATAGGTAGTACAGGAAAATAAGGTAATACAAGCATAAAGTATGCTTTGCAGTATATAATCCTGACACTAATGACTCTTGAGTTATTTGGGGTGTTACATTTATAGTATCAGAGCTTAGGTTGTGGATAACTAAGCGGTCGGTCAAGTTATAAGAGTCGGTTGTTGAGCCTAACATCATCGTGTTATCATCTCTCAGTGCGACCCGTGGCTGTAAGTCTTCTCAAACTGTTATGTTCTCGTATTGCTCCTTAAGTGAGTTATAATGGTAATGTTGAGGCGCTTGATGATGTAATTTGTGAATTGTGCTAATTTTGTCCCACTTTATTTCTTATCTCTTCAGTATGTTGAGAGGTCGTGGTAGACTAGCTCGGTCGTGGTCATGGTGCTGCTGATGAAGAAATTACGCATTCTGAGTCAGCGACTGATTCGGCATCACATACTATATTGAATACTCTGCCTTTGAGTTCTGATGTGCAGACTTTTCAATTAGACATGACTAGTCGGAGAGTAATAACACCGACATTGGAGCTACCACTATTCTTCAGCAATTAGTAGCTCAATTGGCTAAGATTGCTCAGGTGGGCATCAGAATCCTCCCCCGACCATGGAAGACGGAACTAGCAAATGGCTCCAGAAGGTGACGAATATGCACCCCCCTTATTTTGCTGGTTCTACTGATTCATTGGGATTGAAAATCTGGCTCTTCCAGTTAGGAAGAACTTTTGATGTCGTGGCTTGTCCGGGAGATAGGAAGGTGCCTATTGCCCAATACCTCATGGCTAAGGAAGCTGCAGATTGGTGAAAGACAGTGTCACGTAGGTATTGTATAGCAACTTGGGATGAGTTTAAGACCACCACGGAGGCAGAATACTGTACACAACCGGTCTGGGAGTGCAGAATTATCGAGTTCTTTACAGCTACACCACAGCTAGTGCCAATATCCCAGGACATCAGCAATTGAACTATGTTAGGGACCAAGTGAAAACTGAGGCGGATAAGATTCACTATTTCAATATGCGTATGAAGCCCCATATCCAACAAAGTATGGCGCCTCTCATGTGTACTACACTGAAGGAATATCAGGATCGTGCTTTGGCGATTGAGATGGCTATCCCAGCATCGGGGATTGGCTCCGAATGAAAAACAAAAGACTACTGGCAACTTCTCAGCCAGTAAGGGTGGTGGATATCCTAAGTCACAATCTACCCATGCATAGGGTGGGAGACCATTTTAGCATGCTGGTAGCTATCATGGCAAACTTTCAGGTCAGTCTTCTGTTTCTGGTGGCAAAGTTTGTTTTACTTGTTATTCTTGCAGGCAGACTGCACATCATAGCGAGACTGTTGCTAGAATAGTCAGAACTCCGATGGCATCTATGACGCAGAGAGAGCCTAATGTCAATTAGAAGGCCCTAGTTTCTCAGACTCATAAAACAGTTTAGGTCTTGGTAGAGGTTGCGGTCAGCCGGATCGTTGGGGAGTGCCGAGTTCGGGATCATCACATCCCCGTCTATATCAGATGAGACGCGCAGATGAGGCAAATGCTTCAGTGGCATCAGGTACCACTCATATGCTTTCTTATTCAGTTTTGGTATTTTTGATTCGTGTTCCACACATTCTTTTATTGCATTGGAATGTATTCGTCGTCTTGGTATTGATTGTTTATTCCAGTGTGAGCTATTTGTAGTGAGTGTGCTTAGTGGGGATCGTATGATTGGGAATCGGAAAGTCAGAAACGATCCAGTGAAAATTCGGACTTGAGATTGGCCCTAGAATCTCATTGTTGTAGATTTAAAGGGCGGGGATTTCATCCTAAATGACGATTGGCTGAATTGTCATGGTGCTATCATGAACTATCGGAGTCGTACTATCTCGATAGTGACTGAGGATGGCACCGAGTATACTCTTGTGGATCGTAAACTGGGTAGATCCCAGAGTGTGATCAGCACCTTGCAAGTGATGAAACTTCTGAACCAGGGTTGTGTAGGCTATTGGTGCTACGCCATGAAGGAAGAGAATGACGGAGTCGATATGTCATTGATCCTCATTGTTAGTGAATACCCTGATGCATTCCCGAATGATTTACTGGGATTACCAGCGCAACGGGAGGTTTTTGAGTTTCCTATCGATCTAGATATGAATGTAGTTCCTGTCTCGCGGGCACCATATCGTATGGCATCATCTGAGATGCTGGAGTTGAAGAAGAAGTTCGGGGGGTTGTTGGATAAGGGGTATATTCGACCTTCTTGCCACCTTGGCATGCTCCAGTACTATTTGTTAAGAAGATAGATAGGTCGCTTCGTTTACATATCGACTACCGAGAATTAAATGATCTAACCATAAAAAAATTATACCCTGCTTAGATTGACGACTTGTTTGATTAGTTTCAGGAGCGACAGTTTTTTTGAAGATTGATCTACGGTCGGGCTAATATCAGTTGAGGATTTGGGATACTTATATTCCGAAAGGTGCCTTTCGGATGTGATATGACCATTATGAGTTTTTGGTTATTCCTTTCGGGCTAACCAACACCCCAGTTGTATTCATGCAGTTGATAAACAAGGTGTTATCGAGTATCTAGATAATTCGTGGTTGTATTTATTGACGATATTCTTATCCATTCTCGGAATCAGGAGGAGCACGCCGAGCATCTTCGTATTGTGTAGATATTTGAGAGGTGAGCAGCTATATGCAAAGTTTTCCAAATGTGAATGTTGTCTAGAGAAAGTGACATCTCTTGGACATACAATTTCGGTAGAGGGATTTCAGGTCGATACTCAGAAGATAGAGGCGGTGTTGGCATGGGAACCATCAAAGAACGTGAAAGAATTGAGGAGTTTTCGAGGACTTGCTGGGTATTGCAGTAGGTTTGTTGCGGGGTTTCCAAAACCTTCAGACCACTTACGTATTTGCTTCATAAAATCTAGAAGTTTGAACAGAACGAGGATAAAAAGAATAGCTTCGATGAGTTGAAGAGGTGTTTGACTATCACACCAGTTCTGGCCTTGCCATATAGTGATGCTTCAGGACTCGTGCTCAATTGTGTTCTGATCCACATGGATAGGGTGATAGCTTATGCGCATCGACATTTGAAAGCGTATGAAGCGAATTATCCTACTCATGATATGGAGTTAGCTGTAGTCGTTTTCACTTTGAAAATATGGAGGCACTATCTTTAAGGCTCGTCATGTAAGATCTATACGAACCATAAGAGGCTGAAGTATATTTTCATCCATAAGAAGATGATATGAGGCAACATAGATGGTTAGAGTTAATCAAGAATTATGATCTTGAGATTCTTTACCACTTGGGCAAGGCGAATGTTGTAGCGGCTGCATTGAGTCGTAAGCCGATGTGACCTCAGATCTTGGAGATACTTACATCTCAATAGAGAATCTGACAGGACCTGATTGGTCTGGGCATAAAGGTTTGGCTTCATAGGATTCAGGGCTAGTTATGTGCGTTAGAGATCACTTCATCCTTGAATGATGACATCAAGGTAAAACAGTTCGAGGACCCATTTTTTGTTCAATTGAAGGAGGTTGTAGAGAGGGAAAGCCCCTGGATTTGTGTTTCAAATGTTGGAATTCGATGCCTAAAACAAAGTCCCAGCGGAAGCGGTAAAATGAAAATTAATTCGATCTGAATCCCTACGAGGATCGATCGAACTACGTATATACGAATATTAAACGAAACACAAGAGATAAATGAAATATACCCTTGTAATCCGTTGACTTAAATGGTGTCCTTTTCTTGAGCTATTCCCCAAGCTTTAGATTGCTTTCCCTACGATCCAATCCGCTCCAAGCTCTTGGATGATCCAAAGCCGAAAGCACCGCGTTTCTACTTGCCACGCGCCGGAGAAACGAACGGAACGACGATCACCTTGCTATCCTTTGAGGATATGGCTAGAGCTAGGATAATGAAGCTTTTGATTGTGATTATAGCACTCTAAGTGTATACATCACTTTCTCTCTTTGATTTTTTTATTTTTCTCCAAGAACCACCAAGAAGAAAATGAGGAAGAAGATGAAGACAATTGAGAAAACTATTTTCTCTCTTTCTCACTCTAATTCACGGTTCAAACAAAGGTGTAGTCAAGTGAGAGTTTGTCTTCTCCTTTTATTCTTCATACTTTAACTTTCACCCACATGATACAACTCATGCCACATGAGAGGTCACCCCACAAGTCCTTATCATCAATTAAACAATGGAAACAAAAAGACAAGGGGAAGTTAGGTGGAAGGGGGGCGGCCATGATGAGGAAATCGGACGAGTTCGGTTCGTTTCGGACTCCCATGAGTCCAAACAGATAAACTCCGATTCCTTTCCGATGTATTTAAATCAATTAATTAATCATATCAAATACAAAATAACATAATTAATCTCTTCAAGAAATAATTATATTTATGAATTAAATTAATTACCCAGTAATTTATTTAATTCATTAGGTCGTAAATTAATTTATCCAATAAATCAATTTTGACCTCCAATGTCCCAAATTAGATATCCAATATCTAATATTCATAATGAGAGGGTAAGGTCGATTCATTCCGTCGTCAATCCTATTGCGCGACGTGGTAGGTCCGTCTAAGTCAGCAATGGGAGGAACCAAAGAGTAGTAGCACCACGTAGCCAGCCTGGTGGCCTACATTGTACCCCAAATGAGAACGAATGATTGGGATCATTCAAGAACCATTCTGTCGTGAATACCAGTATACGTATAAACCCTTCTTTCAAATGTCCCGATCAAGTTATAGGGTCATGGTCAGTCAAACCCTATCTGTACTTGACGCTGATGCAAATCGAGATTATCGAGCTCTCGTGTATCTAATATAGCTAGCTCCAATGCTTTGGCCAAAGACTTATGATCTCATGTACCAATAACCGCATAGGACATATAACCTGTTCACTAATAGGAGAAAGAATTCTATCTTGGTGTTCAGTATGACCTGCTACTTGCCCATCAAGATGCACGTCGAGGTTGACCCCCGTCTTCCGGTTTAGAGGGTCGAACTACTCTAATAAAAATCTTGATGTCACAAGAACATCCCTACTAAAACCTCAAGTCGAAGTTTCACGAATACCTATCACAACCTTTCAATTCCGTCATTGACTATCCCGGAGTGAAGTCCATGTGACGAATCGAGGGTGAGTCGGTTCGCGTATACTAATCTAATTAGCATACCTATAATGTGTGCTCCCACTAACCATTAGTGTTCAACAGGCACTCTTCATGTCAAAGAACATGTCATATAAGTCTTCACATAAACATAATGCAAGAAACATCCATTTGCCTTATGATAATAATTTACATAATTACAAGTACAATGTCCTCACTCAACATCCTATGAGTGGCATTCAAGGGCATACTCCTAACAGTCTCCCACTTTCACTCAATTCCACACACTATGGTATCTAATACCCATGTTCTCCAGATGACGCTCCAAGCTAATATGAGGAAGTGGCTTGGTCAGTGGATCAGCGACGTTGTCGGCTGAGTCTACTCTGTGCAGCACAATGTATCCCTTTCGAACAAATTCTCTTACGAGATGATACTTCCTCTCAATTTGTTTGGTGCTGTTGTGAAATCTCGGCTCCTTGGCTCACACTCCTCGTTGTCGCAAAGATAGCGGAACACGCAGCTCAGCACATGGTATCACTTGAAGTTCTCCCAGAAACTTCTTAATCCAGAACCCTTCCTTGGAAGCCTCCGAGGCTGCTTGATACTCAGCCTGACAGGTGGAATCAGCAGTCGCGCTTTGCTTGGCGCTACACCAAGATACTGCTCCTCCATTAAGAGTAAATATATAGCCAAAAGTAGACATCGAATCGTCCTTCTGTCCTTGGAAGTCTGAATTAGTGAATCCCATCACATCCAATTCTCCACCGCCATACATCAGAACCATATCTCTAGTCCTTCTTAAGTACTTGAGAACGTTATTTATGGCAGTCCAATGTTCCCTACCTGGGTTTGCCTGAAACCTACTTACCATGCTCACAGCATGCGCAATGTCAGGTCTTGTACACAACATAGCATACATAAGGCTACCCAGGCCGAAGCATATGGTATATTACTCATTTCCTTTCGTTGTTCCTCACTTTGAGGAAACATCTTCAAGGAGAGTTTTATTCCATGTTGCATCGGAAGGAACCCTCTTTTAGAATTATCCATCTTAAATCGCTTTAAGATATTATCTATATAGAGGGATTGGGAAAGACCTATTGTTCTCTTCGCTCTATCGCGATAGAGCCGAATACCAAGAATATAGGTTGCTTCTATCAAGTCTTTCATGGAGAAATTATTCGAAAGCGAAGCTTTCATAGAACTGAGCATTCCCACATCATCCTATTAGTAGAATGTCATCTACATATAGTACTAAAAATGCAATCTTGCTCCCACTAACCCTCTTGTATACACAAGGTTCCTCTTCATTTTGCATGAAGTAAAACTCTTTGACCGCCTCGTCAAAATGAAGGTTCCAACTACGCAACGCTTGCTTCAGTCCATAAATGGAACGCTGAAGTTTGCTCACTTTCTGAATATCGACCTCGGACAAAAAGCCTTTAGGCTGCTCCATATAGATTTTCTCCTCGAGAAAACCATTAAGGAAAGACGTCTTTACATCCATTTGCCATATCTCATAATCGTGGTAGGCAGCTATAGCAATCATTATACGAATTGACTTGATCATAGCTACGGGCGAGAAGGTATCGTGGTAATTGATCCCTTCCTTCTGGGTATAACCCTTTGCCACTAGTCTGGCCTTATAGGCGTCAACCTTGCCATCTTCATCAGTCTTTCTCTTGTAGATCCACTTGTTCCCAATAGGCACTATGCCCTTGGGGCGGTCTACTAGAGTCCAGAACTGATTGACATGCATCGAGTCTATCTCAGCTTTCGTAGCTTCACGCTATTTCGTGGAGTCTACATCCACCATCGCTTGATCATAGGTCATTGGGCCGGTCTCTTGGCTATCACTTGGAACCTCATGGAGACCCACCTCCTCCAAGTGCAGAAGGCCATACCTCTCAGGTAAGTACGACACCCTATTAGATCTACGAGGTGGTTGTACTTGTGTTTCAGACGGTTCGGTTCCAATTTCTTGCACAGATGTCTCCTTAGGAGTTTCATTGTATTCTTCCAAAAAAATACTTCTACCTGCTCCGCCTTCCTGAATGAACTCATCTTCCAGGAAGTGTGCTTGTAAATAAACAATGATCTTTCGATCTTCGGGCATGTAGAATAGATAACCCATCGTCCCAGACGAGAATCTAATGAAATGTCCCTTTGCGGACCTCGCTTTCAACTTTTCCACCTTAGTCTTCTTGACATAGGAGGTACATCCCCAAATCCTAATATGATTAAGACTTGGTTTCCTGCCCTCCCACATCTCATGTGGAGTTTTAGGAACGGATTTGGAAAGACTTCTGTTCAAGATGTAAGCGGCAGTCACAAGTGCATACCCCCACAGGTAAATCGATAAGTCAGTATAGCCCAGCATGGAACGGACCATGTTCAACAAGGTCCGGTTCCTTCTTTCTGACACATCATTTAACTGAGGAGTACCTGTAGGTGTTAGTTGTGATAATATTCCATGTTCCTTTAGGAACTCATCAAACTCCGTACTCATATAACTCGCCACCTCGGTCCGACCGAAGTGCTTTGATATGATTTCTAGTTTGTTTCTCGACTAAGGCCTTAAATTCCTGGAATTTCTCAAAGGCTTCGGATTATGTTTCATCAAGTATACATAGCCATCCCTAGTATGATCATCTGTAAATGTAATGAAATATTGATATCCGACACATGCTGCTTCCAAAGCACCACATACGTCGCCTATGGATTAATCCCAGTTTATCAGCAGCTCTTTCAAAATCCCTCTGAAGCGGGACTTAGTCATTTTGCCTTTAAGGCAAGATTCACAAGTAGGAAAAGGATCCGATCCCAATGTACCCATAAGTCCATCTTTTTCCATTTTGTAAAACTTGGTCTGACCAACATGACCAAGTCCAAGATGCCATTTCGAAACTTAATTGGTTTCATCCCTACCATGCTTCCTAGTCATAGTATTCACGACTTTGTTACTGAGGTTTAAATGATACAGTCCATTCAACAATGTAGCAGTACCCACGAGTTTATTTCTAAAACAAATTTTGCAGGAACAATCACCAATGAAAAATGAAAAGCCTTTCCGATCCATGACCGGAATGGATACAATGTTTTTATGCCCCATGGGCAAAATAAGTACATATTCTAAAGTCAAAACAAAACCGGATTCTAAACCCAAAAGAAGTGATCCTATGTTGGTTGCCTCGACACTATGCCCGCTTCCGACAGTGATCATAACTTCTCCAGCTCCAAGCTTCCTACTTTGTTCCAGATCCTGATTCATGGTAAAAATATGAGAACTATCACCAGAATCCAGTATCCAGGAAGTAGAAAATACAGTAGCAGAATAATTTGTTTCCAAAACTAAAAGTTATGTACCTGAAGTTCCATGAAGAATGGGACAGTCTCTAACACAGTGGCCCATCTCACCGCACTTGAGACAAGCATCCTTCTTCTTGTTGTTCTTCAGAACCATCGGGGCCTTGCCCTTACCTTTGAAGTCCTTGACTTGTGGTTCCGTATGCTTCTTGGTCTTTTTCTTCTTGTTCTTAGACCTCCGAGGTCCATAATAAATCACAAGAGCAGACTCCTTCATCCGTGGACTCTTCATCTGAGACTGAGCGGTCACCAGTTTGTTCATTAGCCCAACTAAGTTACACAAAATCACATTGCAGTTGAAGTTCATAACAAACTGTGAGAAGGAATCAGGGAGAGACTGTAGGATAAGGTCTGTTTGAAGAGAAGTATCCATCTTAAAATCAAGAGCCTCCAATCTCTCGATCATAGATATCATTTTGAGGACGTGGTCCCCAACCTTCTCGCCTTCCTTCATCCTTACACCGAACAGTTGCTTGGATATCTCATATCTAGCAGTTCGACTGTGCTCGCCATAAAGCTCGGTTAAGTTAGATAGAATCTGCCTAGCATAAGTCATTTTCTCATGCGCTCTATGAAGCTCATTAGACATAGAAGCCATTATGTATGCATGGACTTTTACGTCATCCTTAACCCACTTTTCGTGGTTTTCAATCTCTTCCTGATAGGCTCTAGTCCACACAGGAGGCGCCGGAATGTCCGTCTCCAAGACGTATCCCAGTGCCTCCATAGTGAGGACAATCATCAAATTGCGGAGCCAATCCACAAAGTTAGGTCCGATCAAGGTATCCTTTTCGAGTAGAATTGCGAGTGGATTCATTGTCACATTGAGAGTTATGTCTGCATTAAGTATAACAAATTAATTAGTGACTCGTTTAATTATGATCTGAGTATAGAATTAAGGTCTTTTCTATTCTTATTACTCCGCTCCCACTATTTTTATCGGAATAACACACTCTCATGTGAAATCCGGAAGTATCATTCGCACTACTTCATAGTGATGATCGTGTTCTTTATAAATCTTCATAGAGGGCAACCGAACAGGTTTCTAGTCTATTAATTTTCATAAAGTGGTGTCTAACACCAACCCATCTAATGGATGATACGATCTTCTTTTTCCCCTTGTTCACTCCCCTCAACCTTTACGGTTTCAATGGTTCATGAACAAGTTAAGTTTATACCATCGACGCAAATCAGTTTCAAAATTAAATCTTATCTGGCAACCTATCAGGTTTCTAAGGATAGAATTTGCTCCAACCGAAGGCATCCAATGTGCTCCCGGTAATTTATCCATCCTCCCCGAACAACTACCCCGATAACTCGAAAGCATAGCACATCCGGTTTGGACTTCAATTTCCCAAAAGCTCGATGGAGGGAAGGAAAACCTTGAAACCTTATCAACTTAATAATTTCTTGTGGGAGAATTTTCGCGATTAATGTTACACTTTGCACATTAATTCATTTAAGCGCGTTTGTGCATTCATACAATATGAACAACCATTCACAACCTAGTTGCTACCAATATGTAGTTCATGGACCGTTCCTAGAAACAAAAACTCTGTAATCTAATTACAAGTCTTCGTCTTGAATCTTCGTCTTCTCGAAATGAATCTTCCTCCAGTCTTCGTCATTACATATAAATTTTACATTGAAAAATTGCATTCTAGATTCAAATAATTCTAGTAAAACAAATAGGCTCAAAACGGCCTTTACAACCCAATCGAATAAAAGCAAATGATTCAAAACTAAGTCCATGAACCACATCCCCATTCAAAAGCATTCACCCAATAAATACTATATAAACGGATTGTGTAGAGATACATGGATCTAATAAACATACAAACAATAAATAGAATCCATCCAATCAATTCACAAAATCGGTAATATGAAAACGTTCAAAGTATTCGGTCACCCACAAATATTCCAATTAATCAAATTTCCCTTATAAAATGAAATACCATAAATCATTTTAATCATATTAAATCCAATTTAACATGCGGGAGATTAATTTTCTGGAATACACGGAAAAATCGAGTCGGGGCGAAACTGGCCTGCCACGGCCGAGTCACCTTCGGCAGTCTACCATCCAGACACGGCTTGTGCTGAATGGTACGATCGGGTTACCCCGACAGCTTCTAAAGCTGGCCTGCCAGACACGGCCGTGTCAAATGACACGGTCGGGTTGTACCGATAGCCTTCCGGCCAGACACGGCCTGTGCCGAATGGCACGCTCAGGTCATCCCGACAGTTTGCCGAGACTGGCCGGCTGGCACGGCCCGTGTCGCCTGACACTATCGAGTCAGCCCGGCAGCTTCCTTCCCCTTGTCCAAAAAATCGTCCAACGACGATTCGGGGCTATATTTTCGACCGGATATCCAATATCTATATTTTCCAACTTTCATATCTACAATATAAATCACATTTCCCAAAAATTAAAGATTTATATTTAGATATAAACTTACGAAAAATTCAACTACAACGAACGAAAAATATACACCACGATTATGACTATAAATAATTCCAAATCATTCACCATCTAGTCAAGCATTCCAAATGCTAATATCGTATATATGATCGCAAGACCTATGCTCAGATACTACTATTGGGATTCGGTGCCTAAAATGAAAGCCTAGCGGAAGCGGTAAAGCAAAAATTAATTCGATCCGAATCCCTACGAGGATCGATCGTAGCTATTCCCCGAGCTTTAGATTGCTTTCCCTACGATCCAATCCGCTCCAAGCTCTTGGATGATCCAACGCCGAAAAAACCGCATCTCTACTTGCCACGCACCGGAGAAACAAACGGAACGACGATCACCTTGCTATCCTCCGAGGATACGGCTAGAGCTAGGATGATGAAGCTTTTGATTGTGATTATAGCACTCTAAGTGTATAACTCACTTTCTCTTTGATTTCTTGATTTTTCTCCAAGAACCACCAAGAAGAAAATGAGGAAGAAGATGAAGACAATTGAGAAAACTATTTTCTCTCTTTCTCACTCTAATTCACGGTTCAAACAAAGGTGTAGTTAAGTGAGAGTTTGTCTTCTCCTTTTATTCTTTATACTTTAATTTCACTCACCTGATACAACTCATGCCACATGAGAGGTCACCCCACAAGTCCTTATCATCCCTTAAACAATGGAAACAAAAAGACAAGGGGAAGTTAGGTGGAAGGAGGTCGGCCATGATGAGGAAATCGGATGAGTTTGGTTCATTTCGGACTCCCGTGAGTCCAAACAGGTAAACTCCGATTCCTTTCTGATGTATTTATATTAATTAATTAATCCAATTAATTAATCATATCAAATACAAAATAACATAATTAATTTCTCCAAGAAATAATTATATTTATGAATTAAATTAATCACCCAGTAATTTATTTAATTCATTAGGCCGTAAATTAATTTATCCAATAAATCAATTTAGACATCCAATGTCCCAAATTATATATCCAATATCTAATATTCATAATGCGAGAATAAGCTCGATTCATTCCGTCGTCAATCCTTTTGCGCGACTCGGTAGGTCCGTCTTAGTCAGCAATGTGAGGAACCAAAGAGTAGTAGCACCACCTAGCCAGCCTGGTGGCCTACACTGTACCCCAACTGAGAACGAATAATTGGGATCATTCAAGAACCATTCTGTCGTGAATACCAGTATAAGTATAAACCCTTCTTTCAAATGTCCCGATCAAGTTATAGGGTCACGGTCAGTCAAATCCTATCTGTACTTGACGCTATGCATGAGTTGATGTAAATCGAGATCATCGAGCTCTCGTGTATCTAATACAACTAGCTCCAATGCTTTAGCCAAAGACTTATGATCTCATCTGCCAATAACCGCATAGGACATATAACCTGTTCACTAACAGGAGAAAGAATTATATCTTGGTGTTCAGTAGGACCTGCTACTTGCCCATCAAGATGCACGTCGAGGTTGACCCCCGCCTTCTGGTTTACAGGGTTGAACTACTCTAATGAAAATCTTGACGCACAAGCACATCCCTACTAAAACCACAAGTCGAAGGTTCATGAATACTTATCACAACCTTTCGATTCCATCATTGACTGTCCCGGAGTGAAGTCCGTGTGATGAATCGAGGGTGAGTCGGTTCAAGTATACTAATCTAATTAGCATACCTATAACGTGTGCTCCCACTAACCATTAGTATTCAACAGGTACTCTCCATGTCAAAGAACACGTCATACAAGTCTTCACATAAACTTAACGTCCAGTCAAGTTTCATCGACTTGCGAACGAATAAGTATTCGAGCTATAAACTTTTCCAGTGCCGACCCCCTTATCCAATAAGGGGTGGAACGTTTTGCTCTCAAATACACGGACTAGTTTCTATATATATATATTTACTAGTTAGGAATGCCAGTAACTACCAGTAAATTAAGAAATATCCATTTGACTTATGATAATAATTTACATAATTACAAGTACAATGCCCTCACTCAACATCCTCTGAGTGGCATTCGAGGGCATACTCCTAACATCAAGATGACGGAGTCTTGAGATTCCGGGGTAAATTGTGTGTACTTTGTGATGATGAGTTAAGGCAAAAAGCTTTGAGGGAAGCTCATCCTACACATTATTCTATTCATCCTGGTACAAGTAAAATGTACAAGGATATGAGGAGTAACTCTTGGTGGAGTAACTTGAAGAAGGATGTTTGTGAATTTGTGTCAGAGTGTTTGACCTGTCAATAGGCTAAAATCGAGCATCAGCAACCCACGGGGTTGTTGAAACCATTTCTTATTCCATAGTGGAAGTGGGAGGATATTTATATGGATTTCATTACTAGAATGCCAATGACCCATACCGGAATGAACATGATTTGGGTCATTATCGATTGACTGACCAAATAAGCTAATTTTATGGGTATTAAGGATAATTGGGGGCCTGAGAGGCTAGCCCAGGTGTTTGTTGCAGAAATCATGAGGTTGCATGTGACTTCCAAGAGCATTACAGTAAAACCTCTCAAAAAGAATACTCTATTAAGGAATAAACTCTATTTAGGAATAAAAATTTATGATCCCAACTTGGGACTAGTTATAATTTGGAATAAACTCCATATTGTCCTAATTCATATATATTCAAATCCCAACAAGGAAATACACCTCCATTTAGGAATAAATTATAATAAAATACACATATATATATATATATATATATAATTTTTACAATAGATTTAAGTTGATCTAAATACTTGTTCAAGGTTGATTGTGAAAAAGATTTAATCTTTTGTGTTGTAACCATATCCTTCAACTTGCGTGTGCTCATTAGCTCGTCCAAATGACCACCTTCTTGTTGAACCCAAAACATTTCCAACTTGTCGAGTAAGCTTAAAGCTTCTTCACATGAAATTTTTTGTACTTCTATGCTATCATCCTCCGGATTATTTTCCTTATTTTCTTGCCTAATTCCTTCAATGATTTCTTCATCAGTTAAAGCATAGAAAATTTTATTGCCTAATTCCTAAGTTTACAACATATTACATACATGTATCTACTAATTATAATATTTATATATTATACATGCACTTTAAAATTAAAAAAAAAATTCTTCTTAAAACTTTATTTAGGAATAACCTCCATTTAGGAATATTTTTTTATGTTTCCAAGAATATGACTTTAGAGAGGTTTTACTGTATTTCTGATCGAGATGGCCGATTTGTATCACATATCTGGAAGGCCATTCATTGAGCATTTGGGACTGAGTTGAGACAGTAGATCATACCATCCTCAAACATACGGACACTCAGAGTTGACGATTCAGACACTCGAGGATATATTGAGAGCCTGCAAACTGGACTAGAAGAATGACTGGGAGACACACCTACCACTGATCGAGTTTACATACAACAATAGTTAGCACGTGATAACTGTTAGTTTTATACACTTATCTGTGATTATTATTGATATATTTCACCCATAATTATGAGCTAGTCTACTTGTTTTGGCTTTGAATTAATTAGTTTTTAATAATTTTATTTTTATAGGATGAAGATGTAAATTTAGTCTTAATCGGATTGAATTACTGATTTACTCAAGAAATAACATGTTTATAAAATATTCTCTTTATTGAAATTTTTATGTATTCATGTTGTAAGATTTCTGACACGAGTTCGACAGTCTTTCCGGATTCAAAATCAGAGTTATATATCAAAAGTTATCATCCGAAGAAGATTTGGGGCGAAAACGCAAAGTCTAAGAAATTCTGGGCTGAAAATGAAGTCTGGAACTCCATACGGGAGTAACATCATAAAGTTACGGGCGTAACTCACATAGAAACTAATGTGCAAAAGCCATAGCCATGTTACGGCCGTAACATCTGAAAGTTATGGTCGTAAGTCCTCATAGTTACAGCCGTAACTCCTCAAAGTTACGGCCGTAACTCTTGACAGATTTTTGATCATTTTTTAATCTTTTACACTTTTGGTCTATTATTGAGTGGATGGCTGGCCTTGATCCGATCTAATGTAATAATGCTGGAGTTTTGGAGCTATTAGATGACTTTAGTTGTATAAATAGACCCCATAGATCCATCATTCATCTTATTATTTTCTCATTTTGTAATACTTTTTCTTTGAGTGAAGAACACACTTGTGTTCTTGAGAGTGTATGTGGTTTAGCTTATGTTGTTGAGGGAGTTTATTGCTTCTTTCTCCTTTATCTACTAAGGGAGTTAGGATCAATTATTTCCTTTTTTCAACTATAATGACCACTCAAGCTTGTAATATGTTGAATAAAGAGATATTTTGAAGTATTACATTATTAACTATTGTTATAAATACAACTTTTTCTTTGTTGTTAATTCTTTTGTCTATGCGAAGGACGTACATTCGCGATTTAGTTTCATTAGATCCCGAGATTGAAGCCACATTTAGAAGAAGGTGAAGAGAACAAAAAACAAGCATTATTTCTTCACCGTCAATGGCGGACGAACCAAACCCACCACTCCTCCAAGAAAATGATAACGAACGAATTCCTCCGGTAGGGGAAATACCCAATGCTCAAAATGTTTAACATCAACAACATCTTATTGTACCGGAAATAGATGAAGACAACATGCTCTTTGGGGAATTCATGAACCCCCCATCATTGAGCGTGCAATCAAGTGTGATCTATCCACCATTTGGAGTGGACAATTTTCAACCCCGATGTCATCAATCTCTTCTCCAACAACAACTCATTCTATGGAAGAACCGACGAGAATCCATATCTCCATATTAACCATTTTGTGGAGATATGTGGAAATTTCAAATATCCAAATGTAAATGACGAGGTGGTAAAAATGAGACTTTTCATGCACACTTTGAAGGACAGAGCAAGAGAGTGGCTATATACTTTGCCACCACGAAGCATAACAAATTGGCCCGAATTTGTTCAAAAATTCACCACTAAATACTTTCCACCAATAAAAGTGGCGAAACTCAAATACGAAATCTGTACATTTCGTCAACAAGATTCGGAGTCATTTCACGAAGCATGGGAGAGATACAAAGATATGCTACGAAAATGTCCAAACCATGGTTTTAATTTGGGAGCACAAGTCAATTACTTCTATTCTAGACTCTTACCTACATGCCAAGCCAATGTCGATTCATCATCAAATGGTTCACTTGGAAACAAAACTATGAGAGAGGCTTATAATCTTTTTGAGGTTATAAGTGAACAAAGTGCAAGATGGCCAGACAGAAATATCCAAAAGAAACCAAATGGCGTTTTTGAAGTAGATTCTTATTCACTTATGTTGGCAAAAATTGAAGCTCTATCAAAAAAAGTCGAGGACATGTCTTTTTCAACTCCTCAATCTGTGAAGACGGTGCAAACTCCACAAGTTTCAGATCTTTCATGTGAAATTTGTGGAGCAACTCACAACAGCACTATGTGTCCCTTAGTGCAACAGGAGCAGTCATTCCCACCACCAGAACAAGTGGCCTATGCTCATAATTTCCAAAGGCAAGCATACAATCCTTACGGGCCAACATACAATCCAGGGTACAAAAATCATCCAAATTTTTCTTATGCAAACAACAACAATGTGTTGAATCCAACGCATCAAGAAAAGAAGCCCGGGTGGGAAGAAGCAATCACGAAGCTAGCCGAACAACAACTGAAGTATCAACAACACAATGATGCTTCAATTAAAAATCTGGAGACACAAGTTGGCCAAATGGCCAAAATACTTTCCGAAAGATCCCACGGCATGTTACCTAGCAATACGGAGGTAAATCCAAGAGAGAGTGTCCAGGCTATCACAACAAGAAGTGGAGTGTAGTTTCCCGAGATTTCTATGGAAAATCATCTGAAAAAACAAAAAAATAAACAAAGTCGAGAAACAGAAAAAGAATATGAATCAGGACCTTCATCTCGAAAAGGTACAGTTGCTACCAAATCTTATGTTCCACATATCCCTTTTCCTCAACGGTTGAAGTATCACAAGCTCGATGCGCAATTCGGCAAATTTGTGGAAATTTTCAAAAAGCTACATATCAACATACCTTTTGCCGATGCTCAAGCACAAATGCCAAGTTATGCCAAATTTATGAAAGATATTCTTTCTAACAAACGAAGGCTTGAAGAATATAAAACTGTCGTGCTAACAAAGGAATGTAGCGCAATACTACAAAATAAGTTCCCACCCAAGCTAAAAGATCCGGGAACTTTTACAATCCCGTGCACAATTGGTGAAGTGAATATTGACAAAGCTCTTTATGATTTAGGGGCAAGTATCAATTTGATGCCCCTGTCAATTTTCAACAAACTAAACTTGGGAGAAGCAAAAGCAACAACAGTTTCACTGCAATTAGCCGATCGGTCAATCAAATATCCACCTGGGATAATAGAAGATGTGCTAATCAAGGTTGATAAATTTATATTTCCAGCAGATTTTATCATCCTTGACATGGAGGAAGATCAGGATAATCCTATTATCTTGGGACGACCATTTCTTGCAACCGGACATGCTCTTATTGACGTCTATGAAGGAAAGCTAATTCTTAGAGTGCAAGACGAACATGCCACCTTTAATGTCCCAAAAACTTTGAATCATCCCTCCACATATGATTATTGTCTAAAAATTGATGCAATTGATGCCAGAATATGAACAACGTCTTGGGAATCTGACGTTAAAAGACCCAGTTTGCCAATTTGTGAGAAAATTGGATGGGAAGCTTCTCCCGGACTCTTAGAAGGCGTTTAAGACGTTTCTAAACATAAAATCGGAGGAAGATGTGAGCCACAATCACAACTACTGTACATACGCGTAAGTATCTTTTATTTTTGTCGTATGGTGAGATTTTCTGTATAAAAAATGTGATACGCGATACATGCATTCATTATTCTATTGAGTAGTTGAAGCGCAATTAACGCAATCACAGATTTGTTAAATAATTTTACCTTATTTTTCTCCTATAAATAAACATTGTGCTTGTTTCTTTTATTCATCCCTCAAACTTGTACTTTTCTCTTTTTCTATCAAATAAGTTTCTTTTCGAAAATGGAATCATCATCTTCCACAAAAAGATTTAACTCAGTCTGCATTTTTAGTGGAGCTAGTTATGGAACAGTGGCATGCTTTACTGCAGCAGCCCACAACTTGGGTCGTACCTTAGGAGAAAAATGCATTCATGTAGTTTACGGAGGAGGAAGTCTAAGATTAATGGGACGCGCTGCTGCTTATGCCTATATGGAAGGAGTAAAAGTGTTGGGAATAATTCCAAAACCTCTGGCTGAAAGTAAAATCACCGGGGCAACTATTGGAGATGAGTTTAGAGCTGTAAATATGCAAGATCGCATAACTCACATGATGAATAATTCTGGCGCCTTTATCACCCTTCCCGGTGGTTTTGGCACTCTTGAGGAACTTTTTCATGTGGTTACCAGAGCCCAGCTAAATGTTCATAAAAAACCAATAGGTCTGCTTAATGTCAATGGTTTTTTTGATGGTTTACTATCTTTCATCGACTACTCTGCTGAAAAAGATTTTTTTTTCGTAGCAGTTGTTCAACCACGCCACTTTCAAGAACAAATCTGCCACGACAAAATTTGTTGGTGATAGTCATCTCCATCAAAATAGCAACAAAAATCACCGTCATTGAAGGGCTTTTTTATTGTAGTGAGAAGAACTAATCAATAAACTCATTGAATTTGTTTCTCAACCAGATCCAGCTCTAGCTAATATTGTCTGGATGGAAGATTTTACCGTGAGAAAATAAAAAGTGGATTCATTCCTCTCCCTTTGATAACCCATGTCGGACCTCTTGTATTTTTACTTTCTGTCGTGTGTAAAAATCATGCTAAATGATGGCAGCTTAAGGAGTTTCTTCTTGATTTCTTGACGCGCATATATTCACGATTTATGTATTATTATTTTATTGCTGTAATTTTTATTATTTGTTTTTAATAAAAGCATTGATGGCAGCGTAAGGCGACTCTTCGGAATTTCCTGAAGCGCATCTTAAAAAAAGTGTTATACTTCCGGGTATATTTTATTTTTTATTTTTTTTTCTTCTGCTGTTTGCCTCATATATTTTTGCAGATCCAAAAAGGCGTTAGCTCAAGCATCAACTTTCATAACAGGGAGTATTCTGTTTTTCTCCCTTGCTTTTTATTATTATTTTTAAACTGAGCACAATTTCTTTTTCAAGTTTGGGGGTGGTGTGTTTTGATTATTTTGGTGTGTTTAGCTTTGATTATTGTGGTGTGTTTTGATTATTTTTGTTATTTGGCTTTGATTTTTTTCGGGGGTGGTGTGTTTGGTATTTTGGTGTGTTTAACTTTGATTATTGTGGTGTGTTTTGATTATTTTTTTTATTCGGCTTTGATGTATATATATATATATATATATATATATATATATATATTTATTTATTTATTTTGTTTATTTTGATTTGTGAGATTTCTAGATCTGGCCATAACACAAATAAATTAGCTATATACAAGCTTCTAAAATCGTTTTAACTGGTTAACAAAATGTATATTCCAAAATTTTTGAGCCTTAATCTCTCTTTCCAGGCCTTGTAGTTATCATGTAAAATCGAGTCATTCGTTACCTTGAGAAAAAAGAATCATTCGGTTGATGAAAAATAGAACTAAAATTTACTTAATTTGAGGAGTTTTTGATTTTTCATGCTTAGCTAATAAACGATTTTTCTGCAAAAATTCTATTCCATAAAAAAAAGAAGTCATTGGTGAAAGGAGGCTAGTTAAAAAAAAAGGGTGCTGAGCAGCAACAGCTGCCTAATTTTGGGGGTCCTAAAATAACAACGAAAAAAATAAAGGACTAACCATTGTTGGTGCGTAGCTGCCGTCTCACACGAGATGGAAAATGTGTGGGTGAAAAGAGCTACACGTTAGCAAATAACGGTGTGAAAGCTATCACCTAAAAAAAGATGGAAAATGTGTTGGTGAAAAGAGCTACACGTTAGCAAATAACGGTGTGAAAGCTATCACCTAAAAAAAAGATGAAAAATATGTTGGTGAAACGAGCTACACGTTAACAAGTAACGGTGTGAAAGCTATCACCTAAAAAAAGATGAAAAATGTGTTGGTGAAAAGAGCTACACGTTAGCAAATAACGGTGTGGAAGCTATCACTAAAAGGGATGTAGATTATGAGTAGATTTGAATTAATTGGTGGCTGAATTTCAATACACTCAATTTCGTGAACAATCACAATATTTGATGACGCCGATGGAATTCTTTTTCTTATTGAGTCAAAAAATAAATGAGTGATCGAGAGCAACCATTAAAGGGAGTCATGTGTGTCACGAGTGGAAAAGAAATAATCAACATTTTTGGGGGGAAACCTTGCATTTTGGAATTACAAAAATAAAACCGTGTTTTAACTTCAAAATCATTAGTAGATTTATTTTGAATCTTGATTCATTTCTACCTACTGTATAAAGCTGGTTATTGTGTATTAATGGAATTTTGATCTATTTTTCTCTTTATATATTATTATTTTTCTTATTTTGTGTCTTATTTTTTAATTTTATTTTGAGTGTGAATAATAAAGAGTCTTGCTCGGGACTAGCAAGAATTCAAGTTTGGGGGTGTGATAAGTGTTAGTTTTATACACTTATCTGTGATTAGTATTGATATATTTCACCCATAATTATGATCTAGTCTACTCGTTTTTGCTTTGAATTAATTAGTTTTTAATAATTTTATTTTTATAGGATGAAGATGTAAATTTAGTCTTAATCGGATTGAATTACTGATTTACTCAAGAAATAACATGTTTATAAAATATTCTCTTTATTGAATTTTTATGTATTCACGTTGTAGGGCTTTCCGAGACGAGTTCGGCAGTCTTTCCGGATTCAAAATCAGAGTTATATATCAAAAGTTATCATCCGAAGAAGATTTGGGGCGAAAACGCAAAGTCTAAGAAATTCTGGGCTGAAAATGAAGTCTGAAACTCCATACGGGCGTAACATCATAAAGTTACGGGCGTAACTCACATAGCAACTAATGTGCAAAAGCCGTACCCATGTTACGACCGTAACATCTGAAAGTTACTGCCGTAAGTCCTCATAGTTACAGTCGTAACTCCTCAAAGTTACTGCCGTAACTCTTGACAGATTTTTGATCATTTTTTAATCTTTTATACTTTTGGTCTATTATTGAGGGGATGACTGGCCTTGATCCAAACTAATGTAATAATGCTGGAGTTTTGGAGCTATTAAATGACTTTAGTTGTATAAATAGACCCCTTAGATCCATCATTCATCTTATTATTTTCTTATTTTGTAATACTTTTTCTTTGTGTGAAGAACACACTTGTGTTATTGAGAGTGTATGTGGTTTAGCTTATGTTATTGAGGGAGTTTATTGCTTCTTTCTCCTTTATCTACTAAGGGAGTTAGGATCAATTATTTCCCTTTTTCAACTATTAATGACCACTCAAGCTTGTAATATGTTGAATAAACCCTTCATGGGCTAAGTTATCCTTAGTTGGGATTATAAACAAGGTTTGTCATGTTATTTAAGTTTGTATAAAGATCTATTATGAATTACTTATTATTGTGTGTGATTTTCATTGTTTACCAATCTTTATTTATTTGGCCAATAAATGATGATATTTATGGTCTTCATATGTTTCGAAAGAAAATATGTTTGATTAGATCAAATGATCTTCACTCTAAGTTGTTCTAGGGGATAGAAATATACCTCTAGACCTTAGATTATTCTTTGAGTTATTTTCATAAAACCTAATGCTATGTACTGAAGTCAATCAACATAGAAATATAGTTGATTGATTCAATATATAAGGGGCGTTTTTGACATTCGAATGAAGAACCGTCTTTTTAAGGAAAATAAAATCTACATAACATAATAAGTAAATACATCTTATGATCTCTTATACATCTTATATAACTAATGATGAACTAAGTTTGTAATCCCAACTATTCCATTTTACCTTTTATTAATCTATTATTAGTGCAATCTTTTATTTCCTTAAATTTTAGAGCTATTATTGCATTTTCTTGCAATTGTCAAACCAAACTCTTAAATTGTGTGTTTCACTCATCTAGATCTCTATAACAAATAGATAAATAGTGTAAAATTCAATATATAACCTTACTTCCTCGTGGGATCGATAAACCGGACTCAAAAAGTCCACTTACAACTTGATATGATATCGTGCACTTGCGATAGTTATACAAAACACGTGTCAGCATGCTTCTATTAAGAAGGCACCATTTGAGGCTTTGTACAGGAGACGATGTAGATCGCCACTCTTGTGGGACGACGCACCCGAACTGATTAGTACTGAATTGGATTTACTAGTCAAGACGAAAGAGAAGATCGCCCTGATTCATGATAGGTTCTTGACTGCCCAGAGTAGACAAAGTTGCATGCCGATATATGTCTCCACCCGTTGGAGTTTGAGGTTGGGGACCATGTGTTTATGAAGGCGTCGCCGACTCTGGGAGTTTACCGCTTCGCCCGGAAGGGTAAACTTAGTCCGAGATGCATAAGACCATTCAAGATTTTAGAGCGAGTAAGAGATCTTGCATATCGATTGGGTTTGCCACCATCTTCGAATCACGTGCATAGAATATTTCGTGTATCCCTGTTGAGAAAATACGTACCGGATCCTAAACACATTATCGATTTTGAGGAGATTGAGCTAGATCCTGACATCACCTTTAAGGAGAGACTGGTTCAGATTTTAGAGCGTCGAGTAAAATAACTTGGACACAAAACCATTCCTATGGTTAAGGTGCAATTCTTGAGGCATGGATCATAGGAGGCCACGTGGGAGATAGAAGAAAATATGAAGTCGAGATGTGTAATAGCCAGATTAATTATTGAGTATTTCATCTGTTGTTGAACCCTGTAATATTCGGAATTGTGATATCGATAAATGAAGTATGATATTTCTCGTATTTGTATCCTTGTACATGAGTATGGCAACATGTAAATTTCCCATGCAAATACGTGATAACGTACGTTAACAAGGAAGCTTAACGTACACTATCAGTTGGAGTTAGCGTACGCTACGAATGTAGCGTAGCATGCGTTAACCAGCCAATAATTGAGCTGCGCGGCTAGCACATGCGCCAGCCAGACATGGGTCCGGATAAGATTCCCGCGGGTGAACCTGGACAGTTTTGGAGTCAACGCTCGTTAGCGTACGCTACGCTAAACAGTTAACGTACAGAAACATTATAAAAGGGACATCACCCCATTTTATTTTGTTTACATTTTCTTCACTTGTCCTTCATTTCTTAGAAGTCAGAGAGAGCCTCCCCTCATTCATAAACACATATAAACCATCTCTACATAATCATTGAATATTGGAGATTACTTATACTTGATCATTGAAGTGGAGAATCATTTTGGATTGTCACACAAGCAACCAGAGTTGGATTCTACCTATTGTCTCGGTGTTTTCTTCATCTTAAGGTATGTTAATACTATCTCCAATCTTGGATTCGTGTTATTAAGAATATAATGATCATGCTATCAAGATATTAATTTCCACAGATGAATTATTCAAACAATCATCATGTTTAAAGGTTGGAATGTTTATGCTTAAGATATCGTCGTTGAAAACATCATAGTTGGAATCCTATCACGTCAAATGATGAGAGAAATATTCTGAGATTGATATTCCGTATTGAATAACATTGCCATATTGATCGTAGACTTGGAGTGTATATCACTTTTGTTAAACGGATTTAAGAAAGAATCATCGAAGGTTATATCTTTTCTTATAAGTTGGATTTGTTAGTCATCTTTATAGTGAAATCTGAATGTACTGATGATATTAGAATCTAACGCATCAACCTTAGATCACCGAACTTTGCATGACAATTTTTAATCATAATTGGTATGATCACTATCATGATAAATGTATCCTTGAATTCGAAGATGTTTGAATCCGTAAGATCATTCGTAATTGTATGAGCATGATATGTATGGAGATAACGTACATTAATCACCGAGGATTTCGTAAGCTTCATCACAGTTAGAACAGTCGTCTGCCCAGTGAGGAACTGTCATACATGTTTACCGTACGCTAAGCTATGTAGTTAATGTACGCTATCGGGCATAGTTAACGTACGGTACGCTTGGTACGTAACGTACGTTATATCATTAAACGAGTCAGTCGACTGATCAGTGAGGGACTGACAGTGCATGGTTAGCGTACGCTAGACTTCGTATTTTGCGTGCGCTAACAAGTAGGCTTAACGTACGTTACACAGGGTACGTAACGTACATTAAGCAAGTCAGGCAGGTTACGTTTTATGAACTTCCGACCGTAATTTGGATTGTTAAACATTCGTATGACGTGAAATGAATTCTAAATTATTTCTTTTGTTAAGGTTCGAGCTTAGCAACGTGATTGATCGAAGAGAGCGACCTTCGAGCATTTTGATATTCGTGGGAGTATTATTCTTGTCATCGAATCGAGGCAAGTACTTTAATTGTTCTATGTCTTGATTTTATACATATTGTTGTGCATATATGTTGTTGTTGTATGTCCACCTCGTGTTGGTCCGACGGGATCATCGAGGGATCTATGCTAGCGTGCGCTGGATCATCGGATGGGTTTTTCCACCACGGGTTGGTCTAACGGGATCATCGTGGGTTCTAGGCAGTGAACGCTGGATCGTCGGAATTACCATGTGTATGTTGTGATATCATGTTGTGATCATCATATGTGTATGTTATTTATGAGTTTCTCGTAGGAGGAGACTCGTTGGTATTTTATCATACATGTTATTATTATTCTTCATGAGATGTTGAATAATATGTTGTGGGACTTGTACTAGTATCATTGTGCTAACCCCTTCGGGGGTGAACATTTATTTGTGTTCAGGATCCAGGAGAGCGGGGAAACAACCACTGGAGCTGCATGACGACGAGGGTGCAGAGTGATGTTCCGGCCGGGTTTATTCGTCTGTTGATTGTGTTGTTTTAATAAGTACTCGAGTACGTCGTTGTTTGTGATGATTTGGATTTGGTGATGTATTAATACTCTTCCTTTGGATATTTGTATCCTCAGTATTGACCAGAACTGTTTGTATTTTATTTCAGTTACTTTCATACGTTAGTGTCTGTTGTTGTCTTTTTATTTATTCAGCCTTGTAAATTCTTATGTAAAGGATTTACGGCACTATAATATTCCTGAATATATCGGGGGTGTTATAGAATATGGTATCGGAGCTAAGATTATGGGTATCTTGGCCATTGGGTTAAAATAGGGGTCAAGTATGTCTTTTGAGGTAACCGACCGCGAATAACATCACTGTACTGCCTACGTCTTCGTGCGAGCGGTGGTTGTAAGTTCCTAAACTCTATCTCGTCATTTACATGTTATACTTCTTTATACTTGAACATTGGAATCATATTGTTTCCTGTATATTGAGTATTTATGCTTACAGTATATTGAGAGGTGGACGTGGACGTGGTCGCGGTCATGAAGGCGGACGAAGGAATGCCGAAAGAGAAGCTTCACCTTCAAATCAGGCCAGTCATAGCTCAGGCGAGCCACAAAGATCTATTAACAATGAACCGGAACCTGCTGTGCCCAAAATCATTCGTCAGGTGGTGAACCAGATGACTCAGTTCGCCCAGGTCATGGACCGAATGCAGGTGGCAGGGAGATCGACAGCAAGGTATCCCAGACTTGGGAAATCGAGGTGACCGATGGCTGCAAGAGGTGGCGAAGATGCAACCACCTAAATTCGACAGTATTTCTGAGACTCCCACCTGGGATCATTGGTTGAAGGAATTGGAGAAAATCTTTGCCGGGATGACCGGAGAGCCTCTATTACTCAGTACTTTCTGATAGGGGAAGCGTCCGAGTGGTGGCAAGCCATCCGGCCTGTAGATCATGATGCTGACTGGACAGAATTTAAATTGATGATGGAAGCTCAGTACTACCCTCGTCCTGTGAGGGAAGCCAAAGTTCGGGAGTTTTTCTCCGCTCATCCTTCAGATGTGCCAGTATCTCAGGCAATTAAGACGTTTAACCAGCAGCTAGCATTTGTTCGACATCTGGTCAGAACAGATGCAGAAATGATGATCCATTTTGATATGAGAATGAAACCAGAAATCTAGAGGTACATGTCCGGTTTTGAATGTACCACTCTCCGTCAATACCAGGATAAAGCGTTGGCGTATGAAATCAAGGAAGAAGCAATGGAGAAGTTTGCAGAATCTAAGAAGCAGAAAGTCTCCGGTAGTTTCACGGATCACAAGAGTATTGGGCCCCGTAAGGCCCAGTCATCCTTTCATTATTTCAAGAAACCTCCGCACCCATCTAAGAGCGGAAAGAACTTCGGAGCAGCATCAGCCATAACGGATGTAACCAGGAAGTTCTTTAACTATGCCCAGACGGGGCACTATCGATGAAATTGCCCCCTACCTGCCGTGACTTTCTCTTATTGTGGTCGTGAGGGACATCACGCGGTGTTCTGTGAAGAGGCTGCAAATTCTTTTAGAGCCCTTACATAACAGCCAGTTCAGAAGGAAGCCAGTATCCAACAGACGCAACAAAGTGTTCAGCTGCCCCAGAATTTTGGTCGCGGACGAGGCAGAGGACAGTGGGACCGAAAGGGGACATCGAGTGCCGGATCCGTTCCCCCACGTCTGTTAGAGATGAGGAGAACAAACGATCAGGATGCTGCTGTCGCATCAGGTACTGTTCAGATCCTTTCACAGCCAGTTAGCGTTTTATTCGATACAGGAGCTACACATTCATTTATATCCATGTCTTGTGTAAATCTTTTGAATATTTCTGGTTTTCATAATTGTGAGCCTTATGTTGTGGGATTACCGAGTGGAGAGAGGACTGTTGGAAACTTAGAAACTAGAGATTTCCCTGTATCATTTGGAGGCAGAGAGTGGCCCTCAAATCTGATTGTGATAGAAATGCAAGGAGACGACCTGATACTCGGAGATGTTTGGCTTAATCGATATGGAGCTGTTGTAAACTACCTAAAGAGGAATATCTCAGTGATAGCTGACGATGGTTCCGAAATACTTTTTGAAGGATGGAAACCATGGAGCTCGGGAAAGATGATCAAGGCAATGAAAGCTGTCAAATTGTTGAAACAGGGCTGTACTGGATACTGATGTTACGCAATGAATAAAGAAGACGGAAAAGTGGAACATTCATCCATTCCTGTTGTGAACGAACTTCCGGATGTATTTCCTGACGAATTACCTGGACTACCTCCACTACGGGATGTGGAATTCACCATCGAGCTGGAACCAGGAGCTACACCAATTTATAAGGCACCATATCGTATGGCACCTACTGAGATGTACGAATTGAAGAAGCAACTGGGAGAATTACTGGACAAAGGCTATATCCAGCCAAGCATCTCGCCCTGGGGAGCACCAGTTCTTTTCGTTCGGAAGAAGGATGGATCGCTTCGATTGTGCATTGACTATTGAGAGCTGAACAAAATGACGATCAAGAACAAATATATGTTGCCACAGATCGATGATTTATTTGACCAGCTACAAGGAGCAACGGTGTTTTCTAAGATCGATCTGAGATCAGGATATCATCAGCTGAGGATTAAGGAATCTGATGTTCCGAAGTCAGCATTTAGAACTCGTTATGGACATTATGAATATGTAGTGATGCCATTTGGTCTCACTAATGCACCTGCCGTGTTTATGCAATTGATGAATCGAGTGTTCATAGAATATTTGGACAAGTTTGTGGTTATATTCATTGATGACATTCTGGTTTATTCTAAGAGCCATGAAGAACATGCGCAGCATTTGCGGATTGTTCTAGACCTTCTGAGAAACGAGCAATTGTACGCCAAGCTTTCTAAGTGTGAATTCTGGCTAAAGGAAGTAATGTTCCTCGATCATATGGTATCAGCAGAAGGAGTCCGAGTAGACCCCAGAAAATCAAAGCAGTTATGGATTGGAAGCCTCCTAAGAACGTGAAAGAAGTCCGGAGTTTCTTAGGACTTGCTGGATATTATCGTCGGTTTGTGGAAGGGTTTTCCAAAATTACCCACCCACTTACTTGACTACAACAGAAAACTCAAAAGTTTGAGTGGAATGAGATGTGCCAGAATAGCTTTGATGAATTGAAGAAGAGATTGACGACGGCACCAATTTTAGCACTCCCACAGAGAACTGGAGGATTCATAGTTTATAGTGATGCTTTGAACCAAGGACTTGGATGTGTATTGATGCAGAATAAGAAGGTGATCCCCTATGCATCAAAACAACTGAAACCTTATGAAGTAAATTACCCAACGCATGATTTGGAGCTGGCAGCAGTAGTTTTTGCTTTGAAAATCTGGAGACACTACCTATATGGGACTCACTGTCAAATCTTTACGGATCACAAGAGTCTCAAATACATCTTCAGTCAGAAAGAGTTGAACATGCGGCAAAGGAGATGGCTGGAACTGATTAAGGACTACGACTTGGAGATTCTTTATCATCCAGGCAAAGCAAATGTAGTGGTCGATGCATTTATCCGCAAGCCTGTTTCTATTCAGATGCTGGAGACTCTGACATCCCAGCTCAACATTCAACGAGAATTGATTCGCGAAGGAATTGAAGTATGGTTGCAAAGAGTCCAAGGACAACTGTGTGATGGAAATAACTTCGTCGTTAACCGAAGAAATCAAATCTAAGCAAGTAGATGATCCTCTGATGATTCAGTTACGTGATGAAGTGATCAAGGGAAAGGCCCCAGGATTTGTAATTCATGATGATGGAGTATTGAGATTCCAGAGCCGACTTTGCATTCCTGATGTCGATGTTCTAAGGCAGACAATTATGAAGGAAGCTCACAGCATGCCCTATTCTATCCACCCAGGCACCAGCAAGATGTATAAGGACCTGAAGCAAAACTTCTGGTGGGGCAACATGAATAAAGATGTATCGGATTTTGTCTCGAAATATTTGACTTGTTAGCAGGTTAAGATCGAGCATCAATGACCTGCCGGAATGCTAAATCCGCTCCTAATTCCTGAATGGAAATGGGAGGACATATCGATGGACTTTATCACTAATATGCCGAGAACCAAGACAGGAATGAACATGACTTGGGTAATAGTTGATCGTCTAACCAAATCGGCTCATTTTATAGGCATTAAGGACACGTGGGGACCCGAGAGGTTGGCACGAGTATTTATTTCAAAGATAGTCCGATTGCATGGTACGCCGGAGACCAGTATTTCTGACCGAGATGGACGCTTTGTGTCTTATTTTTGGAAAGCAGTTCATAAGGTCTTGGGAACCGAATTGAACTTCAACACAGCTTATCACCCGCAGTCAGACGGACAATCCAAGAGGACTATTCAAACGGTGGAAGACATGCTGTAACACCCCCAGATCCAACCGGGAATATTATAGCGCCGTGGGCCCCGAGATGGAACCCACAAGGCTGAAGGAAATTTTCGCAAACATTTACAAAACGCCCAAGAGGCTAACGACGGTATTATCTATTAAAACCGTTCGAAGATTTATAAAACTCGTTTATCAAACCGTCGTAAAAACTCATTTGAAACCACAAGGCCCGAATTGCCAAGACTCAACAGTTTAAGAACATACCTTAAGCTATCGCTTACACGTACTGACAGAATAGATTTAGAAAATGATTGCCAAAGTAACCTAAGTTACCAGATACCAAAAAGGTCATAAAAAAAATACTCACGCAGCGGATAAAGACAAACAATTAAAATACTCTAGCAGCGGAATACAACAACTGATCAGAAACTCAAAACACAAATACATGCCCTTGCCAGTATCCTCCGGGAAGTTCATCTCTCCACGACCGCTACAAGCTTGATAATCCAAGAACCTAAAAAGAAAGCTCACGACGGGGTCAGCCATAATATCCAACAATGATAACCATCACATCTCGTCAATAATTACATATCAATGGAAATACTAAGTAAGAATACGACCAATGAAATCTTACCGTCGTAACTTTACGAAAATCCACGATTCATATCCTTAACAACACATTAAGATAATACCGAATTATCTGTACGGTATCTCAACAATACTCAAGGTTCTCAAAACATTATCATAACTCGGGATACGGAAATTATACTAACTCTGGCCAATTTAATCCATCGGATAACGTCGACAATTCCAATACGATAATCGATTGTCCATCAAAGACAAGTACCAAGGATATACGGAACATACCTCAAGATACGAAATACCATTACCATCGCGTCAGTCTAATCCGAGATCAGATCAACACAACATACGAACATGGTCCTAACACAAGACCTACAAATGCATACTCATATGACAACGTCAAAATGCTCACAACAATAACAACAATGTATACTTATGGCAAACCCATAATATACATATGCACAACAACAATACATATGGTAATCCATCGATCCAGCAGACACAACTATAGATTCCCATGATGATCCCGTCGGACCAAAGCATGGTGGCATTACATGTCCAACGATCCAGCGCACACGGCTATAGATTCCCATGATGATTCCCGTCGGAGCAAAGCATGGTGGACATATGACAACAATGCACAACCGCACAAAACAACGATACACTATGTACGACAACAACAATGCACAAATGCATGACAACAACGATACACGAATGTATCACGACATGATCGACACAAATGACAAAAATGATTAGAGTACTTGCTCCGAGTCCTTCGAGAGCAATCTCGATGTCCAAACCATCACGAACCATTATTCGAATATTCGACGATCCAAAATGTCACGAATGGTAGATAATTCACGTCTTCGTCTATACAACAACATATCTTCGATACCAAGTATACCAACAATAAATGTGAATCCTATACCTTATGATTAAATTCCCAAAACTCGAATACAACCTATAATCCCAAATCCCTTGTGATTACGATTATAAACATTGCTATACGAATTATAAACGAATGAAACTGAAACCATTTATTAAATATTACAACCGAGCAAGTAATAACTTGCCTCGATACCGATGAAGTCATTACCAATTCCATTGCCGTCATCTACAAGTCCTTCGGTCCCGACCAAAGCAATTCACGAACATACTCGAGCTCGACCGCAACACGGTTGTAATCACCGATCAATATTCTAAACCTATTACGATGTCGATAGACAACAAGTTTGATAACAATCAACAATCGATAAAACCAATTCACAAACCCAACGGCTCGACAATATCTCGATTAAACACTAGTCGAATCAATCCTACTCAAACCAAGTACGAATTTACAACCACAACACGAAAATCGCACTTTACGGCTTCTTAGCGCACGTTAATCACCTAACGTAGCGTGCGCTAAGTTGCTCCCATTAGCGCGCGCTAGGCGATGGCGTAGCGTGCGCTAATGCCGGGCAGATGCATGTTTTCGGATACCGATCAACTTATGGCGATTTCAAGAACACGAAGTGATTGAATCATGTTCAAAGCTATCAAAACAACGAAATCCGATATCCTTTAACATATAAACAATCATCCAACTTATAATCCAAGTTCTATATCCATATATCATCTTCCTTAATATTAATACACGAAACGTCAAGAACGTAACCACACATCCTTAATCTTCCATTACAAAGAGTAATCATCTACAATAACATCAACATCCGAAGCGAGGAGAAGGATTAATCCACTTATCTCAAGAAAACGAACGACACAATCTAAATCACAAGAATTATATTAATATCATCATACTCCTTAATCCATCTCATAATCATGCTTGTCAAACTTGTTTATGTAATAATCATCAACATTCAATCCAAAACGAAATCCAAAGATGAAAAGTGATTACCTTTATGAAGGAATGGATTGATTTCCAAGGTTGAATCCATTTCCAAGAATCACCAATGATTTCAAGAACAAAGCTTTAATCCATGATTTCCATCTTTAATCTTGTTAAAGATCACCACCTCACCGTGCTTGGGAACCTCAAGAACCTCCCAAAGCTCTCTCTATCGACTGAAAGTGAAAGAATGGACGAAATGCTTCATAATACCCGTCTGTCCCTTATATAGACTGCATTACTAGCGTGCGCTAACATCTCATGTTTAGCGTGCGCTAACTGACCTTTGTTAGCGTGCGCTATCGTAGTCCAGAGACTACTGTCTGGCTTCGTACATGAGCTTACGTACGTAATGCCCATGCATTAGCGTACGTAATTTACACTCTCTAGCGTACGCAAGTCCTTGCGTTTAGCGTGCGCTAACATCAGTTGACTCGTTTGTCTGTATGCTCCGAACACGGGTCCACACGCCGACAGCTCTGACTAGGATAAGATTCCTTTTTGTCCAATATACAGTTAGCGTGCGCTAATCAACATGCATTAGCGTGCGCTAACACTACATTACAACATCCGTTGACTTATCAGAACGTGCGCCGAAAGCAGCCGGGTCCACACGCAGATTCCTTCCGATGCATGCGCACTAGCGACGCTAACCTATAAACGTGGCGTGCGCTAATCGCACTGCGATAGCGTGCGTTATGCATGAATATCGGCGTGCGCTAATAAGGCTATACTTAGCCATTTTCAGCTATTCTTGTCCAACGTCTCAACATACGAATACGAACATACGGCATCCGAATATATATACTTCTTAAATGTAATTGTCAACCAAGTACGATAATTGTACCAATACGGATGTCTCAGTCCTTCATTTATTTTATCCATCCGTACGGATACCACCTTTGTACAACATAACTCGGATAAAATAATGTTAAATAATGATAGTAGAATTTTCGGATATTACATACTACACCACTTAAAATAAGTTTCGTCCTCGAAACTTGCAATCCATCATAAAACGAACAACCATCTTTATTCAACCCAAAATATCCCAAAACCATCACGACAACGATTTATCATCATCATTACCGAATATCCAAAAGAGCATACTTCCAAATACGCAGTCGACGATCTCCGGAGATACTAGCCAGCGTTCTCACGATACAGTCTCAATACGCTACGATCACAATTCCCGATTCTCCACAAAATATATCATCTTCGGATCAAACAATCCGCCCGAATCAAATTACATGCTTTGATTACATAATCAAGTCTCAATTCGATAAAACGAATAATATCCGATGTATCCGTGAAACAACCGCTCAATACAATGGCAACGAATCCCGAAACATCGATAGACATTCTGAACGCTCAGATGATCACCAACAATGATCAACAATCAACCGAATTTATCATCGACATGATAAATTCCAATCTGACCAACCAGAGGTCAAAACACAATCGAGAATATCATCAACGTGATAAACTCCAATACAACCAACGAACGATCAACGGAAATCGAGAATACCTTCACACGGTAAACTCCAACACTATCAACACAGAACCACAGAAACAGATATACGAAAAAGCAAAATTCTCAAAACGACACACCGATCACATACAGTGGATCTCAATAAACATACCCAACTGGCGAACATTTCCCTCGGCATACGAACAACGAGTCGCAAATCGACGAACATATCAATTCATACAAGGGGCGGGAACGACCACTCAATATCCAAAACAACCAGCATGGGGTCACCATCCCCATATTTACACTTACAAAGAAATCATTCAAAGATCACTATGGTAAGATTACGCTACTACCGCACCAATGGAATCACGTAGCACCTATGTCCCGGTTTCACAAAATCCACAGTTCCAAAATTACATCCTGTGCATGAATCTACAACACACTGACATATCTCTCTCATCCGATAAATCAACCGATCATCCGTGGATTACAAAACTACCATACTAACGTTCGAATCTCTTTTCCTCGTACCATACGATGTCTTATCCGATTCGTGAATCTCATTCGAGAACTTCACCACGATATGCATTATGCATTAAATGCGTATGTACATCAATCACGTTTTCAAAACCAAGATGAAATCATATATTCTTGTCAAAAGACAAATTTTGAAAATTCTTTCAAAATTTTCAAAACTCGAAACATAAATTTTGGTAAGACCACCAAATCAATTCTCGAAAAATAAATCGGCTCGCGGTGCCAAGTATTTGATATGATTTCCTTCGAATCCACACGATTTGAAGTTTTAAAATAAAAACTATGCAAATGATTGACCACATCCGTACTCCTATATACCAATCCGGCTCGTCACCAATATCCACTGATATTCCATCGGAAAACCACACGATCGAGTTCCAAAATCTCAATATATAAATTCCGACTAAACTCCTTTTCCTCAAATGACTTGCAACGTCGGTCATTAACCCATCTGGATCACCTTAAATATGGTATGGCGTAATATTGAAACAAATCCACACAGTGAAAGACTTCCCGAGAGGTTCAATTTGAACAAGTAAACCAAAGCCTCGAAAGGCGGAAATAACATAGGTAAACGATTGGTAAAGTGTTTTACAAGTCTCGGGAGTTTTAAGAAAACAGAAAAGCCGTTTGAAACATTAGGGTCTTAGCAGTAACTCGTTCTGCATTACAAAAAGTTTAAAAAGTAGAAAACCCCTTTTCGGACTTCAAGTCCTGAGTTATAAAACCATTTCAAAATCGATTGGGTCTCGGCCCAAAATCATTTTCCGTAAAACATCCGTAAAATATTCATTTTGAAAAGTATCATTTTCAAATGCTCAAATCAGTTCATGTATCTCAAATGAATTAACATGCTACATGTTCTTCTCAACAATCCATAGTCCTTCTCCCGATTACACAATTCTGTTCCAAAATCTAGCTGATATACTGATTTCCAAAATCATAACTTCTCAAGATCATCAATCCTATCCCAACTCTGTCACCTTATATTGAAATGCATAATATCTGCTGAATCTCAAAACATATCAACTTAGAACGGCAGTAAATCTCAATGAAATTCAAAAAAAATCCGAATACTTACATATCGTGAAGCCGACGATTCCCCGTGATACTGGCACATGTCTAGACTCAAGAAAATACTCGACACAGGTATTTTCAAAACTCACGTTTTGCAAACTCAGTTCAACTCGAGAAAACAACACAGCTCTATCTGAAGAAACAAGTTAATACTATTTGTAATATTTTATAACTTGTCAAGTACTACACTGGCAAATCGCACAACGCATAAGCCCGAGTGAACAACAAAAACTCACGGCTCCAATATTTTTCAATCGACAACTCAAATGACGCGACAGAAACACGACCCAACTCGACCCAAATGCCTAGGTTTTCTCAACCTAAGCTCTGATACCATATTCTGTAACACCCCCAGATCCAACCGGGAATATTACAGCGCCGTGGGCCCCGAGATAGAACCCACAAGGCTGAAGAAAATTTTCGCAAACATTTACAAAACGCCCAAGAGGCTAACGACGGTATTATCTATTAAAACCGTTCGAAGATTTATAAAACTCGTTTATCAAACCGTCGTAAAAACTCATTTGAAACCACAAGGCCCGAATTGCCAAGACTCAACAGTTTAAGAACATACCTTAAGCTATCGCTTACACGTACTGACAGAATAGATTTAGAAAATGATTGCCAAAGTAACCTAAGTTACCAGATACCAAAAAGGTCATAAAAAAAATACTCACGCAGCGGATAAAGACAAACAATTAAAATACTCTAGCAGCGGAATACAACAACTGATCAGAAACTCAAAACACAAATACATGCCCTTGCCAGTATCCTCCGGGAAGTTCATCTCTCCACGACCGCTACAAGCTTGATAATCCAAGAACCTAAAAAGAAAGCCCACGACGGGGTCAGCCATAATATCCAACAATGATAACCATCACATCTCGTCAATAATTACATATCAATGGAAATACTAAGTAAGAATACGACCAATGAAATCTTACCGTCGTAACTTTACGAAAATCCACGATTCATATCCTTAACAACACATTAAGATAATACCGAATTATCTGTACGGTATCTCAACAATACTCAAGGTTCTCAAAACATTATCATAACTCGGGATACGGAAATTATACCAACTCTGGCCAATTTAATCCATCCGATAACGTCGACAATTCCAATACGATAATCGATTGTCCATCAAAGACAAGTACCAAGGATATACGGAACATACCTCAAGATACGAAATACCATTACCATCGCGTCAGTCTAATCCGAGATCAGATCAACACAACATACGAACATGGTCCTAACACAAGACCTACAAATGCATACTCATATGACAACGTCAAAATGCTCACAACAATAACAACAATGTATACTTATGGCAAACCCATAATATACATATGCACAACAACAATACATATGGTAATCCATCGATCCAGCGCACACAGCTATAGATTCCCATGATGATCCCGTCGGACCAAAGCATGGTGGCATTACATGTCCAACGATCCAGCGCACACAGCTATAGATTCCCATGATGATTCCCGTCGGATCAAAGCATGGTGGACATATGACAACAATGCACAACTGCACAAAACAACAGTACACAATGTACGACAACAACAATGCACAAATGCATGACAACAACGATACACGAATGTATCACGACATGATCGACACAAATGACAAAAATGATTAGAGTACTTGCTCCGAGTCCTTCGAGAGCAATCTCGATGTCCAAACCATCACGAACCATTATTCTGAATATTCGACGATCCAAAATGTCACGAATGGTAGATAATTCACGTCTTCGTCTATACAACAACATATCTTCGATACCAAGTATACCAACAATAAATGTGAATCCTATACCTTATGATTAAATTCCCAAAACTCGAATACAACCTATAATCCCAAATCCCTTGTGATTACGATTATAAACATTGCTATACGAATTATAAACGAATGAAACTGAAACCATTTATTAAATATTACAAACTGAGCAAGTAATAACTTGCCTCGATACCGATGAAGCTGTTACCAATTCCATTGCCGTCATCTACAAGTCCTTCGGTCCCGAACAAAGCAATTCACGAACATACTCGAGCTCGACCGCAACACACGGTTGTAATCACCGATCAATATTCTAAACCTATTACAGTAATCGATAGACAACAAGTTTGATAACAATCAACAATCGATAAAACCAATTCACAAACCCAACGGCTCGACAATATCTCGATTAAACACTAGTCGAATCAATCCTACTCAAACCAAAGACGAATTTACAACCACAACACGAAAATCCGCACTTTACGGCTTCTTAGCGCACGTTAATCACCTAACGTAGCGTGCGCTAAGTTGCTCCCATTAGCGCGCGCTAGGCGATGGCGTAGCGTGCGCTAATGCCGGGCGAATGCATGTTTTCGAGATACCGATCAACTTATGGCGATTTCAAGAACACGAAGTGATTGAATCATGTTCAAAGCTATCAAAACAACGAAATCCGATATCCTTTAACATATAAACAATCATCCAACTTATAATCCAAGTTCTATATCCATATATCATCTTCCTTAATATTAATACACGAAACGTCAAGAACGTAACCACACATCCTTAATCTTCCATTACAAAGAGTAATCATCTACAATAACATCAACATCCGAACGAGGAGAAGGATTAATCCACTTATCTCAAGAAAACGAACGACACAATCTAAATCACAAGAATCATATTAATATCATCATACTCGGTAATCCATCTCATAATCATGCTTGTCAAACTTGTTTATGTAATAATCATCAACATTCAATCCAAGCGAAATCCCAAAGATGAAGAGTGATTACCTTTATGAAGGAATGGATTGATTTCCAAGGTTGAATCCATTTCCAAGAATCACCAATGATTTCAAGAACAAAGCTTTAATCCATGATTTCCATCTTTAATCTTGTTAAAGATCACCACCTCACCGTGCTTGGGAACCTCAAGAACCTCCCAAAGCTCTCTCTATCGATTGAAAGTGAAAGAATGGACGAAATGCTTCATAATACCCGTCTGTCCCTTATATAGACTGCATTACTAGCGTGCGCTAACATCTCATGTTTAGCGTGCGCTAAGGCTTTAGCGTGCGCTAACTGACCTTTGTTAGCGTGCGCTATCGTAGTCCAGAGACTACTGTCTCGCTTCGTACATGAGCTTACGTACGTAATGCCCATGCATTAGCATACGTAATTAAAACTCTCTAGCGTACGCAAGTCCTTGCGTTTAGCGTGCGCTAACATCAGTTGACTCGTTTGTCTGTATGCTCCGAACACGGGTCCACACGCCGACAGCTCTGACTAGGATAAGATTCCTTTTTGTCCAATATACAGTTAGCGTGCGCTAATCAACATGCATTAGCGTACGCTAACACTACATTACAACATCCGTTGACTTATCAGAACGTGCGCGGCGGTAGGATCCACACGCAGATTCCTTCGATCATGCACTAGCGTACGCTAACCTATAAACGTAGCGTGCGCTAATCCTGCACGATAGCGTGCATTATGCATGAATATCAGCGTGCGCTAATAAGGCTATACTTAGCCATTTTCAGCTATTCTTGTCCAACGTCTCAACATACAGAATACGAACATACGGCATACTGAATACATATACTTCTTAAATGTAATTGTCAACCAAGTACGATAATTGTACCAATACAGATGTCTCAGTCCTTCATTTATTTTATCCATACTGTACAGATACCACACTATACAACATAACTCGGATAAAATAATGTTAAATAACAGTAGTAGAATTTTCGGATATTACACATGCTAAGGTCTTGTGCCTTATATTGGTCAGCTGATTGGGAAGTTCATCTACCGTTGATTGAATTAACTTACAACAATAGTTGGCATGCTTCCATTAAGATGGAACCGTTTGAGGCATTATATGGGAGGAGATGCAGATCGCCCCTATGTTGGGACGATTCATCAAACTTGATCGGGATGGAACCAGAATTAATCGTACAGACACGAGAGAAGATAGCCTTGATTTGTGAAAGGCTGTTGACCGCCCAGAGTCGACAGAAATCTTATGCATATGTACACCGTCGCCCATTGAAGTTTAGTACTGGAGATCACGTACTTTTAAAGGTTTCTCCTACTCGGAAAATCTTTTGTTTCGGAAGAAAGGGGAAGTTGAGTCCGAGATATATCGGACCGTTCGAGATTCTTGAGAGAGTTGGGGAGTTAGCATACAGATTGGCATTACTGCCGTCATTGAGCCATGTTCATAACATGTTCTACATATCCCAGTTACGGAGATATATACCAGATCCTAGTCATGTCATTGATTTCGGTGAGATCGAGGTCGCTCAAGATGGAACGTTTGAAGAAAGACCGATCAGGATACTCGAGAGTCGAGTTAAGCAATTGAGGAGCAAACCGATCACCTTGGTTAAGGTTCAGTGGTAGCGCCATGGAATGGAAGAAGCCACTTGAGAAACGGAAGATAGCATGAGGTCCAGATATCCAGAGTTATTTTCGTCTTGAGTTTCGGGACGAAACTCCTTTTTAGTAGGAGAGTATGTAATAGCCGGATCAATTATTGAGTATTTCATCTGTTGTTGAACCCTGTAATATTCGGAATTGTGATATCGATAAATGAAGTATGATATTACTCGTATTTGTATCCTTGTACATGAGTATGGCAACATGTAAATTTCCCATGCAAATACGTGATAATGTACGTTAACAAGGAAGCTTAACGTACGCTATCAGTCGGAGTTAGCGTACGATACGAATGTAGCGTAGCGTGTGTTAACCAGCCAATAATTGAGCTGGGCGGCTAGCACATGCGCCAGCCACAGATGGGTCCGGATAAGATTTCCGCGGGTGAAACCTGGACAGTTTTGGATTCAATGCTCGTTAGCGTACGCTGAGGATAGTAAGGTAGCATACGCTAAATAGTTAACGTACAGAAACATTATAAAAGGGACAACACCCCATTTTATTTTGTTTACGTTTTCTTCACTTGTCCTTCATTTCTTGGAAGTCACAGAAAGTCTCCCCTCCTTCATAAACACATATAAACCATATCTACATGATCATTGAAGATTGGAGATTACTTATACTTGATCATTGAAGTGGAGAATCATTTTGGATTGTCACACAAGCAACCGGAGTTGGATTCTACCTATTGTCTCGGTGTTTTCTTCATCTTAAGGTATGTTAATACTATCTCCAATCTTGGATTTGTGTTATTAAGCATATAATGATCATGCTATCAAGATATTAATTTCCACTGATGAATTATTCAAACAATCATCATGTTTAGAGGTCAGAATGTTTATGCTTAAGATATCGTCGTTGAAAACATCATAGTTGGAATCCTATCACGTCAAATGATGAGAGAAATATTCTGAGATTGATATTCTGTATTGAATAACATTGCCATATTGATCGTAGACTGGGAGTGGATATCACTTTTGTTAAACGGATTTAAGAAATAATCATCGAAGGTTGTATCCTTTCTTATAAGTTGGATTTGTTAGTCATCTTTATAGTGAAATCTGAATATACTGATGATATTAGAATATAACGCATCAACCTTAGATCACCGAACTTCGCATGAGAATTTGTAATCATAATTGGTATGATCACTATGATGATAAACGTATCCTTGAATTCGAAGATGTTTGAATCCGTAAGATCATTCGTAAATGTATGAGCATGATATGTATGGAGATAACGTACATTAATCACCGAGGATTTCGTAAGCTTCATCACAGTTAGAACAGTCATCTGCCCAGTGAGGAACTGTCATATATGTTTACCATACACTAAGCTATGTAGTTAACGTACGCTATCGGGCATAGTTAACGTACGCTACGCTTGGTACGTAACGTACGTTATATCATCAGACGAGTCAGTCGACTGATCAGTGAGGGACTTACAGTGCATGGTTAGTGTACGCTAGACTTTGTATTTTGCGTGCACTAACAAGTATGCTTAACGTACGTTACACAGGGTACGTAACGTACATTAAGCAAGTCAGGCAGGTTACGTTTTATGAACTTCCGACCGTAATTTTGATTGTTAAACATTCGTACGATGTGAGATGAATTCTAAATTATTTCTTTTGTTAAGGTTCGAGCTTAGCAACGTGATTGATCGAAGGGAGCGACCTTCGAGCATTTTGATATTCCTGGGAGTATTATTCTTGTCATCGAATCGAGGCAAGTACTTTAATTGTTCTACGTATTGATGTTATACATATTGTTGTGCATATATGTTGTTTTTGTATGTCCACCTCGTGTTGGTCCGACGGGATCATCGAGGGATTTATGCTAGCGTGCGTTGGATCATCGAACGGGTTTTTCCACCACGGGTTGGTCTGACGGGATTATCGTGGGTTCTAGGCAGTGAACGTTGGATCGTCGGAATTACCATGTGTATGTTGTGATATCATGTTGTGATCATCATATGTGTATGTTACTTATGAGTTTCTCATAGGAGGAGACTCGTTGGTATTTTGTCATACATGTTATTATTATTCTTCGTGAGAGGATGAATAATATGTTGTGCTACTTGTATTAGTATCGTTGTGCTAACTCCTTCGGGGGTGAACATTTGTTTGTGTTCAGGATCCAGGAGAGCGGGGAAACAACCACTGGAGCTGCATGACGACGAGGGTGCAGAGTGATGTTCCGACCGGGTTTATTCATCTATTGATTGTGTTGTTTTAATAAGTACTCGAGTACATCGTCGTTTGTGATGATTTGGATTTGGTGATGTATTAATACTCTTCCTTTGGATATTTGTATCCTCAGTATTGACTAGAACTGTTTGTATTTTATTTCAGTTACTTTCATACGTTAGTGTCTGTTATTGTCTTTTTATTTATTCAGCCTTGTAAATTCTTATGTAAAGGATTTACGGCGCTGTAATATTCCTGAATATATCGGGGGTGTTACAAGATGTCATTAGTTGTTCAATCCGTAAGTTTCGGGACGAAACTTCTTTTTAGAGGGGTAGAATGTAATATCTGCACTTTCTATTTTTGGTGTATTTCCATTTTTTGGAGACTTACGTGTAATCATTTTGATATTGTCAAACTATCTTGTTCTTCACTTTTGGCTATCTGAATGAGTTTTGGGGCTGCTTTATAAGAATCCGTATATTGAGGTAATTATTCCGCGTTTATGTTCGATTCTTGTCAATCTTGTTCGAAACTGTCATTACAGTATTTCTACAAGTTCATTTAATATATCTAGATGTATCGTGAGTTTGGGTGTTGTTGTTCGATCTCAAATAGTGATTTTCAGATGTTCGGGCTATTTTATAATTTCCCAAAGTTTTGGGCGTTGATTTTGGTGTTTGTTTTTCTTAAGTTTGGGTGACCGGAATCACGTGTTTGTTTAACACTTGAGTTTGTATGTTGGCATTCCTCACAATCATTTTGTTATTTAATTATAACCTTCGAGTCTTGTATCATTCGTGATGCATGCAAATTGATCGGGCTTCACAACTATACTGCTATATAGAGGGATTAGCACACGCAAATTATTTCATTAGCGCATGCTAAATTTTCACATTAGGCACATGCTAATAGTCTCGTTAGCGCACGCTAACGGGTGCGAGACAGAGCACTCAGATTTGAGGCCTGTTAGCGCATGATAAGCACCAGATTTAGCGCGCTCTAAAACGTGCCTGTATATCTAGCCGAAAAGCAGTCAACCTTCGTCATTTTTCAACCCTTCTCCTTCCCCTTGGCGACCAATAGTGGTTTTGAGAGTTTGAGTGCGAAATCAAACCATATATCATCTAGCAACATCTTCAAGTTCCTAGTACGGGTTTAACATAATTGATCTTCCTTCATCATCCTAATCAAGGTAAATCTCTTAGAACCCCAGCTTTTAAGATTTGGGGGGGTTTCTTATTTTGTCTTTCTAATTTGATTTAGTATAAATTGATGACAGAGTATGATTGTGTAATCATAATCCATTATTTTCCTTGAGGATTTGTGGATTAATTTCCATTATTTCCACCGTTAATTGATTATGGTCGATTATGCCCTCGTAGTGTCCGTAAAAGGTTCTAACGGGTAGACTTTAGTAAAATCCCTTATTTTTTCAGTAGCATTGTGGTTGATTGAATATCATTATGTGTTAGGGTTGAATCATCAGGGAAAGTTCGGACCGAAGTCCATTTCGTTAACTGTTTTCTTGCGTAATACTAATCAAGGTAAGTACATGTAATACTTTATGTTATGTATGATTTTATTTCGATATGATTGATAATCTGTGAAAATGTTAAGTGTGTGTGAGTGGTTAATCCACCCAGGGACGGGTCCTAGGGAGCCTCTGGGGATCTATGATAAGGGCGTTGGATCATGGACGTGGCTTTCCACCTTGGGATGGTTCGACGGGACCTCTGGAAGTCGATGCTAAGGGGTATGGCCGCGGGTTACCTTGTTTGTTGTTCACCATGATAGTGGTGTATTATGATACGCTAATACTCCGGAATATTGCCTTACAAATATTTTCAAAATGAGAATGTGAGATTTAAAATGTACATGTATATAATGTTGTGTACTTGTACTAGCTATTCGAATGCTAACCCATTAAATGGGGAAAATGCCTTTTATGCATTTCAGATAATGGGCAGTTAGAGGAGCAGGCACAAGAAGCGCACGCGAAGGATTGTGAGTCGTGATGTTATTAGGCTCGAGTCTTGAGAGCTTATTCCCATCTTCTTTTATTGTCTGATGGAGTCAGTTGAGTCAACTTTTTTTTTCTATTTTCAAAACCGTTGCTGAAGTCCCCTACGCGGGAAATGACTTTATTTACTTTCTATCATACATTTTACTGAAATATTTTGGCCGAGGCCACGACCTAATTTACATTATCAAGGGTTTATGTTTAAGTGACAAGTGTGTGTATGTGATTGGTTAGCCTGGATGACCTTGAGGAAGGTTCTACGACTCTAGAGTTATTTGGGTATTATAACTACTACCTTGGGGGCTAACCTCACAAAAGCTGTTCAGGCATTGAGCAACCAAAATAGAGTCAAACATTAACTTCCACTTTGCGTGGACCTTTGTCTCTAGCTAACAAGAGGCTATGCAAACACCCCAAAGCTCAGCAATAAAGACAAAACAAGAGCCCAAGAACTTGGAGAATCCACAAAACCACTCCCCATTATCTCCTATAATGAGACCACCACAACTTGCACTCACACCTCTTCCTTTCACAGCACCATCACTACTCAAATGATACCAGCCAGAGGAAGGAGGCAACCAACTCATTGATATAGTAGTTTTAGGTGTACTCACCACACCCGAGAAAAGGGCTTTGGCTTGAGCGTAACTATCATAAGCTTTGTTGTCTGCCTGCCAAGGTTGATAAGGATACACAAAGGTGGAGTCATGTGTGGCTTTGTTCCTCCACATCCATAATAAGTGACAAGCATGCGCCCAGATAGAAGGCCAATCTCGAGTTTTATCAACACTAAGGTTGCCCAGTGGCGGAACCAGGATTTCTTGGTGCGGGGGGCTACATTAAATTTTTTTAGATGAGTTATTAACAACAAAAATCACATTAAATAAACGAATCCATATTAATACGTAAAACCGTACTAATAGAACTCACAAAAATATATTCGTTTACATACCAAACATGACTTCTAAATAATTAATTACTCATAAATGAGATTAGATCGTTACTTGTTAGAAGCTTCCAATACTCTATCACGTATTTGAAGTTCCATAACAATTAAGTCTATAAATAAAAACAAGAAAACAACAACTACAAAATATAATAATAATAATAATAATAATAATAATAATAAATAAAAATCACCAGAGTTTTTTTTGGGAGGGGGGGCCACAGTCCCTACCCGCCACCCACCTCCCTCCGCCTATGAGGTTGCCCGAGATGTTAAGATGGAACCAGTGCACCAAATTTGCTTGAAGAAACTTATCCAAACATCCTGATCGAACCAAATTAATCCACACACCAAGAGCTAGAGGACAATCTCTCAAAACATGGAGAGTAGATTTAGATTCTCGCTGACAGAAAAAATAATCAGATGGTCCCAAACTCATTTTACTTTCACGATAGTTTGTAAGTAACCTATCATGCAAGACCAACCACATAAAGGAACACTCTCTCGGGTGCTGATATATTCCAAATAACATTCTAGTTAAACACAGGTAAAACCACGTCAAAACCACACAACATACAATAAGGTGGGACGGAGTGGGAGCGGGTAAGGGGGGCGGGTTCGTGAAACCGCACAGCTACACCGTGCCGTGTAGGTCGGGTAAGGGGGGCGGCTTCATTTTGCGAGTTCAGAGCCCGAGTGAAGATTGCCCAAAAAAAATGCCGTTGGGTAATTTGAGCCGTTATCCAACGGCTATGGCCCAAAAAAAAAAAAATCTCACTCCTATTTAAACTAATCTTTCACAACACACAATAATCTTTCAAAAACACACACTAATCTCTCCAAAAAAAAAATAATTACCCTCACCTTTCAAAAAAAAAACACACTAATCTCTCCAAAAAAAAAATGTCTTCGATATGATCTCACGGACCACGTAGCACGTGAAGACTTGCCGCATCTCGATGATTAATGGATTTTTTTATTTTAATCTAGTTATTTTTAAGTATTATGTTATGTTTTTTTTAAGTATTATGTAATGTTTTTTATTTTTAATGAAATGATATGTTTTTATTATAAATATTGTATGTGATTTTATGTATTTAAAAAAAAAAATTGAATTCGGGTACTAGGGTTCCACTCCCACTAGTTAGGGTAGTGTTAGGGTAGTATTGGGGTAGTTTTGAGTTGGAAGATTTTTATTGGATAGAGGTGATGTGGCACCCTTAGGGTAGTAGGGTAAGAAACTTCCACTCCCTCCCCCCTAAGCGTTCTTAATAGAAAAGGAACCTTGGGAAGTACGTTGCCATAAGAAATAGTCATTACCTTGGGGCGCGTGAGGTGGCATAACAGCTTGAACTTTGCGTAACACATCGTCGAGAAGCCAAGAGAGGTCTTCAAATCGCCAATTACCATTTTGGTTAGTGAGATATCGAAACGAAAATATGGAATACAACTCGAAATTGGATTACAACTCGAGACAAAACAGAAATACACGAAACAGAAATTACAAGTTTAGAAACTGAATTGAAATGACAAAAAAAAGAAATAAAAAAAGACACAAAATCGTAAGTTATAGCCGAGTTGAGGAATCCTCTATCCGCAAGACGAAATACGCCTCGGTAGTGCTCTCGGTTCTGACGTATCGCCTCTAAAGATAAAAGGGCAACGTCTCGGAGGTAGTAGCACCACACACCCACGAGCTCCGACGAACTGGAACGAGATGAGGACGAAGCTTTTTTCAATGAACTAAGAACTCTATGCAGAGAAAAACTGTGTTGTATACTGGAGTATTTTCGAAAATTACATTTACTGATGCAGAGGGATGCATGCCTTTTATAGGCCATCTCACTCTGTAGGGAATTAACACAGCCACTAATGGCTGTCATAATGCAGGTATTCATGCGACATTATGCTCAGGAGTTTCGAAATTCAAATGGGCGGAGGTTACAGATTTCAAATCGCTCATTTACTCCTCCTCACACCTGGGAGGTTACAGCCGCGTTATGGCTGAATTTGAACAGTCAGGATGTATCTGGATTGTATTCAGCTCCTTAACCGCTCGAGGAATGTACCTAGACATTCTTATGTGCACATACGAGCCCAACTACATTGTTGAGGTAGTCCAAAAATTCTTTAGGCAAGTCCAAGTCCAAGATCAAGATCAAGATCAATATTAAGGCCAATGCCAAGGTCCAAGGTCCAAGGTCCACGGCACGCGGCACGTGACCGCGGCCGAGGCGAGGCGGGCGGGCGGCGGCGTGCGCGTGTGCGCGCGTGTGGACTTTAAGCCCATACACATGTGCTATTAATTATTACATGAATACTGGTAACTCCTTATATACTTGAATAATGATAGCTCATTATTCAATGTGGGATAACCATCCCTCATTTATTCACAATTGACAAACTTTAATGCACTATTTCTCACTCATCGGGAATCGGTTTAGAGAAAGTGAATATACCACGATCATCTACTCGGAACATAGATCGGTCCTATAATATTTAATTTTACAAAATAAAATTAAAATCATTAATGATTCCAACAATCCCCCACATAAATGAAAATAGCCCAAATACAATGTATAGATACAAGCTCAGTCCTCAAGAGGCGTTAAAGTATAAGGATAGGTAGTTAGTGGCTTTGAACCTGCCATAGTTAATACCATCGGGTACACAGGCAGATTAGTGGCGTGATGCTTTGAACTATTTCCCGTGTACCGAGACAATGGTGCAAACACTTGAACACCTCAACCCCATCCGTTCTCACGTTTTGTGTCCTTTGCGGGCCTTAGACACCTATTTGGATTCATAAGTGTATGTCATGAAGCGGCCCCCACTTCTAACTTATATAGGTGATTCTTTACCGAGTATCTTTCCATACTCAACCTCCTCGAGGTCTTTAGGAATCATTAAAATTCATAGACTTAAGCTCACCACTTGGCAAGCTTTCAACACTCAATTGCTCTATAGGGAATAAACTTAGATGAGTGTTTCACATGAACTCTCATAGCTTAGTTCTCCCATTGAACCAAGTTCTTGGGATCTCCAGTCATCTTGGTTGGGTCACCACTATGATAATCCTCAATTTGTGGATTTTAAACCCATTCCCTCTAGCAATTTATTCATTTGATCACGGTTTAACCCTTTGGTTAGCGGATCCGCTAGATTATCCAATGACCTCACGTAGTCGATAGAGATAATCCCATTTTTGATCAAATGTCTCACGGTATTATGGTGTCGTCGAATATGTCGAGACTTTCCATTATACACATTACTTCTCGCCCTACCAATAACAGCTTGGCTATCACAGTGAATCATCACTGCAGGCACTGACTTTGACCAACATGGAATATCTTCTTGAAAGTTCCTGAGCTACTCGGCCACTTCACCAGCTTTGTCCAAAGCTATGAATTCCGATTCCATGGTGGATCGGGCTATACACGTTTGTTTCGCGGACTTCCACGAGACAGTTCCACCCCCAATGGTAAACACGCAACCACTTGTAGAAAATAAACTTTTCGTATTGTATATCCAATTCGCATCACAGTACCCTTCAAGTACCGGGGGGTATCTCGAATAGTGTAACCCAAGGTTTTGAGTATACTTTAAGTACCTCAAAACTCTAACGAGAGCTTTCCAATGATCTTTGCTTGGATTGGTCGTGTAATGACTCAATTTGTTCACAGCGCAAGCTAAATCGGGTCGAGTGCAATTTGTAAGATACATTAAACACCCAATGACTCATGCATATTCTTCTTGGGCAACATGATCCCCTCGATTTTTGCTCAAGTGATCATTCAACTCTATTGGGGTCTTAGCCGGCAAGCTATCAAAAGCATTAAACTTCTTGAGAATTTTCTCGGCATAGTGAGATTGTGTCAAGATGATTCCATCAGATTTTCTCAAAATTTTCATTCCAAGAATCACATCGGCTAGCCTCATGTCTTTCATGTCAAAATATCTTTTTAACATATTCTTAGTGTCATTAATCACTTGTATATTACTACTTATGATTAACATGTCATCTATATAAAGACACACAATAACATAGCCGTTATTAGTATTCTTAATATAAACACGTTTATCACACTCATTTATTTTATAACCATTTCATAACATTACATTATCAAATTTCAAATGCCACTGTAGTGGATCTTGTTTCAATCCATATAGAGACTTAACCAGTTTGCAGACCTTTTCCTCTTGTCCAGTTACTACAATCCCTTCAGGTTGTTCCATATAGATCTCTTCATCCAGATCACCGTTCAGAAAAGCAGTCTTAACATCCATTTGATGAATATCAAGATCGTGCAAAGCAGCAATCGCGAGAAGCACTCGAATAGATATAATTCTCGTTACAGGTGAATAGGTATCGAAAAAATTGTACCCTTCCTTCTGCTTGAAACCTTTGACTACTAAACGAGCTTTATACTTATCAATTGACCCATCAGCCTTGTACTTTCTTTTAAGGATCCATTTGCATCCTAAGGGCTTACAACCTTCAGGTAAATCAACCAAAACCCAAGTTTAATTTTGTAAAATTGAGTCAATTTTACTCTGAACAGCTTCTTTCCAGAGCAACCCGTCTGGTCTAGCATAAGCTACTTTAATTGATGTTGGTTCTTCATCCAACATGAATGCTATGTAGTCAGGTCCAATTGTCTTTGGTGTCCTAACACTACTACCATGTCTCGTTTCTACCTCTTCCAGATTAGATCTCGATCGCTTACGTGACTTTGGATCTACATCCACGGGTTTTGAACTTGTTTCTTCATTTTCAACTCTATTGCAAGAATTGTTCTCAACTTTATCATTGTCCTTACAAGGATATATGTTTTCAAAGAATAGAGCATTCCTTGATTCAATTGTTGTTCCCACAGTTATTTCTGGTACTTCTGACTTGTGGATAACAAACCGATCGGCACTACTGTTTAGTGCATACCCAATAAAGATACAATCGACCATCTTAGGACCGATTTTAACTTGCTTAGGTAGAGGCACCTCAACCTTCGCCAAACACCCCCACACTTTGAGATATTCATATGAAGGTTTTCTACCTTTCCACAACTCATAAGGAGTAATATCCTTAACTTTGTGTGGAATCTTGTTCAATATGTAGTTGGCTGTCAAGACAGCTTCCCCCCACATGTTCTGGGGCAACCTTGAACTAATCAATAAGGCATTCATCATATCTTTAAGTGTTCAATTCTTACGTTCAACAATGCCATTAGATTGTGGTGCATATGGAGCTGTTGTTTGATGAATTATACCACTTGCGTTGCATAATTCCTCAAACGGGGCTATATATTCGCCACCTCTATCGCTTCGAACCATCTTAAAACGACAACCTAATTGATTCTTGGCTTCATTCTTGAAGTTATTAAAGGCTTCAATAGCCTAATCTTTACTTCTCAAAAGATAAAGATAACAATATCGTGTGCAGTCATCGATAAAAGTGATAAAGTACTTCTTACCACCTCTAGTTTACAGAAACTTTAAATCACACACGTCTGTGTGAATTAATTCAAGGGGTTTTGTGTTCCGTTTTACCGAATGAAACGGAAGTTTCGTCATTTTTGCTTCAACACAAATCTCACATTTGTTTTGAGTATTGACTTCATTTAATTTTAGTAAATCTAAGTTTACTAATCTTTTTATAGCATTTAGATTCACATGTCCTAATCTACAATGCCATAAATCAGAACACTCAGTCAAATAAGAGGAAGCAGTAGCACTTTTATTAGCATTTGCAGACTTGGTTACATGGCGTATAGCCAAAGCATTGAGTTTAAAAAGTCCCTCAGTGAGGTAACCCTTACCAAGAAACCTATCAAACTTTTTTATGATAATTCTATCTGACTCAAACACTAGTTTAAACCCTTATTAACTAGTATAGAGCCCGAGATCAAGTTCTTCCTCATATCCGGAACATGAAGCATATTCTTCAAGGTGAGTTTCTGTCCAGACGTAAGTTTTAGGTCCACTTCTACAACTCCGATAATCTCAGATGAAGCTGGATTCCCCATATTGAGCTTTCTCCCCTCAACAGCTTGATAGTTCTTAAACTGGCTCCTATCGGCACCAACATAGGTTGTCGCACCGGTGTCGACGTACCAACCACCTTGGTTCTCAATGTGGTTGACCTCCTCGGTGACCACAGCAGCAAGGTCATCCTCTTTTCATTCGTCGTTAATCTCGGCGATATTGGCAACATGTTTCTTCTTTTTGTTGGCCTTCGGCTTCCAGCAGTCCTTCGTCGTGTGCCCATGTTTGCCACAGTTGAAGCAATCGCCATCAAACTTCTTGACTGGTTGCTTCCCTTTGTTCTTGTTTTGGACACTTGGGCAAGCTCATTTATTGGAGGGACCGCCATGCTCCAACAGATTGACCTTAGCATCAATTAGGCCTTTTGGTTTATGATCATTCTTGCGCACGTCAGACTCGATGCGCAATTTCACAGTCAAGTATTCAAGAGTCATCTCCTTTAGCTTGTGCTTGAGCTAGCTCTTGAAGTCTTTCCAACTGGGGGGCAACTTCTCGATCACAGTTGCAATAGTAAAAGCGTCCGGCAGGACCATTCCCTTGGCATTGACATCATGAATGATGAGTTGGAACTCTTGCACTTGTTCCATGATTGGTCTTGAGTCAACCATCTTGTAGTCCAAATATTTGGCGACTACAAACTTCTTTGTACCTACATCATCACTACGGTACTTCTTTTCATCTGCATCCCACATCTTTTTTGATGTGTTTACAACAGAGTATACATTGTACAAATTATCTTCTAAAGAATTCAGAATAAAGTTTTTACAAAGATAGTCTCCATTGTGCCAATTGTCATAGGTAACTCGGACTGTGAAACTATTCTCTTGAGCACTTGGTGTCGGTGGCGCATCTTCTTTAAGGAAGTTTGCAAAGCCAGTGTTGTCAAATAGAATATCTTTTGTTGCCACCTTTTAAATTCGGCTCCACCAAACTTTGGCGGCTTCTCGGCGGTAGGCATCATCCTAGGCCCTGAGGTTGTTCCAAAAAAGAAACCACTCGTGTTGAACCCATAGGCTCCAACACTAGATTCTAACATGGATCCTACGATACCACTAAAAGTGGAACTAACGGTGCCACTCGAGGTAGATCCACCGGTAGTCATAAAGGGGTTCGAAAACACCCATGGAATTGTTGCTGAGGTAGTTGAGCTCATCATATTTGACTTAGTTGCAGTTGTAACACCCCCAAGATATTCGAAGTATATTACAGCGTCGTAGACCCCTACATGGGACCCACCAGGCTAAAACAAGAAAACACCACTCGACTAACCATCTCAGTTAGCAAGGACACACATTTAAATAATACAACATATAAAAATATGCCCGGAACAACCAGCGTAATAAACATCAACCGACAATATAGCAACTTTAGTTAATACAAGACGAAGTTCGGAGTGAAAAGTCTAAGTACTCGCGAGTACAATCTATAAGTTTATAAGTGTGGAAAACAACCATATCGAAAGGGACAAGAGAAATAAGAAGACTCGAATGCACATGTCAACGACCCTTGCCAACATCCTCGTACTATCCCAGTGCCCCTCGTCCGGCAGGACATAACCTGAAATCCATAACAAGAATTTCCCCAAAACGGGTCTCCAAAGGGGTTAGCAATTACGCTAGTACAAGTAATCAAGGCAAACCATTCGCTTACATGTTTCATAGTACAATGCACCAAATCATTTCAAAACCAAAACCAGACATGTCTTTTTCGGAAAGAAACAGTCAATCACATTTGCCTAGGATCGGAACGAAGCCACAAATCCCACTCGAGGCCTATAAGGACCCTCCCGAGCTGGCCATATCATAAAACAAATCACGCACATGCATCGCCTAGGATCGGGACGAAGCCACAAATCCCACTCGAGGCCTCTAAGGACCCTCCCGAGCTGGCTAGCTAAACAAACTCATGAATCCAGGGCTAAAACCATTGGATTCCCTCCGTGGCCCCGTCGGACCCTCCCGAGGTGAGCAAATCACACACAATATACATTAACATTTCACGTTAAGCATAAATGTTTCCAAAAATACTTGCCTTGAATAATTGACGACGCAACGAATGGAAAGGAAAATCACCAACGCTAGGAACCAACGGAACCGAACCTAACTATTCGAAGAGCATAATCACAACCAACTCTAAACGAATACGGAAATAGAATACACCCAAAACCCACCTACGATTCATGTATATTCGTATAAAAACAACGAGGGCGGACCACAACCAAACCCTCTTGAATACGCAACAACCACGAAATATACCATGAATCCGTAGGGAAAACAAGAATACTAGCAAGATTAATCATATTCAACATGAATTAATCAACCATATGGAACGAATCGAAGAAAAACTCGAAAACCCCCAATTTACTCAAAAGTAGGGTTCTTAGAAGATTTACCTTGGATTAGGATGAAAGATTCATGTTGATGTTGTTATTATACACCAAGAACTCAAAGAAGATGATGGTTGAGATGATTGGAGGAAGAAATCGCCAAGAAATCGCCCAAAATCGCCAAAACCGCGGAGAAGGAGGTGAAATGAGAAATAGATCCGTCCAAAGTCAACTCCTTGGTATATATAGCCACAAGGCTTAGCGCGCGCTAACGGCTAAGTGTTAGCGTGCGCTACTGATAAGTGGTAATTTTACCACATTATTTCTAGGATTTTATACTAGGTTTTTATCTCGTTTCGTGATTAATGTGCTAGTATTTGGCTTATTTATGATTAGTCGAGCCGTATTACGCGTTTGGGTTGGTTTTAGTGTGTTTGCAGGTTTTTAGAGCGAAAAGGACCCAAAACGAGACAAAGGACCGAGAGTCGAGTCAAACGGACGAAGCAACGGATTTTTGCGAAAGACAGACGAACCTATCGGCCAGCCTATCGGCCGATAGACCCATCCGAAAGGAGTTCATGCCCTACCGAGTGAAGAGATCGACGAACCAACTATCGGCCAGCCTATCGGCCGATAGGCCAGGCCGATATGCTGCCCAGCGGACTCTCGTGTTTTGACGAGTTATGACTCTTTTGGATAGTTTTTGTTTCCTAGATTAGGGCTAATCGGGATTGTAACCCCCTTAGGCTATATAAACCTCCTTTTAGACCTAGTTTTATCATTCTTTATCATCTTTCACCATCTTAAATCATTCTTTTTCATCTTTAGCAGATTTTTACATCTTTTTAGCAAGATTTATTCCTTAGATGCAAGAACTTTTTGGAGGAGAATTATTATTGGTTTTCAGAGATTGAAGACTCGGAGTTCATCCGTAAGGGTTGTAATCTCTCTTTTCATATTAATAATATGCATTCTTCATCTATTTCTTGTTTAATTTCAATTATGTCTGGCTAAATTCATTGATTGATTCTAGGGTTAGTAATTTTAATTGATGTTCACATGATGTTCCTTTGATTACCTTTTGACCTTTCATCCTAGGCTTGTAATCAAGATGTGTTAAATCTCATGCTAGATTAAAGGGCCCTTAATCGATGCATGTTAGCTAATTAATTTTGTCCGGAAGGAGTAATTGATTAGTGGAAATACTTGATGCACAATATGATTTTATCTTGAGACCTAGCGGAGAAAGATAAATCATAGATAAATAAGTTGGCGCTTTTTAAGTGATTTAAATTCTTTGAGCCCTGGCGGGGAAAAGGGTTTAAATTAACTATCTTTCTAGGTTGCCTTGATCGGAATTCTAGATCGGCTGAGTGATTATTTCTAGGATTGAATTAAAATTTGGGGAAAAGGAATCAAGTGAACGAATTGTGTGAACTCAATTAGATGATACTACCCTAGGATCAATTACCTTTAGACTTGTGATTTTATCTTGCTAATTTGCTTTATTTGCTTGATTTAGATAATCCAGCTTTTATTTAATTTTTATTTTTCGATTTTTAAAGTTAGATAATTAGAATCAAAACAATTTTTCGGATTCCTAAATAGCAGTCAAATTTTGAGTAGAGTTAATTCCTTTATTTTCGACACATCAATTCCCTTGGGTTCGACACCTTGGAAATACTCCGAGGTTTTACAAATTTTAAAATTGATCGGATTTGAAAACCTTACTACGCGAATCCAAGCGATCAATTTTTGGCGCCGTTGCCGGGGAATTGATAGAAAACTTAAGGGGATAATTCGAAAAAGAAGAGATTGTTACTTTAGGTTGTTTACTATTATTATTATTTATATTCGATCTCGTTTCCTCACATCTTGTTTTCTCTTCCTTGTAGGCGGTGCATGATCACAAGATCCCAAGGAAAGGACTTATTTCCTTTGAATCCGGAAATCGAGAAGTCTTTGAGGAGGAAGAAGCAAGAAGCGAGAACCGAGACTATTTCTATACCTTTCGTTGATACCATGGCCGGCATTGTTGACCCACCACGAGAACTCGCTCGTCCCGAGTAGATCCCTTTGAATGCCCGCTTTCGACCTAAGCTGGACGATTATCAAGAAGGAGGTTGGGGAAAGATTGATGCCAACAACTTCGAGCTTAAACCGTCCCTCATCGCTACGGTGAAGTCTCAAACTTACGGAGGAGGAGTTAATGAAGATCCAAACGCTCACCTTGAGTCGTTTTTGGATATATGTGCCACCATCAAGCAAAACGGAGTGCCTCCGGATGTCATTAAGCTCCGCCTATTCCGGTTCTCTTTAGAAGATGACGCGCTAGATTGGTACAAGAGCCTAGATCGGAAGGAATTTGGTACTTGGAGAGAGATGACCCGGTTGTTCTTAGCACAATTCTATCCTCCCTCGAAGGTGCAAAAACAAATCAATGATATCTTGCAATTCGAGCAATATGAGGATGAATACTTATACGAGGCATGGATCCGATTTAAGAAGCTACTTCGCAAATGCCTGACATGGAATTGACAAGGAGGAAATCTACATTCGGTTTTATCGGGGTTTGACGAGGAAGGCTAGAAGAGAGTTGGACTATTCATCGAAAGGGGGATTTCTTGCTAACGATTATGAAGAGGCCAAGAATCTCATTGAGCTAGCAGTCAACAATGATTACGAGGAGGTGACCGATAGGAAGATGACGAGAAGAAAGGTCCCATCCGGTGACGAGGACGCCTACGGTGATTTGAAGGCAAAAATTGAAAAACAACAAAAAGAGCTTGAGATGCTAAAAAAGAAAACTTTGGGAGTCAATGCAGTTTTTGAAGAGCTAAACGAGCCTATTGCAATTGAAGAGGATGCAAATTACGTGCAAGGAGGAAACTTCCGGCAACGGGGAAATAGGGGGAACTATTATCCGAACAATCGAAACCACCCTAATTTCTCCTATGCCAACCCGAACAATGCTCTCCAGCCACCACCGGGATTTAACGTGAAGAACGGGGTTATTCAAGAGCCGATTGCTAAGACACCGATGGAAGAGATGTTGGAACGGTTGGAGGCAAGTCAAAAAGATTTTATCTATAAAGCAGACAAGAGGTTCGGGGCTCTCGAGCATAGTGTGACATCAATTGGAAACTCAGTGATAGCCTTGACAAAGCAGATGTCGATGGTGGAGACCCAAATGAGTCAAATGGCGAACGCCCAAGCCGAATTTCATAAGCCGGGCCATTTTCCGAGCAGCACCGAGACCAACCCGAAGACGCAACAATGCAACGCAATCGAGTTAAGGAGTGGGACAAGGTACATTAATCATGGGGCTGAAGTTGAGAAATCTGGAAACGAGGATGTACTAGAAACGGGAGCCGAGAACGAGAAGGAAGATGGAACACAGCAGGCCCATCGGCCAAGCCTATCGGCCGATAGGCCCACCCGATACCCAGACAGAATGCCGGCAGTGGATCCTATCGACCCCCCTATCGGCCGAAAGGCTCCTGGAAGTTCGAATGTGAATGATTTTGAGGTAAAAGCTCCATTTCCACAGCGATTGGCCAAGTCGAGACATGATGAAAAGCTTCAACGATTTATCGACATGTTTCAAAAGGTGAATATCAACATTCCACTTCTAGACGCTTTGAGAGACATGTCGGGGTACGTGAAATTCTTGAAAGACGCTGTGGCAAGCAAGAGGAAGTTGGGAAAATTTGAAACCATAAATTTGACAGAGGAGTGTAGCGCTATCATTCAAAACAAGCTCCCGCTCAAGCAGAAGGATCCGGGACGTTTTACTTTGACATGCATGATTGGCGACCAAACGTTCCGTAATGGGTTGTGTGATCTCGGGGCAAGTATCAATCTTATGCCTCTATCCATCTTTAAGAGGTTGAAGATTGGGGAGATGAAGCCGACTACCATTTCTCTACTCATGGCGGACCGGTCGATCTCTTATCCGAGGGGAGTTGTGGAGGATGTGTTCGTGAGAGTCCAACACTTAATCTTCCCAGCCGATTTCGTAGTTCTTGATATGCCCGAGGACGAGAATCAACCACTGATCTTTGGGAGACCGTTTCTAGCGACGGGGAGAGCACTTATCGACGTCCAAGAGGGTGATCTTACTTTCCGGGTTAATGATCAAAATCTGAAAATTTCCATCTATGACGCGATGAAGAAGCCCGAGGATGCGCCCAAGGAATGTTATGAAATTGAGTCTATTATGCCGCCCCCGACCGACTTGTTGGAGCATTGCATTTCACACTCCATTTACTCACATTCCGATGTTGAAGAAATTTACGAGGAATTGCCAGAGTATGTTCGAATGTTGGAGGCGAACGAGAGTCGATCTAATGAGAAGGACGTATGCTATCTGGATATCAACAAATCCGTTCAAGGGGGAGTTATCGCTGAAGACCCTGAATAAATGAGGTATCGTCTAGCTAAAGACGTTAAACGTAGCACTTGTTGGGAGGTAACCCAACGTATGTATATTAGTTCGTTTTATTCTTTTATTTTCGATTTTTCGTTTGCGTGATTTTTGTAGTTTGTAGTTTCGTAGTAGCTTTGTTAGTTTTGTTTAGTTCTAATCCATGCACGCCAAGTTTTGGATACTTGCAGGTCTTTAATCGCCATATCCAAGCAAAAACGGGACCAATTATGTGAAAGAGAAAAGGCTGGAAAATTTTTTGAGACAGAAGATCCTATCGGGCGAGCCTATCGGCCGATAGGCCCGGCCGATAGGCTGAAAAAAAAAAAAATATGTTACAAGCAGTGGTCGATAGGCAGACCACATCGGCCGATAGGCCAGCCCGATAGGACATACCCGGCCCAGTATCCACTCCGAGCTCGCCGACAAACCCGCCATTTCCGCCACAGTGATCAGGTACTCCATTAACAAAGCCACTCCTTTCTCTTTTCAAACTTATTCCTCCTTTGGGATGCGAAATAAGTTTGGGGGGGGGGGGGAGAAGTGCGGCTTTGTTAATTTCGTTTCGTGTGAGTACCTTGTTTGCCTTGTATCATTATTTGCTTGTGTTGGTACCCGTTGTTATTATTTGTGCTTCTCATATTGGTGTTGCGTGGTTTTGGCTTTTTGTTGCTTAGTTTTTTTTTTTTTTTTTTTTTTTAGATTTTTATGTTTATTTTTCGTTTGGTGTGTTTGCTAGTTTCTATTTTTTTAGGTCGTAGTAGTTTTTTTTAGATTTCGTGTTTGCTTTTATTTGCTTTTCGTTGTTTGTTTTAGATAGCCTTGCTTGTCTTAGTTTTTCTTTATTCGTGAATTTTTCGTGCTTCTATTTGTGTGATACCGATGTTACGACACTGTTTTTCTCTCTGAAGAAACGGTCGAGTTTAGTCGAGTTGTAGTCAGTTATTTCTGTTTTGCATAGTATTCATTTAGGTCCAAAATTTTTCGTGATTGTAGAGGTATTGGCAGATAAGAGACGATACATACTTGTTTTAAAATCACCGTCAATACGTTTGGTTACATCTTCCGGATAGTGAGCCGTACTGTTTCGTCAGTCGTGTTGGCACTTAGATTGAGTTTAGAGTCGGTCAGTTTTTCCCAAAAGTTGAGATAATGTTGTTCTATGAAGGGAAGTCTAGTAACCGGGGGCATTCGCGTGACCCGTTGTTTACCCTCGCGTAAAGCAGCGACTACGATTAGACTAGTGATTAAGATATTTCACATGTGCCAAGGATAGGGAACCTAGTAACCGGGTATTCGCGTGACCATTGTTTACTCTCGCGCAAAACGGCGACCTTGATTCGGACATGCGGAAATTATATATTCGAGTTGTTTCTCCTGTAGACGGGAACTTAGTAACTAGAAGCATCCATGTGCCCCGAGTGTCTTTTACGTCAAACGGTTTCTTAATACATGAGAATGGAAGTTCCACCTAGGATTACCCGATGAAACATCCGAGATCCTAACCTAGTGGTCAACTCGAATCAAATTCTTGAACATATATATATGGGAATCTTGCCCGAGGTTTATTTCTTATGAAACTCGTGAAAAATGTGCCACTAGGCGTATGCAGGACGAACTAGCTTGTTTATTTTAGCCTTTCATATTGTGGTCGATTTGACTCACGTTTTGTTAATCTTTGAGTGGATTTTCTTCATGAGCGAATGATTAGGGTGAACTTGTATACTTTGCGGAATCATTATTACGAGTGCGGCTCGCTTTACGACACTCGGATTATTTAGAGAGAATTACAGGATAGTATTGATTAGGTTGAACACTATGAGTTGCACGATGATTCACGACTTTCTTTTTCTTTTTTTTTTGTTGTTCGGGACGAACAAGGCTTAAGTTTGGGGGGGTTTGATAAGTGGTAATTTTACCACATTATTTCTAGGATTTTATACTAGGTTTTTATCTCGTTTCGTGATTAATGTGCTCGTATTTGGCTTATTTATGATTAGTCCAGCCGTATTACGCGTTTGGGTTGGTTTTAGTGTGTTTGCAGGTTTTTAGAGCCAAAAGGACCCAAAACGAGACAAAGGACCGAGAGTCGAGTCAAACGGACGAAGCAACGGATTTTTGCGAAAGACAGACGAACCTATCAGCCAGCCTATCGGCCGATAGACCCATCCAAAAGGAGTTCCTGCCCTACCGAGTGAAGATATCGACGAACCAACTATCGGCCAGCCTATCGGCCGATAGACCAGGCCGATATGTTGCCCAGCGGACTCTCGTGTTTTGACGAATTATGACTCTTTTGGATAGTTTTTGTTTCCTAGATTAGGGCTAATCGGGATTGTAACCCCCTTAGGCTATATAAACCTCCTTTTAGACCTAGTTTTATCATTCTTTATCATCTTTCACCATCTTAAATCATTCTTTTTCATCTTTAGCAGATTTTTACATCTTTTTAGCAAGATTTATTCCTTAGATGCAAGAACTTTTTGGAGGAGAATTATTATTGGTTTTCAGAGATTGAAGACTCGGAGTTCATCCGTAAGGGTTGTAATCTCTCTTTTCATATTAATAATATGCATTCTTCATCTATTTCTTGTTTAATTTCAATTATGTCTGGCTAAATTCATTGATTGATTCTAGGGTTAGTAATTTTAATTGATGTTCACATGATGTTCCTTTGATTACCTTTTGACCTTTCATCCTAGGCTTGTAATCAAGATGTGTTAAATCTCATGCTAGATTAAAGGGCCCTTAATCGATGCATGTTAGCTAATTAATTTTGTCGGAAGGAGTAATTGATTAGTGGAAATACTTGATGCACAATATGATTTTATCTTGAGACCTAGCGGAGAAAGATAAATCATAGATAAATAAGTTGGCGCTTTTTAAGTGATTTAAATTCTTTGAGCCATGGCGAAAAGGATTTAAATTAACTATCTTTCTAGGTTGCCTTGATCGGAATTCTAGATCGGCTGAGTGATTATTTCTAGGATTGAATTAAAATTTGGGGAAAAGGAATCAAGTGAACGAATTGTGTGAACTCAATTAGATGATACTACCCTAGGATCAATTACCTTTAGACTTGTGATTTTATCTTGCTAATTTGCTTTATTTGCTTGATTTAGATAATCCAGCTTTTATTTAATTTTTATTTTTCGATTTTTAAAGTTAGATAATTAGAATCAAAACAATTTTTCGGATTCCTAAATAGCAGTCAAATTTTGAGTAGAGTTAATTCCTTTATTTTCGACACATCAATTCCCTTGGGTTCGACACCTTGGAAATACTCCGAGGTTTTACAAATTTTAAAATTGATCGGATTTGAAAACCTTACTACGCGAATCCAAGCGATCAGCTACCCAATTATATTACAGTCCAGAACTCACTGTCCTGGACCGTTAGCGCGCCCTACTACTATCTAGCGTGCGCTAACAACGACTCGGTAGCGCGCGCTATCGAGCTATAGCGTGCGCTACCTGGGCACCTGAACGAGTCCAGAACAAATTGTCCAGTACTGGACAGTCACGTTAGCGCGCGCTACCGGACACCTAGCGCGCGCTAGTCCTCCGACATTAGCGTGCGCTAGACAACGTAGCGTACTTTAATCCGCTAGTCCAGAGGACTGGAATCAGAAATAATTTCACTGCCACTCCCAGAGCTCAGCTCGCTAGCACGCGCTACGAAGCAGACGTAGCGTGCGCTACTAAGGGATCCCTAGCGCGCGCTATGCAGAAAGATTAGCGCGCGCTAGGCACGAAATATTAACGGCCCAAAATACCGGAACATGAACGAAAAATCAAACGGAACATCTCAAAACACATCATAACCTAGAATGGATCCACGACAACCCCGAAACGGCGGTTCCGACAATAATTACGAGAATCAGATCAATAAACAACGGAAGAATCAATAAACGTAGAACTAGACGACAAAAAGTCTCGAAACAATTATTCTAAAAAATTAATACGGTTACGCGAAGGTCGCTAAAAATGAGAAATACACCGAAAAATGAAAACACTGGGAAAAGAAAATGCGGATATTACAGCAGCAAAGGTGTTTGCCATGGTCGAGGCGGCGGTCGCGGAGGCAGTGGTAGCAGCGGTGTACGAGTCGGTGGAAGCGGTATTCGACATCTCCAGTTGTTGAATTTAGTAGAGACAACAAGTAAAATATTTCGTCTTGCGCTTGTTGGAAACTTGTGTTCGGATAAACTTGCCGGTCGGAAACCAAATTACAACTCGAAACGAAAATATGGAATACAACTTGAAACTGGATTACAAGTCGAGACAAAACAGAAATACACAAAACAGAAATTACAGGTTTAGAAACTGAATTGAAATGACAAACAAAAAAAAAAGAAATAAAAAAAAAGACACAAAACCGTAAGCTATAGCCGAGTCGAGGAATCCTTTATCCGCAAGATGAAATACGCCCCGGTAGTACTCGTGGTTCTGACGTATCGCCTCCAAAGATAAAACAGAAACGTCTTGGAGGTAGTAGCACCACACACCCACGAGCTCCGACGAACTGGAACGAGATGAGGATGAAGCTTTTGCAATGAACTAAGAATTGTATGCAGATAAGAACTTTGTGCTGTATGCTGGGGTATTTTCGAAAATTACATGTACTGATGCCGAGGGATGCATGCCTTTTATAGGCCATCTCACTCAGCAGGGAATTAACACAGTCAATAATGGCTGTAATAATGCAGGCATTTATGCTGCATTATGCTCAGGAGTTTCGAAATTCAAATGGGCAGAGGTTACAGATTTCAAATCGCCCATTTACTCCTCCTCATTACACCTGGGAGGTTACAGCCACGTTCTGGCTGAATTTGAACAGTCAGGATGTACCTGGACTGTATTCAGCTCCTTAACCGCTCGAGTAATGTACCTGGACATCCTTATGTGCACATACGAGCCCAACTACATTGTTGAGTTAGTCCAAGATCAAGATCAAGATCAAGGCCAAGGCCAAGGTCCAAGGTTCAAGGTCCGCGGCCGAGGGCGAGGCGGGCGGACGGCGGCGGCGCGCGCGTGTGGGCTTTAAACTCATACAGATGTGCCATTAATTATTACATGAATAATGGTAACTCCTTATATACTTGAATAATGATAGCTCATTATTCGGGATAGACATCCCTCATTTATTCACAATTAAGTGACTATTTCTCACTCACCGGGAATCGGTTTAGAGAAAGTGAATATACCACGATCATCTACTCGGAACGTTGATCGGCCCTATGATATTTAATTTTACAAAATATAATTAAAATTATTAACGATTCCAACATCTTCCTCTTTTTCTTCTTTGTTTCCTCTTTCTGCCGGGACATCCACCGCCACCATAGGCCACCATCCATTTGCCGGTAGAATCTCGTAACTTCTGTGTCATATTGTTCATTACATTTAGTAGAACTTGAATATACCATAAATTTTGCAAGATATTGAAATAATCGGGACGGGGCCAAAAACCGCCGCTCAACGTCGAGCCACTCGTACTGACTCTTCAGGCTATTGGAACCTTAAGATCTTGATACCATCGGAAAGCTCTTCTTACCCACAACATTTTTCTAGTTTATGTGTGTTGTGGTTATTATGTGTGTCGTGTGTGCTGTGTGTTTACTATGTCGTGTGTGTGTTGTTGTGTATGCCATACTGCTAGTGTGTCACGGGGCGCTTATAGTTTGTATAGACTGTACGCGCACCGTGCGGCTAGTAGTAAATTTACCCGACTATGTCCGCCTAACTCGTTCGAGAGTTGGTGCTAATGCGACGCAATCACGCCGAGGCATTTTAGTGGCACAGCAAAATTGAAGATGAAAATCGATTTGTATTAATACAATGAATGATTACAATAGGAAACAACGATTACAAGCATACACGGATAGGAGGGTCTCAGCAAACTTGCCAATTCGTACTACAACTCTTCAGTACACTCTTCCCCCTATAATAGGCTTAGAAAAATAAAGGCTAATGACAACACTGGATATTGAAAAGCTGAACAATCACTAACTAGCTATTACAACACTAACTAGCTATTACAAGGAAAATAAAGTAAAGCCCTACACTATAGATGATAACTTGAAGTGCGATGAGGCTCTGCATCCCACAAAGCTGCAAGTGGGCCCATGAGTGGCCTGTGATCAGGTAATACCGCATGGGGTCGCGGGCATCCCGTGACAGCGCTCCCCCCTCTGAGTTGGTGATGTCCTCGGCGCCATAGATGTGAGATAAGCATCCCGTAGTGATTGAAAAGCTTTAAGTGTTGTCGCCCTCTCCCAAGTGTTCTCCTCCATACTGCAGCCTTGCCATTTCACCAAATATTCTTTGTATAGCTTCTTTCTCGGCCCTGCATCACGGTGGTCGATAATAGCTTCGGCCACCCTCTTCCCCAAGTTGCGTAGTTTCAGTTGTGGACGGTTGGGCAGGTTGCGTGTGGTGTCCTCTTTGTCTGCCTGATATGGCTTGAGTTGGCTGACATGAAAGACATTATGAATGCTCCACCATTGGGGTAACTCAAGCTTGTAGGCTACCTTTCCGACTCTTTTGAGGATATTTAGGGGCCCAATATATTTTTGCATTAGCCGTGAATCTCTCCCCCGTGTTGCCCTGGAGGAACTCTGTTTCGGGACCTTCACCATTACCTTGTCACCCACACAGTATTCAACAAAGCGGCGTTTAAGATCAGCATATTTTTTCATCCGCTTTTGAGCCTTCTCTAGGTAGCCACGGGCCAAATCAAGATTTTGTTCCCATTCAAGGGAAAATGTTTGCGCCGAAGTAGGCCTGGCGTTTTGTGGAACAGTATCAATATTGTGCGGGAGGAGTGGCTGCTGTCCATTACAAATTTCAAAAGCACTCTTATTGGTGGTAGAGCATTTTTGAGCATTGAAACATAGTTGAGCAACATCCAACAGCTTCACCCAGTCCTTCTGATTAGTGCTCACAAAATGTCGAAGATATTCCTCCAACATTGAGTTAAATCTTTCAGTTTGGCCATCAGATTGTGGGTGGAATCTAGAGCTCATATTCAACTTGGAGCCGAGTAGTTTGAAGAGCTCGGTCCAAAAGTTACTAGTAAACCGGGTGTCTTGGTCACTAACAATGTCCCTCGGTAGTCCCCAATACTTAACAATATGCTTGAAAAAGAGCTGAGCTGTCTCTTCCGCCGAAACTGTCTTGGGTGCTGCTATGAATGTAGCATATTTGGAGAACCGGTCTACCACAACAATAATGGCATCAAGATCCCCAACTTTTGGTAGACTGGTGATATAATCCATTTAAACACTTTCCCAAGCCCTGACAGGAATGAGTAGTGGTTCCAGCAAGCCTGCCTTCTTTTGTCGATCAGGTTTATCTTGTTGGCACACCAAGCAGGTGCGGACAAACATCTCAATGTCATCCCGCATTTGGGTCCAATAGTAAGCTCGTTGAACTAAGGCCACAGTGCGCTCCTCTCCTGGGTGGCCCGCCCAGAGAGTGTCGTGACATTCCGCAATAATTGTTTTCCTCATATCGCTGCCTAGAGGTACGTAGAGACGTCTCCCCTTGGTCCATAAGAGACCATCCTCTAGCCAAAATCTTCGTGTTGTACCCTGCCGGACAAGGTTCACCAAACATTGAGCTGCTGCATCGGCTCCTATTAGTTCTCGTATTTGATCTTTTAATGGAGTGGTCACCTGACTCGAGGAAAGTGCTGCCAGCACTTGTAGAACAGCTAGGTCGGATCTGCGGCTCAGGGCATCCGACACCTGATTACTAGAACCAGCACGATACTCAATCACAAAGTTGAACTCGGACAATAGTTCCTGCCATCTCGCTTGTTTCCCAGTAAGCTTTGGCTGGGACAGAAAGTGACTAACAACAGTGTTGTCAGTTTTTACAATAAACGGCAACCCCAATAAGTAATGTCTCCAAAGTCGGAGGCAATGGACGACTGCTAAAAGCTCTTTCTCATGCACCGTGTAACGCCTCTCGACATCCTTAAGTTTCTTACTCTCGAAGGCAACAGGATGGCCATCTTGCACTAAAACTCCTCCTAGTGCAATATGTGAAGCATCTGTTTCAACCACAAAAGGTTTGGATAGTTCTGGTAGTGCGAGGACCGGGTCTGTTAGGATGGCCTTCTTTAAGTTGTCGAAGGCATTCTGGCATTCCGGCGACCAATTCCAAACTTCCGTCTTTCTTGTCAAATCGGTTAGGGGTCTTGCTATTCCAGCATACCCCATCACAAATCTTCTATAGTAATTTGCCAACCCGAGAAATGACCGTACCTCATGTACATCGGTTGGTGGTTTCCACTCTTGGATTGATCGTATTTTTTTGGGTCCATGCGAATATTTCCACACTCAATGATATGACCCAAGAAACTGATCCGCTTCTGGGCAAATGAGCACTTTGACAGGTTAACATATAGTTCATGCTCACGAAGCCTAGTAAGAACCATTCTCAAATGTTCCACATGTTCTTCCAAGGTTCGGCTATATATAACAATATCGTCCAGGTATACCACGACAAACTCGTCCAAGAACCCTTGGAGAACTTGATTCATCAAGGTGCTGAAAGTAACTGGGGCGTTTGTTAGGCCAAAGGGCATGACTAAGAACACGAAGGCCCCATAACGTGTGACAATCGTCGTTTTCACTTCATCTCCCTCCTTGATGCGAACTTGCCAATAACCTGATCTCAGATCGATCTTCGTGTAGTATTCCGCTCCACTGAGACGGTCGAAGAAATCTGCTACAAGTGGAATAGGATACACATTCTTCACCGTAATTTTATTTAGAGCACGGTAATCACAACACAATCGCAAAGTTCCATCAGACTTTTTCTGAAAGAGAACAAGAGCTCCATAGGGTGATTTCGTCGGTTGGATCATACCACATTCCAACATCTCTTTTAACTGGTTTCTGAGTTCCACGAGCTCAGGTTGCGACATACGATAAGGGGCTCGGGCAGGAGGTTTTGTGCCCGGCACCAACTCAATCTCATGATCGACCGCCCTCTTAGGTGGAAGCTTCCGAGGTAGTTCGCCGGGCATAACATCTTCAAATTCATTTAGGAGGTGCTTCACCGCATCAGGGATAGGACCTGATGACTCCTCTACTTCATCGAATTGCAAGGCGCATAGGAAGGACGGTTCACCATGCCTGCATCCCTTCTTGAACTGTAGCGCGGATAGGTTATTTTGCCCTTGGGTTGCGCTAGTTGTTGGGATAATATGTGGTTTATCCCCCAAAACCAAGAGTGCATCAGCACACGGCATGACTAGGGTTTGAGTGTCACGCATGTACTCGAGCCCGAGTATCAATTTGAAGTCATCCATTTCCACAACAGATAGGTCGGCCCTACCCTCGAAGGCTCCTATCTTAATTCGAACAGCCTTGGCAACCCCCGCGATTGGTTTTGCCATAGAGTTGACGGATTTAACTCGGCCCACTCCTTTCTCTAACAATAGTCCAAGTCTCCCCACTTCGGTGCTCGCCAGATAATTATGGGTGGCACCTGAGTCTATCATCACGAATATTTTTCCCGTTGATTTTAACATCAACAAACATTAATCCCTTCTTTCTCTTATCGGGACTACTGGTGGTGAGTGCAGGTACAGGTTTTCTGGCTTTTGTCGGCACTCTTGCCTTAGCTGTGTAATACCCGGTTGAATTTCATTCATTTTTATTCAATATTAATCAGTCCGTAATTATCATTCAGTAAACTTCACTCATTATTAATCACTCATCATTCATGATTCATTCATTGCGTTCACTGTTGGTATGTTGTAAATCGTATATCAGTTACCAATCGTCATTTCATCTCCGTTTATAGATTGAGACGGGAATATTATCATTTTAATCGGGATTGGTAGTCTTGTACTGGGAGTATCATGTTTGGCATGTGTTGGACCTGTTCACTTTCACATTCGTATGATTTGTCGGATCATTCATCAGTCGTAGCGAGGAATCGGAGTTATCGGATTTTTCACCATGTCCAGCATTTAGTTACGACCATAAGGATTGTAGGTTACGGCCGTAACAAGGGTTCGTTGATGTCATGCCATTTAGGACGAACGGGACTTACGGCCGTAAGGTTTCAGAATACGGCCGTAAGTTGAACAGGTACGGCCGTAAGGCTTGGCCGGTTACGGCCGTACGAGTCGAGCAGGGTGTCCGGGTGTTTTTGGCCGAAGGGCGAGTTACGGCCGTAAGAGGGTCAGGATACGGCCGTAAGGAGGGTTCGTGTTTTTCAGGATGTGTAGGACGAGAGGGACTTACGGTCGTAAGGGTTGCGGCATACGGCCGTAAGACGAGGAAGGTACGGCCATAAGGCTTGGCCGGATACGGCCGTACGTTACAGGCAGGGTGCCTGGCCATTTCGACGAAGGGGGCTTACGCCCGTAAGTTTGTCTGGAAACGGCCGTATCATTCGAGTTACACCCGTAAGGTGTGCGGGTACGGCCGTAAGGATGTCGGCAGATGTTTTAGACGAGGGCGAGTTACGCCCGTCAGTCAGGGCGGATACGGCCGTAAGGCTGTCGGCAGTTTTTTGGACGAAGCCGAGTTACGGCCGTACGAGTTGGTCGGTTACGGCCGTAAGGCCGTTGACCTGGAATGTTACGGCCGTAAGAAGGCCGAGTTACGGCCGTAACTTCCGGCAGTTTATATATGTCTTGGACGGGACTTTTCCTCATTTTTCTCTTTTCCTTCATCTTGTCCGAGAGAGAGAGCTTGAGGGAGATATTTTGTCATCATCAATCACTTGTGTGTTCGGATTTCATCATCTTGATTCGTTGGGAAGCTTGGATAGTCGATTTAACACGTTTTCACCGGATCGAAGTGTTTGGATCTTCAGAGGTAATATTCTTCAACATCTTGGATTTCGATTTTGTATTGAGATATGTTGTTTTAGCCGTTAAAATCATGTTGTATGAAATGATATACGCATGATTATGAATATGTATGATTATTCATTGGATTATCGAAGGATTATTCAAGAACACTTTGAATATTAAGTTGGATTTGGGGGTTTTCGATTAATTGTCGTTGTAATCACGATTTTGGATATTCATAACGGATTATTGATCGTATTGAAGATGTTTTGTTGGTTTGAAACACTTCTTGGGGATTTGATGTTGGTATTTTTGAAGTTTGGTTATGAACAATCGAAGTTGGCCACAAAGTGTTCGATATAATGCCCCAATGAACTTGGTTTAGTCGTTTTGTCGCCTTGAGTTCGTTTTAATCGTGTTTGGTTCGTTTATTGAGCGGATTGTTGGTAATTGTGTTATTCAAGGTTGTTCGAGCGACCGACACTTCATTTAGGACGTTTGTTCGTGGAAGGACATTCTTCATCGGTATTGAGTAAGTTAATTCTTACTCGGTTAAAAGGATATTCATTCCTTTTGTTGTTGATCATTCATAATAATAACTCATTCATCATTGTATTAATCATATTGAGACTTGTAATTGTCGAATAATCACTTCATTAGCGAGGAACGACAGTTCCAATCATTTCATTGAAACTATCAATCACTTCATTATCACTTTCATATCGGTGAGTCATTCTTGACTTTGTCAGATTATTATTATTCATTGATATTCATTATGGTCATTCTCGTTCATATGACCTTCTGGGTTCATATTGCGTGGCCGGGTGCGGATGTGTGGAATTTTTAGTCGGGCACATGATGGCCATGTATTGGGAGTGATACATTGGACTGTGCGCACGGTAACGATTACCTCCGTGAGACTAATTAGGTACAAGGACGGGTGTGTCCGGTCATCCGTCTTGTACACTTGCACAGAACACTACGGGCGTACTATGATACTCCTCTTCAGCGTAATTCATAATTAAGGATATTTCATAACTTTAATTAAATCATGATTGTGTATTTTCAACCATTGAGGATTGTTGTTCTGTGTAACTGACCCCGGCTGGGGATTCTGTTTTTCAGGTCATGGCAAGGCAAAAGCACGGGAATAGCATGTTGACGTCGAGGAGTCCCAGTGATACTAGTAGGGGGCCCCGATCTTCCAGTTATTCATGTTGTTGTCCTTTAATTTCCGCTGCATACTTTCATTTGGATACTCCGTTTCATTCAGTGTTGTGTATTTTATCTTCATATAAAATATACTAGTATTGATATTGTCTGGTGTGTTGTACTTAAACTCCTCATCGGAGTATTTGGTAATATAATGTGGTTCGGTACTACAATTATATTATTTAATTCATCATTTTCATTCGCTTGGTGGGTCCTAGTGGGATTCACGTGACCGTAATATCCGCCTAGTTTGGGGTGTTAGAGTTGGTATGGGAGCGTGGTTTTGAATACTACCTTCCGAGTCATGTCTCATTTGAAATCATCGTCATCGGACTAGTATCATTGGACTTTCGCGTCACGTGTGACTGTGCAAATGCCGAGCCAATCGGGACCAAAGAAGCGTAAGATTTCTAACGCCATGGTATAATTTCTGGCAATAGTCATTCATTCATCATTCATCAATTAACAATCCTCAAACATCATCATTCATTGTGATTAGGACGATCATGTTAACTCATTAATCACTTAATTCATTTCATTACTCAGTTAATGATCAGGACGATCTTGTTAACTCATTAATTACTCAATTCATTTCATTACTCAGTTGTCGATCTGGATGATCATATTATTAATCTTGTTAAGTTGTTCAAGATAATCATTTCAAGAAATTCATCAGATAATCATGTCACTTCAGTAAATCATTCATATAATCACTAAGTTAGAGCATGTATGCTCATTTTCATCATCTCATGACATAACCATAACGTGATAATCATGCGGGAAATATAATCATTATGCGACCTTCCTACTTCAGTATGGGGAGAGCTGTCAGGGGATGCACGAGGAGAGGCCGCGGTGCGGGCCGAAACCTGGGAAATAATCACTCGCTGTCGGGAAATCGTGCCCAGGACTCGGCTCGATCAGAAGATGTTCGGGTTGATCCACTCACTTTTATGCAGGCCATGATGACCCATGTGCAATTGCTCAATCATCATTGCGCCACTTTGGCCGGATTAATCGAGAGAACTCTCTCGTATGAGCCGGCTGCTAAGGAAATTGCTGAACAACAACCTTCATCTGTCAGCAAGAAATCAACGAAGCGTAATCAATCCGAAGGCGGCCAGTCAACCTTCAAGAAGCCTCGTGTGAGTCCTATCGTTTCTGAGCGACCTCCTACGGCGCATAATCGTGCGGGATCTCAGTCCCGAGCGGCCATTTCGGCCATCACTTATTTCAATTGTGGAACGCCGGGTCATTACAGCACTAAGTGTCTGAGCCCGTCTATCACGTGCTATAATTGTGGGAATTTTGGGCATAAGGCCCGTTTTTGCCGAAAGGACTCCAAGTCGGCTCCGGCGGCATCTCAGGCCCCGAAGCAATTAGCGATTCAGAATCAGACTGCTCTGTCAACGTCATTTAAGACAATGGAAGCAAATAAAGTTGGAGCTCATATTTATCAGATGGGAGCGTCCGGTTCGGGGGCCGGCAAGTCCCGGATTCATGTGATGAAGAGGATCGACGATCCGGTGGCCCGAATGATCTCAGGTATACTCGTAATTTTATTTCAACCTGTGTGTACCTTTTGATACTGGTACACCGCATTCATTCATTTTCGAATCATGTTTGAATAGACTTATTTTGGGATAGTCCTATTGCTTGTGGACCTCATACCATCGGTCTACCTGACGATGGAAGAATTTTCGGAAATCATACCGAAGTAAGCTTAGTGACCGCGATTGGTTGGTGGACCAAATCGTGGTGAATTTATCTTAGGACGATGTAATTTTGGGTATTAGTTGGATTGATCGTCTTGATACTATCCTCAGTGTTTGTAAGCGTTTGGTCGCTATCTTTCCGTCGTTGGTTGTCGAATGTGTGCTTCAGGGAAATAATCCTCGTTGTTCCAGAAGAATTATTATTATGACGAAAGCAGAGAAATTCCGCAATCGAGTTATTCCATCATTCATTGCATCATTTTCATCGATTGGCCTTTCTAAGGCAATCGAGTTATTCAATCATTCATTGCATCATTTTCATCGATTGGCCTTTCTAAGGCAATCGAGTTATTCAATCATTCATTGTATCACTTTTTATCGATTCACCATTCTAGGGCAATCGAAATGTTCAATCATTCGTGGTATCATTGTCATCGATTGACGATGTATTCCCAGACGAGTTATCTGGTTGCCTTCTCACAAAGTAGTGGAATTCAAGAGTGAGTTGGAGCCGGTACGTCCCCGTTATCGAAGGCACCGTATCGGATGGCCCCGACCGATACGCAGGAGTTGAAGATTCAACTTGAGGAATAGTTCGAGAAAGGTTATCTCCGACCGAGTGCGTCCCCATGAGGAGCACCAGTGTGATCTGTCAAGGAGAAGGATGGCTCGTCTCGTGTGTGTATTAATTATCAGGAGTTGAATAGGGTGATGATCGAGATTAGTATCCTCTACCCCGTATTGATGATCTCTTAGATCAACTTCAGGGAACTTCAATATTTTTTCCCAGATCGACTTAAGATCTGGATATCATCAGTTGCGAATTCAAGAGTCGGGTATCGCAAGGACGGCGTTTCGTACACGCTATGGTCATTATAAGTTCGTAGTTATGTCGTTCGGGCTAATTAATGCACCTGCGGTATTTATGGAGTTAATGAATCGGGTTTTCATCGACTTTTTGGATCAGTTTGTTGTTGTCTTCATCGATGACATTTTGATTTATTCTCGTGATCGAGAGGAACACGAGGTACGTCTTCATCAGGTTCTCGACGTGTTAAGACGCGAGCAACTTTATGGAAAGTTTTCTTAATGTGAGTTATGGATGTCCGAAGTGACTTTTCTCGGGCATGTAATTTCATCTGCCAGAGTTCGTGTCGACCCTCAGAAGACGGAGGCTATCCGAGATTGGCAACCTCCGAAAGATGTTTAGGAAATCCGAAGTTTCTGAAGATTAGTTGGTTAATTATCCGACTTCGCATTGGAAATTTGGCGTCATTACCTTTATGGCGTCACCTGTCAGATCTACACTGATCACGAGAGTTGAAGTATATATTTACTCAGAAGGAGTTAAATATGCGACAAAGACGGTGGTTGGAACTAATCAAAGATTATGATATCGAGATCCTTTACCACCCGGGCAAGGCGAACATTGTCGCCGACGCCTTGAGTCGTAAGTCCGTTCAGGAGCAGATGCTTGCTCGTTTATCAGTTCAGAAGGAGCTTCAGCAGGAATTCCTTAGACCCGAGATCGAGGTCTGGCATCAGCGACTGACGGGTATGCTGAAACCGCTCCCTATTCCAGAATGGAAGTGGGAAGACATTTCTATAGATTTCTTCACGAGAGTGCTGACGAGTCGTCGGGGCATGAATACGATCTAGGTGATCATGGACCGCTTAACTAAGTCAGCTCATTTCCTTGAGATTAAGGATACGTGGGGTCCCGAGAGACTTGCCCAGCTGTTCATTAAAGAGATAGTGAGATTGCACGGTACTCCTAAGAGTATCGTTTCTGATCGTGACGGGCGATTCGTGTCTCACTTTGGAAATCAGTTCATCGTGCTACGGGAACTCAGCTTAATCTTATTACCGTTTTTCATCCTCAGTCCGACGGACAATCAGAGAGGACTATTCAGACATTGGAGGACATGTTGATGGCATGCGTCCTCGATTTGGAGACGATTGGGAAGCCCAATTACCGTTGATTGAGTTCACGTACAATTATAGTTGGCATGCTGCGATGAAGATATCACCTTACGAGGCCTTGTACGGTCGTCGTTGTCGATCTCCCTTGTGTTGGGACGACCCATCAGAGTCAATCGGCACCGAGCCCGATATGCTTGTAGCCGCCCGGGAGAAGGTAGCTTTGATCAGGAGTCGTCTGTTGACTGCTCAGAGTCGACAGAAATTATATGCAGATAATCGTCGACCACTAGAGTTCGAGAGGGGTGACCACGTTTTGGTCAAGGTATCCCCGAGTCGAGGTATCTTCCGTTTCGGAAAATGGGGAAAGTTGAGTCCGAGATTCACTGGACCGTTTGAGATTTTGGATCAAGTAGGCGAGTTAGCTTATCGATTGGCTTTACCTCCGGCGTTGAGCCAAATTCATAATGTATTGCACGTCTCGCAGTTGCGGAAGTATGTTGCCGACCCGAGTCACATACTTCAGTTCGACAAAGTCGAGATCGCGGATGATCATTCGTACGAGGAGCGTCCTGTACGAGTTTTAGAACGGTGAATCAAACAGTTGAGGAACAAGACGATTCCTTTGGTCAAGATTCAGTGGTCTAGACACGGAGTCGAAGAGGCTACTTGGGGAACCGAAGAGAGTATGCGGGAGAGTCATCCCGAGTTGTTTGGCCCTTAGTTTCGGGGATGAAACTCTTTTTAAGGGGGGTAGTATGTAATACCCGGTTGAATTTCATTCATTTTTATTCAATATTAATCAGTCAGTAATTATCATTCAGTAAACTTCACTCATTATTAATCACTCATCATTCATGATTTATTCAATGCGTTCACTGTTGGTATGTTGTAAATCGTATATCAGTTACCAATCGTCATTTCATCTCCGTTTATAGATTGAGACGGGAATATTATCATTTTCATCGGGATTGGTAGTCTTGTACTGGGAGTATCATGTTTGGCATGTGTTGGACCTGTTCACTTTCACATTCGTATGATTTGTCGGATCATTCATCAGTCGTAGCGAGGAATCGGAGTTATCGGATTTTTCACCATGTCCAGCATTTAGTTTCGGCCGTAAGGATTGTAGGTTACGGCCGTAACAAGGGTTCGTTGATGTCAGGCCATTTAGGACGAACGAGACTTACGGCCGTAAGGTTTTGGAATACGCTCGTAAGTTGAACAGGTACGGCCTTAAGGCTTGGTCGATTACGGCCGTACGAGTCGAGCAGGGTGTCCGGGTGTTTTTGGCCGAAGGGCGAGTTACGGCCGTAAGAGGGGCAGGATACGGCCGTAAGGAGGGTTCGTTTTTTTCAGGATGTGTCGTACGAGAGGGACTTATGGCCGTAAGGGTTGCGGCATACGGCCGTAAGACGAGGAAGGTACGGCCGTAAGGCTTGGCCGGATACGGCCGTACGTTACAGGCAGGGTGCCTGGCCATTTCGACGAAGAGGGCTTACGCCCGTAAGTTTGTCCGGATACGGCCGTATCATTCGAGTTACGCCCGTAAGGTGTGCGGGTACGGCCGTAAGGATGTCGGCAGATGTTTTAGACGAGGGCGAGTTACGCCCGTAAGTCAGGGCGGATACGGCCGTAAGTGTCAGCGATTTTGGATGAAGCCGAGTTACGGCCGTACGAGTTGGCGGTTACGGCCGTAAGGCCGTTGACTGGAATGTTACGGCCGTAAGAAGGCCGAGTTACTACTGTAATCTCCTATAGCTTTATATATGTCTTGGACGAGACTTTTCCTCATTTTTCTCTTTTCCTTCATCTTGTCCGAGAGAGAGAGTTTGAGGGAGATATTTTGTCATCATCAATCACTTGTGTGTTCGGATTTCATCATCTTGATTCGTTGGGAAGCTTGGATAGTCGATTTAACACGTTTTCACCGGATCGAAGTGTTTGGATCTTCAAAGGTAATATTCTTCAACATCTTGGATTTCGATTTTGTATTGAGATATGTTGTTTTAGCCGTTAAAATCATGTTGTATGAAATGATATACGCATGATTATGAATATGTATGATTATTCATTGGATTATCGAAGGATTATTCAAGAACACTTTGAATATTAAGTTGGATTTGGGGGCTTTCGATTAATTGTCGTTGTAATCACGATTTTGGATATTCATAACGGATTATTGATCATATTGAAGATGTTTTGTTGGTTTGAAACACTTCTTGGGGATTTGATGTTGGTATTTTTGAAGTTTGGTTATGAACAATCGAAGTTGGCCACAAAGTGTTCGATATAATGCCCCAATGAACTTGGTTTAGTCGTTTTGTCGCCTTGAGTTCGTTTTAATCGTGTTTGGTTCGTTTATTGAGCGGATTGTTGGTAATTGTGTTATTCAAGGTTGTTCGAGCGACCGACACTTCATTTAGGACGTTTGTTCGTGGAAGGACATTCTTCATCGGTATTGAGTAAGTTAATTCTTACTCGGTTAAAAGGATATTCATTCCTTTTGTTGTTGATCATTCATAATCATAACTCATTCATCATTGTATTAATCATATTGAGACTTGTAATTGTCGAATAATCACATCATTAGCGAGGAACGGCGGTTCCAATCATTTCATTGAAACTATCAATCACTTCATTATCACTTTCATATCGGTGAGTCATTCTTGACTTTGTCAGATTATTATTATTATTCATTGATATTCATTATGGTCATTCTCGTTCATATGACCTTCTGGGTTCATATTGCGTGGACGGGTGCGGATGTGTGGAATTTTTAGTCGGGCACATGATGGCCATGTATTGGGAGTGATACATTGGACTGTGCACACGGTAACGATTACCTCCGTGAGACTAATTAGGTACAAGGACGGGTGTGTCCGGTCATCCATCTTGTACACTTGCACAGAACACTACGGGCGTACTATGATACTCCTCTTCAGCGTAATTCATAATTAAGGATATTTCATAACTTCAATTAAATCATGATTGTGTATTTTCAACCCTTGAGGATTGTTGTTCTGTGTAACTGACCCCGGCTGGGGATTCTGTTTTTCAGGTCATGGCAAGGCAAAAGCACGGGAATAGCATGTTGACGTTGAGGAGTCCCAGTGATACTAGTAGTGGGCCCCGATCTTCCAGTTATTCATGTTGTTGCCCTTTAATTTCCGCTGCATACTTTCATTTGGATACTCCGTTTCATTCAGTGTTGTGTATTTTATCTTCATATAAAATATACTAGTATTCGGTATTGTCCTGGTGTGTTGTACTTAAACTCCTCATCGGAGTATTTGGTAATATAATGTGGTTCGGTACTACAATTATATTATTTAATTCATCATTTTCATTCGCCTGGTGGGTCCCAGTCGGGGATTCACGGCACTGTAATATCTGCCTAGTTTGGGGTGTTACAAGCTGCCACCTGATGGGTTAACGAGTTGCACCATTGATTGATGGCCCCAAGGTTTTCCTTATCTTCCGATCTTCCTTCGTCATCTGGTACTTGCAACTCTTCTTTCGGTTGCGAACTCGATTCTACAGCGCTCGTTAGGGCATTCAAAAGTTGCCTCTTCGGACAATTACTGAGATGATGAGGCCCATCACATAGGAAACATTTAATGATTCGTTGGGGAGGGCCCTACTGACCTTCTGTAGGTTTGCTACGATTCATGCTCCCATATGAACTTCCTTGAGTATAGGTTTGCCGATCCCCTACACTCCGCCTCGAGTTAGGTTTGAACAGCCTTGGCATTACACTTCGGGACGGTGCCATGTTCGTTGTTACTGGACGATCTCTTCGAGGTTCCGACGTGTAATCCATTAATCGTTCTGCCGCTCCCATGGCGGTACTGAGGTTTGTGACTCGTTGGCGCAGTAGGTCCGTACGAGCAAATGACTTCAAACCTTCCAGGAACGTAAACAACCGGTCATTCTCCGACATATCTCTAATGTGTAACATATGCGTCGAAAATGCCTTCACATAATCTCGAATAAGACCGGTGTGCTTCAAATCTCGCAAGGCCCTTCTTGCGTTGTACTCAACATTCTCTGGGAAGAATTCTTGCCTGATGGCATCTCGCAATTGTTCCCAAGTATCAATTCTTACTCGTTGGGCCTGAATGTCCGCATATTTGGTGCGCCACCACAATTTGGCATCATCAACCAAATACATTGTGGTGGTTGACACCTTTCTCGCCTCGTCCAAAACATTGGCGGTATGGAAGTACTGTTCCATGTCGAATAAGAAGTACTCAACTTCCTTGGCATCTCGTGTTCCATTATAGGAACTTGGTTCGGGGATCCGAATCCCGGTAATAGGTTCTTGAGCAACATGGGGGGTGTTGTTCACAGCTCTTTGAAGCAATCCAATCTGGATACTCATTGCTTCCATCTCACGTCTCATTTCAGCCATATGGTTGGTTCCCATTGCATCAGCAAAGGTTCGGCAGACTTCTATGCATTCGCCCAACTGGGCTCGGAGGTTTTCATTCTCCGCTTCGAGGGTCTCGACCTTCTCCTCCAAGGTCTCGACAACATATTTCAATCTATAGCACTCTTGCTCTAGATTATCGAATTGGGCTTTAGAGGCCTCAACCTCTTTCTTGTTTCTGTCATCCTTTTTCTTGCCCTGCCTTCTAGGGACTTCCGTCTCGTTACCCGATTCCATTCTTTCGACATTAACCGGGCTCTGATACCACCTGTCACGGGGCGCTTATAGTTTGTATAGACTGTACGCGCACCGTGCGGCTACTAGTCAATTTACCCGACTACGTCCGCCTAACTCGTTCGAGAGTTGGTGCTAATGCGACGCAATCACGCCGAGGCGTTTTAGTGGCACAGCAAAATTGAAGATGAAAATCGATTTGTATTAATACAATGAACGATTACAATAGGCAACAACGATTACAAGCATACACGGATAGGAGGGTCTCCGCAAACTTGCCAATTCGTAATACAACTCTTCAGTACACTCTTCCCCCCTATAATAGGCTTAGAAAAATAAAGGCTAATGACAACACTGGATATTGAAAAGCTGAACAAGCACTAACTAGCTATTACAACACTAACTAGCTATTACAAGGAAAATAAAGTAAAGCCCTACACTATAGATGATAACTTGAAGTGCGATGAGCCTCTGCATCCCACAAAGCTGCAAGTGGGCCCATGAGTGGCCTGTGATCATGTAATACCGCCTGGGGTCGCGGGCATCCCGTGACAATAGTGGTAGAGGCAGCAATTATCAATCGTCCTGGCTATTTTTTTATTTCACCGTGTTTTCAGATCAAAGATAAAAATATCACTGATATATCTATCTTTTTTGGCTTTCCCATACATTGATATCGTTGGAAACTAGACTAGTCCATTTACCACACGACGAAAACATGACACGAAAACGACACGAAAATTTAGGCCCTGTTCTCATTGCTGTTTTGAGGTCATTTTCTGTTTTTATTTTCGAAAATACTAAAAACGTGTTCTTTTTATCATTTTCGAAAATGCATTTTGGAAAACAAAAATAAATATTTGTACACAAAACGCAAAATGCCCAAAACCTCGTTTTGAGCGTTTTGTGTGTATTTCAACAAAAAATCTTCAAAATGCATTTTGAGTTTTTTTTTTGGATTATCCTAATTTGAAACTAAGTCTAAAATAAAGATTTATGAATTTAATATTAATATTACAAAAAAATATTTTGCAAAATAAATTTAACAGAACGCATTTTCAGCAATTTTGAAAACAAAAATAAAAACAGAAAAATACAAAACATTTTTCAAAATGAAAATACAAAATGAAATACAAACAGAACGCACCCTTAGTATTTTGATTTGTATTTTGAGTACACGACACGAAAATACACGAACACGAAAGTACACGACTGAGATTTAGTGTCAGTTTTGTGTTTACCCTTTGGGTACACGACATGACACGAGGTACATGAAATATATATATATATATATATAATATTTTATATTTAATTTTATAAAAATATACATTTTATGAATTCTGTTTGTACTAAACTTTAAAATTTGAAAATATAATGTGAACTTTCATAAATTTCGTGTAAACATTCGTGTTTTCGTAGCCATTCGTTTAATTTGGTCTACTAAAACCTATAAAAATAATATTAAAATATTAAATTATTATTTTTAAAATATTTTAATATTTATTTTATATTATGTGTCTGACACGAAAACACGACACGAAACGACACGAATTTGCGCAGTACACGACACGACATGACACGAATTCATTTCGTGTCGTGTATGGTTTGGACTTTTGGTACACGAAACACGAAAGTATACGACACGAAAGTACACGATACGAATGAATTGTCAGGTCTATTGGAAACGTCTATGGGCTTTACCCACCAAGACGTTGATAATAAAACACAAATACATTAGGTATACTGTATAATAGAGATATTGTAATAAAACAATCACACTCCTGATGGTATCCTCTCTACCCATTTCGGTGTTCCATCCGTATACCAAATCTTATTTTTTATTAGTTTTATAATATTTTTTTATAAAAATAAAAAATACTATAATATTATAAATTATAATAAACATTTATAAATTAAATTTGAAATTTTTAAAAATTATATACCTTAGTTTTAGATTTATCAACCATATTTAAACTGATAAAAATGTAATTAAATGCTAAAAAATAATTATAAACCCTAAATGGATGAGTGAACCCTAGAAAATAATTGTTAAAATTAAACTAAAACATTAAAAATTAAAAAAATTTAAAAAAAAAATGCATAAAACTAATGAAAATTAATATTTGGTACACGTTAGGAACACAAAAATGGGGACAGAGGTTCCCAAGTCATCACACTCTTGTATATCACATAGAATAGTTACAATTCATAAGCTGCGAGAAAAAGGTATCAATAGTCATAAAGTTTGGGAGTTTGGGGCACACAATTTAATGTTTGTCCAACCCGGCAAATTTAGTCCTAAAATTCCAAAAAAAAATAGCGTCTAAAGGATTTTTGACTGAGGTGGCATGCAAGTCACATGCCACCTCATTAAAATTTTTTTAAAAAAATAAAAATAAATACACAGGCAATTCCCTTTTTTTTATTTTTTAGACTTTTTAAGTTTATTTTCATGCTCATTAAATTTTATAAAAAAGGAAGAATCAAATTAAAAAAAAAGGTCATGTCCACATCAATAAAAAACATAAAAAATTAAAAAAAAATATTAAAAAGAAAGCATAAATCACTCTCATTCTCCCTTTTTATTTTTAATTTTGTTAGACGTTTTAAATTTATTTTTCATCCTCATTAAATTTTGAAGAATCAAATTAAAAACATCAACAAAAAACATGAATAATAATTAAAGAAGTATAAAAAAATAAAAAATAAAAGCATAAATCGCTCCCATTCCTATTTTTCTTTTTAATTTCTTTAGATTTATTTTATATCCTCATAAAATTTTATAAAATAAAGAAAAATTAACATAAAAAAAAGTCATGTCCACACCAGAAAAAAAAAAATAAAAAATAAAAAAAAATGGGAGTGATTTATATGTTTTTTTTAGTTTTTCTAAATTTTCTAATTCATTTTTCATCCTCATTAAATTTTATAAAAAAATGAAAAATAAAATTCTCTTTTATTAAACAAAATCGGGAATGGGAGTGATTTATGCTTTTTTTCAAATTTTTTAGACTATTTTTTTTTATTTTTTTTGCTGATGTGGATATGACTGTGTATTTATTTTTATTTTTTTTTAAAAAAATTTAATGAGGTGGCATGTGACTTGTATGCCACCTCAGCCGAAAATCCTTTAAACGCTATTTTTTTGGAATTTTAAGACTAAAATTGTGAGGTCCGAGAAACGTTGCGTGCGCTAAATCTCTCAAACTTTAGAACCATTAGTGCATATTTCTTTGTATAGTTGTTACAAGCACAAGGCTTCTTGTTTTTCTCCTTAACGAGCTAAAGCTCTTTTCTTTAACTCTTTTCTTCTCTCTATGCTGTTTTACAAACTTCACTTGGTGTCATTTATTACTGCAAACTAGCACCTTATTTATAGCTAATAACTTCACGAACCAAGCCTATCATATAAGACTTTTAATAATGGGTATTACTAAATACCGCCTAAAATTACTAGCCACCGCCCTATAAGCAGGGGCGGATCACAAGCCTTTCAACCGCGGGGGCCGAAGCTAATATCTTATATATTTTGAAAAATACAAAAGATACATCATCCAAAGTTATAAATAACAAAACATTAAAACTAGACGTTAAATATGAAAATCCCAAACATCGCTCATCAAAGTGGAACCCGTCGATCGATCCTTGGCGCTTGAAATCTTCTATAATTTCATCCAAAGTAATCTTTTCAGCAAGTTCTCTTTCGATATACAAAACCAACGAGTCATTTAGAAACTCATCTTCCATTTTACTCCGTATCCTTGTTTTCACAATATTCATTGCTGAAAATGATCTCTCGGTTGTCGCGGTAGAAGCGGGAGAGTAAATATGATGATTACTCGATAAATAAGATCAAAAGTAATTTCTCTTCTAGTCCTTACCAACCATTGACATAATTCCGCAATAGATGTCAATTTCTTATAATCTGCATGTTGAACGACATCAATATCATAATGTTGAAGTTGCATTTTCAGAATTGTTTTCTCATGATCACTGAAATCTCCAGGATAAAACTTCTCTACTAGTTGACGTACATCAACACTTCGAAAAGTCTCATATGTATTTTTGGGATCTAGAGATGAAGCAAGACGAAGCAACTCCATGGCACTATCGCTGAAACGATGATCTAATTCCATTAATTGACAATTAATTGCTTCATAGAAAATATCCACTCGATAATGATGCTCAAGTGTATGATCACACTGCTCATTACGAGCCCGAGGTACTGCAGTAGGAAGAAGACATGTCAGGAATATCTATATTGCGTACCTGACAAAAGAAGAAGTCAGAAAGAAGACAAGTTAGGAAAATTCACTTGATAATAATGTTAGTGTATAATCACTATGTTATATACAACATAAAAGAAAAGATAAAACAGCCCCCTGCAACAATTACCCCTAACTTCATCATCTACCCCATAAAATGGAAGACTTATAGTTTCTTTGGGATACGTGTGCGGGAGAAAGAAAAGATAGATATTTAAGACCATGACGAGAATGTTTAAGCACAAGCTCAGCCATCCTACAAAAAAAAAAAGAAAAAAAAAAGAAAGGAAAAACAAGCTACTGCAATCAATGAAATTATGCAGCATATATGAGAATCCATCCAAAATTGTGGTATTTTCAGTTTACAGTGTAATACCTTTGATAAGTTATTTTTCAGTTATTTTCCAGTTTACAAAATAACAAGTTAGAAAGAAGACAAGTTAGGAAGATTCACTTGATAACAATGTTAGAGTGTATAATCACAATGTTATATACCTGACAAAATGACTTAACAACGGAAAGCAAATCGTTCCAGCTTTCATCTTNCATTTTTGCAATAACGGTTTGGTAGATGCAACTAGCCTCAATGCGTTAAAAATATCTTGATCTTGTCTTTGTAAAGCCTCGACAAAGTAAATCGGTGATCTCCATTATTTCTTTTTCGAGAAATAAGACAAATACGAAGTCAAAGGTCGTCATAGCCTCATATTCCGAATCGCATCTCCTCGGATTGAACCAGTTCCTTCCTCAACAATTTTGAGTAAAACCTCACAAGTTGGGTGAACATCTTAATTAGGCTAGGCGATCTCGGATGTGAACTCCATCTAGTATCTCCAGCTCGTTGTAATGTACCAATTTGATTGAGACCACTACCGGTCTCCAATTCATCAATCGAAATCAAGTATGCAATTTGCTCAACTTGTGCATCTCGTAATTGGTCAGTGCGTTTGGAGGAAGCACTAACAACATTGACAACAAAAGACAACTTCGTAAAAAACTTACGCAATGCTATAACTCCTTGAGAGGCGGCCATTAATGCCAATTGCAACCGATGATCAAGACAATGAACATAATAAGCGTATTCACAATCTTTTAAAATCAAGGCTTGCAAACCTTTGAACTGACCTCGCATATTGCCTGCACCATCATACCCTTGCCCACGAATAGACTTGACATCAAGGTTGTAATGTGTCAATAAAGAATAGATTCCATATTTGAGAGTTTGTGCCATAGTGTCACGTACATGGACAAGTCCAAAAAAACGCTCTATAATTAAGCCCTCTTTATTAACAAATCTCAAAACAACAGACATTTGTTCTTTGTGAGACTGATCTAGTGCTTCGTCAACGAGTAAACAAAACCTTCCCCCACCGATCTCTTCACAAATCATTCGTCTCACCTTATTTGAAATAGTATTCAAAATTTCCTTTTGAATCATCGGTGAAGTATATGATGCATACTTGGGAGCACGACAAAATAACTCTTTAAGCTCGGTGCTAAACTCCCCAAGTGCTTCCAACATTTCAAGAAAATTTCCCTTGTTAATGGAATTTGGTTTTTCGTTGTGGCCTCTAAATGCAACCGCTTGGAAGGCACACCAACGGACAGAAAAAATAGAAGCCGACAATCACAATCTGTTTTTCTCACGCTCTTCGGTTGTAAACTTCTCAAACACATTTCGTATATCTTGTGCCTCATTCAGCAAATCGTCCCATCCCTTCTGTGCAACATTGTGGAAAGATGTACATTCGGTCCCATATGCATCAATAAGACACATTTTTTCCCACCCACTTTTTTCCAATTTCGAAACCCATCTATAGTAAATGCTTGTTGACCATAGTATCCGAGTCCAGATGGCTTGTTAAATAAAAAACATGGGAAACAAAAAGCCGCATCTAAACTTTGTGAATATTCAATCCAAGGATATAACTTAAACCACGAAGCTTGAAAACTACGTTTATGTGTTTCTGGCCCAGATTTTGGAAAGACCGAAAGTGTTGGTTGAAGAGGACCAAGATTCATATAAGCTCGTCGAATTGTATCTTGTTGCTTGACAGGATAATCATAAATTTGATGACGCAAGCCAGGGTCTCGTTCTAAGGCACTAAGATCAATATCATTACTATTCACTTGAGCTTTTTTGCAAGGGTTTTTGGTAATCGGAACACTAGGTGAAGGGGTATTATCATCTAGATTTGTTGCCTCTTCGATATCTTGAGAAGAAGAACTAACATGTTTTCTTTTAAAAAATCCATGAATGGTAGATTGAGTTTTCTTCATCTACTGATCTACATGTCAAATAAAATTAACAATTTTATCACATTTTAAACCAAATTACCAATTGAACTATCAAAGTATTAAAACAAAAGAGACAAAGAGTGAGAGCAGAGGGCAAAACCGAATCGATGGCGGATGGTCGTCTTCTTCTATTTGGTCATTTGGAGGGTTTGTTTGCCGCCCAGAATCTACTGGAAAGTTAAATAAATTACACAAACCATTACCAAAATAAAACCCAAAAAAAAAAAAAAAGCTTCGTAACTAAAAGTTGCTCAGCAGTCTTCTACCAAAAAAAAAAAACTTGCTCAGCAGACAACAGGGAAAGATCCTCACCCGATGACCCTGGAAGTTAGACCCGTCACGGGTCACCCGTCCTCCTCCTAAGAAGGCCGATAATCGCCGGCCGGAAAATCGGAACGGAGAATCGATGGCCGGCCGCCACAGTTCTGAATAATCTTTCCTCACGAGATGCTACCGATCTGGAGATTCAACCGGAAACGGCTGCGATTCGGTTCGAAAAAAATGTTCCTCCCTTAGCAGACCATGTATTATCGCATGTTTATCCTTCGAAGGTCCAAGATCGGGAGACCTGTTTGGTCAACGGAGATGTTATCTCCTGTAACATGGTTTCTCTTGCTTGTATTCGGTTGTTTGTTGCAGTAAAAGGTCAAGTGGGTTATGGGCTTTAATTTAATATATCTATTTACTATTAAATTTTTGCAAAAAAAGCCCAGGGGCTTTGGCCCCTAAAGGCCCTATTGGGCCTCCGCCCCTGCCTATAAGATTACCTTTTTATCCATTTCAAGTCTTTCATTATTTCTAAACACCACACCACATCAAAATCTTTCAAACTCAAGTTTTTCGAATATAACACACAATCAAATCTATATCGTCAATATTATCGACAACTACGAAAATGGACGAGAATTCGCATCTGGAGGTAATTTTTCGGAGAAAATGACGCAGGCGTCTGATTATTCCGCCTGTTCCATGATACAGGCGTCCCCAGATTCCGCCTGGACCATAGTACAGGCGTCTGGTGCGGATGCTCCGTCCTAGGTCTAGGCGTCTAAATCAGACGGCTGTGCGGCGGTGGTGTGGCGGCGGTTCGGCTGCATCGTGTGGGTTGTTTAGAGAGAAAAGTATTGTCAAATTAGGATTCAAAATCTAATTAATATGAATTAAGAGCAAAAAGGTAATATTCTAGAGCGATAATTTTGAGCGATGTTTAATAATCCAGTAAATTTTGTGTTCACATGTGAACACATGCCTAGTCTCCGCATGCAGCCTACAATTGAATATTGGCTGCAGCATTTTCATCACATGCATGCATCAATTTCAGCCTACAATTTTGAATATTGACTGCAATATTTTATTTTTATTTTTTTCTTTTTCTTTTTTTTTTGATAATTAGGTGATCCAGTTTAGCCGGACTAATCCTTGTCCCTCAATGAACCCACTCCTAACCCATTGAGAGAAATAAATCGGGAGTTACTCGAGCAATTCCAGGGTTCCCAATGTCTTTTCTGCACATTTCTGCGCACAAGGAGAAGTCCTTAACTGATTAACAGCGCCTCAGGTTCTCAGCACAGTTCTCGGGAGAACAACCACTGATTGGTCAGCACCTCCAGGTTTCCAGCAAGGAAATACTCCCACACTGCCGCTTGACGCGAGATTAAACATTGATTAGCGGTCGCTCGAGCTAGCCCCGAAGAGCTAGAGGATCATAAAGAGAAAAACCTCATCTTTTACCTCCTTGGTGGGGTTAGAACCCAAGACCTCTTCCAAAGGAGTGTCTTGGGTGTATGCGTCCTACCACTGAACTACCAACCCTTTCCCCGACTGCAATATTTTCTAATTAGTATCAAGTTTGATTTCTACTATATTTCCGTCGATATATCCATAATTCTAATAGTGTTACGGACTATAGTATTAACTAATTTAGATAATTAATTTGCGCTATAATCTTGATGCTACCAACCGAACATAATGTAGATATTTTGAAATTAAGGTGCAATTAATGATATATATATAAATTATGTAGATGGTGGTGAACAACTATTTAAAATGACAAGTATTTCAAAAATCACAAAATAAATTTTACACTTCTATTATCATTACGAAAAAAGTTACCAAACAACCACACACAAGTCTCTTTCAAACACCAAACTCTAGACAACAAATTCAATTTCCCTTAAGTTTATAAATTTTCAGCAAACTTCAGATTAGATACTATTTTATTTTTCAGCAAAATATGACGTTGTCCTACTTGAACAAAGTACTTTCAAAATAAAATGTAATATCTAAATTTATATAATATTCCTCAAAATTAAAATTTTTATGTTGTAATTATAATAATAGTTGATTGGAAAAAATTCAAAAAATAAGTGAGAAAGATTATTTAAATGTTCGTTAAAATGCCTAAATTAGTAAGTACTCAAAGGTATATTCCCTATGTTTCATAATAATGGATATTTTGGCCTTTTCAGATTGAGCTTTGATCTATCTCATAGCAATAATCATAAAGTTTACAGATTTTATATTGCTAGATTCATATTAAAACATATTTTTATAAATAAATCTTTAACAATTTGGCATTATATTTGAGATATGAATTAAAGTCAAAGTTCAATAAAAAAAATAAAAAATCAATTAATATGAAACAGAGGTAGTATTTAGGAGATTGTAAAAGTTAAAGGATAAATATACTTATGAGACGGTAAAGTATAATTAAGTGGGCTAAATTTCAAACAAAAATGAATGAAACCAGACTAAATCATATACAGTAAAATATCTCTAAAGTCATATATTTGGGAACATAAAAAATATTCTTAAATGGAGGTTATTCCTAAATAGAGTTTTAGAAGAATTTTTTTTAAATTTTAAAGTGCATGTATAATATATAAATATTATAATTAGTAGATACATGTATGTAATATGTTGTAAACTTAGGAATTAGGCAAGAAAATTATTTATGCTTTAACTGATGAAGATATCATTGAAGGAATTAGGCAAGAAAATGAGGAAAATAATCCGGAGGATGATAGCATAGAAGTACAAAAAATTTCATGTGAAGAAGCTTTAAGCTTACTCGACAAGTTGGAAATGTTTTGGGTTCAACAAGAAGGTGGTCTTGGACGAGCTAATGGGCACACGCAAGTTGAAGGATATGGTTACAACACAAAAGATTAAATCTTTGTCACAATCAACCTTGAACAAGTATTTTAGATCAACTTAAATCTATTGTAAAAATTATATATATATTATGATTTATTCCTAAATGGCGGTGTATTCCTTATGCTGGGATTTGAAAATATATGAATTATGATAATATGGAGTTTATTCCAAATTATAACTAGTTCCAAGTTGGGACCATAAATTTTTATTCCTAAATAGAGTTTATTCCTTAATTGAGTATTCTTTTTGAGAGGTTTTACTGTAGATATTAAAAACTTCAAAAAAAATATAATGTAAAAAATTAAAAAGAAAAAGGGTCCCCGGTAGGGTTGTAAATGAATCGAATCGAAGCGAATATTATTGTAATCGAATCGAATCAATAAATTTATTTAAGAATTCGAATACGAATACGAATCGTGTTCGAATATTAATTTTGATTTGAATTTGAATACTTGAACAATTTCACGAATTTGAATCGAATACTCGAATCTATAGATAAAGGAGATGAAGAATGACTCGTCGAGATTAAAGTTATTGCAATATATATTTATGATAAACAATGTCACCTTAATTTGAAGTCGACTTCAATATGAGCCAAAACTCAACACATTTGACATGTATTTAAATATTTAAGAGTATAATTCCAAATTGTATTAAGAAAATATACTATATACAAAATATATTTTTAGTTATATTATATATTTAAATATTTAATCGAATCTTTATGAATATTGAATCGAATATCGTAAATACTTATAAGTATTTGATTATTAATCGAATCAAAAAAACTATTTGTATTTGAATTCGAATCATAAAATTTCAAATTCGAATCACTAAATTTCGAATCGAATCACGAATCGGATCAAAATTATTTGATTTGTTTACAATCCTAGTCCCCGGACTGTAGCCCCACGAGGGAGGGCCTTGGCTCCGCCCTTGATACTGCCATGTGCGGGTTGTTGTTGCCCAAAATATCTATCCGAAGATTAAATACTGTTGGAGACGGACAACAAACAACAATTGCGGGAGCACTTCCGAGAGAAGATAAATAATACAAGATTTGCCGGGGTTGTTAGGCCCGGGCTTGAATGCTCTCGCGTGATGTTATTAATACAAATATTCGTGGATACAAGTATTAATGTGAGAAATCTAGATACAATGAGTGTAAAAAGACTCTGTTAATCCGGCTCTTGAGCGAAGCTCGGTATTCTTCGTTCCTTCCGATCGTCTGCCTGATGAGAGAGGCCGGGAGAAGAAAGGACCGAATGATAGCTGTTGCCAAGAGTTGGAGATAGCCTAGTGCTGTGTATTTTGCTTGTGAAATGCCAGAATGCCAGGGAGGGGTCCAAGTGCAGGCTGCCTTCTATATATAGGGGCTGAGGTGCCTTGTCTCCTAGCGGGCGATCGTCTTTAGGCCATTAATATAATGGGGCGATCGTCCTAAAGGTCACATGGGCAGCCTGCCAAAAGTCCAAGGCTACGGCGGCGGCACTGTGTGGTCGATGAGGAGCCGGCACGCGTCCGAGTCGATCCTGGTGGTCCCACTTCGTTACTTTCGGCGGACTTGTCGGTGGCGAGGTAGGTGACAGTGTGGTCACAGTCTTGTCTGTCGGCTCCTTTTGCAGTGCGGCCTGTTGGTAGGTGAGGTAGGTGACAGTGCATCGGCGCCTTTTGTGGATCTGCACGTGGGTGCTGTCCTGTGGCTCGGCCTTTGCCGACTGGATGGCCATCGGCCCTGATCGGCATGAAGCGGTCGTCTCTAGCTGGTCACCGAGGGTCGTCCTCGGCCAGTCACTGAGGGTCGGCACTGGTCGGTCACCAAGGGTCGGTCGGCAAAGCGCCGAGAGATGATCGTCCATAAGTCGGTCGCCAGAAGTCGGTCGCCAGGCGCCGAGAGATGATCGTATTGGATGTCGATCGCCCGGCACCGGGAATTGTCCTGGGACCTTCGGTTGGCCGATTCATGTTGTCTGCGGGGTTAAGGCTAGGCCGCCTGGTCTCCGAGGCGTTCTCCGGTCGGAAAGTGTAATTCTCGACATAACAATTGCCCCCCAGCTTGCTCCTATGTTGAAGACATGGGGCGAGGTGGTTCTTGCTGGCGATCGTGTAAGGATGAGGACGGGCGATCTTGCTGAGCTGACTTAGGATTTGGACTTGGGCTATCATGGTCGATTGGCTAGCTATCTTTCGGTCTTGTACCTGCAAAAACAACATTGGCCGATCCCCCTCGGAAACTTAATGGTTTCGTTTGTTTGAGGAATCGTGCACAGTCGCGGAATTCGATGGACCGACTCCATGACCGTGTCTTGGTGCGCGAAGACATTGAGTGTCTCGTGACTCACTTTATTGTGAGGGTCCTCTGTTAGGCTGCGCCTCGCCTCGTATTTAAACGAAGGGCGTGCGGTCTCGGTATAGAGGAGTCCTTGCACGGGGCAGCGTCAGATGAATCAACTCCACGCCCGCGGCTTGTTTAGCTCTGCTTCCACCTCAGCCCGCCATGGAGATGACGAACCTCGACGGTGTACGTTGAGACGGGGGTAGTGGCACGTGTCGTTTTGTCCGGGTTCACCAAGTTAGATGATGATCCTTGAGGGCGGGCGATCGTGTCCACTGATTAATTTTGGAGAACCCTCAGACTATGCCGGCCTCGTATTTAAACGAAGGGCGGGCGATCTCGGCCGAAAGGGACCTTGCATGGCCGAAGCAGTCGGTTCCATCGACTACCAGGACCATGGCTTTATGATGTGCGGTGGAGGCGATCTTATGCCTTAGTCCGTCATGTTAGATGTTGGACTGTAGAGGGCGATCGTGTCCTCCGGGTTGCTGATGATGTAACGTGATGATCGGCGATCGGGCTGGAAGACTGGCGATCGTCGCTCGGCTGCCGATCACTTTATTCGTAGGTCGATATCGGCGATCGGGCGGGAGATCGTCGTCCGGGCGACGATCGCGCTGCTCACAGGCTAAGAAGAAACCTCTGCCTGGCCAGAAAATCTGCTGCTCTAGCCCGGAAGGATGCGTAGGTTGTAGGTTGGGTCTTCGTGAGATGCCTGAACATAGGCGAAAAGCCCTGAAATCCTCATAGGACCGCGTAGAGGGCGGTCTCATCGCTTACGGGCTCGCTATTGAGGATGATCACGTCTACCCGGTCGATGTAGTCCGAGTCGGACTCTTCTTCTCCCTGCTTGATTTGCATCATGCGAAGGGGACCTTCTGGCCGGACGACCCTGGTGGAGAAGTACTCCGTGAAGACGTGCGCCAGCTGGTTAAAAGAGCCAATGGACCGAGGCGGAAACGAGGCGTACCACCTGTGGGCGAGGTCATCCAGCGTCAGAGGGAACATTCGGCACCTAGTCGCGTCTAAATCTCCACACCCGGTCATGTAGATGTTGAACTTCCTCAGGTGCATCTGGGGGTCCGATCGCCCCTCGTACACGGGTGTTTGCGGGGGAGCGATCCTGTGCTGCACGGGGGTGAGCTCGATGTCGATCGTGAGCGGCTCGCTCGGCCCGGCGATCGTCTTCTTGGCGCCTGCCCTGGATTCCAGGAGTGCCTTCATGTCGTCGAGTTGACGTTGCATCGCAGCCATCGCCGTGGCTTGGTCGCTTGCAGATCGGCTTTGGGAGCGGGAGCCGAGGCGCTCGTGTACCGATCTCCGGACTCCGCTGCTGCCGGCCTCGGCTATTTGGCAAGGGGGAGCCAGACGGCTGGGCTGCCTTTTGGGAGTCGGGTAGGCCGAGCTCCTGGTGACGGACTCAAACTCCGTCGTCTCATAGCTGGGGCCGGACTGCCCCGGTTGCCAGGTCGGGTCACTGCCCAGGCGATCGAAGACAGAGGTGCCCCGGCTGGCGAGCGCCTCTTCTTGCGGACGGAGCCTCCCGCGTCGCTCGGCGATGCGCCTTGAGCTTCCGCTGACTTAGGTGGGCCGAGGGGGTGATAGCAGGAGGCGCGTCGAGAGCACTCCGTCGCTCCCGTAGGGCGGCGGGGCCTTCGATCTGTTCCTTGGTTCGGAACCGATCGAGCGAGAGGCCGCCGTCCGAGGCGGGATCGAGCGTCTCGACCGCGGCGACTACCCTCCACCATCGGGTGTGGCTCGGGCCGGGCCAGGCGCGTCCCGGCTGGCGGCGACTTTCTTCGACGCGGAGGCTAAGACATGATTTCGAAAGATTTCTTTGAAGCGTAGTGAGTGTCACTTCAAGTATACGCCCAGAAACGGTGAGTGTTCTTGGGACGGTAGAATAAAAATTTGAGGTTGGATGCCCTTCTTCTAGCGCCAATTGTTGTTGCCCAAAATATCTATCCAAAGATTAAATATCACTGGAGACGGACAACAAACAACAATTGGGAGCACTTGAGAGAAGATAAATAATACAAGATTTGCCGGGTTTGTTAGGCCCGGGCTTGAATGCTCTCGCGAGATGTTATTAATACAAATATTCGTGGATACAAGTATTAATGTGAGAAATCTAGATACAATGAGTGTAAAAAGACTCTGTTAATCCGGCTCTTTAGCGAAGCTCGGTATTCTTCGTTCTTGCCGATCGTCTGCCTGATGAGAGAGGCCGGGAGAAGAAAGGACCGAATGATAGCTGTTGCCAAGAGTTGGAGATATCCAAGTGCTGTGTATTTTGCTTGTGAAATGCCAGAATGCCAGGGAGGGGTCCAAGTGCAGGCTGCCTTCTATATATAGGGGCTGAGGTGCCTTGTCTCCTAGCGGGCGATCGTCTTTCGGCCATTAATATAATGGGGCGATCGTCCTAAAGGTCACATGGGCAGCCTGCCAAAAGTCCAAGGCTACAGCCGGCGGCCAGCTGTGTGGTCCAATGAGGAGCCAGCACGCGTCCGGAGTCAGTCACAGGTGGTCCCACTTCGTTACTTTCGGCGGACTTGTCAGTAGGCGAGGTAGGTGACAGGCTGTGGTCACAGGTCTTGTTTGTCAGCTCCTTTTGCAGGTCTGCGGCCCTGTTGGTAGGTGAGGTAGATGACAGGTCTGTCAGCGCCTTTTGTGGATCTGCACGCGGGTGCTGTAACACCCCCAATCCGCTCAGGGATATTACACGCCGTAAACCCTCTCATCGAGGATCTACCAGGCTGATAACTAAAATCAAACATCTAAACATCGCCTTTGAGGCTAAAATGACCCAGTAGACCGACTTGGTCTTTCAATAATAACATTCAACTCAATTCCAAACACATACCCACGCAGGGATCAAAATACAATAAACTCCCGTACAATGGGGAAAAGATACTGCAGCGGAAAAGAAAATACAACAAGACCAATACGACATCAACGGATCCTCGTGTGATTAGTATCGTTCATCTTTCATCATCCTTCGTGCCGACCCTGTGCTATGCTCCAAAACCTGAATGCAAAAATAGACATCTACCCCCCGAATACTCGGGGGTTAGCAAAACTCCACTGTTTTGCTAGTGCAAGAACAAAGTGCAAAATACGAACCATACAATTCACATTTCACGAATAACAATAACCGGGAATCCTCAAAAACCCAAACGTAACGAATAGTACTTCTCGAGGCATGAGTTTGGTAAACATTTCTCAAAAACCGAAAGATCACAAATAAAAGGGAAACCATTTATAAAACAGTTTTAAAGATGCCATCGAGAGTTTTAATAGAAAACAATTTGCAAGAAAGCCACTCAATCAACACAACCGAGTCTTCACGAATATTTCCACGGGATTCTCGATGCAAAACCAAATAATATCGACACGATATCAAACATCTCAACATCACACGGGGTTCTCGACCCAAATCCAGATAATATCAACACGAGATCAATCATCTCAACATTCCATAGGGTCCTTGACCCAATACACAGAATTGCACTACAATACAATCAAAGGTACAATCTCTCATTCGACATATCCTGCTCAAGACCCCCGATTAATTAACCCTCGGAGGTTTCGTCAAACCTCCTTGGTTAATTAACCCTGATACCAACGCTTTAAAAACAAGTTGAAGCAAGCTTTCAAAAAACACGAATCGCGGTCTATATCAAGACAAACATTTAAAAGTGAGTTGGAAGAATTTGAGAAACGAACAACGTTCGGTAACGGGGTCTTAGCTATCACACAAATACCCGTAACCAATAAGCCTGCCAGGCGCCTCCCTTGCGCACCTGTGTACCGGCGTTCACTTCCGTCATGTTGGCCGCTCATTGAACATGTCACCGCACCGGCGTCACTCCCGCAAGAGCCGCCCCTTGCGCGTGCATTAGGTAACACCGGCGTTCACCACCCATATGGAGCCGCACATTGCGGATACACTGTGCCGGAGTGCACGCCCCGCCCTCAGAGGTTCCCGGATACGACGTTTCTCACAACAAGTATCCACATTATCACAAACCTCAAGCACACGTTCAATCGTTGTAACAATTATCAAATCAATACACCAATTCACATAATTTATCCGCCAGTCCACGACCACACGAATAAATAACAACACGCACGTCAACCATAACACGACAGAAAGAAACAATATACGTACCGACGCATTATCAAGCGCAACATCAACACTAAACATATCCAAGGGGTTCATGTAGTCACTTACAACCCACACAATTTACAAAACACACGCGTTTTGAAAGTGAGCCTTTAACGAGGCTAGCCGAGTCTTTTGAAAACTCATTTCAAACAAATAAACAAACACACCAAGATGATCACCAATTATCATATCCATAAAATAAGAAAAGTATGGGCAAGGTACTTGCCTCGATAATCGATACCGGACACTCCCACAATCACGGATCAGTCGGGACACCTCGAACACCTACGATTCTCCGGCAAAGACAACGAATACACCCACGATCGAAAAGCTTGAAGAAAACGACGAACGGAAGGGTTCCGACTCGAATTCTTTGCGAGAAATCTGACCCTAACATCATACCATCAATAAATTAACGAACGAACGAGGAAGAATAATCGTAGAACGCTCGAATCCTCTTTGCGACATTTTATCGAACACCTTCAAGGCGTCGATAAGACACTCAATAAAATGACGAATCCTCGGCGATTCAACCGAGGAACAGCAAGGAATTCGACATAATATTGTTTAATAATCATAAATACATCACTATTCTGAGTTAAAACGAATTAAACGGACAAATCGAACAAAATCCCCAAAACTAGATTTTAAGAAAACTTGCCTTGATTCGCTGGATTGAAGGATGTTACGTGATGATCAATTGATGTTATGAACTCCAAAACTTCGTGGATTCATAGTATAACAACATGTCTTCGACTTCCCAAAGACTCCAGCCGCGGACAGGAAGGATAGGGAATGAAATGAGTGAAAAAAGCATCGCTCGGCCATATTTACAGCTCACGGACACGGCGCAGCAAACGCCCGAGCAGCGCCGTGTGTCTCGGCCGTGTCTCGCAGCTGCGATCTGGCCGACCCGGCGCAGGACACGGCGCTCAGCAGCGCCGTTTTTAGGGCCGTGTTGCACAGGTCTGGGCAGGCCCCTTCCGACAGACCGAAAATTACGTCCGAACGACCCCGAAACCCGAACCTAAATACGAATCGAAGTTACGGTTACGAAGTACTCGCAAAGACGAATCTAAGAGCTAATAGAACACACGATTCCGACCACCCGAAAGCTCGGAATTCGACAACGGAAGTAATTACCCAAAACTTTGGGAAATTACGAAAACCTCGAAGTATCACGATACGCAATCGAAACACCAAACCAAAGCTCGCAACGTCCAAAACGTCCGAAAATCACGATACGCAATCGAAACACCAAACCAAAGCTCGCAACATGAATAATAACATTAAATGAACTTACGAGAAACTCGAAACGACAGTTTCGGACGAGATTCGCAAGAATCGCACTCAAGTGCGGAAAAGTCGCTAAAAAGCTCGGAACTCAACAAAACGATACCGAAACGAACTCGGATGACAAAAAGTGCAGAATTAATCATTCTCGAAATGACGAAATGGTCATGAGCGAGTCGTCAAAACGGACTTCGTCCGAAAAAAGAAATTTACCGAAAATCAAAAATTGCGGATATTACATTCTACCCTCCTTAAAAGAAGTTTCGTCCCGAAACTTAAAACAAGTAGGGAGAAGCAATATCCCGCCAGGAAAACTCAACGAGATACGCAAGAAACGTGTAACTAACGCCCAACGGCGAAACGTTACAAACAACGCAACGGAATATACGGTGTGAAAACACGCTCCACGGCGACCAACACAACGTCGCCGTTAGGGATATAATAAAACCAACAAATTACAATGGTCATTGATCGCTGAATTTCGGGTAGTATGGTTTTCAAATCCGATCAATTTTAAAATTTGTAAAACCTCGAAGTATTTCCAAGGTGTCGAACCCAAGGGAATTGATATGTCGAAAATAAAGGAAGTAACTCTACTCAAAATTTGACTGCTATTTAGGAAACCGAAAATTTGGTTTGTTTCTAATTATCTAACTTCAAAAATCGAAGAACAAAAATTAAATAAAAGATGAATTATCTAAATCAAGCAAATAAAGCAAATTAGCAAGATAAAATCACAAGTTGAAAGCTAATTGATCCTAGGGTAGTATCATCTAATTGAGTTCACACAATCCATTCACTTGATTCCTTTTCCCCAAATTTTAATTCAATCCTAGAATAATCACTCAGCCGATCTAGAATTCCGATCAAGGCAACCTAGAATGATAGTTAATTTAAACCCTTTTCCCGCCAGGGCTCAAAGAATTTAAATCACTTAAAAAGCGTCAACTTATTAATCTATGATTTATCTTACTCCACTCAGGTCTTAAGATCAAATCATATTGTGCATCAAGTATTTCCACTAATTAATTAATCCTTCCGGGCAAAATTAATTAGCTAACATGCATCGATTAAGGGCCCTTTAATCTAGCATGATATTTAACACATCTTGATCACAAGCCTAGGATGAAAGGTAAAAAGGTAATCAAAGGGACATCATGTGAACATCAATTAAAATTACTAACCCTAGAATCAATCAATGGATTTAGCCAGACATAATTGAAATTAAACAAGAAATAGATGGAGAATGCATATTATTAATATGAAAAGAGAGATCACAACCCTTCCGGATGAACTCTGAGTCATCAATCTCCGAAAAACAATAATAATTGCTGCTTTCCAAAAAGTTCTAGTCTCCAAGGAATTAATCTTGCCCAAAAAATGTAAAAGTGTGATAAAGATGATAAAGGATGATAAAAGATGATGAAAGATGATAGAAGTTGATAAACTAGGTCTAGAAGGAGGTCTATATAGCCTATGGGAGTTAAATTCCCGATTGGAACTAATCTAGGAAACAAAATCTATCCAAAAGAGTCACAATCCGTCAAAACACGAGAACCTGCGGAGCAGCCTATCGGCCGCACCTATCGGCCGATAGGCTGGGCCGATAGTTGGTCTGTCGGTCGACTTCACTTGATAGGGCTCGGAACACCTGTCGGACGCACCTATCGGCCGATAGGCTGGCCCGATAGGTGGTCTGACTTTTGCAAAAATCCGTTTCTTCCGTCCGTTTGACTCGACTCTCGGTCCTTTGTCTCGTTTTGGGTCCTTTTGGCTCTAAAAAACTGCAAACACACTAAAACCAACCCAAACGCGTAATACGGCTCGACTAATCATAAATAAGCCAAATACGAGCACATTAATCACAAAACGAGATAAAAATCTAGTATAAAATCCTAGAAAAATGTGGTAAAATTACCACTTATCAAACCCCCCAAACTTGAGCATTGTTCGTCCCGAACAACAAAAAGAAAAGAAAAAGAATGTCGTGAATCATCGTGCAACTCATAGTGTTCAACCTAATCAATACTATCCTGTAATTCTCTCTAAATAATCCGAGTGTCGTAAAAGCGAGCTGCACTCAGAATAATGATTCCGCAAAGTAGTCAAGTTCAGTCCTAATCATTCGTTCATGAAGAAAATCCAGCTCAAAGATTTACAAAACGTGAGTCAAATCGACCGTCAATATGAACGGCTAAAATAAACAAGCTAGTTCGTCCCGTTACACAGTCTAGTTGCACAATTTTCACGAGTTTCATAACAAATAAACCTCGGACAGTATTCCCTTATATATATGTTCAAGAATTTGATTCGAGTTGACCACTAGGTTAGGATCTCGGGATGTTTCATCGGGGTAATCCTAGGGTGGAACTTCCATTCTCATGTATTAGGAAATCGTTTGACGTAAAAGACACTCATGGGGCACATGGATGCTTCTAGTTACTAAGTTCCCGTCTACAGCGTAGAAACAACTCGAATATATAATTTCCGCATGTCCGAATCAAGGTCGCCGTTTTGCGCGAGAGTAAACAGCGGGTCACGCGAATACCCCCGGTTATTAGGTTCCCTATCATTGGCACATGTGAAATATCTAAATCACTAGTCTAATCAGAGTCGTCGTTTTACACGAGGGTAAACAACGGGTCACGCGAATGCCCCCAGTTACTAGACTTCCCTTCATAGAACAACATTATCTCGACTTTTGGGAAAAACTGACCGACTCTATGTAACACCCCCAATATATTTGGGAATATTACAGCGCCGTAAATCCTTTACATAAGGATTTACAAGGCTGAAGAATTGAACAAGTATAAAAAGGTACTGACGAATGGAAATAACGGAATTACAGTACATCAGTTCTGACCAAAATACAGAAATAGTACAATTGTCCAACAGAACTCAATATTACATCACCAAATTCAAATCATCACAAACGACTGCGTACTCGAGTACTTATTGAAATAACGAATAAACAACAGATAAATAAACCCGGTCGGGACATCACTCTGCACCCTCGTCATCATACAGTTCCAGTGGTTGTTTCCCCGCTCTCCTGGATCCGGAACACAAACAAAATGTTCACCCCCGAAGGGGTTAGCACAACGATGCTAGTACAAGTACCACAACATATTATTCATATCTCACGGTGAATAATAATAACGTAAACGACAAAATACCAACGAGTCTTCTCCTACGAGAAACTCAAACATAACATATACAACTGATAATCACAACATGATATCAATACATACACATGGTAATTCCATCGATCCAGCGTTCACTGCCTAGAACCCACGATGATCCCGTCAGACCAACCCGTGGTGGAAAAACCCGTCCGATGATCCAAAGACGCTAGCATAGATCCCCCGATGATCCCGTCGGACCAACACGAGGTGGACACACAATAACGACATACATGCACGACAATATGTATGACAACAAATACATAAAACAATTAAGGTACTTGCCTCGATTTGAAGACAATAACAATACTTCCACGAAAATGAACACTCGAAGGTCGTCCTCCTCAATCAATCACGTAACGAGACCAAACCTTAACAAAAGAAATGATATAGGATTTATCTCATGTCGTATGAATGTTAAACAATTCGATTAACGGTCAAAAGTTCATAAACTGCAATCTGCCCGAATAGCTTAGCGCACGCTAAGTACTCTGTGTAGCGTGCGTTACGTGCATCGATAGCGCACGCAAACAACAAAGCCTAGCGCACGCTAACGATGCATGGTCAAGACCTCACCGGCCACCAATTGACTCGCTCGATGGTCTAGCGTACGTTACGTACCAAACGTAGCGCACGCTAACAACTGTTCGATAGCGCACGTTACATTGCATAGCATAGCGTGCGCTATCTATGCATGGCAGTTTACTGGTGAGCAGTAAACTGTTCTTGCCATGTTTGAAACACGAAATCTTGCGTGATAATTCATGTTACTTCCATGAATACTATGTCTACACCCTCATGAATGATTATACGGATAAAGACAACTTCGGATTCAAGGATATGCATGCCAATATAAAACCATATTCTTTCCTGACTTCAAATCTTCATACGATAATACGAAAAACTAAATGGTTGATATCAACACCTCTATATCAGTCCATATTATCCTACTGAAGTTGATAAACGTCCTATATATACTAGATAAATCCTTCCATGATCAAACCTTTAGATTTATCTAACAATAAGGATGTTAACGTCTAGTCCAAGATTACTATGAAATCATCTATTAGATTCGGTTAACCAATGATAGAAGCTTCTCTTCACATATCCAGTGTACTAAGATTCGAATCATGATGATTATAATCAAGGTATTCCGTGCTTATACAACTCACTATTCCAAACATGATATACTTGGATAATTCATTTATGAAAATCCATATCTTGTTAACATGATCATCCAAATCGTTAGAATCCAACTCTAAGTCCTGGAGATAGATTGAACATACCTTAAAATGACGAAATCACCGAACCGTAAGGTAGAATCCAACTCCGGTTGGTTGTATGCCCTTCCAAGGTGCTATTCCACTTCCATGAACATTCCACGTGGTAACCAATGTATAAACATCAACAATATGTGTTCTAAGTGTATAAGAGTATTTCTACAACTCTCGAACTCTCGGGATTGAGGAAAGTGCGAAAGAAATGCAAGCCAACACGGTTGATGTCCCATTTATAATTTCGCATTATTGGTAAGTTAGCGCACGCTACTAAGCATCCCTTAGCGTGCGCTAATAATGGTTGACTTCAGATTTTGTCCGGGTGCGTCGGCGGGAATCTTATCCGGACCCATGTCCACGGCGCACGAGCCACCGCCCGCCAATTATTGAGTCCTTAGCGCACGTTACTACTACCGTAGCGACGTTAATAGTGGCCCGATAGCGCGCGTTAAGATACATTCTTAACGTGCGCTATCACAAGGTTGTTTGAGCAATTATACATGTTTCTATACTTATGCATAATGATATTAATGCACTAAATATCATACTCCAATAATCAAAATCACCAATCCGAAATAATACATGGTTTGAATACAGATGAAATACACTGTAATAAATCCGGATATTACATACTCTCCTACTAAAAAGGAGTTTCGTCCCGAAACTCAAGACGAGAATAACTCGGGATATCTAGACTTCATATCAGCTTCTGTTTCCCAAGTGGCTTCTTCCGTTCCATGACGTGACCACTGAACTTTGACCAAAACGATTGACTTGTTCCTCAGTTGCTTAACTCGACTCTCGAGTATCTTGACTGGTCTTTCTTCAAATGTCCCATCCTGTTCGACTTCGATCTCGCCGAAATCGATGATATGACTGGGATCTGGTATATATCTCCGCAACTGGGATACGTGGAACACGTTATGAACATGACACAATGACGGCGGTAATGCTAATCTGTATGCCAACTCCCCAACTCTCTCGAGGATCTCAAATGGTCCGATATATCTCGGACTCAGCTTTCCTTTCCTACCGAAATGAAATATTCCCCGGGTAGGAGAAACCTTCAAAAGTACGTGATCTCCAGTACTGAACTCCAATGGACGGCGGCGTACGTCCGCATAGGATTTCTGGCGACTCTGGGCAGTCAACAGCCTTTCACGAATCAAGGCTATCTTCTCTCGAGTCTGCTCGATCAACTCTGGTTCTGTTCCGATCAAGTCCGATGAATCGTCCCAACATAAGGGCGATCTGCATCTCCTTCCGTATAATGCCTCAAACGGTGCCATCTTAATGGAAGCATGCCAACTATTGTTATAAGTAAATTCAATCAACGGTAGATGAACCTCCCAATCGTTTGACCAATCTAAGGCACAGGCCCTTAGCATATCTTCCACCGTTTGTATAGTTCTCTCGATTGTCCATCGATCGCGGGTGATAAGTCAGATCAAGTTCAATTCGGTCCCCAAGGCCTTATGAACTGCCTTCCAAAAATGAGACACAAAACGGCCATCTCGATCAGAAACAATGGTCTTCGGCGTACCATGTAATCGAACTATCTCTGAAATAAAGACTCGTGCCAACCTCTCTGGTCCCCACGTATCCTTAATGCCTAGAAAATGAGCCGATTTGGTTAAACGATCAACTATCACCCAAATCATGTTCATTCCTGTCCTGGTTTTCGGCATATTAGTGATGAAGTCCATCGATATGTCCTCCCACTTCCATTCAGGAATCGGGAGCGGCTTCAACATTCCAGCAGGCCGTTGATGCTCGATCTTAACCTGCTGACAAGTCAAGCATTTCGAAACATAGTCCGCTACGTCTTTCTTCATGTTGCCCCACCAGAAGTTCTGCTTCATGTCCTTATACATCTTACTGGTGCCCGGGTGGATAGAATAGGGTGAACCATGTGCTTCCTTCATAATCGTCTGTTTCAGAACATCAACATCGGGAACGCAGAGTCGGTTCTGAAATCTCAAAACTCCATCGTCATGAATTATGAATCCGGGGGCCTTTCCTTGGATCACTTCATCATGTAACCGAATCATCAGAGGATCATCTGCCTGGCTAGATTTGTTTTCTTAGGTTAATGACGGATTTATATCCATCACGCACACCGTCCTTGGACTCTTTGTAACCAAACCTCAATTCCTTCACGAATCATCTCTCGTTGAAGGCTAAGTTGGGATGTCAGCGTCTCCAGCATCTGAATAGAGACAGGCTTGCGGCTAAGTGCATCGGCCACTACATTCGCTTTGCCTGGATGATATAAAATCTCCAAGTCATAGTCCTTAATCAGTTCCAACCATCTTCTTTGCCGCATGTTCAACTCTTTCTGACTGAATATGTACTTGAGACTCTTATGATCCGTAAAGATCTGACAGTGAGTTCCGTCTGAGATAATGCCTCCAAATCTTCAAGGCAAAAACCCGCCGCTAGTTCCAAATCATGTGTCGGGTAATTTACTTCATAAGGTTTCGGTTGTCGCGACGCATAAGCGATCACCTTATCGCTCGCATCAACACACACCCAAGTCCTTGGTTCGAAGCATCACTGTAAACTATGAATCCCTCAGTTCCCTGCGGAAGTGATAGAATCGGTGCCGTCGTCAATCTCTTCTTCAATTCATCAAAGCTAATCTGACACAATTCATTCCACTCAAACTTTTGAGTTTTCTGAAGGAGTCGAGTAAGTGGGCGGGAGATTTTAGAAAACCCTTCCACGAATCGACGATAGTATCCAGCAAGTCCTAAGAAGCTTCGGACCTCTTTCACGTTCTTTGGAGGCTTCCAATCCAATATTGCCTCGATCTTCTGAGGATCCACTCGGACTCCACTAGATGACACCACATGGCCGAGGAACATTACTTCTTTTAGCCAAAATTCACACTTAGATAGTTTGGCGTACAATTGCTCGTTTCTCAAAAGCTCCAATACAATCCGCAAATGCTGCGCATGTTCTTCCGGACTCTTAGAATACACCAGAATGTCATCAATAAATACGACCACAAATTTATCCAAAAATTCAATGAACACTGCTCATCAATTGCATAAATACAAGTGCGTTAGTGAGACCAAACGGCATCACTACAAACTCATAATGCCCGTAGCGGGTTCTGAACGCTGATTTCGGAACATCGGACTCCTTAATCCTCAGTTGATGGTATCCTGATCTCAGATCGATTTTAGAAAATACCGTTGCCCCTTGTAACTGGTCAAACAAATCATCAATCATTCGCAACGGATACTTGTTCTTAATCGTCATCTTGTTCGGCTCTCGATAGTCAATACACAATCGGAGCGATCCATCCTTCTTTCTGACAAAAAGAACTCGCGCTCCCAGGGTGAAACGCTTGGTGAATATAGCCCTTGTCCAAGAACTCCTCCAAATGCTTCTTCATTCGTACATCTCAAGAGGTGCCATACGATACGGCGCCTTAGAAATTGGTGTCGCTCTGTGTTCCAGTTCATAGTAAATTCCACATCCCTTCGTGGAGGTAGTCCAGGTAACTCGTCAGGAAACACATCTGGAAATTCGTTCACAACAGGAATGGATGAAAGTTCCACAATTTCTTCTTCTTTCTTCATTGCGTAGCACCAGCACCGATCTGACCTCGTTTCAACAATTTGACACTTTCATCGCCTTGATCAACTTTCTGAGCTTCCCGGTTTCCATCCTCAAACGAATCTCGGAACCATCGTCGGCGATCAGCGAGATATTCCTCCTTCGGTAGTTCACAATTGCTCCATATCGATTAAGCCAATCGTCTCCGAGTATTAGGTCATCTCCTTGCATTTCTATCATGATCGATTTGAGAGCCACTCTCCCTCCAAATGATACAGGAAATTTCTAGTTTCTAAATTTCCGACAATCCTCTCTCCACTCGGTAAACCAACAACATAAGGTTCACAAGCATGAAAACCGGAAATATTCAAACGATTTACACAAGACAAAGATATGAAAGAATGTGTAGCTCTGTATCGAATAAAACGCTAACTAGCCGGGAAAGGATCTCGGATGCACGATGCGACAGAAGATCTCGATCGTCTGTCCTCCTCATCTCGTACAGACGTGGGGGAGCAGATCCGCACTCGATGTCCCTTTCGGTCCCATTGTCCTCTGCCTCGCCCGCGGCCAAAATTCCGAGGCATCCGAACACTTTGCCGCGTCTGTGGAATACCGGCCTCCTTACGGGTCGGCCGTGGTGCACGGGCTCTAAAAGACTTTGCGGCCTCTTCACAAAACACCGCCCGATGTCCTCTCGTCCACAATCAAAACAAATCACGGCAGGAAGGGGCAATTCCGTCGATAGTGCCCGTCGGGCGCAGCTTAAAGCATTTCTGGTAACATCGGTAAGAGTTGATGTCGCCCAAGTTCTTTCCGCTCCTAGCCGGGTGCGGAGGTTTCTGAAAGAGTGAAAGGACGACTGGGCCTTACGGGCCCCACTGTTCTTGTGCTCGTGAAAGTACCAGAGACTTTCTGTTTCTTGGTTTCCACAAATTTCTCCATGGCCGCTTCCTTGATCTCATATGCCAACGCCTTATCCCGGTATTGGCGGAGTGTGGTACATTCAAATCCGGACATGTACCTCGAACTTCGGTTTCATTCTCATATCAAGTGAATCATCATTTCGCATCTGTTCTAACCAGATGTCGAACAAATGCCAACCGTTGGTTAAACGCCTTGATCGCTCGGGATACTGGCACATCGAAGGCCGAGCGGAGAAAACTCCCGAACTTTGGCTTCCCTCACGGGACGAGGGCAATACCGAGCTTCCATCATTAATCTAAACTCTGTCCAATCGGCATCATGGTCTACAGGCCGGATGGCTTCCCACCATTCGAACACTTCCCTATCGAAAATATTGAGCGATAGAGGCTTTCCGGTCGTCTCAGGCGCTTGATTCCAAAGATTTTCTCCAGCTCCTTTAACCAATGATCCTGGTGGGAGTCTCAGAAATACCGTCGAATTTGGGTGGTTGCATCTTTGCCACTTCTTGCAGCCACCGGTCACCTCGATTTCCCATATCTGGGATCCCTTGCTGTCTCTCTCCCTGCTGTAGTCCCACCGCCACTTGCATTCGATCCACGACCTGGGCGAACTGAGTCATCTGGTTCACCACTTGACGAAGGATCTCTGGTACAGCAGGATCTGGTTCATTATTAATAGATTGCTGCGGCTCTCCGGAGCTATGACTGGCCTGGTTAGAAGGTGACGCCTCCCTTTCGGCATTTCTTCGTCCGTGTCCACGACCGCGACCACGTCCACGTCCGCCTCTCAACATACTGTAAGCATAAATACTCAATATACAGAAAACAACATCGTTCTAATATCCGAGTATAAGGAGATACAATATGCAAAGAACGAGATAGAGTTTAGGAACTTACAACCATTGTTCGCATGAAGACGTAGGCAGTGCAGTGATGTCATTCACGGCCGGTTACCCCAAAAGACATAAATGACCCCTATTTTAACCCAACAGCCAAGATATCCATAATCTTAGCTCCGATACCATATTCTGTAACACCCCCAATATATTTGGGAATATTACAGCGCCGTAAATCCTTTACATAAGGATTTACAAGGTCAAGAATTGAACAAGTATAAAAAGGTACCGACGAATGGAAATAACGGAATTACAGTACATCGATTCGACCAAAATACGAAATAGTACAATTGTCCAACCGAACTCAATATTACATCCCCAAATTCAAATAATCACACACGACTGCGTACTCGAGTACTTATTGAAATAACGAATAAACAACAGATAAATAAACCCGGTCGGGACATCACTCGCACCCTCGTCATCATACGTTCCGTGGTTGTTTCCCGCTCTCCGGATCCCGAACACAAACAAAATGTTCACCCCGAAGGGGTTAGCACAACGATGCTAGTACAAGTACCACAACATATTATTCATATCTCACGGTGAATAATAATAACGTAAACAAAATACCAACGAGTCTTCTCCTACGAGAAACTCAAACATAACATATACAACGATAATCACAACATGATATCAATACATACACATGGTAATTCCATCGATCCATTGCTCACCGCCTAGAACCCACGATGATCCCGTCGGACCAACCCGTGGTGGAAAAACCCGTCCGATGATCCAAACAGACGCTAGCATAGATCCCCGATGATCCCGTCGGACCAACACGAGGTGGACACACAATAACGACATACATGCACGACAATATGTATGACAACAAATACATAAAAATTAAGGTACTTGCCTCGATTTGAAGACAATAACAATACTTCCACGAAAATGAACACTCAAGGTCGTCCTCCTCAATCAATCACGTAACGAGACCAAACCTTAACAAAAGAAATGATATAGGATTTATCTCACGTCGTATGAATGTTAAACAATTCGATTAACGGTCAAAAGTTCATAAACCGCAATCCGCCCGAATAGCTTAGCGCACGCTAAGTACTCGTAGCGTGCGTTACGTGCATCCAATAGCGCACGCAAACAACAAAGCCTAGCGCACGCTAACGATGCATGGTCGACTTCACCTCGCGACCAGCCAATTGACTCGTCGATGGTCTAGCGTCGCATTACGTACCAACGTAGCGCACGCTAACAATCGCTCGAGAAGCGCCGCGTTACATTGCATAGCATAGCGTGCGCTATCTATGCATGGCGATTCATGGTGAGCAAGAACTGTTCTTGCCATGTTTGAAACACGAAATCTTGCGTGATAATTCATGTTACTTCCATGAATACTATGTCTACACCCTCATGAATGATTATACGGATAAAGACAACTTCGGATTCAAGGATATGCATGCCAATATAAAACCATATTCTTTCCTAACTTCAAATCTTCATACGATAATACGAAAAACTAAATGGTTGATATCAACACCTCTATATCAGTCCATATTATCCTACTGAAGTTGATAAACGTCCTATATATACTAGATAAATCCTTCCATGATCAAACCTTTAGATTTATCTAACAATAAGGATGTTAACGTCTAGTCCAAGATTACTATGAAATCATCTATTAGATTCGGTTAACCAATGATAGAAGCTTCTCTTCACATATCCAGTGTACTAAGATTCGAATCATGATGATTATAATCAAGGTATTCCAGGCTTATACAACTCACTATTCCAAACATGATATACTTGGATAATTCATTTATGAAAATCCATATCTTGTTAACATGATCATCCAAATCGTTAGAATCCAACTCTAAGTCTGGAGATAGATTGAACATACCTTAAAATGACGAAATCACTGAACCGTAAGGTAGAATCCAACTCCGGTTGGTTGTATGCCCTTCCAAGGTGCTATTCCACTTCCATGAACATTCCACGTGGTAACCAATGTATAAACATCAACAATATGTGTTCTAAGTGTATAAGAGTATTTCTACAACTCTCGAACTCTCGGGATTGAGGAAAGTGCGAAAGAAATGCAAGCCAACACGGTTGATGTCCCATTTATAATTTCGCATTATTGGTAAGTTAGCGCACGCTACTAAGCATCCCTTAGCGTGCGCTAATAATGGTTGACTTCAGATTTTGTCCGGGTGCGTCGGCGGGAATCTTATCCGGACCCATGTCCCGTGGCGCACGAGCCACCGCCCCGCCAATTATTGAGTCCTTAGCGCACGTTACTACTACCTGTGTAGCGTACGTTAATAGTGGCCCGATAGCGCGCGTTAAGATACATTCTTAACGTGCGCTATCACAAGGTTGTTTGAGCAATTATACATGTTTCTATACTTATGCATAATGATATTAATGCACTAAATATCATACTCCAATAATCAAAATCACCAATCCGAAATAATACATGGTTTGAATACAGATGAAATACACTGTAATAAATCCGGATATTACACTCTAAACTCAATCTAAGTGCCAACACGACTAAAGAAACAATACGACTCACTATCCGGAAGATGTAACCAAACGTATTGACGGTGATTTTAAAACAAGTATGTATCGTCTCTTATCTGCCAAGACCTCTACAATCACGAAAAATTTTGGACCTAAATGAATACTATGCAAAACAGAAATAACTGACTACAACTCGACTAAAACTCAACCGTTTCTTCAGAGAGAAAAACAGTGTCGTAACATCGGTATCACACAAATAGAAGCACGAAAAATTCACGAATAAAGAAAAACTAAGACAAGCAAGGCTATCTAAAAAAATTTTTTACGCAAAGTAGACCAAAATCTAAAAAAAAAAAAAAAAAACTATTTACCCAAGCAAGGCATCAAAGCAAACAACGAAAAGCAAATAAAAGCAAACACGAAAGCAAAAAACTACTACGACCTAAAAAAAAAAGAAACTAGCAAACACACCAAACGAAAATGAACATAAAAATCTAAAAACTAAGCAACAAAAGCCAAATCCACGCAACACCAATATGAGAAGCACAAATAAAAACAACGGGCACCAACACAAGCAAATAGTGATACAAGGCATACAAGGTACTCACACGTGCCGAAATTAACAAAGCCGCACTTCTCCCCCCCCCCCCAAACTTATTTCGCATCCCAAAGGAGGAATAAGTTTGAGAAGAGAAAGGAGTGGCTTTGTTAGCGGAGTACCTGATCACTGTGGCGGAAATGGCGGAAATGGCGGCCGAGAGCTCCCTTTCTGTCTCTGTGGTGCCTTAGACTTTCCGGCCTTACACGGCTTCGACTTCTTGCTTTGATTTCTAGCCATTTCAAAGTTCCTACAAAACAACCATCAAATCAATATCCAATAAGCAACTCATAATGCAAACATTCAACGAGTGTCGACATAATCCAATAATCCCACAATATCAACTAAGAGCCCTATGATGTCCAGTAAACATCAAAATCATAGACCCGACAACCATATACTACGATCAACAAATCACACAACCTCCCCCAAACTTCGACTCCCCCATTTCATATTCAAAGGATCAAAATCACAACCCACAATAACAAAACCACACACTACGATCATATTAGGACAAATTCTCTCCAATCCAATCTAATTCATTCAAAATTCGAATCATCATCAACAATTCAACTCATATCAATCCCAATTAACAATTCAATTCAACAAATTTACTCAATTTCAACAAATTCGAAATTAGGGTTCTTCCAATTTGGGGTTTTTTTCAAAATTCGTTCAATTTCATCAATTAATCCCCCAATTCGAAGTACCCATGAACAATCAAGCATAGATAACATGTTTCCATCAAGATTCTATCAACAATCGGGCATAAAATTCACAGAACATCAAAGTCTAACAAAAGCCCCCAAAAAGTGGATCCCCAATTCGAATTTCATCAAAACTCCAAAAAGAATCCGTCAAAGTGCTTCAGAACATGTATAGAATTGAAAAACAAGAGGATTAAGTGTCGAAATTAAGTACCTTGATCGAATTTTGAAGGAAGAACAGATGCGAAAATCGCCCCTTATGTTCTATTCGGCCGATATGTGTGTGTGTGTGAGAAAAACGGGTGGTTAAGGTGTTTAAAAGGGGTTATTAATCAACCGGGTCGAAGCGGATACTGGACCGGGTATGTCCTATCGGGCTGGCCTATCGGCCGATAGCCGGGCCGATAGATGCATGTAAAGTTACGTACTGCGACTATCGGGCGGGACCTATCGGTCGATAGGGTTTGCCTATCGACCACTGCTTGTAACATTTAATTTTTTTTAATTTTCCTCAGCCTATCGGCTGGGCCTATCGGCCGATAGGCTCGCCCGATAGGCTCGGCAGTCTCAAAAATTTTTTTCAACTTTTTCTATTTCGCATACTTGGTCCCGTTTTTGCTTGGGTATGGCGATTAAAGACCTGCAAGTATCCAAAACTCGGCGTGCATGGATTAGAACTTAACAAAACTAACAAAGCTACTACAAAACTAGAAACTACAAAAATCACGCAAACGAACAATCGAAAACAAACGAATAAAATGAACTAATATACATACGTTGGGTTACCTCCCAACAAGTGCTACGTTTAACGTCTTTAGCTAGACGATACCTCATTCAATCCGGGTCTTCGAGGTAAGTAACATACTTCTCTTCGTGGTGCAACGGCTTAAGTTCTAACTTCGGCACCTCGATCGATCGGTCCTCAGCGACAACTCCCCCTTGAACGGGTTTGTTGACATCAAGATAGCATACGTCCCTCTCATTAGATCGAAACTCGTTCGCCTCCAACATTCGAACATACTTTGGCAAATCCTCGTAAATTTCTTCAACATCGGAATGTGAGTAAATGGATTGTGAAATGCAATGCTCCAACAAGTCGGTCGGGGGCGGCATAATAGACTCAATTTCATAACATTCCTCGGGCGCATCCTCGGGCTTCTTCATCGCATCATAGATGGAAATTTTCAGATTTTGATCATTAACCCGGAAGGTAAGATCACCCTCTTGGACGTCGATAAGTGCTCTCCCCGTCGCTAGAAACGGTCTCCCAAAGATCAATGGTTGATTCTCATCCTCGGGCATATCAAGAACTACGAAATCGGACGGGAAGACTAAGTGTTTGACTCTAACGAACACATCCTCCACAACTCCCCTCGGATAAGAGATCGACCGGTCCGCCATGAGTAGAGAAATGGTAGTTGGCTTCATCTCCCCAATCTTCAACCTCTTAAAGATGGATAGAGGCATAAGATTGATGCTTGCCCCAAGATCACACAACACATTACTGAACGTTTGGTCGCCAATCATGCATGTCAAAGTAAAACGTCCTGGATCCTTTTGCTTGAGCGGGAGCTTGTTTTGAATGATAGCGCTACACTCCTCTGTCAAATTTATTGTTTCAAACTTCGCCAACTTCCTCTTGCTTGCCACAGCGTCTTTCAAGAATTTAACGTACCCCGGCATGTCTCTCAAAGCGTCTAGAAGTGGAATGTTGATATTCACCTTTTGAAACATGTCGATAAACCGTTGAAGCTTTTCATCATATCTCGACTTGGCCAATCGCTGCGGAAATGGAGCTTTTACCTCAAAATCCTTCACATTCGAACCTAAAGGAGCCTTTCGACCGATAGGGGCCGATAGGCTCAATTCTGTATTCTCGTCTGGTATCGGGTGGGCATATCGGCCGATAGTCTTGGCCGAAAGGCTGCTGCGTTCATCCGCCTTCTCGTTCTCGGCTCCGTTTCTAGTACATCCTCGTTTCCATTTCTCAACTTCAGCCCCATGATTATCGTACCTTGTCCCACTCCGAAGCTCGATTGCGTTGCATTGTTGCGTCTTCGGGTTGGTCTCGTCTTGCTCGGAAAATGGCCCGGCTTATGAATTCCGGCTTGGCGTTCGCCATTTGACCCATTTGGGTCTCCACCATCGACATCCGCTTTGTCAAGGCTATCACCGAGTTTCCAATAGATGTCACACTATGCTCGAGAGCCCCGAACCTCTTATGCCTTTATAAATAAAATCTTTTTGACTCGCCTCTAACCGCTCCAACATCTCTTCCATCGGTGTCTTAGCAATCGGCTCTTGAATAACCCGTTTTCACGTTAAATCCGGTGGTGGCTGAAGAGCATTGTTCGGGTTGGCATAGGAGAAATTAGGGTGGTTTCGATTGTTCGGATAATAGTTCCCTATTCCCCCTTGCCGAAGTTTCCTCCTTGCACGTAATTTACATCCTCCTCAATTGCAATAGGCTCATTTAGATCTTCAAAACCGCATTGACTCCCAAAGTCTTCTTTCTTAGCATCTCAAGCTCTTTTTGTTGTCTTTCAAATTTCTCCTTCAAATCACCGTAGGCGTCCTCGTCACCGGATGGGACCTTTCTTCTCGTCATCTTCCTATCGGTCACCTCCTCGTAATCATTGTTGACCGCTAGCTCGATGAGATTCTTGGCCTCTTCATAATCGTTAGCAAGAAATCCCCCTTTCGAGGAATAGTCCAACTCTCTTCTAGCCTTCCTCGTCAAACCCCGATAAAACCGAATGTAGATTTCCTCCTTGTCAATTCCATGCTGTGGGCATTTGCGAAGTAGCTTCTTAAATCGGATCCATGCCTCGTATAAGTGTTCATCCTCATATTGCTCGAATTGCAAGATATCGTTGATTTGTTTATGCACCTTCGAGGGAGGATAGAACTGTGCTAAGAACAACCGAGTCATCTCTCTCCAAGTACTAATTTCCTTCCGATCTAGACTCTTGTACCAATCTAGCGCATCGTCTTCTAAGGAGAACCGGAATAGGCGGAGCTTAGTGACATCTGGAGGCACTCCGTTTTGCTTGATGGTGGCACATATGTCCAAAAACGACTCAAGATGAGCGTTTGGATCTTCATTAACTCCTCCTCCGTATGTTTGAGACTTCACCGTAGCGATGAGGGACGGCTTAAGCTCGAAGTTGTTGGCATCAATCTTCCCCCAACCTCCTTCTTGATAATCGTCCAGCTTAGGTCGAAAGCGGGCATTCAAAGGGATCTTCTCGGGACGAGCGAGTTCTCGTGGTGGGTCAACAATGCCGGCCATGGTATCAATGATAGGTATAGAAATAGTCTCGGTTCTCGGTTCTTGCTTCTTTCTCCTCAAAGACTTCTCGATTTCCGGATCCAAAGGAAATAAGTCCTTTCCTTGGGATCTTGTGATCATGCACCTACTACAAGGAAGAGAAAACAAGATGTGAGGAAACGAAATCGAATATTAATAATAATAGTATACAACCTAAAGTAACAATCTCTTTTTTTTTTCGAATTATCCCTTTAAGTTTTCTATCAATTCCCCGGCAACGGCGCCAAAGATTGATCGCTGAATTTCGCGTAGTATGGTTTTCAAATCCGATCAATTTTAAAATTTGTAAAACCTCGAAGTATTTCCAAGGTGTCGAACCCAAGGGAATTGATATGTCGAAAATAAAGGAAGTAACTCTACTCAAAATTTGACTGCTATTTAGGAAACCGAAAATTTGGTTTGTTTCTAATTATCTAACTTCAAAAATCGAAGAACAAAAGTTAAATAAAAGATGAATTATCTAAATCAAGCAAATAAAGCAAATTAGCAAGATAAAATCACAAGTTGAAAGCTAATTGATCCTAGGGTAGTATCATCTAATTGAGCTCACACAATCCATTCACTTGATTCCTTTTCCCCAAATTTTAATTCAATCCTAGAAATAATCACTCAGCCGATCTAGAATTCCGATCAAGGCAACCTAGAAAGATAGTTAATTTAAGCCCTTTTCCCGCCAGGGCTCAAAGAATTTAAATCACTTAAAAAGCGTCAACTTATTAATCTATGATTTATCTTACTCCACTCAGGTCTTAAGATCAAATAATATTGTGCATCAAGTATTTCCACTAATTAATTAATCCTTCCGGGCAAAATTAATTAGCTAACATGCATCGATTAAGGGCCCTTTAATCTAGCATGATATTTAACACATCTTGATCACAAGCCTAGGATGAAAGGTAAAAAGGTAATCAAAGGGACATCATGTGAACATCAATTAAAATTACTAACCCTAGAATCAATCAATGGATTTAGCCAGACATAATTGAAATTAAACAAGAAATAGATGGAGAATGCATATTATTAATATGAAAAGAGAGATTACAACTCTTCCGGATGAACTCTGAGTCTTCAATCTCCGAAAAACAATAATAATTGTTGCTTTCCAAAAAGTTCTAGTCTCCAAGGAATTAATCTTGCCCAAAAAAATGTAAAAGTGTGATAAAGATGATAAAGGATGATAAAAGATGATGAAAGATGATGAAAGATGATAGAAGTTGATAAACTAGGTCTAGAAGGAGGTCTATATAGCCTATGGGAGTTAAATTCCCGATTGGAACTAATCTAGGAAACAAAATCTATCCACAAGAGTCACAATCCGTCAAAACACGAGAACCCGCGGAGCAGCCTATCGGCCGCACCTATCGGCCGATAGGCTGGGCCGATAGTTGGTCTGTCGGTCGACTTCACTTGATAGGGCTCGGAACACCTGTCGGACGCACCTATCGGCCGATAGGCTGGCCCGATAGGTGGTCTGACTTTTGCAAAAATCCATTTCTTCCGTCCGTTTGACTCGACTCTCGGTCCTTTGTCTCGTTTTGGGTCCTTTTGGCTCTAAAAACCTGCAAACACACTAAAACCAACCCAAACGCGTAATACGGCTCGACTAATCATAAATAAGCCAAATACGAGCACATTAATCACGAAACGAGATAAAAACCTAGTATAAAATCCTAGAAAAATGTGGTAAAATTACCACTTATCAGTCATCAAATGGATAATACAATCAAGTCAATTATCCGAACAATCGCAAAACACAACGAACGAAAATCAATACGATTGACCAACCTAACGGTACATTGATCAAAACGCGAGCCAATCGCTGAACAAATACGGAATCCCACCGCCCAAGGGTTGGAAGATCGAAAACGAGACTAATTTCCCGAACTTAAGGGAATTACGAAGGAGCCTGAACGCTGAACAATTACGAAACGAGAACAAAAACCGAACAAACAAACGATCGAGACAACAAAAATCGAACAATCATGTCCGAAACACGAAGGATAATAAAATTCAAACAACAACTCCCAGGATGATCTGGTGAGAACAACAAGACATGCATTCCCATAAGATCCACAGGAAAGGGAGTAGCGATTGAAAAGTCACAACGACAAACGAGTTATTCCGAAACAATACCACATTCGTTCGATAAACAAAAACAAGGGGCAGGACAAGCTCAGAAATGTCAACGAACATAAATGAGTCGACAAAGTAGAATATACAGAAGTTCAAAATCTGATCCACTTCGAATAAAAGAACTAGTAGAACCAAATGATGTCACTCCCGAACAAGGTTCACAAGAATCGAACTGAACCCGAAAAAGTCACATCGATAACCAGACCGACCCACAACAAGATCACAGCTCGTTCGGACGATGAAACCGAAATACAGAACAAGTTCATAAAGTACCAACGAACATGAGCGAATCGATGGACTGGAGAAAGAGAAAATACATAAGTCAAAATAATACGGGCATTACCTCCGACCTCGTCCACGAAATTCACAAAAACAGGAGCAAGGTAACAAGACATTAAACAACCGACACATAACGGAACGATCACCGATGCACACGGTCATACCAAACCAAGCTCTAACAGCTCGCACATGCGCGATAACGCAGAAATTACCACGAGATGGCAACATTCAATACCAACATCCCATCTCTCACAGAGACTAACACAACAAATGTGTGAAAAACAACTCAACGCTCACGCCGCCAACTCGATCATACTCGGGGGCAAACATCAAAATGACAATGCGAACATCATACATACATACCCAGCCCTCAAACGGGAATGAATAGGTTTTAAAAACGAAAACCTCATTTTTGGAAATAATTTAGAAGAATACCGATTGATCTTGAGTATCACTTTTCAAAAAGTACAAACGTGAAACATCGTTATCGAGACTTTGGAGAACCATTTCGCATTTGATAAAAATGAGGACACTTTCTCGTAGTGAAAACTTTCAGAATATTCGACCCTCGGGTCTAAATAAAAGTGTTTCTAAAACATTGAAAATATCTCAAAGCATTTTGGTCCTCGAAGTAGAAAATTTTTGAAATATATTGTGGCACCCAGGATGTACCACAAGGAAATAACTCATTTGAAAAGTATGTCTCGAAATTTATTTTTCCAAGATACTCAAGGTTTTCAAAATTCCAATAGGCCAGAACGCCCAAAACTCATACGTATCGACATTCACTAAAATAACTCCTAGTACACGCATCAAAATATTTAAAATAAAGACAATACATGTCTTTAAACGGAAATAAACGATAAAATACCGGAGTCGAAGACCGCCTAGGATTCAGAACAAAACCACTGACCCCATTCGAAGTCTCTAAGGACCCTCCCGCACCGACTAGTGAACAAGTCGTACGTGTATAAGCACAAAGCTTCCACAAGAGAACTTGTAAAACGTGCAAATCGATTCGAAAATCATCAACAACGGACAAAAACAACAATAAAAAGACATCACAAGCGATGACACTCCTCGTATAAATCAAATACGAGAGTCGACTAAATACATATCATGAAATCAAAATCCACATAAAGATTCAACCACTTAACAAATAATCATAAAAATAGCCCGTGTCACACGAGGCACAACACAAACAAGGGAGACTTACTTCCATAGGTCGCACGAAGATGATGATCGCCACACGATACTAATCACGACCAACAAACTCAGACGACGCGTCGCGACACGACTCCGTCAGACAAAATCCGACGAGACACAACTCAACAGACACCACTGACCCGACAGCCTAGGTTTCCACAACCTAAGCTCTGATACCATAAATGTAACACCCCCAATCCGCTCAGGGATATTACACGCCGTAAACCCTCTCCTCGAGGATCTACCAGGCTGATAACTAAAATCAAACATCTAAACATCGCCTTTGAGGCTAAAATGACCCAGTAGACCGACTTGGTCTTTCAATAATAACATTCAACTCAATTCCAAACACATACCCACGCAGGGGTCAAAATACAATAAACTCCCGTACAACGGGGAAAAGATACTGCAGCGGAAAAGAAAATACAACAAGACCAATACGACATCAACGGATCCTCGTGTGATTAGTATCGTTAATCTTTCATCATCCTTCGTGCCGACCCTGTGCTATGCTCCAAAACCTGAATGCAAAAATAGACATCCACCCCCCGAATACTCGGGGGTTAGAAAAACTCCACTGTTTTGCTAGTGCAAGAACAAAGTGCAAAATACGAACCATACAATTCACATTTCACGAATAACAATAACCGGGAATCCTCAAAAACCCAAACGTAACGAATAGTACTTCCCGAGGCATGAGTTTGGTAAACATTTCTCAAAAACCGAAAGATCACAAATAAAAGGGAAACCATTTATAAAACAGTTTTAAAGATGTCATCGAGAGTTTTAATAGAAAACAATTTGCAAGAAAGCCACTCAATCAACACAACCGAGTCTTCACGAATATTTCCACAGGATTCTCGATGCAAAACCAAATAATATCGACACGAGATCAAACATCTCAACATCACACGGGGTTCTCGACCCAAATCCAGATAATATCAACACGAGATCAATCATCTCAACATTCCACAGGGTCCTTGACCCAATACACAGAATTGCACCACAATACAATCAAAGGTACAATCTCTCATTCGACATATCCTGCTCAAGACCCCCGATTAATTAACCCTCGGAGGTTTCGTCAAACCTCCTTGGTTAATTAACCCTGATACCAACGCTTTAAAAACAAGTTGAAGCAAGCTTTCAAAAAACACGAATCGCGGTCTATATCAAGACAAACATTTAAAAGTGAGTTGGAAGAATTTGAGAAACGAACAACGTTCGGTAACAATTATCAAATCAATACACCAATTCACATAATTTATCCGCCAGTCCACGACCACACGAATAAATAACAACACGCACGTCAATCATAACACGACAGAAAGAAACAATATACGTACCCACGCATTATCAAGCGCAACATCAACACTAAACATATCCAAGGGGTTCATGTAGTCACTTACAACCCACATAATTTACAAAACACACGCGTTTTGAAAGTGAGCCTTTAACGAGGCTAGTCGAGTCTTTTGAAAACTCATTTCAAATAAATAAACAAACACACCAAGATGATCACCAATTATCATATCCATAAAATAAGAAAAGTATGGGAAAGGTACTTGCCTCGATAATCGATACCGGACACTCCCACAATCACGGATCAGTCGGGACACCTCGAACACCTACGATTCTCCGGCGAAGACAACGAATACACCCACGATCGAAAAGCTTGAAGAAAACGATGAACGGAAGGGTTCCGACTCGAATTCTTTGCGAGAAATCTGACCCTAACATCATACCATCAATAAATTAACGAACGAACGAGGAAGAATAATCGTAGAACGCTCGAATCCTCTTTGCGACATTTTATCGAACACCTTCAAGGCGTCGATAAGACACTCAATAAAACGATGAATCCTCGGCGATTCAACCGAGGAACAGCAAGGAATTCGACATAATATTGTTTAATAATCATAAATACATCACTATTCTGAGTTAAAACGAATTAAACGGACAAATCGAACAAAATCCCCAAAACTAGATTTTAAGAAAACTTGCCTTGATTCGCTGGATTGAAGGATGTTACGTGATGATCAATTGATGTTATGAACTCCAAAACTTCGTGGATTCATAGTATAACAACATGTCTTCGACTTCCCAAAGACTCCACCATGGACAGGAAGGATAGGGAATGAAATGAGTGAAAAACGATCGCTCGGCCATATTTATAGCTGCCACGACACGGCGCAAGCAGCCGAACGGCGCCGTGTGTCTCGGCCGTGTCTCGGCAGCTGCGATCTGGCCGACCGGCGCAGGACACGGCGCTCAGCAGCGCCGTTTTAGGGCCGTGTTGCAGTGCAGGCAGCCCCTCCCGACAGCAAAATTACGTCCGAACGACCCCGAAACTCGAACCTGAATACGAATCGAAGTTACGGTTACGAAGTACTCGCAAAGACGAATCTAAGAGCTAATAGAACACACGATTCCGACCACCCGAACGCTCGGAATTCGACAACGGAAGTAATTACCCAAAACTTTGGGAAATTACGAAAATTGCCCAAAACGTCCGAAAATCACGATACGCAATCGAAACACCAAACCAAAGCTCGCAACATGAATAATAACATTAAATGAACTTACGAGAAACTCTAAACGACAGTTTCGGATGAGATTCGCAAGAATCGCACTCAAGTGCGGAAAAGTCGCTAAAAAGCTCGAAACTCAACAAAACGATACCGAAACGAACTCGGATGACAAAAACTGCAGAATTAATCATTCTCGAAATGACGAAACGGTCATGAGCGAGTCGTCAAAACGGACTTCGGCCGAAAAAAGAAATTTACCGAAAATCGAAAATTGCGGATATTACAGGTGTTGTCCTGTGGCTCGGCCTTTGCCGACTGGATGGCCATCGGCCCTGATCGGCATGAAGCGGTCGTCTCTAGCTGGTCACCGAGGGTCGTCCTCGGCCAGTCACTGAGGGTCGGCACTGGTCGGTCACCAAGGGTCGGTCGGCAAAGCGCCGAGAGATGATCGTCCATAAGTCGGTCGCCAGAAGTCGGTCGCCAGGCGCCGAGAGATGATCGTATTGGATGTCGATCGCCCGGAACCGGGACTTGTCCTGGGACCTTCGGTTGGCCGATTCATGTTGTCTGCGGGGCTAAGGCTAGGCCGCCTGGTCTCCGAGGCGTTCATCGGTCGGAAAGTGTAATTCTCGACACAACACGGGTATTGTGTATGTCATATGTTGTTCGTCTCATTTGTATATTTTATGTGTGTGTATCGCAAACTTTTAAAATATATATTAATAATTTTATTTAGTAAACGTGCCCGATGTCGAACTTAACTAGGACGTGGTTCTGAACAAATATCCTCCATTCCACACTTCTCAGATATTTTATATCTAAAGATAAGAAGTATACACATTAGCAATTTTAATGGTCGAGGTATATAGAAATTCATCTGCAACTGCATCATATAAATATATTATTATTTATGTAAATATTTGTTGGATTTGATGGTATCTGAAGATTTATGTGGTTCAGATGATGTTTGAAGTGATGTTTTGCAGGTTATATGAACATGACATTCATTAGCATTTTCACATGCATGCACAGATATGAGACTTACTAGTGTTTGCATGCATAATGATCATGAAAAATTATTTATTGGTCGCTGCCCGAGCAACGAGGCACGATAGATGCATTCTTTTGTGATATGTTTAAAATGTTGATGGGTGCTTATATGTTGTGCGAGACACGGAATACGTATGTTCTCACGATATATTTGGCATAGTAGATGCATGTCTTATAAATCTAGCATGGTAGATGCATGCCTTATGATTTGATGTGATATTATATGATATTGAGCTCTTTCCGATGCCTAGTGTGTGGGTCAACATGCCTAATGAAATAAAATAATTTTGTGAGGGCTATTCTCAATTACGATCACATGTCATACGTTGCATCATACATTGAACATGCATGATTTCTATTTATTGAATTGTAGTACATAGTTGAGCTTGCTGATATTTCATTACTTGTTGGAGTTCCTAATGATTTTGAAGAGTGAAGTACATAGATGACGACCTGTTGGGGTGAACCATAGGCTTAATATCTTTTTGATGTTACTTATATAACTTTATCAATGCAGGTAAGTTTTATACTCAAAGGTATCTATTGAAAAAGTGCGGACATATTTTATCATTTTCAAACTGAATAAGTACTTATGAGTGAGAAAAACGTGGTCGTGATAGAGTTGTATCAATGTTCATTTACAGTTTCTTTAGACCGTTCATGTATATGAACTCGAAACTTGTTGAGTGCAATACCAATAAGTTATTGTTATCATATCTAATTATGTATTATATGTTTTCGTGAACTATATAGGCCCAGCGGTATGTATTTTGTTGAGTAGTAGTTGTGAAATTTTTTTTTTTTAGACTGAACGGGGCATAATGCCCAAAAGAGGAACAACTACATCGGAACTAGGCGAGGAATAGAAAATCCAACAAGATCAGCATGCACCAATTGCACAACACTAGGAGGGGGTGATCAAAAATAACTAAACCATCTTTATGAATACAAGCTAAAGTGGCCAAACGATCTGCTAATTTATTAGTTTCTGTATAAGTGTGACTTATAATGACCTCTAAATTAGAACACATCAGCTGTATAATACGAGGCACAGTAGCTCTTCCTTCCATGTTACTATTAGTGGCACTATTAAGGCAAGCAACAACCACCTGAGAGTCCATGTGTAATTCACCTGTGAGTCCATGTGTAATTCAATCTTCGAATACCCTATATCCATAGCTAACTGTATTCCTTCAAGCTCCCTAAAACTCCCGTACATAGGCCTTAACCGACCCAATATACCTGCTAAAAAGCCAGCAATCCAGCGCCCATCCATATCTCTAATAACTCCACCACATCCAGCCACCAAACCACTTTCTTTAGAAGCTCCATCTTTGTTTATATGAACCCATGGGTAAGTAGGAGGGCACCACCTGATATTTGTAGAGACTTTGGGGGGAACCATAGTAGGGAATAAAAGATCTTTCCCTTGGGCATATTGCTTCACATAATTCTCAATGAGGGATAAATAGGCCTAGGAAAACTTGCCTCATGAATCTGTTTGTTACGCCATGTCCATAGGAAATAGCAGGATGTGGCGTGGCCCAAACACTACCCCACTGAACATTGTGCTGGAAATGTTGGGAAAAAATGAAGGAAAATGGGCTGTTTTGAGCAGCCGACTTGAGAGGAAATTTTGAGTGGGCTCGACTACGAGTTAAAGTCGGGACTTAGTTGGAATACGTAGTACTCCGTACGAGGTTTCCAAAACATGTAAGAACACTCAAAATGATTGAGGTATGAATGAGATATAATGTTCCAAAGTGAACCCTTTAGAAATGGGTTTGAGATACTATCCCACATTGGAAAAAGAAGTAACAAATTGTGAGTATATAAGGAGATGTGGACAAAGACATGTTCAAAAAGTGAGACATGTGTGGATGTGTGACTAGGCGCCCCTCGCGCACACACACACGCGCGCCGCCGTCCGGCCGGCCGGCCGGCTCGGCTCGGGATAAGTATTGAGATACTAATCCTGATCGGTTTAGAGTTCCTCCAGCTACCAATTTCGGTCGGTTTAGAGTTCCTCCAGATACCAACTCTGATCGGTATAGAGTTTTTCCAGCACACAACATCCTCCAGTCTTTACCTATAAATACCCGGCTTGAGGGGCTCGTTTTACCTCCTTTTTGCGGACGAATTTTGAGAGCCTTTACAGCCAAATATTTCTTCTTCTTCGTTTTTCTTCTTCGGTCGGTGATAGTAGACAGATTTTGTTCTAGCTCGTTGAGGGTGCAGCGGATCACAGATTCGTTACATCGAGCTATTGTTTTATCCTGGGAGGCAGACATCAGACACCGTGGTGAGGACGAATTTGCTTTAAGGAGACAGATTATATGGACTCAACAGCAAAACTTTTATTTTATATTCGGGATCGGCGGATTTCGTTTTGCTAACAAATTTTCTGCAGGGCTTATATATCATATATATTCGATATATATATACATATATATATATATAAATATATATTCTGTTATTTTCAAGTAATTGTTTTCAAAATTATATCAACAATCTTAAAACAAATCCTTTTTTTTATTTACTTGATTAAAACAGATCTGTTTTCAAAAGTTAAGCTAATATGGATTTTCAAAACCCAACACTGTCTACGGATGTTTCTAGAGGTGCGCCTCAGAAAATCGGCTCGGGTTCAGCGACTAGAGGTGCGCCTCTAATAACTGGATCGGGTATGTTGTTGCCCAAAATATTTATCCGAAGATTAATACTGCTGGAAGACGGACAACAAACAACAATTGCGGGAGCACTTCCGAGAGAAGATAAATAATACAAGATTTGCCGGGTTTGTTAGGCCCGGGCTTGAATGCTCTCGCGAGATGTTATTAATACGAATATTCGTGGATACAAGTATTAATGAGAGAAATCTAAATACAATGAGTGTAAAAAGACTCTGTTGAGCGAAGCTCGGTGTTCTTCGTCCCCGCCGGTGATATGCTCGAGGAGATGGGCCGGGAGAAGTAAGACCGAAAGAAAGCTGTTGCCAAGAGTTGGAGATTTGCCAAGTGCTTGATGTTTGCTTCTGTATAGTGTGAAATCCGAAGGGAGTTGAAGAAGTGTCCAAGTGCAGGGTGCCTTGCTTATATAGGGGCAGCCGGGTCTTGTCCTGTAGTGGCCGATCGTCTGCCGGCCATTAGAATAATCTGCCGACCGCCTGTCGGCCAATATAATAATCTGCCGATCTCCTGGGCTGTCGGGCTAAAGTCCAAATAAGATGCTGGCTGTCGGGCTAAAGTCCAAGGAAGAGGCTGCCACAGCTGGGCGGTCCAATAAGGAGCCATCACGTGTTCGGAGTCAGTCAACATGTGGCCCTACTGACAAGCTTTCGGCGGCTACCGGTGGAGAGAATCTCGCGATCGTGGTCAATGGCCCGAGATTCGCGGATCTTGTCTCGGCCTTTGCACATGGTGCCGATCTTGAGGCTCGGCCTTCGCCGACCGGATGTCCATCGGTGGTGATCGACATGAGCGGTCGTCCCGGCCGATCATCCGAGGTCGCCATCGGCCAGTGGATGGAGGTCGCCAATGGTCGGTCACCAAGGGTCGATCGGCAGATGCCGATAGAGGGTCGCCAGATGTCGGTCGCCAGGAGTCGGCCGCCGAGTACCGAGAGACGATCGTATCCGAGGTCGATCGCTCGGCACCGGGACTTGTCCTGGGACCTTCGGCCGCTGCCTAGCATGTCCATTGGGTTAAGGCTCCGTCGCACGTCGCCGATCGGGCAGCTTGTCTTGGTCGCTCGGCAGTAAGTCGGTCGCTCGGCCTCGGAGGCGATCGCCGGTCGGAAGGTGTTAAATCTTGACACAACAATTGCCCCCCAGCTTGCTCCTATGTTGAAGACATGGGGCGAGGTGGTTCTTGCCGGTGATCGTGTACGGATGAGGACGGGCGATCTGAGCTGACTTAGGACTCGGACTTGGGCTATCATGATCGATTGGCTAGCTATCTTTCGGTCTTGTACCTGCAAAAAACAACATTGGCCGATCCCCCATGGAAACTTGGTGGTTTCGCTTGCTTGAGGAATCGTGCACAGTCGCGGAGATCGATGGACCGACCCCATGACCGTGTCTTGGTGCACAAAGACAATGAGTGCCTCGTGACTCACTTTATTATGAGGGTCCTCTGTTAGGCTGCGCCTCGCCTTTGTATTTGAACGAAAGGCGTGCGGTCTCGGTCTAGAGGAGTCCTTGCGCGGGGCAGCGTCGGATGAATCAACTCCACGCCCGCGGCTTGTTAGCTCTGCTTCCACCTCGGCCAGCCATGGAGATGGCCGACCTCGACGGTGTACGTTGAGACGGGGTTGTGGAATGAGTCCACTGATTAATGTTGGAGGGCCCTCCGACTACGCCCGGCCTCGTATTTAAACGAAGGCGGGCGATCTCGGCCGAAAGGGACCTTGCATGATGACCGGCCGGTTCCATCGATCGCCAGGGGCCATGGCTTTATGATGCGCGGTGGAGGCAATCTTATGCCTTAGTCCGTCATGTTATATCCGGATCGTAGGTGGCGATCGTGTCCACCGGGTTCCGATGATTTTGCGATCCGGCGGAAGATCGCGATCGTCGCTCGGCGGCCGATCGCTTTATTCGTAGGTCGAAATTGGCGATCGGGCGGCGGCTAGTCACTCATGTTAGAATGGATCGTAGGCGGGATCGAGTCCTCCGGCCCGCTCGGGTAGTAGCGACGGCCGAGACTGGAGGTCGCCGCTGGTGCCGATCGTTCTACTCCTAGGCCAAGAAGAAGCCTTTGCCTGACAGAAATCGCGGCTCGGCCCTAAGGCTGCGTAGGTCGTCGGTAGGGTCTTCGTGAGATGCTCGAACATAGGCGAGAAGCCCCGAAAACCTCTTAGGACCGCGTAGAGGCGGTCTCATCGCTACGGGCTCGCCGTTGAGGATGATCATGTCAACCTGGCCGATGTAGTCCGAGTCGGACTCTGTTCTCCTTGCACGATCCGCCACATGCGATGGGGACCTTCCGCCGAGCGGCCCCGGTGGCGAAGTATTCCGTGAAGACGCGGCGCCACTCGTTAAAGGAGCCTATGGACCGAGGTGGCAATGAGGTGTACCACCGGTGGCGAGGTCGTCTAGTGTCGAGGAACATTCGGCAACGGTCGCGTCCGATGCCCCACACCCGGTCATGTAGATGTTGAACTTGTGAAGGTGTGTTTGGGGTCCGATCGCCCGGTACACGGTGTCCGAGGAGGAGCGATCTGTGCCGCACCGGGCGAGCTCGATGTCGATCGCGAGCGGCTCGCCGGGCGCGGCGATCGTCTTGGTGGCGCTGCACCGGATTGCAGGAGCGCCTTCATGTCGTCGATCCGATGTTGCATCACGGCGATCGCCGCGCTCGGCGGCTGGATCGGCTCGGGAGCGGGGCCGAGGCGATCGTGTACCGATCTCCGACCCCGCCGCCGACCTCGGGAATTTGGCGAAGGGAGCCAGTGGCCGGATCGCCTTGTGGGAGCCGGTAGGCCGAGCTCGGTGACGGACACCAACTCCGCTGCCTCGTAGGCCGGGCCGGACCGCCCGGCCGCTGTGTCGGGTCGCCGCCTGTGCGATCGAAGACAGACGTGTGCCGCCGAGCGCCTCTTGTTGCGGGCGAGAGCCTCTGGCGATTGCTCGCCGCAAGTGCCTTGAGCTTCCGCTGATCTTCCGGCGAGAGACCGGGGCGTGAGCCGGAGGCGCGTCGAGAGCACTCCGTCGCTCCCGTAGGACGGCCAGGGACCCTTCGATCTGTTCCTTGGTTCGAACCGATCGAGCGAGAGGCTTGGGCCGCCGTCCGTGGACGGGATCGAGCGTCTCGATCACGGGCGCTACCTTCCACCATCGGCCGTGGCTCGGACCGGGACGGAACAGGGGTTTGGCCGGGCCGGGCCGCTTTCTTCGACGCGAGGCTAAGACATGATTTCTGAAGGATTTCTTTTGAAGTGCAGTGAGTGTCACTTCAAATATCTGCCCCGAGAACAGTGAGTGTTCTTCGGGACGGTAGGTGTAAAAAATCGAGGGTTGGATGTCCTTCCTCTAGCGCCAATTGTTGTTGCCCAAAATATTTATCCGAAGATTAATACTGCTGGAAGACGGACAACAAACAACAATTGCGGGAGCACTTCCGAGAGAAGATAAATAATACAAGATTTGCCGGGTTTGTTAGGCCCGGGCTTGAATGCTCTCGCGAGATGTTATTAATACGAATATTCGTGGATACAAGTATTAATGAGAGAAATCTAAATACAATGAGTGTAAAAAGACTCTATTAATCCGGCTCTTGAGCGAAGCTCGGTGTTCTTCGTCCCCGCCGGTGATCTGCTCGAGGAGATGGGCCGGGAGAAGTAAGACCGAAAGAAAGCTGTTGCCAAGAGTTGGAGATTTGCCAAGTGCTTGATGTTTGCTTCTGTATAGTGTGAAATCCGAAGGGAGTTGAAGAAGTGTCCAAGTGCAGGGTGCCTTGCTTATATAGGGGCAGCCGGGTCCTGTCCTGTAGTGGCCGATCGTCTGCCGGCCATTAGAATAATCTGCCGACCGCCTGTCGGCCAATATAATAATCTGCCGATCTCACGGGCCGGCTAAAGTCCAAATAAGATCTTGTTTGCCGGGCTAAAGTCCAAGGAAGAGGTCGCCACACTGGCGGTCCAATAAGGAGCCATCACGTGTCCGAGTCGGGCCAACATGTGGCCCTACCGACAAGCTTTCGGCACTGCCGGGTGGAGAGAATCGCTGATCGTGGTCAATGGCCCGAGATTCGCGGATCTTGTCTCGTCCTTTGCACATGGTGCCAGTCTTGAGGCTCGGCCTTCGCCGACTGGATGTCCATCGGTGGTGATCGACATGAGCGGTCGTCCCTGGCTGATCATCCGAGGTCGTCATCGGCCAGTGGATGGAGGTCGCCAATGGTCGGTCACCAAGGGTCGATCGGCAAATGCCGATAGAGGGTCGCCAGATGTCGGTTGCCAGGAGTCGGTCGCCGAGTACCGAGAGACGATCGTATCTGAGGTCGATCGCTCGGCACCGGGACTTGTCCTGGGACCTTCGGTTGGCCAGTCTAGCATGTCCGCTGGGTTAAGGCTCCGTCGCCTGGTCGCTGATCGGCAGGCTTGTCTTGGTCGCTCGGCAGTAAGTCGGTCGCTCGGCCTCGGAGGCGATCGCCGGTCGGAAGGTGTTAAATCTTGACACAACAGGGTACAGCTTCGATTCCGATAACTACTTCGGTTTCGGTTCTGGTCAACCATGCGGACAAACCATAGAAATTCAACGGGCAGAATTTCAAGAGATGGCAGCAGAAGATGATGTTCTATATGACCACTCTAGGATTGTCTTGATTTCTCAAGGAGGATGCGCCAAAATATGACGAGGACAGTGACCAACAAACTCTGATGGCCATTGACGCTTGGAAAACTTCTGACTATCTGTGTCGGAACTATGTGATGAATGGCATTGCCGATTCACTGTACAACGTGTACAACAGTGCTAAATCAGCTAAGGCGTTATGGGACTCACTAGACCATAAATACAAAATCGAGGACGTCGGCGCCAAGAAGTGAATTGTTGGACGGTTTCTAGATTACAAGATGATGGACTCCAAGACTGTAGTGAGTCAGGTACAAGAGCTGCAAGTGATCATTCACGAAATCCATGCTGAAGGAATGGTCATTAGTGAATCCTTCCAAGTGGCTGCTGTGATCGAAAAATTGCCCCCGACTTGGAAAGATTTCAAGAATTATCTAAAGCACAAGCGCAAGGAAATGAGCATGGAAGATCTGATCGTTAGACTTCGCATAGAGGAAGACAACCGCGGATCAGAGAAGAAAGTAAATATTGTTGTGGCAAAGGCCAATGTTGTGGAAACTGGACAGATATCCAAGAAAGGCAACAATGGAAAGGGAACCAAGCTGGGACCTAAAGGAGGAATTGGGAAAAAGAAGGAAAAATTCCTTGGTAAATGCTACAACTGCGAAAAGATGGGTCATAGGGCGGCTGACTGCAGGTTGCGAAAGAAACCAAAGAAAAAAGAAGGTAATACAGGACATCTGATTACCAAGCAAGTGGAAAATCTTGACTTATGTGCTATGATCTCCGAAGTGAACTTAGTTGGCTCAAATACAAAAGAGTGGTGGATTGACACTGGAGCAACTAGACATATATGTGCCAACAAATCAATGTTCTCCTCATTGACAGAAACTGATGTCGGTGATACACTGTATATGGGAAACTCTGCAACCTCAACTATCTTGGGCGAAGGCACGGTGATCTTAAAGATGACGTCTGGAAAGGAAGTGACTCTTAAACGTGTGTTATATCAAGGTTCTAAAAAACGCTAGGCGCTAGGCGTTCGGATTGCTAACGCCTAGCGCCCAGAGGATTAATCGGGGATTAGTCGGGGATTAATCGGATTAGGCGGATTTATTTATTATTATTATAATTATTTTTATATATAAATAATTATATATATGTAAAGAATAAAAAACATCTAATATTTAAATATTTAAACAAACATATAATGGATCATATATTAAATTGTTAAACATTGACATAAGCATAACATAGTCCATAGTATCTCAATTCAGGAATTTATAGTACCACTAATATAAAAAAAATAAAAAAAAATTTATCCGCCTAGGCGCGCCACTGCCTAGGCGCCGCCCGCGCCGCCAGGCGCCCGCGACTGCCATCCTGGCGGCCGCCACCCGCCAGGCGCGCCTGGCGCCTAGGCGCCGCCCGCCTGCGCCGCCAGCCCGCCCAGCCCGCCTAGGCGGCCGATTAATCACCCGACCGCCCAGGACAAACGCCCAGGGCATAATCGGAGCGCCCAGGGGCCGCCTAGCGCCTAGGCGCCGCCTAGGCGGCCGCCCAGGCCGATTTTTAGAACACTGTGTCTGGTATTCGAAGGAACCTTATTTCTGGTACCTTGTTGATGAAGCATGTCTTTAGAACAGTTTTCGAGTCCGATAAAGTTATTTTGTCGAAAAATGGTGTGTTTATAGACAAGGGATATGAATGTGATGGGCTAGTTAAGCTCAATGTAATGACTATCAAAAATAATGAAATGAAGAATTTTTCTGCTTACTTGCTTGAGTCTCCTAATTTATGGCATGCTAGATTAGGACATGTTAATTTTAATCCAATACGTAGACTAATTGCATTAGAGCATACCAAAGTTTAAAATTGACTTAAACCACAAGTGTGAAACTTGTGTAGAGGTAAAATTAACTTGATCTCCATTCCGACAAGTGGAAAGAAACACCAAACCTTCAGAATTAATACATAGCGACCTATGTGATTTGAAGTTTTTTCAAACTAGAGGTGGAAACAAATATTTTATAGCTTTCGTGGATGATTGTACTAAATATTGCTATGTATATTTGCTTAAAATCAAAGATGAAGCCATAGAGAAATCCGTTCTCTATAAAACGGAAGTTGAGAATCAATTGAATGCAAAGATAAAAGTTTTGAGGAGTGACCGTGGAGGTGAATATGTGGAACCATTTGGCGAATTTTGCTCGCAACATGGGATTATTTATGAAGGCACTGCCCCATATGCACCACAGTCAAATGGCGTGGCGGAACGTAAGAATCGCACTCTGAAAGAGATGATGAATGCGATATTAGTAAATTCAGGTCTGCCGCAAAATATGTGGGGAGAAGCCATCTTAACGGCGAATTATCTTTTAAACAAGATATGTTGTAAGAACGGAGACAAAACTCCTTATGAATTGTGGAAAGGAGTCAAGCCTTCCTACAATTACATGAAAGTGTGGGGGTGTCTAGCAAAGGTGCTGATACCTACTCCTAAGAAAGTTAAAATAGGCCCAAAAACGGTTGACTGCATTTTCATTGGATATGCACACAACAGCAATGCTTACCGATTTCTTGTGCATGAATCCAAAGTGCCTGAGATTCACTTGAATACGATTATGGAATCAAGGAATGCATCATTCTTTGAGAATATCTTTCCTTGCAAGACTGCAAGTGAACCCCTTATCTCATCCGAACAGACTTCTGAACTAATGGATGAAGATAATAAAGACCAAATAATGGATAATGAGGACGAACCTAGAAGGAGCAAGCGACAAAGGACGGAGAAATCTTACGGACCAGATTTCATCACCTACTTGCTCGAAAAGGCTCCTCAGACTTACAAAGAAGCTGTAAGCTCGACGGATGGACCTCTATGGAATGAGGCTATCAATGAAGAGATTGATTCTAGATTACCGAATCATACTTGGGAACTAGTGGAATTACCTCCTAAGTGTAAACCATTAGGAAATAAGTGGATTTTAAAGAAGAAATTGAAAGATGGAGCAGTTGATAAATATAAGGCTAGGCTCGTAGCGAAAGGATATAACCAACGTGAAGGCCTAGACTATTTTGATACTTACTCTCCTGTGACAAGAATAACTTCCATCAGGATGATACTTGCCATTTCAGCATTACGAGGCTTAGAAGTTCATCAAATGAATGTTAAGACTGCCTTTCTTAATGGAGACTTAGAAGAGGAAATCTACATGGAACAACCCGAGGGGTTCTCTGCTCCTGGACAAGAAAGGAAAGTCTGCAAGCTGGTAAAATCTTTGTACGGATTGAAGCAGGCACCAAAACAGTGGCATGAAAAATTTGATCACGTCATGATAAGAGGTGGTTTCAAAATTAATGAATCCGACAAATGTGTATATGTGAAAGACACAGAAGATGGCTATGTCATTTTTTGTCTATATGTAGATGACTTACTCATTACCGGCAGTAATAAAAGAATAATCAAATCGACCAAAGACATGCTGAGGTCGAGATTTGATATGAAGGATATGGGACTCGCAGATGTAATTTTAGGGATTAAAATCACACGAACGTCGGAAGGTCTCATGCTGAGTCAATCCCACTATGTGGACAAAATCCTTGAAAGATTTAATAAAGATGACTCGGGCATAGCCAAAACCCCGGTGGATATGACGTTGAGACTATCCAAGAATAAGGGTGAAGGAGTGTCTCAACTCGAATACTCACGCATAATAGGAAGTCTGATGTACTTGATGAGCTGTACAAGACCAGACATAGCCTACTCAGTTAGTAAACTAAGTAGATACACGAGCAACCCCAGAAAGGATCACTGGAAGGCGATCATAAGGGTACTAAGATACTTAAGGGGTACTCGAGAGTATGGGCTGCACTATACCAAATATCCAGCAGTACTTGAAGGATATAGTGATGCAAATTGGATATCTGATATAAAAGACTCCAAGTCTACAAGTGGATATGTATTCACACTAACCGGTGCAGCAGTGGCATGGAAATTTTCGAAACAGAAACTTATATCTCGGTCAACGATGGAATTCGAGTTTATAGCCTTATATAAATGTGTAGAAGAGGGAGAATGGCTACACCATTTTCTAGAAGATATTCCAAGATGGGCAAAGCCTGTGACCGCAATATATATTCATTGCGATAGTCAATCTACGATTGGCAGGGCACAAAGTGTAATGTACAATGGTAAGTCTCGTCACATAAGGAGGAGACATAATGTCATTAGACAATTGATATCAACAGGAGTTATCACTATTGATTATGTGTCATCAAAGGATAACATTGCGGATCCGCTAACCAAAGGGTTATCAAGAGACCTTGTTGAATAATCATCAAGAGGAATGGGTCTATTGCCTTGAGCTAATGGTTTATGGAGGATATCCAACCTAAGCTGACTGGAGATCCCAAGATCTAGGTTCAATGGGACAACCAATCCATAAAACTGGGCACGATGACTGTGGGGGTTACCCCAAACCGACCATTCCTAGGATGAAAACAGTGATACCCATAGGGAGAGGTTAAGTTTATGCTTTTAATGATTCTTAAGTCGACAACGTATAGTCGGGTGGAGTAAAATACGGGTTTACTCAAAACACTTAAAGAGAATCACCTATGTTAGAGAGAAGAGGGGCCGCTTCAAAGGAGAATTGCAAAGGCACAATTCTTTAGAAACTCTCGCATAACCAGGACGGTGTCCACGGCCAAAATGGGCACAATAATGAGAACAGAACAAATCAGGAAGGGCACTTGTGAAGGATATACAATCACTTACACAAGCGGTCGGACAGTTCAAAGGCATCTAGTCACACTGTCTAGCCAGTAAGGAGAATATATCTTTTCGAGGGAAGGTTCAAGGAGCATACTCTACCTATCCTATGCAATTCCTAACCGTAGTAACTATCACCAAGTCAACTCCGTGTCTGACGTGTGCTGCTGGACCATCAATCTCATTCATGTGGGGGATTGTTGGAAATGTTGAGAAAAAATGAAAGAAAATGGGCTGTTTTGAGCAGCCCACTTGAGAGGAAATTTTGAGTGGGCTCGACTACAAGTTAAAGTCGGGACTTAGTTGGAATACATAGTACTCCGTACGAGGTTTCCAAAACATGTAAGAACACTCAAAATGATTGAGGTTTGAATGAGATATAATATTCCAAAGTGAATTCTTTAGAAATGGGTTTGGGATGCTATCCCACATTGGAAAAAGAAGTAAGAAATTGTGAGTATATAAGGAGATGTGGACAAAGACATGTTCAAAAAGTGAAACATGTGTGGATGTGTGACTAGGCGCTCCTTGCGCACACACACACAAACACACACACACACACACACACACACACACACACACACGCGTGCCGGCGCCGGCGCCGTCGTCGTCCGTCCGGCTCGGCTCGGCTCGGGTCGGGTCGGTCTCGGTCGAAGGGCGATTTGGGCGAGATGTCTCGGCGTCTCGAAGTTATCTTTTTACTGCAATTTTATTCGGTAAAATTTTATTTTACCGAAAATACCTCAATTAATAAATTCCGAATTTTCGTATCCGGATAAAATCGAATTAAACAGATCTGGATAAGTATTGAGATACTAATCCTGATCGGTTTAGAGTTCCTCCAGATACCAATTTCGGTCGGTTTAGAGTTCCTTCAGATACCAACTCTGATCGGTATAGAGTTCTTCCAGCACACAACCTCCTCCGGCCTTCACCTATATATACCCGACTTGAGGGGCTCATTTTTACCACCTTTTTGCGGACGAATTTTGAGAGCCTTTGCAGCCAAATAATTTTTCTTCTTCGTTTTTCTTCTTCGGTCGGTGATGGTAGACAGATTTTGTTGTAGTTCGTTGAGGGTGCAGCGGATCACAGATTCGTTACATCGAGCTGTTCTTTTATCCTGGGAGACAGACGTCAGACACCTTGGTGAGGACGAATTTGCTTTAAGGAGACAGATTATCTGGACTCAACAGCGAAACTTTCGTTCTATATTCGGGATCGACGGATTTCGTTTTGCTAACAAATTTTCTGCAGGTCTTATATATCATATATATTCGATATATATATATATATATATATATATATATATTCATGTAATTATTTTTAAAATTATATCAACACATTGCTTGGTGTAATATCTATAGCCTTGATGTCGAACATAGCCCAATCTGTGAATGAGGCACCAAAGAAATCCAGCTTCATTTATATGGGAACAATATGATTCCAAAGCCGAAGAACTAGCGGACATTGACGAAGAACGTGGTCAATTTTTTCAGGAACCCCATTATAGTGATGACAGCTAACATACCCAGTAATCCACTTAGACCAATAAGTTTTAGTTGGAAGTTTACCATTCATAATTTGCCATGCAAAACTACAAATCCTATCCGCAGGGCCGGCCCTGAGGGCAAGCATTACAAGCCATTGCTTGGGGCATCCATCTCTTAGGGGCAATTTTTTTTTTAAAAAATCTAGGTATATATTAAAAAAAATTAAAACTTAAGTCCATTATTTGAAGTTAAAAATTAAATTTAGCAAAAAAATATTTGAAATTTAAAATAGACATGTTTTAGTTAGCAAATAAAAATAGGGGCATATTTAATATGTATTATTAAGGTATTTTTATATTAAATTAATTTTGTGGGAATTCCACTAAGTCAACTTACCCATCCCTCGGTGTTGACTCCTCCTTTTATTTTAATATTAAAAGAATTAGAATAGGAAAAAAAAGGAGAACACAAGAGAGAGAGAGAGATTCTCAATTCTCTTCTGCGCCGCTGTGCGTGAAAGGAAGGAAAAAAAACTGAACTTCCTGCTGCACTGCAAGTCTGCATCTGCCCTGCCCCTCCGCAGTCCGCCTGAGCACGAGCGCATCCATCCTCCAGCGTGTTTCGACGATTCCAACTCCTCAACTCCTCTATCCCTTTCAATTTCAAGGTATAATTACATCTTCTTTCTCTAAATTAGGGTTCCTATTTTCTGCACACAATATGTTCGATAAAATGCCAAATTCATTTATGGATTGTATTTTTGCTTATATGATATGTAAAATTGTTTGTGTTTGTGACTAGGTATAGTTTTAGTTTTGTTCTTACAGCATGCTACGTATATATAGAGTATATCATCATATAACCCTAAATTCATATTATTTATAATAAGTTTAATGTGAACTTTTTGTTATTGAAAGTAGAATTTACCAAAAAAATTTAATTTTTTTGTTTAATTAGAACGAGAATCATGCCTCCAAAAAAAAAGCAAGCATCTGGAGCTCAAAATAGGAACAAAAGAAAAGAAACGGAGAATTTTCTAAAAAATTATGCAAAAGGCGGTGGACTTCATAGATTTGTCAAACCCGTGAATATTATTGAAGAGGAAAATGCAAATAAAGATGATGCAAATATGTATCATGTTGAAATTGAGGGTGAAAATGCAAATGAAGAGGATATAAATATGGCTCCTGTTGAAAATGAGGGTGGAGATGCCAGTGAAGAACCAGAATATATGGATTCTGTTAATATTCAAAATGAATACGTGACTTATGGACCTTCAAATATTAATGATCCTACGGTTTGGGATAAGTATGGGAGTAAATTTCGAGATTTTATAGTAGAGAAAGGTCCGATAAGAGAAGACATTCAAGATGGAGATTATCCTCGCGGTGATATTGGCAGACACTTTGCAAACTCCTATTACACTCGACTGATGGAAAATGGAGAAAAAGAAAATAGACAGTGGCTGATATATTCAAAAATTATGGACAAGGCATTTTGCTTTTGTTGTAAGTTGTTTAAAAAACATGAAAAATCTAGCCCTCTTACTTCCACTGGATTTTGCAATTGGAGAAATTGTCTCAGCGACTAAAAGAGCATGAAACTAGTCAAGATCATATGAGGTGCATGTGTGAATGGAAGGAACTTGAAAGAAGATTGCGAAAGAATGAAACCATTGATAAAGAACTCCAGAAACAAATCAATAGTGAGAAAACTTATTGGAGACAAGTGTTATTCAGAATACTTTTAGTGTGTTGTTGCCCAAAATATTTATCCTAAGATTAAATAATGCTGGAATGAACGGACAACAAACAAAGTTGCGGGAGCACTTCCGAGAGAATATGAATAAACACAAGATTTTTCGGGTTTGTTAGGCCCGGGCTTGAATGCTCTCGCGAGATGTTATTAATACAAATATTCGTGGATACAAGTATTAATGTGAGAATCTAAGGACAATGAGTGTAAAAAGACTCTGTTAATCCAGCTCTTGAGCGAAGCTCGGTGTTCTTCGTCCCTGCCGATCGTCTTCTGTATGAGAGAGGCCGAGAGAAGAAAGAACCAAAAGATAGCTGTTGCCAAGAGTAGGATAAAGCCAAGTGTGTGTATTGCTTGTTGGGAAGCCGTGAGAATCAGAAGAATTTCCGTGAGTGCTGAAGAATTTCGGTCCATGGACAAGTGCAGGCTGCCTTCTATTTATAGGGGCAGCGGAGCCTTGTCTTCTGGCGGGCGATAGCCTGCCGGCCAATATAATAATGGGGCGATCGTCCTTAAGTCACATGGGCAGTCTGCCTAAAGTCCAAGGCAGCTGCTGGCAGCCAGCTGTGCGGTCCAATGAGGAGCCAGCACGCGTCCGGGGTCACTGTCACATGCGGTCCTACTGACACCTTTCGGCGGGCCTGTCAGCTGGTGGGAAGATGCTGACAGGCTGTGGTCAACGATCCGTGATATGTGGATCTTGTCTCGGCTCTGCACATGGGGTCTGTCTTAAGGTTCGGCCTCTGCCGGCTGGATGACCATCGGCTTTGAGCGGCATGAGGCGGTCGTCATTGGTTGGTCACCAAGGGTCGATCGGCAAGTCATCAAGGGTCGGCATCGGTCGGTCACCAAGGGTCGGTCGGCAAATGCCGAGAGATGATCGTCCGCTAGTCGGCCACCAGGAGTCGATCGCCAAGTACCGAGAGATGATCGTCTTAGATGTCGATCGCTCGGCACCGGGACTTGTCCTGGGACCTTCGGTCGGCAGATCTATCTTGGCTGCCGAGCTAAGGCTAGGTCGCCTAGTCGCTGGTCGGCAGTTCTGCCTCGGCTGCTCGGCAATGGCTAGGTCGCCCGATCTCCGAGGCGATCACCGGTCGGAGAGTATAATTCTCGACACAACAATTGCCCCCCAGCTTGCTCCGATGTTGAAGACATGGGGCGAGGTGGTTCTTGCTGGCGATCGTGTAAGATGAGGACGGGCGATCTGTTGAGCTGACTTTGGATTCGGACTCGGGCGATCTGGTCGATTGGCTAGCTATCTTTCGGTCTTGTACCTGCAAAAAACAACATTGGCCGATCCCCCTCAGAAACTTGATGGTTTCGTCGTTTGAGGGATCGTGCACAGTCGCGGAGTTCGATGGACCGACTCCATGACCGTGTCTTGTGCGCGAAGACATTGAGTGTCTCGTGACTCATTTTATTATGAGGGTCCTCTGTTAGGCTGCGCCTCGCCTCGTATTTAAACGAAGGGCGTGCGGTCTTGGTCTAGAGGAGTCCTTGCGCGTGGCAGCGTCGGATGATTCAACTCCACGTCCGCGGCTTGTTAGCTTTGCTTCCACCTCGGCCCACCATGAAGATGGCAAACCTCGACGGTGTACGTTGAGACGGGGGTAGTGGCACGTCGCATTGTCCGGGTTCACCATGTTAGATGATGATCCTTTGAGGGCGGGAGATCGTGTCCACTAATTAGTTTTGGATGGCCCTCAGACTACGCCGGCCTCGTATTTAAACGAAGGGCGGGCGATCTTGGCCCAAAGGGACCTTGCATGGCCGAAGCATCCGGTTCCATCGACTACCAGGACCATGGCTTTATGATGTGCGGTGGAGGCGATCTCGTGCCTTAGTCCGTCATGTTAGATGCTGAACTGTAGATGGCGAACGAGTCCTCCGGTTTTTTGGTGATGTTGCTTGATGATGGCGATCGGCCTGGAAGACTGGAGATCGTCGTTCGGCTGCCGATCGCGTTATTCATAGGTTGATATCAGCGATCGGGTGCCGATCGTGTTAACTGCCGGTCGTCATTCGGGCGCCGATCGCGCTGCTCAAAGGCTAAAGATAAACTTTTGCCTGGCCAGGAAGTCTGCGGCCTTAGCTCGGAAGATCGCGTAGGTCGTGGGTTGGTCCTTCGTAAGATGCCTGAACATAGGCGAGAGGCCATGGAATCCTCCTAGGACCACGTAGAGGGCGATCTCATCGCTTACGGGCTCGCCGTTGAGGATGATCTCGTCTACCCGGTCGATGTAGATGTTGAACTTGCTCAGGTGCACTTCGGGATCCGATCTCCCCTCGTACAAAGGTGTTTGCGGGCCAGCGATCTTGTGCTGCACGGTGGCGAGCTCGATGTGGACTGCGAGCGGCTCGCTCGGCTCGGTGATCGTCTTCTTAGCGCCTTCCCCGGATTCCAGGAGCGCCTTCATGTCGTCGAGCTGGCATTGCATCGCGGCCATCGCCGTGGCTCGGTCGCTCGTGGATCGGCTTTGGGAGCAGGAGCCGAGGCGATCGTGTACCGATCTCCTGACTCCGCTGCTGCCGACCTCAGCTATTTGGCGAGGGGGAGCCAGACGGCTGGGCTGCCTTCTGGGAGTCGGGTAGGCCGAGCTCCTGGTGACGGACTCAAACTCCATCGTCTCGTGGCTGGGGCCGGACTACCCCGGTCGCCAGGTCGGGTCGCTGCCTAGGCGATCGAAAACAGACGTGCCCCGACTGGCTAGCGCCTCTCCTTGCGGATGAGAGCCTCCTGGCGATCGCTCGGCTAGTAACGCCTTGAACTTCCGCTTGGTCTTCCGGAGGACGGCCGAGGGGGTGATAGCGGGAGGCGCGTCGAGAGCACTCCGTCGCTCCTGTAGGACGGCCATGACCTCGTCGATCTGTTCCGCGGTTCGGAGCTGATCGAGCGAGAGGCTTGGGCCACCTATCAGGGGCGGGATCGAGCGTCTCGGACGGCGGCGGCTACCCTCCGCCATCGGCTGCGGCTCAGACTGAGACGGAAAGAGGCGTCTGGCAGGCTGGCCAGCGGCTTTCTTCGACGCGGAGGAGGAATACATGATTCTGAAGGCTTTCTCTGAAGAACAGTGAGTGTTTTTTCAGGTATATGCCCCGGAGAACAGTGAGTGTTCTTCGAGACGGTAGGAATAAAATTTGAGGGTTCGATGCCGCCCTTCTTCTAGCGCCAATTGTTGTTGCCCAAAATATTTATCCGAAGATTAAATACTGCTGGAATGAACGGACAACAAACAAAGTTGCGGGAGCACTTCCGAGAGAATATGAATAAACACAAGATTTGCCGGGTTTGTTAGGCCCGGGCTTGAATGCTCTCGCGAGATGTTATTAATACAAATATTCGTGGATACAAGTATTAATGTGAGAATCTAAGTACAATGAGTGTAAAAAGACTCTGTTAATCCAGCTCTTGAGCGAAGCTCGGTGTTCGTCGTCCCTGCCGATCGTCTTCTGTATGAGAGAGGCCGAGAGAATAAAGAACCAAAAGATAGCTGTTGCCAAGAGTAGGAGAAAGCCAAGTGTGTGTATTGCTTGTTGGGAAGCCGTGAGAATCAGAAGAATTTCCGTGAGTGCTGAAGAATTTCGGTCCATGGACAAGTACAGGCTGCCTTCTATTTATAGGGGCAGCGGAGCCTTGTCTTCTGGCGGGCGATCGCCTATCGGCCAATATAATAATGGGGCGATCGTCCTTAAGTCACATGGGCAGTCTGCCTAAAGTCCAAGGCAGCTGCTGGCAGCCAGCTGTGCGGTCCAATGAGGAGCCAGCACGCGTCCGGGGTCACTGTCACATGCGGTCCTACTGACACCTTTCGGCGGGCCTGTCGGCTGGTGGGAAGATGCTGACAGGCTGTGGTCAATGATCCGTGATATGCGGATCTTGTCTCGGCTCTGCACGTGGGGTCTGTCCTGAGGTTCGGCCTCTGCCGGCTGGATGACCATCGGCTTTGAGCGGCATGAGGCGGTCGTCATTGGTTGGTCACCAAGGGTCGATCGGCAAGTCATCAAGGGTCGGCATCGGTCGGTCACCAAGGGTCGGTCGGCAAGTGCCGAGAGATGATCGTCCGCTAGTCGGCCACCAGGAGTCGATCGCCAAGTACCGAGAGATGATCGTCTTAGATATCGATCGCTCGGCACCGGGACTTGTCCTGGGACCTTCGGTCGGCAGATCTATCTTGGCTGCCGGGCTAAGGCTAGGTCGCCTAGCCACTGGTCGGCAGTTCTGTCTCGGCTGCTCGGTAATGGCTAGGTCGCCCGATCTCCGAGGCGATCTCCGATCGGAGAGTATAATTCTCGACACAACATAGTGGTTAAGACACTTGCTACAAATAATTTGGCTTTTCATGGAGAAAATGATAAGGTTGGTGATGAGAATAATAGGAATTTTCTGGGCATAATTGAGATGATAGGCGAGTTTGATCCGGTCATGAAGGAGCACATTCGACGCCTACGTAGTAATGAGATTCATTATCATTATCTTAGTCACAAAATTCAGAATGAATTAATTGAGATGTTAGCTAAAGAGATGAAGTCTTCAATCATCAAAAAAATTAAAGCAGCCAAGTATTTTGATGTGATACTTGATTGTACTCCTGACAGTAGTTGTGAGGAACAAATGACTCTTGTCATACGTTGTGTTGATATAACAGCTACTCCGGTCAAAGTAGAGGAATTTTTTTTACAATTCATAAAGGTTAACAGTACAACAGGAGAAGACTTTTTAATGTACTTGTAAATGCATTAAATGAGCTTGACCTGAATATTGATGACGTGAGGGGGCAAGGATATGATAATGGAGCAAATATGAAGGGAAAAAATAAAGGTGTACAGAAAAGGCTACTTGAAATAAATCCCAGAGCATTTTACATGCCGTGTGGTTGTCATAGTCTTAATCTTACACTTTGTGATATGGCTAATTCGTGTGATTTGGCTATTTCTTTTTTTTGGATTGTTGCAGCGTGTTTATTATTTATTTTCTTCATCTACAAAGCGTTGGGGTGTATTTATAGAATCAATTGGACTTCATGGGATCACATTGAAATCATTATCTGAAACTCGGTGGGAAAGTCGCATTGAGAGTGTAGCTGTAATCAGGTACCAAATTCCCAAAATAAAAAGATGCTCTCATCCAGTTAGCTGAAACAAGAGATGATTCTAAAACTCGGAGTGAAGCTCAGGCCTTACTAGGAAAGAAAGGAATTCTAACTTTTGAATTTTTGTTTAGTTCAATTATTTGGCATGACATTTTGTTCTCTATCAATTCCGTCAGCAAGCTCTTACAATCAGAAGATATGGACGTTGGAGTTGCTATTACACAATTAAAAGGGTTGATTTCTTATTTTCAAAAATGCAGAGAACATGGTTTTGAAAGGGGTATGGATGAAGCTAAGAAAGTTGCAGCTGAACTGGGAATTGATCCTAATTTTCGTGAGAAGCGCTGAAAAGAGAAGAAAACAATTTGATGAATGTGGTGAAGAAGATGTCATTTTATCAGCTGAACAATCATTTAAAGTGAATTACTTCATATGTTTATTAGATCATGTTGATACATCACTTCAATCAAGGTTTGAACAGTTTCAATTATATGAGGAGACTTTTGGGTTTTTATTTAATTTGAAAAAGCTGGAGTGCGCAAGTGAAGATAATTTGAAGGCTTCTTGCATAAACCTTGAAGAATTTCTAAAGCATGATTTTGTGTCTGACATTGATGGGAATGTCCTGTGTCTTGAGTTAAGGATTATAAGAGAATGCTTACCTATAGAAGTAAAGAAGGTGACTGAGCATGGAAGAGCATGGAAGGCTGCTATCCTACTGCAACAATTGCTTATAGAATATTGTTAACAGTTCCGGTTACAGTGGCTTCAGCAGAACGGAGTTTTTCAAAATTAAAGTTGATTAAGTCCTATCTCCGTTCTAGTATGACACAAGAACGGTTGAATGGGTTGTCTATGTTGTCAATCGAGAATGAGATGCTAGTAAATTCTAATTTTGAAGGCTTGATTAATGATTTTGTTAGTAAAAATGCGAGAAGAATAATTTTTAAGTCGTGAGTTTTTATTTTAGTAGGTACTTCAGTAAGTTTTATGGACTTGATTTTATTATGTATTGAGTAGTCTGTATTAGGAGTTTAGTATCATTTTTATGCATTTTTACTGTCTTTGAGGTATTGTTTTGTTTTTTTTTATTTTTATGTCAAACAAAAATTTTGGGGACAAATTTTTTTGAGATGGCATGGGGCATCTCAAAACTCAGGGCCGGTCTTGCCTATCCGGCACATCTAACTTCCAAATCTCACGCAAAGGGGCAGCAACATTAATATTAGTTCCATTCCTCAAAAGACGATAGGCGCTTGATATAGAGAACTCACCTGATTTCTCGCCACACTAGAGCAACATATCTGATCCCATATCACCAGTAGAAGCAGGCTTGGACAACAACTTAATTGAAGTATGTTGGTGGAAGAATACTCTTCAATTCCTCAAGTGTCCAGCTTTCCTCAATGTATACAAAGTCACACACTCGTGAATATTAGAAACAACCTCACGCGAAGGCCTATTCGTGTCAAGCCATCTATATCTCCAAAATCTTATTGTGCACCTGCACCCATCCCCAATGGACCAAGCCTCCCCATCTTTCAAATCCTTCATACATTGACAAACAGCTTTCCAAATATAAGAGTCTGCTATCTTGATTTGAAAAGAACCAGTACCAAATGATCCACGACCATACTTCCCCAAAATGACCCGACTCAAAGATTTTATACAGTTAAACCTCGATAAATGAATGTTCGATAAACGAATAACCTCGCCAAATGAATAATTTTCTCCGGTCCCAATTCTTTATAACATGTTCAAATTTTCTTTTGAATAATTTCGCTAAATGAATATTTTTTTCCAGTCCCGATCATAGTCATTTATCGAGGTTTTACTGTAGCATTATGTTTAAAATTTTAAGCAAGCTTTATGAGTTAAGCTCTATTCATATCATCCAAACTTCTCAAAGCCAAGCGCCCATGCCACTTTCGAAGTAGAAGAGTGTCCCATTTAAAAAGGTGAAGACGCCTAGTATCATCAGTCTCTCCCCGAACGAAACGTCGTTGTAACTTCTCTAACTTAAGAACCGGGGCGGATTTGGACCATAGTCTTAGTGGTCCTAAGACCACCCATAATAACAAAAAAACTCCTAGAGTAAATGGTATATATGTCAAGAAGTCCTCATTTGACCCATATTCTATTCACGATTACAGCAACTTTTCTGAATTTTTTTTTTTGGACACTTTAATTTTTGGCTAAATTGCATAAAAATTGCTCACCTTTTTTTCAATTCTGGTTTATTTCCTCACCTTTTAATTTTAATCTAAAATTGCCAACCTTTCAATTTTTCTCAATTTTCACCCGATTTATCGTTTCCCCCAAATCGAAGCTGAGCTGGACATCGGCATTGCTTACATGGCAAATCGGTCTGATTCGATAAACGACGTAGGTTAAAGGAAGGAAAACATCTATTTGGCCACTTTGCATAAAAATTGTTCACCTTTTTCGAAATTCTGGTTTATTTCCCCACTTTTTTTTATTTTAGGCTAAATTGCCAACCTTTTAATTTTTCTCAATTTTCACCCACTTTTAGATTTCCCCAAAATCGAAGTTGAGTTGGACATCGGCGTTGCTTACGTGTCAAATCAGTCCGACTCAATAAATGACGTCGTTTAAAGGAAGGGAAACGTCATCGTTTTAACTCTAATTAAAAGGTAAGATTTCTTTAGCACAAGTCGTAACTCCCCCTCTTTTTCCCTACCCTAAAATTCTAATCTTTTCCCTAATCTTTTTTTTTCCCCCAGAAATCACCTATTAATCTATTATATTTGGGTAATTATTTTCCGATTATATTTGGGCAATTCAAACAATTTATAATATCAGATGCAAACAAAAAAGCTAGAGATGTGCACAATATAATCAAAAAACACAACTATAATTTCATTGATCAGATGCACACAAAAGAGCATGTGCATAATGTTATCAAAAAACACAACCATGATTTCATTGATTATATATAGTGGAGCATACAAAATAGATGAAAGTGTACTTAACTCACAACAAACAACCTGATCATCCGAGTGTACTTTAGTCACAAAATAAACAAGTTTGAACATGTCATCAACTTGCATTCAAAAAAGGCCTAAAATCTAGTTTAACAAAAAAACAACCTCGAGGCAAACTAAAAGTAGGCCACATGTCAATTTACTATCTCTAATTTGCTGTTGGATTCCTACTTTCTTGAGTCGAAGGCCCTTCTTTTGCTCTAGTAACATTGCTATTTGTAGCATTTGAGGAGGATGTTTTGTTTTGGTATACAATCCTGCTGTCCCTGGCATCTACAAGAGAAAAAAATGATGCATTAGAACCTCACTTAATAGCAATTGAATAGTTAAACATGAGCATAATTTCAGTTACTTACATTTAAGTAGACTTTTCCCTTACTAGTACTTTTTTTCTCTTTTCCATTAGAGGTTGCTTGTGTCTGCTCTTTTTCTTGTTTTGGCATAGGTTGCTTGTGTCTGCTCTTTTCCTTATTTTGGCATAGGTTGCTTGTGTCTGCTCTTTTCCTTATTTTGGCATAGGTTGCTTGTGTCTGCTCTTGTTCACCATAGTATCAGCCTCACCATTAACACTAGCCCCTTCAAATATTTTCCCACCCTCAACATATATGTGTAAAACTCTCATTTCTGGCCTTAAAAATGACAACATTATCATAACCTCTTTGTCACTTTTCAGTAATTTGTATGACTCAGGAACTTTAAACTGTAACACCCTAAAAAGGCGGCTATTACAGTGACGTGGACTCCACACTGGGACCCATCAGGCGATACCAAAAACAGATTAAAAACGCAATACTTGTGATACCGCACCATAATAAATAGTCTTTACTCCGATTAGGAGTTTACAATAACATGGCCAACGGCCTTATTATACACAGGATCTAGAAACGCAAGTATAAATCATATGGAGATGGAATATACCTCAAATAATAATACACTCGGTCAAAAATTTAAATAAAGCGGAAAGATAAAATTACACGGTTTGAACATGACCGGGCAATAGAAAGACTTGGGCCCCCAAACTAGTATCCTTCGAACCCTTCGCCGTCATCATGATCTTCCCGTGCCTTGCCTTTTCCTCGACCTAAAATACAACACAATTATTTCGCCCAACACAGGGTCAGATATACATGATAAATGGTTTCTCAAGACATTATACAATTTGCCACGTAAGCAACGCCGATGTCCAACTCAGCTTCGATTTTGGGGAAATCTAAAAGTGGGTGAAAATTGAGTAAAATTGAAAGGTTAGCAATTTAGCCTAAAATAAAAAAAAGTGGGGAAATAAATCAGAATTTCAAAAAAGGTGAACAATTTTTATGTAAAGTGGCCAAATAGACATTTCCCTTCCTTTAACCGACGTCGTTTATCGAATCAGACCGATTTGCCATGTAAGCAACGCCGATGTCCAGCTCAACTTCGATTTGGGGGAAGTGATCAATCGGGTAAAAATTGAGAAAATTGAAAGGTTGACAATTTTAGCCTAAAATTAAAAGGTGAGTAAATAAACCAGAATTGAAAAAAAAGGTGAGCAATTTTTATGCAATTTAGCCTTAATTTTTTTTTATTTGAAGACTAAAATTTTAAACCGTAGTATCCTCCGTATTTTTTCTGACTTCTCATTTTTTATTTCTGAAATGAATCAGCGCCTCTACCCGACCTGTCGACCACCGTCTCGGCGTCTCCTGCCTCCACTACACGATTGCATTTGCGCCTCCTCCGTGGGACTCCGCTCAGCTTACACATATGTTCACCTCCTATATTATCTTCTAATCTTTTTTTATTTATGATTTTTCGTTCGTCAGTTGATTTTTGAGTTCCATGATTTCTGAATTTGGTGATTGTTCAATTGATAATGGATATTTGATGTTTGAAATAACGTTTTGCTTTCATTTCCTTTACCTGCTTGTTTTTTTAATATCACGTACAGTATGTAATCTAAATAAGAGATGAATTAATTTTCCAAAATCAAACAAAACACCACCTTAAAAGATGTAGAGATATTGCTATTGGTGTTAATTTGGTGTTTGATATTTGCTAATTTGATATTTTATGTTGATTTATGAAACAGGATGTTAAAAGTATTATTCCTTTGAATCAAAATCCAAGAAATCAACAATTCCACTATGTTGTTACCCAAAATATTATTCGGAGATGATATTGCTGGAATGGTCGAGTAACAAACAAATGCGAGAACACTTTCGTGGGAATGTAAATAACATAAGATTTGCCGGGGTTGTTACTCCCAGACTTGACTGCTCTCGCGAGATGTTATTAATATGAATACTTTGGAGTACAAATATTAATGTTAGAATCTATTACAATGAGTGTAAAGACTCTAGTTATCTTAGCTATAGAGCGTGAAGATTGCCGGAAGAACCAGATATGAAGCTCTGTGAGTTCTTGCTTTTGGTGTGTACTGTGTTTGTGAATGAGTTTCACTGTCAATGGATTTCACTGTGTATGTGTATGTATTCGTCCAGTAGTTTTTCCGTCCTTAGGCCACTGTTGGAGGCCTCCTATTTATAGTAGAAGAGGTTGCTAGATCCTCTCCGGCGATCGCGAGCGACCGCCGTTTTATATATTAGAATAAGGCGGGCGATCGTCCCATCACGTGGGAATGTTTCCTTAAAGTCCGAGGCTGCTGCTGGTAGCCAGATGAGCGAGCCAATAAGAAGTTAGCACGCGTCCTGAGTCGCTATCTGGGGAGGACCCACTTTGTACCTTTCGGCGGGCCTGTCGGTAGGTGTGAAGGTGGTGACAGGCTGGGGTCAAAAGCCCTTATCTTGTGGCGCCTTTTGTGGATCTGCATGTGGGTCTTCGTCCGAGATTCGGTCTTCGAAGACTCTGACGGGTGTCGGATTCCTACAGGGACGGGACGATCGTCTACAGTCGGACATTATAGGCGATCGCCAGATGTCAATAGACGATCGCCTTGGACGTCGACCGCTAGGCGCTTGCCCAGCATCCATCTTCTATGGCTGGCTCTTGATCATTATGCCGATCGCCATCGAGGCGTATTAATCGCCGCACAACAATTGCTCCCAGCTCGCTCCGATGTTGAAAACATGGGGTGAGGTGGCACTATTGGTGATCGCCTGTTTTAGGCGACTGACTCATCTGTTTATGTCAAGGACGATCGTCGCCTGGACGAACTGATTTCGAATCCGGACGATCTCCTTATGCGCTGGAAATAGCGGGAAATGGAGGCGGGCTCTCGAAACGTTGCAGGGACACGCGTCGTGCTCTCGTTGGGGAAGTCCGACGGTTTTGTCAGACCTGTCGGCTGGCATGCCCTCGAAACGACGTGTACGTGGGTTTCGAGGGCCGCATTTAATGTGTCCCCCTCCCGACGGTTGCACTTCAGCCCTCGGGATCCCTCCTATTTGCATAGAGGTCCCTGCTCTCGCCTATAAAAGGGCTAGGGCCACTTCAGTTCAACTCTTTAAGCGCCCTTGCTTTTCAGACGAGACTTTGCCGAATTTCTTTGAAGCTTCTTGTGCCGACCGACTTTTCCTTCTAGGTAAGAACAAACATTTTCTCTCCCCCTTTACTTTTCGAAACATGTCTGGAGGAGAATCCAAAACGTATGAGGCCGGAAGCTCTTCTGCCGCCGCGACATCGCCTGCCCGGGAAGAGACCTCCGCGATTCTCCACATGGAGACGGCCGCCGAGGCCATCCGTGCGGGAATCACACCCGCGGAGGTTGAAGAGCTCTTCAACAAGGCTGATGTGGCGAGATCGGCAGCGGCGGGGCAGAAGGGCTCGCCGGTGGATGAGGATGAAGCGGTGAGGCTGTACTGGGAGCAGAACAGCGTGTTCAGCCCTGCCTTTTTGGATTTTGCTAAGCTCATGGAGAGGATTGCCGGACCACGTCCCCAGTTCGACTTCGGAGCATACTCTGCCGCCCACCCCTATGAGCTCGTGAAACGGACGGCGTTTCGGGCCGCGGACCGCTCCACATGGACCCTTGGTCAGATCCGGAATTCGGCGACCAAAAAAGACTTGAGTCGTTGGAGGGCGAAATTCCATATCCCTTCTGACGTCTCGTTGTATGTGCCCTCGGAGAATGAACGTGTCGGTCAACCTCCTGAGGGTTTGGTTGCTGTCAACGAAACGATCCTGGAGGCCGGCTTGCGGTTCCCATTACCGTTTGCCGTGTCATATTTTCTGATCGCCTGGAATGTGGCGCCGCTCCAGTTGACGCCGAACGCCTGGCTGCAGATTATTAGCACCCTGACCCTTTTTGGCGGTCATCGATTGTTCCGTCTACCTACTGCGCTGGAAATGAACTATCTCTTCAAGTTGACTGCGCAGAAGGGATCAGTCGGCGGCTACCATGTTCAGGTTCGCATGGGTCGGGTGGTCCTTGGGGTGCCGAACAAGGTTCGGAGCGACCTGGAAAAATGGTGATGGGTCGGCGGAGCGTAGAGGTCGGCATCGAGCGATAAGCCGGAGGAAGAGTTGGATATCCCCACCAGTTTTCGGGAGAGGAATCCGAGTAAGGGTTTAAACTCTCCCATTGTTTGGATACATCTTGAACTGATCTAATTTGGTTTCCTTTTTGCAGGTTCCCTTGTTCCAGCGATCGGTGATCTCCCCTTTGATTTCTTGATCGTCTGGGAGCGAATTCGCGGTCTGTCGGACTCCTACCTCGACATTCGCACAGTCAACAACGAACATCATTGGTTGGGAGCTCGATTGTTTCGCTTCCCTCGCCACCTGAAGGTTCTAGGTATAAAAATTTTACTTCCTCTTCCTTGCTTGACGACCGTTTGATTGAGATAGATGTCTAATCTTGGCTGAATTTCTTCGTTGACAGAGATCCATTTTCCCCGCTACGCCGAGCCACCGAGAGAGATCTCAATGTCGAACCCCGGTCTTTTGGGTCGTCTCCACCAGGGAAAGAAGACGGGTCGTGCCCCTGCAATGACGTCCCATCCCGTCCCCGAGGTGAGACCTACTATAGTGCCGGTCGTCGAGCCAAAAGCTCGGGAGGAGGAGCAGCTCCAATGCAACCACAAGAGGCGGAGGCCGGAGGAGCCCCTGCCGACTGCTAATGCGGAGGTATCTATTTTGGAGCCGCCGGTTGCCGCGCCACCTATCTCTGTTGTTCCAATGGCGGAGGGGTCTAGGCCCTCAGCGGCCTTCTTGAAAACTGCGGCGATCGCCGAAGCTGAGACTCCGAGGGTCAAGCCCTTTTTCGGCCGCAACCCTGAGCTGGCCGCAAGGTAAGATTGGTTTGATTATCTGAGTTAGGCTACTTGTGTAGGATGTATACTAACTCCTTCGTTTTTGTTTGCATTGCAGGGTCCGTCTTGCCGATCCGGACACCTCGCCGATGGTGTTGGATTTCCTGGCGAGCAAGTCTCCGCGCCAGTCCCTCGACGTTCCTTCTTATGTATCCCAGGCCATCAACTCTCTTCCTAAGGCTTGGATGACCGATCTCGACGCGATTGCTCGTCGGCGGTCTGGAGATGCCATGCAGGCGACACTCGCCCTGACTCTCCAGGCGGCGACGATGGCCGCCCAAGCCGTTAAGGATTATGAGGGGCGGCCCTCTACTGCTCGCCTCCATCAAGATCTTGAGGCCGCTCAGAACCAGAATGCCGATTTTTCTAATCGGATAGTGGCTATGGAGAAGGAGTACCTGGAGACGGCCAAGCGAGCTAAACAGGACCTTGACCGGATGAAGGAGGAACTTGACCGGTCCCGGGGGGTGGCAGATCGGTTCCGCGACCAGATGACGAATGCTCGTCGGTTGCACGTGGCCTCGCAGGAGGAGCTGGCTGGGCTGAAGGTGACAGTGGATCGGCTCAACGGCGAGCTGGAGAAGACGAAAGGGGAACTGGCCTCCAAGGTAGCCGAGCTTGCGGATGCTGATAAGACGACTGCGGGGCTGAAGGAGCAATTAAAGGCGATCGAGACCGATCCCTACATTAATGTGGGGTACGTTGGTGAGTTCGCCTACTATGTCGCTTACGCCGACGCTATCCGCGCTTCCAAGAAGGTAGGGCTCGAGGTCGGCCCTATGATGGAAACCTTCAAAGCCTATGTACTTGAGCATCCTTTGCAGCCGGACTTCTCCCTGTCGATCCTCGATCTCACCGACTTAGGAATTGATCTGAGATGGTATCCATTTCCGGATAAATTTATTTATCCTGAAGCCGGTGAGGAAGCGCGCGCCGATCCGCCTGTTGGAGGCGAAGGCCAGTCAGGGGTGGCCTGACTGAGGCTGGAGTTTGTTTTGTTTTCCTTTGCTTTGTAATTTCCAGTTTTCTCTTGTATTGCCTTCGGGCTTGTATGTACGATCGTTTTAAATGGAATAAAATACTTCTTCTTCGCATCTAATTCTTTATATGTACGATCGTCTCTTCTAAATGTTTGCATACAAATTTGTACAAGTGTTTACACAATTGCACCTGATGCCTTGTTTGTACGATCGACTGTTTGAATGTTCCGCATCACTTCGACTTTGCACAATTTTCTGAATAGCTTCGGATGTATTGGTACACATGAAAATTCTTACTTGTAAATTTCTTGAACAAAGCCGATCGTCATTTGTGTGTTCGAACGAAGCCGGATCCAGTAGGCGGAACTGGGTTGGCATTAGCTTGGCCGACTAGAACGGCCTGAGTCAGTAGCGTCATATGGTTCGCTACTTGCTGCAAAATGTTGGCCACTCCAACATTCTCATGTGCATTACCGGAGATAGCAGACTGGTCCTGCTGACCTCCGGAACTAGGGGGGACATTGTTCGACAAAGAAGGCATCGCCGAATTAGTTCCCGAGTGATCGGACATGGCCGCCCCACCGGCTGCGCCACGTCCCCTACCGCGTCCGCGACCGCGTCCGCGTCCTCTACCAGCAGGAATTCTGAAGAAGCAACGGGTAAGTACAATTCAAACGCAAAATGCAACAAGATACTAAGACAGGAATAGAACATAACGGTGAAACGAGTCAAGTTAGGAAAACTTACGAGCACCGGCGTACTGAGATGATGGCATAGCAGTGATACTGTCCCAAAAACGACACTTAACTAGACCCAAATAACCGACAGCCTAGGTATCCATAACCTAAGCTCTGATACCATATTCTGTAACACCCCCAAGACATTCAGGGCATATTACAGCGCCGTGGACCCCACACTGTGGAATCCACCAGGCTAACATACCAACAAGACATCCGACAACGACAAACAATCATCAATAAAACGACAATTCAAATAAAAGACTACAACCCGACAAATAGAATCCAACATCAATCCATTTCCCAAAACGGGAACACAACATTAACAATTTTGAAAAGGAAGTACTCGAGTACTTAAACCAATTTTACAATACCGACAGACAGAACACCGATAATCGACTACTGGACAATATCATGCTTGCCCATCATCCTCATACGGCTCTAGTGCTCGTTTGTCCCCACGATCGATACCTGAAATACAAAAAGTATTTCCCCCATTTAAGGGGTTAGCGACAACTGCTAGTGCAAGTACAATCCATTTGAACTACATTCTAATCAGATGAATATATGCGCCAAAAATAATTTTAGAAAACATTTTATATTCCGGAATATTTACAATGTACAATCACAAAACACATTATCTCCAACAAATCACAACTCAATGTTAACCGTCGGTACGAGACTCACGGCCACCGTACCCCGCAGAGCCCCGTCGGACATCCCTGGGTGGCTAACCACAGTTCGCGATACGCACACTCACGGCAATACGTATCCCTAGAGGTCCCGTCGGACCGTCCCTAGGTGAACATACACATAACCATCCACAACAACCACGATACAACCATAATTCAAATACTAGAACATGTAAACAAATGTAAAGTACTTGCCTTTGAGACATTCTTGAAGAAACGGAAGTGAAACACGACTACGAACGGTCCGGGTGGAAAACGACGATTCCTAAACGAAGGATCAACATAGTTCAGTCCCAACGGACAACAATAACCGATCGGAATACACCCATAATCCCCGATTACAATTCATGACAAAAACGTTCAATCGATACGGGCGAGTGTTTACGCAAAATCTCCCCGTATCAACAATTTGCGGATTAAAATAGAGAAAAACGGATTGGGAATCACCCAATAACAATAATCAGTGAGGAATATCACAACATACTAGAATAATTCGAGTCCAATTAGCAAAACCCGGAAAAACCCCCAAATTTGACGAGTTAGGGTTCTAGACGAAAATATCTTGAATTCGGACGATGGATGATGATTATGCTGATGATAATATGCTAACACGACTCTACGGTGATGGAATTTGAAGAGAACTCCGATCAGTACCGGTGGAAATTGCCTCTGAGGTCGCACGTCGAAAGAACGAAGAGAAAAGAATAAAGCTAACATTCAAAGCGCCATTGACTTATATAATCTGTGAAGTTAGCGCACGCTAACTGCCATATATAGCGCGCGCTAACGGGGCCGTGACAGGTCCAGTGGCTACTGCCACCATTCGTTAGCGTACGCTAACAATAGGGAGTTAGCGTACGCTAAATGCATATCGGTAGCGCACGCAAGGTAACAGGAGTAGCGTGCGCTACCTACACAAAGATTGATCGGTGATGTCACATCGCCAGTAGTCTGTCGAGGGCACAATACACGAAACGCACGACGAGACCAGAATCCAGGAACATGAACGCGAAGCATACAAGACGACGGAGCTAAGCGCTAAAAGAAAATACAATTCCGACCATCGGAGGGTCCGTAATGCGACAACGAAAATGAGATTCCCTAAACTATTAGGAAATTACAAAAATGGCCCAAGTGCCCGAAAATCACGAAACGACGTCGGATCTACGAACCGAAAGTCTCAACACGACCAACTCAATCACACGAACTTGTGCAAGCCAAGAAACAATGAAAACGAATGAGTTTTACGAGGATCGAACGTTCATACGGCAAAACATGTCATAAAATGAAATTACGTGAAAACATCATCAAAGCTCGTCCAAATGGAAAAACTCCAAGAACAGAGTAGATTCAAAATGTCGAAACGGTTACAAGCGAGTCGATAAAAATATACATATACCAAAAATGGACACTGTTAAAAATGGAAAGTTACGGATATTACACTTAGCTTGCGAACACTCGTGACAAGAGCATAGGCGATCTTCTCCAGAGGCGTGTATCGCGTTTCCGCGTCATGGAGTGCTTGGCTAACGAAGTAGATCGGCAAGTGGACTTGCCCCTCTGCTCGCACTAAAACAGCACTCAGCGCGACCTCCGAGGCCGCCAGGTAAAGGAATAGCTTTTCGATGGGGATCGGTTTTTCCAAGATCTGGGGGTTAGACAGGTACTCCTTAATTTTGGCGAACGCTATTTAACTTTCCTTTGTCCACGCGAACTTCTTGTTCTTTATGGTCGCTAAGAATGGCTTGCTTTTATCTCCGAGCCGAGATATGAAACGGTTGAGGGCAGCTAGAGAACCTGTGAGGCGTTGCACCTGCTTGACGTTCTGGGGCTCCTGCATGTCGAGGATTGCCTGGATCTTGGTGGGGTTCGCCTCGATCTTCTTTGGATCACGATGTGCCCCAGGAATTTTCCGGAGCTTACCCCGAAGTTGCATTTCTTGGGGTTCAGTTTCATATTGAACTTCTCTAGGATGGCGAACGTCTCGTCAAGGTCATTGAGGTGATCTTCCTTTTTGAGGCTTTTGACTACGATGTCATCAATGTAGACCTCCATGGTCTTGCCGATCTGGTTGGCAAACATCCCGTTGACTAGCCGCTGGTAGGTCGCCCCTGTATTCTTCAGACCGAATGGCATTCGCACCCAAAAGTACACGTCTTTTTCCGTGTGGAACGATGCGTGTTTTATGTCTTTCTCCGCCATGGGGATCTGATGGTACCCGGCGAAGGCATCAATGAACGATATCATTTCGCAGCCTGCTGTGCTGTCGACCAAGTGGTCAATATGAGGCATCGGAAAGTGATCTTTTGGACATGCCGCGTTGAGGTCGGTGAAGTCGATGCACAGCCTCCAGGAGTTACTCGGATTTTTGACGAGCATCGCGTTGGCTATCCACTGTGGCTCATCTGTAGCTACTCCGATTAGTTTGTTATCGAGTAGCTTTTTGACTTCTATTTCGAGCACTGCGTACTTCTCCGGACCGAACTTTCTATGTTTCTGGTGAACAGGCTTCCTCGTCGGGTCGATATTTAGATAGTGGCAAGCGTGTTCAGGACTTATGCCGACCATATCTTGATGCGACAAGGCAAAGACTCCGATGTTCTTACATAATAAATTGATCAGATCCTCCTTTAACTCAAGATCAACGCATGTGCCGATCTGTACTTCTCGCTCCGGGCGAGCCGGATCTATCATTATACTTTCCAACTCTTTAACAGGGACGGTCTCTTCTCGTTTGGAACGATTTCCGAACTTGATCCTTGGATCGATGTCGAGGCTTGGCTCGAAACCGATCCTTGGCTCGATGTCGTCCTTCGATCGATGTGAGATGGCGTCCTATGAGTCGGGTTGGTACGAGGTGCTTGGCTCGTCGATCTCCATCGGTTGATTGTCGATCGACTCAATGTTATAACTAGTATGAGAAGTGTTGAAAGAATTTACGACACATGAGTAATTCAAACATTTCTTAGCCATTAGTTGGTCTCCTTTTATAGTACCGATCGTCCCATCAGCAGTGGGGAATTTGATACAATAAAAGAAATAAAAGGCGACCGCCTCGAAGGTTTCTAGAAATGGGCGACCTAGGAACCCATTATAGATGTTGGGCCTATCTATGATTACAAAGTTTAGGTTTCTAGTAATCCTAACCTTGGGATCGTAGTAACATGCTAGCTCGACAAAGAGCTTGATCCTTCCGTAGGCTTGAAAGTGATGAGCACATCTTTGGAGATGGTCGGCTCTGGGGGTACCACGACATGGACCCCGGCGAATGCCCTCAGTTCGGCCTTCCGCTTTCTGTTCGACATGGTGGAAACCGGGGAAACTCCTCCGAGGTTTCCACCTCCCGCCTGAAGCATATTGATTTGGCCGCCAGGGTTGATCGGAGGGATTGATTCATCAGAATACTCCAGCTCGTTCTGCTCGATCCTAGCGACCGGATTGGGAGGGATTCCGTCATTCTGTCTGTGCTCGCGCCCTCCGGTCCTCTCTGCTCGGGGCCCTGGCTTGGTAACCAAGTTATCCAATTTGCCTTCTTCGAACAACCTCCAGAGTTGTCTGAGGAGGTCGCGGCACTGGATGGTGTTGTGGCCAGGACTCTTGTGGTAGGCACAAAATTTACTGTAGTCTAGATGACCGTGGTCCCTCACTGGCTTCGGTTTGCTAAGCCATTCGTGCCCCTTGATGGCGTTGAAAATTTGGGTCGGAGATAGGTTGAGGTTGCGGAGGAGGTGAACCTCCACATCCTCGAAAGCTTTGAATTCACCTGGTGGCTTCGCGATCGTGTTCCTGGGCTTGGCGACCGCCTTTCTCGGGATGGAAAATGGCGCCTTTCCTTCCCCAGTAGATCCCTCACCTAAGCGGAGGGTGAGCATCCTCTGCCTAGCCAGAAAATCAGCGGCCCTGACGCGGAAGATCGCGTAAGTCGGGGGGATGTCCTTCGTAAGGTGCCTGAACATGGGCGAATGGCCATAAAATCCCCCTAGGACTGAGTAGAGAGCAAGCTCGTTGCTAATTGGCTCGCCGGTGAGGACTATTTCATCCACCCAGTCGATGTAGTCTTCATGGAGCTCGTTCTTCCCCTGTCTGATTTTCATCATGCGGTGGGGGCCTTCTGGCCGAGCAACTTTGGCGGCGAAGTACGACGTGAAGTCGTTCGCCAGCTTCTCAAAACAATTGATCGAGCGAGGTGGCAGTGAGATGTACCACCTATGGGCGAGGTCGCCCAATGTCATTGGAAACATTCGGTATTTCGTCGCGTCCGATGCTCCACATCCGGTCATGTAAATCCGGAACTTGCTCAAATGGGTCTCAGGATCCGATCTCCCCTTATATAGAGGTGTTTGAGGAGGAGCGATCTTCGGTTGAACTGGGGCGAGCTCGATCTGGGCCGCGAGTGGCTCACTCGGTCCAGCGATCGATCTCTTGGCGTCTGCCCCAGTTTCTAGGAGCGCCTTCATTTCATCGAGTTGGCGCTGCATGGCGGCCATCGCTGTAGCCTGACTGCTCGCTGATTGGCTCTCGGAGCGGGAGCTAAGGCGATCATGTACTGATCTCCTGTACCCATGGTAGGTGACGAGTTCTCTGCCACCGGGCTCATTTCTTGGGCGAGTGGGGGTCCGTTGGCCGGCTTGTCTTCTGGGAGTCAGATATGCCAAACTCCTGGTGACGGATTCGGACTCCGTTGTCTCCCGGCTGGGGACTGAATGCCCGGGTCGCCATGAGGGATCGCTCCCTAGGCGGCTGAAAACGGAATCATCCCACCTTACGAGAGCCTTTTCCTACGGCTCAGGGCTTTCCGACGATTTCTCGAGGTATAGCCCCTTAAGCTTCCGCTTGCTTGCTCGGCGGATGGCTGATGGAGTAATGGTGGGCGAGTCGCATGCCCTCCGTCGCTCCCTGAGGATGGCCATAGCCTCCTCGATCTGTTCCACGGTCTGGAACTGATCGAGTGAGGGGCTGGGACCGTCCCTCGGGGTGGGAGTAAGAGCCTAGCGTCGCCGCGGTCGCCTTACGCCATTGGTTGGGATTCGGTCTGGGCCGGAATGAGAGGTCCGGCAGATCGCAGGGCGGCTCTTTTGGAGGTCGTGGCAGATGTCATGTCTCTAAAGGTTTTTCTTTGAAGAACAGTGAGTGTTTCTTCAAGTATATGCCCCGGAGAACAGTGAGTGTTCTTCGAGACGGTCGGAATAAAAATGAAAGTTAAGATGCACCCCTTCCTCTAGCGCCAATTGTTGTTACCCAAAATATTATCCGGAGATGATATTGCTGGAATGGTCGAGTAACAAACAATGCGAGAACACTTCCGTGGGAAAGTAAATAACACAAAATTTGCCGGGGTTGTTAGTCCCGGGCTTGAATGCTCTCGCGAGATGTTATTAATATGAATAATTTGGAGTACAAATATTAATGTTAGAATCTATTATAATGAGTGTAAAGACTCTACTTATCTTAGCTATAGAGCGTGAAGATTGTCGGAAGAACCAGATATGAAGCTCTGTGAGTTCTTGATTTTGGTGTGTACTGTGTTTGTGAATGAGTTTCACTGTCAATGGATTTCACTGTGTATGTGTATGTATTCGTCCAGTAGTTTTTCCGTCCTTAGGCCACTGTTGGAGGCCTCCTATTTATAGTAGAAGAGGTTGCTAGATCCTCCCCGGCGATCACGGGCGACCGCCGTTTTATATATTAGAATAAGGCGGGCGATCGTCCCATCACGTGGGAATGTTTCCTTAAAGTCCGAGGTTGCTGCTGGTAGCCAGATGAGTGAGCCAATAAGAAGTTAGCACGCATCCTGAGTCGCTATCTGTGGAGGACCCACTTTGTACCTTTCGGCGGGCCTGTCGGTAGGTGTGAAGGTGGTGATAGGCTGGGGTCAAAAGGCCTTATCTTGTGGCGCCTTTTGCGGATCTGCACGTGGGTCTTCGTCCGAGATTCGGTCTTCGAAGACTCTAACGGGTGTCGGATTCCTACGGGGCATGGGATGATCGTCTACAGTCGGACATTATAGGCGATCGCCAGATGTCAATAGACGATCGCCTTGGACGTCGACCGCTAGGCACTTGCCTAGCATCCGTCTTCTATGGCTGGCTCTTGATCATTATGCCGATCGCCATCGAGACGTATTAATCGCCGCACAACACACTACCGATTCATCAAGACAATGAACCATCAATTGGTGAAGTTGATGTAAATGATGTTAGTGAAAAATGGGCATATTTGTAGACGGATCCCAGGAAGAGAAAACCTATTCTTGATTTTCATCCAAATGAGCGTGATAAGGTAAGATAAGCTTACCTTCTGAAGGGTCCTGCTCAACCCCGTTAGACGAGTTATCTTGTTAAAAAAATTATGGGAAGAATCATAGCTTTAAGGCAAGTTGGTTTGATAAATATAATTGGTTGGAATATAGTGTTGAAAATGAGGTGGTATATCGTTTGCTTGCTATTTGTTCTATACTGGATCAGGAAATAGTAGAATTGCATTTGTGATTGATGGTTTTAGCATTTGGAATAAAAAAAGCAAGTTAAATGGACACCAAGGTACAAAACCTACTAGTCATCACAACAATCGTGCGCAATTATGTGAAGCCCTCATGAACAAAAAACAGAGTATTGAGTCTTCTCACACAAAATATTCTGCACAAGAGAAAGCTGATTATCTAGTTCGTTTGAAAGCATCCCTTGAAGCAGTCAAATATCTTGTTAGTGTTGGATTTTATGTGTATCTAATACATCGAATTTGAGCAAAAACGCAGCGGAATAATATCAAAAAACCCAAGATGGGGATCTTCATGCAGTAATTTAATTGATTTAATAAAGGGTTCGTCGAATTATCTTAATCAGAAGAACAAATCTAAATCCGGACCAAAAGCTGATGACAATCACCTTCCTCTTTCGGTGATCCACACACTAACAATTTGCACAAGTCGGATTGCTAGATCCTTATGAATAATATTGATAAACAATATAACAGATGATTGCTTGCTAGAAGGATTATACTGGTGATCAAGATCTACTAAGAGAAGAACACGGGATGACCAAACCGGGACTTCTACTGTAGAAGGGGCGGCTGAATTGGAGGAGAAAGGGGGTCGATTTTTTATTCTTCAGAACTAGGGTTGTGTAATCTTTTTCTAATGACAACTCCCTATCTTAAACTCTTTATTTACTAAGTAAATCCTAGAGTTAAAACTCTAGTATTTGGTTAGTTACCTCTCAACTCATTAAATAATATAATAGATATATAATATCCCATATTATATATTAATTATTATCTAATCTTTTAATAAATATAATATCCAATATTATATTTACTATTCACAGTTGATATAATTAAATAATATAATATATAATATCCTCTATTACACATTACTAATTATTTAATTTCTTTAATAAATATAATATCTAATATTATAACCTTTTAATTATTGTTGCTTGTCTTTAATTATAGTATGTGTGACCCAAAAAAGGCTTATATTATGTGGCAATCATTTAATACCTTATTAAATGATAAATCATAAACGGTCTCTATCAAGACATGACTACCAAAATAATATAAGTTTATAGTATAATAGACCATTTAAAGTGTAAAATCCATTTGTCGCGCAATATCATACTTGAACTGGGTCATGGAAATTGTCATACTTATTAAGTTCAAATGCTTTCTCGATCTTAAGTAGACTGATTGAATCAAATGACTCTTCATTTTGTAACACCCCCAAAACCATATGGGAATATTACACGCCGTAGACCCCTTTTTACGAGGATCTACCAGGCTAAACCATCTAAACTTCTAAGACTCTGTATGTGGGAGTAAATTGTATGTCACGGATTTTTAAGATTGACGAATTAACTTATAATCTACTTGATTTTTTTTAGTTTTAGTTCATGCCTAGACACCTGATCAACCTTTTTACATACTTAATATTATTTTTTATAATTCGATAGACGAGTTCAGTAATAGGTCTCGATTAATTGATATAATTGACTACAATATTGAGATGTTGATGACTGATTGTGGTGACTTTTTTTAACACCCCCAGAACCATATGGGAATATTATACGCCGTAGACCCCTTTTCGCGGGGATCTACCAGGCTATACCTTACAAAACGACCAAATGCTTGCCCAGCCAGGGTCAAACAATAAAATAATACATATCGTTATGGTCACTTACACATTAATGCACAGACCGATGAGGTCACGCAACTAAATCAACACAACTGACTTAAACAACATTACCCATACAGGGGTCGAAACACAATACAGCGGAAGACTGAAATAAACTCTAACAATACAACCAAACTCTACCAACTCTCGACTCTTGATTAGTATCGTAGCTCGTCATCCTCTTGTGCCAATCCTATGACTGCTCCCCTGAACCTGCATGTACCTGGACGCAAAACAGATATCCACCCCCCGATTACTCGGGGGTTAGTAAAACTCCACTGTTTTACTAGTGCAAGTATAATACGATACGAAATTCAACAAGTAAATAGCAACTACGAATTTAGTACGGAAATCAATTATCAAAATATTCCCGAGAAGTTTTAGAATTTCGAACTCAAGCAAGAGATATTTAAAAGGCAACACATCATCTCGGGAATTTTTAAAGCAGAAATTCTTTTGGACCTCGAGTTCCAATTTACAAAACATTTTCATAAACATTAGGGCCTTATCCCAATTCTCGTTTTAAAACACACTAGATAAAATATCATTATGAGTCCGAGACCCATATTTAAAATGTTAATCAAACAATCACTCTTATACGATCGTTGTTCGTACACATCATGTACCGAACTCCGGAGGCCTCAACGGACCCTACCCGGCCACAAACATCGTTCGTACACATCATGTACCGAACTCCGAAGGCCTCATCGGACCCTACCCGGCCACAAACATCATTCGTACACATCATGTACCGAACTCCAGAGGCCTCGTTAGACCCTACCTGGATCACACACCTTGTTCGCACACATCATGTACCGAACTCAAGAGGCCTCGTTAGACCCTACCTGGATCACACACCTTGTTCGTACACATCATGTACCGAACTCCAGAGGCCTCATCAGACCTTACCTGGAACACACACATCGTCAAGACACAACTCATAATCATCAAATGTCAAGCCATTCCGCATTACACCGAAATGTATAATCAAGCAAGTAAATCAACACGACACAAATATCATAATCATCACGACAACTCAACAATGATCAAACACGCCCGGCACATACTTAGATGATTAACACGACCAACCCAATTCCACGACGTTAGCTAAGTGAGAATATTATCGCTACCATCAATCGTTCATAATAATTAATTCTTACGTAGCATATTCAAGAAAGTAAACCGAATTCATCACAACCATAACACGACGTCCCTATTCACAAGACAAAATTCGTATAGTAAAATACTTGCCTTAATAACCACTACCGAATACTCCGAAGAACACGGTTCGATCGGGAAGCTCGTACCCCGGAGAAGACAATGAACGGAAGGGTTCCGACTCGAGTTCTTCACAAAGATTTCGTCCCTAAGTCATATCAACGATAAATCAACAATCGTACGATGAATAATAATCGCACAACGCCCAATCCCCCCTATAAGACCTTTTGTCGGACGCCTTCAAGGCGTCGACTAAGAACTCAACCAGAACGACGAATCAATACAATCCAACCGTGGAATAACAATGGAAATGATAGAATACACCTAAATAATCATCAATCTATCACAATTCTAAGTTATTACGGTTAAATCGGACGAAAACGAACAAAACCCCAAATTTACCCAAACTAGGATTTCCAGGAAATCTGACCTGATTCGTTCGATCAAATGACGTTATAGGATGGATAATCGATGATATGAACTCCAAGACTTTATGAATTCATTGTATGACAACATGACTCCACGCCCAAAAAGTCTCCAGCCGCGGAAGAGGAACAATGAAGTGAGAAAAATGAGTGCAAAACACGTCCGCTGGCCTTATATAGGCAGCCTTCCGGCCGCCTTACATACGTAATCGGCCATGGCTTACGGCCGTAACCGGCCATGGCTGAACTTTCTGCCCAGTTCTGCCGGCAGCGTTACGTACGTTACCGGCCAGGTCTTACATACGTAACGCGCCTTACGGCCGTAACTGCCGGCCCATTGCGGCCGTTACTCGGCCAGGTCTTGCCAGTTAGGACTCGGTCGATCCGACTGCCCGGACAACCTCGAAACCCAGACCTGAATATAAACCGAAAATACGGTTACGAAGCACTCGCGAAGACGAATCCAAACACTAAGAGAATACACAATTCCGACCACCCGAGGGTTCAAAATTCGACAACGAAAGTAATTACCCCAAACTTTGGGAAATTACGAAAACGGCCCAAAACGTCCGAAATACACTATATACGATCGAAACACTAAACCAAAGATCGCAACATGAATAATAACCTTAAATGAACTTACGAGAAACTCGAAACAACAGTTTCAGACAAGATTCGCAAGAATCGACTCAAGTGCGGAAAAGTCGTTTAAGAATACGGAACTCAACAAAACGATACCGAAACGAACTCGGATGATAAAAAGTGCAGAATTAAATATTCTCATAATGACGAAACGGTCACGACAGAGTTACTAAGATGGACTTCCGCCCAAAATAGAAATTTATCGAAAATCAAAATTGCGGATATTACATACTACCCTCCTTAAGAGGAGTTTCTTCCCGAAACTTAAAACAAGTAGGGAGAAGAAATATCCCGATAGGAAACTCAACGAGATACACAAGAAACGCGTAACTTTCGCCCATCGGTGAAACGTTTCAAGCAACGCAAAGGAATATACGGCGTGAAAACACGCCCCACGACGACCAACACAACGCCACCGACTATGATTCAAAACAATAACGAGAAATTAACGACACATCACATGCACACATCGAAGAAACGCACGTGACAACAAGTCGCACCCGACTAAAACGGCTATGCGATATAAACAAGTAGAATATCACGATAGAAATCACTCCGATTCTCAGCAACAAGAAAATGTCCGACGTCAAAACACAAACAATTCAAGATAATGGAAAACGAGGATACTGGATATTATATTCTATCCTGCTAAAAATAAGTTTCGTCCCGAAACTTAAACTACGGACAACACAGTGATATGAAACAAAACATAACAACACATAATAAAATACCATAATCATGACCTCGCAGTCCACTGACACGCCTCCGTAGGTTCAACAACTATATGGGAACTCATGCAAAACAAAATATCATTTAACAAGTTCCAAACGTAAAAACGTCACAAAATACATCTCTACACGAGAAACAATCCGCGCAACGAGTACCAAAAACACTATCACTGGACATCACTGGGCCCTCCAGAAGTAGGAATGGAACTCCGGTTCCTTATCATCTCGGCAACAATCTCACAGTACTGAACTCGATGCCCCTCGTGTCCACAATTATAACAAGTCACTGGCGGTTTCTTACAATGCGCGCGTTCATGGCCCATAACGTTACAGTTGAAACACCTAGGAGTATTACCAGAACTCAAAGACACTGGCTTGGGTCTTTTAGGTTCCACGGTTGACTGAACAGGCCCCATATTCGACTAATACAAGGGCTGAGGTGTGGGAATCCCAAATCCCTCACTTCCGATGCGTCAGCAGAGATCTTCTACTTCTTAGCTACCGATACGGACTCGGTAGACATTAGAGCCATCTCAAATGCCAAGGCTCGATCCTGATAGTCCTTCAAGGTTGTACACATGAAAGGAGCCATACACTGCCGAACCTGAGGTTTCATACGCATATCGAAATAATGAACTTTATCTGCCTCACTTTTCACCTGATCCCGAACATAACACAGCTGTCGATTGTAATCGACTATTGCTTGAGATACCGACACGTCTCGGGGCGTAGCCGAGAAAAACTCGACAATCCTGCGCTCTTTAATAGGCGGCGGATAGTACTCGGCCTCCATGGCAGTTTTGAATTCAGCCCAAGTAGCGGTACGATCACTAAGCGCTACGGCTTCCCACCAGTGTGCAGCTTTCCTGTCGAGCAGGTATTGGGCGATGGGTACTCTTCTTTCATCGGGACAACCTACAGCATGGAATGTTCTGTCCAACTGGAAGAGCCAGTTTTCCGAGCCTAAAGAGTTCGAAGAACCTACGAAACGGGGCGGTTGCATTCTAATCACATCTCGTAACCACTTACTAGCTCCGTTATCCTCATCCAGAATCCCGTCTCGGTGTGCGGTCTGATTCATATGCGCCAACTGGTCAGCCACCTGACGAAGGATGGTGGCGGCGCCAATGTCAACATTACCTCTCGATGATTGTCGCTGATCACGTGATTGGTCATCATGACCGTCTGTACTGAGCTGATTGGCACTCGACAACGAGCGAGTCACTCTCTCACGCTCCTGATCACGACCACGACTATGACCATGTCCTCGGCCTCAACCTCTCGGCATACTGAACGGACGACCAATCAGAATAACACAACCAAACAAACATCACGACGTCAACATAGGACAATAAATGGCAGCACGATAAAACATCAACTCCAAGTCATCACACAAGTGCACGAACTAACACTGTAATTTTTTTGAACTTCATTCAAAAATAATTCACACAGTCACATCAACAACGATGTTTGGGTTTCACCAAAACAAACACGGTCAAAACCACACACGTATCGTAGGGATCAAACACTAGCAACCAAAAATAAAATGTTTCTGGGGTATTGTTCAAATGATAAAATTTTAAAATTCGCGAGTTTGAAAGATTTGATGAAATAGAGTTTTTTGAAAACTTTTAATACCTCGGTCGTTTAATCAAAACTACGTATCTCATTATCAGAACTGTTTTGATTCGAGATCACTTGCAAAATAACACTTTGAAACACCAATCTATTCGATAGACAATATCATCAAAGTGACCTTATCAATATATTATTATCATTACTAGTGATATACAAGGTAACAACATGTTACCACGCCAACCATCGCGAATATATCAACAGAGATTAAATAATCAGTAAAAGGGCACAGATACAACAGTAACAACAAATTACTACCGGTCAGTCAAAAGTCTACGGCCGTAACAACATGTAGTTTACGGCCGTAACAACTCTGAGCTTACGGCCGTAATGGAAACTTCTTACGGCCATAACAACTCTGAGCTTACGGCCGTAATGGAAAACATCTTACGGCCGTAACAACTAGCTGTAGGACTGCAGAATTGTCATAGCAGCCCCCCCCCCCCCCAAAAGGGCTTCGAGAGTTAGGGAACGATACCTAACAATGTATCCCAACATTCAAAAAACACTGAAACATTCTCCGGCGAGCACAACAACACCACAAACTTATAGCAACCACTTAGCCCCATCACTTGAACATATGAAGTTTAAAATTCCAAAAACCAAAATTCGTTTTGCAAAATAAAAATTTTCCAAAATTCTTTCGTTCATAACCAAAACGATGGTAATATTTTACAATGTCCGAAGTACTTCAAAACATATTTTCCAGATACCGTCTGATGGTGTCATTTGAAAATACACGACCAATTTGTCAAAAATTTAACCGATTTTAAAATCCATATAAACCGTGGTTTTAACCGCACCATCAAAATATTTTAAACCATAGCAAACGATTCCCAAAAAAATGTTCAAACTCGTAAAGTCCTCCAGGAAGAATATTCTAAAACCTACCCGTAACTGTATAAACATAACAATTTAAAAACAATCAAACTAAAAATCACATGCCCAAACGGCAAATAGGATCGCCAATCCAATTGAATACATTTCACATCATCAAGTGTAAACATACAACAAAACCATTCCTCGGAGTTTCTCACGAACTCAATCGTCGATACCTTATTCGAAACCCATCAAGGTTCTCAATTTTTCACACCATACCACCCCATACGGTGGTTCAAATGTAAAACAACAATACGCCCAGTTTTTATACATATACTATGTGTCACAAGTATTATATACAACTATATTACACAATGCCGTGCAAATAAAATTATGCACCGCAATTATCTCACTTAGATAGAATCACGATATACAGGTACCTCGCATAAAAGGGGAGACTTACGTCCACAGGCCGCACGGAGATGACGGTCGCCTACGATACTAATCTCACCCGACAACATATCCGACACGTTGTGACTACGCACAACTCAACTTGTCACCCGACATCTCGAATGTCAAAACCACACAATACTAGACAAATCACGACTCAACTTGACCCGACAGCCTAGGTTTCCGCAACCTAAGCTCCGATACCATAAATGTAACACCCCCAGAACCATATGGGAATATTACACGCCGTAGACCCCTTTTTGCGAGGATCTACCAGGCTATACCTTACCAAACGATCAAATGCTTACCCAGCCAGGGTCAAACAATAAAATAATACAGACCGTTATGGTCACTTACACATTAATGCACAGACCGATGAAGTCACGCAACTCAATCAACGGAACTGACTTAAACAACATTACCCATATAGGGGTCGAAACACAATACAGCGGAAGACTGGAATCAACTCTAACAATACAACAAACTCTACCAACTCTCGACTCTTGAATAGTATCGCAGCTCGTCATCCTCTTGTGCCAATCCTGTGACTGCTCACCTGAACCTGCATGTACCTGGACGCAAAACAGACATCCACCCCCCGATTACTCGGGGGTTAGTAAAACTCTACTGTTTTACTAGTGCAAGTATAATACGATACGAAATGCAACAAGTAAATAGCAACTACGAATTTAATACGGAAATCAATTATCAAAATGTTCCCGAGAAGTTTTAGAATTTCGAACTCAAGCAAGAGATATTTAAAAAGGACCACATCATCTCGGGGATTTTTAAAGCATAAATTCTTTTGGACCTCGAGTCCCAATTTACAAAACCTTTTCGTAAGAATTAGGGCCTTAGCCCGATTCTCGTTTCAAAACACACTAGATAAGATATCATTATGAGTCTGAGACCCATATTTAAAATATTATCCAAACAATCACTATTATACGATCGTTGTTCGTACACATCATGTACCGAACTCCGAAGGCCTCAACGGACCATACCCGGCCACAAACATCATTCGTACACATCATGTACCGAACTCCGGAGGCCTCATCGCACCCTACCCAGCCACAAATATTGTTCATACACATCATGTACCGAACTCCAGAGGCCTCGTCAGACCCTACCTGGATCACACACCTTGTTCGTACACATCATGTACCGAACTCCAGAGGCCTCGTCAGACCCTACCTGGATCACACACCTTGTTTGTACACATCATGTACCGAACTCCAGAGGCCTCGTCAGACCTTACCTGGAACACACACATCGTCACGACACAACTCATAATCATCAAATGTCAAGCCACCGAAATGTATAATCAAGTAAGTAAATCAACACGACACAAATATCATAATCATCACGACAACTAAACAATGATCAAACACGCCCGGCACATACTTAGATGATTAACATGACCAACACAATTCCACGACGTTAGCTAAGTGAGAGTATTATCGCTACCATCAATCGTTCATAATAATTAATTCTTACGAAGCATATTCACGAAAGTAAACTAAATTCATCACAACCATAACACGACGTCCCTATTCACAAGACACAATTCGTATAGTAAAATACTTGCCTTAATAACCACTACCGAATACTCCGAAGAACACGGTTCGACCGGGAAGCTCGTACCCCGAAGAAGACAATAAACGGAAAGGTTCCGACTCGAGTTCTTCACAAGGATTTCTCCCTAAGTCATATCAACGATAAATCAACAATCGTACGATGAATAATAATCGCACAATGCCCAATCCCCCCTCTAAGACCTTTTGCTAGACGCCTTCAAGGCGTCGACTAAGAACTCAACCAAAACGACGAATCAATACAATCCAACCGTGGAATAATATTGGAAATGATAGAATACACCTAAATAATCATCAATCCATCACAATTCTAAGTTATTACGGTTAAATCGGACGAAAATAAACAAAACCCCCCAATTTACCCAAACTAGGATCCAGGAAATCTGACTTGATTCGCTCGATCAAAGGACGTTATAGGATGGATAATCGATGATATGAACTCCAAGACTTCATGGATCCATTGTATGACAACATGCCTCCACGCCCAACAAGTCTCCAGCCGCGGAAGAGGAACAATGAAGTGAGAAAAATGATTGCAAAACACGTCCGCTAGCCTTATATAGGCAGCCTGCCGGCCGCCTTACGTACGTAATCGGCCATGGCTTACGGCCGTAACCGGCCATGGCCGAACTTTCTGCCCAGTTCTGCCGGCAGTGTTACATACATTACCGGCCAGGTCTTACGTACCTAACGCGCCTTACGGCCGTAACTGCCGGCCCATTGCGGTCGTTACTCGGCCAGGTCTTGCCAGTCAGGACTCGGTCGATCCGACGGCCCGGACAACCTCGAAACCCGGACCTGAATATAAACCGAAAATACGGTTACGAAGTACTCGCGAAGATGAATCCAAACACTAAGAGAATACACGATTCCGACCACCCGAGGGTTCAAAATTCGACAACGGAAGTAATTACCCAAACTTTGGGAAATTAGGAAAACGGCCCAAAACATCCGAAATATACTATATATGATCGAAACACTAAACCAAAGCTCACAACATGAATAATAACCTTAAATGAACTTACGAGAAACTCAAAACAATAATTTCGGACGAGATTCGCAAGAATCGACTCAAGTGCGGAAAAGTCGTTTAAGAACACGGAACTCAATAAAACGATACCGAAACGAACTCGGATGACAAAAAGTGCAGAATTAAATATTCTCAGAATGACGAAACGGTCACCGAAGAGTCGCTAAGATGGACTTCAACCCAAAAGAGAAATTTATCGAAAATCAAAATTGCGGATATTACACTTTTGGTCGTCGGAGTTAGATAGTTTAACATCATAGATTATTTAATCTATATTTTAACTGCATCTCGAAAGGGACTTTTACATAAGTTTTGCGATTGCTATATTTGAAAGACAAGTAGAATATCAAACACAAGTGAGATTTTATTTTATTAATCCTAGTAAACAATGAAAACCAAGTCGTGGAATCTACACTCTCATTATATAAATTCTATTCTTATTTTCCTTCGAAAATTTCCTTATTATTTTTTATTTATTTAACTAATAAGCTAAACATTCCAATCAAATACTGACTGTGTAGATAAAATGAGAACACTACGATCTAGTATTTGATACAATATAAATAGAATATGAGCTTGCTCGCCACTTTCTACATCTACTCGGTACACTTAGGGATATCAGAATAAGAGCGAACAAGTTTTTGACTTTGTTGCTTTGGGCTAATTTATTTTTATTAGTTTTGATACTACGTTAAGCATTTTTGGTCTTATTTAGACATTTTTATTACATTTTTTTGTACATTGTTATTATTTGTTTGTTTTGTTCTTTTTTTGGATGAATTCGATGAAGACTATGACTGGCCCATTGATCCTAATTATTCATCAGAAGAGAAAAGGTGGTATGATGATTGGTTGGAGCAGAGGTCATTAGGACAAAAATAGTATCAATTGTATTCTAAACGTTATAGGAGAGAACTTGAAGGAAGAGTCATTGTTTGTGCTGAATGTGTTATATGTTGCACGCTACAGAAAATGATCATTTCTCAAATTTACCTCCACCATATAAAGATGATATAGAAGATACTCTCCATACTTATCACCACTTGATAAGCCATTAGAAATCTCATTCATCATAAAAATTTAAGAGAAAAAGGAGGATGTGGTCTTGAATGTTAAAACCATAGAAGTTTATTTATCCAAAGGTTTGACTGACAGAGTCCTCATACTTTAGCATTTAAAGATTGATTTTATAATTGTCAATGATAAGGAGGTTGAAGTCTTCATAATTCCATTTGGGAGCAGTAAAAATGGCATAGAAAGACCTCATCATTTGCTTGGGATACTAGATAAAGTACTGGGAGAGGACATTAAACTTAGCTCTTAGTTGGAGGCAACCCAATACTTACTACTTTTTATTTTTATTTTTCTTAAAATATATTAGTTTATTGTTTCCCTTTTAGTTTTTTTATGTATACTTGTGGGACCGATGTTTGAGGGATTTTTCAAGATGACAATTGAGCTACACCTTTGCAATGGACTTCATTAACTTAAATTTCTCCTCAGTGAGTTATTTCTTTCTCTATTTTATTTCTATTTCTTCCCTTAATGAAGCATGTTATTTTATATATGTGAGGAAGATATTTCTATTTTGATAATCTATTACTTAAGAATTTTTTTTATATGTTGCATGTAGTTTTCATTTTAGGTTTATTGCTTTAGCATATTTATCGTTTTAGTTTTTAATTTTAGTTGGAGTTTTTAATTTTAGTTGGCAGTTTTGTATTTTTGTTTCTGTTTTTTTGAGTGTTTACTTTGGACAAAAACTCGGACGAATGAATTCTTATCTTGGATATCTCGCGATTTATTTTATTATTTTCATATACAAGTTGAGAATAATTTGATGAGAAAAAATTATAGATAACTAAGCGATTGTTGAATTAAGTAAGTAGTTTAATATCTTGGAGGTATGAATAAAAATATAACTTGTGAGATTTTAAGCCTTTGTGCATCATTAAATATGCAGATTTTATTTTCGAATGTACCATTTGTATTTTAAGCCTCTAAAACTTGCGTTGCCACACAATTATGCAAATTAGTTAAAGTGATTGAGGCAGTTTTTGATTTAGTGAACCCAATATTAGTTAAGTCTCTAGCTAGCCCAATTGAGGCTAACACCTATTTTCTTTGTTAGCCACATAATGAGAGTTTTGTTCCTATATATATATTTTTTCTATACTTGATCTTTTTATAATTAATTGGTAAGAAGGATAAGTTTAGAGCGTGGGGGGCAAATGGGGAAGATTTTTCTTGATTCTAGTTTGGGTTTATTAGTTCATAGCAAGACAAAATCAAAATAAGTTTGAAGGAAAAAATGATGAAAAACGGTGTTGTCCATTACATGAAGGGACATAACGGAACTCCACGGATAATCGGACAGTAGCGAAAAAAGTTAAGAAATATGGAGGAATAAGGTTGCAGTTTCCACTTCCAAAAGTGCTTTTGCGTTATTATTAGTTAAGAGGTTGAAAGGAGCAAATTTCAAAAATTTTGAGCTTCTAAGTGCGAAAATGGGCGAAGCGATTGTAGTAAGTTAATTCTAATTTGCTCAAGTCTAAGTCATTTACGCATATATATCCTATCCCGGTCAAAAATCTTACATTACAACCAAATACAAAGTCATCTGATCCATAAAGTTGCATGCACAAATAGTGGTAGAGATATAGACGATTTGCAAGATTATGGTGGTTCTTATTTCATTGCATGAGTTTTGAAAGTTTACATGTCCTCATACATTTTAAGAGTGGGATGGCTTATTCATTACTTGAGGAGTACTGAAAAATTTACATAATTATCCTGATGTATGTTGAGGGAATAGTTATCTCAGAAGATTTTGTTTTAAAGTGCATTGCTCGGGACTGTCAATGTTTAAATTTGGAGGATTTTGCTTGCACTCAATTTTGCACATGTTTTTAGAGTGTTTATGGATTTTATTGTTCGTGCATGTGTATAATTATAGCATTTTTGCTTTACTTTTTCTTTGTTGGACCTGATTATGCTTGGTTTTATTAGTTGTGTTTTTAGGCATTTGAAGGCCAAATACAAGCATAAATGATGTAATAACCTCCAAAACTAGCTAATCAATGCACGTGAACTTGAATGGATGTGAAAAGGCACAAAAATGAATGAGTTTTAGGTGTACAGGACCCAGGCCGTGTTGTTCAACATAGGTCACGTTGACTGTAAACAAACTGAGCTTTCGGGAGCTTCTCGACATGGTCTATATCATTTGACACAGTTATGTCACTGAGCAGTGCTGATTTCCATATTTTGACCATTCTGACGCAATTTAACATTCTTGGACTCTATTTTGTGTCTATAAAAGAATCCCAAAGGCAATATTTCGAGAAGTTCAAGTTTAAGGAGGGTTTAAGAGGCTGAAAGATGCCATGTAGAGGAAATATTAGGCATCAAAAGATATCAACTTCAAGGATCGAGTCATGATCGAGAGATCATCATTCAGATTTTATTTTCTTCCTTTCATTGTTTTCTTTTAGTTTATTTTTATTAGTTGAAACATGTTGAACATGGATTTGATTTACTCTTATATTTTCACCATGTCCGACTAAACTTGTTAGATTCTGCATGAGAGTACCTTGTATGTGATAGGTTTTTTGATTGACATTCTTTTTCAATTAATTAGTTTTAGTTCATGTGTAGATACCTGATCAATATTTTTACATGCTTAATATTATTGTTCATAATTTGAGAGGCGAGTTCAATAACAGATCTCAATTAATCGACAAAATTGATTACAAGACTGAGAGGTCAGTGATTGACTGTGATAACTTTTGGTCTTTTATACTTTTTAGAGTTACATAATTTATGGTAGATGGAGGCGTAATTATAGATTTGCTATTTTACATTTGAACTGCATCTCGAAAGTAACTTTTAAAGAAGTTTTTCGACTATCATGTTAGGAAGATAAGTAGAACATAAAACACAAGTTAAATCCGACTAATCCTACCAAACGATGGAAATCTAATCTTGAAATCCACACTTTCATTATATAGATTATCCTCTTATATTCCTTTGGACACTTGTTTATTATTTCTTTATTATTTTAGTAATAAGTTAAATACTCAATCAAATATCGATCGTCTAGATAAAATATGAAACACTATAATCTAGTACTTGATACAATAGAAATAATTAATTTTTGTAGAATACAACCTTGCTCGCCACTTTATACATGTACTTTGTACAGTTGTGAGTAGCAAAGTAATTGGCGAACCATGATGGCAACAAATATCGTAAACCTATATGACACGTATACGAAAAAACCAACAAATATATAGTCGCATTCGAATTAAAATTAATGCACATGCTACATAATAATCTCAATTAGTAACCTCAAAATTGCATCAAGGGCAGCTCTGCATCAGGGACCTTTTGAAGTTCTTCATAAAACGTCTTGATTCAAAATGGTTTCTTTGCAGCCTCTAAGGTCGTTTGATACTCGGCTCGACAGGTGGAATCTGCAGTCGCTCTTTGATTGGGTCTTTTTCAAGATAATGCTCCATCATTTGGAGTAAAAATATACCTGAAGTGGAGACCTGATCGTCCACTTTGTCCCAAAAGTCTGGTGTAACCTTACACTTTTAGTCCTCCACCACGCGATGTAAGAATCACATCTTTAGACCTTTAAAGATACTTAAGAATGTTCTTTATAACAATCTAGTGTTCCTGACTCGGGTTGACTAAAATCGACTTATTATGCTCACAACATATGCAATATCTGGTCTTGTGCAAATCATAGCATACATGAGGACATAAAGTTTTGGAAAGTTTTAAACCATGTTGCATAGGTAAGAACCTTCTTGTAGAATCTTCCATCATAAATTGCTTTAGGATCTTTTCTATTCAAAGAGATTGGGAAAGACCTATCATTCTTTTTGTCCATCCCTTGTTCGCTTTATTTTTAACCAATCCGCAAGTGTACGGAAAATATGTAGAAAGCGGCGAGCAAGGTCGTATTCCACAGAGACTAAATATTTTTATTGTGTTGAGTATTAGATTATAGTGTTCTCGACTTTATCTAGACGATCGAAAGGTAAAATGGACGATTAATGAAATAACATACAATAATCACAATAAATTAAAACGATTGAAAATATCCGAATGGAAGCGAATTGCAAGAGTTTAGAAAGGTAGATTCCAAGGCTAGGTTTCCGTTGATTACTAAATTTAATCGGGATTGATTTCAAAAGGTTCTAAGTGCGTTTCTAAAACGACGATCACAACAATATTCTAAAGTCTCTCTCGAGATGCATTAAAATATAGATTAAACAACCCATAACAACGTCTCCGTCTATTATAAATTATCTAACTCCAAAAAATGTTCATAAGATTAGATATCATCATAGTTCATCACCGATTTCTCAATCTCGTAATTTACTACGTCAAATACTCGAAACCTATTAATGCCCTCTTCTCTCGAATTATGAGCAATTAAGTTTAACATGTAAAAACATTGATCAAGTGTCTAAACATGAATCAAACCAAGTATTTGATAAAGAAATCACACTAGATAAATATAATTATCAATCCCTCAAAATCATAGTAAATCAACGTACTCCCATGCCCGGAATCTAAAGAGTTTAGCCGGACATGGAATTGAAAGGAAGATAGATAATCATCATGTTCATGCTAATAAAAACAACAAAATGAAGAAAAGATAGGAAGAAGATAAAACTCGTGGTGTGTCTTGATCGATCCTGGTTGAAACCTTCAGATATTCTTGAAGTGTTCTTCAAGAATTTCTTCAAAACCTCCTCTTTTTGGAATGAAAGTCACTTGATCTTTTGTTATTTTCTCTCTCTAATCTCCCAATTTTCAGCATATCTCTTATCATGCCCCATATATCCCTTTTATAAAGATAAAACCATCACTTTTTCCACACAAATCTTTCAAAAATGTCAAAAGATGATATTTCCACCGAAAAGTGACACGGCCCGTGCCAAATGACACGGCCCTTGTCATAGTATGCTCAAAAAGCCCAAAACCTGCTGGACAGGGAACTCGACCGTGTCAAATGACACGGCCGAGCAAATGACACGACCGTGTCAAATGACACGGCCCGTGTCATACTCGTCAAAATAAGCAAGAAAGGCCTGGAAGAAAGACCCGACCGTGTCGATATGGCACAGCCGGAATAATGACACGGCCCGTGTCGATTGACACGGCCGGGCTCGTGTTGACTCGTTTTGACACCGTTTTGACTCCTTTTTAAGCCCGATCTCTCGTTTCCGCATTGCTTGATATGTATTGGGGTTGGAGACTTCGTTCTTGCTTGATTCATGTCCATAAAGTACCTATAAAATCAATAAAACGTACCCAAGCGTGATCGAGTCCAATAAACATAATACGAGTATAAACGACACAGTTCTACACATTTTAGGATCTTAAAACCCGGAAAATCGATGTAAATATATGTGTAAAAATGAGTGTTATCAAAATCCCCCAAACTTGAACGTTGATCGTCCCGAGCAATGCACTTTAAAATAACCACTCTTAAGGGAACTCGTCCCTCAACATACCTCAAAGGATCATTTTGAAAATTTATCAATACGCCTCAAGAAATAAATAAGTCGAGTTCTATAAAGTATTCAAATCTCGGGGGTGCTACCTTAACATCATAGCTAATACTTGAATAATACGAACCTCGCTGGTCAAGTGTATTCCCTCATTCTCAAAGTGTATAAAGGGATAAGTAACGCTCAAAACTCATTCAATGAAATAAGAATCCCCATAGGCTTGCCAATCATCTACATCTCTACCACTAGTTGTGCATGCAAATTTGGTGAATCAAAAAGGACTTTAATGGTTGTAATGTAGGCTTTTTGGTCGGGGTAGGATACATATGGCTTAAAGTGACTTGACTTGAGCAAATTAGAACATTATCTCCTCAATCACTTCGCTTAATTAGAAGCTCAATAATCCCTTAGGATTTTGTTTCTTTCAACCCCTTGATTTGAATATTATGGCACTAAGCACTTTTGAAAGTGAAAATCACAACCTTATTCCTCCTTATTGCTCCATACATCTCGTTTCTTTTGTGTCCACCATTTTTTTTTTCGATTTTTTTTTACTCATTTTTTTTAGAGGACAACATCATCATTAAATCACACCAATCCTCCTTCAACTTTTATTTTGATAATTTATTGCATTTTGAACCAACAATCTTCCCGATTGCTACCACATCTTTTCATTCTTTTGCCAATTTGTTCTAAATAGCTCAAGTATAGGGACAAAAGTTTATAATGGAACGGAAAGCTCATAATGTGGTTAACAAGAAATAGGCTTTAAGCTCAATCGGGCTAACTAGGGAAACAAATTTTTTCGGGTTGGCCAAAAGGTTTGAAAGGTTGTCAAATAAAAATTGCCTTAAATCATTTTCACTAATTTGCAAGCACACTTGTAGTTTCGAATAAGATACCAGGGCAAGTTCTAGAGTCTTAAAACATGAATGGAACACTCGGCATTGAAACTTGCATATTTAATGATGCACGAAGGCTCAAAAGCTCACAAGTTAGATTTGTTCATATTTCCAAGAGATTAGGCTATTTATTCAATTTCACACCCTTTTGATTATTCTACAATTTTTCCTCTTCAAATTATCCTTGATTTGTATATCAAAATAACAAAATAAATCCCGAGGCATCCAAGACAAGAGTTCATTCTTTCGAGTTTCATCAAAGTTCATCATCATCAAAACACACCAAGTTCGAAATAAAACACACCAAAAAAAATCAAACCAAAACATAAAATAAAATCCAAACACACCAAAGTAAACAATTCAAACCAAAACACACCAAAAAAAATCAAACCAAAACATAAAATAAAATCCAAACACACAATGTAGGTATTTCTTGACCCAATATCTCCCCCCAAACTTGAATTAAAGATTATGCACACAAAGGGGGTATAGTATTTAAACAACGAAAAACTTTGGGTCAAGAAATACTTACTGTAATACCCGGTTGTAATTCAGTAATTATCATTCAGTAATTGATACTCAGTAATTTTCACTCATTATTAATCATTTGTCACTCAGATTCAGTCATGGTATTCATCATTCAGAGTAATTGTATCGTGTATCAATCGTCATTCATCACTAATCTGATTGGAGTTTCGTGCCGTGTTTATCGTCATAGTCATTTTCGTTGCGAGCTGTGCGTGAGGAGTAGCGCACGCTACGTACTCATTCTAGCATACGCTAATTGGGTATAGGTAGCGCACGCTAAGGTTACCCTGGCTGCAGTCCAGAAGGTACTGGACTGCAGGTGAGTTATAAGTAGCGCACGCTACGAATGGTAAGTAGCGCGCGCTAGTGAGTTGTAGTAGCGCACGCTAATATGTGGTGCAACGCGCGCTAAGGACAGATCAGGTTGAGTCCAGTAGCTACTGGGCTGCATTGGATTAATTCATAGCGCACGCTATGTGTTGTTTTTAGCGTACGCAACCGATTATATAGCGCACGCTAAATAATGGTTGTAGCGCACGCTATCGAGGTCAGATCAGAGAACAGGCAGTTTCTGGACTCCAGTTCTGGGCATCAAATTATTCGTTAGCGCACGCTAACTATGGGCTTTAACGTACGCTAGTAGTATGGTCGTAGCGCACGCTACAAAAGGTACGTAGCGCGCGCTACCGTGTTCGGACAGTGGGTACTGGACTACCCAAACTACTCGTTAGCGCACGCTATTCATAAGGGCTAGCGACGCTAACACAGGATCGCTATAAATTGGGAGTTTGGTCAGAGTTCGTCATTTATCATCCTAATCTCTTTCTCTCGTCGGTTCTTGGCGATTTGGGCGATTTTGAGAGTATTCTTCAAGGTGTAATCATCAATCATCATCTTCAAGTCTTTGAGTTGGATTATCATCACTTCATCATCTCCAAAACATCAAATCAAAGGTATTAATTTCTTGGATCTTGAATTTCGGATTTTTGGGTTTTTCTTTCCGATTTCTTCGTGTAAGCTTGGATTATCATCGGAATATGTTGGATATGGATTATCTACCTTGGATATATATATTCCTACGGATTTAATGGTTATTTTAGGAATTATTTCAAGAACCCTTTCGGGTTGACTTTGGTTAATTGGGGATTTTCCGATTGACGTGGTTGTAAACTTGAATTACAGTTCCTAGTGGATTATTGATATCATTGGAAGTGTTTTGATGGTTTGTAATACTCATTTTGGTGTTGGTTTCGGCATATTCGGGTTTGGATATTTCCGAAGTCGTGTGGTTGATTACATGTTCGTTAGAATGCCCCTATGAGTTTGATTATCGTTGTTTCGACCTTTGGGTTAGTCGTGTTTTGTTGTTTGATACTTGTATTGAGCGGTTGTTGGTAATTATTGTTATTCAAGGTTGTTCGACGGCCGACATTTCATTTAGGACGTTCGTGGACGGACATTCTTCATCGGTATTGTGTAAGTTAATTCTTACTCGGTTAAAAGGATATTCATTCCTTTTGTCGTTGTTCATTCATAATCATAACTCATTCATCATTGTATTAATCGTATCAAAACTCGTCATTGTCAATTAATCACCTCAGTCATAAGGAGCAGCGGTTCCGATCATTTCATTGAGTTATCATTCATTTCACCATCATTCAATCTTGGTGAGTCATTATTCATTTTCATTGTCACTTTTGTCATATTGTGGCATTAGGGTCATCTTGGCGTGCAGTTGGTATGTGTAGGATTTTCATGTCGGGCACATTATAGTCGTGTGTTGGTTGGTGGCCTCACATTGGGTGTGCACACGAGTCGATTGCTCGTGAGACTGATTAGGTACAAGACCACGCGTGTTTGATCGTTGGTGGCTTGTGCACGGACACATTTCCATCCCGGGCGTAGTGTGGCGCCATTCCTTTGAGCCGTACTGATTAGTCGATTCATATAGCATGTTTGATTGCGTATGTTTTGACAGAATAATTCATAATTTCAGATATATCATGATTGTGTATTTTCAACCCTTGAGGATTGTTGTTACGTATGGCCCGGCCCGTTCGGGGATTTTGTATTTCAGGTCTTGGCAAGGCAAAGGCACGGGGAGAACACGCTGACGTCGAGGAGTCCCAGTGATACTAGTAGGGGGCCCCAGTCTTTCCGTTTATTTCAGTCATTTCAGTCATGTCAGTTATTTCCGTCAAGTGTATTTCCGCTGCAACTTCCGTTTGAGATGTTTAATTATTCAGAGTGGTGTATTTTATCTTCATATAAAATACACTAGTATTCGTATTGTCTGGTGTGTTGTACTTGAACTCCTCATCGGAGTACTTGGTAATATAATGTGGTTCGGTACTACAATTATATTATTTAATTCATCATTTTCATTTGCTGGTGGGTCCCAGTCGGGGATTCACAGCCTTTGTAATATCCGCCACGTTTTGGGGTGTTACAGAGTTGGTATCAGAGCGTGGTTTTGAATACTACCCTCCAAGTCATGTCTCATTTGAAATCATCGTCATCGGACTAGTATCATTGGACTTTCGCGTCACGTGTGACTGTGCAAATGCCGAGCCAATCGGACCAAGAAGCGTAAGATTTACGATGCCATGGTATAATTTACGGCAATAATCATTCATTCATAATTCATTAGTTAACAATCCTCATTCATCAATTTCAATTGTGATCAAGTCGATAATGTTAACTCATTAATCACTCAATTCATTTCATTACTCGATTGTTGATCTTGAAGATCATATCATCGATCTTGTTAAATTGTTCAAGATAATCATTTGATAATTTCATCGAGATAATCATGTCACGTCAATTAATCATTCATGTAATCATTGTATTTGAGCGCGTATGCTCATTTTCATCATTTTATAATATAATCATAATGTGATACTCATGCGAGATATATAATCATCATATGACTTTCCACTTGATATGGAAAGGGTGTGAAGGGCGTGGAGGACGAGGCCGCGGTGCGGACCGAAACCTGAGAATTAATCACTCGCTGCCGGGAAATCGTGCCCAGGGCTCGGCTCGATTAGAAGATGTTCGGGTTGATCCACTCACTTTTATGCAGGCCATGATGACCCATGTGCAGTTGCTCAATCATCATTGCGCCACTCTGACGGGATTAATCGAGAGAACTCTCCCGTATGAGCCAGCTGCTAAGGAAAGTGCTGAACAACAACCTTCATTCGTCGGCAAGAAATCAACGGCGTAATCAATCCGAAGGCGGTCACCAACCTTCAAGAAACCTCGTGTGAGTCTTATCGGTTACGGCGACCTCCTTGGCGCATAATCGTGCGGAATCTCATTCCGGCGGCCAATTTTGCCATCACTGTTATAATCAAGGGGACCTTGGTCATGTCGGTACCAAGTGTCCGAGACAGTCATCACGTGCTATAATTGTGGGAATTTTGGGCATAAGGCCCGCTTTTTGCCGAAAGGACTCTGTGTCGCTCCGGCGGCATCTCGTGCCCCAAACAATCCGATTCGGGACCGATCGCTTTGTCGGCGTCGTTTAAGACAATGGAAGCAAACAAAGGTGGAGCTCATATGTATCGACGGAGCGTCGGTTCGGGGCCGAGGTCCTGATTCATGTGATGAAGAGGATCGACGATCCGGTGGCCCGAACGATCTCAGGTATACTCGTAATTTTATTTCAACCCGTGTGTACCTTTTGATACTGGTGCACCGCATTCATTCATTTTCAAGCCATGATTGAATAAACTTAATTTGGATAGTCCTATTGCTTGTGGACCTCATACCATCGGTGTACCTGACGATAGAAGATTTTCGGAAATCATACCAAGGTAAGCTTAATGACCGCAATTGGTTAGTGGACCTAATCGTGGTGAATTTATCTAAGGACGATGTAATATTGAGTGTTAATTAGATGGATTGTCATGATGCCGTTCTCAATGTTCGTAAGCACATGGTCACTATCATTTTCGTCGTTGGTCGTCGAATGTGTACTTCAGGGAGGTAATCCCCGTTGTCCCAGAAGGATTACTATTATGATGGAAGCAGAGAAATTTCGCAGGCGAGTTGTTCAGTCATTCATTGTATCATTTTCATCGATTGGCCTTTCTAAGGCAATCGAGTTATTCAATCATTCATTGTATCATTTTCATCGATTGGCCTTTCTAAGGCAATCGAGTTATTCAATCATTCATTGTATCATTTTCATCGATTGGCCTTTCTAAGGCAATCGAGCTATTCAATCATTCATTGTATCATTTTCATCGATTGGCCTTTCTAAGGCAATCGAGCTATTCAATCATTCATTGTATCATTTTCATCGATTGGCCTTTCTAAGGCAATCGAGTTATTCAATCATTCATTGTATCATTTTCATCAATTGGCCTTTCTAAGGCAATCGAGCTATTTAATCATTCATTGCATCATTTTCACCGATTGGCATTTCTAAGGCAATCGAGATGTTCAATCATTCATTGTATCACTTTTTATCGATTGACCATTCTCGGGCAATCGAAATGTTCAATCATTCGTGGTATCATTGTCATCGTTTGACGATGTATTCCAGACGAGTTATCTGGTTGCTTTCTCATAGAGTAGTGGAATTCAGGAGCGAGTTGGAGCCGGTACGTCCCCATTATCGAAGACACCGTATCGGATGGCCCCGACCAAATGCAGGAGTTGAAGAATCAACTTGAGGAATTGTTCGAGAAAGGTTATATCCGACCGAGTGCGTCCTCGTAGGGAGCACCATCTTGTTTGTCAAGAAGAAGGATGGTTCTTTTCGCTTGTGTATCGATTATCGGGAGTTGAACAGGGTGATGATCTAGAGTAGTATCCCTTACCCCGTATTGATGATCTTTTAGATCAACTTCAGGGAGCTTCAGTATTTTCCAAGATCGACTTAAGATCTGGATATCATCAGTTGCGGATTCGAGAGTCGGATATCACGAGGACGGTTTTTCGAACACGCTATGGTCATTATGAGTTTGCGGTTATGCCGGTTGGGTTGATTATTACACTGCGGTATTCATGGAGTTAATGAATCAGGTTTTCATCGACTTTTGGATCAGTTTGTTGTTGTCTTCATCGATGACATTTTGATTATTCTCGTGACCGGGAGGAACACGAGGTTCATTTTCATCAGGTTTCCGACGTGTTAAGACGAGAGCAACTTTATGGGAAGTTTTCCAAAGGTGAGTCTTTGGATGTCCGAAGTGACTTTTCTCGGACTGTAATTTCATCGGATGGTGTGCGTGTTGATCCTCGAAGACGAAGGCTATCCAAGCTTGGTCACCTCCGAAGAATGTTAAGCAAATCCAAAGCTTTCTAGTATTAGCCGGCTATTATCGGCGGTTTGTGGAAGGATTTTCTAAAAATTTTGATCAATTCATTCATCACTCGATTAACCTCATTGTTCAATTAATTCATTCATCACTCGATCAATCTCATTGTTCAGTCAATTCATTCATCACTCGATTAATCTCATTGTTCAATTAATTCATTCATCACGGAGTCAATCTCATTGTTCGATTAATTTATTAACCATCCAGTCCATCTCACGGTTCAGTTGTTGATCTTGTGAATCAATTTTTTCAATCTTGTGAACTTGTTCAAGGTAATCATTTCAGGAATTTCATCAGATAGGCTTGTCACCTCACTTGATTTTTCATGCGATCTTCTCATATTACGGCGTCATGTCGACGATCGTTTTATTGCATTATTAATGCATCTATTTTGTTAGAGCATGTATGCTCATTGTTATCATTCCGTCTCGTAATCATAATGCAATCTTCATACGAGATCCGTAATTATCACGTGACTTTCTGCCTCGGTATGGAAAGAGTTCGAGGGACATCGGACTCACGCCCAAGAGATCGCTTCTAGTCATATTCATGCCGGGAGAGCATCTTCATTTCAGATTTACGAGTTCGATCGTTGTTTGCTTAAACAGTGATACAACAGACATTCATCACGGTGTTGAGCAAGTTAATTCTTGCTCGGTAATAGATAATCATTCATTTCATCGCTGTTCAATTGTTCGCATAGGTCATTCATCGTATATCAATCACGTTAAGACTTATATTTATCAACCAATCATTCACTTCTCGGGGAATAATGATTCCAATAATTTCATTTGAGTTATCACTCATTTCGTTATTAGTTCACCTCGGCGAGTTATTCTTGATCCTTGTCGGATTTCTAATCATTTATCATTCATCTTAGTCACTCTTGTTTTGGTAACCTTTCGGGGTCATTTTAAGCAGTGAGTTCAGATGTGGGTCTTCGTTGAATCGTTGGGATCGAGGACATCGATGATTTGGAGGATATCGATGTTGGGTACATTTGATATATAGCCTTGTCTTTCAGATGACTATATAACTCAATCCGTAATAATGTGTCGTGGTTGTGGATCATTTATTGTTGATCTATCTTATAATGATCGTATTTGAGAACCTTGAGATTTTGAGATCGTTTGATGCATTCCTTTTGGTGTCGCATGCGAGACTTCGTGATATTCGGGAGATCGTTCACTGTGATCCGAGACGTCAAGACTTGGGGACTTGGGCGTGCAATTGATTTGGTCCCGAGAACTTTTTGGACTTTATTGTTTGCAGATCGTGAGGGATAGTTCATATCCCGAGTTGTTTACCCTTAGTTTCGGGGACGAAACTCTTTTAAGGGGGGGTGTATGTAATACCCGGTTGTAATTCAGTAATTATCATTCAGTAATTGATACTCAGTAATTTTCACTCATTATTAATCATTTGTCACTCAGATTCAGTCATGGTATTCATCATTCAGAGTAATTGTATCGTGTATCAATCGTCATTCATCACTAATCTGATTGGAGTTTCGTGCCGTGTTTATCGTCATAGTCATTTTCGTTGCGAGCTGTGCGTGAGGAGTAGCGCACGCTACGTACTCATTCTAGCATACGCTAATTGGGTATAGGTAGCGCACGCTACCACTCAGCATTAGCGCACGCTAAGGTTACTTTCGCCGCGATCCGTAAGGTACCGGACCGCAGTGAGTTATAAGTAGCGCACGCTACGAATGGTAAGTAGCGCGCGCTAGAGTGTTGTAGTAGAGCAAGCTCTTATATGGTGAAAAGCGCGATTAGGACAGATGTGGTTGAGGCAAGTAGCTACTGGGCTGCAGTGGATTAATTCATAGCGCACGCGCTGTGTAGTTTTTAGCGTACGCAACCGATTATATAGCGACGCTAAATAATGGTTGTAGCGCACGCTATCGAGTCGATCGAGAACAGGCGGTTTCGGACTCGATCGGGCATCAAATTATTCGTTAGCGCACGCTAACTATGGGCTTTAACGTACGCTAGTAGTATGGTCGTAGCGCACGCTACAAAAGGTACGTAGCGCGCGCTACCGTGTTCGGACAGTGGGTACTGGACTACCCAAACTACTCGTTAGCGCACGCTATTCATAAGGGCTAGCGCACGCTAACCTGGACTGGCTATAAATTGGACAGTTTGGTCAGAGTTCGTCATTTATCATCCTAATCTCTTTCTCTCGTCGGTTCTTGGCGATTTGGGCGATTTTGAGAGTATTCTTCAAGGTGTAATCATCAATCATCATCTTCAAGTCTTTGAGTTGGATTATCATCACTTCATCATCTCCAAAACATCAAATCAAAGGTATTAATTTCTTGGATCTTGAATTTCGATTTTGGGTTTTTCTTTCCGATTTCTTCGTAAGCTTGGATTATCATCGGAATATGTTGGATATGGATTATCTACCTTGATATATATATTCCTACGGATTTAATGGTTATTTTGAATTATTTCAAGAACCCTTTGGGGTTGACTTTGGTTAATTGGGGATTTTCCGATTGACGTGGTTGTAAACTTGAATTACGGATTCCTAGTGGATTATTGATATCATTGGAAGTGTTTTGATGGTTTGTAATACTCATTTTGGTGTTGGTTTCGGCATATTCGGGTTTGGATATTTCGAAGTCGTGTGGTTGATTACATGTTCGTTAGAATGCCCTATGAGTTTGATTATCGTTGTTTCGACCTTTGGGTTAGTCGTGTTTTGTTGTTTGATACTTGTATTGAGCGGTTGTTGGTAATTATTGTTATTCAAGGTTGTTCGAGCGAGGCATTTCATTTAGGGACGTTCGTGACGGACATTCTTCATCGGTATTGTGTAAGTTAATTCTTACTCGGTTAAAAGGATATTCATTCCTTTTGTCGTTGTTCATTCATAATCATAACTCATTCATCATTGTATTAATCGTATCAAAACTCGTCATTGTCAATTAATCACCTCGGTCATAAGGAACGACGGTTCCGATCATTTCATTGAGTTATCATTCATTTCACCATCATTCATCTTGGTGAGTCATTATTCATTTTCATTGTCACTTTTGTCATATTGTGGCATTAGGGTCATCTTGGCGTGCGGTTGGTATGTGTAGGATTTTCATGTCGGGCACATTATAGTCGTGTGTTGGTTGGTGGCCTCACATTGGGTGTGCACACGAGTCGATTGCTCGTGAGACTGATTAGGTACAAGACCACGCGTGTTTGATCGTTGGTGGCTTGTGCACGGACACATTTCCATCCCGGGCGTAGTGTGGCGCCATTCCTTTGAGCCGTCTTGATTAGTCGATTCATATAGCATGTTTGATTGCGTATGTTTTGAGAATAATTCATAATTTCGGATATATCATGATTGTGTATTTTCAACCCTTGAGGATTGTTGTTCGTGTATGGCGGCCCGTTCGGGATTTTGTATTTCAGTCTTGGCAAGGCAAAGGCACGGAGAACACGCTGACGTCGAGGAGTCCCAGTGATACTAGTAGGGGCCCGCCTCTTCCGTTTATTTCAGTCATTTCAGTCATGTCAGTTATTTCCGTCAAGTGTATTTCCGCTGCAACTTCCGTTTGAGATGTTTAATTATTCAGAGTGGTGTATTTTATCTTCATATAAAATACACTAGTATTCGGTATTGTCCTGGTGTGTTGTACTTGAACTCCTCATCGGAGTACTTGGTAATATAATGTGGTTCGGTACTACAATTATATTATTTAATTCATCATTTTCATTTGCCTGGTGGGTCCCAGTCGGGGATTCACGGCACTGTAATATCCGCCCAGTTTGGGGTGTTACACTTACAACCGGTCCTATTGATTTGGCGGAGGATAATGCCCTTGTTGGACATGCCAATTTTCCATTCGTTGTAAAATTGCTTGCATCCCGTCTAGTCTTTCACGGGTCTCCTCTCGGAAAGCCTCGAACTCTTCTTGAGATACGGAACTTCTTGATTCGGCTTGTCTCGACGACTCGGGCCGATCTCTCCTTCTTTCTTCTTCCTCCCCCGATTCTCTTTCTTCTTCCGGGCCTCTCTCATACTCGAATTCCTCCTCCATTCTCTCCTCTCTCTCTTCTTCTCTCATCCTCTCGTTTCCATCCTCAAATTCCGTACGCCTAGGACGGACATTACGGGCAACATATCTTTCACTCGGGGAAATTAATCCAGCTGCCTCCCGGGCCAATTTGTGCGCTTCCGTGGACATTTGTAGATTTCCTATGTCCCGAATACTAGAAATAGTTGTCAAAGTTGTATTCGGGAGTAGGAAGTGATCACCGTCATTTTGGAGAAAAATAACTCGGGAGTCGTAGTCCAGGATATTCATCAACTTCATAACTTGGATTGATAGAAGCATATTTCCCGGGAGGGGAGTTCTGTTTTGTAGAGGTACGTCAAGATGAAGTGCGATAGGGGTAATTAAACCCCCTATCCAAATTTCCCCTCTCGGTTTAGTGGCAACGTCTTCGAAGTGGTCCATAATAATAGCTCCGGTTGCGGGATTTGTTCCGTCGAGTATATGAGCTAGGACATAAAGCTCTCGCTGAGTTATAGGCCCCGTTTCTTTCCGCCCAAAGATAGTGCTTGCGATGACTTTGTGTAAATAGCGGAGAATAGGATTACGAAGAGATGATCCTTTCGCTGATTTTGGAATGTAGGGACGTGCACCGCTCCCCGGGTACTCAATCATTGTCCTCCAGTAAGTCTCACACTCAAACCGATTGATTCGGTATTCTCCGTGTCTTCGAGCGTCATATATAGTATCCACCCGCCGGACCCAATTTTTCGTTTTTGTTGTTGAGCCGAAATTCCAAGGCGGTCGGCTCATGCGTAATCGGGTCTCTTTTAACGGAGAGTGTGCTAAGAAATTCCAGCGTGAGACATCGGTAAGTGGGCCAATGTTGAGTCATTAGCGTCGTCCAACTTATTCGTCCGAGTAGCCGCATAACATCTTCTTTTATCCCCATCGCAGTCATGCATTCATCGTCCGGCCATCGCGTGGGGAGCATTTTTTTTCTGTCCCAATGTCTCCCATCGTGCTAGGCGACTCGGCGGAAGCTCAATTCCATACGTCTCGGGCGTCTCGACAGCCCCTTGAGTAGGTATTCTCTCTGGTTGTTCAATTTCTGTTGCGGGCCTTCCTCTTCCTCGTTGAGTTGCGCCTCGTCCTTGGGCATTTCCTCGTCCTCGTTGAGCATTTCCTCGTCCTCTGGCCATTTTCCTACAAGAGAATTATCAATTATCACTTATTCACACAAGCTCCGAATCACTATTTTTCGATAATACACGTACCCCCACAATATGTGTTTTCTTCAAAATATCCCAACCATAAATTTCAACCCCAAATGTAAGTAAAATCCCGAACATGTAATGACATCAATCATATATATCCATCATGTATGATAATCACCAACAAAATTTCAACTCCTTTAATTCATGATAAATTTCCCAAAATCTCCAAAAAAAATAATCCATTCAAGAACCCTAAGTTGCTCAATAAATCATATTCCACATAATCTGAATGCAATGAATAATTAAACCTTACAAAATCGTGAATCATACCTTGAATTTGGAGTGAAAATTGAAGAAAAACTCAGAAAAAAATCGCGACCCAACCCGGATGTATTCGTCCGATTCTCACCCTTGAAGCTTTAGGATTGTGGGATAATAATGAGCACTTTGTTTTTATGTGAGATTTGACACAATTTTTGCCTGATTTTGCCGGATTTGATGAGATTCGGGATTAGGGTTTATGATTTGGGGAGGAGGAAAGTTTTGGGGAAGAAGATGAAGTGATTCGGCCGTACTGCACCTTTTTATACCCCCCGATCGACACGGCCCGTGTCAAATGACACGGCCCGTGTCATACCTGCTTCGTTTGTAAACTTTTGTCACTGTCCAACTGACCCGGCCGTGTCAAATGACACGGCCCGTGCCGTACTATGCCAGAAAGTGAAATTTGACATGGGTGCCTGACTCGACCGTGTCATATGACACGGCCCGTGTCATACCTTCTTGGATTCTTCAAATTGGCTGGCCAACGGACCCGACCGTGTCATTCGACACGGCCCGTGCCGTACTACGCCAGAAAGTGAATTTCGACTGGTTGCACGACCCGACCGTGTCATTTGACACGACCCGTGCCATGCTGTCCTGGAAAACGCAGTTTTGTCCTCGGTGTGTTTTTCCTGCGATTTGAACACCAAAATTTGAACTGGTTAGTTTTACAAAAAGAAAAAAAATGCAACAAAATGCGAAAAAAATTCAAAACATGCAAATAAAATTTATTGGGTTGCCTCCCAACTAGCGCGAAGTTTAACGTCTTCAGCCGGACGTTTTCATCTGAAAGTCTTTTATGGCTCGATTAAAGTTATTGCGGATACGGCTTCCTTTTGATAAGGATGATAGTAATGTTTGACTCGTTGACCGTTAACTTTAAATAGCTCTCCGTCTGTGCTCATGAGCTCGACTATTCCAGGTGGAAGTACTTTCTTAATCACGAATGGACCCGACCATCTTGATTTCAATTTTCCGGGGAACAATTTCAGTCTTGAATTATAGAGAAGTACTTGTTGTCCCGGCATAAATTCACGTTTAATGATCATCTTATCATGCCATCTTTTAGACCTTTCTTTGTAAATTCGAGAATTTTCGTAGCATTCATCCTGTAATTCTTCCAATTCATTTAACTCTAGCAATCTTTTCTTTCCGGCGGCCTCAAAATCTAAGTTTATTCTTTTCACCGCCCACATCGCTCTATGCTCCAATTCCAAAGGTAGGTGACATGATTTCCCAAAAATGAGTTGATATGGCGATGTTCCCAAAGGAGTTTTATAGGCCGTACGATAAGCCCAAAGTGCATCATCGAGCTTGGATGACCAATCTTTCCGAGATGTATTCACCGTCTTTTCCAAGATTAGCTTGATCTCTTTGTTGGCCGCTTAGGCTTGTCCATTTGCTTGTGGATGATAGGCCAATGATTTCTTTGATCGGACCCCATATTTCTGAAGAAGTTTATCCATGATTTTGTTGACAAAATGCGATCCCGATCACCGATTAATGCTCTTGGAGTTCCGAATCGGCAAAAGATGTTCTTCTTTAAAAATTTCATTACTACTTGAGCATCATTTGTTGGAGAACAAATTGCCTCGACCCATCGAGATACGTACTCGACCGCTAGGAGAATGTACTTATTTCCGAATGATGATGAGAATGGACCCATGAAGTCGATACCCCAAATGTCAAATAGTTCAACCTCAATTACGATGGTTAGGGGCATCTCATGACGTCTTGAAATATTTCCTACTCGTTGGCATCTATCGTATTGTTGAATAAAGAGATAGCAATCTTTGTATAGCGTAGGCCAATAAAATCCGCTTTGCAACACTTTTGCAGCTGTCCGTGTTGCTCCGAAATGTCCTCCGGTTGGTGATGAATGACATTGTTGAAGAATTTCATCCCATTCCTCTTGTGGTACACATCTCCTCACGATCATGTCGGCACATATCTTAAAAAGTAATGGATCATCCCACATATAGAACTTAATATCATGTAGGAATTTCTTCTTTTGGTAATGAGATAAATCCGGGGGTAGCACACCTGCGACCAAAAAATTAACAATGTCAGCAAACCACGGAAATTTAGCTTCTACCATAAAGAGCCGCTCGTCCGGAAATTCTTCTTTAATCCCTTCGATCTCCGGTTCCTCCTCCTTTTTGTACTCGAGGCGAGATAGGTGGTCGGATACCACGTTTTCACATCCTTTTCTGTCTCGAACTTCCACGTCAAATTCTTGTAAAAGAAGAATCCATCGAATTAGGCGAGGTTTAGAGTCTTTCTTCTCAAACAAGTATTTAATAGCTGCGTGATCCGTGTGTACTATCGTCTTTGTCCCAATTAAGTATGATCGGAACTTATCAAAAGCAAATACTACGGCAAGCATTTCCTTCTCCGTTGTTGTGTAATTTTGTTGGGCTCCGTCCAATATTTTGCTTGCATAAGAAATAGCCCGAAAGAGTTTTTCACGACGTTGTCCCAACACAGCACCGACCGCATAATCACTTGCATCACACATGATCTCAAAAGGTTGAGACCAATCCGGTACCACGAGGATAGGAACACTCACTAATGCCTTCTTTAGAGTCTCAAATGCCTACAAACATTCGTTAGAAAGAATGAAAGAGGTGTCTTTTTCTAGCAATTTACTCAAAGGTTTAGTGGTTTTTGAAAAGTCTTTTATGAATCTCTTATAAAAACCCGCGTGTCCAAGGAAGCTCCTAATTGCTTTTTCATTCTTTGGTGGGGGAAGTTTCTCAATGGCGACAATTTTCGCCCTATCAACCTCCAAACCGGCGGCGGACACTCGATGGCCTAGGACAATTCCTTCTTGCACCATAAAGTGGCATTTTTCCCAATTCAACACGAGATTAGTGTCTTCACATCGCTGCAAAACTAAAGTAAGATTATGCAAGCAATGATCAAATGAATTTCCAAACACCGAAAAATCATCCATGAAAACTTCCATTATATTTTCGATCAAACCGTGAAATATAGCCATCATACAACGTTGAAATGTGGCTGGAGCATTACATAAACCAAACGGCATTCTACGATAAGCATAAATTCCATAAGGACATGTAAAGGCCGTTTTTTATTGATCTTCCGGTGTTATATAGATTTGATTATACCACGAATATCCATCAAGAAAACGAGAAAAATTCATGCCCCGCCAATCTATCAAGCATTTGATCAATGAAGGGAAGAGGAAAATGGTATTTGCGAGTAGTCGCATTTAAAGCCCTATAGTCTATACATACTCGCCATCCCGTAACTACTCTCATAGCAATTAATTCATCTTTTTCGTCTTTGGTTACGGTCATCCCTCCCTTTTTTGACACCACTTGAGTAGGACTTACCCACTCACTATCGGAAATTGGATATATCATCCCGGCATCTAAAAGTTTTAATACTTCCTTTTTCACCACTTCTTTCATTATGGGATTAAGTCTCCGTTGATTTTGCACTTTAGGTTTAAAATTTTCTTCAAGCAAAATCCTATGCATGCATATGGAGGGACTAATCCCCTTCAAATCTGAGATAGACCACCCTATAGCCGACTTATGTGCTCTCAATACACGAAGCAATTTATCTAGTTGAGTGGATGAAAGTGAAGAGGATACAATTACCGGATTGAATTTGTTATCATCCAGAAATGCATACTTGAGGTGTTCCGGGAGGGTTTTAAGGTCCAAGCTTGGTTGAGATGAATCCGATTGAGATGAAACGGACCCCAAATTTTTTTCCATGTCGTTGGACACGTTTGATTCGTCCGTAAGCTTGATTTCTGCAACTACTTCATGCTCCCTTTCGTCTAAATCATCGAACGTATTGCTTTGCGTTTTTTCCTGTAGAGAATTCAATTCAGAAACGTAATCAAACAAGTCAGAATCGTCAAACTCCAAAGTTGAATCACTAGAAAAACATGAATTCGTAAGAGCGAACTCTAATGGATCCGACGATAATGAGTGTAAGATTTTTTTCTTTCCATACGAGCTTATATGGTCAATAACATTGCAATATTCCGTATTATCATGAAATTTCATAGCTTTGAAAATAGAAAATAGAACATCCTCGTCGTTAACACGTAGTGTTAATTCTCCCCTTTCAACATCAATAAGAGCCTTTCCCGTTGCTAGAAATGGACGTCCAAGGATAAGTGGTAAATCTCCGTCTTCTTCCATATCAAGGACAACAAAATCCGCTGGAAAAATAAACTTGTCGACTTTTACAAGCACATCTTCAACAATCCCCTTGGGATGTGTTATAGATCGATCCGCCAATTGTAGCATAACTGTTGTGGTTTTCATTTCTCCGCCACCTAATTTACTGAAAATAGATAACGGCATGAGGTTAATCGAAGCACCTAAATCACACAAAGCTTTATCGAATGAGACGTTTCCAATAGTGCATGGAACGGTAAAGCTTCCGGGATCCTTAAGCTTTTGAGGCAATTTGCATTGGATAATAGCGCTACATTCTTCGGTTAGTTTAACCGTCTCATGATCTTCCATCTTTCTTTTTCTTGACATCACATCCTTCAAGAACTTTGCGTAGTTAGGCATTTGTTCCAAAGCTTCTGCAAAAGGAATATTGATATTAATTTTCTTGAAGATGTCTAAAAATTTTGTGAATTGTGCATCTAACTTTTTCTTTTTGAAACGTTGAGGGAAAGGTAGAGGAACGTTAGGAGTAGAGTTAGGAGATATTTTAAGCTTCTCAGCCCCCTTAGTTGTATCATGCTTCCCTTCTTCCTTTTCAATTTCGAATTGATCCTCCTTGACTTTCTCACTTGGCATCTTTGGCCCTTCATAATTCGTTCCACTTCTTAAGGTGATCGCTTGGCACGACTCTTTGGGATTCACTTCGGTATTGCTTGGAAATTGTCCCCGTTGATGTTGACTCCCGACCACTTTAGCTAATTGTCCAATTTGAGTTTCGAGATTTTTCATTTGAGCTCCCATGGTGGTAGCTAGTTGAGTGACATGGCCTTCGATTTTGTCTAATTTCTCCTCGTCTCGACTAAATCGGCTTTTCATCTCCATCATGAAGGTAGCTAGAATATTCTCGAGATTCGACGTCGGTTTTGATTCTTCAATTATCTCCCCATTCGATACCTTGAATCCGGTCGGTGGTTGCAAAGCATTCTTTGGATTGGCATAGCTAAAATTTTCATGATTTCGATTTGAGGGATGGTAGAAGCCCGGTGGTGGATTATTTCGGTAATTGTTGTAACTCCGATTATTAATGTAGTGTGCCTCTTCCAATGGATCGGATGGTAGTGAACTTGAACTTCCTTGAGAAACTCCTTGAATCACCTCCTTTTGTTAGAGCCCCCAATTGAGTAGTTAGCATCGTCATTTGTGCGGTTAATGCCTTTATAGGATCCGAATCGGATATCTCATCCACCCTTCTAATATTTGATCTTTCCGTTGGCCATTGATAGCTATTCATAGCCATTTCTTCGATCAATCCATACGCTTCTTCAGCACTTCTTGCTAGCAATGCCCCTCCCGCGGAAGCATCAATAAAATTCCTTGTTTCCCCCATAAGACCATTGTAGAAGAAACACATTTGTTGGTCTTCGGGGAAACCATGTCGAGGGCATCGCCTTAGTAGATCTTTGAAACGTTCCCAAGCTTCATATAATGGTTCGGAATCCAATTGATGAAATTGAGTAATCTCACCCTTTAGCTTCATCGTCTTGTTTGGTGGGAAAAATTTGAACAAAAATTTTTCGCTCAATTCTTCCCATGTCTTTATACTTCCGGGAGCTAAAGTTCCAAGCCAATTTCTTGCTTTCTCCCTCAAAGAGAATGGAAACAATCGTAAGCGTATAGCATCATCCGAGACTCCGTTCATTTTCATAGTATCACATATTTGCATGAAGTGAGTGAGATGGGCATGTGGATCTTCGACAGCAAATCCTCCAAATTGATTTTGTTGAACCATTGAAATTAAGGCCGGCTTCAACTCAAAATTATTAGCGTTGATGGGGACATGAGTGATTTCTCCAAAGTTTCGGTCGAGTTTCGGTCGGAATCCATCCCGAATTGATTGCACCCTAGTTGGTGGAATTTCAATCCTTCTGCCCTCGTTGTCTTGGATTACTGCATTCTCGTTTGCGTTGCCCCTTTCTACGTTGTCTCCTGCTCTCTCCATGTCTTCAAAAAGATCCCTTCTTAGTTTCCTTGAGGTAGCACTTGTTCTTCGGGCAAATGCTTCTACTTCCGGGATGAAAGTTTCTAACGACACTCGAGATGAACGAGTGTTCATGCACTACATGAGTAGAAATTGTATGAGTAAAGTAACAAATAAGAAAATGTCTAAAGTAAGACTAAAAACACTTATCGTAATATCAACACAAAAATTAATTTAGTCCCCGGCAACGGCGCCAAAAACTTGTTCGCTTTATTTTTAACCAATCCGCAAGTGTACGGAAAATATGTAGAAAGCGGCGAGCAAGGTCGTATTCCACAGAGACTAAATATTTTTATTGTGTTGAGTATTAGATTATAGTGTTCTCGACTTTATCTAGACGATCGAAAGGTAAAATGGACGATTAATGAAATAACATACAATAATCACAATAAATTAAAACGATTGAAAATATCCGAATGGAAGCGAATTGCAAGAGTTTAGAAAGGTAGATTCCAAGGCTAGGTTTCCGTTGATTACTAAATTTAGTCGGGATTGGTTTCAAAATGTTCTAAGTGCGTTTCTAAAACGACGATCACAATAATATTCTAAAGTCTCTCTCGAGATGCATTAAAATGTAGATTAAACAACCCATAACAACGTCTCCGTCTATTATGAATTATCTAACCCCAAAAAATGTTCATAAGATTAGATATCATCATAGTTCATCACCGATTTCTCAATCTCGTAATTTACTACGTCAAATACTCGAAACCTATTAATGCCCTCTTCTCTCGAATTATGAGCAATTAAGTTTACCATGTAAAAACATTGATCAAGTGTCTAAACATGAATCAAACCAAGTATTTGATAAATAAATCACACTAGATAAATATAATTATCAATCCCTCAAAATCATAGTAAATCAACGTACTCCCATGCCCGGAATCTAAAGAGTTTAGCCGGACATGGAATTGAAAGGAAGATAGATAATCATCATGTTCATGCTAATAAAAACAACAAAATGAAGAAAAGATAGGAAGAAGATAAAACTCGTGGTGTGTCTTGATCGATCCTGGTTGAAACCTTCAGATATTCTTGAAGTGTTCTTCAAGAATTTCTTCAAAACCTCCTCTTTTTGGAATGAAAGTCACTTGATCTTTTGTTATTTTCTCTCTCTAATCTCCCAATTTTCAGCATATTTCTTATCATGCCCCATATATCCCGTTTATAAAGATAAAACCATCACTTTTTCCACACAAATCTTTCAAAAATGTCAAAAGATGATATTTCCACCGAAAAGTGACACGGCCCGTGTCATAGTATGCTCAAAAAGCCCAAAACCTGCTGGACAGGGAACTCGACCGTGTCAAATGACACGGCCGAAAAAATGACACGACTGTGTCAAATGACACGGCCCGTGTCATACTCGTCAAAATAAGCAAGAAAGGCCTGGAAGAAAGACCCGACCGTGTCGATATGGCACGGCCGGAATAATGGCACGGCCCGTGTCGATTGACACGGCCGGGCTCGTGTTGACTCGTTTTGACACCGTTTTGACTCCTTTTTAAGCCCGATCTCTCGTTTCCGCATTGCTTGATATGTATTGGGGTTGGAGACTTCGTTCTTGCTTGATTCATGTCCATAAAGTACCTATAAAATCAATAAAACGTACCCAAGCATGATCGAGTCCAATAAACATAATACGAGTATAAACGACACAGTTCTACACATTTTAGGATCTTAAAACCCGGAAAATCGATGTAAATATATGTGTAAAAATGAGTGTTATCATCCCTATAGGGACGATTCCTAGAATATATGTTGCTTCTCTCAAGTCTTTCACAGAGAATAGACTCAAAAGCCAATCTTTCATAGAACTAAAAATTCTTATGTTATTTCCTATAAGTAAAATATCCTCCATATATAGTATTACGAACACAATCTTTCTCCCACTAAATCTCTTGTAAGCACATCGCTCTTCTTTGTTCTTAACGAAATCAAATTTCTTAACTGTCTCGTCAAAATAAATATTCCAACTTTGGAAAATGTGCTTTCGCCCATAAATGACACATTGGAATGTTGTCTTCACATCCATTTTTCATATCTCATAATCCAAGTGGATTGCTATGGCAAGCATTATGGAAATAGACTTAATCATAGCTACGAGCGAGAAGGTCTCATGGTAACCAATTTCTTCTCTTTGATTATAACCCTTTACCATAAGTCTGGCCTTATAGGTGTCAACCCTGCATCCCCATCAGTCTTCTTCTTGTAGATCTATTTATTCTTAATAGGTATTATGACCTTAGGATGACCTTATAGAGTCCATACCTGATTATCATGCATAGATTCTATCTCAGCTTTTATAACATCACATCACTCCGAGGAGTCCAATCTACCATCACTTGATCATTTGTAGAGGGATCATTCTCTTGGCTACTGTCTAACATCTTGTGGAGACCCGTATCCTCTTGATGTAGATATCATACCTCTCAGGTAATTGGGAAACTCTACTAGACCTACGGGGTTGTGGTTGTGTTTCAAAGGGTTCAATTCTAATCTATTGTTCAGTTCTAATCTCTTGTTCAGTGTCTCCACTGGAGTTTCTCTTTGTTCTTTCAAAGAAAAACTTTTACACGCACCTCCTTCCTAAATGAACTCATCTTTAAGAAAGTGTATTTGTAAAGATACAATGATCTTATGATCTTCGTACATCTATAATCTATGACCCATCGAATCCTATGGGTATCCTATGAAATGTCCTTTACTGACCTAGCTTCCACCTTCTCCGCGTTAGTATTTTTGACACGGATGGAATATATTTAAATCCTAATTTGACTAAGACTTGGTTTTATGCCTCTCAACATCTCATATGAAGTCTTAGGGATGGAGTGAGAATGATATCTGTTTAAGATATGAGCAGTAGTAAGGAGCACATATCACCACAGGTAAATATGTAGATTAATGTAATTAAGCGTGGAATAAACCATGTCCAACAAGGTTCGATTCCTTATTTTTGATACAGCATTTAGCTTGGGGTCGCTGGAGGTGTAAATTGTGATGTTAGCCCTTGTTACTTTAAGAAATCCTAACTCGTGCATCAGTCTCACTGAAGTGCCTTAAATTGATGACTGGAACAATTTCTACTAGGGCCTTAAATTCCTTGAATTTTTCAAAGGTTTCGGATTTATGTTCCATAAGTACAAAAACAAGGACCTAGTATGGTCATCAATGAACGTAATAAAGTACTGAAATCCCTCTCGTGTTACTTCTAAAGGGCTACGCAGGTCGACATGCAATAATCTAAGCATTTCAATAGCCTTTTCAAAAGTCCATTTGAAGGTTGACTTAGTAATTTTTCCTTTAAGGCAAGATTCATAAGTAGGATATGGTCCATCTTTCTCCATTTTGTGAATCTTGGTCTTACCAACATCACCAAGTTTAAGATCACATTTAAGTGTTTGGTTCGTATTGATGCGCTGTCGAGATGCGTCAAAATTAAATTTATAAAAGGTCCTTGACTCACTTATACTAAATAATAGTATCGGTACGTAAGGATCGAACCCACGAGGAGTGGTATAATTTATTGAACTTATTGAATTGAATATCTTTTTGTAAGTAAAAATAGTAATACTAAGTCTAATAATACTAAAAATAATAATAGTAGTAATAAGGGGGGGATTGATTGGTCAAATTGAATGAAAATAAAATAGATAAGCAAGCAAGTAAATAGTATCAATAAAATGAAAAAGGAAATATATTAATAAGGAGAATCTATTTCTTAGTTCCATTTTTTCGCCGTCTTACTATAAGTTACGATTTAATGCAACACTTAGCTTTTCTTAATTCCGATTGAACCCATACTCCAAAATCAACAACAAACTCTATTGACTCCTATTATTTCTTAAGTTTATTTAGTTAAAAAAAGCTCTTCATATCTTGTTCGGTGGATCATTAGGAACCAAAATGATAGAAATAGACAAGATATTGAGTTCAAAGCTCGATCCAATAGATCTTGATTTTGTGTTACCCATCTGAATAATATAAATTATTGCTACTTGTAATTTAGAATTATAACGATTACGTATTATTTCCCTAGATCTAGCAATAGATATAAACCCCAATTAAATTAGCCAGACTAACCAAAGTGAATTATAGCATAAATAAATTCGCTCAATAACACAAAGATAATTCAATAGAATCAAATTCAAGATATATTATAAAATTAAATAAAAAATAAGTAGGTAGGGTTTCAAACTTCCCTAAGAAATAAATAAATAAATTAGCCGGATATAGTGCTAAATAAAACATAAAACAATAATTAAGCAAAGAATTAAAAACCAAATAATCAAACCTCCGTTGAGGTGCACCTCTGCCTTGGGACCATGCCCTTCTTTCTTGGATCTCAACGGCTGCGTGGTTTGAAGTTAGTATCGCCAAGTTAGTAGATACACCAACGCCCGGATTAGAACTCAGGACCTCCAATCTAAGAGGCAAAGCCTCTACCAAGTGGGCTAGTCCCACGTTGGCTTTTTTCCTTATTAGATATGCCCTTTTTCTTGTTTCTTCTCTTGAATAATAATGATATCTTTAATCCATACTCTGTCCTTATTATAAAGCTGCAGGCTGCAGCTACCCTTTTCCCCTAGGAGCACGACTCTCTCTCTCTCTCTCTCTCTTTTCTATATTTCGGCCGCCTCTTTTAATTGGGCTTGGCCTTTATTTTTTCTTTTTGTTCTCAGCCCAAGCCATGTTTCACGGCTGAATGGTAGGTATAGCTGCACTGGATCGGCAAGGGCTGGCTGGTGCTTTTTTTTAGTTCTAGGCTCGAACCCACTTCAACTCATTGGATTATGTTCCATTAATCCTGACTTTAGAAAATAATGGAATCACCTAAAATAATTAATAAATTTCAACTATGAAGCAAATTGCCTTCATAAATAAAAAAGGTAGAAAATTAACAAATTATGCTAAAATAGAGATAATAAAATTATGCAATTAACATATAGAATTACTCAATATTTTCTACTGATCAAATCTCCCAAACTTAAACCAGTTCTTGTCCTCAATATTAAATATCGAAAGATTTGAAAAATATTCGCCCTAGAAGTTGCTCAATAAAATCTTAAATTCCATTCACCGATTCAAAATTCTCAAGTATTTGCTTAGAATAAAATTTCCTCAATCAATCTACACATACTTAAAAGATTGCTTGTCCTCAAGCAATTGAGAATGAGTTGGATCGAATAGAAAATAAAAATAATAATACGCTTTGCATGTCCTGGAAAATTCTTCATTATGCGGCGGACAACATTTTTGAAAAGAATGAGGAACAACTATAGTGGGGATTGGGGACATGTATATATATATAAATATATAAACCACAAATAACAATCATAAGTCATTACAAACCATAAACATAATATTGTTAAAGGCACGTCTCAGGCGTAAGACGCACAAAAGACAAATCCCCTTGTATGCTCAAAGGTGGGTGACCTCAGTGTGGCGCGCACCTGGACACGCCTCAATGCGCTTTTTTGGTGCGCCTTGAGGCGCTCTTTTCTTTAGGTCTCTATTTCAATACTTTTCAACAATTTGCTAAGTTTTTAAACATGAGAACAGGATTTGCTAAATGACGTTATATGAGAATTGGGAAGTGTGGTATCAAGAGGAATTAAGTGGTTTATTTACCACTTAATTATTAAGAGGGCGGTCGGAAAGAGTTTTTTCAGAATTAAACCTGAAAACTTTTAATTTTAAGACTTCAGATGCATTAAGTCCTAATTTTTTATAAACAGTCCCTAAGTCATTAATTCATCAAAAAAAAAAAATATTTGATACTTCAGATAAGATACCAAATCTAAGAAGTATTCAAAGATTTCTATTTGAACATTCTATATTAGGGTTTTAGTTTTTATTTTTTTATGTCAAAATTTGAAGGGAGAAACTTAGAAAGACTATATGGCTAAGAGGAGCTTGGCATATATGATTAGTTTGATAGGAAGATTGGGCCCGCCCCATCTCTCACTGCATTCTCATTCCAGATTCTGTAGTTGGATTCACTATTCTCTTTTCTGTCAGTAATTCGAAGATGCCCCTTTTTTACTTGTGCCCTTTCCAAGTTCTTACTCCACACCGTCTCCTCAAAATAGATCAACCCCCCCTTTTTTGTAAATTTAGTAAAAAAAAAATGTGTTAAAATAATGAAAATTACATTAAGTTGTCACACATAAAAACGCAACCCCCTTAAATAGTCTCAAGAAGAAAAGAACTCAAAAAAAAGTTATCGCTTATGATAGTAAACTTTAGTCATCTCCCCAAACTGCTTATTTTCAGTTGGTTGCTTATCAAAAGGAACTTACGCGAGCGCATCATCCGCAAACGTCATTATTTTTTATAAGTGATAGCTTTCACACTGTTATTTGCTAATGTGTAGCTCTTTTCACCAACACTTTTTTTTTCATGTGAGACGACAGCTACACCAACAACGGTTAGGCCTTTTTCTTTTGGACTAATTTTTCAGTTTTTCAGTTCAGTTCAGTTCTCATTATTATTATTATTAATTATTATTATTATTATTAATCTTGATTATTATTATTATTATTATTATTATTCTTGCTGTTGTTGATTAATATTAGTATTACTAATAATATTTATTATATTAATAATAATAATAATTATTATTATCATTAATCGTGATTATCATTATTGTTGTTTTTGTTGATTACTACTATTATTACTAATAATATTTATTATTATGAATTAATAATTTTTTTATGATTAATAATAATCTTTATTATTATTATTGTTATTAGTAATAATAATAATAATATTGATTATTAGTGTTGCTATTGTTGATTAGTATTATTACTACTAATAATACTTATTATATTAGCATAATAATAATTTTTATTATTACTAATAAACTTGATTAATATTATTATTATTATTATTGTTGCTTTTGTTGATTACTATTATTATTACTAATAACATATATTGTATCATTATATTATTATTATTATTATTATTATTTACGCTTAATATATAGTTCATTTCAATCCGATTTCACTTGATTCCGTTCCATTTCATTCGATTGATTCCATCTGGGCCATTCAGATTCTGTTGAGTTGATTCATATCCATTCGAGATCTATTCAATTCCGTTCAATTGGTCGATTGCCTCGATTCATTCAAATTCTAAAGAATGCAGTCTTAGTCCTTTATTTTTTCGTTGTTACTTTTTTCACAACATTTAGAATCCCCAAAATTAGGTAGCTGTTTGTCATGCCCCACCTTAAGGCAGCAGGTATCGAACAACATCCGGCCGAAGCCGTGCGGACGGGCATGCAGCAGGGCCGCGCGCGTACACGGGCCGCGCCAAGCTCACAGAGGACTACCCCCCTATAATAGGCTTAGACGGAAAAAGCCTTGTGACAGCAGTAGACATTAAAAGGCCGAGGAAGCCACTCTTCAGAAAGAAGACCCTAGAAGCTTCAAGATGGAGACCAATCAATTCTAGAAGGTCAAAGAGGGTTCCAGAAGGTCAGAAATCGGGTCGTATTTCTACGGGCCGAATCGGGCCTTGGCCGGGCCGGGCCGGGACACTTCGGGCCGGGTCAGGCCGGACGTTCCAGAGAGGTCTAGGGACTCCAAGGAGTCTTCTTAGAATTACCTAGAATTGTATATATCATTCTAGATGATGACATTCTTGTAAATACTTGGAATAATAATGTTTTGTTGGTAATTTGCTAGACTAGGAGGATTAGTATAAATACCCCTCCTTGGGGCTCATTTGTAACTCACTCTTGAGAAATCTGATTTGTTATAGTGCAATAAGAGAAAACCTTCCCCAAGCATTTCCTTACTTTCCTTCCTAGCAGTCTTGTTTATTAATAGGCTTACTACTTAGGCTTGAGACAACCTAAGAGTACCGCAGGGTGAGGACTTAGCGAGGCGCAAGTATAACCCCGTGACAGTTGGTATCGGAGCCAAGGTTGAGACAACCAAGGCGGATTTTCGAAGATTGCTAGCTGATCGTGTAAGGAATAAGATGGCACAATCATCCGACGTTACCCAACCCAACACTCAGGCCGAGAAGACCAAGAAGGGCAGAGACAAGTCTGTCGACCGAATTGCTGCCATGGACAGCCGAGTGACTCGACTGGAGGAGGTCTATGATGAGGTTGCGAAGAGGGTGGATGACTTAGAAAAAGCTGGTGAGGAGATACACAACCAGGTTTTTTCTACTATCAATGCTTGTGATGGGGACATGAAGCAAGAGTTGGCCGATTTTCGGGCCATGATCTTGGCCATGCAAGAGGGCATGGAGGTTCTCAAGACGGAGATGGCAACAGTGAAGAGGGCGATTGCCAATGGAGAACATGTGGGTGCGACACCCACATGAATTGACATCCCAAGGCCTGGGAAGTTCAACGGATCAAGAAACGCCAAGGAGATTGACAATTTCTTACGGAACCTGGAGCAGTACTTTGGTGCCTCAAACATTCGAGATTATGACACCAAGTTGCGGACATCGCCCTTGTACTTAGCCGACACAGCCGTACTATGGTGGCGGACCAAGCAGGCTGACTTTGAGAGCAGTGCGTGCAGGATGGCTTCCTGGGAAGACTTCAAGGCCGAATTGAAGAAGCAAATCTATCCCGAGAATGTGGAGTTCGAGGCTCGGGGCAGGCTAAAGAGACTTAGCCACACTCGTACTATCAAAGACTATGTCAAGGAGTTCCAAGAAATTGTACTGGAGATACCAAGCTTGATGGCGACCGACAAGCTATTTGCATTTATGGACGGACTCAAGCCTTTTGCAAGGCAAGAGTTAGAAAGGCGCAATGTTCAGGACATGGCGACTGCCATTGCTGTGGCCGAGGGCTTAAGGGAGTTGAAAACCAGCGATAAGCCAAGGACTTTCCGCACAGATAAAGGCAAAGGTGTGGGAGACCGCCCATCAAGGTTTAGGCCAAACAAATACTCGGGCAAGCAACCAGTGGATGAGAACGATAAGCCGAGAGGTTGTCACATTTGTCATAGTACCTCTCACATGAAGTACGATTGCCCATTTCGTAGGAAGAAGGTCGCAGCCATTCAAGAGACCACGGAGACCGAGGTTGCGGATGGTGCGCACATGGGCTAATTGAGTTTGCTCAATGCTGTCAAAGTCGTTGTGGAGCCGGCGAAGGGACCCAGAAAGGGGTCTATGTTCGTGGATGCGTTGATCGGAGGCACACACATCAAAGCCTTAGTGGATACAGGAGCTACGCACAACTTCATGCGGGATGGCGTAGCCAAAGCATTACGACTTACCGTCACTCCAACAAATGGATCGATCAAGACAGTGAACACCCATGCTAAACCGGTGACCTGCGAATCACGAGGAGTGAAAGCAAAGATAGGTGACTGGCAGGGAATGATCACCTTCACTGTAGTGACCATCGATGACTACGATTTGGTTCTTGGGTTACAATGGTTCGATCAGGTACGGGCTTGCATTCTTCCATTTTCAGATTCCTTAGTCATTTTGGACTCCGACAGGACACAGGCCATTCTGGCCAAGAGGGAAGCAAAGGGGACAAGCACCCTTTCATCCATACAACTTAGTCGAGGACTTCGGAAGCAGGAAGAGACCTTCGCTGCATTTTACGTTCCTGATGATGGAGATGATCTTGAAGGGAAGGATGTACCAAAGGAAGTTCAAGCCATTTTGGAGGAGTTCCAGGACGTGATGCCCGCAGAACTACCTAAGAAGTTGCCGCCCAGACAGGATGTGGACCACAAAATTGAACTTATTTTCGATGCGAAGCCACCTTCAAGGACACCCTATAGGATGTCACCACCTGAACTCAAGGAGCTGAAGAAACAATTGAAAGAGTTGCTGGATTCCAAGATGATCCAACCATCCAAATCTACTTATGGATCCCCTGTTTTGTTCCAGAAGAAGCATGATGGATCCTTACGTATGTGCGTGGACTATAGGGCACTCAACAAACTAACGGTTCGCAACAAGTATCCCATTCCACTCATTGGAGAGTTGTTCGACCAACTGGGAGGTGCCAAATACTTTTCAAAGATCGACCTAAGATCCGGATATTGGCAGGTCCGGATAGCCGAAGGAGACGAACCCAAGACAGCCATGGCAACCAGGTATGGATTGTTTGATTTTCTTGTGATGCCATTCGGGCTTACAAACGCCCCAACGACCTTTTGCACATTGATGAACAAGGTATTTCAGCCACACACAGACAAGTTTGTTGTCGTTTATTTGGACGATATTGTCATTTACTCATCATCAATGGGGGAGCATGTAGAACACTTGCGACAGGTGTTCCAGGCATTGAGGGACAATGAACTCTATGCGAAGTTGGAGAAGTGCACGTTCGCCCAACAGGAAGTGACTTTTCTGGGGCATCGTATCAAAGATGGCCGCATTATGATGGACGAGGCCAAAGTGAAAGCCGTTCGAGATTGGGAACCGCCAACCAGCGTAACCCAACTCTGATCATTTCTGGGACTCGTGAACTACTACCGGAATTTATCGAGGGATACTCTCGGATAGTAGCACCATTAACGGACCTATTGAAGAAGGACCACAAATGGGAGTGGACGGATAAGTGCCGAGAGGCCTTTGAGCGACTCAAAGGCGAAGTGATGAAGCAGCCAGTTCTTGCCTTGCCAGACCATGCCAAGGCCTATGAGGTTCAGACCGATGCATCTGATTATGCCATCGGAGGAGTATTGATGCAACTAGGACATCCCGTTGCCTATGAGAGCAGAAAATTGAATGATACCGAGAGACGGTACTCGGTACACGAGAAGGAAATGACCGCCGTGGTACATTGCCTTAGGGCTTGGAGGCATTATTTACTTGGAAGCAAGTTTGTGGTACGAACAAACAACGTAGCCACAAGTTATTTTCAAACCCAGAAGAAGCTCACGCCAAAACAAGCAAGATGGCAGGAATTCCCAGCTGAGTTCGATTATACTCTGGAGTATAAGCCTGGAGTACTTAACCGAGTACCCATTGCATTAAGCCGGAAGGCCGAGCTTGCAGCCTTGACCAAGGCCGAGGGAAGCATCAAGGACCGCATACGCGAGGGACTGAGACAGGACCCTTTCGCAGAAAACATCATGCAACTTGCCAGGAGCGGCAACACAAGACGGTTCTGGGAACGAGACAAGCTACTCTTTACCAAAGGCAATCGTTTGTACGTGCCCAAATGGGGAAACTTACGGAGGGACATCATGAAGGAATGCCACGATACACTATGGGCTGGACACCCAAGTATGCACCGTACAATGGCTTTAATTGACGATTCTTACTTTTCGCCCAGGATGCGTGAGGACGTAGAGGCATACGTCCGGACATGTCTTGTATGTCAACAAGACAAGGTGGAGCAACAACAACCTGGTGGAATACTTCAACCATTACCCATACCGGAACATCCTTTTGAAAGCATCTCAATGGACTTTATTACGGCTTTACCTAAATCGGATGGGTACGGGATGATCATAGTCGTGGTGGACAGGTTCTCAAAATACGCAACCTTTATTCCAGCACCGGCGGACGTAACGGCTCTGGAGACGGCCAAGTTATTCTTAAAGCATGTGGTAAAACATTGGGGCATTCCAAGGACAATCGTGAGTGAATGAGACCCACGTTTCACAGGGAAGTTTTGGTCCGGACTTTTCAAGCTATTGGGCTCGAATTAAGCATTCTCAACAAGTTTCCACCCACAGACGGATGGGCAGACAGAACGAGTTAACGCACTGCTTGAGTGCTACTTGCGGCACTATGTGAGTGCCAATCAACGGGATTGGGCCAAACTCTTAGACACGGTCCAATTCTCATACAATTTGCAGAAGAGTGAATCAACCGGACGCAGTCCATTCGAGCTTGCCACAGGGAGACAACCGGCGACAACGAATAACATTGCCACCAGATACTCGGGACAGAGTCCCGCAGCTTATACCTTTGCTAAGTCATTACAGGAGGAATCAGACTTGGCTCGAGCATCATTGGACAAGGCAGCCAAGAAGATGAAGAAATGGGCCGATCTCAAGCGACGAGTGGTCGGGTTCAATGAAGGCGACTTAGTTATGGTGAAACTTCTTCCGCATCAATTTAAAGCATTTCGGGCTGTGCACAAGGGACTTATCCGTAGATACGAGGGACCCTACAAGATCGAGCGGCGTATTGGAACAGTTTCATATCGAGTGGAACTTCCACCGAAGATGAAGATACACCCGGTCTTTCATGTTAGCCAACTGAAGCCTTACCATCAGGACATGGAGGATCCGGGCCGAGCTCAGTCACATCGAGCACCTACTGCCGTGATTACTTCCTTCGACAAGGAAGTAGCTGAGATCATTTCGCATCGGGACGCTCGACGAAGGGGCATGGCCCCATACACCGAATACTTTGTGCATTGGAAGGGACTCCCAGACGCTGAAAATAGCTGGGAACATGAGGATCACCTATGGCAATTCCGACAGAAGATTGAAGAATATCGGGACAGCATCGTGCCGAGGACGGTCACGACTTTGGTGGGGGAGAATGTCACGCCCCACCTTAAGGCAGCAGGTATCGAACAACATCCGGCCGAAGCCGTGCGGACGGGCGCGCAGCAGGGCCGCGCGCGTGCACGGGCCGCGCCAAGCTCACAGAGGACTACTCCCCCTATAATAGGCTTAGACGGAAAAAGCCTTGTGACAGCACTAGACATTAAAAAGCCGAGGAACCCACTCTTCAGAAAGAAGACCCTAGAAGCTTCAAGATGGAGACAAATCAATTCCAGAAGGTCAAAGAGGGTTCCAGAAGGTCAGAAATCGGGTCGGATTGCTACGGGCCGAATCGGGCCTTGGCCGGGCCGGGCCGGGACACTTCGGGCCAGGTCGGGCCTGACGTTCCAGAGAGGTCTAGGGACTCCAAGGAGTCTTCTTAGAATTACCTAGAATTGTATAGATCATTCTAGATGATGGCATTCTTGTAAATACTTGGAATAGTAATTTTTATTGGTAATTTGCTAGACTAGGAGGATTAGTATAAATACCCCTCCTTGGGGCTCATTTATCTGATTTGCTACAGTATAATAAGAGAAAACCTTCCCCAAACATTTCCTTACTTTCCTTCCTAGCAGTCTTGTTTATTAATAGGCGTACTACTTAGGCTTGAGACAACCTAAGAGTGCCGCACGGTGAGGACTTAGCGAGGCGCAAGTATAACCCCGTAACAGGCTGCTCAACACCTCTTTTTTTTCTTTCAACTAGCCTCCCTTTCAGAACGATAATGCATGCGGTAAGCCCAAAAAATTCAACGACCAATGAAATTATTTTCAGAAAAAAGAAATAACGAACAAGTATAAAAGACAAGTGAATTTTTTAATTGCAATCTTCCTTCCTGGCTTTCTTGGGGGTGTAAACGAGACGAGACAACTCGCGAGCTACTTGAGATCGACTCGGTCAAAACTCAGTCGAAACTCGACTCGAGTCGGCTCGACTCAAACTCGAGCTCGACTCGATATTCTAACGAGTCGAGTCGAGCTATCCAATACTCGACTCGATAAGCTCGTGAGATACTCAATTTTTTTATATATAATTAGTTTTATAATATTTTTGTAAAATATGATGTAGTAAATTTATTAGTTTCCTTGTATGTAGTATAAATTCGTATGTAGTATAAATTAATTATTTAACATCTAAAAAAAATCAGATAATCATATTTAAATTTTAAAGTCAAGTTGTCAACAGAAAAAACATTGATAATTAAATACTATTTTTTAAATATTTATATCTAATGGAATTTAAACCTTGTGTGTTCCTCAAGTTTTGACTAAAAAAGAAGGGTGTTTTGAGGAAGATGAAATGACATAGACAATCTAGTATGTTGTTGCCCAAAATATTTATCCGAAGATTAATATTGCTGGAAGACGGACAACAAACAACAATTGCGGGAGCACTTCCGAGAGAAGATAAATAAGACAAGATTTGCCGGGTTTGTTAGGCCCGGGCTTGAATGCTCTCGCGAGATGTTATTAATACAAATATTCGTGGATACAAGTATTAATGAGAGAAATCTAAATACAATGAGTGTAAAAAGACTCTGTTGATCCGGCTCTTGAGCGAAGCTCGGTGTTCTTCGTCCCGCCGGTAATCTGCTCGAGGAGAAAAGGCCGGGAGAAGTAAGACCGAAAGAAAGCTGTTGCCAAGAGTTGGATGTTTGCCAAGTGCAAGTATTTGCTTCTGTATAGTGTGAAATGCGGGAATGCAAGGAGTTCAGAGAGTCAGAGTCTCGGTCTCGTGCAGAAGAGTTTTTTTGTCCCTTTTACAAGTGCCTGCTGCCTTGTATATATAGAGGTTGAGGGGCCCTGTCCCCTAGTGGGCGATCGCCTTTCGGCATTTAATGTAACGAGGCGATCGTCCTAAAGGGCACGTGGGCTGCCTGCCAAAAGTCCAAAGCTACAGCTGGTGGCCAGCCGTGCGGTCCAATGAGGATCCAAAGACGCGTCCTAAGCACCATCACAGAGGTCCCACTTTGCTACTTTCGGCGGACTTTGTCGATAGGTGACAGTGTAGTCACATGTCTTGTCCGCCAACTCCTTTCGCAGGTCAGGCCATCTTGGTAGGTGAGGTAGGTGACAAGTTTGTCGGCGCCTTTTGTGGGTCTGCACGTGGGGCCGGTTTGAGACTTGGCCTTGCCGACCGGGATGGCCATCGGCCCAGATCGTCATGATGCGGTCGCCTCTAGCTGACACCGAGGATCGTTCTCGCCCGCCATCGAAGGTCGGCAATGGTCGGTCGGCAAGGGTCGGTCGGCAAAGCGCCGAGAGATGATCGCCCATAAGTTTGCCGCGAGTGGTCGCCAGCGCCGAGCGATGATCGTATTGGATGTCGATCGCTCGACACCGGGACTTGTCTGGAACCTTCTACCGGGTCGATTTAGCCGTCCGCTGGCCGAGGCTCGGCCGCACAGTCGCTGCTCGGCAGATCTGCCTTGGCCGCTCGGCAGTAAGTCGGTCGCTCGGCCTCGGAGGCGATCGCCAGTCGGAAGGTGTTAAATCTTGACACAACAATTGCCCCCCAGCTTGCTCCTATGTTGAAGACATGGGGCGAGGTGGTTCTTGCTGGTGATCGCGTCTGGATGAGGACGGGCGATCTGAGCCGACTTAGGACTCGGACTTGGGCTACCATGGTCGATTGGCTTAGCTATCTTTCGGTCTTGTACCTGCAAAAACAACATTGGCCGATCCCCCACGGAAACTTGGTGGTTTCGCTTGCTTGAGGAATCGTGCACAGTCACGGAGATCGATGGACCGACCCCATGACCGTGTCTTGGTGCGCGAAGACAATGAGTGCCTCGTGACTCACTTTATTATGAGGGTCCTCTCATAGCCGCGCCGCCTCGTATTTAAACGAAGGGCGTGCGGTCTCGGTCTAGAGGAGTCCTTGCGCAGGGCAGCGTCGGATGAATCAACTCCACGCCCGCGGCTTGTTAGCTCTGCTTCCACCTCGGCCAGCCATGGAGATGGCCGACCTCGACGGTGTACGTTGAGACGGGGTTGTGGCACGTCGCATTGTCCGGGTTCACCATGTCAGATGATGAACCTTTGAGGGCGAGCGATCGTCTCCACTGATTAATGTTGGAGAGCCCTCAGACTACGCCGGCCTCGTATTTAAACGAAGGGCGGGCGATCTTGGCCGAAAGGGACCTTGCATGGCCGAAGCAGCCGGTTCCATCGACTGCCAGGACCATGGCTTTATGATGTGCGGTGGAGGCGATCTTATGCCTTTAGTCCGTCATGTTATATGCTGGACTGTAGATGGCGATCGTGTCCTCCGGACTGCGGATGATGTAGCGTGATGATCGGCGATCGGGCCGGAAGACTGGCGATCGTCGCTCGGCTGCCGATCGCTTATTCGTAGGTTGATATTGGCGATCGGGCGGGAGATCGTCGTCTGGGTGCCGATCGCGCTGCTCATAGGCTAAGAAGAAACCTTTGCCTGGCCAGAAAATCTGCGGCTCTTGCCCGGAAGGCTGCGTAGGTCGTAGGTTGGGTCTTCGTAAGATGCCTGAACATAGGCGAAAAACCCTGAAAACCTCCTAGGACCGCGTAGAGGGCGGTCTCATCGCTAATGGGCTCGCCATTGAGGATGATTACGTCTACCCGGTCGATGTAGTCCGAGTCGGACTCTTCCTCTCCCTGCTTGATTTGCATCATGCGAAGGGGACCTTCGGGCCGGACGACCCTGGTGGCGAAGTACTCAGTGAAGCCGTGCGCCAGCTCGTTAAAGGAGCCAATGGACCGAGGTGGCAATGAAGTGTACCACCGGTGGGCGAGGTCGTCCAGCGTCAGAGGGAACATTCGGCATCTGGTCGCGTCAGATGCCCCACACCCAGTCATGTAGATGTTAAACTTCCTCAGGTGCACTTGGGGGTCCGATCGCCCCTCGTACACGGGTGTTTGCGGGGGAGCGATCTTATGCTGCACGGGGGCGAGCTCGATGTCGATCGCGAGCGGCTCGCTTGGCCCGGCGATCGTCTTCTTGGCGCCTGCCCTGGATTCCAGGAGCGCCTTCATGTCGTCGAGTTGACGTTGCATCGCAGCCATCGCCGTGGCTTGGTCGCTTGCCGATCGGCTTTGGGAGCAGGAGCCTAGGCGATCGTGTACCGATCTCCGGGCTCCGCTACCGCCGACCTCGGCAATTTGGCGAGGGGGAGCCAGACGGCTAGGCTGCCTTCTGGGAGTCGGGTAGGCCGAGCTCCTGGTGACGGACTCAAACTCCGTCGTCTCGTAGCTGGGGCCGGACTGCCCCGGTAGCCAGGTCGGGTCACTGCCCAGGCGATCGAAGACAGAGGTGCCCCGGCTGGCGAGCGCCTCTTCCTGCGGACGGGAGCCTCCTGGCGATCGCTCGGCCAGTAGTGCCTTGAGCTTCCGCTTGATCTTTCGGCGAGAGACCGGGGGGGCGGTAGCTGGAGGCGCGTCGAGAGCACTCCGTCGCTCCTGTAGGACGGCCAGGGCCCCTTCGATCTGTTCCTTGGTTCGGAACCGATCGAGCGAGAGGCTTGGGCCGCCGTCCAGGGACGGGATCGAGCGTCTCTGACCGCGGCGGCTACCTTCCACCATCGGCTGTGGCTCGGACTGGGACGGAACAGGGGGTTTGGCCGGCTGGTCAGCGGCTTTCTTCGACGCGGAGGCGGAAGACATGATTTCTGAAGGATTTCTTTGAAGTGCAGTAAGTGTCACTTCAAGTATCTGCCCCGAGAACAGTGAGTGTTCTTCGGGACGGTAGGTGTAAAAAATCGAGGGTTGGATCCCCTTCCTCTAGCGCCAATTGTTGTTGCCCAAAATATTTATCCGAAGATTAATATTGCTGGAAGACGGACAACAAACAACAATTGCGGGAGCACTTCCGAGAGAAGATAAATAAGACAAGATTTGTCGGGTTTGTTAGGCCCGGGCTTGAATGCTCTCGCGAGATGTTATTAATACAAATATTCGTGGATACAAGTATTAATGAGAGAAATCTAAATACAATGAGTGTAAAAAGACTCTGTTGATCCGGCTCTTGAGCGAAGCTCGGTGTTCTTCGTCCCGCCGGTAATCTGCTCGAGGAGAAAAGGCCGGGAGAAGTAAGACCGAAAGAAAGCTGTTGCCAAGAGTTGGATGTTTGCCAAGTGCAAGTATTTGCTTCTGTATAGTGTGAAATGCGGGAATGCAAGGAGTTCAGAGAGTCAGAGTCTCGGTCTCGTGCAGAAGAGTTTTTTTGTCCCTTTTACAAGTGCCTGCTGCCTTGTATATATAGAGGCTGAGGGGCCCTGTCCCCTAGTGGGCGATCGCCTTTCGGCATTTAATGTAACGGGGCGATCGTCCTAAAGGGCACGTGGGCTACCTGCCAAAAGTCCAAAGCTACAGCTGGTGTCCAGCCGTGCGGTCCAATGAGGATCCAGCACGCGTCCGGAAGCACTGTCACAGGAGGTCCCACTTTGCTACTTTCGGCGGACTTTGTCAGTAGGTGACAGGCTGTAGTCACATGTCTTGTCCGCCAACTCCTTTCGCAGGTCTGGGCCATGCTGGTAGGTGAGGTAGGTGACAAGTTTGTCAGCGCCTTTTGTGGGTCTGCACGTGGGGTCAGTTTTGAGACTTGGCCTTGGCCGACTGGATGGCCATCGGCCCAGATCGTCATGATGCGGTCGCCTCTAGCTGGACACCGAGGATCGTTCTCGGCCCGCCACTGAAGGTCGGCAATGGTCGGTCGGCAAGGGTCGGTCGGCAAAGCGCTGAGAGATGATCGTCCATAAGTTTGCCGCGAGTGGTCGCCGCAGCGCCGAGCGATGATCGTATTGGATGTCGATCGCTCGACACCGGGACTTGTCCTGGGACCTTCGGCTGGTCGATTTAGCTGGTCCGCTGGGCTGAGGCTCGGTCGCCTGGTCGCTGCTCAGCAGATATGCCTTGGCCGCTCGGCAGTAAGTCGGTCGCTCGGCCTCGGAGGCGATCACCAGTCGGAAGGTGTTAAATCTTGACACAACATAGTAAAGAACAATTAATATGCGTCCCACGTTGCTTGGGTATTGGAAAATATAGGAGATAGATTTACTAAAAAAAATTAAGGCTCGAGAAGAAGAATGGCATTATGTAGATGAGCCTCACATTGCATGGAAAATAGGAAATACAGGAGAGTGAGTCACTATATAAACTAAGGCATAAGTAGAAGAAAGGCTACTTTTCTTGGACTTTTGGCTATAAGATCAAGCGTAGCATTTGTTCCTATCGAGCTTGATTCGAGCTTCACATTAAAGGATCGAGCTCAATTCAAGCTTGAGTTTGAGTTTTATTCGAGCTTCAAACGAGTTCGAGCTCGAGTTTAAGAAATTGTCACCGAGTTCGAGTCGAGTTTTGATTTTAACTACTAGTGAGTTTTCGAGTCGAGTTCGAGCTTGGAAAATGGCTAACGAGTTCGAGTCGAGTATACCGATACTCGAGCTCGACTCGAATCATTTACACCCCTAGGCTTTTCTAAATAGTGTTGCTATTTTCGAGTCTCTAATTCACAGAAATACCCCATTAAAGCGAACACAAAACCAAACAATTATCACAGAAAGGCGAAATCTAAGAATCATACATTGAGCTAATTCCAATCAAATATTTCGAACAAGCAAATGATACTAAATACGTATACACTTCTCACCAACTATCCGCAAATAACTTAAGGACAATTTTTACAAATTAAAATCAAAGTGCAAAGAAAACAACTAAAAGACAGCATAAAAAAAACATAAAAAAGTAGAGCACAAAGCAAGTACGGGGAAGGGGAAAGAGTTCACCGGGCTAGTGCCATCGGACCCGATCAAGGAGGTCAAATGAGCAACTTTCCCCTCAAGCTCGCAATGTCCAGCACCTCTATCCAGCATCCCAGCTCTATCTCAATACTAGTACCTGTCGGTCGACTAGAGCTCGCCTCCGCTCGAGGAGTAGGCATCGGTGTCTCACCCGATGGAATGGTCGGGAGGTGTGCATGCAACATCTTCGAATTTTCTTCATTCATCAGCGCGGTATACTCGGGATTTGGTAACATGATCAACTCTCTCTCAGACATCTTCCAATTAAAGTACCGCCCAATTTTATCTTACACCCCCATTTCCGTGAGAAGATTATTGTCCAATCGTTCAATTTTTCCAACCGTGAACCGATTGTCAGATCGAGTCCAAATTCTGAGAATGGCTGTCACAGATCCGCCCATCACATTTGGGTTTTTATTTTCATTTTCACCTAATAGCGAGTAACAAATTTCCTTGATACACCTCACTTTTTTCCCGACAACATAGCATACAACATTTTCAATTCAAAAATCTGCACAACATTTCGATTGGTATACCGGCCCGCAATGGTGTATGCCATCAAGAGCTGAACATAAGGAACTACTGGGTTTCGGATTGTGGTTGCCTTTGTCTTACCTACAGATTTCAGATTCGGACAGCAACTCCTCATCCGTATATTCACCTGTCAGAAGAAAAGCTTGGGCAAAGTCCGCCAAAGTCCATGAAAACCCCCTCCCATTTAACCAAAAATAAATCGTTCCTTTTTTAGCAAAATCAAAATCATGGACCGAACTAAAGAACTCGTATGCAAGTTCATCATACACCTTGCAGCAACCGGTCATTATTTTTTCCCAATTCAAGACATTCAGTAAATTCATAACATCGTCATACTGTAACACCCCAATTCTCATATGGGTTATTACACGTCGTAGAACCTTCATCAAGGTCCACCAGGCTAGGACATTCACACAATTTAAAATAATTCAATGACGACAACATTCATAATATAAATAAGGCTGTGGTCTCGGCCAAAATATTTGGTTTAAATACGGAAAACAGATTATAAAACTAATCCATTGCCCATGCAGGGGCCTTCAACAATAATTTAAAAACACAATTACATTTACTTGACTGACTCCGACGAACAATATAGACATAATAAAATAACTATGCAGACTCGAGCCTCATCATCATGCTTGACCATTCTTTGCATGTGCTTCCCGTGCCGGCTCCTCAGACTGCCCGATACCTGAAATGCATGATTTTCACATTAGAAAACATTTAAGAAAACAATATTCCGGAATACTTCATTTTCATCAAGATATGACCATCAAGAAAACCATAGCATCACATTTCATTATCACAAAATCCACACTTGGTAACCCATGACCGTACCCCTTAGTATCGACCCTAGAGGTTCCGTCGAACCGTCCCCAGGTGGAACAACAACAACAACGACACACACACATTTATCACGAATTATCATCTATGCCGAATTTACATTCTATAACATAATGTAACATATGTACTTGCCTTGGTTAATATGACATGAAGAAATGGTGAACGGAGAGGGCTTCAATCCAAACTCACTCCAATATTTTGTTCCTAGCACACAATGGTATTCAATGAACTACAACACTACTGGAATATAAAGAATTACACTAAATTCAACCCTTAGGAACGATTTGTCGGACACTACGAGGACACAATCAATCATAATCGACCAACGATGGAATCAAGGAATTTCAGTCCACAAAACGACAGGGAAAACCAAAGATTACGAGCATACAATCATAATCTAACAACAATCTAGGCTAATTCGATTCAGAATTACGAAATCATCCTAAAGCCCCCAAAATCCCGAAAACTAGGGTTCTACGAAGAATACCTTGATCTGGACGATGAAAGGTGATTGGATGTTGCTAAATCCATACTAAGACTCCAAATTATGAATGTGTGATGGTGTCTGGTGGGAATCCACACAACTCAGTCTACAATCGCCGGAAATCGCTAAGGAAGGAGAAGAAGATAGACGAATTTAACTGCTGCTGTCCTATTTATACTTGCTATGATTAGCGTACGCTATGGACATTCTTAGCGTACGCTATCCTAGGTAATGTGCAGTCCATAGGCTTCTGTCCTCCCCGTTAGCGTATGTTAATGTCAACTTAGCGTGCGCTAACATTCGTGTTAGCGTACGTTAACCTCTGTGTTAGCATACGCTACATGGTTCAGTCCAGAATCACTGAACCTTCTGTCTAATTCCAGAATATTCTGCCTATACGCATTAGCGTACGCAACGAAATAATAACGTACATTAATCGACTCACTAGCGTACGTAATAGAATGTACGACATATGCTAAACAACTCATTCCAGAAGTCAGAACTTACTGTCCAGCCTGATTAGCGCACGTCACACCAAGGCTTAGTGTGCACTAGAAATACCACTTTAGCGCGCGCTAAATACCCCATTAGCGTGCGCTAACTGTTCTGAAACAGTAACACAGTGGTGAATTCTGGTCAGGATATACGCGTCTCGAAAGAATAAAACTGAATAGTTACCAACGAATAATGAAGCATTAATAACAAACAACAACATGCAAGCTCACTCTCCCATCAGAACATATGATTCCAACTATTCGATGGAATGGACAACAATTCCAATAATGGTACCCAAAACTACGAAAAATTACAAAACGGCCTAGACCCTCGAGAACCACGATTCGAGGTCAACTAAAATCTCAGGAAGTCGCAACTTATCCAAAAATATTAAAGAACTCGCAGAAGTAACGAAACGTTAGTTTAGAATGAGATTTACGAGAATCGAGCCGAAACACGGAAAAGTTACTCAATATGTAAATTCTTGTAAAACTACTCCGAAACTCATTCGGATGGCCATGCATGCAGAACAAAATATTTTCAGAATACCAAAGCAATTACAAGCGAGCCATTCAAAATGAAAATACACTAAAAATAGAAATTACTAAAAATAGAAAGTGCAGATATTACACATACAACCCTAAGCGTCCACAAACATCAGTATCCAGGTAGGTGGTAGGAATTGCCTTACACTCGGAAGCTCTCAGTATCTAGTGATCTACCCCGGGGTCCCAAAGTTGATATCATATTGTTCGGCACCCCGAGAAGGCTGGTATGTCTCTGCAACACCCCAAAAGGCGGCTATTACAATGCCGTGGACCCCACACTGGGACCCATCAGGCGATACCAAAATACAGATTTAATATATATTACCTTGTGATACCGAACCACAATAATAGTCATTACTCCGATTAGGAGTTTATAAATAGTATGGCCAATGGCCTTAACGTACAGAGGATCCAAATACAAGTATAAACCATATGGAGATGGAATATACTTCAAATAACAATACAATCGGTCAATAGTTTAAATGAAGCGGAAAATAACATTACACGATTTTCAAGCATAACCGGACAACAAAAGATTTGGCGCCCCTGAACTAGTATCCTTCGAACCCTTCGCCTTCACCATGCTCTTCCCGTGCCTTGCCTTTGCCTCGACCTAAAATACAACACAATTATTTGGCCCAAAACACAGGGTCAGATATACATGATAAATGATTCTCCAGACATTACACAATTCACATATACCAGATCTCAAAGAAACATCCCGACTGTTGAACATACCCCTCGGGCGTATAAACAATCAGTCACAAACCGTCGAACATATCCAATCATAAATGGACTATGAACGACCAAATAATATGGCTCAACATGGACATCACAGTACGCCCAATCCGGAAATGTGTCCGTGCACATGTCCACCCCGTATACGGAATCCAGTATATACATGTGACAATGTACCTAATTAGCCTCACGAACTACGTCTCGTGTACACAGTCCAATACGGAAATATCCACATATGACGATATATGTGCCTGGCTAAAAATCCTACACCATAACCAATCGGCACACATGTATGATTCCAGATATGTCACGATACAACTGTTGGAATATAAAACGCAGCGGAAGCGAGTTGGTGATGGTAATTTAATAAAAGGTTTTATAAACTAACCAACGTAAAAACCGGATCTATTTAGGCTTGTCAACTAATTAACTAAACAGATTAATAAACAATTAAATAAACATATTTACGCACGGGAGTCGGTAATTTTTACCTTTGACGCGATGTGGTAGAATAATCCCCTTTTGGTCGATTTGTCCTTCTTCGTGTTCCTCTCCGATCTTCTTGTATTTCTACCTCAAGATCTTCTAGAGTATATCCCGCCTACGTCCGGATGTCGTGTGGGCAACAATCTACCGGACTACTTGGAGCACTATATGGATCGGCCGAACCTTTCTTCTCAAGAATCTCACGATTTTTGTTCTCTCTATTTTTCTTGAATATTTTGAGTATTTTAGAAAAATATTGTGTTAACCAAATTGTGGAATCCAAGACACAAGTCAAGATCCACAATTAAAACACACACACAAAAATCGATTTCTTGGGCAATGGTAATGGTAGAAAATCGGCCAAGACATATACTCCTTTTATAGGTGTTTTGGGCTACTCTAGGGACCTTAAGGAGGATATGGTAAGGACTCTTAATAGATATCTTCTTCCCATATTAGGACTCTTCCTAATATTAAGACTCTATTAATATCAACTTAGTCTACTAATAAGTTAATATTGCACTTCCTACCAAAATCCCAAATTACGAAATTGGGCTCCTTTTTGAATTAATTATTTTCCGTGTTTAAAATATTCTATGTCCATTAATTAATTTAAGCTACTGACAGCTTTTAATTAATCAATGTATTATACATGAGTATACCACTCGACCTTTATTATTATATCGGAAAATTAATTCCACCTGCAAGGTTTAATATAATAATCCTTTCGAGTGCCTCAAGGGACATGATCAACCCGACTGGTCGGGATACAATTTCTAGCTATAATATTAATTATCATATAGATAATAATATTGCCCAAAATATCGAGCATATTGAGTCAATCATTGTGGCTCTCACCCATGATAAATCAAAGCAATAAATATTAAATATATATAATTAAATATTAATCACTAGAATTAAGAAATAATTATTATCCGAGATGTACGTTCTTCTTATAGTCAGTACAGAAGAATCTATCTCGCCTCGATCCTGTTCAACGTATAATGAATACGCTAATATATGCTAATGGTCAAGACCAACCAGTCTCAAGCATATACTACAACCTCTCACATAACGGTCTAATGTTACATAGGTTGTGAACTAAATATTACTATATAAGGAACCGATAATGTGATCTTCTGTGTGACACTACACACCACATTATCTACAATATAAAGTAAATTAGACTGCATTTGCATAACCATAGCGTGAATAAATATGCAAAACATGTGATAAATGAATTAAATATTCTCATATATAAAGACCGGGAAATTAGGTAATACAAGCATAAAGTATGCTTTGACGTATACAACCCTAACAATCTCCCACTTATACTCAAAGCATGCTTTTGAAGTATACTATCTAGACTATGTCTATCTATCTTCCACTTATACTCAAAGCAATGCTGCCATACATCTCAACCCCATTCCTTCCACATGCCCTTCAAATGATTTTGAGGGCAACCCTTTCGTGAAAGGATCAGCTAGGTTGTCTTCAGATGCTATCTTGGAGACAATTATCTTCCTTCTCTTCACAAAATCTCGAATGATATGATATTTGCGCTTGATATGTTTGCTTGCTTTGTGGGCTCGTGATTCCTTCGAATTTGCAACAGCACCGGTATTATCACAATACAGTGTAATACTCCTGGGCAAATTAGGAATCACCCCCAAATCCTTTAGGAAGTACTTGATCTATACCGCCTCTTTAGCTGCCTCTGAGGCTGCTACATATTCGGCTTCCATGGTAGAGTCCGCTATGCATTTCTGCTTCACACTCCTCCAACTGATGGCTCCACCTCCCAAAGTGAAAACATATCCGTAAGTTGATTTTGACTTTTCTTTGTCCGCACTGAAATCCAAGTCAGTGTAACCCAAAGGACAAAGCGTATCTGATTGATATACAAGCATATGCTCCCTAGTCCTTCTCAGGTACTTGAGTTTATGCTTGACAGCAATCCAATGTCCCGGTCCTGGGTTCGACTGATATCTTGACACCATGCCTACAGCTTGACAGATATCAGGCCTAGTGCAAAGCATAGCATACATGAGGCTTCCCACTGCCGAAGCATAAGGGACCAGCTTCATGTCATCTATCTCCTTCTGTGTCTTAGGACACATAGCCTTAGATAGTTGAATTCCATGTCTGTAAGGTAAGAAACCTTTCTTGGAATTCTCCATGCTAAACCGCTTTAGCACCGTATCGATATAGGATGCCTGAGATAAGCACAACATCTTTTTCTTGCGATCTCGAAAGATCTTAATACCAAGGATGTGTCCAGCTTCTCCCAAATCCTTCATATCGAATCGCTCGTATAGCCATACCCTTACGTCGATAATACCTTCACATTGTTTCCAATTAGAAGTATATCATCTACGTATAGTACAAGAAACACCAAAGACGTTTCCATCACACTTTTTGTATACACAAACCTCACTAGGACACTGTTCAAAACCATACGATTGAATGACCTCATCAAATCGCATGTTCCAAGACCTTGATGCTTGCTTAAGACCATAAATGGCTCTCTTAAGCTTGCACACTAAGTGCTCCTGACCTTCAGCAATGAATCCTTCAGGTTGGCGCATATAGATTTCCTTATCAAGACTCCCGTTCAAGAACGCAGTCTTGACATCCATCTGCCAAATCTCCATATCAAAATGCGCAGCTATAGCTAAGAGAATCCGGATCGATTTAAGCATGGCTACTGGCGAAAAGGTTTCATCGTAGTCGATGCCCTCTTTATGAGTGTAACCTTTCGCAACAAGCCTTGCTTTGTAGGTTTCAACCTTCCCTTTCGATCCTCTCTTACGCTTGTAGACCCACTTACTTCCAATGGGTTTTACCCCATTGGGTAGTTCTACTAGCTCCCACACTTGGTTAGAATCCATAGATCCCATTTCGGATTCTATTGCTGTTTTCCAGGATTTAGCATCCTTGTCTTGAACTGCTTGTTTGTACGTACATGGATCCATTTCATCCTGGTCCGGGGAGTGGTCCGAAGATGCTCCCACGCCGATGAAACGTTCGGGTTGACGAACAACCCTCCCACTATGACGAGGCGTGTCCTTAGTTTGCGTATCCACAATAGTGTCGATACGTGGTACACTAGGTGTTTGCACAATTGGTATTGTCGAAATCTCGCCCCTAAGTTCTTCTAGAATGACCTCACTCCTAGGCTTGTGGCTTATCACATAGTCCTCCTCTAAGAACCGGGCATTGGTGCTAACAATGACCTTCTGGTCTTTAGGACTGTAGAATAAGCTACCCTTCGTTCCCTTAGGATATCCTACAAACACTGCATTTACTGCACGAGATGCCAACTTATCAGCTTCCTTATTCAGCACGTGTGCTGGAGAACCCCAAATCCGAACATGTCCTAGACTGGGCTTGCGCCCATTCCACAGTTCTGTGGGTGTTTTTGAAACTGATTTCGAAGGCACCAAGTTAAGAATGTACGCCGCTGTTTCCAAGGCGTATCCCCAAAATGAAATAGGCAAATCAGAATAAATCATCATTGACCTAACCATCTCTAATAAAGTACGATTCCTTCGTTCAGCAACACCATTTTGTTGTGGTGTACCAGGCGCTGTGAGCTGGGAAGTAATCCCCTCATGTGCCAAGAAATCCAAAAACTCTCCACTAAGGTATTCGCCACCACGATCAGATCGTAGTGACTTGATACTCTGCCCATGACGCCTCCGTTTGACCTTGAATTCTTTGAACTTATCAAAAGATTCAGACTTACGTCGCATCAAATAGATGTATCCATATCTCGAATAATCATCTATAAACGTGATGAAGTATTCGAAACCACCCTTAGCCTGGATGTTTATTGGACCACATACATCGGTATGAACCAATTCCAACACCTTTTGTGCACGATTTCCTTTGCTTTGAAAAGCCCTTTTAGTCATTTTACCTTCCAGGCAGGATTCGCAGGTTGGAAATGACTCAACTTGGAGCGAATCCAATGGGCCATCGCTCACCAATCTTTGAATCCTTCTAAGGTTAATATGACCCAATCGTAACTGCCACAAATATGTTGGATTTATGCTCGAAAATTCCTTTCTTTTATTAGGATTAGTCAAAGAATTAAGCGATTTATAATTATACAAGGGAGCTGGTGCAGCATTGTTGATGTAAAGTTCTTCATTATAAGTACTCCCGCAAATATATTCACCATTTCTTTTAATGATTGCATTATATTCAAAAGAAACTGAATATCCATCACGACGCAATTTAGAAACTGAAATCAAATTCATTCTAAAATCGGGTACTAATAATACATTATTAAGAACTAAAATCTTATCATCAACTTTTAGCTGCACGACTCCCACTGCAACAGCCTTCAGCCTGGAATAGTCGCCCCAGCTTATTGTAATCTCATCCGCACTAAGTGCCTTGGTTACTTGGAACCCCTGCGAGTCATAACAAACATGATCAGTGGATCCCGAATCCACTATCCACGAAGTGATGGAACAGGCAGCCAAACATGTTTTGACTACTAGTGCATGAGACATACCTTTCTTAGGGCAGTCACTCTTGAAATGTCCTTTCAGACCGCAGTTGAAGCACTTGCCCTTCAGATTTTTGTTCGCTTCCGGCTGAGGAGACTTTGACTGAGGAGCCTTGCCCTTAGCTTTGAAGGTCGCCACTTGCTTCTAGCCAACATGATTTTTCTTCTTTCCCCATTTGGGTTTTGAAGAAGCAGCACCGGTTGTCGCAAGAATTTGATGATAACCTTGTTTGAAGAGACCTTCGGCAGATTGAAGCTCTGTCAGAAGTTCCGCCAATGTGTAAGTCCTACGATTCATATTGTAGTTTATACGGAACTGCTCAAAGCTTCTTGGTAAACTGCCCAAGATAATATCGACCTGCGATTCCGCATCGATAGTGGCCCCCAGTATGCTCAATTCGTTCAAATGAGACATCATTTTAAGAACGTGATCCCTTACTGGGGTCCCTTCAGACATCTGAGTTGTCATCAAAACCCTCATCACATTTTGCCTAGCCGCCCGGTTCTGATGACTAAACATCTCAGTGAGATTTTTCATCATTTCCGCGGCCGAGCCCATCGTCTGATGCTGATGCTGCAATACATTTGTCAATGAAGCCGAAATGTAACAGCGAGCCATCTCATCAAACTTTTTCTATTTCCGGAATTCAGCCAACTCTTCAGGAGTGGCATCCGGTTCTGGTTCCAAAGGACTCTCCTCAGTTAAAACAAACTTATGCCCCTCGGCAGTCAAGACAATATCAAGATTTCTTTTCCAGTCGGCAAAGTTAGTGCCATCAAGTTTGTTTTCTTTGAGAATAACAGCCAGTGGATTAAAAGACATCTGAGAATAAAATTAAAACACCATTCATCACATAATTCGACGCAAAATATATTGAAAAAACCTTAAAACAATATATATGCAATCAACCAACACCTTGAAAAACCGCACATGCAAGTCACGATAGTGTGGACGTTTACATATACTTTTCAAGTAGATTTTGACGTCTTTAATTTTACTATCTAGCCAAGACACATTTTGACAAGTAAAATTAATAGTTGGTTCCTCTTGGCCATGTATTTAATTAACATAGACTCCGATGGGGAGCTTATTAATTAATACATCTAAGTGAACACCATAATTTAACAAACTTTAGAATATTATTTAATGATAATAGTCCTACAGATGGAGATGTCCTATCATAAAAAATAATATTCACCTTTTTGTTATCAAATTTGAAGTTTAAAACCAGTGAGCCAATAATTTAGCACATCCGATGTGGAGGAAGACTCTAATGTCAACGCGCATGCTAATTATTTCACAATTTAAACCAATTATGGAGGCCAATTTGATTTTGAAAAATCAATTTTAAAATCACTTAGTTATTTTGAAAAAATAAGGTTTTTAATTTTCTCGTCCTAACATGCAAGGAGACATATCACGCATACATCCACACATGCCATACATCAAAACAATATAAACCAACAAATATTAAAATTGGACAATTATATCCAATTATCATGGCTTATTATTCCTCGTTTTGAATAACGAGAAAATCTTCGGCTCGTTTGCTCCCATTGCTTCAAGCATCTCGCGGAAAAACGAATTGAATGACCCGAACCGCATTTAATTGACTCGCGCCGTTGCCCGACGCCCATTTGCCCGTGCCCACTCATTGCCGGTGGCCGAGCCGCTGTGGTGGCCGACTCACGGCCGAGCTCGCTGGCGGTGGCCCGGCTGCCTTGGTGGCCGAGCTCGGCCTTTGGTGGCCGAAGTTTCTTCTTTGGTGGACGAGTCCCGATCGGCATCTTTGCCGGCCTTGGCTTGCGCCTCGACGGACTCCTCTTCGCTACTGACTTCTTTTTCTTTCGTACTTTGAGTGTTCCAACTCGATTACAATTTTATTCAAAATAAAATACATCGAATTTACATCAAATTACAAGAAAAATAAATCCTATTCTACCCGTGGATTTTCTCACGGGAAAAACTTATGCATGCCACAAAATGGGCCAAATTACCAAAACGCGTAAATAAATAAAAAAAATATCACATAGCCATGATAATTGGATCATATTTTCCTGCAAGACAAATTCTAGCAAAATATTCCAAAAAATCATGCTATACGAATATTTATTTGCTAGCATATTAATCACCAAATTAATTAAAATGAACAGAACCTAAAGACCGTCTCCGATACCAATTGTTGGAATATAAAACGCAGCGGAAGCGAGTTGGTGATGGTAATTTAATAAAAGGTTTTATAAACTAACCAACGTAAAAACCGGATCTATTTAGGCTTGTCAACTAATTAACTAAACAGATTAATAAATAATTAAATAAACAAATTTACGCACGGGAGTCGGTAATTTTTACCTTTGACGCGAAGTGGTAGAATAATCCCCTTTTGGTCGATTTGTCCTTCTTCGTGTTCCTCTCCGATCTTCTTGTATTTCTACCTCAAGATATTCTAGGGTATATCCCGCCTACGTCCGGATTTCGTGTGGGCAACAATCTACCGGACTACTTGGAGCACTATATGGATCGGCCGAACCTTTCTTCTCAAGAATCTCACGATTTTTGTTCTCTCTATTTTTCGTGAATATTTTGAGTATTTTAGAAAAATATTGTGTTAACCAAATTGTGGAATTCAAGACACAAGTCAAGATCCACAATTAAAACACACACACAAAAATCGATTTCTTGGGCAATGGTAATGGTAGAAAATCGGCCAAGACATATACTCCTTTTATAGGTGTTTTGGGCTACTCTAGGGACCTTAAGGAGGATATGGTAAGGACTCTTAATAGATATCTTCTTCCCATATTAGGACTCTTCCTAATATTAAGACTCTATTAATATCAACTTAGTCCACTAATAAGTTAATATTGCACTTCCTACCAAAATTCCAAATTACGAAATTGGGCTCCTTTTTGAATTAATTATTTCCCGTGTTTAAGATATTCCATGTCCATCAATTAATTTAAGCTACTGACAGCTTTTAATTAATCAATGTATTATACATGAGTATACCACTCGACCTTTATTATTATATCGGAAAATTAATTCCACCTGCAGGGTTTAATATAATAATCCTTTCGAGTGCCTCAAGGGACATGATCAACCCGACTGGTCGGGACACGATTTCTAGCTATAATATTAATTATAATATAGATAATAATATTGCCCAAAATATCGAGCATATTGAGTCAATCATTGTGGCTCTCACCCATGATAAATCAAAGCAATAAATATTAAATATATATAATTAAATATTAATCACTAGAATTAAGAAATAATAATTATCCGAGATGTACGTTCTTCTTATAGTCAGTACAGAAGAATCTATCTCGCCTCGATCCTGTTCAACGTATAACGAATACGCTAATATATGCTAATGGTCAAGACCAACCAATCTCAAGCATATACTACAACCTCTCACATAACGGTCTAATGTTACATAGGTTGTGAACTAAATATTACTATATAAGGAACCGATAATGTGATCTTCTGTGTGACACTACACACCACATTATCTACAATATAAAGTAAATTAGACTGCATTTGCATAACCATAGCGTGAATAAATATGCAAAACATGTGATAAATGAATTAAATATTCTCATAGATAAAGACCGGGAAATTAGGTAATACAAGCATAAAGTATGCTTTGACGTATACAACCCTAACAACAACATGACAACGAATTCAATAAATCACATATCCGATTAAGGATCAAGAAACTCACCAAAGTGACAATAAGGATCAACAAGATCAACGATTCAAAGGTAATGAACATGGGAATGCAATCCCATGATGAAAAATGGAACTAAAGAGATAAATTCACCACTAGAAGGGGGGTTGAATAGTGGTGATGCGGAATACCGAAATTTCTTGCGAGTAAATAGAAAATAGTGCGGAATTTAAAGACTCAAGAATTTATAGAGGTTCGGCAACTTGCCTACGTCCTCTCTCCGACTTTCTTTTTCTATTGGCTTAAGAAAAACCACAATCTTAACTCATCTTCTATCGGTCCGAGTTCACAACCGTTACAATCGCTTGTCTTCTATCGGTCCAAGCTCAACCTTTCCCTCAATATAAATGATTGTTTATCTAGTGTTCTATAGGAACTAGATAATCCTCACTATACGAATATGGGAGTATAATCCTAACAATGCCGGATCAAAGATCCTAATAACACCGGATTAGTGACTCTTGATTCATTTCTTTTACGCTCAAGTGTAAGTGATGCAACACTTACAACCAAATGAAAGAATACAAAGAATAATAGATATTACAATGAAAATCACTCTTGTATCTTTCTTTTCTCACAACTTGTAATGCAATAAAAGATATAAAACTGAGCTCAAGAATGCTTTGATTGCTTGTACGCTTGTATGCTTGAATGCTTGAAGTTGTGTAATTGATACCCAAGTCCTTCGGGTATTTATAGGTGTGAGACATCCTTCAAATGCTGAAAAACATACTATTAGCGTGCGCTAATAGTGTTCTGTAGCGTGCGCTATCGGTTTTTGACTTGGAATCTCTGAACGGCCACAAATACTGTTGCAACGGTAAAATACCATGTCTAGCGTGCGCTAGTAATGTAACGGTAGCGTGCGTTAACGTCTGGTCAACTAGTCTTCGATCTTGACTTTGACAATGTCCGATTTTCTCTCCAACGACTCTTTATCCAACGGCTAGATTTATGATTAACGTGCGCTAGCAAGTATGCATAGCGTGCGCTAGCATTAATTAAATCCAACTTTTCCAGATTTTCCAGATCTGCATTGACTCTTGCCTTCCAACAGTAGAAAATCAAACGGTAATATGCTGACTCCTTTTAGCGTGCGCTAATGCCTATACCTTAGCGTGCGCTACTGATTTCTTTCATTAACGTACGTTACCTTGTGTAGCGTACGTAAAGGCCTTAACGAATTGAGTCCAGTAGCTACTGGACTACTGACCGTAATATTGGTAGCGTGTGCTAGAGATGAGCTGTAACGTGCGCTATATCCTTGCTTTAGCGTACGTAAAATGATATGAGTAGCGTGCGCAACATCCAGTTCTGATTTCCTTCCAAACTTCACTGACCTCTGGAATAATACGATAGCGTGCGTTATTTTTACTGTATAGCGTGCGCTAACTGTAGTTACTTAACGTGCGCTAACATTGAATAGCTTGCGTGCGCTATCGATCAGGCGACTTCACTTGGCTGCAGCTGACTTGTCTGGGCTGAATATGAATATCCCGATAGCGTGCGCTACTATATGATGAGTAGCGTGCGCTAGCTTTATTTAGCTCCTTCAAAATATTATCGAGCCGAGATTGATCTAATTAAATGTTTTGAATGTAATAATCATCAAAATACATTTTGACTCAACAATCTCCCCCTTTTTGATGATGTCAAAACATTTAATCAATACCTGCAAAAACATTTTTAAATGATTCGAATCAAGGTAAACTTGTTCGATATATTAGTATATTTTGGTTTTTGGAGTATTCTCCCCCTTTTTGACATAAACAAAAAGGAACTCCCCCTGAATTGTTGCATTATAACAAATATCAATGAAAATACCATTATTCAAAGCGAAATTACGTAAACAGAAATAACAAATGCCAAATGAAGTGAAATGCGAATTTCATTAAGATAAAATGCAAGTAATACAACGAGTTTTCATGACATGAAACATATAGATGATTCGAACAACAAGTTTCTACAACCAAACATCATAAATCCTCAAATCTAAGGGTCGGAAGAAGACGAAGGGAAAGGGAACGAAGGGTGTGTGAAACGGATGAACTCAGATATCAACCCGCGCACTTCCCGGACTTCCGAACGCAGAGCCCGAACATCCTCTCGAATCTCAGCCTGAGAGGTCTCGATGCCCCGCATCCGAGCACAAAGGTCGCTTTCCTCTTCCTCCGAAACGACATCTCTCATTGGGCATTTTCCTTTTGTCTTCGGATGACGAACAAAAGACTTGGATTGCAGCTCCTTAAGCGTGTGGGGTCCTCGGTGCGTGACTTGCTCGGTCGGTGTAGGCATCCGTGTCCCCTTCGGCACTTGGTCATCATCCCGGAGATATGGAAACAATACCCAGCCTCGATTGAAAGTCTCGACATAGTGCATGGCCTTGAGGGTTATGTCACTTATCTCGTGTCCCCGAGACACTGGAACGTGTGCCTCATTAGACAGGTCAACACGAAAATGTCGAAGAATCACCGTAAGAATTGACCCAAATGGAAGTCCAGATTTCCTGGTTCTCGACATATAGTTTTTTGACCGAAAAGACTCCCCTTTAGCTTTCATCTAGCTTATCACAATCCCAGTGAAATACACTCGATCATCCTTCAGCACCCTATACACGACATTCTTATCAACACCGACTAGCTTGTGTTGGGTGTTGACTTTTGGCATTAAGCATTTTGTTAAAGCGGCCAACAACAAGCGAATGTGTATACCGAAATCATTGTTCTCGAAAACGTCATCCGTGACTTCGATGACCGTTTTCGAACACAGAAAATCACCAATCTCTCTCTCGGACACCATAGATTCCTCAACAATGTTTTTCCCACAACAATCAAACCCGTCTTTCGATAACCCAAACAACTCGTGAAGAATTTCCGAAGAAACCTTCACCATAGTTCCGTTCACGAGGCTTTCGAGCACGAAACCTCCATTATTACCACTTTCACCAAGATGCAAATTCGCATAAAATTGATGAACACACTCAGGGTACACAATTTCCTTGCACTCAACAAAACGTGCAATACCCAAAGCCTCAAAGAAGTCGCGAATGCTTACCTTGACCCGTTCAAGGCTGCTAAAGTTGAAGTAGTAGCAATCGGTCAAACTTTCTTGTGGAAGAATATCGAAGAAAATTTTCGACGCAATGAAGGAGACGAATCGATTGCTGTCAAAGTCGTTGTTGCGAGGGCGTTTATAGTTCTTCTCCATGGCCTTTCGATTTTTGCTTGAAATTATGAAGGAAAAACGAAGAGAATCAAAGATTTTGAGGGAGAAGCTCGCAGAATTTGGATCGGATGTGCGTCTAGGGTTTTTGCAAGAGGGAAGTTTTTCTGTCGATTGCATACGTTAGAAGTGTGATGTGTTTTAGGGTCGTACGGAAATATATATAGTCAGCGAACTTTTAGTTAGCGTACGCTAGAATTGTAGAATTAGCGTACGTTAGGTAAGAAATGAAAAGCTTACTGGACTGTCCAGTAGCTAGAATGAAATTCGAAAACTTTTAATTAGCGTACGCAAGAAAGTAGGGTGTAGCGTACGCTATCGAAGGAAGTGTTTAGCGCGCGTTAAGAAAATGAAGCTAGCGCGCGTTAGCGAGTGATCTGAATAAAGGATTTTGATGTTTTGAGTAGTAAGCTTATTTCAAAAGTTGTCTACATGTCCCATGCCAAGTTGTAAACGAATGGAGTTAAATGATTCTTCGGGAAGAGGTTTTGTAAAGATGTCAGCAAGTTGGTCCTTTGTCCCGACAAATATTAAACAGATGTCTTTTTTCTGAACATGATCACGTAAAAAATGATGTCTAATATCTATATGTTTGGTTCTACTATGCAGCACAGGATTTTTGCTCAGATTAATTGCACTAGTGTTATCACATAGGATAGGGGTATTTTCAAAATGTATGCCGTAGTCGCGGAGTTGATTTTTAATCCATAGCACTTGAGCACAGGCGCTCCCTGCAGCGACATATTCGGTCTCAACTGTAGACAATGCTACGATGGTTTGCTTTTTACTTCCCCAAGATATTAAACAAGATCCAACAAAATGACATGTACCACTAGTACTCTTTTTGTCAATTTTGCATCCGCCGAAATCGGCGTCACTATAGGCAATTAAATTAAAATCCAAGCAAGAAGGATACCATAGACCTAGTCCAATAGTTCCTTTCAAGTAGCGAAAAATGCGTTTACAAGCAATTAAATGTGATTCCTTGGGATTAGCTTGGAATCGAGCACATAGACATGTAGCAAATATTATATCTGGCCTAGATGCAGTCAAATATAGCAAAGATCCGATCATACCTCGATATAATTTTTGATCTACGGATTTGCCATTTTCATATTTCTCAAGCTTTAATGATGACGACATTGGCGTAGATATCACCTTGCTATTTTCCATATTGAATTTCTTGAGGAGGTCGTTTGAGTACTTCGTTTGATGAATAAAAATTCCATCTTCGCATTGTTTGATTTGAAGCCCGAGGAAGAACGTTAATTCTCCCATCATACTCATTTCGAATTCTCCTTTCATAAGATTAGAAAAATCTTGGCACAAGGATTCATTAGTAGCTCCAAATACAATGTCATCAACGTAAATTTGGCAAACAAGTATATCATCATTTAGTATTTTAACAAACAAGGTATTATCGACTTTGCCTCTTTTATAGTCATTTGCTATTAAAAATTGACTTAAACGATCAGACCATGCTCGGGGTGCTTGCTTCAACCCGTAGAGTGCCTTGTTGAGCTTGTAGACATGATCCGGAAAATGATGGTCTTCAAAACCGGGAGGTTGCTTGACGTAGACTTCTTCTTGAATGAAACCATTCAAGAATGCACTTTTCACATCCATTTGAAATAGTTTAATCTTCTTATGAGCGGCAAATGCACAAAGCAGGCGAATGGCTTCGAGTCGAGCCACGGGAGCAAAACTTTCTTCGTAATCAAGACCTTCTTCTTGATTATATCCTTGAGCGACCAAACGAGATTTATTTCGAATAGGATAGCCGTCTTCGTCACTCTTGATTTTATGCACCCATTTAGTTCCGATAATTGTTTTATCTTTAGGCGCGGGAACTAAATTCCATACATTATTGTGCTTGAATTGCACAAGCTCCTCTTGCATTGCCATCACCCAACTTTCATCATCGAGAGCTTCGGATATATTCTTGGGAAATATTTCGGATACAAAAGCACAATGAGCCATAAATTCGGTGGTTCTCCTTCGGGTTTGAACACCGTCTTCAATGTTTCCGATCACGAGATCCTTCGGATGGTCTTTGATGTGCCTCCAATCTTTCGGTAAATCAACGATTGTGTTCGTTTCGATTTCCGAAATTTTCTTCACTTCGGATGAGGGATCCGGAAAGGTACCTACATCATCAAAATATTCTACCTTTCTCGGGGCTGAGATCATATCATTGAATTTAACATGTATGGACTCTTCAACTTTATTCGTTCTAATATTATAAACACGATATGCTTTACTATTAGTACAATAGCCAAGAAATATTCCGGAGTCGGATTTGGCATCAAACTTGCCCAAGTTATCCTTGCCATTGTTCAAAATAAATACATTGCAACCAAAAGGATGAAAATAAGCAATATTGGGCTTTTTGCCCTTCCATAATTCATACGGGGTTTTAAGATGAGTTCTACGGACGTGAACTCGGTTAATCACATAGCATGCCGTAAAAATTGCTTCGGCCCAAAAGTATCGTGGAAGAGAGTATTCATTAAGCATTGTCCTCGATATTTCTTCCAAAGATCGGTTTTTCCTTTCAACAACTCCATTTTGTTGAGGCGTTCTAGGGGCCAAAAAATTGTGATTAATACCGTATTTATCACATAAAAGTTCAAACGGGGTGCAATCAAATTCACCTCCGTGATCGGTGCGAATAGAAATTATGGAGAGATTTTTCTCATTTGATACCAAACGACACCATTTAGAAAACTCGGAAAATGCATCATCTTTATGTGCTAAAAATCTAACCCAAGTAAGTCGAGAGAAATCATCAACAATAACCAAAGTGTAAAGTTTACCATTTAAACTAACATGTCTAGATGGTCCAATTAAATCCATATGCACGAGTTCAAGAACTCGACTAGTGGAAACCTCGAATTTTGGTTTAAACGATTCTCGAGTATGTTTCCCTTTTATGCATGATTCACACAAATGTTTTCTATCAAACTTGAGTTTGGGCAATCCACGAACAAGGTCGTGTCTAGATAAAATAGAAATAATAGGTAAAGAAGTATGCCCCAATTTTCGATGCCATAAATATGCATTGTTATCCAAGGTAATAAGATATTTTTCATTGAATGAACTCTTATCATTAAGATCAACAATATAGATGTTTCCACATCTCAAACCAATGAATGCAATTTTATTATTTCTAAATGCCGTGCAATGCGTTTGCTCAAATAGAATTTTAAAACCTTCATCACAAAGTTGCGAAACGCTAAGGAGGTTATGATGCAAACCTTCAACAAATAGTACTTTGTTGATAGAAGGAGAAGGTTCCTTACCGACTTTGCCGATTCCTTTGATTTTTCCCTTTTGATTATCTCCAAAGGTCACATGTCCTTGATCTTGATATTCGAGGTCTTCAAATAAGTCCTCGGAACCGCACATGTGCCTTGAGCATCTGCTATCAATGTACCACTTGTTTTTCCTTGGTGCCGGTACCTACAAAAGTAGAATTTCTCGGTTGTTTCGGTACCTAACCCCGTTTGGGTCCTCCAAAGTTAACTATGCTTATAGCATTCGGAACAATTGTCCCTTTAGGAACCCATATTTGCTTAACTTTGATAGTTCTTAACTTTGAATGAGCATTAACATTGTGAACTCGTTTGAACGGATCTTTTGAGTTCTCGGTTTCGGTTTTCTTTATTTTGTCAAGGTTTATAAGGGATTGTTCCCGTTTAAAAGGATCGAAACCAAGACCGTGTTTGAGCAAGGGCGATTTTTGAATAGATAGGAGCCTTTCGAATTTCTCGTTTCCGAGAGTAAATTTGTTCAAAATATATTTTAGCTCCTTTTGAGTTTTTGTTAACTCGATTTTCAAAACGTTTTCTTTTTCAAGACATGATGTATGGTCGATCTCAATAGTTTTGCCCTTGTTTTGAAGAGAGGAATTTTCGAGTTCTAGAGATTTTATTTTTCTCTTTAAAGATATGTTTAATTTAACCATCTCGTCATACTCCGTATTTAATGATTCAAACGCACTCAACAACTCATCATCATGATGAACTTCTTGTGAATCACAAAAATCAAAAGAGTCATATTCGTCATCATTGAGTTTAGAGCTTACCTCGATATTACTTTCGGAGTCGAGGGCCATGAATGCAAGATTTGCGTCTAGAGATCTTTCAATCTCCTCCTCGTCATCACTCCAAGAAGCGATTAGAACCTCCTTCTTTTTGAATCTTTCCATTTGAGGTTTTGAAGAGGATCCTCGGCATTCTTTGGCATAATGACCGGCTTGACCACATTTCCGACAATTATTGTCGAACTTCTTGATAGGAATGTAGCCACTCTTCTTTTGCTCCGGTTTGCCATCCCGACCAAGAAAACTTCGCCTCTTTTGAATTATGTTTTTATACCTTCTAAAATTTTTGGCATAGAGAGCGAGTTCCTCGTCGTCTTCATCTTCGGGAACATCTTCCTCAACGTCGCTATCAACATTGAATGCGACAACTCTTTCCCGAGGCTTTGGTTTTGTGCCTCTAGACTTGAGAACGATCTCATAATTGATGAGTGACCCGATGAGGGCACTAAATTCGAGCTTGTTGAGATCTTTGGACTCCATGATCGCGGTGACCGTGGCATCCCATTCTCGTGGCAACGATCGTAGAATTTTCTTAGCTTTGTCGCTGCTCGATATAGGCTTTCCGAAAGATGCAAGACCATTTGTTATAGCCGAAAATCGATCCAACATATTTGTGATCGTTTCCTCGTCTTTCATGGAAAATAATTCGTAGTCATGGAGCAACATATTAATTTTGGTCTCCTTGACTTGGGTGGTTCCCTCATGAGTGACTTCGAGAATTTCCCAAATTTCTTTTGCACTTTCATAGGACGATATCCTATTGAGTTCTTCGGGATTAAGAGCGCAATAAAGAAGTTGAGTAGCTCGTGAGTTGACGTGCGTGTTTCTCCAATCCTCGTCGTTGAATTCTTCGATCTTTTTCAACGATCCATCCTATTTCTTAGAAAGTTTAGGACCAAGAGCAATAACTTTCCAGATTTCAATATCGTAGGCTTGAACGAAGATTGCCATCTTCTTTTTCCACGTCATGAAATTGGAACCGTCGAAGAAAGGAGGACGGTTGAGAGCATTTCCTTCAATTTGGCCAAGAAGTGCCATATGCGGATCTTTTTCTCTTAGGTGGTTAAACCTTTAAAAAGAGACCCGCTCCGATACCAACTGAAGAGATAAATTCACCACTAGAAGGGGGGTTGAATAGTGGTGATGCGGAATACCGAAATTTCTTGCGAGTAAATAGAAAATAGTGCGGAATTTAAAGACTCAAGAATTTATAGAGGTTCGGCAACTTGCCTACGTACTCTCTCCGACTTTCTTTTTCTATTGGCTTAAGAAAAACCACAATCTTAACTCATCTTCTATCGGTCCGAGTTCACAACCGTTACAATCGCTTGTCTTCTATCGGTCCAAGCTCAACCTTTCCCTCTATATAAATGATTGTTTATCTAGTGTTCTATAGGAACTAGATAATCCTCACTATACGAATATGGGAGTATAATACTAACAATGCCGGATCAAAGATCCTAATAACACCGGATTAGTGACTCTTGATTCGTTTCTTTTACGCTCAAGTGTGAGTGATGCAACACTTACAACCAAATGAAAGAATACAAAGAATAATAGATATTACAATGAAAATCACTCTTGTATCTTTCTTTTCTCACAACTTGTAATGCAATAAAAGATATAAAACTGAGCTCAAGAATGCTTTGATTGCTTGTATGCTTGTATGCTTGAATGCTTGAAGTTGTGTAATTGATACCCAAGTCCTTCGGGTATTTATAGGTGTGAGACATCCTTCAAATGCTGAAAAACATACTATTAGCGTGCGCTAATAGTGTTCTGTAGCGTGCGCTATCGGTTTTTGACTTGGAATCTCTGAACGGCCACAAAGACTGTTGCAACGGTAAAATACCATGTCTAGCGTGCGCTAGTAATGTAACGGTAGCGTGCGTTAACGTCTGGTCAACTAGTCTTCGATCTTGACTTTGGCAATGTCCGATTTTCTCTCCAACGACTCTTTATCCAACGGCTAGATTTATGATTAGCGTGCGCTAGCAAGTATGCATAGCGTGCGCTAGCATTAATTAAATCCAACTTTTCCAGATTTTCCGGATCTGCATTGACTCTTGCCTTCCAACGGTAGAAAATCAACGGTAATATGCTGACTCCTTTTAGCGTGCGCTAATGCCTATACCTTAGCGTGCGCTACTGATTTCTTTCATTAACGTACGTTACCTTGTGTAGCGTACGTAAAGGCCTTAACGAATTGAGTCCAGTAGCTACTGGACTACTGACCGTAATATTGGTAGCGTGCGCTAGAGATGAGCTGTAACGTGCGCTATATCCTTGCTTTAGCGTACGTAAAATGATATGAGTAGCGTGCGTAACATCAAGTTCTGATTTCCTTCCAAACTTCACTGACCTCTGGAATAATACGATAGCGTGCGTTATTTTTACTGTATAGCGTGCGCTAACTGTAGTTACTTAGCGTGCGTTAACATTGAATAGCTTGCGTGCGCTATCGATCAGGCGACTTCACTTGGCTGCAGCTGACTTGTCTGGGCTGAATATGAATATCCCGATAGCATGCGCTACTATATGATGAGTAGCGTGCGCTAGCTTTATTTAGCTCCTTCAAAATATTATCGAGCCGAGATTGATCTAATTAAATGTTTTGAATGTAATAATCATCAAAATACATTTTGAGTCAACAGGAACATCATCAAGAACAATATCAAACTACGAATCACAGATTCATAAGTGTTTCATATACACGAAATGTATAACCATCACAAGAATTCAATCATCCTTATAACCAAGCAAGATAACTTGCCTCAAAGGTGAACGATAGTCTTTCTCCAAACGGTCAAACGGACGGTATCCTCGATTAAATACTCAATCAAACAAGAAACCTTGAATGAAACATAATTCATTCAATAATACATTCACACAATATTGATATCAATTTGTAGGAGACGACACCCGAAACCTACTCGTTCAAGTAATTCTATTACAATGAACATTCTATCAACTATTGGTGAAATTCAATACATATGGTTTGTCTTCCACAAATCGGATTACTATACTAAAATGTCCTTTTAATACTCTTGTTATCACTATAAACAAGTTTATACATTAAACACCTTTGATTCACCATTAACAATCGGATTAACCAAGTTCTTTAACATCTACGTCCTTTATTACACAAGGATCGTTGAGAACTAACATTATCATCAATAATCAATAATATCTTCTTAAGAACATTATCAACTTATTAATATGGTGATCAACATATACCTAAGGTATCAACACAACCGATTATCATGAATATATAAGAGTTGTAGTTATGTTCATCAAAACCCTTTTATCGACCCTCAAAGACCTTGCCAAGCCGAGACAACAATGGTGTTATACCTTTTTAGATATCTGTACCGAAGAAACATCAATCTCTGACATTCATCAAGTTCTTAACATGGTGTTCTAATACATTTTATGTCACCAATTCCATCGATCAAACTTAACTACGATGAAGCTAATGATTATTATTGTCCTAATGATGTTAATAAATCGAGCAAGATGAGTATGATTCTTATAAACATGATCATTACCATTAAAACATAAAGAACATCTTCATTCCAAACTCTTAATTACCATATTCACCAATAAGTGAAAAAAAATTTAACTACAAACATGTTTTACTTGATTAATTCAACACTAGGTGTAGTATACCATATCACTAACATCATAACTACGAAAATATAGAGTATAATCGCACAACATACCTTCATAAACGAAGAACAACCACCAAAACCACAAAAACACACTCCAAGGTTCAAGAACACCTCTAAACTTCCAACCAACAAGCTCCAATCCAAGATGCAAGGCTCAAGTACAAGTTGGAAGGGGGGTATAGTCGGTCTAGGGAGGCAGGGGATGATAGTTGGAGAGAAAAACCAAGGTTGGGACGTGCAAATGAAAGACACAAGCTGTCTTTTTATAAACTGCATAGTTCATTACGTACGTTATCGTATGAAGATAACGTACATTAAACCCTTTACGTACGCTACACCTAAAATGTTGTGTACGTAATATGCCTCTAGAGGCTACTGCCTCAAAATACCAACATCATTACGTAGGTTACAGCCTCAGCATTACGTACGTAATGTACGTTAACTTGGCTACCTCGAAAGGGCCAAATATCCGGATCATGTCCGCCCCCCATGCCGAAAGTTGATATCGGATAAGATTCTCAGCATTACGTACGTAACCAGAACTCCATTACGTACGTAAAGCCAACAAATTAGCGTACGTTAAGTAAAATCTTTAGTGTACATTAAACACAGAAAACTTACCCCAAAAATATAACAATCTACATAACGTCAAGAAATCAATCACAATGCGAATGACAATTAAAATCAAGTCTATTCTGATATATCCCGACATCAATAAACATTAACTATATGCAATATGATTACAACGATACTCAAATTATCCGAATAATACAACAGTAGATAAGAAATTACTGTCGAATATTACAGTCTCGATCTTTGAAGTTTTGTGCCTGGGCTCGACTGAGGCTCCTGTTCCTATTCCAGCGGCGGGCTGATCGGGGAGTGAGGCGAGGTTGGTTCGGGGTCCAGTTGTATGGCAGATTGAATCGTAATTGGAGATTCGACCTGGATTTCTTCTCCCTCCGCCAATATCGGGCACGACGGTGGTGTTGGATTGTGGGTCGGCCGAACAGGTGTTGATTGCGGCTTGGGAGCTTGTGGAGCATGTGGCGGTGACTGGGGCGATTCGGCTGCATGTAGTGACTATACGACTAGAATGGGTGGAGGCGAATGAGGGCTTGGAGTGCCGGAACCCAGGGTAGTGATGGTCGGTGTGCTTGTCGGAGAGGCTAACACGGTCGGCTCATCAATCATCCCGCGAGCGGCCCATTTCTTTAATTTCCTCTTACACTTGAGCCCCCGATTGGTTGGGCTCATCCGGTTGGAAGTCAGGGCGGTGGCTTTGGAGGTCGCAACAATAGAAGACGTCGGGGCAACCTGCTCGGTCAGGACGTAATACATCGGTGCATGAAGGTTGTGCCGCCATCCTCTGCTCCTTATGATAATCCAGAGAGGCCTATTTTTGTTCCTATTTTTGTGGCTTGTCATCACGGCGATGGTTCTGCAAGAATGGGGTGTTGGTAGCCCATACAACTTGGAATCCACGTAGGCACTCCAAGACAACTAAAACCAGCCGAGCAGAACCTGAAGTCGGACCGGACAAAAAACCCGATTTCCTCCCGGGCTCGCTAAAAACCGGACCGGACGGTGACGCCAAGGCCGACCCGGTATCCGATCGGGGAGGGACGAGCAGAGAGAGGACAAAAATGCTCCGACTCAAGATTACAAGGAGGCCGATCTGAACGGCGCGAGACCCGAGGACCGACCCCATCGGATAAGCACCACCAAGAGTCGGCGAGGCAGGCCCGCATGCCAATTAACGCATGCAGTCACGCCCCTTCCCAAGGCGCTCCTTAGAGGCCGCCACATGTCCTAGGCATAAATGCAGACTGACAAGTGTTTTGGGCATATTCCCCAAACATTCGCCAGCTGTCATCTCTCCACTGGCCCAGATTGTCTATATATAGGAGAAATGTACAGTGAAAGTGGATCTTTGGAATTTGAGCACTTATAACGGAGAGAGAAAAAAGAGAGAATACAGATTCATCACCAAAAAGAAAATAAGACTTGTAATCAACAAGCAACAAGATAGACCAGCATAAAATATCCTGCTCGGCTCTACTCTATTTAAAGGTCATTAATAAAATTTAGTGATCAAACACCTTCCACTTTGTTATATTATTTTCTACATGTCTTCGATCCATTCGTCCAGATCAGCACACGTGACGTTGACCAAATCAGACGTCAACAGATTGGCGCAAGAGGAAGGGCTACCTCCGATAAAGAAATATATATATACCGCTCACTGGAGATGTCTCATGATAGTTTGAAAAACCCTCAGCCCGCGACGGAGGAAGAAAACCTCCTTAAGGTGGTTGAGTGCTTTAAATACCCTGCCTTCATCCAGGGCATGGCGGCCCTTATGGCAAGGGTTACAGGGGGCGGGACCCTTCAAAAACCCGAAGACCATGTCGAGGCGGAATCTCAGACGACCCGCCCCGCTGCCTCGGGACGAAACAGAAAAAGGACGGCATCTGGGGTCGCCGGAGAAAGGGCGGAAAGCCACGGCGAAAGCTCACATCCCTCTTGGAAAAGTAAGATTTCGCGCCCCCCATCCGTTTTTGATCGCCTTGGGGCGGGGAAGAAAATCGAGAAGGCAGCGCCGGCTCCTACTGTCCAAAGTCAGAGCCGTAAGGAAGAAAAAGCTCCCCCCCAGTCCCTAAATCCAACACAAGTATTACCTCCAACTCCGGGCGATAACTCGAGCGAGATCGAGTTTCTTAAAAAACGCCTTACGGAGCTCGAAAATAAACAACTCCAGCCATCCTAAAGTTCAGAATGGCTCAACATCCAGGAGAGTCCCCTGGCCCCCAGTGTTCTGGCGGAACCCCTCCCGGAGAAGTTCAAGATCCCTCAAATACCGGCATACAACGATGAGACAGACCCCAATGCCCATCTTGGACATTATAATTCCTGGATGGACCTGCACGGGTCTCAAGACGCATTCCGATGCCGAATGTTCTCCCTAACTCTGGGGGAGAGGGCCCAGAGATGGTATCGGACGCTGCCCCACCATTCTGTTCAAACATGGGCCTAGCTCTCGGCGACGTTCCGATCCCATTTCATTGGGTCCCTTGTGCGAGTCGCCCCACGCTCATCCATTGCTTCCGTTGTTCAGGGGCCGAATGAGTCCCTCAAAGATTATATATCCCGTTTCAATAAATGGATCTTGGAGACGGAATCTATGCCCGACGATGCGCTGGCCATTATTGCTCAGGTCGGCCTTCTCAAAAATTATTTTTTTCGCTGGACGGTGTGCCAGAATGTCCCACACACCTACCAGGAATTCTTGGAGCGCGCTAGCTCCCACATAGCTGCCGAGGAAGCTATGCCGGCACCAATGTTAGTCATGCTCTCCGATCAGAAAGAATCGTATAAAAAGAAAGAAGATAGGCATGACTACAAAGAGGCCCGTCAAGAATCCCGACGGGAAAATAAAACCCCCGCCTCTTCCTCGACAGTCCCTGCAACTCAGAGTTATCGTAGGCCCGAGCTCATGGCCAATTTCACTAAAATATATTCCGTCGGAGCCGCGGCCATATTCGATCAAATAAAGGACAAAAATCTGCTCCCAGTTCCTCGACCGATCTACAAAGATCAAAAGGACATGGACCAGACCCGCTTTTGTAAATATCATGAATGAGCGGGTTCCTATCAGTGGCCGAAGAAGCCCCCAAAAACCCCCAGCTGGTAGTTACTTTTGAGGAGTCCGATGCAGACGGCTTGGACCATCCCCATTCAGACGCCCTTGTCATCACCCTGCCCGTAATGGGGATCCCGGTTCACAGGGTGCTGGTGGACTCCGGGGCCTATGCCAGCATCATCAACCTTCATACCCTTGATGAAGGTAGACCAATCTTATGTCCGGACCTGCAACGAAGATATTTGGGGATTTGCCAACTGCCGCACCTCCCCACTGGGGGAAATCGACTTCGCCTTGGAATTTGGCCAGGGGCCGATCAGAAGGATGATGATCACAACCTTCAAGATCATCGATGTGCACAGTGACTATAATGCCATCATAGGCCGACCTGTGATGTCAAGGCTGAGGGCCACTCAGTCTACCTATCACCTGTGCATGAAATTTCCCACCCCGGACGGCGTCGGGGTACATAGAGGGGATCAAAGGGCCGCCCGGGAATACAACCTCATCATCCGGGCTCGCGAAATCAACGCCGCAGAAGGCGTCCCGGAAAATTTGCCGGAAGAAATGGAGACTACCATCTCCGAACAGCTGGCGGGAAACACCCTGAGCCACGCTGAGCCAACAGAAGAATTGGACCTGGTTGACATGGACTCATCTAATCCAACCCGACGACTAAAGATCGGCCACAACCTCCAAGAGCCGATCCGCTCCGAGCTAATCTTCCATCTGAGACAAAATCTGGATGTCTTTGCTTGGACCCATTCTAATATGTCGGGGATTGATCCGGAACTAGCATGCCACCGGCTAAATATTGACCCCAGCTCAAAGCCGGTTATTCAGAAAAGAAGGAAAATGGGGCCGGAACGACAAAAGGGACTGGAGGAGGAGGTACAAAAGCTTATCGATAGTGGGTTTATTCGGGAAGCCCAATACCCGACCTGGGTAGCCAACCCGGTCTTGGTAAAAAAGCCGACCGGGCTATGGAGGCTCTGCATTGACTTCTCCAACCTGAACAAAGCCTGCCCAAAAGATAGCTACCCCCTCCCCCATATCGACTACATGGTGGACGCAATGGCCGGGCACGAGCTAATGAGCTTTATGGATGCATATTCTGGATACAACCAGATCCCAATGCATCCCGCTGATGAGGAAAACACCTCCTTCTACTCGGCCCGCGGCCTATACTGTTACCGGATGATGCCTTTCGGGCTCAAGAATGCCGGCGTGACATATCAACGCCTGGTAAATAAAATGTTCAATAGCTTGATAGGCCATACTATGGAGGTATATGTAGATGACATGTTAGTAAAATCTTTTCGCTCGGCCGATCATGTACATGACCTCAATAAAATGTTTGCTATTTTGCGAGAGTATAAGATGAAGTTAAATCCGAAGAAATGTTCATTCGGGGTAGGTTCTAGAAAATTCCTCGGCTACATGGTAAGCCAAAGAGGTATTGAAGCCAACCCCGATAAAATTAAGGCAGTGACCGAGCTTGTTCCTCCAAACTCGGTCAAAAAGGTGCAAAGCCTAACTGGCCGACTAGCCACGCTGAGTCGCTTTATCTCTCGCTCAACGGATAAATGCAAACCTTTCTTTGAGGCGATAAAAAAGAATAAGGATTTTCAATGGACAGAACCTTGCCAAAAAGCCTTCGAACCTATCAAGAAAGTCCTGGCAGAAGCCCCGACCTTGCAGAGACCGACCCAAGGGGAACTTCTTAGCTTATATCTCGCGGTCTCCGACTCCGCGATCAGCACCGCTCTGATTCGAACGGAGAATGTGGTGCAACATCCGGTTTATTATGTGAGTCGGGCCCTTCACGATGCCGAGCTCAGATATGCCCCAATGGAAAAATTGGCCTATGCGCTCATAATGGCATCCCGGAAGTTGATACCCTACTTTTCGGAACATCAGGTAGTCATCTTAACAAACTATCCATTAAAGCAAGTCATGCACCGACCTGAAGTTTCCGACCGGATGGTAAAATGGGCCGTCGAACTCGGACAGTTTGACATAGCTTACGAATCGTGCACTGCTATAAAGGGACAAGCCCTTGCGGACTTCATCGCAGAGTTCACACCCGCAATCGCACAGGAGGACGACCGATCAGAAGAATGGTCACTCTATGTGGATAGGTCCTCAACCGCTGACCGATCGGGTGCAGGAATAGTCCTCGTTAGCCCCGGCCAGCGTCTGTTCTGCTCGGCTATTCGCCTGGATTTCCCGACCACCAATAATGAGGCAGAATATGAAGCTCTCTTGGCCGGTCTAGAAATGGCAACCTCCCTCGGCCTTGCCCGCCTCACCATCCTGAGTGATTCTCAGTTAGTGGTCAACCAGATCAACGGCCAATACGAAGCCAAAGAGCCCAAACTGGTTAAGTACCTCAACCTGACACGGGCCCGGCTACAAAACTTTCAGGGAACAATACAACATATTCCCAGAACTGAAAACATCCAAGCCGACTCTTTGGCCAAACTCGCATCTAGCTCCGGGGCTGAACATATGGATGAGGTAAACATAGGATATCACGCCTCATCAGCCCTAGAAATGGCCGAAATCCGGGCAGCCGAACAGTTAGAACTGCAAAGGTGGATGCAGCCTATAATGCAATACCTTCAAAGCGGCATTTTACCCGAGGACTGAGCCCAAGCGAGATCCTTACGAACTCAGTCTGCCCGGTTCACCATCGTGGATGGAACCTTATATAAAAGAGGATACTCGGTTCCGCTGCTGAAATGCCTGTCCGAGTCAGAAGCAGAATATGCCCTCAGAGAAGTACACGAGGGTATATGCGGTAATCATTCCGGCACTATAAGACCGAGCTCGTCTCGGCATTGGCCTATAAATTAATTCGGCAAGGCTATTATTGGCCTAACCTCAAAAAAGATGCCATCACGCTCGTGCGGAAGTGCGTCCGGTGCCAAATCTTCGCTCCGCAGATCCGATCCCCGCCGGAAACCCTCACTTCCATATATTGCCCATGGCCATTCGCCAAGTGGGGAATCGACTTGATCGGCCCTCTACCTAAGGGACGGGGAGGAGCGCAATACGCCATCGTCGCAGTCGATTATTTTACGAAATGGGCAGAGGCCGAGCCTATGGCACGAACAACTGAACAGAAGATAGTCGACTTTATATGGAAGTCAATCATATGCCGGTTCGGGATCCCTCAATCTATTGTCTCTGATAATGCCAAACAATTTGACAATAAGAAGTTTCGAACTTTCTGCGACGGCCTCCAAATACGAAATAACTTTTCCACGCCCTACTATCCACAATCCAACGGGCAAGTCGAGGCGGTCAACAAAATCCTGAAACAACATCTCAAGACACGCCTCGAGGAACTCAAGGGTTCTTGGCCCGAGGAGCTCCCCGGGACCTTATGGGCCTATCGAACAACGCATAGATCTGCCACTGGCGAAACGCCTTTCTCATTGGCTTTCGGCTCTGAAGCCGTTATCCCGGTTGAAATCGGGACACCTACTTACCGAGTATCCCATTTTGAAGAGCAGGGTAACGACTTGGCCCTCGAAGTGAATTTGGACCTCCTTGCCGAAAAACGAGCTCGGGCAGAAATACGAAACGCCGTTTACAAAAGAAGGAGTGAAAAATATTACAACTCCAAGGTTCACCCGAGAAGCATCCAGGTCGGCGACCTAGTCCTTAAAAGGGTGTTGGGCCAGGATCCCGGACCACTCAAGCCCAAATAGGAAGGACCATATAAAGTTAGTGAAGTCCTTCAGAATGGAGCCTACCGGCTGGAATATCTGAACGACTAAAGATTAACTTACCCGTGGAATGCTATGTATTTAAAGAGGTATTATCAATAAAATCTGACGTCCTTCCATTTTTTAATATTGATGCACCTCATAAGACCGGCTCCTCCGGTACTATAAGACCGAGCTCGTCTCGGCACCTCATAAGACCGGCTCTTCCAGCACTATAAGACCGAGCTCGTCTCGGCACCTCATAAGACCAGCTCCCCCGACACTATAAGACCGTGCTCGTCTCGGCACCTCATAAGACCGGCTCCTCCGGAACTATAAGACCGAGCTCGTCTCAGCACCTAATAAGACCGGCTCATCCGGCACTATATGACCGAGCTCATCTCGGCACCTCATAAGACCGGCTCCTCCGGCACTATAAGACCGAGCTCGTCTCGGCACCTCATAAGATCGGCTCATCAGGCACTATAAGACCGAGCTCGTCTCGGCACCTCATAAGACCGGCTCATCCGGCACTATAAGACCGAGCTCGTATCGGTACCTCATAAGACCGGCTCCCCCGGCACTATAAGACCGAGCTCGTCTCGGCACCTCATAAGATCGGCTCATCCGGCACTATAAGAACGATCTCGTCTCGGCACCTCATAAGACCGGCTCATCCGGCACTATAAGACCGAGTTCGTCTCGGCACCTCATAAGACCGGCTCCCCCGGCACTATAAGACCGAGCTCGTCTCGGCACCTCATAAGACCGGCTCCTCTGGCACTATAAGACCGAGCTCGTCTCGGCACCTCATAAGACCGGCTCATCCGGCACTATAAGACCGAGCTCATCTCGGCACCTCATAAGACCGGCTCATCCGGCACTATAAGACCGAGCTCATCTCGACACCTCATAAGACCGGCTCATCCGGCACTATAAGACCGAGCTCGTCTCGGCACCTCATAAGACCGGCTCCTCCGACACTATAAGACCGAGCTCGTCTCGGCACCTCATAAGACCGGCTCCTCCGGCACTATAAGACCAAGCTCGTCTCGGCACCTCATAAGACCGGCTCATCCGGCACTATAAGATCGAGCTCGTCTCGGCACCTCATAAGACCGGCTCCTCCGGCACTATAAGACCGAGCTTGTCTCGGCACCTCATAAGACCGGCTCATCCGGCACTATAAGACCGAGCTCGTCTCGGCACCTCATAAGACCGGCTCATCCGGCACTATAAGACCGAGCTCGTCTCGGCACCTCATAAGACCGGCTCCTCCGGCACTATAAGACCGAGCTCGTCTCGGCACCTCATAAGACCGGCTCATCCGGCACTATAAGACCGAGCTCGTCTCGGCACCTCATAAGACCGGCTCCTCCGGCACTATAAGACCGATCTCGTCTCGGCACCTCATAAGACCAGCTCCTCCGGCACTATAAGACCGAGCTCGTCTCGGCACCTCATAATACCGGCTCCTCCGGCACTATAAGACCGAGCTCGTCTCGGAACCTCATAAGACCGGCTCTTCCGGCACTATAAGACCAAGCTCGTCTCGGCACCTCATAAGACCGGCTCCTCCGGCACCATAAGACCGAGCTCGTCTTGGTACCTCATAAGACCGGCTCATCTGGCACTCTAAGACCGAGCTCGTCTCGGCACCTCATAAGACCGGCTCCCCCGGCACTATAAGACCGAGCTCGTCTCGGCACCTCATAAGACCGGCTCCTCTGGCACTATAAGACCGAGCTCGTCTCGGCACCTCATAAGACCGGCTCATCCGGCACTATAAGACCGAGCTCATCTCGGCACCTCATAAGACCGGCTCATCCGGCACTATAAGACCGAGCTCATCTCGACACCTCATAAGACCGGCTCATCCGGCACTATAAGACCGAGCTCGTCTCGGCACCTCATAAGACCGGCTCCTCCGGCACTATAAGACCGAGCTCGTCTCGGCACCTCATAAGACCGGCTCCTCCGGCACTATAAGACCAAGCTCGTCTCGGCACCTCATAAGACCGGCTCATCCGGCACTATAAGATCGAGCTCGTCTCGTCACCTCATAAGACCGGCTCCTCCGGCACTATAAGACCGAGCTTGTCTCGGCACCTCATAAGACCGGCTCATCCGGCACTATAAGACCGAGCTCGTCTCGGCACCTCATAAGACCGGCTCATCCGGCACTATAAGACCGAGCTCGTCTCGGCACCTCATAAGACCGGCTCCTCCGGCACTATAAGACCGAGCTCGTCTCGGCACCTCATAAGACCGGCTCATCCGGCACTATAAGACCGAGCTCGTCTCGGCACCTCATAAGACCGGCTCCTCCGGCACTATAAGACCGATCTCGTCTCGGCACCTCATAAGACCAGCTCCTCCGGCACTATAAGACCGAGCTCGTCTCGGCACCTCATAATACCGGCTCCTACGGCACTATAAGACCGAGCTCGTCTCGGAACCTCATAAGACCGGCTCTTCCGGCACTATAAGACCAAGCTCGTCTCGGCACCTCATTAGACCGGCTCCTCCGGCACCATAAGACCGAGCTCGTCTTGGTACCTCATAAGACCGGCTCATCTGGCACTCTAAGACCGAGCTCGTCTCGGCACCTCATAAGACCGGCTCCTCCGGCACTATAAGACCGAGCTCGTCTCGGCACCTCATAAGACCGGCTCCTCCAGCACTATAAGACCGAGCTCGTCTTGGCACCTCATAAGACCGTCTCCTCCGGCACAATCAACAAATGATGAACATGATACAAAGGCAACGGTCCATTCAACTGGGCCCAAACATCTAAAAGAACAACAAATACTGCAAGGAAGATTTTATTTAATCAAGTCGTTGCTGCAAATTACAAACGGTGACAACAAACCAAGGCGGATTGGCACACAGGCCGTACATCAAATGAAACAAAAGAAAGACAAAGACGGGTACGCAGGCCATGCTAGAAGCAAAATTAAAGAAGACTACTCGGCCCCACCCTCCTGGCCAGACCAGCATCCTAAACCTCAGCGACCTTTGGCTCATCGGCTCCAGTGATGTCAACATGAAGATCAGCCGCTTGAGATGTGATGTAGGCCTCGATATCCTGAACGGTCTTACCACCCTTCATGAGATCCAAAATCTCGTAACAAGTGGAGACATAATTCAGATTGATCAGCTCCTCAAAGGCAGGTGTCTCCTTGAAGGCCTCCGCCCCTTCGGCACGGCCCCTAGCGTAGCTCGAAGCCTCGCAGGTGTTAATACGCTCGGTCAGGCTTTCGACCTGGGCCTTGGTCTCCTTCAGATAAGCCTCGTGCTCAGCCCGGGTATCCAAATACCGCCTGTGCGCCTGCTCGGCCGCCTCGGTCATCTCTTCGGCCTTCAGCTTCCATATGTCAGCCTGGAGGGCCCGATTGTCCAGTAGCTCCATCTCACCCCTCATGGAGGTTATCTCCCCCTCCAGAGACTTGATCAAGGAAGGACATAGGTGGTGCTCCTCCTGCAAAGCTTTGAGGTCGGCCTCCGCCTTCTTGTGCTTCTCAGACAAGGCCGAAAACTCATTGGAGGCCTTCACATAGGTGTACATGGCACGGCCGACCAGAGCATTTCCAAACTGGATCTGCTCGATCGGATCCATATCATTAGTCATCATCTCCAACTTGGGCGTCCAACCCCTGATCGGAATATGACTGGAGACGGCCACCACAGGAGGAACCCGGTTGAGCATCTCAGGAGTCGGGGTAGCTGCCCGGACATAGTCAAGGAACCAGCGCGGCCGTCGCCCCTTCATCTGGTCGCACGGTTCCACTCGCTCCTGGTTAACCGGGAGATAATGGCCCTCTAAATCAATGACGGCCTCCTCCCGACCCGTCCGGACAGGAGCCGGGGCGGACACGACGACTTCAGGAGCAGACGAACCCTCAGCCTTGGTCGCGCTGTCCTCAGGCCCGGTCTCCACCCTCTTGCGCTTCCCGGCCCGTTCCCTCCGCTCGGCGGCCTCAGCTGCCAGCCTCGCCACACGCTGCGCGGGCGTCTCTTTCCGCCCGGATGGAGTCTTGGCCTTAGGAGATGGAAAAAGAAGACAAGTCAAAAAAAAAAGCTACTTGAAGAAGACATTATACTCGGATCGGTCGATCTAAGTCCGGCGGCCCAAAGATTTTCCTCGGTAACCAAAAGATGAGACTTCCTTTTCTCAAGAGGGAGATCCAAAAGCTGCTCAACCCAGTCGTCGAACTCACGAGAGGTCTCTGGCACCGGGATGCGTTCTGCACAGGCAACAAATGGTTGAGTGTTAGACAAAAAAGGAACAGGAACTAGAAATACGACACTCACTCATTTTAGCCGTAAAGTGCTGAGGGACCTGCAGCTCGGCGTCTATCACACCACGCTCCCACTCATCCAACGAGCTCCTCCACGGTCCCCCAATGAAGAACCACTGTTCCTTCCAGCTATGGATGGTCTCGGGAACCCCCACTAACTCCTTGTGCATAGCATGCCGGGCCGTCAGGTAAAACCAGCCCGAGCCGGATCTACCGACCGACCTCCATAGAAAGAGGTTGTTGAACTCCTCGAAACTGGGCTCGGGCCAGCCGTGCTGATTAAAAAGAATAAAAAGGCCCACCACCCGAGCCCAGAAATTCGGATGGATCTGGGGCACAGGAAGGCCCCACTGCCTTAGCCACCGGGAAAAGGCCAACGGAAGCAGAAACCTAAGCCCGGCCAGTAGAGAACGGTAATACACCGCCGTACAACCGACGGGCGGAATGTGGGGCCTCTCCTCGGGATTCGGAACAAACATCCGCACCCTCGCCGGAATCTTAAATCGCAGCCGCCAGGCCGCCAATTGTTTCTCTGTAACGGTACTCTGAATCGAAGCCGAATCCCACTCCGCCTCCACAAAAGGGGACGGCCGAGGGCGAGTCCAAGCCACCACCAGCTCGACTCTTTCCTCCGCCTGAGTCTCTCCGACGGCTGTCAACGGTGCCACCATCTCCACTTCCCCAGATCCCGGCAACTTCGCGACTTCACCTTCTTCCTCCTCGACGCTCCAATCAACGGGAGCTCCGCCTATCGACAGATCCGCCACACCCTTGCGGTCCGGCGACACGGTCAAAACCGCCTCTGTCTCGCCCCTCATCTCCGACATCTTAAATAGAAAAGAAAAAAGAGGAGGAAAAGCAAGCTTACCGGGAAAGTCTTTGTGAAATCGGAAAAGAAGAAAAATCGCCGGAAAAGTTCTTTCTCTCTGCAACAACACGTAAAAATGGCGAAGGGAACAGTGAAGGAGAAGATATGCTATATTTATAGAGAAATAAAGGCATTAAATGCCAGGCGCGTGAAGCGACAATTCCTACTGAACCGTCGTAAAGATCGAGAGCGCGTGAACACGCCATCCAATCTGCTTGTGCCACGCGTCCCCCACATAATGACACTTAATGACCAGGGAATCGATTCGACGCGACTCTCGAAGAGGCGTCTATTCGAAAGATCTTATCCTCCCACAAGTTGGATCGGTCTCAACATGAAACGACTCTAGCCCCGACCAGCCCGGCACGGCCCTGGACTCGGGGGCCCTTGTTGGTAGCCCATCCAACTTGGAATCCACGTAGGCACTCCAAGACAACTAAAACCGGCCGAGCAGAACCTGAAGTCGGACCGGACAAAAAACCCGATTTCCTCCCGGGCTCGCTAAAAACCGGACCGGACGGTGACGCCAAGGCCGACCCGGTATCCGATCCGGGAGGGCCGAGCAGAGAGAGGAAAAAAATGCTCCGACTCAAGATTACAACGAGGCCGACCTGAACGGCGGGAGACCCGAGGACCGACCCCATCGGATAAGCACCAGCAAGAGTCGGCGAGGCAGGCCCGCATGCCAATTAACGCATGCAGTCACGCCCCTTCCCAAGGCGCTCCTTAGAGGCCGCCACGTGTCATAGGCATAAATGCAGACTGACAAGTGTTTTGGGCATATTCCCCAAACATTCGCCAGCTGTCATCTCTCCACTGGCCCAGATTGTCTATATATAGGAGAAATGTACAGTGAAAGTGGATCTTTGGAATTTGAGCACTTATAAAGGAGAGAGAAAAAAGAGAGAATACAGATTCATCGCCAAAAAGAAAATAAGACTTGTAATCAACAAGCAACAAGATAGACCGGCATAAAATATCCTGCTCGGCTCTACTCTATTTAAAGGTCATTAATAAAATTTAGTGATCAAACACATTCCCCTTTGTTATATTATTTTCTACGTGTCTTCGATCCATTCGTCCAGATCAGCACACGTGACGTTGACCAAATCAGACGTCAACATGGGGGAGAGCGACGTGAGTGAGTTTAGAGAGGAGAAGACCGGTGTGTTAAGTACAAAAGTGAGATTAGGGCTAAAAATTAATCTCCTCCCCGATTGTATGAGTGTAAAATCCCCCCCCCCCAACCCTCCACCCCCACCCCCTTTTTTTTTGATGTTTGCAGGTTTTTAAAAGATCTTTTTTTACCGAAAAATTTTGATAAAAAATTCTTTTAGCTAAAATCTTGGCCGTGAAATTTTTACTGAAAAAAATAAATTTTTTGAATTTTCTGGAATTACAAAACCGACCAAAAAATAAAAAAAATGTAAATGCCGGAAAATAAACACACCTAAAAGCTAAAGTATTAATATAAAGCTACCGACTACGATTGAGTTGCCTCCCAACAAGCGCCTCTTTTTTCTGTTGTTGGCCCGATTAACTCCCTGTTTAATGTGCAGACGGGTCCTAGAGACTGATCTCCTCCATACTAGTCTCCAGAATGATTTCTAAATATGGTTTAAGCAAGTGTCCATTGACTTTAAATACTTTATTGGTTTTCAGGGATCGAGTCTTTACTGCTCCATGGGGGTAAACCTTGGTGACAATGAATTGTCCAATCCAACATGATGGTAACTTGCCCCAGAATAATTTGAGCCGTGTGTGATATGATAGGACCTTTCCACCCACCGAAAATTCTTTCCTTGTGATTTTCGAATCATGAAACGCCATAGTCATTTCCTTATAAATTGCGGCATTCTCGAATACGTCATTACTTATTTCCTCGAGCTCTTATAATTGCAATTTCCTTTGCAAGCCCACCTCATCAAAATTCATGTTGCATTTCTTGATGGCCCAAAAAGTGCGGTGCTCCGGTTCGACAGGCAGATTGCATGGCTTACCATAAATCAACCGATATGGTGACATTTCAATCGACATTTTATACACTGTTCTATATGCATATAATGCATCATCAATCCTCAAAATCCAATCCTTACGATTTGGCCGGACCATTTTTTCTAGGATCGACTTGATCTCCATATTTGATAGCTCGGCCTGCCCGTTCAATTGTGGATGCTACAAGGTCGACACCCTATGTATAACACAATATTTCCTCAGCAGTGCCCCCATTGTTTGATTGCGAAAATGCTTCCCTCGATCACTGGTTATGGGTTTTGGAATTCCGAACCTAGAGAAGATGTTATATTTTACAAAATCCGCCAGCACTTTAGAATCATTAGTATGAGCGGATGTTGCTGCCACCCACTTAGAGACATAATCTAAAAAGAGAAGAATATACAAATTTTCATATGATGAAGAAAAGGGTCCCATAAAATCCATGCCCCATACAACAAAAATTTCACAAACTAATGGGAGTTTTGGGGAATTTGATTTCATTGGGAATGTTACCCGTCTTTTGACAATCAAGATTTTCAAAAAAAAAAAAGGTATCTCTAAAATCGACGGCTAATAAAATCCACTTTCTAGAACCTTGTGGGTCGTCCTATTTGATCCAAAGTGGCCTCCACATGAGTAGGTGTGGCAGAAAGTGAGGATCGTAAATTCCCCTTCTGGGACAGATTGTCGAATCACTTGATCAGAACAATGTTCCCATAGGTACGGATTGTCTCAAATATAATTTGGACTCACTTCTAAGTTTATGCTTTCTGTCCCTTGCCATACCTGTGGTAAACACATTTGCTATAATAAAATTTATCAGATCGATACCAGGGTGCTGCCAGAGTCAGCACTAGGTCACCTAGTGCCGGCTGACTGTCCCAGTGTCGAAGATAGCAACTAATTGCTCGTTTGAAGTTGTCCGTCAAGGGTTCTTTTATCCTCCTCTAGTACTAATCGGCTTAAGTGGTTAGCCACAGTTTTCTCAGATCCCTTTTTGTCTATTATTTCCAAATCAAACTCTTGGAGGAGTAAAATCCATCTAATGGGTCACGGCTTAGCTTCCTTTTTCGCAAGTAAGAATTCCATAGCTGCATGGGGATAAAAAATAATGACTTTAGTCCCAAGTAAGTACGAACGAAATTTTTCTAAAGCAAAATCCACAGCTAAAAGTTCTTTTTCGATTGTAATATAGTTTGGTTGAGCCGGATTCAAGGTTCTTGAGGCGTAGTAAATCACATGTGCCGCTCTTCCCACTCTTTGACCTAGCACGGCACCGATGTCATAGTCACTTGGATCGCATATTATCTTTAATGATAGGTCCCAATTGGGAGGCTGGATTATGGGTGGTGTTGTAAAGAGTTGCTTCAATTTATCAAAAGCGACCTTGCATTTCCTCGTTCACATCGAATTCAGCTTCCTTTTGCAATAACTTGCACAGTGGGGCTGCTATCTTAGAGAAGTCCTTGATAAATCTTCTATAGAAACCTGCATGGCTAAGGAATGAACAAACTTCCCGCACACTCGTGGGGTAAGGCAGTGCAGTTACAATATCAATTTTCGATTTATCTACCCTTTTCCCCTTAGATGACACCACATGTACTAACACTATGCCCCGTTTAACCATGACATGTCACTTTCCCCAATTTAATACGAGGTTAGTCTCAACACTCTGCTTAAGAATAAGGGTAAAATTTTCAAGACAAAATTCGAAAGAATCTCCGTATACACAAAAATCGGGCATAAAAATTCAACTGTATTACATGCGTATTCGGATCACTCCTACTGGGTTTGGAAACAGGTTTGATTTTAAAGATAGATGAAGTACTTGTTTTGTCCAAGGAGCATAAAAACATTGTATCCATTCCAGTCTTGGAACGGAAAGGTTTTTCTTTCTTCATTGGCGATGATAGTTGTACAATTTATTTTTGAAATAAAATTGTTGGTAAAGCTACATTGTTGAGTGGTTTATATCATCTGAACTTTCAAAATAAATCAGCAGTGAACACTATAACTAAAAAACATGGCAGGCATGATACTAATCAAGATCTCAAGTGACACCTTATACTTGGTCATGTTGGTCAGATCAAAGTTCACAAAATAGAGAAAGATGGACTTCTAAGTACATTGGGTGAAGAACCTTTTCCAACTTGTGAATCCTTCCTTGGAGGCAAGATGACTAAGTCCCCCTTCACAAGGACATTGGAAAGGGCTGCTAAGAAACTTGGGTTGGTACATATCGATGTTTGTGGTTCTTTGGAAGCAGCCCGAGACGGATACAATATTTCATAACGTTCACAGATGATCATACTAGGTATGGGATTGTGTACTTGATGAAACATAAATCCGAAGCCTTTACTAAATTCAAGGAATTTAAGGCCCTAGTTGAATAGCAGACTGGATATAATTTCAAGGCACTTCGGTCAGACCGAGGTGGAAAGTATATAAGCACTGAGTTTGATGAGTTCCTTAAGGAACATGGAGTAGTTTCACAATTCATGCCGCCAGGAACCACACAATTAAATGGTGTTTCAAAAAGGAGAAATCGGACTTTGTTGGACGTGGTACGCTCCATGTTGAATTACACTGATTTACCAATTTACTTGTCGGGATACGCCTTACTTACCACTGCCTATATCCTTAATGATGTCCTTCCAAATCCAATCCTATCACTCCGCATGATATGTAGAAGGGTAAGAAACCAAGTCTTAATCACATAAGGATTTGGGGATGTCCAGCCTATGTCAAAAAGGCTAAGGTGGTCAAACTGGAAGTGAGGTCCGTCAAGGGGAGTTTCATTGGGTTATCTATTCTACATGCCAGAAGACCATAGGGTCTTCGTGGCTATACAAGCGCACTTCCTTGAGGATGAACTCATTCAGGAAGGTGGCTCGGATAGAAATGTCTCTTTGGAAGAGCATAATGAAAGTCCTGAGGAGACATCAGATCAGGGATCACGAACCGAACCTATTGTAACACAACCTCCACTTCTAAGGTATGATAGGGTGTCTCAATTACCTGAGAGGTATGGCTATAAACATGTAAAAGAACTGGGTCTCCATGACGTACCTGATAGCCGTGAGGACGACCCTGTTACCTCTGACCAAGCGATAGTAGATGTGGACTCCAATAAATGGAAAAAAGCTATGGAAGCTGACATAGACTCGATGCATGCCAATCAGGTATGGACTCTAGTAGATTTACCCACTGGCCTGAAGACTATTGGAAGTACATGGATCTATAAGAGGAAGACTGATGGGGATGGCAAAGTTGACGCCTATAAGGCCAGGCTTGTGGCAAAGGGTTATACCCGAAGGGAAGGGATCGATTATCATGATACCTTCTTGCTCATAGCTATGATTAAGTCTATTCGCATGATGCTTACCATTGCTGCCCATTACAATTATGAAATATGGCAGATAGACGTCAAAATGGCTTTTTGAAATGGATACCTCGAGGAGGAAATCTACATAGAACAGCCTAAGGGTTTTGTGTCCAAAGCTAATATTCATAAGGTGTGTAAGCTGCAACGTGCCATTTATGTGCTGAAGCAATCTTCTCGAAGTTAGAACCTTAGATTTGACGAAGCAGGCAAGGACTTTGATTTCTTTCAAAACGACGAGGATCCATGTGTTTATAAAAAGGTCAGTGGGAGCAACATTACGTTCTTAGTACTATATGTAGATGATATTCTACTTGTGGGAAATAACGTAGCAATGCTCAGCATTGTGAAAGCATGGCTTTCTAAAACGTTCTCCATGAAAGACTTGGGAGAAGCTTCCTATATTCTAGGGATCCGTCTTTACAGAAATACACCGCGAAGAATGATACGATTTTTCCAAGCCCTCTCTATAGATAAAATCCTGAGAAGACTCAAGATGGATAATTCTAAAAGAGGGTTCCTTCCCATGCGACGTGGAATTCATCTCACCAAGAAAATGTGTCCTCAAAGTGAGGAATATAAAAGAGAGATGAGTAAGGTACCCTATGCCTCGGCAGTGGGTAGCCTCATGTACGCTATGTTGTGCACGAGACCGAACTTATCCTCCGCTGTTAGTGTGGTAAGTCATTTTCAAGCAAACACGGGAAGGGAACACTAGACAGCCATCAAGAACATTCTTAAGTACTTAATAAGAACTAGAGATATGGTTCTTACTTACGGTGGTGAAGAACTGAAGGTGTTTGGATTCACCGATTCTGATTTTCAAGGAGACAAGGACGACTCTAAGTCGACATCTGGGTATTTGTTTACTCCCAGTGGAGGAGCAGTATCTTGGAGAAGCTCCAAGCAAAGTGCTACTGTAGATTCCACCTGCAAGCAGAGTACCAAGCTGCCTCAGAGGCTAGCAAGGAAGCATTTTGGATGCAAAAGTTTGTTCAAGAACTTCAAGTGGTACCTAATGCAGATCTGCCTATATCACTATTCTGTGATAATGATGGAGCTGTCACCCAAGCCAAGGAGCCAAGGGCTCACTACAACACCAAGCTATAGAGAGAAAGTATCACATCGTTCTAGAGATGGTTGAAAAATGATATGTTTCGTTGCAAAGAGTAGACACGGAAGATAATGTATTTGACCCGCTGACTAAGCCGCTACCTCAGGCTGTCTTGGAAAGACATCTAAAGAACATGGGTAATTAATACCATGATGTGAGGCATTGAGTGCAAGTGGGAGATTGTTAGGAATATCCCTCGAATACCACTCAGGGAATGTGAGAGAAGGAGTACTGTACTTGTAATTATGGAATAATTAATAAAAAGGCAGCATTATTTATTCATTGTTTATTGTATTTGAAATGCATTCTTGAGTTGGTAAACATTGAAGTGAAATCCATGTAAATAAGAGCGAACATTCCACTCTCGTTATCGGATAAGAGAAAATGCACGGGAAGTGTTTAAAGCTTATTTACGTAAACCGTTCGCAAGTCGATAAACTTAATTGGACATTAAGTTTTGAGTAAGACTTGTATAACGGATGCTAGGACATGTGCATGTTTTGATAGCATAGTTATAAGTATATTGGTGGGACCAGTGTACTCGAACACGACTCATACTTGATTCAGTCACACGGTATTCACTCTTGGAGAGTCGATGATGAATCGAAAGGTTGTGATAGTATACGTGGACCTTTGACTTGAGGGTTCAGCAAGAGATGTGCCTGTGACGTTTAGTTTGTCATTAGAGTAGTTAGATCCATTTGCTTAATTGTTGGGTCAACCTCGAAGTGCGGACTATACGAGCAGGTAACATTCTTTACTGTACGCCAAGAAAGGATTCTATCTCTTGTGAGCAGGCGAATGTCCTATACGGTTAGTGGCAAATAAGATCATAAGTCTTTGGCCAAAGCATCCTGATCTAGTCGTATTAGATACACTATAGTAATCAGCAGGTCTTGATTTGCATTAACACATGTATAATGTCTAGTCAATAGTAGGGTTTGACTTTACCATGACCCGAAGACTTGACCGGGACATCTGATGAAGGGTCTATATGTATATGGTATTTACAGCATAATGTTTTTGGAATGATCCCTTCATTCTTTCTCAGTCGGGATTTACAGTGCGGCCTGCTAGGCTGACTAAGTGCTGCTCGCACTCATTGGTTTCTCCCAATGCCGACTGAGACGGACCTACATAGTCGCGCATCAGTATCGTTGACAGATAAATGTGAATTTATTATCTCTCTAATTAATATTAGATATTGGATATCTAATTATGATTTATTGGATAAATCAAATAGCGGTATTATGTATTGAAATTAAGTTACTAGGTAATTAATTTAATTCATAAATTATATTTCTTAGAGAAATACTTTTGTATTTGATATAATTAATTAATTGGATTAATTAATTAGTATAGATACATTGGTGATAAAACGGAGTGTATGTAATGGAATCGTTTGACGGACGTCCGGTACACGAGCCGAGAGACTCGGACCGTTTCCTAGAAATTTCCACATAGGCCGTCCCCTCTTTCTTGGTGGTTTCTTGGTTTGTTGTCATGTGTTGTGAGATCCCACCAAGATTTATTCAACTAATGTGTCCATATTGATATTATTTGGTGGGATCACTTTACACATAATATATCACCAAGAAAACAACACCAACACAACCTATTCATTCATGCTTCATCCGTGAGAAATAGAGAGGGAGAGAGAAAATTTTCTTCCAAGTTCTTCATCATCTTTGAGGTGAAAATAAGTGAGGAAAAATAAGAGAGAAAAATTCCTACGAGTTTTCCTAGCCGTGTTCTTGATAGAACGGAGTCTTGTTGATTTTTCTGGCCAAGTTCCGACGCGTGGGAAGTAGAGACATCGTATTTTTGGTGTTTGGGACGTAGGAATTTCATTCTCGGGTTCTTGATCATCATCATATTGCGAAGATATTATCAAAGGCTTCAAAGGTATGGAACTTTGATCCTTTGATCTTCGTCAATTTACTTTTCGTATATACGTTACTTGATTGATCCTGTTTGAGATTTTTTATATTGAGTTTTTTTTATTCCACTGCGTACTCGATTTTGTATCCGAAATCCCAATAGTGGTATCGGAGCGAGGTCAATGATACCGTATATATGAATTATTTTAGCATTTGGAATGCTTGATAGTATGGTTAATGATTTGGAATTATTTTTGTCATAATCTTGGTATATGTTTATTCGTTCGTTGTTGTTACGTTCTTCATAAATTTATGTCTAAATATAAATATTTAATTTCTTGGAAATATGGTTTATATTGAAGATACGAATGTTGCAAAATATGGATATTGGATATCCTATCGGAAATAGAGGCCCGTATTGTCGTTGGACGGCACCCGAAACAGTACGCGGGGGGCTGCCGAGCAGTCAAGCAAGCTGTTCGGACCGCGGTCCAGGCCCCTTCCGTCTTGTTTCGGGCTCATTTTCTTCGTGTATTTGAAAATTAATTCTTGTTTTTAAATTAGATTTAATATGATTAAAATGATATGTGGTATCTCATTTTATAAGGGAAAATTAATTAAATGGAATACATGTGATTGACCGAATTACTTTGAACGTTTTCATATTACCGATTGTGAGAATTGATTAGATCAATTCCATTTAATAGTAGATTATATATATTGATTGGATGAATATATTTAATTTGCAATTCATTTATTTAGTATTTGTTGAATGAATGCTTTTGAATGGGGATGTGGTTCATGGACCTAGTTTTGAAGCTTTCGGTTATATTCGATTGGGTTGTAAATGCCGTTTTTGAGCCTATTTATTTTACTAGAAAAATTTGTATAGGATGCAATTTTTAAATGTAAAATTTATATGTAATGACGAAGACCGGAGGAAGATCCATTCGAGAGGACGAAGATTCAAGACCGGAGACATGTAATTAGATTACGATGTTTTTGTTCTAGGAACCGTCCATGAACTACATGTTGGTAGTAACTAGGTTGCTATTTACTGTTTTTTATTTTGAAAGATTGACAAACACAAACGCGCTTATAATTGAAATAATGTGCAAAGTATAACATTAATCGCGAAATTCTCCCGACTTCAAACAGACTAAGTTTGAAAAGGTTACGAGGTTTCCTATCCTCCATCAAACTCGTAGAAAATTGATACCCGAGCCAGTGTGCTATGCTTCCAAGTTATCGGGGTAGTACATTTGGTAGAGGTTGATAAATTCTTGAGTGCATTAGATGCCTTCGGTTGGTGATAAATTTCGCCCCTAGAAACCTGATAGGTTGCCGGGCGAGATTCAATAGTCAGACTAATAGACGTTGATGGTCAACAACTTAGATAGTCCGTATTACCAAGAAACCTGATAGGTTGAGGGTATGAAGACTAGGGGTAAAAGAAGATCGAATCATTCGTTGGACGGGTTGGTGTTGGACACCACTTTACAGAAATTAATAAGCAAGAAACCTGACAGGTTGCGTCTGTTAAAATTTGTAAAGAACTCGATCACCACTAAGACGTCGATCTAACCATGACTTCCGGGTTATAACATAAGAGTGTATAATTCCAGTAAAATTAGTGGGAGCTGAGAGAGGAATTATACAAGCCCTTAAATTCTATACTCGGTCATAATAAAATAAGTCACTAATTCAATCATGCCTAAATCAACACAGAGAAACGAAACTATATCTCTCTAAAAATGGCAAAGAATCCACTTGCAATACTGCTTGAAAATAATCTCCTAACTGGCCCCAACTTTGTTGACTGGTTGCGGAATCTGATGATTGTACTCAGCATGGTGTCTCTGGGATACATCTTAGAGGCGGACATTCCGCTGACTCCAATCCGAACTTCGGGTAATCAGGAAGAAATTGATGTCCATGAAAAATGGGTCAAGGATGATGTGCTTGTCCGTGGCTCTATGATGGGATCAATGACTAATGAGCTGCAGAGATCGCACGAGAAAATGACTTCTGCTAGGCAAATTCTCGCACACTTGACCGAGATTTATGGAGAGCACAGTAGGACTGCTAGATATGAGATATCGAAGCAGTTATTTAGTGCTAGGATGAAGGAAGGGGAGAAAGTGGGAGACCACGTCCTCAAGATGATCTCTATGATTTAGAGGCTCGAGGTGCTCAACTTTCACATGGATTTATCCCTCCAAATTGATCTCATCCTTCAATCTCTACCTGACTCCTTCATTCAGTTTGTAATGAATTTCAACTGAAATGAAATTTAGTGTACATTAGCTGGGCTAATGAACAAACTGGTGACAGCACAGTCTAACATGAAGACTAAGCCGAGGAAGGCTACTCTTGTGATTTCTTCTAGGCCTCGGAGGTCCAAGAATAAGAAGAAAAAGACCTACGAGCAATATAAACTTAAGAAAGGGGTGCAGAAAGGCAAGGGCAAGGCCCCAAAGGTTCATAAGGTAGGTGGTCCCAAACCTACAGACAAACGTCTTGAATGCGGTGAGCTGGGCCACTGGCGTAGGACTTGTCCCAAGATAAATGGCGCATCAGGTATGAAACTTTTTGTTTTTGAAACCAATTGTTCCGCTATTGTATATTCTGCTTCATGGATACTGTATTCAGGTGCTACTTCTCATATTCGTACTATGAATCAGGATCTGGAATGAAGTAGGTAGCTTGAAGCTGGGGAAGTGATGGTCACTGTCGGAAGCGGACAAAGTGTCGAGGCAACCGATATTGGATAACTCCTACTAGGTATGGAATCCGGTTTTATTTTAAGGTTAGATGAAGTACTTGGTTTGCCCAAGGGGCATAAAAACATTGCATCCATTCCAGTTTTGGACCGGAAAGATTTTTCTTTCTTCATTGGCAATGGTAATTGTACCATTTATTTTCGAAATAAAATGGTTGGTAAGGCTACATTGTTGAATGGTTTATATCATCTGAACTTGCAAAATAAATCAGCAGTCACTATAACTAGGAAACATGGCAGGCATTATACTAATCAAGATCTCACGTGACACCTTAGACTTGGTCATGTTGGTCAGACCAAAGTTCACAAAATGGAGAAAGATGGACTTCTAAGTACATTGGGTGAAGAACCTTATCCAACTTGTGAATCCTTCCATAGAGGCAAGATGACTAAGTCCCCCTTCACATGGACATTGGAAAGGGCTGCTGAGAAACTTGGGTCGGTACATCCCGATATTTGTGGTTCTTTGGAAGCAGCCCGAGACGGATATCAATATTTCATAACATTCACAGATGATTATACTAGGTATGGGATTGTGTACTTGATGAAACATAAATCCGAAGCCTTTACTAAATTCAAGGAATTTAAGGCCCTAGTTGAATAACAGACTAGATATCATATAAAGGCACTTCGGTCAGACCGAGGTGGTGAGTATATGAGCACCAATTTTGATGAGTTCCTTAAGGAACATGGAATAGATTCACAATTCAAGCCGCCAGGAACCGCACAATTAAATGGTGTTTCAGAAAGGAGAAATCGGACTTTGTTGGACGTGGTCCGCTCCATGTTGAATTACACTGATTTACCAATTTAGTTGTGGGGGTACGCCTTACTTACCGCTGCCTATATCCTTAATGATGTCCTTCTAAATCTGTTCCTATCACTCTGCATGAGATGTGGAAGGGTAAGAAACCAAGTCTTAATCACATAAGGATTTGGGGATGTCCAGCCTATGTCAAAAAGGCTAAAGTGGACAAACTGGAAACGAGGTCCGTCAAGTGACATTTCATTGGATACCCAGATGACTCGATGGGTTATCTATTCTACATTCCATAAGACCATAGGGTCGTCTTGGCTATACAAGCACACTTCCTTGAGGACAGATTCATTCAGGAAGGTGGCTTGGGTAGATATGTCTCTTTAGAAGAGCATAATGAAAGTCCTAAGGAGACATCTGATCAGGTATCACGAACCGAACCTATTGTAACACAACCTCCACTTCGAAGGTCTGATAGGGTGTCTCAATTACCTGAGAGGTATGGCTATACACATGTCGAAGACCTGGTCTCCACGACGTACCTGATAGCCGTGCGGACGACCCTATCACCTATGACCAAGCGATAGTGGATGTGGATGCCAATAAATGGCAATAAGCTATGGAAGCTGAGATAGACTTGATGCACGCCAATCAGGCCTGAACTCTAGCAGATTTACCAACGGGCATGAAGCCTATTGGAAGTAAATGGATTCATAATAGAAATACTACTAGGGATGGAAAGGTTGACGCGTATAAGGCCAGGATTGTGGCAAAGGGTTATACCTAAAGGGAAGGGATCAATTATCATGATACCTTCTCGCCCGTAGCTATGATCAAGTCTATTCGCATGATGCTTGCCACTGCTACCCATTACGATTATGAAATATGGTAGATGGACGTCAGAACGGCTTTTCTGAATGGATACCTCGAGGAGGAAATCTACATGGAACAACCTAAGAGTTTTATGTCCAAAGCTAATATTCATAAGGTGTGTAAGCTGCAACGAGCCATTTATGGGCTGAAGAAAGCTTCTCGGAGTTAGAACCTTCGATTTGACGAAGCAGTCAAGGACTTTGGGTTCATGCAAAACGAGGAGGATCCATGTGTTTACAAAAAGGTCAGTGGGAGCAACATTGCGTTCTTAGTACTATATGTAGATGATATTCTACTTATGGGAAATAACGTAGCAATGCTCAGCACTGCGAAAGCTTGGCTTTCTAACTCGTTCCCCATGAAAGATTTGGGAGAAGCTTCCTATATTCTAGGGATCCGTCTTTACAGAGATAGACCGCGAAGAATGATAGAACTTTCACAAGCTCTCTATATAGATAAAATCCTGAAAAGATTCAAGATAGATAATTCTAAAAGAGGGTTCCTTCCCATGCGACAAGGAATTCATCTCACCAAGAAAATATGTCTTCAAAGCGAGGAAGACAAAAGAGAGATGATCAAGGTACCTTATGCCTCGGCAGTGGGTAGCCTCATGTACGCTATGTTGTGCACGAGACCAGACTTAGCCTACGCTGTTAGTGTGGTAAGTCGTTTTCAAGAAAACCCGGGAAGGGAACACTGAACAACCGTCAAGAACATTCTTAAGTACTTAAGAAGAACTAGAGATATGGTTCTTACTTACGGCTGTGGAGAACTAAAGGTGGTTGGTGTCACTCCCCCCACACTGGGGTTGGACGAGAACGCGACAGTTAATGTAATAAATAACGTTTGTGATAATACATTCTAGTAAAGCATACATATGCCAGATCGCAGCCCGGTGAAGACTAGTTATTTCATAGAAAAGAAATATTCAAGAGTACAGCGTAATTATTACATCAAGTGCAAAAGAGTACATCCGAAACCAAAATACATTATGACACAGGAATAAAAAGAAGCATTAAAGCAGCATCCTAATTCCTACGTCTTGGTAATACTTTGAGGACGGTCTTCAGTGGTCGTCAGCATATGTCCCTTCTTCTTCTTGGTTCTCTTCATCTAGTGGGTTTTAGAAAATAATTCAAAATGGGGTGAGAATAATGGATTCTCAGTGAGTTGGGTTTGGGTATTTAATGAGTTTATTATTTAATAAACATTATGTTTCTCCCACTTTTGAAAAATAGTGTTGTTTAAAAATTGGTGCAAGTTTTAAAGAAGAATATTATGAATTATGACATGAATGTATAGTCAATCTCCGTAGATTGCGGTTGAGTATGAAGAATGCACGGCGTCGAGCGCCCAATGAGTATTTAGCTTTGGGAGGTCGTCTATATGACTAATCCCTTAGCCTTCTTATATCATCTTAGACCGTTATCAGTGTATGGCCTTTGACTATCGCCACGAACTTTGGTTTGATAACCGTAGCCTTGGGCGTTTGTCGAACCGTCACTTTAACATTGGCCTTTGAGCTTTATCGCTCTCGCTTGATTTGCCTTATCTCTTATCTGGGCTCGATATGTCCTTAGCTTGGGTCTATGCCCGGATCATATGATAATCACGACTATACCCGAATTCTACGACCCAGTCACCTTAGGATCACTCCGTCCTTCGGCTTCAAGGGAATAGGATACGACGGTAGCTTTGTCTAGAACCGCAGCCACGCTGCTCGATTCATGACTTAGACTAACCGCCCCTCATGTATATAAATAGAAAAGAGACTCTAGAGGTACTCGTACGGACTCTAGCGGGGGCTACCGCCCGAAGGTCTTAGCACTTAGCTCCGTACAATACTTACTCCCGATTTCAATTGAATAACAATTATTGTCGTGATTAACAGTGGTTATGCATATTGTATGATATCAATATGATTATTTGATAGTATATGGACTTGCATAATCTAGAGGAATTAGTTCAACCGGTTGATGATTGAATTGCTATTGTGCGAGTCTTAGCATAATCTTATAATAAATTCATAAATTTGAATAGTTCGGTATGGATTGATTATACGTCCGAAAATTACGAACTTTATTACGAAAAGTCCGTTATGATATGAGGATTGAAGGTCAGAAGTTGCATGAAAGTTTTACCTTTCGGAAATTACAGTTCTGTCCTTTCGTCTTTTAAGTACTATCATTATTTTTACTAAATTTTATAAATTTGGATAATTCGGTACGGATTGATTATAAGTCCGAAAATTACGAAATTTATTGCGAAAAGTCCGCTATGATGTGAGGATTGAAGGTCAGAAGTTGCATGAAAGTTTTATCTTTCGAAAATTGCAGTTCTGCCCTTTCGTCTTTTAAGCACTATCATTATTTTTACTAAATTTTATAAATTTGGATAATTCGGTACGAATTGATTATAAGTCCGAAAATTACGAACTTTATTGAGAAAAGTTCGTTATAATATAAGGTTCTGAGATCAAAAGTTGCATGGAGGTTTTTCCTCCCATAAATTATAATTCTGCCCTTTCGAAATTATAGTACTATTATTATTATTATTATTATTTAGTTTTATCTTATAATTTTGATTAATTCGTTTGGATTTATTTAAACTCCGAAAAATATGAATCCAGTTTTGATTTGAACCTTATGACTTGTAATCTTAGATTACGTTCAGTTTTAATTTTTATTCTTTTATAATTTACGATTTCACCCATTTGTTTTGTCTTAATCGACATTTTAGTATTCGGGTCATATCTTTTTCGTTTCTTATCGGATTGACCTCAAATTTTTGGGGTAGGCTCTTTATATTATTATGAGTACAGAGAGTTCAACTTTTCTAGAAATTTTATTTTTGAAACAGTAAGTTTATGTAAATTAGAGTTTTGGCCCCGCATTCTTGAAATTTCCATTTTTGCCCCAATTTTCTATTTTAGTAAATTCCAATTTAGGTGAAATTTTATAGAGGACTTATTGTTGATATTTTAAGACTTAATTTTAAGACATAAGACCAGAATTATGGATCTTAACAATTTTATCTCAAATTTAACTTATTTAAACTATTTTAGTTTATCCTTCGAACTTAGGTTCGAATTATCAAATCTTCTGGTGACTAATTATCCTCTTACCATAGTCCAATATATAATCATATATTTTTGGGATTTTAATCCCCAAAGATCAGATTTGTCATACTCAACCAATATTTCCATCAATAAATTAATTCGCACATATAATTAAAAATATTACAAACAAAAATTCAACAAATATCAAGACCATTACATGCACAGTAATGAATGTCAATCAACTATAGATAACCAAGGTTTTAATACTTGCATGCACCATATATTTAACTTGTATAAATTTTGAATAAGAGAAAAGAAAGAAACAATTTTATCCATCTCGATTTCTTGTCGGAAATAAATAGTTCTAGGTCTCGGAAGTGGAAGAAAACGATCTCCCTCCTTGATTACATGGTTTGGCCGATTCAAGTATCCAAGCATCCATGATGCATATTTTGTTTGCATGTCTAGATATTTGAGTTAGATTATGAAGGTTTTTTTTATACTTATAGAAGACAAAAAAGAATGTAGGAAAAGAGATTACCTATTTCTTGTTGAACCCTCTTCTTCCTTCTCTCTTCTTCTTTGGTTCAGCCCTCTCTCTCTCTCTAGTCTCTCAATGCAGATTTTTTTTTTTGTGAAGTATAAGAGTATGTATATTTTAAGGGTTTTAAAAAGAGGTGGTCAAAGCATGGGACAACGGAACACAAGACACAAGATTATGTCTTGCATGGGGAGGACATGAAGACTCTAGGTGTCCTCCCCCTCTCCACTTGGCCGCCCATTTGGTGTGTGTGTGTGTGTATATAATTTTGTTTTTGTATTTTATGTGTATAGAATATTAATATAGTTAGTTGGGTATTTGTTTATTTGTAAATGGATTAAGTAGTTGATTTGGGCTTTCAATCATAATTTCAAGACTTGGGAATTTTATTAAGTTGGGTTTGAGTCCATTAGTGATTTTATATTAGTATATATTGGTACACATAGCCCATTAGGTGAATCAATGTTCTACTTTAACTTTTCATTAATTTATTATTTATGAAACAATCAAGTAAAATAAAATGAAACTAGATATAGGTTATATTATATTATAACAAATGTTATTAAAATTACATCATGATATAATAAACCGTACATATACTGAGCTATCGAATTTCAGGGGGTTCTACATCCTCCCCTCCTTAGAAGAATTTGGTCCCCAAATTCCTTCTCGAACAATTCGGGATATGATTTCTTCATTTCTTCCTCAGCTTCCCACGTGGCGTCTTCCTCTCTATTGTGATTTGTCCAGACGACCTTAACCAATGGTATCTTCTTGTCTCTTAGTTCGCGTACTTGTCGATCCACGATCCTATCGGCTTCTCGATATAAGTTCAATCTTCTTTGATCGGTGGTATGTCATGTGTGATGACATGTTCAGGATCTGGGTGATATTTCTTCAATCATGAGACATGAAATACGTCATGCAATCTGGAAAGATCGGTTGGTAGCTCGAGACGATATGCCATTTTTTCCAATTTGTTCTAGGATTGTGAAAGGTCCGACATACCTGGGGCTAAGCTTCCCTCCTTTCTTCAGGTTGATCAATCCCTTACGTGGTGATAAACGAAGGAATACTTTGTCTCCGGTGTCGAATTCCAAATCCTTCCTTCTCCGGTCTGCATAACTCTTCTGTCGGCTCTGAGCGGTGCGAATTCGATCCCGAATGATTCGAACCTTATCCATGGCATCTTCTACTCGATCAACTCTTGGTATCAGGTTTCAGTTCTTCTTAGTCCTTGGTGTCCATCGGTCGTCAATCTCCCAATGTATTGGTGATCGGCACTTTCTTCCGTATAATGCTTCATATGGAGCCATTATAATCGTTGTCTGGTAGCTGTTGTTATAGGCAAACTCAGCTAAGGGTAGGTGGTGTAATATCCGCAATTTTCGATTTTCGGTAAATTTCTTTTTTCGGCCAGAGTCCGTTTTGACGACTCGCTCATGACCGTTTCGTCATTTCGAGAATGATTAATTCTGCACTTTTTGTCATCCGAGTTCGTTTCGGTATCGTTTTGTTGAGTTCCGAGCTTTTTAGCGACTTTTCCGCACTTGAGTTCGATTCTTGCGAATCTCGTCCGAAACTGTTGTTTCGAGTTTCTCGTAAGTTCATTTAATGTTATTATTCATGTTGCGAGCTTTGGTTTGGTGTTTCGATCGCGTATCGTGATTTTCGGACGTTTTGGGCCATTTTCGTAATTTCCCAAAGTTTTGGGTAATTACTTCCGTTGTCGAATTCCGAGCCTTGGTGGTGGAATTGTGTGTTCTCTTAGCTCTTAGATTCGTCTTTGCGAGTACGTCGTAACCGTATCATCGATTCATATTCGTGTTCGGGTTTCGGGGTCGTTCGGGCCGTCGGAGTTGGCCGGCCGAGTCATGGCGGGCAATGCAGGCCCCGGGCCGGCCTTGGCGAGTCACGGCGGTAGTGCTCGGAAGCACGGCGAGTCACGGCCGGTAGTGCTCGGCGGCTTACGGCCGGCGGGCCGTGCCGTGGGGCCGCGGCACATCTTTGGCGGGCCGCGGCACACTCTGTTGCATTTTCGGCCAAAGCCAGGCATGCGGGTGCCGCGGCTGCTTGCCGACCACCAGGAGCCATTTTTGGGCACAGGCGCGGCCTTGTGCGGCTATTTAAGGTCCTGCACACGGTTTTTTGGCCATTTTTCTCCTTCTTCTCCTTCTCTTCCGCGGCTGAGGGTGATCTTACCATAGTGCCATGTTGTTTAACAACAAATCCATGAAGTTCTTGAGTTCATATCATCAATCAATCATCCGTTATCATCCTTTGATCCAGCGAATCAAGGTAATCTTCCTTAGAACCCTAATTTCGTGAATTTGGGGGTTTTTGCATTTTTGTCCGATTCGTTCCGTGTTGTTGATTAATTCATGATGGGTATGATTAATCTTGGTAGTATTATTGTGTTTAACATAATTTAATCCATTGTTCTTCGTCGAATCGAAGTATATTTCTTGATTTCCTTCGAATCGACTTTTTGGGGGATTTGTTCTCGATCTCGTTTTTCATCCGTTTTTAATGGATCGATTATGGTTAAATGACGTTGTTAAACATATTCTATGGATTGTATATCCATATTTCAACTTGGAATTCCGTTTTCGTGTTTTGTCGGGACGAATCGTGTTCTTGGCCGTTTTGGGAAAAACACTTGAACATTCGTCGTTCGCTCTTTGAATTCAACGGCTTTGAGTCATGCTATGGAATTCATTTTCATTATTGTTATTGTCCTCCGTAGTTTATTATCGTGAGTTGGCGTTCGGTGGAGTCGGCGGGTTCGTAGTCGGTTCGTGCCAACCTACTTCGGTCGATTCTCCGTGTTGTACTTATTCGAGGCAAGTACCTTGCCCATAATTTTCTTGTTTTGTGAATACGATAATTAGTGATCGTCTAAATGTGTTTGTTGGTCGTTTGCATTGAACTTTCAAAAGATTCGGGTTAGCCTTGTTAAAGGCTTGTTTTCAAAACGCGTGTGTATTGTGAATGGTGTGTCTTGTAAATGACTATGTGAATCCTATGGATATGCTGGGTGTTGATGATGCACTTGTTATTTGCGTGTGGACGTATATTGTTTCATTTCGGTGCATTGTGGTTTGACGTGTTGTTTTGCTAAGTGTTTGATGCCTCTTGTTGAGTTGTTTGGATATCATTGATGTGGTATGTTATTTGTGTGAATGTGTGGATATGGTTGAAGGTCTACGGTGACACATGGCACGTGATCATGTGGTCAGGATGCAACAAGTGATTGATCTAACCGTGAGAGCCTGAGATAATCTACGGTGGCACATGGCATGCGATCATGTGGCCAGGATGCAACAAGCGATTGATCCAACCGTGAGATGTGTGTGATTTGTTTCGCTAGCCAGCTCGGGAGGGTCCTTCGAGGCCTCGAGTGGGATTTGTGGCTTCCTCCCGGTCCTAGGCGATGCGCGTGTGCGATTATGTTTTTTTGATTTTATGTCCGTCGAGGACACGTGATGTTGGGCTCTGGACTTGTGAATTGTTGTCGGTTTTCTAATTGCGAACACAAAACCCTTGGGCTGTGACCCTTGTTGATTTTTGGAAGGATAAGCATTTGATAATCCTAATTTGTTTTCTATTAAAACTCCCGAGGGTATTTTAAACCATTTTGCAAGCCATTCTCGTTAATTGTGATCTTTCGGATTTGGAAAGTTTTACTCAAACTCTTGCCTCGGGTAGTATTCGTTTCGTTGTATTTTAATCTTTGAGGATTTCTGATTATTGTCATTCTTGGAACTTGAATTGTATGGATCGTATTTTTGCACTTGTACTTGCACTAGCAAAACAGTGGAGTTTTGCTAACCCCCGAGTATTCGGGAGGTGGATGTCTATTTTTGCATTCAGGTTTTGGAGCATAACACAGGGTCGGCACGAAGGATGATGAAAGATGAACGATACTAATCACACGAGGATCCATTGATGTCGTATTGGTCTAGTTGTATTTTCTTTTCCGCTGCAGTATCTTTTCCCCGTTGTACGGGAGTTTATTGTATTTTGACCCCTGCGTGGGAATGTGTTTGGAATTGAGTTGTATGTTATTATTGAAAGACTAAATCGGTCTACTGAGTCATTTTAGACTTAAAGGCGATGTTTAGATGTTTGATTTTAGTTATCAGCCTGGTAGATCCTCGAGGAGAGGGTCTACGGCGTGTAATATCCCCTAGTGGATTGGGGGTGTTACATAAATGGTATCGGAGCCTTAGGTTGTGAAAACCTAGGCTGTCGAGTTTAGTGGTGTCTATTGAGTTTTTGTCTCGTCAGAATTTGTCTGACTGAGTCGTGTCGCGACGCGTCGTCTGATTTTGTTGGTCGTGATTGGTATCGTGGGGCGATCATCATCTTCGTGCGACCTGTGGCTGTAAGTCTCCCTTCTTTGTGTTGTGCCTCGTGTGACACGAGCTATTTTTATGATTATTTGATTAGTGACGGAATTCTCTTATGGATTTTGATTTCTTGATATGTGGTTATTTGACTCTCATATTTCGTTCATATGAGGAGTAGTGTTGCTGGATTGTGCATGTTGAACCGTATTTCTTTTATCCGCTGCGTGAGTTCTTTTGTAATGACTTTCGGTATTTTACCGACTGAGTTTTATTTCGAAAACCGATTCCCTTAACCGAGTTTGTGGCATTATGGCCTTGATCGTTTTGGCGAAATTCTTATGACGGTATTTAGCATGTTGTAAATGGCTTCTGCGAGTTTTTGAAACATTACCGTCATCGGCCTTTTTGACATTTTTTTTGTAAATAGTTTTTAGCCTGGTGGGTTCCGATGCAGGACCCACGGCGCTATAAAGTTTTGTGTAATTACCTTAAATTTTTGGGTATTCTAGCCCATTGAATTATCCTTGAAAACCTTGAGTATCTTAGAAAATTAAATTTCGAGATGTACTTTTAAAATGAATTATTTTCTCGTGGTACATCCAAGGTGCCACAATATATTTCAAATTCTTCTACCTCGAGGACAAAAAAATGTTTTGAGATATTTTCAATGTTTTAGAAACAATTTTTACTTAGACCCAAGGGTCGAATATTCTGAAAGTTTTTCACTAAAAGGAAAGTGTCCTCATTTTTGTTCAAACGCAAGATGATTTTCAAAGTCTCGATAATGGTGTTTGTACTACTTTTTGAAAGGTGATACTCAAGATCAACTAGTGTTTCCAGAATCTTTCTTTTTCAAAGGTGGTTTTCGTTTTAAAACCTATCATTCTGTTTGATCCCAGGAATGTATGTATGATATTCACATTATCGTTAGAATGTTAGCTCCCGAGTATGATGGAATTGGTGGCATGAATGTTGAGTCGTTTGCCACGCATTTGTTGTGATTAGCCCTCTGTGAGAGGGGAAGTGTTGGTATTGAATATTGTCGCTTTGTGATGATTTGTGTGTTATCGCACTTGTGCGAGCTTTTGGAACTGGAGTTTGTATGATTGTGTGCATACGTGATTGTTTCGTGATGTTTTGTAATTGTGCACTGGTCATCGTTCGAGTTGTTGATGTCGCTGAACGATGCCGTCGTTGCTGTGATATTCATGTGTGTGTTGCCTTATGATGGTAATCCTTGTATGCGTTATGTGCTATGATTTTCTGTTGTGCTGAGTGGTTACTTATTCAGTATGCCAAGGGGCCGAGGTTGTGGTCGTGGCGATCGGCCGCGTGGTCGAGATCATGCTATCGGTGATGATATCGGTATCGGTGTCGCTACTATTTTACAGCAGGTAGCCACACAGATGATTCAGTTGACTCAGGCAGTTCAGCGTGTTACCGATGTGACACAACACACTGGTGCAAATCAGTGGCTTCGAGAAGTGGTTCGTATGAATCCCCCTCGTTTCGCTGGTGCTGCAGATGCTTTAGGCTGGGATGGTTGGCTTTTCCAGTTGGAAAAGATTTTCGAGATAGTTGATTGTCCAGAAGAACGTAAGGTCCCAGTAGCGCAGTATCTTTTCGACAAAGATGCCGCTAGCTGGTGGGAGGCAGTTAAGCCTCAAGATCGTGTTGTCACATGGGCAGAGTTCCAGAGATTCATGAGAGATGAGTTTTGTCCAGAGCCGATCAGAAATCAGAAGATTAATGAATTTTTTTCCGCGAAGCCACAGGATGTACCGCTGTCTCAAGCTATTATTGATTTTAGCAAACAGCTCGGCTATGTGCAGAATCAAGTAAGGACAGAGGAGGAAAAGATTTGTCATTTTAGTAGGCGGATGAAGCCAGATATTCGTCAGTACATGGAAGGTCTCGCTTGTACTTCGTTGAGGGATTATCAGAATAGAGCGTTAGCCTATGAGCTATCCAGATTATCGACCGAGAGTATGTCTGACTCGAAGAAACAGAAAACCACTGGGAACTTTTCAGGAAATCAGATGAGTGGGCCCCTTGAGGTTGAGACTTCGTTTCGTCATCCCAAGATGGTTCCTAGATCGCGTGATCAGAGGAGTAGTACCCCTGCAGTGAGTAATGTGAGCAGCTCGAAGATATGTTATAACTGTAGTCGAGCATGCCATACTGCGAAGAATTGTCGTTCACCGTTAGTCAGCTGTTTCGAGTGTGGCCAGGTGGGTCACCGAGCCGTACATTGCGAGACGGTAGCTGAGAGATTTGGGGATCGAGGTTGCGTCTCTTCTCCGAAAGTACACGGAGATGCCTAGTGTGGTTTTGAAGATTTCGGCGTAGTCTGAATTGTTTATGATTGCCCTTGTGGATCGTTTGTGTTTACTTTCCGTTTTCTCGACTGTGCGTGTTTCCTTGTAATAGGTACTTTGTGTTTTGTGAATGTTCGGATAATTGACTTGATAATATTATCTGTTTGATGACGCTTGTCACTTGTTGGTTTTATTATGTTTTTACCGGTGGCGTTGTGTTGGTCGTCGTGGAGCGCGTTTTCACGCCGTATATTCCTTTGCGTTGCTTGTAACGTTTCGCCAATGAATGAAAGTTACGCATTTCATGTGTATCTTGTTGAGTTTTCTTGGCAGGATGTTGCTCCTCCCTACTTATTTTAAGTTTCGGGACGAAACTTCTTTTAAGGAGGGTAGAATGTAATATCCGCAATTTTCGATTTTCGGTAAATTTCTTTTTTCGGCCGGAGTCCGTTTTGAGGACTCTCTCATGACCGTTTCGTCATTTCGAGAATGATTAATTCTGCACTTTTTGTCATCCGAGTTCGTTTCGGTATCGTTTTGTTGAGTTCCGAGCTTTTTAGCGACTTTTCCGCACTTGAGTTCGATTCTTGCGAATCTCGTTCGAAACTGTTGTTTCGAGTTTCTCGTAAGTTCATTTAATGTTATTATTCATGTTGCGAGCTTTGGTTTGGTGTTTCGATCGCGTATCGTGATTTTCGGACGTTTTGGGCCATTTTCGTAATTTCCCAAAGTTTTGGTTAATTACTTCCGTTGTCGAATTCCGAGCCTTTGGGTGGTCGGAATTGTGTGTTCTCTTAGCTCTTAAATTCATCTTTGCGAGTACGTCGTAACCGTATCATCGATTCATATTCAGGTTCGGGTTTCGGGGTCGTTCGGGCCGTCGGAGTTGGCCCCGGCCGAGTCATGGCCGGGCAATCTGGGCACTGGCCGAGTCACGACCGGTAGTGCTCGGCAGCTTCTGGCCGAGCAGGCCGTACCGTGGGGCCGCGGCACATGCCGGCAGGGCCGCGGCACACTCTGTGGCATTTTTCGGCCAAACCAGATGCGGGTGCCGCGGCTGCCGGCCGGCGCGGCACACCGCCGACCACGGGAGCCATTTTTGGGCTGTGCCGCGGCACACTCGGCCCAGGCGCGTCACCTGTGTGCGGCTATTTAAGGTCCTGCACACGGGTTTTTGGCCATTTTTCTCCTTCTTCTCCTTCTCTTCCGCGGCTAGGGGTGATCTTACCATGGAGCCATGTTGTTTAACAACAAATCCATGAAGTTCTTGAGTTCATATCATCAATCAATCATCCGTTACCAGCCTTTGATCCAGCGAATCAAGGTAATCTTCCTTAGAACCCTAATTTCGTGAATTTGGGGGTTTTTGCATTTTTGTCCGATTCGTTCCGTGTTGTTGATTAATTCATGATCGGTATGATTAATCTTGGTAGTATTATTGTGTTTAACATCATTTAATCCATCGTTCTTCGTCGAATCGAAGTATATTTTTTGATTTCTTTCGAATCGACTTTTTGGGGGATTTGTTCTCGATCTCGTTTTTCATCCATTTTTGATGGATCGATTATGGTTAAATGACGTTGTTAAACATATTCTATGGATTGTATATCCATATTTCAACTTGGAATTCCGTTTTCGTGTTTTGTCGGGACGAATCGTGTTCTTGGCCGTTTTGGGGAAAACACTTGAACATTCGTCGTTCGCTCTTTGAATTCAACGGCTTTGAGTCATGCTATGGAATTCATTTTCATTATTGTTATTGTCCTCCGTAGTTTATTATCGTGAGTTGGCGTTCGGTGGAGTCGGCGGGTTCGTAGTCGGTTCGTGCCAACCTACTTCGGTCGATTCTCCGTGTTGTACTTATTCGAGGCAAGTACCTTGCCCATACTTTTCTTGTTTTGTGAATACGATAATTAGTGATCGTCTAAATGTGTTTGTTGGTCGTTTGCATTGAACTTTCCAAAGATTCGGGTTAGCCTTGTTAAAGGCTTGTTTTCAAAATACGTGTGTATTGTGAATGGTGTGTCTTATAAATGACTATGTGAATCCTATGGATATGCTGGGTGTTGATGATGCACTTGGTATTTGCGTGTGGATGTATATTGTTTCATTTCGGTGCATTGTGGTTTGACGTGTTGTTTTGCTAAGTGTTTGATGCCTCTTGTTGAGTTGTTTGGATATCATTGATGTGATATGTTATTTGTGTGAATGTGTGGATATGGTTGAAGGTCTACGGTGACACATGGCACGTGATCATGTGGTCAGGATGCAACAAGTGATTGATCCAACCGTGAGAGCCTGAGATAATCTACGGTGGCACATGGCATGCGATCATGTGGCCAGGATGCAACAAGCGATTGATCCAACCGTGAGATGTGTGTGATTTGTTTCGCTAGCCAGCTCGAGAGGGTCCTTAGAGGCCTCGAGTGGGATTTGTGGCTTCGTCCCGGTCCTAGGCAATGCGCATGTGCGATTATGTTTTGTTGATTTTATGTCCGTCGAGGACACGTGATGTTGGGCTCTGGCCTTGTGAATTGTTGTCGGTTTTCTAATTGCGAACACAAAACCCTTGGGCTGTGACCCCTGTTGATTTTTGGAAGGATAAGGATTTGATAATCCTAATTTGTTTTCTATTAAAACTCCCGAGGGTATTTTAAACCATTTTGCAAACCATTCTCGTTAATTGTGATCTTTCGGATTTGGAAAGTTTTACTCAAACTCTTGCCTCGGGTAGTATTCGTTTCGTTGTATTTTAATCTTTGAGGATTTCTGATTATTGTCATTCTTGGAACTTGAATTGTATGGATCGTATTTTTGCACTTGTACTTGCACTAGCAAAACAGTGGAGTTTTGCTAACCCCCGAGTATTCGGGAGGTGGATGTCTATTTTTGCATTCAGGTTTTGGAGCATATCACAGGGTCGGCACGAAGGATGATGAAAGATGAACGATACTAATCACACGAGGATCCATTGATGTCGTATTGGTCTATTTGTATTTTCTTTTCCGCTGCAGTATCTTTTCCCCGTTGTACGGGAGTTTATTGTATTTTGACCCCTGCGTGGGAATGTGTTTGGAATTGAGTTGTATGTTATTAGTGAAAGACCAAATCGGTCTACTGAGTCATTTTAGCCTTAAAGGCGATGTTTAGATGTTTGATTTTAGTTATCAACCTGGTAGATCCTCGAGGAGAGGGTCTACGGCGTGTAATATCCCCGAGTGGATTGGGGGTGTTACATAAATGGTATCGGAGCCTTAGGTTGTGGAAACCTAGGCTGTCGGGTTTAGTGGTGTCTGTTGAGTTTTTGTCTCGTCAGAATTTGTCTGACTGAGTCGTGTCGCGACGTGTCGTCTGATTTTGTTGGTCGTGATTGGTATCGTGGGGCGATCATCATCTTCGTGCGACCTGTGGCTGTAAGTCTCCCTTCTTTGTGTTGTGCCTCGTGTGACACGAGTTATTTTTATGATTATTTGATTAGTGACGGAATCCTCTTATGGATTTTGATTTCTTGATATGTGGTTATTTGACTCTCATATTTCGTTCATATGAGGAGTAGTGTTGCTGGATTGTGCATGTTGAACCGTATTTCTTTTATCCGCTGCGTGAGTTCTTTTGTAATGACTTTCGGTATTTTACCGACTAAGTTTTATTTCGAAAACCGATTCCCTTAACCGAGTTTGTGGCATTATGGCCTTGATCGTTTTGGCGAAATTCTTATGACGGTATTTAGCATGTTGTAAATGTCTTCTGTGAGTTTTTGAAACATTACCGTCATCGGCCTTTTTGACATTTTTTTTGTAAATAGTTTTTAGCCTGGTGGGTTCCGACGCGGGACCCACAGCGCTATAAAGTTTTGTGTAATTACCTTAAATTTTTGGGTATTCTAGCCCATTGAATTATCCTTGAAAACCTTGAGTATCTTAGAAAATTAAATTTCGAGACGTACTTTTAAAATGAATTATTTTCTCGTGGTACATCCAAGGTGCCACAATATATTTCAAATTCTTCTACCTCGAGGACAAAAAAATGTTTTGAGATATTTTCAATGTTTTAGAAACATTTTTTACTTAGACCCAAGGGTCGAATATTCTGAAAGTTTTTCACTAAAAGGAAAGTGTCCTCATTTTTGTTCAAACGCAAGATGATTTTCAAAGTCTCGATAATGGTGTTTGTACTACTTTTTGAAAGGTGATACTCAAGATCAACTAGTGTTTCCAGAATCTTTCTTTTTCAAAGGTGGTTTTCGTTTTTAAAACCTATCATTCCTGTTTGCAGTCCAGGAATGTATGTATGATATTCACATTATCGTTAGAATGTTAGCTCCCGAGTATGATGGAATTGGTGGCATGAATGTTGAGTCGTTTGCCACGCATTTGTTGTGATTAGCCCTCTGTGAGAGGGGAAGTGTTGGTATTGAATATTGTCGCTTTGTGATGATTTGTGTGTTATCGCACTTGTGCGAGCTTTTGGAACTGGAGTTTGTATGATTGTGTGCATACGTGATTGTTTCGTGATGTTTTGTAATTGTGCACTGGTCATCGTTCGAGTTGTTGATGTCGCTGAATGATGCCGTCGTTGTTGTGATATTCATGTGTGTGTTGCCTTACGATGGTAATCCTTGTATGTGTTATGTGCTATGATTTTCTGTTGTGTTGAGTGGTTACTTATTCAGTATGCCGAGGGGCCGAGGTCGTGGTCGTGGCGATCGAACGCGTGGTCTAGATCATGCTACCGGTGATGATATCGGTATCGGTGTCGCTACAATTTTACAGCAGGTAGCCACACAGATGACTCAGTTGACTCAGGCAGTTCAGCGTGTTACCGATGTGACACAACACACTGGTGCAAATCAGTGGCTTCGAGAAGTGGTTCGTATGAATCCCCCTCGTTTCGCTGGTGCTGCAGATGCTTTAGGCTGGGATAGTTGGCTTATCCAGTTGGAAAAGATTTTCGAGATAGTTGATTGTCCAGAAGAACGTAAGGTCCCGGTAGCGCAGTATCTTTTCGACAAAGATGCCGCTAGCTGGTGGGAGGCAGTTAAGCCTCAAGATCGTGTTGTCACATGGGCAGAGTTCCAGAGATTCATGAGAGATGAGTTTTGTCCGGAGCCGATCAGAAATCAGAAATTAATGAATTCTTTTCGGCGAAGCCGCAGGATGTACCGCTGTCTCAAGCTATTATTTATTTTAGCAAACAGCTCGGCTATGTGCAGAATCAAGTAAGGACAGAGGAGGACAAGATTTGTCATTTTAGTAGGCGGATGAAGCCAGAGATTCGTCAGTACATGGCAGGTCTCGCTTGTACTTCCTTGAGAGATTATCAGAATAGAGCGTTAGCCTATGAGCTATCCAGATTATCGACCGAGAGTATGTCTGACTCGAAGAAACAGAAAACCACTGGGAACTTTTCACGAAATCAGATGAGTGGGCCCCTTGAGGTTGAGACTTCGTTTCGTCATCCCAAGATGGTTCCTAGATCGCGTGATCAGAGGAGTAGTACCCCTGCAGTGAGTAATGTGAGCAGCTCGAAGATATGTTATAACTGTAGTCGAGCAGGCCATACTGCGAAGAATTCTCGTTCACCGTTAGTCAGCTGTTTCGAGTGTGGCCAGGTGGGTCACCGAGCCGTACATTGCGAGACAGTAGCTGAGAGATTTGGGGATCGAGGTTGCGTCTCTGCTCCGAAAGTACACGGAGATGCCTAGTGTGGTTTTGAAGATTTCGGCGTAGTCTGAATTGTTTATGATTGCCCTTGTGGATCGTTTGTGTTTACTTTCGTTTTCTCGACTGTGCGTGTTTCCTTGTAATAGGTACTTTGTGTTTTGTGAATGTTCGGATAATTGACTTGATAATATTATCTGTTTGATGACGCTTGTCACTTGTTGGTTTTATTATGTTTTTACCGGTGGCGTTGTGTTGGTCGTCGTGGAGCGCGTTTTCACGTCGTATATTCCTTTGCGTTGCTTGTAACGTTTCGCCGATGAATGAAAGTTACACATTTCTTGTGTATCTCGTTGAGTTTTCTTGGCGGGATGTTGCTCCTCCCTACTTATTTTAAGTTTCGGGACGAAACTTCTTTTAAGGAGGGTAGAATGTAATATCCGCAATTTTCGATTTTCGGTAAATTTATTTTTTCGGCCGGAGTCCGTTTTGACGACTCGCTCATGACCGTTTCGTCATTTCGAGAATGATTAATTCTGCACTTTTTGTCATCCGAGTTCGTTTCGGTATCGTTTTGTTGAGTTCCGATCTTTTTAGCGACTTTTCCGCACTTGAGTTCGATTCTTGCGAATCTCGTCCGAAACTGTTGTTTCGAGTTTCTCGTAAGTTCATTTAATGTTATTATTCATGTTGCGAGCTTTGGTTTGGTGTTTCGATCGCGTATCGTGATTTTCGGACGTTTTGGGCCATTTTCGTAATTTCCCAAAGTTTTGGGTAATTACTTCCGTTGTCGAATTCCGAGCCTTCGGGTGGTCGGAATTGTGTGTTCTCTTAGCTCTTAGATTCGTCTTTGCGAGTACGTCGTAACCGTATCATCGATTCATATTCAGGTTCGGGTTTCGGGGTCGTTCGGGCCGTCGGAGTTGGCCCCGGCCGAGTCATGGCCGGGCAATCTGGGCCCAGTCCGGCACTGACCGAGACACGGCCGGTAGTGCTCGGCAGCTTCTGGCCGAGTCACGGCCGGTAGTGCTCGGCAGCTTCTGGCCGAGCAGGCCGTACCGTGGGGCCGCGGCACATGCCGGGAGGGCCGCGGCACACTCTGTGGCATTTTTCGGCCAAACCGTGTGCGGGTGCCGCGGCTGCCCGGCCAGACGCGGCACCGCCGACCACTGGGAGCCATTTTGGGCTGTGCATTTGTAACACCCGAGATATTCGGAATAATTACAGTTGTAGTAAACCCTTTAAGTAAGGATTTACAAGGCTAAATAAAAGAAATGTAAGTATAAGACATCAATACCACGAAAATTCAAGTTTACAAAACTGATTCAACTGGTTCAATGAGTAATTAATACAACCATATCGAAGTGGAATTAATAAGACACGCGTACTCGAGTACTGAAATCAAACCAAGAAAATAAATCACCAACAACAACAAACATCACTGAACCCCTTCGTCGTCACATCGGTACTGTGGCTGTTTCCCTGCTCCTCGTCTACCTGAACATCAAAACAAATGTCCACCCCCGAAGGGGTTAGCAAAACGATGCTAGTACAAGTATCATTTAAACAATTCGAATATGCATCAACAATTCATAACAAGATACACCACATGGACTTCCGCTACCGGAATCCGACAATGCGAATCCAAAAGATTCCATTAACACAGCAAGGGTATTCCAATGATCCAGCGCCCTCAGCATAGATCCCAAGATGATCCCGTCGGACCAACACGAGGTGGACATCCGATCCCGCGCCCTCAGCATAGATCGCACAACAAACACAAACACAACTCATGCATACATATATGCCAAATCGCCATGTCCATCAACATGAACATACAAACACTAGATAACGAATATCATGACAATTCAACGAAATAAATCTCATGTTCAACAACATGAATAACCACACGCATGCTCAAAATACCAATATTAACATATTATGATACTTGCCTCGAAGATGGCAAGAACGAAACACTTCAATGATCTCAACACACTCGAAGGCCGCCTCCTTCGATCAACGTAGCAAGCTCGAACCTTAACAAAAGAAATGATATACAAATCATCTCAAGTCGAACGATTGCCTAACAATTCGGTCTACGGCCAAAAGCTCAAAATATGCAATCTGCCTGAACCACTTAGCGTACGCTACGTACTCTACGTAGCGTGCGCTAAGCCTGCCTGTTAGCATACGCTATCGTCTAAGTCTAGCGTACGCTAGCCATGTACTGACAGTTCTCTCTGCTCAGCCGACTGACTCGACTGATAACATAACGTACGTTACGTACCAAACCTAGCGTGCGTTAACTTATTCTCGATAGCGCACGTTAACTTTCGTATGTTAGCGTGCGCTAACCGTGCATGTCAGATTACTACTGGCAGAAAACTTGATCTAATGGTGATGAACTCATGAATTCTATGGTGATAATACATGTCATCCCCGTGCATATCATGCTCATAAGGTTTTGTGAAGTTTTATACGGATTAAACGACTACGAGATACAAGGTTACGTATAATCATTACTACACCATAATTCATCTTGATCTCGAGAAAGTATCCTAAGTTACCTTCGTCCTACGTTACAAAACGCATGATTCCAAAGTGTACACATAACAACTTGATAATCTCCACCTACAGGTCATAATCGGTATGAATATGCTTAGGAGTCCATATACTAAAAAGGTTCAAAGGATTATACGAAGAATAAGTGCCGAAACGTCAAAAATATCCTTCTAACACGTGATGATTCGACTATTAACGATTTAACTGACTAGATAAACATGATCAAACGTCCTTCAGAATACTACTAATATTGGCGAAGAATCACCTACCTCAAAGTAGCGAAGAACACGAAGGAACTTGAAGAAAATCCAACACCGAGAGCTTCAACACCAATCCTCAATAATCTAAAATCTTCAAACTCGAGCTAGGAGGATGATATGAGAGGTTTGAGGAGGGAGGAAGTAAATCTCTGAGCTCAAAAATTCGGATTTGGGGAAGTGGAAATATCTGAAAAATGAAAAAGTATGATGTCCTATAGATAGGAAGTGGTTATTAGCGCGCGCTAGTCCCTATTCATAGCGTGCGCTAACGGCCATACGAAGCTTACTGACTTCACTGAACTCAGTCTTTAGCGTGCGCTACCCTCATGTGAGTAGCGTGCGCTAACGCGTTGACTTGGCTTTTCCTGAAAGCCGTCCAGGTTCATCCCGACACAATCCGATAAGGATCCCCGGCCTGATCTCACCTACCACACGTCTCATTCATATTGACCCCGCATAGCGTGCGCTAAGGTTCCTCCACAGCGTGCGCTATGGATCCAACTTAGCGTACGCTATACTTAATCGGTAGTGTGCGCTACATGCGCGGAATCACAAATTTAAGTCACACTCGTGAAATCATACACTTAACAACACCGGACTATGAAATACGGAGAATAATACTCAGATCAAAGTGTAACAATTACAATATTACAAGTTCTAAATAGATAACAGAAATTTCGGGTATTACATCCTTCCTCCCTAAAAAGAAGTTTCGTCCCGAAACTTAAGATGAAAACAACTCCGGATATCTAGTCTTCATGCTGTCCTCCGTTTCCCAAGTGGCCTCTTCAACTCCGTGTCGTGACCATTGTACTTTAACCAAGTGTATTGGTTTATTCCTCAACTGTTTGGTCCGACTCTCAAGTATCTTGATTGGTCTCTCCTCGAAGGTGCCGTCATTAGCTATCTCGATCTCATCGAACTCAATGATATGACTGGGATCTGGTACATACTTCTGCAATTGGGATATGTGAAACACATTGTGAATGTGACTCAGCGATGGCGGTAAGGCCAACCTGTATGCTAAATCTCCAACTCTCTCGAGGATCTCGAATGGTCCGATATATCTCGGACTAAGCTTGCCTCTCCTCCCAAAATGGAAAATCCCTCGTGTAGGAGACACCTTCAGTAGTACATGGTCCCCAGCGTCGAACTCTAGAGGGCGACGACGTACGTCTGCATAAGACTTCTGTCGACTCTGGGCAGTCAACAGTCTTTCTCGAATCAAAGCTATCTTCTCTTGAGTCTGAATTATCAATTCCAGTTCCGTCCCGATAAAATCCGAAGAATCATCCCAACACAGGGGTGATCGGCATCTTCTCCCGTACAAAGCTTCCAATGGTGCCATCTTAATAGAACCATGCCAACTATTATTGTAAGTGAATTCAATCAACGGCAAATGAACTTCCCAATCAGTCAACCAATCTAAGGCACAAGCTCTAAGCATGTCTTCTACCGTTTGTATACTCCTTTTGGACTGACCGTCCATTTGGGGATGATAAGCTGTGCTAAAGTTGAGCTCAGTCCCCAAAGCCCTGTGAACTGCCTTCCAGAAATGTGACACGAAGCGACCATCTCGATCCGAAATAATGGTCTTCGGCGTCCCATGCAATCTGACTATCTCCGTAATAAATACTCGCGCCAATCTCTCGGGTCCCCATGTATCTTTAATTCCTAGGAAATGAGCCGACTTGGTTAGTCGATCAACTATAACCCAAATCATGTTCATTCCCGTTTTAGTCCTTGGCATACTGGTGATGAAATCCATCGAGATATCCTCCCACTTCCACTCAGGGATCGCAAGCGGCTTTAACATTTCGGCAGGTCGCTGATGTTCAATCTTAACCTGCTGAAAAGTCAAACACTTCGAAACGTACTCTGCTACGTCCTTCTTCATATTCCCCCACCAGAAGTTTTGTTTTAAATCCTTATACATTTTACTGCTGCGCGCTGTGAGCTTCCTTCAGAATAGTCCGTCTCAATTCATCATTATCGGGAACGAAAAGTCGACTCTGAAATCTCAGAACTCCATCATCTTGTATCACGAATCCTGGTGCTTTTCCTATCTTTACTTCGTCACATAACCGAAGGATCAGAGAATTGTTCAACTGCTTAGATTTGATCTCCTCGACTAGTGATGAAGTCAGTTCCATCACATATAGTTTCCCTTGGATTCCTGGTGCCCATACTTCAATCCCTTCGCGGATCAGTTCCCCTTGAATGCTGGTTTGGGACGTAAGTGCTTCCAGCACTCGAAGAGAAACAGGTTTACGGCTCAAAGCATCGGCTACTACGTTTGCTTTCCCCGGATGATAGAGAATCTCCAAGTCGTAATCCTTGATCAATTCCAGCCACCTTCTCTGCCTCATGTTTAATTCTTTATGACTGAAAATATACTTGAGGCTCTTATGATCTGTAAAGATCTGACAATGAGTGCCGTACAAATAATGTCTCCAAATTTCCAATGCAAAGACTACAACTGCTAGCTCCAAATCATGAGTCGGGTAATTAACCTCGTATGGTTTCAACTGCCGAGAGGCATAGGCAATCACCTTATCTTTTTGCATCAACACACATCCCAGACCCTGATTTGAAGCGTCGCTGTACACCATGAATCCATCAGTTCCATCTGGTAACGCTAATATAGGTGCTGTCGTCAGTCTCTTCTTAAGTTAATCAAAACCAGCCTGGCATTTCTCATCCCACTTAAACTTTTGAGTTTTCTGTAACAGCTGAGTGAGCGGACGAGCAATTTTGGAAAATCCCTCTACAAAGCGGCGATAATATCCAGCAAGTCCTAGGAAACTCCGGACTTCTTTCACGTTATTAGGAACTTCCCATTCCAAGATTGCTTCGACTTTCTTTGGGTCCACCTGAACTCCGTCATCTGATATCACATGCCCAAGGAAAGTTACTTCCCTAAGCCAGAACTCGCATTTTGAAAGCTTTGCATACAGCTGTTCCTTCCTCAAGGTGCTCAAAACCACACGCAAATATTCGGCATGCGCCTCTGCGTCCTTCGAATATATCAAGATGTCATCAATGAAAACGACCACAAATTTATCCAAGTATTCCAAGAATACCCGATTCATCAATTGCATGAATACCGCAGGAGCATTGGTAAGTCCAAATGGCATCACTACAAATTCATAATGCCCGTACCGGGACCTGAAAGCAGACTTTGGTATATCCGATTCCTTAATTCTCAACTGATGGTATCTTGATCGCAAGTCAATCTTCGAGAATACCCTTGCCCCTTGCAGTTGATCAAACAAGTCGTCGATCCGGGGTATAGGATACTTATTCTTGATCGTCATCTTATTGAGCTCCCTGTAATCAATACACAGTCGGAGGGATCCGTCTTTCTTCCGGACAAAGAGAACGGGCGCTCCCCAAGGAGAAACGCTAGGTTGAATATAACCCTTCTGTAACAATTCCTCCAGTTGCTTCTTGAGTTCATACATCTCGGTTGGCGCCATGCGGTATGGTGCTCTGGAAATAGGAGCTGCTCCAGGCTCTAATTCGATAGTGGACTCCACTTCTCTCTGCGGAGGTAACCCGGGTAGTTCTTCAGGAAATACATCTGAGAACTCATTCACAATTGGAATAGACGAGAGCTCTACTCCTTCCTCTTTCCTCATGGCATATCACCAAAGTCCATGACATCCTTGCTTCAGTAATTTCACGGCTTTCATTGCTTTGATCAATTTTCCCGAGCTTCCCGGTCTCCATCCTCGGAATAAGTGTTCAGATCCGTCATCAACAATGATAGAAATGACTCTCTCTCGGTAATTCAGAATATTTCCATAACGGTTGAGCCAATTGTCTCCGAGAATTAAATCGTCACCGTAGATGTCAACTACAATAAGATTCGATGGCCAATCTCTCCCTCCTATAGACACTGGAAAATCTCTAGCCTCTAGGGTTCCCACAATTCTCTCTCCACTCGGCAAACCCGCAACATATGGTTCACAATCAAATAAGCACGAGATTTTTAAACGATTTACACAGTTTAATGATATGAAAGAATGTGTAGCTCCGGAATCGAATAAAACACTAACTGGTTGCAAAAGGATCTGAATTGTACCTGATGCAACAGCAGTGTTCTGATCGTCAAATTTCCTCATCTCGTACAGGCGCGGAGGAATGGACCCAGCACTGGATGTCTCTCTCTTCCCAATATTTTGCTGCTGAAATCCACTCTGTTGCGTCTGGTTCACACTCATCTCCTTTGGAACTGGCGCTGGAGTGCGAGTGACAAAGGATCTAGTAGCAACTCCACAGAAAGCCGCACGGTGCCCTTCTTGCCCACAATCGTAACAAGTCACAGAAGATGCGGGGCAATCACATCGAATATGCCCTGCTCGACCACAATTGTAGCATTTCTTTGATGCGTCAAAGCGGTGATGTTGTCAGGAACTTCTTTCCACCTCTAGAAGGATGTGGAGGTTTCTAGCCGAATAAAAGAAGACGGCCCTTGCGGGGCCCACCACTCTTGTTTTACGAGAAGTTGCGGTCACTTTACGCTTCTTTGCTTCTCTTGATTTCTCCTGCCGCCTCTTTCATGTCGTAAGCAAGCGCTTTGTCTTGATATTGTCGCGGCGTAGTACACTCGAACCGGACATGTGCTTCTTGAATCTCGGCTTCATTCGCATATCGAAATGAAAAATCTTTTACGCCTCCGTTCGACCAAGTGTCGGACACACGTCGGTGATGATTAAAAGTTTTGATTATGTACATTACAATTGCTTAGAACTCTGTGGTGAGAAGAACTCTCGGATCTTTGCCTCTCTGACTGGACGAGGACAATACTGTGCTTCCATCATTAGTTTGAATTCCGTCCAATCCGCATTATGATCCTCGGGTCGAGTAGCTTCCCACCAGTCAAAGGCTTCCCCAGTCAGAAAATATTGGGCAATGGGAACCTTCCGGTCCTCGGGACAGTTAATACCCGCGAATATTTTCTCTAACTCCTTTAGCCAATGGTCCCAAGTAAGTGCCTCAGCAGATCCGTCAAACTTTGGCGGGTGCAACTTGACTACCTCAGTAAGCCATCTGTCTCCCCGGTTATCCTCGTGGTGCTACTGTCCCATCGCTGTCTGCATGCGGTCAACTACCCGAGGCCCGGTTTATCCGAGCCACCACTGTTGAAGCACTCCGGCATGTTAGGATTTGCGTCGTCATTCGCGATCCTGTTGCCCTCGAATGGGAATCGGTTCTACTAGCCGATAATGCAGGGTAGTTGCGAGTCCTCTGTCTCATATTTCCACGTCGCGTCCACGACCACGTCCGCGTCCACGACCTCCTCTCAACATCGAAAACACAATTTTTCAATATCGGGATGAAATTTTCAAAAATAAAGCCGGTCAATACTCACAAAAGCAATTAAGTAAAACGGTAGTACAAGAGATTAGGAGACTTACAACCACGGTCCACATGACGACTTTTGGCTGAATAGTGATGTTACGAACGACTCGTAAATCAATAACGTAAACAGACCCAACTTAAAACCCGACTGCCAAGATATCCATGAATCTTAGCTCTGATACCATATTCTGTAACACCCCCAGATATTCGGAATAATTACAGCACCGTAAACCCTTTAAGTAAGGATTTACAAGGCTAAATAAAATAAATGTAAGTATAAGACATCAATACCACGAAAAATTCAAGTTTACAAAACCGATTCAACTGGTTCAATGAGTAATTAATACAACCATATCGAAGTGGAATTAATAAGACACGCGTACTCGAGTACTGAAATCAAACCAAGAAAATAAATCACCAACAACAACAAACATCACTGAACCCCTTCGTCGTCACATCGGTACTGTGGCTGTTTCCCTGCTCCTTGGCTACCTGAACATCAAAACAAATGTCCACCGCCGAAGGGGTTAGCAAAACGATGCTAGTACAAGTATCATTTAAACAATTCGAATATTCATCAACAATTCATAACAAGATACACCACACGGACTTCCGCTACCGGAATCCGACAATGCGAATCTAAAAGATTCCATTAAAACAGCAAGGGTATTCCAATGATCTAGCGCCCTCAGCATAGATCCCAAGATGATCCCGTCGGACCAACACGAGGTGGAAATAACCCATCCAATGATCCAGCACCCTCAGCCTAGATCCCAAGATGATCTCGTCGGACCAACACGAGGTGGACATCTGATCCAGCGCCCTCAGCATAGATCGCACAACAAACACAAACACAACTCATGCATACATATATGCCAAATCGCCATGTCCATCAACATGAACATATAAATACTAGATAACGAATATCATGACAATTCAATGAAATAAATCTCATGTTCGACAACATGAATAACCACACGCATGCTCAAAATACCAATATTAACATATTATGATACTTGCCTCGAAGATGGCAAGAACGAAACACTTCAATGATCTCAACACACTCGAAGGCCGCCTCCTTCGATCAACGTAGCAAGCTCGAACCTTAACAAAAGAAATGATATACAAATCATCTCAAGTCGAACGATTGCCTAACAATTCGGTCTACGGCCAAAAGCTCAAAATATGCAATCTTCCTGAACCACTTAGCGTACGCTACGTACTCTACGTAGCGTGCGCTAAGCCTGCCTGTTAGCGTACGCTATCGTCTAAGTCTAGCGTACGCTAGCCATGTACTGACAGTTCTCTCTGCTCAGCCGACTGACTCGACTGATAACATAACGTACGTTACGTACCAAACGTAGCGTGCGTTAACTTATTCCCGATAGCGCACGTTAACTTTCGTATGTTAGCGTGCGCTAACCGTGCATGTCAGATTACACGGCGTAAAACTTGATCTAATGGTGATGAACTCATGAATTCTATGGTGATAATACATGTCATCCCCGTGCATATCATGCTCATAAGGTTTTGTGAAAGTTCTATACAGATTAAACGACTACGAGATACAAGGTTACGTATAATCATTACTACACCATAATTCATCTTGATCTCGAGAAAGTATCCTAAGTTCCCTTCGTCCTACGTTACAAAACGCATGATTCCAAAGTGTACACATAACAACTTGATAATCTCCAACTACTGGGTCATAATCGGTATGAATATGCTTAGGAGTCCTTATACTAAAAAGGTTCAAAGGATTATACGAAGAATAAGTGCCGAAACGTCAAAAATATCCTTCTAACACGTGATGATTCGACTATTAACGAATTAACTGACTATATAAACATGATCAAACGTCCTTCAGAATACTACTAATATTGGCGAAGAATCACCTACCTCAAAGTAGCGAAGAACACGAAGGAACTTGAAGAAAACCCAACACCGAGAGCTTGAACACCAATCCTCAATAATCTAAAATCTTCAAACTCGAGCTAGGAGGATGATATGAGAGGTTTGAGGAGGGAGGAAGTAACTCTCTGAGCTCAAAAATTCGGATTTGGGGAAGTGGAAATATCTGAAAAATGAAAAAGTATGTTGTCCTATATATAGGAAGTGGTTATTAGCGCGCGCTAGTCCCTATTCATAGCGTGCGCTAACGGCCATACGAAGGTTACTGACTTCACTGAACTCAGTCTTTAGCGTGCGCTACCCCCATATGAGTAGCGTGCGCTAACGCGTTGACTTGGCTTTTTCCCGAAAGCCGTCCAGGTTCATCCCGACAGAATCCGACAAGGATCCCCGGCCTGATCTCACCTACCACACATCTCAATCATATTGACCCCGCATAGCGTGCGCTAAGGTTCCTCCACAGCGTGCGCTATGGATCCAACTTAGCGTACGCTATACTTAATCGGTAGCATGCGCTACATGCGCAGAATCACAAATTTAAGTCACACTCGTGAAATCATACACTTAACAACACCGGACTATGAAATAGGGAGAATAATACTCAGATCAAAGTGTAACAATTACAGTATTACAAGTTCTAAATACATAACAGAAATTTCGGGTATTACAGCCGCGGCACACTCCCGCTGGGCTGCGGCACACTGTGCAGCCTATTTAAGGTCCTGCACACAGGTTTTTGGCCATTTTTCTCCTTCTTCTCCTTCTCTTCCGCGGCTGAGGGTGATCTTACCATGGAGCCATGTTGTTTAACAACAAATCCATGAAGTTCTTGAGTTCATATCATCAATCAATCATCCGTTATCAGCCTTTGATCCAGCGAATCAAGGTAATCTTCCTTAGAACCCTAATTTCGTGAATTTGTGGGTTTTTGCATTTTTGTCCGATTCGTTCCGTGTTGTTGATTAATTCATGATGGGTATGATTAATCTTGGTAGTATTATTGTGTTTAACATTATTTAATCCATTGTTCTTCGTCGAATCGAAGTATATTTCTTGATTTCCTTCGAATCGACTTTTTGGGGGATTTGTTCTCGATCTCGTTTTTCTTCCGTTTTTGATGGATAGATTATGGTTAAATGACGTTGTTAAACATATTCTATGGATTGTATATCCATATTTCAACCTGGAATTCCGTTTTCGTGTTTTGTCGGGACGAATCGTGTTCTTGGCCGTTTTGGGGAAAACACTTGAACATTCGTCGTTCGCTCTTTGAATTCAACGGCTTTGAGTCATGCTATGGAATTCATTTTCATTATTGTTATTGTCCTCCGTAGTTTATTATCACGAGTTGGCGTTCGGTGGAGTCGGCGGGTTCGTAGTCGGTTCGTGCCAACCTACTTCGGTCGATTCTCCGTGTTGTACTTATTCGAGACAAGTACCTTGCCCATACTTTTCTTGTTTTGTGAATACGATAATTAGTGATCGTCTAAATGTGTTTGTTGGTCGTTTGCATTGAACTTTCAAAAGATTTGGGTTAGCCTTGTTAAAGGCTTGTTTTCAAAACGCGTGTGTATTGTGAATGGTGTGTCTTGTAAATGACTATGTGAATCCTATATGCTGGGTGTTGATGATGCACTTGGTATTTGCGTGTGGACGTATATTGTTTCATTTCGGTGCATTGTGGTTTGACGTGTTGTTTTGCTAAGTGTTTGATGCCTCTTGTTGAGTTGTTTGGATATCATTGATGTGATATGTTATTTGTGTGAATGTGTGGATATGGTTGAAGGTCTACGGTGACACATGGCACGTGATCATGTGGTCAGGATGCAACAAGTGATTGATCCAACCGTGAGAGCCTGAGATAATCTACGGTGGCACATGGCATGCGATCATGTGGCCATGATGCAACAAGCGATTGATCCAACCGTGAGATGTGTGTGATTTGTTTCGCTAGCCAGCTAGGGAGGGTCCTTCGAGGCCTCGAGTGGGATTTGTGGCTTCGTCCCGGTCCTAGGCGATGCGCGTGTGCGATTATGTTTTGTTGATTTTATGTCCGTCGAGGACACGTGATGTTGGGCTCTGGCCTTGTGAATTGTTGTCGGTTTTCTAATTGCGAACACAAAACCCTTGGGCTATGACCCCTGTTGATTTTTGGAAGGATAAGGATTTGATAATCCTAATTTGTTTTCTATTAAAACTCCCGAGGGTATTTTAAACCATTTTGCAAACCATTCTCGTTAATTGTGATCTTTCGGATTTGGAAAGTTTTACTCAAACTCTTGCCTCGGGTAGTATTCGTTTCCTTGTATTTTAATCTTTGAGGATTTCTGATTATTGTCATTCTTGGAACTTGAATTGTATGGCTCGTATTTTTGCACTTGTACTTGCACTAGCAAAACAGTGGAGTTTTGCTAACCCCCGAGTATTCGGGGTGGATATCTATTTTTGCATTCGGGTTTTGGAGCATAACACAGGGTCGGCACGAAGGATGATGAAAGATGAACGATACTAATCACACGAGGATCCGTTGATGTCGTATTGGTCTAGTTGTATTTTCTTTTCCGCTGCAGTATCTTTTCCCCGTTGTACGGGAGTTTATTGTATTTTGACCCCTGCGTGGGAATGTGTTTGGAATTGAGTTGTATGTTATTATTGAAAGACCAAATCGGTCTACTGAGTCATTTTAGCCTTAAAGGCGATGTTTAGATGTTTGATTTTAGTTATCAGCCTGGTAGATCCTCGAGGAGAGGGTCTACGGCGTGTAATATCCCCGAGTGGATTGGGGGTGTTACAGGTGGTGACTCCAACTCTTTTGAAAATCCAATGCACATGCCCGTAACATGTCCTCAAGGACTTGCATCGTTCTCTCGGATTGTCCGTCCGTCTGAGGGTGTGCTGCAGTGCTGAAACTCAATGTCGTCCCAAGTTATTGATGAAGACTCTTCCAAAATCTAGAGACAAATCTGGGGTCACGGTCCGACACAATGTCTACAGGTACTCCATGTAATCTAACGATTTCTCGGATATACGTCCTTGCTAGTTTCTACAGACTGTCATTCTTCCTTACGGGTAAGAAGTGAGCTGACTTTGTAAGTCTATCCACGATTATCCAGATTGTGTTGTATCCTCCAATGGTTGTTGGTAGATCCGTCATGAAGTCCATCGTGATTAGTTCCCATTTCCATTCGGGAATCTCAAACGGCTGTAGTAACCCTGATGGTCTTTGGTGTTCAGCCTTCACCCTTTGACAATTTAAACACCTTGCTACGAATTCTGCTACCTGGTTCTTCATATTCACCCACCAGTAGTGTTTCTTCAGATCCTTATACATCTTATTACCGCCTGGATGTATTGTATACCGAGAGCAGTGAGCTTCTCCTAAAATTTTCATCTTGAGTTCGTCATTGTTGGGATCACATATTCGGTTTTTGAATTTTAGTGTCCCATTAGCTGACATGCTAAACTCAAATTTCTCGCCTTGTGTGACCTTTTCCTTAAATTTACACAACTTCTCGTCTTGTGTTTGTGCTTCTCGTATTTCCTCAAGTAAATCCGGCTTTATTGACAAATTAACACATAAGACGTGTGTCTTTGCCTGCCTTGGGTTCCATTGGATTATTTCTCTTAGGGAATCCCATTCCCCTATCATGAGTCTAGCCACACTCGCTTTCCTACTTAAGGTCTCACTACGACATTGCCCTTGCCCGAATGATGCTGAATGGTGAGGTTATAATCCTCGAGAAGTTCTATCCACCATCTCTGCCTTAGATTCAACTCCTTCTGAGAGAACAAATATTTGAGACTCTTGTGCTCAGTGAAGATGATGAATGTAGCTCCATAAAGGTAGTGTCTCCATTTCTTCAAAGCAAACACTATTGCTGCTAGTTCAAGGTCATGGGTCGGATAATTCATCTCGTGGATTTTCAGCTTTCGTGATGCATAAGCCACAACCTTGCCATTTTGCATCAGCACAGCTCCTAATCCTTCCTTTGATGCATCGCTGTAAACCACAAAACCTTCACTCCCTTTGGGAAGTGTTAGCACCGGTGCGGTAGTGAGTTTCTCTTGAGTTCCTGGAAGCTCAACTCACACTTATCATTCCACTCAAATTTGACGTGCTTTTGCGTCAGTCTTGTGAGTGGTCCTGCGATTTTGGAAGAATCTTTAATGAATTTGCGGTAGTAACCCACAAGTCCAAGAAAGCTCCGTATCTCTGTGACTGTTTCTGGCCTCTTCCAGTCCAGAATAGTCTCCACCTTTGATGGATCTACTGCGACTCCATCTCCAGATATTACGTGTCCTAAAATCGCTACCTCTCTTAACCAGAATTCACACTTGCTGAATTTGGCATACAATTTGTGCTTCCTTAGTGTCTCTAGTACCAATCTTAGGTGAGTTTCGTGATCTTGATCCGACTTGGAATAAATGAGTAGGTCGTCGATAAATATCACTACGAATTGATCTAGATACGGTTGGAATACGCGGTGCATTAAATCCATAAATGCAGCTGGTGCGTTGGTCAATCCAAAAGGCATTACCACGAATTCATAATGACCATACCTAGTTTGAAAGGCAGTCTTCGGTATGTCATTCTCTTTGATCCTCAATTGGTAATATCCCAGTTGAAGATCGAACTTTGAGTAAACCATTGCTCCTTGTAGTTGGTCGAATAATTCGTCGATCCTGGGAAGTGGATACTTGTTCTTAATGGTAATATTGTTAAGTTATTGATAATCGATGCACAATCTTAGTGTGCCATCTTTCTTTTTACAATTGCGGTGGTGCTCCCAAGGAGATATACTTGGTCGGATACATCCAACCTCTAGCAATTTCGCAATGAACCTTGATTCTTGCAGCCGATGGGGCTATTCGATATGGCGTTCTAGCCACAGGTGCCTTTCCGTCAAGATGTCAATGTTGTATGGAGGTATAGAAGTGAGTTCCGTGGGGAAAATATCATGGTACTGATACTACGGTGTAGCTTCAATCTCCATTTTGCTCTTGGGTTTGTTAATGACAAAATCCAAATATCCCGTTGCTCCCTTCGAGATGACCTTTCTCGCCTTCGTGGCTGATATTATTGGGACCGAGTTAATTCTAGCATCCCCGTGTAGTTCAACTCTTTGGGTGATCGGGTCTGCAGAATCGGACTATCTTAAAATGGTAGTCGAGTTGTGCAAAGTGTTTAGATAGACAATCCATCCCAAGTATGAGGTTATACTCAAGTATAGGGAGAAGAATTAGGTCGACAGGAAAACAGTGACCCTTAATGATCACTTCACAATCTCTAAATACTAAATCTGTTTCTCGGCTTGTACCCATATGTGTGGATACTTCTAAGTTTATGGGTAGTGATTATTGAAGTGAGTCTTAATGAAGATGCTTGCATTCGGTTGTTGAGTATCAAGAAATGTTATCATTATTCAACTTTATTATTACATTCGCAATGTTGTTTCATGAAAAAATACAGCATTGGATAAGAAAACGTAGGTTTTCCTTACCAATTATCAATAGTAGGTAACATCTTAAAGAGATAGCTCATAGGACGGAGATACACAGATAATTATTAAGGAAATATGTCTTAATAATTCAAATCAAAGTGTAAGCTTTTGCAAGGTTTGGATTTCGCCCCATTCGGATGGGTCGAATATTTTGAATAATGCCTTGCAGTAATAGCTTTATGTCTTCTGAACGAATAACATAGATAAGTTGACTACGAGGTATGTAGCAACACAGAACTTTAATAAGTTGAAATTAGCCATTACTATTCCAAATGAATAGTATAGCGACTTAATTTATTTAGACAATGCCAATTGGCGACGCTTACTCAGAATGAAAAGCAAATGGATTGAAATATCCAATAATAAAACTCTATTACGCATGAATTATCATCAAGGTTGTGATCTTAATGACTCAACAAATATGCTTATACAACATCAGCGACCAAGAAATAATAATTGTAATATCCGTACTTTCTATTTTTGGTAATTTCTATTTTAGTGTATGTTCGTTTTGGACGACTCGCTTGTTACTGTTTTGGAATTCTGAATCTATTTTGTTCTTGGAGTTTTTCCAATTGGATGAGTTTCGAAGATGTTTTTTACGTATTTTCATCTTGAGTTATATCTTGTCGCATGTACGTTCGATTCTCGTAAAACTCATTCATTTTCTTTATTTCTTGGTTTGCATAAGTTTGTATGGTTGAGTTGGTCGTGTTGAGACTTTCGGTTTGCTAATCCGACGTCGTATCGTGATTTTCGGGCACTTGGGCCATTTTTGTAATTTCCCATAAGTTTAGGGAATTTCACTTTCTTTGTCGCATTACGAACCCTCCGATAGTCGGAAATGTATTTTCTTTCAGCGCTTAACTCTGTCGTCTTGAATATTCCATGTTTGTACTTCTGGATTCTGGCCTTGCTTCGCATTTCGATTTTTTTGCATCGGCAAGAGTGTCGGCAAGATCGATCTGCCGCTGAGTAGCGCACGCTACTCCTGTTTTCCTTGCGTGCGCTACTCAGGGATAAAACTTCTATGTCCTCCGTTTCCCAAGTGGCCTCTTCAACTCCGTGCCATGACCATTGTACTTTAACCAAGGGTATTGGTTTATTCCTCAATTGTTTGATCCGACTCTCAAGTATCTTAATTGGTCTCTCCTCGAAGGTGCCATCATTAGCTATCTCGATCTCATCGAACTCAATGATATGACTGGGATCTGGTACATACTTTCGCAATTGGGATACGTGAAACACATTGTGAACGTGACTCAGCGATGGCGGTAAGGCCAACCTGTATGCTAAATCTCAAACTCTCTCGAGGATCTCGAATGGTCCGATATATCTTCGACTTAGCTTGCCTTTCCTCCCAAAACGGAAAATTCCTCGTGTAGGAGACACCTTCAATAGTACGTGGTCCCCAATGTCGAACTCTAGAGGGCGACGACGTACATCTGCATAAGACTTCTGTCGACTCTGGGCAGTCAACAGTCTTTCTCGAATCAAAGCTATCTTCTCTTGAGTCTGAACTATCAATTCCGGTTCCGTCCCGATCAAGTCCGAGGAATCATCCCAACACAAGGGTGATCGGCATCTTCTCCCGTACAAAGCTTCAAATGGTGCCATCTTAATAGAAGCATGCCAACTATTGTTATAGGTGAATTCAATCAATGGCAAGTGAACTTCCCAATCAGTTGACCAATCCAACGCACAAGCTCTAAGCATGTCTTCTACTGTTTGAATAGTCCTTTCGGACTGACCGTCCGTTTGGGGATGATAAGCTGTGCTAAAGTTGAGCTCAGTCCCCAAAGCCCTGTGAACTGCTTTCCAGAAGTGCGACACGAAGCGACCATCTCGATATGAAATAATGGTCTTCGGCGTCCCATGCAATCTGACTATCTCTGCAATAAATACTCGCGCCAATTTCTCGGGTCTCCAAGTATCTTTAATTCCTAGGAAATGAGCCGACTTGGTTAGTCGATAAACTACAACCCAAATCATGTTCATTCCCGTCTTGGTCCTTGGCATAATGGTGATGAAATCCATCGAGATGTCCTCCCACTTCCACTTAGGGATCGGAAGCGGCTTTAACATTCCGGCAGGTCGCTGATGTTCAATCTTAACCTGCTGACAAGTCAAACACTTCAAAACGTACTCTGCTACGTCCTTCTTCATATTCCCTCACCAGTAGTTTTGTTTTAGATCCTTATACATCTTACTGCTGCCCGGGTGAATAGAATAGGGCGCGTTGTGAGCTTCCTTCAAAATTGTCCGTCTCAATTCATCATTATCGGGAACGCAAAGTCGACTCTGAAATCTCAGAACTCTATCATCTTGTATCACGAATCCTGGGGCCTTTCCTTTCTTTAATTCGTCACATAACCAAAGGATCAGAGAATCGTTCAACTGCTTAGATTTGATTTCCTCGACTAGTGATGAAGTCAGTTCCATCACATATAGTTGCCCTTGGATTTCTGGTGCCCATACTTCAATCCCTTCGCAGATCAGTTCTCGTTGAATGCTGGTTTGGGACGTAAGTGCTTCCAACACTCGAAGAGAAACAGGTTTACGGCTCAATGCATCGGCTACAACGTTTGCTTTACCCGGATGATAGAGAATTTCCAAGTCGTAATCCTTGATCAATTCCAGCCACCTTCTTTGCCTCATGTTTAATTCTTTACATTGAAAATGTACTTGAGGATTTTATGATCTGTAAAGATCGCGGTGAGTACCGTATAAGTATTGTCGCCAAATTTTCAAGGCAAAGACCAGAGCTGCTTGTAATATCCGCATTTTTCTTTCCCTTGTATTTTCATCTTTGGTGTATTTCCCGATCGTAGTGCCCCTCGTGTACCTTTCAGTGTGTCCTTCCTGTCAACTGTTGAACTGTTTTCTCGTTATTGTTGTGCGGAACCGCCGTTTTGGGGTTGCCGTGGGTCCATTTCGTGTTATTAGTTCCCAAATATTGATTCCTATCGTTTTTATTCTCTTTCCGGATCATTTTTATCATTTTGGGACCCAAAAAGGGTGTGGGCCGCGGCACAAGGTGTGTGCGCCGCGGCACACAAATTTCTCCAATTGTTGGTCGAGCGATCTGTACTGTGTGCCGCGGCACACCCATTCGGTGCCGCGGCACAGTGCCGAGTCAATGCCGCGGCACACCCGTCGGTCTTTGCGGCACACCCGTGTGACATCTGCGACCAAAACCCGATCAGTACGGTGCCGCGGCATACGCAGGCTGTGCCGCGGCACACTGCCGAAACCTGGGAGTAAATTTTTGGCCTGTGCCGCGGCACACAAAGCGGTCAACTGTGCAATCTCGTCCTTATTAGACGAGATCGGCCATTTTCTCCTCCATTTCACCTGCGCGAGAGAGGGAGATCCAAGGGGGATAGAACTTCTCAAGCATTCTTCATTCGGGGGTCGATTTTCATCATTTCCCTTCGGTTGTGAGGCTCGGATAATCAATCTAACGCGTGTTCTACGGATCTTAGTACTTGAATCTTCAAAGGTAATATTTCTAGAACCCTATTTTCGATTAATTTGGGGGTTTTGGGTTTTTCTTCCGATTCGTTCCGTTTTGTTGGTGGATTCATGATGAATACGATTAATATTGTTAGTATCTTTAGCTTTCCTACGGATTCATGGATATTTTGCGGATTTTTACGGAATCGAGAGGGTTTGGTTGTGGTCCGCCCTCGTTGTTATTTTTATACGAATATACATGAATCGTAGGCGGGTTTCCGGGTGTATTCCATTTCCATAATCGTTTAGAAGTGGTTGTGATTGTGCTATTCGAATCGTTAGGTTCATTTTCGTCGGTTCCTCGCGGTCGTGCTTGATTCTTCCGTTCCGTTCGTGTCATCGTCTATTTAATCGAGGCAAGTATCCTTATGAACTTACAATCTTGACACAGTAGTATTGTATGAGAAATGGTGTGTGTGTGTATGCTCACTACGGGTTACATCCGACGGGGTCTCGGTAGGGGTCCACAGAGACGTGGATCGATGAGCTTGCTTTTAACCACTACGGGTTAGATCCGATGGGGTCTCGGTAGGGGTCCACAGAGACGTGGATCGACGGTTAATTGTGGTGCATTTTACAAATGTGAATTGATATTGGCATTTCCGGAAATGAGTGCTTTCGAACGGTTTTCTTTATTGCATGCATTTACTATATGTGTAAGATGTAAGTTGTTCATCTGGTTACTTGTACTAGCGTAATTGCTAACCCCTCTGGGGACCCGTTTTGGGGAAATTCGTTTTATGAATTTCAGGTCAGGTTCATCGGGACGAGCGGGCGCTGGACCAGTACACGGATGATGGCCATGCGTGATGATTGTGCATAAGTGACGTCTTAATGTCTTTTTATCTCTTCATCTTTTGTGGCTTTTGAACTAATAGTTGTACTCGAGTACTTAAGAGTTCTTATTCGTCCGGATTGTATTGTTGCCTATTGTGTTGTGTTGGATGATGATGTTATGTTGACCGGTTGAACCGAGTGGATTATTCTGTATTGCGTCTTTATGACGAGGTGTTATTTTGTCGTTTCTGTGAGTCGCTGAGTATGATGATGTTCAGCCTGGTGAGTCCCATATAGGGATTCACGGCACTGTAATATACCTCGAATATCTTGAGGGTGTTACAGAAAATGGTATCGGAGCACTAGGTTTATGGATACCTAGGCTTGTCGGTTTATTGGGTCTTGTGGTGTTTTGTTTTTGCACATCATCGTCACGCTGCCATGATTCCGGTACTACCAGTGTCCGTAAGTTTTCCTTCCTTTGTTCATTATTTCCTTGTATCGTACCTTTGATTCTCGACTTGTGATTGTTCTTTTCTCGTACTTACCCTCGTATGGCTTTTGCTACTTATTTAACTCCAGTATGGATGCTGGAAGAGGTCGTGGTCGCGGTCGTGGTCGTGGATGCGGCCGGGGACGTGGGGCAGCCGGTGGGGCGGCCACGTCGCAGTCTTCGGGAGCCGACAGTACCGGCGACCGCCACAGTTATGCTTCTTCTCAGGAGCGCGCTGACCTTGGTATTGCGGCTGTTATGCAACAAATGGTGAACCAAATGGCGGCAATAGCTCAGGTGGTTCAGAACCCGGATCAGGCCCATGCTAATCGGGGCGGAGCGGACCGTTGGCTCCAAGATGTCATCAAGATGCATCCTCCTCAGTTTTCGGGAGCTTCAGACCCGATTGGCTGGGAAGGGTAGATCAAGGAGATATCTAAATCTTCACTGCTACCAACTGTCCTGAGGACCGTAAGGTCCCTATTGCCCAGTACTTTCTCACTGGGGACGCTACGGACTGGTGGGAGGCCGTTGGGCCCAAAGACCATGCTGCTTCGTGGGCTGAGTTTCAAGAATTGATGGAGACTGAATATTGCCCGTGGCCGGTCAGACAGGCTCGGGTACATGCTTTTTATGATGCTCAACCGCGGGATATCCCCGTATCTCAAGCTATTGCTGATTTTAACAAGGAGTTGGGTTATGTAAAGACCCAAGTTGTCGAGGAAAGCGACAAAATTTTTCATTTCTCCAGACGGATGAAGTTGTCGATTCTGGACTATATGTCGGGGCTCGTATGCACTACCTTGAAAGATTACCAGAGCAGGGCCCTTGCTTACGATATGTCTGTGACGGCGAGTGAGGCGGCCCGCGAGAGTAAGAAGCAGAAGTCCGCCGGGAACTTTTCGGGCCACAAGAGTGGGGGTCAGCAGAGATCCCAATCTGCTAACTTCCCCGCCGGCGGTGGTCCAGCTCGTTCCGCTGGGGGTCCTCGTGGAACTATCGGTGCTCCTTTCCGCGATGTGAAGTGTTTCAATTGTGGTCGTGCAGGCCACGTCAGTCGTACTTGTTTGAGCCCTTTGCTGACGTGTAATCAGTGTGGCCAGCCGGGCCACAAGGCTGCTTTCTGTGCTGAGAGGGAGAGAATTCTTGGTGCCCGAGCTTCCATTCCAGCGCCTAGGGAACCAAGTGTGAATCAGGGATCATTTGCTCCTCAATCTCCGCCGAGTGCTAGTCGGGGGAGAGGTCGGGGTCAGCCCTCTAAGGGGGGAGCTTCCAGTGTCGGCTCAGCCCACCCGCGTGTCTATGAGATGCGGAAAGCCGATGACCCAGCGGCTACCGTGGCGGCAGTACCGTTTATATTCTTTCTCATCCTGTCAGTGTGCTTTTCGATTCCGGTGCTACGCATTCGTTCATATCTTTGGATTGTGTGCGCCGTCTGAGTCTCGACTGTTTGATGCCTTGTGAACCCTTCATCGTTAAGCTTCCTAGCAGCGATAGGATCGTTGGTGATGAGGAGGTTCGAGACTGTTCTGTACTTATTTGTGAGAGGACTTGGCCCTCTAATCTTATTGTTGTGAGTATCGAGGGTGAGGATTTGATTCTTGGTGATGATTGGCTCGAGCGGCATGGTGCGATCATGAACTACCGCACGAGAATCATCACTATGTTAGCCGAGGACGGCAGAGCACTCTTTCGCGGGGCGAAGAGGGGAAACAGTCGTCATTAATGCCTTGAAGGCGATGAGTCTCCTACGAAAGGGGTGTACTGGTTATTGGTGTTATGCCTTGAAGGCGGAGGATGGTGGAGTCGAGCTTTCGTCGATTCCGGTCGTTAATGAGTTTCTGATGTATTTCTGACGAGTTACTGGGATCGCCACCGGATCGTGAGGTTGAGTTTTCTATAGAGTTAGAGCCGGGCGCGGCTCCTATTTCGAAGGCGCCCTATCGCATGGCACCTTCAGAGATGTCCGAGTTGAAGAAGCAGTTGAGTGAGCTTCTTGAGTCGGGGTATGTTCGACCGAGCGCCTCGCCTTGGGGCGCACCGGTCCTGTTTTTACGGAAGGAGGATGGTTCACTACGTTTGTGTATCGACTATCGCGAACTAAACAAGGTGACCATCAAAAACAAGTATCCTTTGCCGAGAATTGACGACTTATTCGACCAGTTGCAGGGAGCTGCGGTATTCTCGAAAATTGATTTGAAATCGGGGTACTATCAGCTCCGGGTGAGGAGTCCGATGTGCCGAAAACAGCTTTTCGAACGAGGTTTGGACATTATGAGTTCGTAGTCATGCCTTTCGGGTTAACTAATGCGCCGGCGGTGTTCATACAGTTGATGAACAAAGTTTTTATCGAGTATCTGGATAAGTGCGTCGTCGTCTTTAATGACGATATTCTTATTTATTCGAGGAATGAGGAAGAGCATGCCCATCATTTGCGGGTAGTATTAGACATTTTGAGGACCGAGCAACTCTATGCAAAGTTCTCGAAATGTGAGTTCTGGCTGAAGGAAGTGATGTTTTTAGGTCACGTGATTTCGGTAGGGGTTCGTGTGGATCCGCAGAAGATTGAGGCAGTGTTGGATTGGGCACCGCCCAAGAATGTGAAGGAGCTCCGTAGTTTTTTGGGCTTAGCTGGCTACTATCGTAGGTTCGTCGAGGGTTTCTCGAAATAGCTCGACCACTTACGCAGTTGCTCCAGAAATCCGAGAAGTTCGTCTGGAATGACGAGAGGCAGTTGAGTTTTGAGGAACTGAAGAAGCGTTTGACTTCAGCCCCGGTTTTGGCGTTGCCATGTGGCAACAAGGGTTTTGCTGTTTATAGCGATGCTTCGGGTCGGGGTCTTGGGTGCGTATTGATGCAGCATGGCAAGACCATTGCCTATGCGTCGAGACAGTTGATGCCGTATGAACTGAACTACCCTACTCATGATTTGGAGTTAGCGGCAGTCGTTTTTGCGCTAAAGATTTGGCGTCACTATCTTTTCGGCTCTGCATGTCAGATTTTTACCGATCATAAAAGTCTGAAATACATATTTACTCAGCGAGAGTTGAATATGAGGCAGAGGAGGTGGTTAGAGTTGATTAAGGATTATGACCTCGAAATCCTTTATCATCCGGGCAAGGCGAACGTCGTGGCCGACGCCTTGAGTCGGAAACCGGTTGCGTTACGAATTCTTGAGATCCTTACATCTCAGTCTGAGCTTCGGCGGGCTTTGATCGAGTTAGATGTTGAAGTTTTGTTGCCTGGAGCCGTCGGGCAACTTCGTGCTTTAGAGATTTCGTCGTCTTTGATCGATGAAATTAAGCTAAAGCAGTCAGAGGATCCGATGATTACTCAAATCCGAGAGAATGTTCTTAAGGGAAAGTCTCCTGGGTTTGTGATTCACGAGGATGGTATTTTGAGATTTCATAGTCGGATTTGTGTGCCGAACGACTCAGAGTTGAGACAGAGTATTTTGCGGGAGGCCCATGCTACACCTTACTCCGTTCATCCTGGTTCGAGTAAGATGTACAAGGACTTGAGAAGGAACTTCTGGTGGAATGACATGAAGGAGGAGGTCACGCAGTTTGTAGCAAGGTGTTTGACTTGCCGGCAAGTCAAAATCGAGCATCGGCCGACCATTTGGGCTTTTGCGATCACTTCCGTTCGGAATGGAAATGGGAAGATATATCGATGGATTTCATTACGAGTGCCGAGATCGAGGTCGGGCATGAATATGGTATGGGTGATTGTCGATCGTCGACCAAGTCGGCACATTTTACGGGCATCAAGGACACTTGGGGCCGGAGAAGTTAGCTCGTGTGTTTATCACGCAGATCGTGAGACTTCATGGTACCCGAAGTCTATTGTTTCGGATCGTGATGGCCGTTTTGTATCGCACTTCTGGAAGGCGGTGCATAAGGCGTTGGGTACCCGGTTGCGTTTGAGTACCTCTTTTCATCCCCAGTCAGATGGACAGTCGGAACGCACTATCCAGACGTTCGAGGACTTGTTGCGTGCCTGTGCTCTCGATTGGAGTAGTAACTGGGAGGAACATTTGCCATTGATCAAATTCACGTATAACAATAGTTGGCACGCGTCGATTCGGATGGCGCCGTACGAGGCACTTTATGGGCGGCGATGTCGATCACCGATTTGTTGGAATGAGGCGTCCGATTTGGTCGGGACCGAGCCGGATGTCGTTTTAGAGACGAGGCGGAATATAGAATTAATTCGGGAACGGATGTTGACTGCCCAGAGTCGACAGAAGTCGTATGCCGATGTCCGTCGTCGACCTTTGGAATTCGAGGTGGGAGACCACGTTTTGCTAAAGGTGTCGCCGACGAAGGGAGTTTTTCGTTTCGGGAAGAAAGGGAAATTGAGTCCGAGATTTATCGGCCCCTTTGAGATCCTCGAGCGAGTCGGTGGGTTGGCATACCGTTTGGCGTTACCTCCGGCCTTGAGTCATGTTCATAGCGTTTTCATGTTTCCCGGTGAGGAAATATGTCCGGATCCTAGTCACGTCATCGATTATGGTGAGATTGATGTCGCCGAGGATGTTACTTTTGAAGAGCGTCCTTTGAAGATTTTGGAGCATCGTGAGAAACGATTGAGGCATAAAACCATCCCTTTGGTCAAAGTGCAGTGGTCGAGACACGGTGTCGAGGAAGCAACTTGGGAAACCGAGGATAGCATGCGTGCTAGGTACCCTGAGTTGTTTGTTTCTTAAGTTTCGGGACGAAACTTATTTTTAGAGGGGTAGAATGTAATATCCGCATTTTTCTTTCCCTTGTATTTTCATCTTTGGTGTATTTCCCGATCGTAGTGCCCCTCGTGTACCTTTCAGTGTGTCCTTCCTGTCAACTGTTGAACTGTTTTCTCATTATTGTTGTGCGGAACCGCCGTTTCGGGGTTGCCGTGGGTCCATTTCGTGTTATTAGTTCCCAAATATTGATTCCTATCGTTTTTATTCTCTTTCCGGATCATTTTTATCATTTTGGGACCCAAAAAGGGTGTGGGCCGCGGCACAAGGTGTGTGCGCCGCGGCACACAAATTTCTCCAATTGTTGGTGGAGCGATCTGTACTGTGTGCCGCGGCACACCCATCCGGTGCCGCGGCACAGTGCCAAGTCAATGCCGCGGCACACCCGTCCGGTGCCGCGGCACACCCGTGTGACATCTGCGACCAAAACCCGACTGTACACTGCTGAAACCTGGGAGTAAATTTTTGGCCTGTGCCGCGGCACACAAAGCGGTCAACTGTGCAATCTCGTCCTTATTAGACGAGATCGGCCATTTTCTCCTCCATTTCACCTGCGCGAGAGAGGGAGATCCAAGGGGGGGAGAACTTCTCAAGCATTCTTTATTCGGGGGTCGATTTTCATCATTTCCCTTCGGTTGTGAGGCTCGGATAATCAATCTAACGCGTGTTCTACGGATCTTAGTACTTGAATCTTCAAAGGTAATATTTCTAGAACCCTATTTTCGATTAATTTGGGGGTTTGGGGTTTTTCTTCCGATTCGTTCCGTTTTGTTGGTGGATTCATGATGAATACGATTAATATTGTTAGTATCTTTAGCTTTCCTACGGATTCATGGATATTTTGCGGATTTTTACGGAATCGAGAGGGTTTGGTTGTGGTCCGCCCTCGTTGTTATTTTTATACGAATATACATGAATCGTAGGCGGGTTTCCGGGTGTATTCCATTTCCATAATCGTTTAGAAGTGGTTGTGATTGTGCTATTCGAATCGTTAGGTTCATTTTCGTCGGTTCCTCGCGGTCGTGCTTGATTCTTCCGTTCCGTTCGTGTCATCGTCTATTTAATCGAGGCAAGTATCCTTATGAACTTACAATCTTGACATAGTAGTATTGTATGAGAAATGGTGTGTGTGTGTATGCTCACTACGGGTTAGATCCGACGGGGTCTCGGTAGGGGTCCACAGAGACATGGATCGACGAGCTTGCTTTTAACCACTACGGGTTAGATCCGACGGGGTCTCGGTAGGGGTCCACAGAGACGTGGATCGACGGTTAATTGTGGTGCATTTTACAAATGTGATTTGATATTGGCATTTCCGGAAATAAGTGCTTTCGAACGGTTTTCTTTATTGCATGCATTTACTATATGTGTAAGATGTAAGTTGTTCATCTGGTTACTTGTACTAGCGTAATTGCTAACCCCTCTGGGGACCCGTTTTGGGGAAATTCGTTTTATGAATTTCAAGTCAGGTTCATCGGGACGAGCGGGCGCTGGACCAGTACACGGATGATGGCCATGCGTGATGATTGTGCATAAGTGACGTCTTAATGTCTTTTTATCTCTTCATCTTTTGTGGCTTTTGAACTAATAGTTGTACTCGAGTACTTAAGAGTTCTTATTCGTCCGGATTGTATTGTTGCCGATTGTGTTATGTTGGATGATGATGTTATGTTGACCGGTTGAACCGGGTGGATTATTCTGTTTTGCGTCTTTATGACGAGGTGTTATTTTGTCGTTTCTGTGAGTCGCTGAGTATGATGAAGTTCAGCCTGGTGAGTCCCATATAGGGATTCACAGCACTGTAATATACCTCGAATATATTGAGGGTGTTACACTGCTAACTCCAGATCATGAGTCGGGTAATTTACTTCGTACGGTTTCAACTTCCGAGAGGCATAAGCAATCACCTTATCCTTTTGCATCAGTACACATCCCAGACCTTGATTTGAAGCGTCGCTGTATACCATGAATCCATGAGTTCCATCTGGTAACGCTAACATAGGTGCTGTCGTTAGTCTCCTCTTAAGTTCGTGAAAACCAGCCTGGCATTTCTCATCTCACGTGAACTTTTGAGTTTTCTGTAACAACTGAGTGAGCGGACGAGCAATTTTGGAAAATCCCTCTACAAAACGGTGATAATATCCAGCAAGTCCTAAGAAACTCCGGACTTCTTTCACGTTATTAGGATCTTCCCATTCTAAGATTGCTTCGACTTTCTTCGGGTCCACCTGAACTCCGTCCGCTGATATCACATGCCCAAGGAAGGTTACTTCCTTAAGGCAGAACTCACATTTCGAAAGCTTTGCATACAGCTGCTCCTTCCTCAATGTGCTCAAAACTACACCAAATGCTCGGCATGCTCCTCCGTGTCTTTCGAATAGATCAAGATGTCATCGATAAAGACGACCACGAATTTATCCAAGTATTCTAAGAATACCCGATTCATCAATTGCATAAATACCGCAGGAGCATTGGTAAGTCCAAATGGCATCACTACAAATTCATAATGCCCGTACCGGGATATGAAAGCAGATTTCGGTATATCCGATTCCTTAATTCTCAACTGATGGTATCCTGATCGCAAGTCAATCTTCGAGAATACCCTTGATCCTTGCAGTTGATCAAACAAGTCATCGATCCGAGGTATAGGATACTTGTTCTTGATTACCACCTTGTTTAGTTCCCTGTAATCAATACACAGTCGGAGGGATCCGTCTTTCTTCCGGAAAAAGAGAACGGGTGCTCCCCAAGGAGAAACGCTAGGTTGAATATAACCCTTATGTAATAATTCCTCCAGTTGCTTCTTTAGTTCATACATCTCGGTTGGCGCCATGCGGTATGGTGCTCTGGAAATAGGAGCAGCTCCAAGCTCTAATTCGATAGTGAACTCCACTTCTCTCTGCGGAGGTAACCCAGGTAGTTCGTCAGGGAATACCTCTGAAAATTCATTCACAACTGGAATAGATGAGAGTTCTATTCCTTCTTCTTTCTTCATGGCATAGCAACAAAGTCCATGACATCCTTGCTTCAGTAATTTCACAGCTTTCATCGCTTTGATCAATTTTCCCGAGCTTCCCGGTCTCCATCCTCTGAATAAGTGTTCAGATCCGTCCTCAGCAATAATAGAAATGACTCGCTTTCGATAATTCAGAATAGCTCCATAACAGTTGAGCCAATCGTCTCCGAGAATTAAATCGTCACCATGAATGTCAACTACAATAAGATTCGATGGCCAGTATCTCCCTCCTATAGACACTGGAAAATCTCTAGTTTCTAGGGTTCCCACAATTCTCTCTCCGCTCGGCAAACCCACAACATATGGTTCACAATCAAATAAGCACGAGATTTTTAAACGATTAACACAGTTCAATGATATGAAAGAATGTGTAGCTCCGGAATCGAATAAGACACTAACTGGTTGCAAAAGGATCTTAATCGTACCTGATGCAACAGCAGTGTTCTGATCGTCATATTTCCTCATCTCGTACAGGCGCGGAGGAACGGACCCAGCACTGGATGTCTCTCTCTTCCCTATATTTTGCTGCTGAAATCCACTCTGCTGCGTCTGGTTCACACTTATCTCCTTTGGAACTGGCGCTGGTGTGCGAGTACCAAAAGATCTAGTAGCAACTCCACAGAAAGCCGCACGGTGCCCTTCTTGCCCACAATCGTAACAAGTCACAGAAGATGCGGGGCAATCACATCGAATATGCCCTGCTCGACCACAATTGTAGCATTTCTTTGATGCGTCCGAAACGGCTGATGTTGTCCGGAACTTCTTTCCACCTCTAGAAGGATGTGGAGGTTTCCTAGCCGAATAAAAGGAAAACTGGCCCTTGCGGGGCCCACCACTCTTGTTTTCTGAGAAGCTGCCGGTCACTTTCTGCTTCTTTGCCTCCACTGATTTCTCCACCGCCGCCTCTTTCATGTCGTAGGCCAGCGCTCTGTCTTGATACTGTCGCAACGTAGTACACTCGAATCCGGACATGTAATGCTCAATCTCTGCCTTCATTCGCATATCGAAATGAAAAATCTTTTCTGCCTCCGTTCTGACCAAGTGTCGGACACAAGTCAGTTGATGATTAAAAGTTTTGATTATGTCTGTTACAGTTGCTTCCGAACTCTGTGGTGAGAAAAACTCTCGGATTTTTGCCTCTCTAACTGGACGAGGACAATACTGTGCTTCCATCATTAGTTTGAATTCCGTACACTCCGCATTATGATTCTTGGGCCGAATAGCTTCCCACCAGTCAAAGGCCTCCCCAGTTAGAAAATACTGGGCAATGGGAACCTTCCGGTCCTCGGGACAGTTAATACCCGCGAATATTTTTTCTAACTCCTTTAACCAATGATCCCAAGTAAGTGCCTCAGCAGATCCGTCAAACTTAGGCGGGTGCAATTTGACCACCTCAGCAAGCCATCTGTCTCCCCGGTTATCCTCGTGGTGCTGCTGTCCCATCGGCCTCGCATGCGGTCAACTACCTGAGCGAACTGGTTTATTTGAGCCACCACCTGTTGAAGCACTCCCGGCATGTTAGGATTTGCGTCGTCATTCGCCGATCCCTGCTGCCCTCCAGAATGGGAATCGGTTCTACTAGCCGATAATTCTGTGGTAGTTGCGGAATCCTCCTGTCTCATATTTCCACGTCCGCGTCCACGACCACGTCCGCGTCCACGACCCCCTCTCAACATACTGAAAACACAACTTCTCAATATCCAAGACAAAATTTCCAAAAATAAAGCCCGTCAATACTCACAAAACAGAATTAAGTAAAACGATAGTACAAGAGATTAGGAGACTTACAACCACGGTCCACATGACGACTTTTGGCTGAACAGTGATGTTACGAACGACTCGTAAATCAATAACGTAATCAGACCCAACTTAAAACCCGACTGCCAAGATATCCATGAATCTTAGCTCCGATACCATAATCTGTAACACCCCGAGATATTCGGAATAGTTACAGCGCCATAAACCCTTTAGGTAAGGATTTACAATGCTAAATAAAAGAAATGTAAATATAAGACATCAATACCATGGAAATTCAAGTTTACAAAACCGGTTCCAACGGGTTCAACGAGTTAATTAATACAACCATATCGAAATGATATTAATAAGACATGCGTACTCGAGTACTGAAATTAAACCAAGAAGACAAATCACCAACAACAACAAACATCACTGAACCCCTTCGTCGTCACATCGGTACTGTGGCTGTTTCCCTGCTCCTCGGCTACCTGAACATCAAAACAAATGTCCACCCCCGAAGGGGTTAGCAAAACGATGCTAGTACAAGTATCATTTAAACAAATCAAATATGCAACAACAATACATAACAAGATACACCACACGGATTTCCGCTACCGAAATCCTATAATGCGAATCCAAAAGATTCCATTAACACAGCAAGGGTATTCCAATGATCCAGCGCCCTCAGCATAGATCCCAAGATGATCCCGTCGGACCAACACGAGGTGGAAATAACCAGTCCAATGATCCAGTACCCTCAGCCTAGATCCCAAGATGATCCCGTCGGACCAACACGAGGTGGACATCCGATCCAGCGCCCTCAGCATAGATCGCACAACATACACTAACACAACTCATGCATACATATATGCCAAATCGCTATGTCCATCAACATGAACATACAAACACTAGATAATGAATATCATGACAATTCAACAAAATAAATCTCATGTTCAACAACATGAATAAACCACACACATGCTCAAAAATACCAATATTAACACATTACGATACTTACCTCGAAGATGGAAAGAACGAAACACTTCAATGATCTCAACACACTCGAAGGCCGCCTCCTTCGATCAACGTAGCAAGCTCGAACCTTAACAAAAGAAATGATATAGAATTCATCTCAAGTCGAACGATTGCCTATCAATCCGGTCTACGGCCAAAAGCTCTAAATATGCAATCTGCCTGAACCATTTAGCGTACGCTACGTACTCTACGTAACGTGCGCTAAGCCTGCCTATTAGCGTACGCTATCATCTAAGTCTAGCGTACGCTAGCCATGGACTGACAGTTCTCTCTTATCAGCCGACTGACTCGACTGATAACATAACATACGTTACGTACCAAACGTAGCGTGCGTTAACTTATTCCCGATAGCGCACGTTAACTTACATATGTTAGCGTGCGCTAACCGTGCATGGCAGATTACTACTGGCAGAAAACTTGATCTAATGGTGATGAACTCATGAATTCTATGGTGATAATACATGTCATCCCCGTGCATATCATGCTCATAAGGTTTTGTGAAAGTTCTATACGGATTAAACGACTACGAGATACAAGGTTTCTCATAACCATCACAACACCATAATTCATCTTGATTTTCAAGGAATATCCTAAGTTCAATCCGTTACATGTCCCTAAACGTATGATTCCTTTATGTAAAGACATAAAAACTTTGAAAATCTCCATATACTGGTCACAAATAGGTTTGAAGCTTCAAAATATGCTAGGAGTTCAAACACTAAAAGGTTCAATGGTTTCTACGATGAATAAGTACCGAAACATCGAAAATATCCTTCTAACACATGATGTTCGACTACTTATGAATTTAGCTGACTAGGTAATCCCAAGACATGATCAAAACATCCTTCAGAATACTACTAATATTGGCGAAGAATCACCTACCTCAAAGTAGCGAAGAACACGAAGGAACTCGAAGTAATCCAACGCCGAAGGCTTGAACACCAATCCCCAATGATCTACAATCTTCAACACGAGCTAGGATGCTGATATGAAGTGTTTAGGATGAAGAGAGTGACTCTCTAAGTTCAAGAATTCCGATGTGAGAAGTGAAAAGTCTGAAAATATGAAAAAGGATGATGTCCTATATAGAAACTGGTTATTAGCGCGCGCTAGTCCATATTCATAGCGTGCGCTAACGGCTATTTGAAACTCTACTGATTTCACTGTACTCAGTCTTTAGCGTGTGCTATCCTCATATGAGTAGCGTGCGCTAACGCGTTGACTTGGCTTTTTCCCGAAAGCCGTCCAGGTTCATCCCGACATAATCCGACCAAGATCCCCGGCCTGATCTCACCTACCAACACGTCTCAATCATAATGACTACGTATAGCGTGCGCTAAGGTTCCTTCACAGCGTGCGCTATGGATCCAAGTTAGCGTACGCTACACTTAGTCGATAGCGTGCGCTACATGCGCAGAATCACAATTTAAATCACATTCATGAAATCATGCGCTCAACAATACCGGATTATGAAATATGGAGAATAATACCCAGATCAAAATGCAATAATTACAATATCACAAGTTCCAAATACATATCAGAAATCTCGGATATTACAAGTTATAAGTATATTGGTGGGACCACTGTACTCGAACATGACTCATACTTGATTCAGTCACACGGTATTCACTCTTGGAGAGTCAATGATGAATCAAAAAGTTATGCTAGTATATGTGGACCTTTGACTTGAGGGTTCGATAAGAGATGTGCTGTGACGTTTAGTTTGTCATTAGAGTAGTTAGATCCATTTGCTTAATCGCTGGGTCAACCTCGAAGTGCGGACTATACGGACATATAGCAATCTTTACTGTATGCCAATAAGGAATTCTATCTCCTGTTAATGAGCAGACGAATGTCCTATACGGTTAATGACAAATAAGATCATAAGTCTTTGGCCAAAGCATTCTGATCTAGTCGTATTAGATACACTAGTAATCAGTCGGTCTTGATTTGCATTAACACATATATAGTGTCTAGTCAGCAGTAGGGTTTGACTTTACCGTGACCTGAAGACTTGACCGGGACATCTGATGAAGGGTCTATACGTATATGGTATTCATGACATAATGGTTCTGGATCCCTTCATTCATTTTCAGTCGAGATTTACAGTGCGGCCCGCTAGGCTGGCTAAGTGTTGCCCGTACTCATTGGTTCCTCCCAATGCCGGCTGAGACGGACCTACAGAGTCGTACATCAGGATCGTTGATGGATAAATGTGAATTTATTATCTCTCTAATTAATATTAGATATTGGATATCTAATTATGATTTATTGGATAAATCAAATAACGGTCTTATGAATTGAAATTAAGTTACTCGGTAATTAATTTAACTCATAAATTATATTTATTAGAGAAATATATTTATATTTGATATAATTAATTAATTAGATTAATTAATTAGTATAAATACATTGGTGATAAAACGGAGTGTATTTAATGGAGTTGTTTGACGGACGTTCAGTACACCAGCCGAGAGACTCAGCCCGTTTCCTAGAAATTTCCACATGAGCGGCCCCCTCTTTCTTGGTGGTTTCTTGGTTTGTTTTCATGTGTTGTGAGATCCCACCAAGATTTATTCAACTAATGTGTCCATATTGATATTATTTGGTGGGATCACTTTACACATAATATATCACCAAGAAAACAACACCAACACAACATATTCATTCATGCTTCAGCCGTGAGAAATAGAGAGAGGGAGAGAGAAAATTTTCTTCCAAGTTCTTCATCATCTTTGAGGTGAAAAGAAGTGAGGAAAAATAAGAGAGATAAATTCTACGAGTTTCCCTAACCGTGTTCTTGATAGAATGGAGTCTCGTTGATTTTTCCGACCAAGTTTCGACGCGTGTGAAGTAAAGACATCATATTTTTGGTGTTTGGGATGAAGGGATTTCGTGCTCGTTCTCGGGTTCGTGATCATTATCATATTTCGAAGATATTATCAAAAGATTCAAAGGTATGGGACTTTGATCCTTTTATCTCGTCAATTTATTTTTCGTATGTATGTTACTCGATCGATCCTGTTTGGGATTCTTTATATTGAGTTTTTTATTCCTGCTGACAAGTCAAACACTTCGAAACGTACTCTGCTACGTCCTTCTTCATATTCCCCCACCAGTAGTTTTGTTTTAGATCCTTATACATCTTACTGCTGCCCGGGTGAATAGAATAGGGCGCGTTGTGAGCTTCCTTCAAAATTGTCCGTCTCAATTCATCATTATCGGGAACGCAAAGTCGACTCTGAAATCTCAGAACTCTATCATCTTGTATCACGAATCCTGGGGCCTTTCCTTTCTTTACTTCGTCACATAACCGAAGGATCAGAGAATTGTTCAACTGCTTAGATTTGATCTCCTCGACTAGTGATGAAGTCAGTTCCATCACATATAGTTTCCCTTGGATTCCTGGTGCCCATACTTCAATCCCTTCGCGGATCAGTTCCCCTTGAATGCTGGTTTGGGACGTAAGTGCTTCCAGCACTCGAAGAGAAACAGGTTTACGGCTCAAAGCATCGGCTACTACGTTTGCTTTCCCCGGATGATAGAGAATCTCCAAGTCGTAATCCTTGATCAATTCCAGCCACCTTCTCTGCCTCATGTTTAATTCTTTATGACTGAAAATATACTTGAGGCTCTTATGATCTGTAAAGATCTGACAATGAGTGCCGTACAAATAATGTCTCCAAATTTCCAATGCAAAGACTACAACTGCTAGCTCCAAATCATGAGTCGGGTAATTAACCTCGTATGGTTTCAACTGCCGAGAGGCATAGGCAATCACCTTATCTTTTTGCATCAACACACCTCCTGGACCACGATTTGAAGGCCATTGTACACCATAAATCCATCGGTTCCATCCGTAACGCTAATATAGGTCTTGTCGTCAGTCTCTTCTTAAGTTAATCAAAACCACTGGCATTTCTCATCCCACTTAAACTTTTGAGTTTTCAGAATAAATGAGTGAGCAGACGAGCAATTTTGGAAAATCCCTCTACAAAGCGGCGATAATATCCAGCAAGTCCTAGGAAACTCCGGACTTCTTTCACGTTATTAGGAACTTCCCATTCCAAGATTGCTTCGACTTTCTTTGGGTCCACCTGAACTCCGTCATCTGATATCACATGCCCAAGGAAAGTTACTTCCCTAAGCCAGAACTCGCATTTTGAAAGCTTTGCATACAGCTGTTCCTTCCTCAAGGTGCTTAAAACCACACGCAAATATTCGGCATGCGCCTCTGCGTCCTTCGAATATATCAAGATGTCATCAATGAAAACGACCACAAATTTATCCAAGTATTCCAAGAATACCCGATTCATCAATTGCATGAATACCGCAGGAGCATTGGTAAGTCCAAACGGCATCACTACAAATTCATAATGCCCGTACCGGGACCTGAAAGCAGACTTTGGTATATCCGATTCCTTAATTCTCAACTGATGGTATCTTGATCGCAAGTCAATCTTCGAGAATACCCTTGCCCCTTGCAGTTGATCAAACAAGTCGTCGATCCGGGGTATAGGATACTTATTCTTGATCGTCATCTTATTGAGCTCCCAGTAATCAATACACAGTCGGAGGGATCCGTCCTTCTTCCGGACAAAGAGAACGGGCGCTCCCCAAGGAGAAACGCTAGGTTGAATATAACCCTTCTGTAACAATTCCTCCAGTTGCTTCTTGAGTTCATACATCTCGGTTGGCGCCATGCGGTATGGTGCTCTGGAAATAGGAGCTGCTCCAGGCTCTAATTCGATAGTGGACTCCACTTCTCTCTGCGGAGGTAACCCGGGTAGTTCTTCAGGAAATACATCTGAGAACTCATTCACAATTGGAATAGACGAGAGCTCTACTCCTTCCTCTTTCCTCATGGCATATCACCAAAGTCCATGACATCCTTGCTTCAGTAATTTCACGGCTTTCATTGCTTTGATCAATTTTCCCGAGCTTCCCGGTCTCCATCCTCGGAATAAGTGTTCAGATCCGTCATCAACAATGATAGAAATGACTCTCTCTCGGTAATTCAGAATATTTCCATAACGGTTGAGCCAATTGTCTCCGAGAATTAAATCGTCACCGTAGATGTCAACTACAATAAGATTCGATGGCCAATCTCTCCCTCCTATAGACACTGGAAAATCTCTAGCCTCTAGGGTTCCCACAATTCTCTCTCCACTCGGCAAACCCACAACATATGGTTCACAATCAAATAAGCACGATATTTTTAAACGATTTACACAGTTTAATGATATGAAAGAATGTGTAGCTCCGGAATCGAATAAAACACTAACTGGTTGCAAAAGGATCTGAATTGTACCTGATGCAACAGCAGTGTTCTGATCGTCAGATTTCCTCATCTCGTACAGGCGCGGAAGAATGGACCCAGCACTGGATGTCTCTCTCTTCCCAATATTTTGCTGCTGAAATCCACTCTGCTGCATCTGGTTCACACTCATCTCCTTTGGAACTGGCGCTGGAGTGCGAGTGACAAAGGATCTAGTAGCAACTCCACAGAAAGCCGCACGGTGCCCTTCTTGCCCACAATCGTAACAAGTCACAGAAGATGCGGGGCAATCACATCGAATATGCCCTGCTCGACCACAATTGTAGCATTTCTTTGATGCGTCCGAAACGGCTGATGTTGTCCGGAACTTCTTTCCACCTCTAGAAGGATGTGGAGGTTTCCTAGCCGAATAAAAAGAAGACTGGCCCTTGCGGGGCCCACCACTCTTGTTTTCTGAGAAGTTGCCGGTCAATTTCTGCTTCTTTGCTTCCACTGATTTCTCCACTGCCGCCTCTTTCATGTCGTAAGCAAGCGCTTTGTCTTGATATTGTCGCAGCGTAGTACACTCGAACCCGGACATGTACTGCTGAATCTCCGGCTTCATTCGCATATCGAAATGAAAAATCTTTTCTGCCTCCGTTCTGACCAAGTGTCGGACACACGTCAGCTGATGATTAAAAGTTTTGATTATGTCTCATTCTGATTGCTTAGAACTCTGTGGTGAGAAGAACTCTCGGATCTTTGCCTCTCTGACTGGACGAGGACAATACTGTGCTTCCATCATTAGTTTGAATTCCGTCCAATCCGCATTATGATCCTCGGGTCGAGTAGCTTCCCACGAGTCAAAGGCTTCCCCAGTCAGAAAATATTGGGCAATGGGAACCTTCCGGTCCTCGGGACAGTTAATACCCGCGAATATTTTCTCTAACTCCTTTAGCCAATGGTCCCAAGTAAGTGCCTCAGCAGATCCGTCAAACTTTGGCGGGTGCAACTTGACTACCTCAGTAAGCCATCTGTCTCCCCGGTTATCCTCGTGGTGCTACTGTCCCATCGCTGTCTGCATGCGGTCAACTACCTGAGCGAACTGGTTTATCTGAGCCACCACCTGTTGAAGCACTCCCGGCATGTTAGGATTTGCGTCGTCATTCGCCGATCCCTGCTGCCCTCCAGAATGGGAATCGGTTCTACTAGCCGATAATTCTGGGGTAGTTGCGGAGTCCTCCTGTCTCATATTTCCACGTCCGCGTCCACGACCACGTCCGCGTCCACGACCTCCTCTCAACATACTGAAAACACAATTTTTCAATATCCAGGATGAAATTTTCAAAAATAAAGCCGGTCAATACTCACAAAACAGAATTAAGTAAAACGGTAGTACAAGAGATTAGGAGACTTACAACCACGGTCCACATGACGACTTTTGGCTGAATAGTGATGTTACGAACGACTCGTAAATCAATAACGTAAACAGACCCAACTTAAAACCCGACTGCCAAGATATCCATGAATCTTAGCTCTGATACCATATTCTGTAACACCCCCAGATATTCGGAATAATTACAGCACCGTAAACCCTTTAAGTAAGGATTTACAAGGCTAAATAAAAGAAATGCAAGTATAAGACATCAATACCACGAAAAATTCAAGTTTACAAAACCGATTCAACTGGTTCAATGTGTAGGTCACAAGTCGTCCAGAAACAAGTCTAGAGGGGGGGTGAATAGACTTGTAGAAACTCTTGAACTCTTTTTCTCGAAGAGTGAGTTTCTTCAGCTGATGATCAAACAAATGACTAGGAGTCGTTTGTTCTTGGATATGTGCGGAAGTCAGCTGATGACGAATATAAATTAACTTAATGAAACACTTAACAATGGATGCAACAGTTAGAGTATGATGCAGTAAAACAGTAAATAACACAGGCAGTTATAGTGGTCTCAGAGGTGGGGTAATCCTCTACTAATCCACTTTTCTCCAAACCAGTTGGAGATGAATTCACTATAATTGTCAACCAGTGATAAAGATTACAGTGATTCACAACACACTACAACAGCTTCCAACCAGTGGAATTCCGTGCCGTTGTACACACTTGACTGCCTTGCACCTCTTGATCATCGATCCTCGGATGCCTTTACAGTCTGCTACTTCAACCAGTGAAGTACCCCGTACTCAAGATTTAAAGACAAGAGTGTTTGTCTTCTCCAACTAAAGAGCTTCCTTGAATATGAACTTTTGGATCTGCTCTTTTTCACGATGCTATTTGTTTGCTTGAGATTGCTTTGTTTGCTTTGATCGCTAGAGTATATGTTCGCACCGGTGATTGCTCAGTTTCAAATCTTCGGGTATATATAGATCACGATCTCTGAGCTTCTTCCTTGTAGCCGTTGCAAATCTTTGAACAAATCCGTCCGTTGGAGAGAGACTTCATTGTTTAATCTTTTCTGAACGTTGCAAGGCTGGATTCCCATTATTTTATTTTATCTTCCGACCGTTGTGATGACTTCTGCATGTGAGCGCCGAATCTTTTGAATATAAAAGGATTAAAGTCTTCACGGTAGGTCAGGATGATTTAAATAAATCATATCTCTTGCGGGAATCACTCCAATTTGTCTCTTCACGTTGCATGTGAGCTTTCCGTAATATTTGACTTTTCAAAGCATGCTGACGTGGACTTGGAGTACTAGGCTGTAGTTGAGTAGACTGATGTGCAGCTTACTTCTCTGCAGGTAGGTCGTCTCGGCTGTATACTGTTTGAGACTTGTCTCATCAGGTGACTTCCCTGAGGTACCTTGGTGTGATCTGGTCAAACTTCTCGATAAATTTTAGTTGACCAGGGCTACTCGATTGAGTCGGCTTTACTTCTCTGATAGACTAGACTGTACTTTAGTACTTAGCCGATTTTCAGCCTAACTAACTTTGGCCTACAGAAGACACTCATTTGGTTCTTCTTTACACTTTGCCAATTTTATACTTAACACATTTTGGCCTATGGAAGATACTCATTTGGTTCTTCCTTACATTTCGCCAATTAATAAACATTTGATTTTAAATTAATGACATCATCAAAATCTAACAAGTATTCCTAACAAATTCCCCCTATTTTGATGATGGCAAAACTAAGTAAGAAATCAAATGGCCAAGTCTGCACTTAAGTGCAAGACAAAACTGAAATCAGTCTAATATTGAGACAACTGGAAAATTGTCATTCAACAGACTGTTCATAGAAGTTTCTGACTTATCATTGAAATTATACAAGATTGTTTTAAGTACAGAAAAATAAAATTACAAGTAAGAAAATAATTAAAGGTCATCTGCCTCTTCCTCTGCCTCTTGAATAGCCGCCATGTGTCTCGAATGGTTTGGCTCCGATAGGTCTTACCTTGACTGGAGCAAGGCCATACTTTCTTTTCACAACCAGAGCTGCGAAGTCCTGCTCCTGCTGAGATCTGAATTTGTTTTCAAGGCAGACTCGCTTGATTTCCTCCTGGAGTTGTAGTTCATCAAGTTCACCATCCATGCGGATTGGTGCTTCTTCAGCTCTGAATTTAGGGATCATGGGAAAAGCTTTTTGATCTTTTGCATGCTTCTTTAGAACAGCCCAAAGCTTAGGATGAACCTCTTCCATCCAGTTTATGAAAATCTCCTGTGGGGAGAGTTTGTCATCTTGAAGTAGTTCCTGACATAAAAGTCTCGATGAACTTCTTCCTAGCAGCCTCCCATATTTCAATAGCTTCAAGTGGCGTAAATCTTCAACATACCATAGCTCTGGACCTTCCCATTCAAGAGTAGGTTCAAAGCCGCCTCGGTCCTTCTGCGCTTCCCTTCAGCCGGTCGCCTTGTCTTCTTGATCTCTGACTTCCTTCCTTTTTAGGCTAGAGGGTCCTTCAAGCCGGGGACATCCTACTTTTTCTTACTTCGAATTCTCTCTTCCCCGAATCCTCTCTTCCCTTTTGCCAAAGATCAATGAGTGTTGTCAACTGTTGCTCCATGCGGCTCATCCAATCAGACATGCCAAAAGGCATTCTGTTGTTTGTAGGAGGAGGGGGCTGAGGGATCTGTCTCTGCAGTAAGGTGTCAATCTTGGCATTAATGGTCTGAAGGTCAGGAGTGACCTGTGTTGATAGCAGCTCCCCAATGGTGTCTCTGACAATTTGCTTGATCAGCTCAGTCATGGTGGGTGATAACTGAGCTGATGGGGAGTGTTCTCCTGATCCTTCAGCAATGGAGCCACTAGACTGCAGGCTCCTGGCTGCAGCCGGTAGGTCAGATTGAGTCTTCTCCGGGGTCCCCGACTGAGTCCTTCCCGCCTCTGCATCTAGGCTGGTGTACCGGGGAGGCACAACAATCCTATCTGCAGCTTCGTTGGTAGGCTCTGGCTCCTGGTCTGGCTCCTTTTCTCTTTCTTCTTCTTTCCCTTCTTCTTCTTCAGATTTCTCTTTTTCTTTTTCTCCAGATTTTTCTTTTTCTACTTCTCCAGATTTTTCTTTTTCCACACCAGCTCCTCCTTCACCTCCATCATCATGATCATCATCATCATCATCCTTAGCATCATCTTTTTCCTTCTCTCCTTCATCATCATCATCATCCTCCTTACTTTCTTCTTCTTTTTCTTGCTCCACTTCTTCTCCTTCTTCTTCATCTTCTTCATCTTCCACTTCTTCTATTTTTTCAATTTCCTCTGTCTCCTTTTCAACTGGTATGTTTTCTTCTTGTTCTTCTTTTGCTTCTTCATCCTCCTCAACCAAATTGATAATTTCATTTTCTTCATCAACTTCTTCTATCCTAATCTTCTTTTCTACTTTCTCCTCTTCCTCCTCCTCTCCAAAACTACCATCAAAAATGCTGAGCATTATAGAGTGGATAAAATGGTCCATGTTTGTCTCAAAATGTGACATGAACCAGTTATCCTGGAGGAGTAAAGCCAAATCTGACTCTTTGCAAAAATCAGTCAGAACATCCTCCGTGGCTTGGGGGTATTCCCAACCACTAGTTTCAACAAAAATTTGAAAATTTGTAAAGGACATGGTTTTAAGAGTTTTCCACTCCTTAAAAATATTGACAAAGGAATGTTTTTCTGCTTGTGGCTTGACAAGCTGAAGTTGTTCTATGGAAAGATTAAAAGTGTTATTTTCTAAAAGGTTGAATGAGTAATCTGCTTCAGGGATAGATATAACAAGACCTGCTTCCTCTTCTTCGGTCATGTACACTGGAGGAGTAATGACAGGTACAATTCTGGTTTCGGTATCAGGTGCAGGCTCGTCCGGATGAACTGGAGACTGAACTGATGGACTGGCGTGGTGCTCAGGTTGCTCTCCTTCACTGAACTGCAGCTTCCTTGGCCTCTTTGGAGAGGGTTCAGGTGATGACTGCAGGTTGGAAGGTCCTTCTGGGCCGGGTCCCTTCTCTTGAAACGGATGGCGATTGGAGTTTCATCGACTCATTCTCGACTCGATTGCAGCTCCGATCTCAACGCAGTTGGTCCGAGTCTGATAGATCGTACCTTGGGCAATAGCTTGAGTCTGGTAAATCCTTCAATATCTGGGCTGCCCTCCCAGTGACTCCAACCTTCTTCTTGTCATGGTCCATGTGACCAAGCCTCTTGTTTGGGTGGAAAGGGTCAATGTTTCCCTTGGCCACTCCGCTTCCAAGAACCAACTAAGATGCGTTCCGAACGCCAACTTAGTCTTGAACTTCTTCTCTCCCTCGAGCCATTCGACCTTGTTCACCTCGCGAACAAGTTGCCTAAAAATATAATCGGCCCAATCAACTTCCTCTCGTTGAATTAACGCACCCAACACCATGAATTTTGAGGATGATAGTTGGTCATAGCTTCCTGCCATTCCCATGACTATCTTGTTTGTGATTTCCAGAGCGACTCGATAGACCCTCTTCAACTCATTTCTCTTCGTTGTAAACTTCAATTTCTCAGGGACATTTTCGAGCTTAATCGTCTTCCATGTTTCGGCGGGTGATTGTTTGAGCGCTTCGACCGCCAGACCGCGATGTTTCATCCCGAATACAGAGCGTATCTTCTCTGTATTTATGGTGACTGGTACTCCACCGACCGTGCTCTGAATCCCGTGCTGAATCAGGTAAGCGTTGCGATAAAATTCAACCACATCTTCCTTGAACAAGTGTTGAGGGTTGATTTCGAGAAACGGGTAGATTCCGTCGCCATCGCCTGATTAAGTCGAGCATATCAAAGTCCTCTAGATTTGCTTCCAGTATTCATTCGAAATAGTCGAGCATGGAGAAGATGACCTGGTCCTTCTTCGACTTCAAGTTTGCTGGTTCAATAGATGCCATTTCTGCAAAAAGATTTTAGGATTTAGTGTGTATTTTGCTCTGTGAATTTTAGGGTTTCTGAAAGCGTAAAGAGGAAAGTGAAAGGGTTTTCTTCCTTATAAAGAAGATGAAAAGACGTTTGGATTAGTTTATTATAAATTCAAACGGTGGTACGCCTTTTCATATTCTTTTGAATTTCAAATTTGAATCGGTGGCCCCATTTAAAATTGACGGTTGATTCTGATTGGCCACCGTAGAGGTTAATTAAATGGGCGTGTGACGCGTGTATTTAAAATTGCCACTAGGCTTATAAAATGTATTTTTAAATGCTATTTCTTAAGCCAAAATAATATTTCAGATAATAATTAAAAATTTAGAGATTAGTTTAGAGAACTTAGCTGGTCTGATTCGTTGACTGTTGACCGCTCTGCTATAGGTGAGTTTGACCTCTCGCCTGGTACTGCATGACTAAGTTGCTTCGCCTCGGCCTTCGTCTTCGCCCGCATCGCCAGGGCCGATTCTCGGGGTTCGTCCTTCCTTCAACTTGCTTGAACTAGATTCCCAATCTAGTAATCCAAGGTCTCTGCTCGGCTCTAGGAATCTTTCTTCGGCAGGGGTTTGGTGAAGATGTCACTATTTGGTAGTCTCAGGCCGACTCTTTCAACTCTAACCCTTTTGTTAAGCACATGGTCTCGAATGAAATGGTGCTTAACGTCAATGTGCTTTGTCCTTGAGTGCAAAACCGGATTGTTGGTTATTGCAATAGCACTATTGTTGTCACACCATATAGGAACTTCGTTGGCAATATTGTAGTCCCTTAATTGTTGTCCGATCCATAGGATCTCGGCACAATACTACTGACTAGGTATTCGACTCAGTAGTGGAGATAGAGTTAGAAACCCGCTTCTTGCTAAACCAGGATATCGATCTGGTTCCTAGGAATTGACACGTTCCACTAGTGCTCTTCCTATTGATTTTGCATCCGGCGAAATCCGCATCTCGAGTATCCCGATAGCTCAAGTTGTCATCTTTGGGGTACCACACCAACATTAATTGTAGACTTTAGGTACTTAATTATTCTCTTGGCCGCATCTAGGTGTGATTGCTTCGGCTTGACTGGAATCTTGCACAAACTCCAACCGCATATGAGATGTCCGCCCGCTTGCCGTGAGGTACGTAAGAGATCCGATGAGTCCTCTCAGAGGGGTTGAGTCTACCGATATTCCCGCCTGCCTCGCATCCGTGAGTACTTGTGCTCATTGGAATTCTTGCGGGTTTGGTCGATTCCATTCCATATCTCTTGATGAGATCTCGGGTATACTTTGCCCGGTTGATGAAAATTCCTTTTTCCATCCGCTTAACTTGTAATCCGAGAAAGAAGTTAAGCTTTCCCATCATACTCATCTCGAATTCTCCTTGCATGAGGTTGGAGAATTTCTCACATAGTTCGGATTGGTTGACCCAAATATGATGTCATCCACATAAATCGAACTATTAGTATGTGGCCTTCGTGCTCCACTCTAAATAGGGTCTTGTCCACTTTTCCTTTGCAAAATCCATTTTTCTCAAGAAACACATGTGTTTCATACCATGCTCGGTGCTTGCTTGAGTCCATACAGAGCTTTCAATGCCTTATAGACTTTGTCTCCTTTGAAAAATCCCGGGGTTGCTCTACATAGACTTCTTCTTCTAGGATTCCATTCAAACGCACTTTTACATCCATTTGGTAGACTTCAAAATCCTTGAATGCAAGATATGCGAGGAATAGTCCGATGGCTTCTAATCTTGCAACAGTGCATAAGTTTCATCAAAATCTATTCCCTCACATTGTGCATATCCTTTTGCTACGAGTCCGCTTTATTCCTAACAACATCTCCGTCTTCATCACTCTTGTTTTTATACACCCATTTGGTGCCAATAACTTTCTTGTGATTAGGTCTGTCTGTTAGTTCCCAAACTTTGTTTCTCTCCATCTCGCTCCAATTCCTCTTGCATGGCATTAATCCATGAATAATCTTCCAAGGCTTGTTCGCTGCCTGGGTTCAATTTGCGACATGAAACAAGAGAACATCGCCATTCCCGCCGGTAGAGTTGACTGCCTTGTCTTGACTCCATCACCAACTTTCCGATAATTTGCTGAATTGATGATCCTTGAGCCATTTGGGGATCTCGTCCTCTTCGGGTTTGTTCTCTGTTGGATTGCTCGTGGTTGTCGCATCTGTGGATTTCGGCCAGAATCGGATCGGCTACGCCTTTGTCATCTGCAGCTTGGTTCGAATCGCAGATGAGTCTTTATCGACTCCGGGTCTTTCAGCAAAGAATCGGATCGAGATAGGTTTGGTGATCTGTCGATCTGCGATTGGGTCTTCATCACCGCAATTGGGTCATCAGCCGATCTGCAGTGAGTCCACCATTCCAGTGTCATGTACAATGACTTCTTCAAGGGTTGCCGATTTGAGCTTGTTCTCAATTTGCTCAAGTTGTTTCTGTACTCAACGGTAGATTCATCAAAAACAACATGGGGTGTTTCCTCCACAACTAAGGTTCTTTTGTTGAAAACTCTATATGCCTTGCTTCTTTGGGAATATCCCATAAATAGACCATCATCGCTTTAGCATCAAAGGCATTTAGCGTGTTTTACCGTTGTTGTGGATGAAACACTTACAACCAAAAACATGAAAGTAAGCAAAAGAGGAGTTCTATTATTCCAAACCTCATAGGGAGTTTTGCCATGTCTCCCTACTATCATACTCTGTTGCAGGTGTGGCAGTCGTGTTGATGCTTCAGCCCGTAACCTTGGGTAGGTCCGCTTCTGCAATCATGGACCTTGCTGCTTCCTTCAGGGTTCTGTTCCTTCTTTTAGCAACACCATTCTGCTGGGGCGTCCTGGCTGCAGAGAGCTAATGCTGGATCCCATTCTGATCGCTGAAGTCAGTTATCGCCTTGTTGAGAAACTCTCCTCCTCTATCCGATCTAATCTTGATTATGGAGAGGGATTTCTCATTCTGGATCCTTCTCAGCAGCTCAGGTAACTTGGTCAAGGTTTCACTTTTCTTGTATAGAAAAATGATCCAAGTGTACCTTGAATAATCATCTACAATCACAAGAGCATGCTTTCTGCCGCTTAAAGTCCTTGGCTTGATAGGACCAAATAGATCCATGTGAAGTAGATCTAAGATCCTTGTTGTGAGCGTTGTAGGCTGCACTGGCTTGAACGATGCCTTGGTCTGCTTTCCCTTCTGACATGCATCACGGAGTGCTTCCTTCTTGAATGCTTCATTTGGAAGTCCTCTGACCAGCTTCTGAGAGCTAATCTTGTTGATGGCTTTGAAGTTCAGGTGACATAGTCTTTTGTGCCACAGCCATCCATTCTCAGCTACAGTCTTGGATAGAAAACAGGAGTTAGGTGTTCCTGTGTTCCAATCAATCATGTATACATCTCTTCTTCTGAAACCTTGTAGCTTTATTTCTCCAGATAAGATGTCTATCACCATACACTTCAAGATGGTGAAGACTACTAGATTCTTCTCGTCGCAGAACTGGCTTATGCTCAGGAGGTTGTATTTGAGACCTTTGACATAATGAACTTTGGATATCACAATGTTTCCTCGGTGCAACTCTCCAAAGCCTTTTGTCTGTCCTCTAGAGCTATCTCCAAAGGTTACATCGGGACCTCTTTCGTTGATATATTTGGTCAAGATCTTCTTGTTCCTTGGTCATGTGCCTTGAGCATCCAGAGTCTACAAACCACTCTTCACCTCCAAAGTTTGAGCTTGAGGAGATGTGGTTGTAGTCCTTCCACCTCTTCTGCAATTAAACAAGCAGAGATTTAGGTACCCAAATTTGTGTGGGTCCTTTGGGGTTAGTTGGTTTCCTGGAGAATTGATTTCTCCTTGGATTATAGGAATTATTATTATAACCCTTAAAAGGTGCCTGTGGTCGAGGTCTAAATCTCCTGGTTGGATTGTATACCGGATATTCCTCAAAATAGTGTGGGCCATTTCTAAATCTAGGCTGAGACCATTTATTAAACCTTTGTGGTCTCCACACTTGTTCGTTTTGGTAATTTGGATAACCTTGAGGTTTCCATCTGCCCCTCCCATTATGAAATCTATTTATAGGGAGTTGTTGGTAATAGTGGGCATGTTGTCTGGCCGCCGCTTTTGCTCGCCATCGCTTAGTCGCTGTCTAGGTGGCATGTCTGGGTGTAACCCGACCGCACTCTAGACGCTTGACTGGCCGCTCGCTTTTTGAAAATCGGTTTATACATGTGCTCGTGAATGAGACCATTGTTTCTCCCTTGATGAAAGTGGTTTTAGAACTAGAGGGAGTGTGGGGATCATATCCAAGGCCCGATCTGAATATAGTGGCCTCTTGTTAGTACACAATTCGCCCAGAGTTAACGACGCTTTCGGGGAGGTTATTTCCTCGCTGAGTTTTATTTATCTCGTGCTACTTAGTAAACTCGGCTTTGGCATGAGCAAGTGCAGCTGACTTTTCTTTAAGTAAAATATTTAGCCGGTCTATCTCAGCTGTATTGGCACTTGCCTGGTTTTCAAAATCAGCTGTAGTTGTCTCAACCTTATTTAAATCTAGGCTGAGTTTTTCGAAATCATTTTTCAGCTGCCTATTCTCATCTTGCAGCTTAGTCTTCTCTGCTGATACAGCTTGGTGTGCAGATTTAAGTGTTTCAAAATCTTTGAATAATTGATTTACCGATTCATGTAGATCCATATCTTGTGACATGGCTGAGCTATTATTTGAACCGGTAGCTTTAGAGGTTACCTCTTCATCAGCCTAGTTTGCCATCAGGCAATCATATTCCTCGTCGTCATCAGAAAAGAAACCGCTGCTTGATTCGACATGCTCCTGGTCTTCTCCGATGAGAGCTTTTCTTCTGTCTTCCTTTCTGGCCACCTCCTTCTTGGTTTCATCCTTCTTGAGCTCGGGACAATCCATTTGGATGTGTCCTATTTTATGACAGTTGTAGCATTCAACTTTCCAGCTTCCAAATTTTCCGGTTCCTTCGGGTTCTCCTTGTAGTTTTTCTTATACTTGGAGTAGTTCTTTCAAGTTCTCGAACCTTTGCATAATGAAAGCCATTTCCTCCTCAAAATCTAGCGGATTTGGAGGTTTCACATCAGATGTGCTCTTAGCAGGGGGACTCGGCCGCAAACGCGATTCCCTTCTCTCGCAGCTCGCCGAGGATGAACTCGGAAGTTCGAACTCATAAGCCTTTAGATCGAGAACAGCTCCTGAATCTTTATCTTATTCAGGTCTTTGGACTCTCTCATAGCTACAGCCTTCATGCTCCATTCGGGATTGAGTGATCTGAGGACCTTGAGTGCCATTTCCCTGTTGCCATAAGTTTTGCCCAGGGAGTTGATCTCGTTGATAATTTCAGTGAACCTTGTGTCCACTTGGTCTATTGATTCACCATTCTTCATTTTAAAGTTGTCAAACTTTTGGATAGCTATTGACAACTTGTTCTCCTTGATCAGCTCCGTTCCTTGACACATTAGAGCTAATGTGTCCCATATCTCTTTGGCATTCTTACAATTTTTGATCTTGACCATTGTGGATTTGTCAAGAGTTTGGTATAGCACATCTCTGGCCCTGTTGTCAAGATTGACCAGCTTTCTCTCTTCGGGGGTCAGCTCAGTTCTCTTCTTAGGAATCTTTTCGGGCCTCCCAGCTGCGATTTCCTCGGGCGTGTTGTCCTTCTCGAAAATGAATGGACCGTCTTCAATGATGCACCACATGTCGTCATGGATTGAAGATAAATGTGCCTGCATTCTTATCTTCCAGAGATCATACTCACAACCGAAAAGACAGTAGTCTAGAGTGCATGTGTTCCATTATAACGTGAGAGATAAGATATATATCTTAATATAGATCTGGTTCGTGGAAAAATGAACCAACCTCTCTCGATACCACTTGTAGGTCACAAGTCGTCCGTAAACAAGTCTAGAGGGGGTGAATAGACTTGTAGAAACTCTTGAACTCTTTTTCTCGAAGAGTGAGTTTCTTCACTGATGATCAAACAAATGACTAGGAGTCGTTTGTTCTTGGATATGTGCGAAGTCACCGATGACGAATATAAATTAACTTAATGAAACACTTAACAATGGATGCGGCAGTTAGAGTATGATGCGGTAAAACAAGAATAACACAGCAGCTTATAGTGGTCTCGGAGGTGGGGTAATCCTCTACTAATCCACTTTTCTCCAAACCGGTTGGAGATGAATTCACTATAATTGTCAACCAGTGATAAAGATTACGTGATTCACAACACACTACAACAGCCTTCCAACCGTGGAATTCCGTGCCGTTGTACACACTTGATCGCCTTGCACCTCTTGATCCTCGATCCTCGGATGCCTTTACATCGCTACTTCAACCAAAGGAAGTACCCCGTACTCAAGATTTAAAGACAAGAGTGTTTGTCTTCTCCAACTAAAGAGCTTCCTTGAATATGAACTTTTTGGATCTGCTCTTTTTCACGATGCTATTTGTTTGCTTGAGATTGCTTTGTTTGCTTTGATCGCTAGAGTATATGTTCGCACCGGTGATTGCTCAGTTTCAAATCTTCGGGTATATATAGATCACGATCTCTGAGCTTCTTCCTTGTAGCCGTTGCAAATATTTGAACAAATCCGTCCGTTGAAGAGAGACTTCATTGTTTAATCTTTTTTGAACGTTGCAAGGCTGGATTCCCATTATTTTATTTTATCTTCCGACCGTTGTGATGACTTCTGCATGTGAGCGCCGAATCTTTTGAATATAAAAGGATTAAAGTCTTCACGGTAGGTCAGGATGATTTAAATAAATCATATCTCTTGCGGGAATCACACCAATTTGTCTCTTCACGTTGCATGTGAGCTTTCCGTAATATTTGACTTTTCAAAGCATGCTGACGTGGACTTGGAGTACTAGGCTGTAGTTGAGTAGACTGATGTGCAGCTTACTTCTCTGCAGGTAGGTCGTCTCGGCAGATATCTTGTTTGAGACTTGTCCGATCGTGTGACTTCCCGAGGTACCTTGGCCGCATCTGGTCAAACTTCTCCGATAAATTTTAGTTGACTGTGGCTACTCGATTGAGTCGGTGATTTCTCTGATAGACTAGACTGTACTTTAGTACTTAGCCGATTTTCAGCCTAACTAACTTTGGCCTACAGAAGACACTCATTTGGTTCTTCTTTACACTTCGCCAATTTTATACTTAACACATTTTGGCCTATGGAAGATACTCATTTGGTTCTTCCTTACATTTCGCTAATTAATAAACATTTGATTTTAAATTAATGACATCATCAAAATCTAACAAGTATTCCTAACACAATGAGTAATTAATACAACCATATCGAAGTGGAATTAATCAGACACGCGTACTCGAGTACTGAAATCAAACCAAGAAAATAAATCACCAACAACAACAAACATCACTGAACCCCTTCGTCGTCACATCGCATCGTGGTCGCTTTCCCGCTCTCGGCTACCTGAACATCAAAACAAATGTCCACCCCCGAAGGGGTTAGCAAAACGATGCTAGTACAAGTATCATTTAAACAATTCGAATATTCATCAACAATTCATAACAAGATACACCACACGGACTTCCGCTACCGGAATCCGACAATGCGAATCTAAAAGATTCCATTAAAACATCAAGGGTATTCCAATGATCTAGCGCCCTCAGCATAGATCCCAAGATGATCCCGTCGGACCAACACGAGGTGGAAATAACCCGTCCAATGATCCAGCACCCTCAGCCTAGATCCCAAGATGATCTCGTCGGACCAACACGAGGTGGACATCTGATCCAGCGCCCTCAGCATAGATCGCACAACAAACACAAACACAACTCATGCATACATATATGCCAAATCGCCATGTCCATCAACATGAACATATAAATACTAGATAACGAATATCATGACAATTCAACAAAATAAATCTCATGTTCGACAACATGAATAACCACACGCATGCTCAAAATACCTGTATTAACATATTATGATACTTGCCTCGAAGATGGCAAGAACGAAACACTTCAATGATCTCAACACACTCGAAGGCCGCCTCCTTCGATCAACGTAGCAAGCTCGAACCTTAACAAAAGAAATGATATACAAATCATATCAAGTCGAACGATTGCCTAACAATTCGGTCTACGGCCAAAAGCTCAAAATATGCACCGCTCGAACCACTTAGCGACGCTACGTACTCTACGTAGCGTGCGCTTAAGCTCGCTGTTAGCGTACGCTATCGTCTAAGTCTAGCGTACGCTAGCCTTGTACTGACAGTTCTCTCTGCTCAGCCGACTGACTCGACTGATAACATAACGTACGTTACGTACCAAACGTAGCGTGCGTTAACTTATTCCCGATAGCGCACGTTAACTTTCGTATGTTAGCATGCGCTAACCGTGCATGTCAGATTACTACTGGCAGAAAACTTGATCTAATGGTGATGAACTCATGAATTCTATGGTGATAATACATGTCATCCCCGTGCATATCATGCTCATAAGGTTTTGTGAAAGTTCTATACAGATTAAACGACTACGAGATACAAGGTTACGTATAATCATTACTACACCATAATTCATCTTGATCTCGAGAAAGTATCCTAAGTTCCCTTCGTCCTACGTTACAAAACGCATGATTCCAAAGTGTACACATAACAACTTGATAATCTCCAACTACTGGGTCATAATCGGTATGAATATGCTTAGGAGTCCATATACTAAAAAGGTTCAAAGGATTATACGAAGAATAAGTGCCGAAACGTCAAAAATATCCTTCTAACACGTGATGATTCGACTATTAACGAATTAACTGACTATATAAACATGATCAAACGTCCTTCAGAATACTACTAATATTGGCGAAGAATCACCTACCTCAAAGTAGCAAAGAACACGAAGGAACTTGAAGAAAACCCAACACCGAGAGCTTGAACACCAATCCTCAATAATCTAAAATCTTCAAACTCGAGCTAGGAGGATGATATGAGAGGTTTGAGGAGGGAGGAAGTAACTCTCTGAGCTCAAAAATTCGGATTTGGGGAAGTGGAAATATCTGAAAAATGAAAAAGTATGTTGTCCTATATATAGGAAGTGGTTATTAGCGCGCGCTAGTCCCTATTCATAGCGTGCGCTAACGGCCATACGAAGCTTACTGACTTCACTGAACTCAATCTTTAGCGTGCGCTACCCCCATATGAGTAGCGTGCGCTAACGCGTTGACTTGGCTTTTTCCCGAAAGCCGTCCAGGTTCATCCCGACACAATCCGACAAGGATCCCCGGCCTGATCTCACCTACCACACATCTCAATCATATTGACCCCGCATAGCGTGCGCTAAGGTTCCTCCACAGCGTGCGCTATGGATCCAACTTAGCGTACGCTATACTTAATCGGCAGCATGCGCTACATGCGCAGAATCACAAATTTAAGTCACACTCGTGAAATCATACACTTAACAACACCGGACTATGAAATAGGGATAATAATACTCAGATCAAAGTGTAACAATTACAGTATTACAAGTTCTAAATACATAACAGAAATTTTGGGTATTACAGCCGCGGCACACTCCATTGGTCATGCACACCGTGTGCACTTAGTTAAGGTCCCGCATACGTGTTCGCCATTTTTCTCCTTCTTCTCCTTCTCTTCCGCGGCTGAGGGTGATCTTACCATGGAGCCATGTTGTTTAACAACAAATCCATGAAGTTCTTGAGTTCATATCATCAATCAATCATCCGTTATCAGCCTTTGATCCAGCGAATCAAGGTAATCTTCCTTAGAACCCTAATTTCGTGAATTTAGGGGTTTTTTGCATTTTTGTCCGATTCGTTCCGTGTTGTTGATTAATTCATGATGGGTATGATTAATCTTGGTAGTATTATTGTGTTTAACATTATTTAATCCATTGTTCTTCGTCGAATCGAAGTATATTTCTTGATTTCCTTCGAATCGACTTTTTGGGGGATTTGTTCTCGATCTCGTTTTTCTTCCGTTTTTGATGGATAGATTATGGTTAAATGACGTTGTTAAACATATTCTATGGATTGTATATCCATATTTCAACCTGGAATTCCGTTTTCGTGTTTTGTCGGGACGAATCGTGTTCTTGGCCGTTTTGGGGAAAACACTTGAACATTCGTCGTTCGCTCTTTGAATTCAACGGCTTTGAGTCATGCTATGGAATTCATTTTCATTATTGTTATTGTCCTCCGTAGTTTATTATCGCGAGTTGGCGTTCGGTGGAGTCGGCGGGTTCGTAGTCGGTTCGTGCCAACCTACTTCGGTCGATTCTCCGTGTTGTACTTATTCGAGACAAGTACCTTGCCCATACTTTTCTTGTTTTGTGAATACGATAATTAGTGATCGTCTAAATGTGTTTGTTGGTCGTTTGCATTGAACTTTCAAAAGATTTGGGTTAGCCTTGTTAAAGGCTTGTTTTCAAAACGCGTGTGTATTGTGAATGGTGTGTCTTGTAAATGACTATGTGAATCCTATATGCTGGGTGTTGATGATGCACTTGGTATTTGCGTGTGGACGTATATTGTTTCATTTCGGTGCATTGTGGTTTGACGTGTTGTTTTGCTAAGTGTTTGATGCCTCTTGTTGAGTTGTTTGGATATCATTGATGTGATATGTTATTTGTGTGAATGTGTGGATATGGTTGAAGGTCTACGGTGACACATGGCACGTGATCATGTGGTCAGGATGCAACAAGTGATTGATCCAACCGTGAGAGCCTGAGATAATATACGGTGGCACATGGCATGCGATCATGTGGCCATGATGCAACAAGCGATTGATCCAACCGTGAGATGTGTGTGATTTGTTTCGCTAGCCAGCTAGGGAGGGTCCTTCGAGGCCTCGAGTGGGATTTGTGGCTTCGTCCCGGTCCTAGGCGATGCGCGTGTGCGATTATGTTTTGTTGATTTTATGTCCGTCGAGGACACGTGATGTTGGGCTCTGGCCTTGTGAATTGTTGTCGGTTTTCTAATTGCGAACACAAAACCCTTGGGCTATGACCCCTGTTGATTTTTGGAAGGATAAGGATTTGATAATCCTAATTTGTTTTCTATTAAAACTCCCGAGGGTATTTTAAACCATTTTGCAAACCATTCTCGTTAATTGTGATCTTTCGGATTTGGAAAGTTTTACTCAAACTCTTGCCTCGGGTAGTATTCGTTTCCTTGTATTTTAATCTTTGAGGATTTCTGATTATTGTCATTCTTGGAACTTGAATTGTATGGCTCGTATTTTTGCACTTGTACTTGCACTAGCAAAACAGTGGAGTTTTGCTAACCCCCGAGTATTCGGGGGGTGGATATCTATTTTTGCATTCAGGTTTTGGAGCATAACACAGGGTCGGCACGAAGGATGATGAAAGATGAACGATACTAATCACACGAGGATCCGTTGATGTCGTATTGGTCTAGTTGTATTTTCTTTTCCGCTGCAGTATCTTTTCCCCGTTGTACGGGAGTTTATTGTATTTTGACCCCTGCGTGGGAATGTGTTTGGAATTGAGTTGTATGTTATTATTGAAAGACCAAATCGGTCTACTGAGTCATTTTATCCTTAAAGGCGATGTTTAGATGTTTGATTTTAGTTATCAGCCTGGTAGATCCTCGAGGAGAGGGTCTACGGCGTGTAATATCCCCGAGTGGATTGGGGGTGTTACAGGTGGTGACTCCAACTCTTTTGAAAATCCAATGCACATGCCCGTAACATGTCCTCAAGGACTTGCATCGTTCTCTCGGATTGTCCGTCCGTCTGAGGGTGTGCTGCAGTGCTGAAACTCAATGTCGTCCAAAGTTATTGATGAAGACTCTTCCAAAATCTAGAGACAAATCTGGGGTCACGGTCCGACACAATGTCTACAGGTACTCCATGTAATCTAACGATTTCTCGGATATACGTCCTTGCTAGTTTCTACAGACTGTCATTCTTCCTTACGGGTAAGAAGTGAGCTGACTTTGTAAGTCTATCCACGATTATCCAGATTGTGTTGTATCCTCCAATGGTTGTTGGTAGATCCGTCATGAAGTCCATCGTTATTAGTTCCCATTTCCATTCGGGAATCTCAAACGGCTGTAGTAACCCTGATGGTCTTTGGTGTTCATCCTTCACCCTTTGACAATTTAAACACCTTGCTACGAATTCTGCTACCTGGTTCTTCATATTCACCCACCAGTAGTGTTTCTTCAGATCCTTATACATCTTATTACCGCCTGGATGTATTGTATACCGAGAGCAGTGAGCTTCTCCTAAAATTTTCATCTTGAGTTCGTCATTGTTGGGATCACATATTCGGTTTTTGAATTTTAGTGTCCCATTAGCTGACATGCTAAACTCAAATTTCTCGCCTTGTGTGACCTTTTCCTTAAATGTACACAACTTCTCGTCTTGTGTTTGTGCTTCTCGTATTTCCTCAAGTAAATCCGGCTTTATTGACAAATTAACACATAAGACGTGTGTCTTTGCCTGCCTTGGGTTCCATTGGATTATTTCTCTTAGGGAATCCCATTCCCCTATCATGAGTCTAGCCACACTCGCTTTCCTACTTAAGGCATCTGCTACGACATTGCCCTTGCCCGAATGATGCTGAATGGTGAGGTTATAATCCTCGAGAAGTTCTATCCACCATCTCTGCCTTAGATTCAACTCCTTCTGAGAGAACAAATATTTGAGACTCTTGTGGTCAGTGAAGATGATGAATGTAGCTCCATAAAGGTAGTGTCTCCATTTCTTCAAAGCAAACACTATTGCTGCTAGTTCAAGGTCATGGGTCGGATAATTCATCTCGTGGATTTTCAGCTTTCGTGATGCATAAGCCACAACCTTGCCATTTTGCATCAGCACAGCTCCTAATCCTTCCTTTGATGCATCGCTGTAAACCACAAAACCTTCACTCCCTTTGGGAAGTGTTAGCACCGGTGCGGTAGTGAGTTTCTCTTGAGTTCCTGGAAGCTCAACTCACACTTATCATTCCACTCAAATTTGACGTGCTTTTGCGTCAGTCTTGTGAGTGGTCCTGCGATTTTGGAAAAATCTTTAATGAATTTGCGGTAGTAACCCACAAGTCCAAGAAAGCTCCGTATCTCTGTGACTGTTTCTGGCCTCTTCCAGTCCAGAATAGTCTCCACCTTTGATGGATCTACTGCGACTCCATCTCCAGATATTACGTGTCCTAAAACCGCTACCTCTCTTAACCAGAATTCACACTTGCTGAATTTGGCATACAATTTGTGCTTCCTTAGTGTCTCTAGTACCAATCTTAGGTGAGTTTCGTGATCTTGATCCGACTTGGAATAAATGAGTAGGTCGTCGATAAATATCACTACGAATTGATCTAGATACGGTTGGAATACGCGGTGCATTAAATCCATAAATGCAGCTGGTGCGTTGGTCAATTCAAAAGGCATTACCACGAATTCATAATGACCATACCTAGTTTGAAAGGCAGTCTTCGGTATGTCATTCTCTTTGATCCTCAATTGGTAATATCCCAGTTGAAGATCGAACTTTGAGTAAACCATTGCTCCTTGTAGTTGGTCGAATAATTCGTCGATCCTGGGAAGTGGATACTTGTTCTTAATGGTAATATTGTTAAGTTATTGATAATCGATGCACAATCTTAGTGTGCCATCTTTCTTTTTTACGAATTGCAGTGGTGCTCCCCAAGGAGATATACTTGGTCGGATACATCCAACCTCTAGCAATTTCTGCAACTGAACCTTCAGTTCTTGCAGTTCCAGTGGGGCCATTCGATATGGCGTTCTAGCCACAGGTGCCTTTCCCGTCAAGATGTCAATGTTGTCTGGAGGTATAGAAGTGAGTTCCGTGGGGAAAATATCATGGTACTCTGATACTACCGGTGTAGCTTCAATCTCCATTTTGCTCTTGGGTTTGTTAATGACAAAATCCAAATATCCCGTTGCTCCCTTCGAGATGACCTTTCTCGCCTTCGTGGCTGATATTATTGGGACCGAGTTAATTCTAGCATCCCCGTGTAGTTCAACTACTGGGTGATCGGGTCTGCAGAATCGGACTATCTTAAAATGGTAGTCGAGTTGTGCAAAGTGTTTAGATAGACAATCCATCCCAAGTATGAGGTTATACTCAAGTATAGGGAGAAGAATTAGGTCGACAGGAAAACAGTGACCCTTAATGATCACTTCACAATCTCTAAATACTAAATCTGTTTCTCGGCTTGTACCCATATGTGTGGATACTTCTAAGTTTATGGGTAGTGATTATTGAAGTGAGTCTTAATGAAGATGCTTGCATTCGGTTGTTGAGTATCAAGAAATGTTATCATTATTCAACTTTATTATTACATTCGCAATGTTGTTTCATGAAAAAATACAGCATTGGATAAGAAAACGTAGGTTTTCCTTACCAATTATCAATAGTAGGTAACATCTTAAAGAGATAGCTCATAGGACGGAGATACACAGATAATTATTAAGGAAATATGTCTTAATAATTCAAATCAAAGTGTAAGCTTTTGCAAGGTTTGGATTTCGCCCCATTCGGATGGGTCGAATATTTTGAATAATGCCTTGCAGTAATAGCTTTATGTCTTCTGAACGAATAACATAGATAAGTTGACTACGAGGTATGTAGCAACACAGAACTTTAATAAGTTGAAATTAGCCATTACTATTCCAAATGAATAGTATAGCGACTTAATTTATTTAGACAATGCCAATTGGCGACGCTTACTCAGAATGAAAAGCAAATGGATTGAAATATCCAATAATAAAACTCTATTAAGCATGAATTATCATCAAGGTTGTGATCTTAATGACCCAACAAATATGCTTATACAACATCAGCGACCAAGAAATAATAATTATAATATCCGTACTTTCTATTTTTGGTAATTTCTATTTTAGTGTATGTTCGTTTTGGACGACTCGCTTGTTACTGTTTTGGAATTCTGAATCTATTTTGTTCTTGGAGTTTTTCCAATTGGATGAGTTTCGAAGATGTTTTTTACGTATTTTCATCTTGAGTTATATCTTGTCGCATGTACGTTCGATTCTCGTAAAACTCATTCATTTTCTTTATTTCTTGGTTTGCATAAGTTTGTATGGTTGAGTTGGTCGTGTTGAGACTTTCGGTTTGCTAATCCGACGTCGTATCGTGATTTTCGGGCACTTGGGCCATTTTTGTAATTTCCCATAAGTTTAGGGAATTTCACTTTCTTTGTCGCATTACGAACCCTCCGATAGTCGGAAATGTATTTTCTTTCAGCGCTTAACTCTGTCGTCTTGAATATTCCATGTTTGTACTTCTGGATTCTGGCCTTGCTTCGCATTTCGATTTTTTTGTCTTGTCAGAGCGGTGTCGAGCAAGATCGATCGGCTGCTGAGTAGCGCACGCTACTCCTGGTTTCCTTGCGTGCGCTACTCAGGGATAAAACTTCTATGTCCTCCGTTTCCCAAGTGGCCTCTTCAACTCCGTGCCATGACCATTGTACTTTAACCAAGGGTATTGGTTTATTCCTCAATTGTTTGATCCGACTCTCAAGTATCTTAATTGGTCTCTCCTCGAAGGTGCCATCATTAGCTATCTCGATCTCATCGAACTCAATGATATGACTGGGATCTGGTACATACTTCCGCAATTGGGATACGGGAAACACATTGTGAACGTGACTCAGCGATGGCGGTAAGGCCAACCTGTATGCTAAATCTCCAACTCTCTCGAGGATCTCGAATGGTCCGATATATCTTCGACTTAGCTTGCCTTTCCTCCCAAAACGGAAAATTCCTCGTGTAGGAGACACCTTCAATAGTACGTGGTCCCCAATGTCGAACTCTAGAGGGCGACGACGTACATCTGCATAAGACTTCTGTCGACTCTGGGCAGTCAACAGTCTTTCTCGAATCAAAGCTATCTTCTCTTGAGTCTGAACTATCAATTCCGGTTCCGTCCCGATCAAGTCCGAGGAATCATCCCAACACAAGGGTGATCGGCATCTTCTCCCGTACAAAGCTTCAAATGGTGCCATCTTAATAGAAGCATGCCAACTATTGTTATAGGTGAATTCAATCAATGGCAAGTGAACTTCCCAATCAGTTGACCAATCCAACGCACAAGCTCTAAGCATGTCTTCTACTGTTTGAATAGTCCTTTCGGACTGACCGTCCGTTTGGGGATGATAAGCTGTGCTAAAGTTGAGCTCGGCCTCCCAAAGCTCGTGGAATCGCTTTCGTAAGTGCGACACGAAGCGACCATCTCGATATGAAATAATGGTCTTCGGCGTCCCATGCAATCTGACTATCTCTGCAATAAATACTCGCGCCAATTTCTCGGGTCTCCAAGTATCTTTAATTCCTAGGAAATGAGCCGACTTGGTTAGTCGATAAACTACAACCCAAATCATGTTCATTCCCGTCTTGGTCCTTGGCATAATGGTGATGAAATCCATCGAGATGTCCTCCCACTTCCACTTAGGGATCGGAAGCGGCTTTAACATTCCGGCAGGTCGCTGATGTTCAATCTTAACCTGCTGACAAGTCAAACACTTCGAACGCATCACACGTCCTTCTTCATATTCCCCCACCAGTAGTTTTGTTTTAGATCCTTATACATCTTACTGCTGTCCGGGTGAATAGAATAGGGCGCGTTGTGAGCTTCCTTCAAAATTGTCCGTCTCAATTCATCATTATCGGGAACGCAAAGTCGACTCTGAAATCTCAGAACTCTATCATCTTGTATCACGAATCCTGGGGCCTTTCCTTTCTTTACTTCGTCACATAACCAAAGGATCAGAGAATCGTTCAACTGCTTAGATTTGATTTCCTCGACTAGTGATGAAGTCAGTTCCATCACATATAGTTGCCCTTGGATTTCTGGTGCCCATACTTCAATCCCTTCGCAGATCAGTTCTCGTTGAATGCTGGTTTGGGACGTAAGTGCTTCCAACACTCGAAGAGAAACAGGTTTACGGCTCAATGCATCGGCTACAACGTTTGATTTACCCGGATGATAGAGAATTTCCAAGTCGTAATCCTTGATCAATTCCAGCCACCTTCTTTGCCTCATGTTTAATTCTTTCTGACTGAAAATGTACTTGAGGATTTTATGATCTGTAAAGATCTGACAGTGAGTACCGTATAAGTATTGTCGCCAAATTTTCAAGGTAAAGACCAGAGCTGCTTGTAATATCCGCATTTTTCTTTCCCTTGTATTTTCATCTTTGGTGTATTTCCCGATCGTAGTGCCCCTCGTGTACCTTTCAGTGTGTCCTTCCTGTCAACTGTTGAACTGTTTTCTCGTTATTGTTGTGCGGAACCGCCGTTTCGGGGTTGCCGTGGGTCCATTTCGTGTTATTAGTTCCCAAATATTGATTCCTATCGTTTTTATTCTCTTTCCGGATCATTTTTATCATTTTGGGACCCAAAAAGGGTGTGGGCCGCGGCACAAGGTGTGTGCGCCGCGGCACACAAATTTCTCCAATTGTTGGTCGAGCGATCAGACGTGTGCCGCGGCACACCCATTCGGTGCCGCGCACGCTGCCGAGTCAATGCCGCGCACACCCGTCCGTGCCGCGCACACCCGTGTGACATCTGCGACCAAACCCGATCAGACGGTGCCGCGGCACACGCAGCCGTGCCGCGACACCGCCAAAACACGGGAGTAAATTTTTGGCTCGCCGCAGACACTTCGCCGTGCCGCGCACACAAAGCGGTCAACTGTGCAATCTCGTCCTTATTAGACGAGATCGGCCATTTTCTCCTCCATTTCACCTGCGCGAGAGAGGGAGATCCAAGGGGGGGAGAACTTCTCAAGCATTCTTCATTCGGGGGTCGATTTTCATCATTTTCCTTCGGTTGTGAGGCTCGGATAATCAATCTAACGCGTGTTCTACGGATCTTAGTACTTGAATCTTCAAAGGTAATATTTCTAGAACCCTATTTTCGATTAATTTGGGGGTTTTGGGTGTTTCTTCCGATTCGTTCCGTTTTGTTGGTGGATTCATGATGAATACGATTAATATTGTTAGTATCTTTAGCTTTCCTACGGATTCATGGATATTTTGCGGATTTTTACGGAATCGAGAGGGTTTGGTTGTGGTCCGCCCTCGTTGTTATTTTTATACGAATATACATGAATCCTAGGCGGGTTTCCGGGTGTATTCCATTTCCATAATCATTTAGAAGTGGTTGTGATTGTGCTATTCGAATCGTTAGGTTCATTTTCGTCGGTTCCTCGCGGTCGTGCTTGATTCTTCCGTTCCGTTCGTGTCATCGTCTATTTAATCGAGGCAAGTATCCTTATGAACTTACAATCTTGACATAGTAGTATTGTATGAGAAATGGTGTGTGTGTGTATGCTCACTACGGGTTAGATCCGACGGGGTCTCGGTAGGGGTCCACAGAGACGTGGATCGACGAGCTTGCTTTTAACCACTACGGGTTAGATCCGATGGGGTCTCGGTAGGGGTCCACAGAGACGTGGATCGACGGTTAATTGTGGTGCATTTTACAAATGTGATTTGATATTGGCATTTAGGAAATGAGTGCTTTGAACGGTTTTCTTTATTGCATGCATTTACTATATGTGTAAGAGGTAAGTTGATCATCTGGTTACAGGAACTAGCGGAAATGCTCACCCCTCTGGGGACCCGTTTGGGGAAATTCGTTTTATGAATTTCAGTCGTTCATCGGGACGAGCTACTGACCAAGATAATCGATGATGGCCATGCGTGATGATTGTGCATAAGTGACGTCTTAATGTCTTTTTATCTCTTCATCTTTTGTGGCTTTTGAACTAATAGTTGTACTCGAGTACTTAAGAGTTCTTATTCGTCCGGATTGTATTGTTGCCTATTGTGTTGTGTTGGATGATGATGTTATGTTGACCGGTTGAACCGAGTGGATTATTCTCAGACAAGGCCTTTATGACGAGGTGTTATTTTGTCGCTTCGTGAGTCGCCGAGTATGATGATGTTCAGCTGGTGAGTCCCATATAGGATTCACAGACCGTAATATACCTCGAATATCTTGAGGGTGTTACGTAAAATGGTATCGAGCACTAGGTTTTGGATACCTAGGCTTGTCGGTTTATTGGGTCTTGTGGTGTTTTGTTTTTGCACATCATCGTCATGCCGCCATGATTCCGTACTACCAAAGGTCCGTAAGTTTTCCTTCCTCTGTTCATTATTTCCTTGTATCGTACCTTTGATTCTCGACTTGTGATTGTTCTTTTCGTACTTACCCTCGTATGGCTTTTGCTACTTATTTAACTCCGTATGGATGCCGGAAGAGGTCGTGGTCGCGGTCGTGGTCGTGGATGCGGCCGGGACGTGGGGCGGTGGGGCGGCCACGTCGCAGCTTTCGAGCCGACAATCGGGCGACCGCCACGCTTATGCTTCTTCTCAGAGCGCGCTGACCTTGGTATTGCGGCCGTTATGCAACAAATGGTGAACCAAATGGCGGCAATAGCTCGTGGTTCGTAACCCGGATCGTGCCCATGCTAATCGGGCGGAGCGGACCGTTGGCTCCAAGATGTCATCAAGATGCATCCTCCTCGGTTTCGGGAGCTTCACCCGATTGGCCGGGAAGGGTAGATCAAGGAGATATCTAAAGTCTTCACCGCTACCAATGGCCCCGAGGACCGTAAGGTCCCTATTGCCCAAGATTTTCACCGGGGACGCTACGACCGGTGGGAGGCCGTTGGGCCCAAAGACCATGCCGCTTCGTGGCCGAGTTTCAAGAATTGATGGAGATCGAATATTACCCGTGGCCGGTCGATGTGCTCGGTACATGCTTTTTATGATGCTCAACCGCGGGATATCCCCGTATCTCAAGCTATTGCTGATTTTAACAAGGAGTTGGGTTATGTGAAGACCCAAGTTGTCGAGGAAAGCGACAAAATTTTTCATTTCTCCAGACGGATGAAGTTGTCGATTCGGGACTATATGTCGGGGCTCGTATGCACTACCTTGAAAGATTACCAGAGCAGGGCCCTTGCTTACGATATGTCTGTGACGGCGAGTGAGGCGGCCCGCGAGAGTAAGAAGCAAGTCCGCCGGAACTTTTCGCCACAAGAGTGGGGGTCGCAGAGATCCTAATCTGCTAACTTCCCGCCGGGCGGTGGTCCACTGCTCACCGGGGTCCTCGTGGAACTATCGGTGCTCCTTTCCGCGATGTGAAGTGTTTCAATTGTGGTCGTGTGCCACGTCGCCGTACTTGTTTGAGCCCTTTGCCGACGTGTAATCGCAGTGGCCACCGGCCACAAGGTCGCTTCAGGCCGAGAGGGAGAGAATTCTTGGTGCCCGGGCTTCCATTCCAGCGCCTAGGGAACCAAGTGTGAATCAGGGATCATTTGCTCCTCAATCTCCGCCGAGTGCTAGTCGGGGGAGAGGTCGGGGTCATCCCTCTAAGGGGGGAGCTTCCAGTGTCGGCTCAGCCCACCCGCGTGTCTATGAGATGCGGAAAGCCGATGACCCAGCGGCTACCGTGGCGACAGGTACCGTTTATATTCTTTCTCATCCTGTCAGTGTGCTTTTCGATTCCGGTGCTACGCATTCGTTCATATCTTTGGATTGTGTGCGCCGTCTGAGTCTCGACTGTTTGATGCCTTGTGAACCCTTCATCGTTAAGCTTCCTAGCAGCGATAGGATCGTTGGTGATGAGGAGGTTTGAGACTGTTCTGTACTTATTTGTGAGAGGACTTGGCCCTCTAATCTTATTGTTGTGAGTATCGAGGGTGAGGATTTGATTCTTGGTGATGATTGGCTCGAGCGGCATGGTGCGATCATGAACTACCGCACGAGAATCATCACTATGTTAGCCGAGGACGGCACCGAGCACTCTTTCGCGGGGCGAAAGAGGGGAAACCAGAAATTCGTCATTAATGCCTTGAAGGCGATGAGTCTCCTACGAAAGGGGTGTACTGGTTATTGGTGTTATGCCTTGAAGGCGGAGGATGGTGGAGTCGAGCTTTCGTCGATTCCAGTCGTTAATGAGTTTCCTGATGTATTTCCTGACGAGTTACCGGGATCGCCACCGGATCGTGAGGTTGAGTTTTCTATAGAGTTAGAGCCGGGCGCGGCTCCTATTTCGAAGGCGCCCTATCGCATGGCACCTTCAGAGATGTCCGAGTTGAAGAAGCAGTTGAGTGAGCTTCTTGAGTCGGGGTATGTTCGACCGAGCGCCTCGCCTTGGGGCGCACCGGTCCTGTTTTTACGGAAGGAGGATGGTTCACTACGTTTGTGTATCGACTATCGCGAACTAAACAAGGTGACCATCAAAAACAAGTATCCTTTGCCGAGAATTGACGACTTATTCGACCAGTTGCAGGGAGCTGCGGTATTCTCGAAAATTGATTTGAAATTGGGGTACTATCAGCTCCGGGTGAGAGAGTCCGATGTGCCGAAAACAGCTTTTCGAACGAGGTACGGACATTATGAGTTCGTAGTCATGCCTTTCGGGTTAACTAATGCGCCGGCGGTGTTCATGCAGTTGATGAACAACGTTTTTATCGAGTATCTGGATAAGTGCGTCGTCGTCTTTATTGACGATATTCTTATTTATTCGAGGAATGAGGAAGAGCATGCCCATCATTTGCGGGTAGTATTAGACATTTTGAGGACCGAGCAACTCTATGCAAAGTTCTCGAAATGTGAGTTCTGGCTGAAGGAAGTGATGTTTTTAGGTCACGTGATTTCAGCCGAGGGGGTTCGTGTGGATCCGCAGAAGATTGAGGCAGTGTTGGATTGGGCACCGCCCAAGAATGTGAAGGAGCTCCGTAGTTTTTTGGGCTTAGCTGGCTACTATCGTAGGTTCGTCGAGGGTTTCTCGAAACTAGCTCGACCACTTACGCAGTTGCTCCAGAAATCCGAGAAGTTCGTCTGGAATGACGATAGGCAGTTGAGTTTTGAGGAACTGAAGAAGCATTTGACTTCAGCCCCGGTTTTGGTGTTACCATGTGGCAACGAGGGTTTTGCCGTTTATAGCGATGCTTCGGGTCGGGGTCTTGGGTGCGTATTGATGCAGCATGGCAAGACCATTGCCTATGCGTCGAGACAGTTGAGGACGTATGAACTGAACTACCCTACTCATGATTTGGAGTTAGCGGCAGTCGTTTTTGCGCTAAAGATTTGGCGTCACTATCTTTTCGGCTCTGCATGTCAGATTTTTACCGATCATAAAAGTCTGAAATACATATTTACTCAGCGAGAGTTGAATATGAGGCAGAGGAGGTGGTTAGAGTTGATTAAGGATTATGACCTCGAAATCCTTTATCATCCGGGCAAGGCGAACGTCGTGGCCGACGCCTTGAGTCGGAAACCGGTTGCGTTACGAATGCTTGAGATCCTTACGTCTCAGTCTGAGCTTCGGCGGGCTTTGATCGAGTTAGATGTTGAAGTTTTGTTGCCTGGATCCGTCGGGCAACTTCGTGCTTTAGAGATTTCGTCATCTTTGATCGATGAAATTAAGCTAAAGCAGTCAGAGGATCCGATGATTACTCAAATCCGAGAGAATGTTCTTAAGGGAAAGTCTCCTGGGTTTGTGATTCACGAGGATGGTATTTTGAGATTTCATAGTCGGATTTGTGTGCCGAACGACTCAGAGTTGAGACAGAGTATTTTGCGGGAGGCCCATGCTACACCTTACTCCGTTCATCCTGGTTCGAGTAAGATGTACAAGGACTTGAGAAGGAACTTCTGGTGGAATGACATGAAGGAGGAGGTCACGCAGTTTGTAGCAAGGTGTTTGACTTGCCAGCAAGTCAAAATCGAGCATCAGCGACCGGTTGGGCTTTTGCAGTCACTTCCCGTTCCGGAATGGAAATGGGAAGATATATCGATGGATTTCATTACGAGTCTGCCGAGATCGAGGTCGGGCATGAATATGGTATGGGTGATTGTCGATCGTCTGACCAAGTCGGCACATTTTCTGGGCATCAAGGACACTTGGGGCCCGGAGAAGTTAGCTCGTGTGTTTATCACGCAGATCGTGAGACTTCATGGTACCCCGAAGTCTATTGTTTCGGATCGTGATGGCCGTTTTGTATCGCACTTCCGCAAAGGTGCATAAGGCGTTGGGTACCCGGTTGCGTTTGAGTACCTCTTTTCATCCCCATCGATGATGGATAACGCACTATCCAGACGTTCGAGGACTTGTTGCGTGCCTGTGCTCTCGATTGGAGTAGTAACTGAGAGGAACATTTGCCATTGATCAAATTCACGTATAACAATAGTTGGCACGCGTCGATTCGGATGGCGCCGTACGAGGCACTTTATGGGCGGCGATGTCGATCACCAATTTGTTGGAATGAGGCGTCCGATTTGGTCGGGACCGAGCCGGATGTCGTTTTAGAGACGAGGCGGAATATAGAATTAATTCGGGAACGGATGTTGACTGCCCAGAGTCGACAGAAGTCGTATGCCGACGTCCGTCGCCGACCTTTGGAATTCGAGGTGGGAGACCACGTTTTGCTAAAGGTGTCGCCGACGAAGGGAGTTTTTCGTTTTGGGAAGAAAGGGAAATTGAGTCCGAGATTTATCGGCCCCTTTGAGATCCTCGAGCGAGTCGGTGGGTTGGCATACCGTTTGGCGTTACCTCCGGCCTTGAGTCATGTTCATAGCGTTTTTCATGTTTCCCAGCTGAGGAAATATGTCCCGGATCCTAGTCACGTCATCGATTATGGTGAGATTGATGTCGCCGAGGATGTTACTTTTGAAGAGCATCCTTTGAAGATTTTGGAGCATCGTGAGAAACGATTGAGGCATAAAACCATCCCTTTGGTCAAAGTGCAGTGGTCGAGACACGGTGTCGAGGAAGCAACTTGGGAAACCGAGGATAGCATGCGTGCTAGGTACCCTGAGTTGTTTGTTTCTTAAGTTTCGGGACGAAACTTATTTTTATAGGGGTAGAATGTAATATCCGCATTTTTCTTTCCCTTGTATTTTCATCTTTGGTGTATTTCCCGATCGTAGTGCCCCTCGTGTACCTTTCAGTGTGTCCTTCCTGTCAACTGTTGAACTGTTTTCTCGTTATTGTTGTGCGGAACATTGCTTTTGGGGTTGCCGTGGGTCCATTTCGTGTTATTAGTTCCCAAATATTGATTCCTATCGTTTTTATTCTCTTTCCGGATCATTTTTATCATTTTGGGACCCAAAAAGGGTGTGGGCCGCGGCACAAGGTGTGTGCGCCGCGGCACACAAATTTCTCCAATTGTTGGTCTAGCGATGCATGGGTGCAGCCGCGCACACCATCCGTGCCGCGCACAAGCCGAGTCAATGCCGCGCACACCCGTCCGTGCCGCGGCACACCCGTGTGACATCTCGCGACCAAAACCCGACCGTACACCGCCAAAACACCGAAGTAAATTTTTGGCCTCGTGCCGCGCACACAAAGCGGTGATCAGTGCAATCTCGTCTTTATTAGACGAGATCGCCATTTTCTCCTCCATTTCACTCGCGAGAGAGGGAGATCCAAGGGGGAGAACTTCTCAAGCATTCTTTATTCGGGGTCGATTTTCATCATTTCCTTCGGTTGTGAGGCTCGGATAATCAATCTAACGCGTGTTCTACGGATCTTAGTACTTGAATCTTCAAAGGTAATATTTCTAGAACCCTATTTTCGATTAATTTGGGGTTTTGGGTTTTTCTTCCGATTCGCTCCGCTTTTGTTGGTGGATTCATGATGAATACGATTAATATTGTTAGTATCTTTAGCTTTCCTACGATTCATGGATATTTTGCGATTTTTACTAATCGAGAGGGTTTGGTTGTGGTCCGCCCTCGTTGTTATTTTTATACGAATATACATGAATCGTAGGCGGTTTCCGGGTGTATTCCATTTCCATAATCGCTTAGAAGTGGTTGTGATTGTGCTATTCAATCGTTAGGTTCATTTTCGCTTCCTCGCGGCCGTGCTTGATTCTTCCGCTCCGCTCGTGTCATCGTCTATTTAATCGAGGCAAGTATCCTTATGAACTTACAATCTTGACATAGTAGTATTGTATGAGAAATGGTGTGTGTGTGTATGCTCACTACGGGTTAGATCCGACGGGTCTCGGTAGGGGTCCACAGAGACGTGGATCGACGAGCTTGCTTTTAACCACTACGGGTTAGATCCGACGGTCTCGGTAGGGGTCCACAGAGACGTGGATCGACGGTTAATTGTGGTGCATTTTACAAATGTGATTTGATATTGGCATTTCGGAAATAAGTGCTTTGAACGGTTTTCTTTATTGCATGCATTTACTATATGTGTAAGATGTAAGAAGTTCATCTTGTTACTTGTACTAGCGTAATTGCTAACCCCTCTGGGGACCCGTTTTGGGGAAATTCGTTTTATGAATTTCAGGTCAGGTTCATCGGGACGAGCGGGCGCTGGACCAGTACACGGATGATGGCCATGCGTGATGATTGTGCATAAGTGACGTCTTAATGTCTTTTTATCTCTTCATCTTTTGTGGCTTTTGAACTAATAGTTGTACTCGAGTACTTAAGAGTTCTTATTCGTCCGGATTGTATTGTTGCCGATTGTGTTGTGTTGGATGATGATGTTATGTTGACCGGTTGAACCGGGTGGATTATTCTGTTTTGCGTCTTTATGACGAGGTGTTATTTTGTCGTTTCTGTGAGTCGCTGAGTATGATGATGTTCAGCCTGGTGAGTCCCATATAGGGATTCACAGCACTGTAATATACCTCGAATATCTTGAGGGTGTTACACTGCTAACTCCAGATCATGAGTCGGGTAATTTACTTCGTACGGTTTCAACTTCCGAGAGGCATAAGCAATCACCTTATCCTTTTGCATCAGTACACATCCCAGACCTTGATTTGAAGCGTCGATGTATACCATGAATCCATGAGTTCCATCTGGTAACGCTAACATAGGTGCTGTCGTTAGTCTCCTCTTAAGTTCGTGAAAACCAGCCTGGAATTTCTCATCTCACGTGAACTTTTGAGTTTTCTGTAACAACTGAGTGAGCGGACGAGCAATTTTGGAAAATCCCTCTACAAAACGGTGATAATATCCAGCAAGTCCTAAGAAACTCCGGACTTCTTTCACGTTATTAGGATCTTCCCATTCTAAGATTGCTTCGACTTTCTTCGGGTCCACCTGAACTCCGTCCGCTGATATCACATGCCCAAGGAAGGTTACTTCCTTAAGGCAGAACTCACATTTCGAAAGCTTTGCATACAGCTGCTCCTTCCTCAATGTGCTCAAAACTACACCAAATGCTCGGCATGCTCCTCCGTGTCTTTCGAATAGATCAAGATGTCATCGATAAAGACGACCACGAATTTATCCAAGTATTCTAAGAATACCCGATTCATCAATTGCATAAATACCGCAGGAGCATTGGTAAGTCCAAATGGCATCACTACAAATTCATAATGCCCGTACCGGGATATGAAAGTAGATTTCGGTCTATCCGATTCCTTAATTCTCAACTGATGGTATCCTGATCGCAAGTCAATCTTCGAGAATACCCTTGATCCTTGCAGTTGATCAAACAAGTCATCGATCCGAGGTATAGGATACTTGTTCTTGATTATCACCTTGTTTAGTTCCCTGTAATCAATACACAGTCGGAGGGATCCGTCTTTCTTCCGGAAAAAGAGAACGGGTGCTCCCCAAGGAGAAACGCTAGGTTGAATATAACCCTTATGTAATAATTCCTCCAGTTGCTTCTTTAGTTCATACATATCGGTTGGCGCCATGCGGTATGGTGCTCTGGAAATAGGAGCGGCTCCAAGCTCTAATTCGATAGTGAACTCCACTTCTCTCTGCGGAGGTAACCCAGGTAGTTCGTCAGGGAATACCTCTGAAAATTCATTCACAACTGGAATAGATGAGAGTTCTATTCCTTCTTCTTTCTTCATGGCATAGCAACAAAGTCCATGACATCCTTGCTTCAGTAATTTCACAGCTTTCATCGCTTTGATCAATTTTCCCGAGCTTCCCGGTCTCCATCCTCTGAATAAGTGTTCAGATCCGTCCTCAGCAATAATAGAAATGACTCTCTTTCGATAATTCAGAATAGCTCCATAACGGTTGAGCCAATCGTCTCCGAGAATTAAATCGTCACCATGAATGTCAACTACAATAAGATTCGATGGCCAGTCTCTCCCTCCTATAGACACTGGAAAATCTCTAGTTTCTAGCGTTCCCACAATTCTCTCTCCGCTCGGCAAACCCACAACATATGGTTCACAATCAAATAAGCACGAGATTTTTAAACGATTAACACAGTTCAATGATATGAAAGAATGTGTAGCTCCGGAATCGAATAAGACACTAACTGGTTGCAAAAGGATCTGAATCGTACCTGATGCAACAGCAGTGTTCTGATCGTCATATTTCCTCATCTCGTACAGGCGCGGAGGAACGGACCCAGCACTGGATGTCTCTCTCTTCCCTATATTTTGCTGCTGAAATCCACTCTGCTGCGTCTGGTTCACACTTATCTCCTTTGGAACTGGCGCTGGTGTGCGAGTACCAAAAGATCTAGTAGCAACTCCAAAGAAAGCCGCACGGTGCCCTTCTTGCCCACAATCGTAACAAGTCACAGAAGATGCGGGGCAATCACATCGAATATGCCCTGCTCGACCACAATTGTAGCATTTCTTTGATGCGTCCGAAACGGCTGATGTTGTCCGGAACTTCTTTCCACCTCTAGAAGGATGTGGAGGTTTCCTAGCCGAATAAAAGGAAAACTGGCCCTTGCGGGGCCCACCACTCTTGTTTTCTGAGAAGCTGCCGGTCACTTTCTGCTTCTTTGCCTCCACTGATTTCTCCACCGCCGCCTCTTTCATGTCGTAGGCCAGCGCTCTGTCTTGATACTGTCGCAACGTAGTACACTCGAATCCGGACATGTAATGCTCAATCTCCGGCTTCATTCGCATATCGAAATGAAAAATCTTTTCTGCCTCCGTTCTGACCAAGTGTCGGACACAAGTCAGCTGATGATTAAAAGTTTTGATTATGTCTCATTCTGATTGCTTCGAACTCTGTGGTGAGAAAAACTCTCGGATTTTTGCCTCTCTAACTGGACGAGGACAATACTGTGCTTCCATCATTAGTTTGAATTCCGTACACTCCGCATTATGATTCTTGGGCCGAATAGCTTCCCACCAGTCAAAGGCCTCCCCAGTTAGAAAATACTGGGCAATGGGAACCTTCCGGTCCTCGGGACAGTTAATACCCGCGAATATTTTTTCTAACTCCTTTAACCAATGATCCCAAGTAAGTGCCTCAGCAGATCCGTCAAACTTAGGCGGGTGCAATTTGACCACCTCAGCAAGCCATCTGTCTCCCCGGTTATCCTCGTGGTGCTGCTGTCCCATCGCTGTCTGCATGCGGTCAACTACCTGAGCGAACTGGTTTATTTGATCCACCACCTGTTGAAGCACTCCCGGCATGTTAGGATTTGCGTCGTCATTCGCCGATCCCTGCTGCCCTCCAGAATGGGAATCGGTTCTACTAGCCGATAATTCTGTGGTAGTTGCGGAATCCTCCTGTCTCATATTTCCACGTCCGCGTCCACGACCACGTCCGCGTCCACGACCCCCTCTCAACATACTGAAAACACAACTTCTCAATATCCAAGACAAAATTTCCAAAAATAAAGCCCGTCAATACTCACAAAACAGAATTAAGTAAAACGATAGTACAAGAGATTAGGAGACTTACAACCACGGTCCACATGACGACTTTTGGCTGAACAGTGATGTTACGAACGACTCGTAAATCAATAACGTAATCAGACCCAACTTAAAACCCGACTGCCAAGATATCCATGAATCTTAGCTCCGATACCATAATCTGTAACACCCCGAGATATTTGGAATAGTTACAGCGCCATAAACCCTTTAGGTAAGGATTTACAATGCTAAATATAAGAAATGTAAATATAAGACACCAATACCACGGAAATTCAAGTTTACAAAACCGGTTCCAACGGGTTCAACGAGTTAATTAATACAACCATATCGAAATGATATTAATAAGACATGCGTACTCGAGTACTGAAATTAAACCAAGAAGACAAATCACCAACAACAACAAACATCACTGAACCCCTTCGTCGTCACATCGGTACTGTGGCTGTTTCCCTGCTCCTCGGCTACCTGAACATCAAAACAAATGTCCACCCCCGAAGGGGTTAGCAAAACGATGCTAGTACAAGTATCATTTAAACAAATCAAATATGCAACAACAATACATAACAAGATACACCACACGGATTTCCGCTACCGAAATCCTATAATGCGAATCCAAAAGATTCCATTAACACAGCAAGGGTATTCCAATGATCCATCGCCCTCAGCATAGATCCCAAGATGATCCCGTCGGACCAACACGAGGTGGAAATAACCAGTCCAATGATCCAGTACCCTCAGCCTAGATCCCAAGATGATCCCGTCGGACCAACACGAGGTGGACATCCGATCCAGCGCCCTCAGCATAGATCGCACAACATACACAAACATAACTCATGCATACATATATGCCAAATCGCTATGTCCATCAACATGAACATACAAACACTAGATAATGAATATCATGACAATTCAACGAAATAAATCTCATGTTCAACAACATGAATAACCCACACACATGCTCAAAAATACCAATATTAACACATTACGATACTTACCTCGAAGATGGAAAGAACGAAACACTTCAATGATCTCAACACACTCGAAGGCCGCCTCTTTCGATCAACGTAGCAAGCTCGAACCTTAATAAAAGAAATGATATAGAATTCATCTCAATTCGAACGATTGCCTATCAATCCGGTCTACGGCCAAAAGCTCTAAATATGCAATCTGCGTGAACCATTTAGCGTACGCTACGTACTCTACGTAACGTGCGCTAAGCCTGCCTGTTAGCGTACGCTATCGTCTAAGTCTAGCGTACGCTAGCCATGGACTGACAGTTCTCTCTTATCAGCCGACTGACTCGACTGATAACATAACATACGTTACGTACCAAACGTAGCGTGCGTTAACTTATTCCCGATAGCGCACGTTAACTTACATATGTTAGCGTGCGCTAACCGTGCATGGCAGATTACTACTGGCAGAAAACTTGATCTAATGGTGATGAACTCATGAATTCTATGGTGATAATACATGTCATCCCCGTGCATATCATGCTCATAAGGTTTTGTGAAAGTTCTATACGGATTAAACGACTACGAGATACAAGGTTTCTCATAACCATCACAACACCATAATTCATCTTGATTTTCAAGGAATATCCTAAGTTCAATCCGTTACATGTCCCTAAACGTATGATTCCTTTATGTAAAGACATAAAAACTTTGAAAATCTCCATATACTGGTCACAAATAGGTTTGAAGCTTCAAAATATGCTACGAGTTCAAACACTAAACGGTTCAATGGTTTCTACGATGAATAAGTACCGAAACATCGAAAATATCCTTCTAACACATGATGTTCGACTACTTATGAATTTAGCTGACTAGGTAATCCCAAGACATGATCAAAACATCCTTCAGAATACTACTAATATTGGCGAAGAATCACCTACCTCAAAGTAGCGAAGAACACGAAGGAACTCGAAGTAATCCAACGCCGAAGGCTTGAACACCAATCCCCAATGATCTACAATCTTCAACACGAGCTAGGATGCTGATATGAAGTGTTTAGGATGAAGAGAGTGACTCTCTAAGTTCAAGAATTCGGATGTGAGAAGTGAAAAGTCTGAAAATATGAAAAAGGATGATGTCCTATATAGAAACTGGTTATTAGCGCGCGCTAGTCCATATTCATAGCGTGCGCTAACGGCTATTTGAAACTCTACTGATCTCACTGTACTCAGTCTTTAGCGTGCGCTATCCTCATATGAGTAGCGTGCGCTAACGCGTTGACTTGGCTTTTTCCCGAAAGCCGTCCAGGTTCATCCCGACATAATCCGACCAAGATCCCCGGCCTGATCTCACCTACCAACACGTCTCAATCATAATGACTACGTATAGCGTGCGCTAAGGTTCCTTCACAGCGTGCGCTATGGATCCAAGTTAGCGTACGCTACACTTAGTCGATAGCGTGCGCTACATGCGCAGAATCACAATTTAAATCACATTCATGAAATCATGCGCTCAACAATACCGGATTATGAAATATGGAGAATAATACCCAGATCAAAATGCAATAATTACAATATCACAAGTTCCAAATACATATCAGAAATCTCGGATATTACAAGTTATAAGTATATTGGTGGGACCACTGTACTCGAACATGACTCATACTTGATTCAGTCACACGGTATTCACTCTTGGAGAGTCAATGATGAATCAAAAAGTTATGCTAGTATATGTGGACCTTTGACTTGAGGGTTCAGTAAGAGATGTGCCTGTGACGTTTAGTTTGTCATTAGAGTAGTTAGATCCATTTGCTTAATCGCTGGGTCAACCTCGAAGTGCGGACTATACGGACATATAGCAATCTTTACTGTATGCCAATAAGGAATTCTATCTCCTGTTAATGAGCAGACGAATGTCCTATACGGTTAATGACAAATAAGATCATAAGTCTTTGGCCAAAGCATTCTGATCTAGTCGTATTAGATACACTAGTAATCAGTCGGTCTTGATTTGCATTAACACATATATAGTGTCTAGTCAGCAGTAGGGTTTGACTTTACCGTGACCTGAAGACTTGACCGGGACATCTGATGAAGGGTCTATACGTATATGGTATTCATGACATAATGGTTCTGGATCCCTTCATTCATTTTCAGTCGAGATTTACAGTGCGGCCCGCTAGGCTGGCTAAGTGTTGCCCGTACTCATTGGTTCCTCCCAATGCCGGCTGAGACGGACCTACAGAGTCGTACATCAGGATCGTTGATGGATAAATGTGAATTTATTATCTCTCTAATTAATATTAGATATCGATATCTAATTATGATTTATCGATAAATCAAATAACGGTCTTATGAATTGAAATTAAGTTACTCGGTAATTAATTTAACTCATAAATTATATTTATTAGAGAAATATATTTATATTTGATATAATTAATTAATTAGATTAATTAATTAGTATAAATACATTGGTGATAAAACGGAGTGTATTTAATGGAGTTGTTTGACGGACGCTCAAGACACCACCTGAGAGACTCGGCCCGCTTCCTAGAAATTTCCACATGCGCGCCCCCCCCTTTCTGGGTGGTTTCTGGTTTTGTTTTCATGTGTTGTTCTATCCCCCAAATATTTATTCAACTAATGTGTCCATATTGATATTATTTGGTGGGATCACTTTACACATAATATATCACCAAGAAAACAACACCAACACAACATATTCATTCATGCTTCAAAGTGAGAAATAGAGAGAGGGAGAGAGAAAATTTTCTTCCAAGTTCTTCATCATCTTTGAGGTGAAAAGAAGTGAGGAAAAATAAGAGAGATAAATTCTACGAGTTTCCCTAACCGTGTTCTTGATAGAATGGAGTCTCGTTGATTTTTCCGACCAAGTTCCGACGCGTGTGAAGTAAAGACATCATATTTTTGGTGTTTGGGATGAAGGGATTTCGTGCTCGTTCTCGGGTTCGTGATCATTATCATATTTCGAAGATATTATCAAAAGATTCAAAGGTATGGGACTTTGATCCTTTTATCTCGTCAATTTATTTTTCGTATGTATGTTACTCGATCGATCCTGTTTGGGATTCTTTATATTGAGTTTTTTATTCCGCTGCGTACTCGATTTTGTATCCGGAATCCCAACAAGGCAGCGCGGTTACAATATCAATTTTCGATTTATCTACCTTTATCCCCTTAGATGAAACCATATGTACTAACACTATGCCCCGTTTAACCATGACATGACACTTTCCCCAATTTAGTACGAGGTTTGTCTCAACACTCTGCTTAAGAATAAGGGTAAATTTTTCAAGACAAAATTCGAAAGAATCTCCGTATACACTAAAATCGTGCATAAGAAATTCAACTGTATTACCTACGTATTCGGAGAAGATACTTACCATACATCTTTGGAAGGTGGCTGGGGCGTTGCATAATACAAATGGCATGTGGCGATAGGCGAATGTGCCAAAAGGGCAAGTAAATGTCATCTTCTCCTGATCCTCTGGTGCAATTGCTGTTTGAAAGTACCCTAAGAAACCATCTAGGAAGCAATAAAATGAGTGCCTTGCTAATATCCCGATCACATGATCTATAAATGGCACGGTGAAGTGGCCCTTGCGGTCATTGCATTCAATTTGTGAAAGTCGATTCATAGCCTCCAACCGGTGTATATTCAATTGGGAACTAATTTGCCTTCCTGGTTTTCCACCACTGTGATACCCGATTTCTTTGGAACCACTTGCATGGGTCTTACCCACTTGCTATCGGAAATTGGGTATATCATCCGACGTCCATAAGGTTTAATTACCTCTTTCTTTACTACTTATATCATGGTAGCGTTGAGTCAACATTAAGCCTTTCGACTGGGCTTGGCGTCTTCGATGAACAAAATTCGATGCATGCACATGGCCGGGCTGATCCCGTGAATATTGGCAATGGTACAACCGATGGCTTCCTTGTATTTTCCAATAATAGCTATAATAGCTTTTTCTTGTGTTGGGCTTAGCTCGGCTGAAATGATCATTGACAATGTTTCATCCTTCCCCAAATACGCGTACTCTAATGTCCGCGAAGCTCCTTTAGCTCAAGTTTGGGTGCTTGCAACGTTGAAGGGATAAATTTCTTATGGTGATCCATGAGTTTGATGAATTTCACTTCTTGCTTCTGGCTGTTCGGCGTGGTAGTCATTAGGCTTGCCGCTATGTGAGTCGACTCCTTCGTGGTTTCAGATGCATTCTCCTCATGTTTTTTCCTGCAATTCAGCTCAAGGCAAAAAGAGAACAAGCATCCTGAGGACATTTCATTGCATTGTAAATATTAAATTTCACTACCTCCCCGTTAAATTCCATGGTAACAGATCCCTTGTTAACATCTATTTGTGCTTGGGTGCTGTTTAAAAATGGCCTTCCTAACAAAACGGGTGTTGAATCTGACGAGACACCTTGCATATCTACAACATAGAATCAGCAGGAAAAACAAGCTCATTAACTTGAACAAGGACATCTTCAATAATTCCCTCGGGATATAGATTATTGCGATCTGCTAATTAAATTGCTATCCTTGTTTATTAAGGGCCCCAAATTTATAGAATATTAAACCAATTACGGCATGACGTTTATGGAAGCCCCTAAATCTAACATAGCTCGCTCAAAATGAAAATTACCATTTGATAAGGGATGACAAACATACCTGGATCCTCATGTTTGGGTGGTAGCTTTCTTTGGACAATGGCCAACATACTTTCTCCCAAGAGCATCTTTCCAGTTCCTTTCAACTTACATTTATTGGTGCATACATCCTTGGTGAACTTTAGCATATTTTGGAATTTGTTGAATCGCCTCAATTAATGGAATATTAATCAACACCTTTTGGAATACATTCAAAATTTGTTTCTCCTTGCTATCCGTTTCAGCCTTTTTTATCTTGGAAGGAAAATGTACTATGTCAGCTCCAATATTAGAAGAATTAGACGTTGTCACCTTGCTGCCCAGCAGTTCAGCACTGGGTGCCTGTTTAACACTAGGTAGCCTAGATTTGGTCTGGACAGCCGATTTTTGTCCCTTGCCTCAGTCTTCTAGGCATTTCTTGGACTTATTGGGGCCTTCAAGCTGTTTCCCACTTCTTAAGGTGATGGTATTCACGTTCTCTGGATTCACCTCAGTCTGGGATAAATTTTTTCACTATTCTGACTCTACAAACGACTCATGGAAGAGGCGAGCTGAATTATTTGGTTCTCGAGAATTTTAATGGTTGACTGAGTATCTTGCTGAAATCGATTCATATTTTTCTGGAATTGCATGATGTTTGATGTGAAAGCCTTCATCATCTCTTCCGGCGAGGCACCTGAATTTTGCGAAGTTGCTTGCCAAATCGACTCTTGTTTTGCGGCGGTTCCTCTTGTTCGTTAAAATTCAGTGGTCTAGACACGGAGTCAAAGAGGCTACCTGGGAAACCGAGGATAGTATGCGGAAGAGTCATCCCAAGTTGTTTGACCCTTAGTTTCGGGGACGAAACTCTTTTAAGGGGGGTGTATATAATACCCGATTGTAATTCAGTCATTATCATTCAGTATTTATCAATCAGTAATTGTCACTCAGTAATTTTCACTCATTAATGATCATTTGTCACTCATATTCAATCATTGTATTCATCGTTCAGAGTGATTGTATCGTGTATCAATCGTCATTCATCATCAATCTAGTTGGAGAATCATGCCGTGTTTATCATCGTTGTCATCTTCATAGTGTTCTGTGTGTGAGGAGTAGCGCACGCTACATACTCTCTTTAGCGCGCGATAATTGAGTTCGGGTAACGCACGCTACCTCTCAACACTAGCGCACGCTAGTGTGTTTCAAGCAGGCAGTCCAGAAGGCACTGGACTATAGTTGGGTTGTAAGTAGCGCACGCTACGAATGGTAAGTAGCGCGCGATAGTAGGTCGGAGTAGCGCACGCTATGCAATCGGTGTAGCGTGCGCTAAGGTCATATCAGGCAGAGTCCAGTGGCTACTGGACTGATTAGGAATAACTCCTAGCGCACGCTACGAGCAGATATTAGCGTACACTAATCGGTGTCAGTAGCACACGCTGAATCTTGTGTGTAGCGCGCGCTACCGCGATCAAATCAGAGAACAGGAGGTTCTGGACTTCAGTACTGGGCATCAGATAATTCGTTAGCGCACGCTAACATTTTGTGTTAACGCACGCTAAGTACATGTTTGTAGCGCACGCTACAAGAGGTACGTAGCGCACGCTACCGTTGCGAACAGAGGATACTGGACTACCCAATATACCCGTTAGTGCATGCTACGCACAGGAGCTAGCGCGTGCTAATCCGAGGACAGTATTTATTGGACAGTCATGTCTCCAGTAAGAGTGTATAATAATATTAAAGTAGGTTCGTGATAGTTGGATTTTACAAGTGCTCTTGATGTAAAATCAACATATAGTGATGACTATGTCATTTAGAAGGATTTTTTTCGAAAAATAAGAGCGGACGATCATCTCTCGGCGCCTGGCGACCGACCCTTGGTGACCGACCGATGCCGACCCTCCGCAACTGGCTGATGCCGACCTCTGGTGACCAGCTAGAGACCACCGCCTCATACCGCTCGAAGCCGATATTCACCCAGTCGGCAAAGCCCGAGCCTCAGAACTGAACCCACGTGCAGAGCCGAGACAAGATCCGCATATCACGGATCGTTGACCACAGCCTTTCAGCATCTTCCCACCAGCCGACAGGCCCGCCGAAAGGTGTCAGTAGGACCGCATGTGACAGTGACTCCGGACGCGTGCTGGCTCCTCATTGGACCGCACAGCTGGCTGCCAGCCGCTGCCCTGGACTTTAGGCAGACTGCCCATGTGACTTAAAGGTGATCGCCCCATTATTATATTGGCCGGCAGACGAAGAAAGCCAAATTTTGGTTGAATTCTTTACCGCCGGGCACTATCACGACGTGGGTGGAATTAGTGTAAGCCTTCCTGGCCAAGTTCTTCCCACCATCAAAAACGGCGAGACTGAGGAACGAAATTACCACCTTCGGGCAATTTGATATGGAGTCGCTTCACGAGGCTTGGGAGCGATACAAGGATTTATTACGGAGATGCCCACACAATGGCCTACCGGACTGGCTACAAATTCAGACTTTTTATAACGGATTGAGTGCTTCTACACGCACTCTTGTTGATGCAGCCGCTGGAGGCGCCTTAATGGGAAAAACGATGGTGGAAGCTCATGCTCTATTGGAAGCAATGGCTGCGAATGCCTAGAAGTGGCCTTCCGAACGAGTAATTCCGAAGCGAGTTATGGAAATTTCCAATAACGATCGAGGCTAACGATGGTATTATCTATTTAAAATATTCGAAGACTTTATAAAACTCGTTTATCAACACCGTCGTAAAATCTCGTTTGAAACGACAAGGCCCGAAATGCCAAAACTCAATAGTTTAAAAACATACGTTAAGCTATCGTTTACACGTACCGACATAATAGTTTAAAAAACGATTGCCAAAGTAACCTAAGTTACCAGACACAAAAATGCCAATTAAAAGTACTCACGCAGCGGAAGAAGACAAACAATTAAAAAATACTCTAGCAGCGGAATACAAGAACTGATCAGGAAACTCAATACACAAATACATGCCCTAGCCAGTATCCTCCGGGAAGCTCATCTCTCCATGACTGCTACAAGCTTGATATTCCAAGAACCTAAAAAGAAAGCCCACGGCAGGGTCAGCAATAATATCCAACAATGATAACCATCACATAACGTCAATAATTACATACCAATGAAAATACTAAGTAAGAATACGACCAATGTAATCTTACCGCCATAACTTTACTTACTCGAATAATCCTCATGAAAATAACCATTATCATATTGTACATCTCGTAATCTCGATTAACTAATAAACTCAATCATAACATCCATACAGTACCTCAAGCAATACCCAAAATTCTCAAAACATCTCAAATGAGGTACCATCCATTCAATACCAATAAACCTTTATCCCGATACTTATGTCATCACGATAACTATCCTCGATATCCGATATTGTATATCCTTGACCAAAGATAATTCATGTCTTCCTTGAACACAATTAAATCATATACCTTATGATTTAATACAACCAGAGCACGATATACAAACCATTATCCCGACAACTTACATTTCTAACAACATTGCTATATGAATTATAAATGAAATGAAAACGAAACCATTCATCAAATATTATAAACTGAACAAGTATAAACTTGCCTCGATACCGATACCACGAAGTCGTTACCAAAATCCATTGCCTTCGTCTACGAGCTCCTCAGCCCCGACCAAAAGCAATGTACGAACTCTTCAGCCTCAACCGCAACACAACGGTCATAAACCACGATCAAACATCACAACCTATTGCAATAATCAATTAACAGCAATCCGATAACAATCAATAACCGACATAGCCAACCAAGCGACTCAACGGCTCAACAATACCCCGATCATAAGCAAAACCGAACAATACAACTCAAACAAATACGAACTCATATCCACGATACAAGCCGTAACTCGATGATCACAAATAACGATCAATAACCGATCAAAAAACACAACGGTTCTACAATATCCCGATTAAATACAAATCCAAACAACCCAAACCAATCAAACACGAACTCAAAACCACAATATGATTCCACAATCCAAAGATCATATCAATAATCAATTTAACCCAGTGCCTAAGCATTACCGATTCCACATTCAATCTTAAATACGATTACAAGTTTCCTCCTTGTACATTCATAATAAAAATCAATTACCGATTATCATCATTAATCCAGACGAACCGATTAATTCAACATCATAGATAACCATATTCCAAGGGTTTCAAATAATTCCATTATCTGAATTGAACACTTGTTCAATACGTATGAATTCTCAAACTCAAAAGTGAATCATAATCTTATCAAACCCGGAACCACATTCCTATACGAATATTGTACCAAAATACATAACTTAGTTCTAGATATGAATATTCCATATTCATATCTAAAACACCAACACCTCTTAAACATGTTCATCAATTCATATAATCCAAGAGTTCCTTAAGAACACAACTTATTCCGACATCACATTCAAAATCCTCAAACGACATAATACGATGTGTTCTAACATCTAAACAATCCTTATTCACAATCCAAGGTGTATATAATCATGTTCTTCAACATATACTTCTCATAACATCATGAATCGCAACAAACTACCAAGAACATTGAGAATACTACAATTCTATACTCATAACAACATAATCAAGGCATTTGATCACCAATTCATTATCTTCCCTTAACAAAATTCCCATAATTACCAAGAATCATCACAACAATATCAATTCAATCACCATTCATACAAAAACATGGAGAATTTTCCAAGTTCTACTCATTGAGGCATTTTAACGAACACTTTGAAGGCATAGTCCAATTCAATCGTTTGTTCGAAAAAAATACTCGAATTTGTTCCACAAAACTTCAAAAATAATGAATGATTTTGAGTATACAATCAAGTTCAATCAATGATCTGAAAAAAAACGAATCAAATCGGCCAAAACATCAAGAAACCTCAAGAATCACCAAAACCAAGAGTTTAGGTGTTCTTACATTCAATCCGGGCGGAAGATGATGTTATCCATGAAATAAACTTCCAAAACATGTTGCTCTATGATGTTCTTACTCAAATCCATCCATTTTGCTGAAGAAATCGCGAAGAAACGAAGAGAAAACATGAAAATGGCCGGTTGACTCGGTCCAGACCCTTAAATAGGTGGGACCTGCCGGACCATTACGGCCGCTATCGGCCAGGGCTTACGGCCGTAACCGGCCATGGCTACCTCACTGCCCGATTCGCCCGGCACCCTTACAGCCGTAACCGGCACCAACCTTACGTACGTAACGATCCCTTACGGCCAGTCCTGCGCCCAGCAAGTCACTGCCGACCATGATCGGCTACCCCTGCGCGTCACTGCCGACTGTGATCGGCCATCCAGCGAGTCACTGCCGATCGTGATCGGCCATCCAGCAAGTCCTCGGCCACGACTCGGCCAGCTGCCTCCTAACGTACGTAACACTTAATTCATTGCGTACGTAATACGTACGTTGACTTGCTACAGTATATCCTCGTATTACGTACGTAATACACCCTGTATAACGTACGTAAATCCATATGTTGACTCACATGTCGACATCTGCTGCCGAAAGCTGTCGACACAGGGCCCACCTGTGGATCCTGTCCGATTCATCTTGTTACGTACGTAATGCCTTATACATAACGTACCTAAAACGTACCAACTTAGCGTACGTTAGCCCATAAACTTAACGTATGTAATGGCCTTCTGTACTTAGCCAAAATCCAACTGTTCCTGTCCGACGTTTCGACATACTGGATACGAACATACGGCATACTGAATACATATATACTCAACCCAAACATATTCTTATACGATATACCTGATGTAACACCCCCAAATCCCATTGGGTCATTACAGCACCGTGGACCCCATACCAGGAGATCCACCAGGCTAACACGACCAAAAATATAATTAACTGACCAAAAGGGGAATCACAATCCCTACACTAACATCTAACATAATATTCTGATATGGAATTTCAATGACAACAGTGGGCCTACATGGCCAAAATAAGATATAACAACATCCACGAGCCTTGCTCGGATAATACAAAATGACAAAGATTGAACAAAACTGGAGTACTCTAACTGTCTGACTGACATGAACACCAAAACATCTCGGACTAGTATCGCTCGAATGCCTCGTCGCCACCATCATGCCCATGTGTCTCAACTCTCTTCTCGCAAACACCTAAAACATGAAAACATGTTCCGCCCCCACGGGGTCAGTCATCCAGATAATGATTATCAAAAACATGTACAACATGATATGCATCCAAAGGGCAGAATGAATAGTATAGTAATGGTAATACGAGATGGTCACAAACCAAAGTAAGAATCGAGCATTCGTGGAATACTATGCCCACGGCATATGATCAATACCTGCTCAACAGGTTAGAATACAAGTGCCCAACGGCGGATCATCAATACAGAACACAACAATACATCACCCGAAGGTAAACCAATCCAAACACTGAAATAGATACGAATCACAATGCCCGAAGGCTCCAACAGGAATACCGATACATCAGAATGGCCTGAGAGTCGAACAGCCCGAAGCTGTTTATCATCATAATACCCTGAATGTCACTCAGCCGAAGCTGTCAATCACCACAATGGCCCGAAGCCAAAATAGCCTGAAGCTGTATCAATGAGGGCCGAAGCCACGGCACGAAGCCGTATCACAATGAGGGCCGAAGCCACGGCACGAAGCCGTATCACAATGAGGGCCGAAGCCACGGCACGAAGCCGTATCACAATGAGGGCCGAAGCCACGACACGAAGCCGTATCACAATGAGGGCCGAATCCACGGCACGAAGTGATAAGTGGTAATTTTACCACATTTTTCTAGGATTTTATACTAGGTTTTTATCTCATGTCGTGATTAATGTGCTCGTATTTGGCTTATTTATAATTAGTCGAGCCGTATTACGCGTTTGGGTTGGTTTTAGTGTGTTTGCAGGTTTTTAGAGCCAAAAGGACCCAAAACGAGACAAAGGACCGAGAGTCGAGTCAAACGGACGAAGAAACGGATTTTTGCGAAAGACAGACGAACCTATCGGCCAGCCTATCGGCCGATAGGCCCGTCCGAAAGGAGTTCCTGCCCTATCGAGTGAAGAGATCGACGAACCAACTATCCGCCAGCCTATCGGCCGATAGGTCAGTCCGATAGGCTGCCCAGCGGACTCTCGTGTTTTGACGGATTTTGACTCTTTTGGATAGTTTTTGTTTCCTAGATTAGGGCTAATCGGGATTGTAACCCCCTTAGGCTATATAAACCTCCTGGTAGACCTAGTTTTATCATTCTTTATCATCTTAGAACCATCTTTCATCAGCCCTTTTCATCTATTATTATCTTTAGCAGATTTTTTACATTTTTTTAGCAAGATTTATTCCTTTGATGCAAGAACTTTTTGGAGGAGAATTATTATTGTTTTTCGGAGATTGAAGACTCGGAGTTCATCCGTAAGGGTTGTAATCTCTCTTTTCATATTAATAATATGCATTCTCCATCTATTTCTTGTTTAATTTCAATTATGTCTGGCTAATTTCATTGATTGATTCTAGGGTTAGTAAATTTAATTGATGTTCACATGATATTCCTTTGATTACCTCTTGACCTTTCATCCTAGGCTTGTGTTCAAGTTGTGTTAAATCTCATGCTAGATTAAAGGGCCCTTAATTGATGCATGTTAGCTAATTAATTTTGTCCGGGAGGAGTAATTGATTAGTGGAAGTACTTGATGCACAATATGATTTTATCTTGAGACCTAGCGGAGAAAGATAAATCATAGATAAATAAGTTGGCGCTTTTAAGTGATTTAAATTATTTGAGCCCTGGCGGGGAAAAGGGTTTAAATTAACTATCTTTCTAGGTTGCCTTGATCGGAATTCTAGATCGGCTGAGTGATTATTTCTAGGATTGAATTAAAATTTGGGGAAAAGGAATCAAGTGAATGAATTGTGTGAACTCAATTAGATGATACTTCCCTAGGATCAATTACCTTTCGACTTGTGATTTTATCTTGCTAATTTGCTTAATTTGCTTAATTTAGATATTTCATCTTTTATTTAATTTTTGTTCTTCGTTTTTTAAAGTTAGATAATTAGAATCAAAACAATTTTTCGGATTCCTAAATAGTAGTCAAATTTTGAGTAGAGTTAATTCCTTTATTTTCGACACATCAATTCCCTTGGGTTCGACACCTTGGAAATACTCCGAGGTTTTACAAATTTTAAAATTGATCGGATTTGAAAACCTTACTACGCGAATCCCCAGCGATCAATTTTTGGCGCCGTTGTCGGGGAATTGTTAGAAAACTTAAGGGGATAATTCGAAAAAGAAGAGATTGTTACTTTAGGTTGTTTACTATTATTATTATTTATATTCGATCTCGTTTCCTCACATCTTGTTTTCTCTTCCTTGTAGGCGGTGCATGATCACAAGATCCCAAGGAAAGGACTTATTTCCTTTGAATCCGGAAATCGAGAAGTCTTTGAGGAGGAAGAAGCAAGAAGCGAGAACCGAGACTATTTCTATACCTTTCGTTGATACCATGGCCGGCATTATTGACCCACCACGAGAACTCGCTCGTCCCGAGAAGATCCCTTTGAATGCCCGCTTTCGACCTAAGCTGGACGATTATCAAGAAGGAGGTTGGGGAAAGATTGATGCCAACAACTTCGAGCTTAAACCGTCCCTCATCGCTACGGTGAAGTCTCAAACTTACGGAGGAGGAGTTAATGAAGATCCAAACGCTCACCTTGAGTCGTTTTTGGATATATGTGCCACCATCAAGCAAAACGGAGTGCCTCCGGATGTCATTAAGCTCCGCCTATTCCGGTTCTCTTTAGAAGATGATGCGCTAGATTGGTACAAGAGCCTAGATCGGAAGGAATTTGGTACTTGGAGAGAGATGACCCGGTTGTTCTTAGCACAATTCTATCCTCCCTCGAAGGTGCAAAAACAAATCAACGATATCTTGCAATTCGAGCAATATGAGGATGAATACTTATACGAGGCATGGATCCGATTTAAGAAGCTACTTCGCAAATGCCCACAGCATGGAATTGATAAGGAGGAAATCTATATTCGGTTTTATCGGGGTTTGACGAGGAAGGCTAGAAGAGAGTTGGACTATTCATCGAAAGGGGGATTTCTTGCTAACGATTATGAAGAGGCCAAGAATCTCATCGAGCTAGCAGTCAACAATGATTACGAGGAGGTGACCGATAGGAAGATGACGAGAAGAAAGGTCCCATCCGGTGACGAGGACGCCTACGGTGATTTGAAGGCAAAATTTGAAAAACAACAAAAAGAACTTGAGATGCTAAAAAAGAATACTTTGGGAGTCAATTCAGTTTTTGAAGAGCTAAACGAGCCTATTACAGTTAAGGAGGATGTAAATTACGTGCAAGGAGGAAACTTCCGGCAAGGGGGAAATATGGGGAACTATTATCCGAACAATCGAAACCACCCTAATTTCTCCTACGCCAACCCGAACAATGCTCTTCAGCCACCACCGGGATTTAACGTAAAAAACGGGGTTATTCAAGAGCCGATTGCTAAGACACCTATGGAAGAGATGTTGGAACGATTGGAGGCGAGTCAAAAAGATTTTATTTATAAAGTAGACAAGAGGTTCGGGGCTCTCGAGCATAGTGTGACATCTATTGGAAACTCAGTGATAGCCTTGACTAAGCAGATGTCGATGGTGGAGACCCAAATGAGTCAAATGGCGAACGCCCAAGCCGGATTTCATAAGCCGGGCCATTTTCCGAGCAGTACCGAGACCAAACCGAAGACGCAACAATGCAACGCAATCGAGCTTCGGAGTGGGACAAGGTACAGTAATCATGGGGCTGAAGTTAAGGAATCTGGAAACGAGGATGTACTAGAAACGGGAGCAGAGAACGAGAAGGCAGATGAAACACAGCAGAACCTATCGGGTAGCCTATCGGCCGATAGTCCCAACCGATACCCATACAGAATGCCGGCAGTTAAGCCTATCGACCCCCCTATCGGTCGAAAGGATCCTGGAAGTTCGAATGTGAAGGATTTTGAGGTGAAAGCTCCATTTCAAAATGATTGGCCAAGTCGAGACATGATGAAAAGCTTCAACGATTTATCGACATGTTTCAAATGGTGAATATCAACATTCCACTTCTAGACGCTTTGAGAGACATGCCGGGGTACGTGAAATTCTTGAAAGACGCTGTGGCAAGCAAGAGAAAGTTGGGAAAATTTGAAACCATAAATTTGACAGAGGAGTGTAGCGCTATCATTCAAAACAAACTCCCGCTCAAGCAGAAGGATCCGGGACGTTTTACTTTGACATGCATGATTGGCGACCAAACGTTCCGTAATGGGTTGTGTGATCTCGGGGCAAGCATCAATCTTATGCCTCTATCCATCTTTAAGAAGTTGAAGATTGGGGAGATGAAGCCGACTACCATTTCTCTACTCATGGCGGACCGGTCGATCGCTTATCCGAGGGGAGTTGTGGAGGATGTGTTCGTTAGAGTCCAACACTTAGTCTTTCCGGCCGATTTCGTAGTTCTTGATATGCCCGAGGACGAGAATCAACCATTGATCTTTGGGAGACCGTTTCTAGCGACGGGGAGAGCACTTATCAACGTCCAAGAGGGTGATCTTACTTTCCGGGTTAATGATAAAAATCTAAAAATTTCCATCTATGACGCGATGAAGAAGCCCGATGATGCGCCCGAGGAATGTTTTGAAATTGAGTCTATTATGCCACCCCCGTCCTACTTGTTGGAGCATTGCATTTCACACTCCATTTACTCACATTCTGATGTTGATGAAATTTCCGAGGATTTGCCAGAGTATGTTCGAATGTTGGAGGCGAACGAGAGTCGGTCTAATGAGAGGAACGTATGCTATCTTGATATCAACAAACCCGTTCAAGGGGGAGTTGTCGCTGAAGACCCGGAATGAATGAGGTATCGTCTAGCTAAAGACGTTAAACGTAGCACTTGTTGGGAGGTAACCCAACGTATGTATATTAGTTCGTTTTATTCGTTTATTTTCGATTTTTTCGGTTGCGTGATCTTTGTAGTTTCTAGTTTCGTAGTAGCTTTGTTAGTTTTGTTAAGTTCTAATCCATGCACGCCGAGTTTTGGATACTTGCAGGTCTTTAATCGCCATATCCAAGCAAAAACGGGACCAATTATGCGAAAGAGAAAAAGCTGAAAAAAATTTTTGAGGCAGAAGAACCGATAGGCCTGCCCGATATGCCCGCTATGATCCGAGCTCACCGACAAACCCGCCATTTCCGCCACAGTCATCAGGTACTCCGTTAACAAAGCCACTCCTTTCTCTTTTCAAACTTATTCCTCCTTTGGGATGCGAAATAAGTTTGGGGGGGGGGAGAAGTGCGGCTTTGTTAATTTCTTTACGTGTGAGTACCTTGTTGCCTTGTATCATTATTTGCTTGTGTCGGTGCCCGTTGTTTTTATTTGTGCCTATCATATTGGTGTTGGGTGGATTTAGCTTTTTGTTGCTTAGTTTTTAGATTTTTATGTTCATTTTTCGTTTGGTGTGTTTGCTAGTTTCTATTTTTTTTTTAGGTCGTAGTAGTGTTTTGCTTTCGTGTTTGCTATTATTTGCTTTTCGTTGTTTGCTTTGGTGCCTTGCTTGGGTAGAGTTTTAATTTTTTTTAGATAGCCTTGCTGGTCTTAGTTTTTCTTTATTCGTGAATTTTTCGTGCTTCTATTTGTGTGATACCGATGTTACGACACTGTTTTTCTCTCTGAAGAAACGGTCGAGTTTTAGTCGAGTTGTAGTCAGTTATTTCTGTTTTGCATAGTATTCATTTAGGTCCAAAAATTTTCGTGATTGTAGAGTCTTGGCAGATAAGAGACGATACATACTTGTTTTAAAATCACCGTCAATACGTTTGGTTACATCTTCCGGATAGTGAGTCGTACTGTTTCTTTAGTCGTGTTGGCACTTAGATTGAGTTTAGAGTCGGTCAGTTTTTCCCAAAAGTTGAGATAATGTTGTTCTATGAAGAGAAGTCTAGTAACCGGGGGCATTCGCGTGACCCGTTGTTTACCCTCGCGTAAAACGACGACTCTGATTAGACTAGTGATTTAGATATTTCACATGTGCCAATGATAGGAAGCCTAGTAACCGGGGGTATTCGCGTGACCCGCTATTTACTCTCGCGTAAAACGGCGACCTTGATTCGGACATGCGGAAATTATATATTCGAGTTGTTTCTCCGCTGTAGACGGGAACTTAGTAACTAGAAGCATCCATGTGCCCCATGAGTGTCTTTTACGTCAAACGGTTTCCTAATACATGAGAATGGAAGTTCCATCCTAGGATTACCCCGATGAAACATCCTGAGATCCTAACCTAGTGGTCAACTCGAATCAAATTCTTGAACATATATATAAGGGAATACTGACCGAGGTTTATTTGTTATGAAACTCGTGAAAAATGTGCCACTAGACTGTGTAACGGGACGAACTAGCTTGTTTATTTTAGCCTTTCATATTGACGGTCGATTTGACTCACGTTTTGTTAATCTTTGAGCTGGATCTTCTTCATGAACGAGTGATTAGGACTGAACTTGATTACTTTGCGGAATCATTATTCTGAGTGCAGCTCGCTTTTACGACACACGGATTATTTAGAAAGAATTACAGGATAGTATTGATTAGGTTGAACACTATGAGTTGCACGATGATTCACGACATTCTTTTTCTTTTCTTTTTATTGTTCGGGACGAACAAGGCTTAAGTTTGGGGGGGTTTGATAAGTGGTAATTTTACCACATTTTTCTAGGATTTTATACTAGGTTTTTATCTCGTGTCGTGATTAATGTGCTCGTATTTGGCTTATTTATGATTAGTCGAGCCGTATTACGCGTTTGGGTTGGTTTTAGTGTGTTTGCAGGTTTTTAGAGCCAAAAGGACCCAAAACGAGACAAAGGACCGAGAGTCGAGTCAAACGGACGAAGAAACGGATTTTTGCGAAAGACAGACGAACCTATCGGCCAGCCTATCGGCCGATAGGCCCGTCCGAAAGGAGTTCCTGCCCTATCGAGTGAAGAGATCGACGAACCAACTATCGGCCAGCCTATCGGCCGATAGGTCAGTCCGATAGGCTGCCCAGCGGACTCTCGTGTTTTGACGGATTTTGACTCTTTTGGATAGTTTTTGTTTCCTAGATTAGGGCTAATCGGGATTGTAACCCCCTTAGGCTATATAAACCTCCTGGTAGACCTAGTTTTATCATTCTTTATCATCTTAGAACCATCTTTCATCAGCCCTTTTCATCTATTATTATCTTTAGCAGATTTTTTACATTTTTTTAGCAAGATTTATTCCTTTGATGCAAGAACTTTTTGGAGGAGAATTATTATTATTTTTCGGAGATTGAAGACTCCGAGTTCATCCGTAAGGGTTGTAATCTCTCTTTTCATATTAATAATATGCATTCTCCATCTATTTCTTGTTTAATTTCAATTATGTCTGGCTAATTTCATTGATTGATTCTAGGGTTAGTAAATTTAATTGATGTTCACATGATATTCCTTTGATTACCTTTTGACCTTTCATCCTAGGCTTGTGTTCAAGTTGTGTTAAATCTCATGCTAGATTAAAGGGCCCTTAATTGATGCATGTTAGCTAATTAATTTTGTCCGGAAGGAGTAATTGATTAGTGGAAGTACTTGATGCACAATATGATTTTATCTTGAGACCTAGCGGAGAAAGATAAATCATAGATAAATAAGTTGGCGCTTTTAAGTGATTTAAATTCTTTGAGCCCTGGCGGGGAAAAGGGTTTAAATTAACTATCTTTCTAGGTTGCCTTGATCGGAATTCTAGATCGGTTGAGTGATTATTTCTAGGATTGAATTAAAATTTGGGGAAAAGGAATCAAGTGAATGAATTGTGTGAACTCAATTAGATGATACTACCCTAGGATCAATTACCTTTCGACTTGTGATTTTATCTTGCTAATTTGCTTAATTTGCTTAATTTAGATATTTCATCTTTTATTTAATTTTTGTTCTTCGTTTTTTAAAGTTAGATAATTAGAATCAAAACAATTTTTCGGATTCCTAAATAGCAGTCAAATTTTGAGTAGAGTTAATTCCTTTATTTTCGACACATCAATTCCCTTGGGTTCGACACCTTGGAAATACTCCGAGGTTTTACAAATGTTAAAATTGATCGGATTTGAAAACCTTACTACGCGAATCCCCAGCGATCACGAAGCCATATCACAATGAGGGCCGAAGCCACGGCACGAAGCCGTATCACAATGAGGTCATCCAATGACCGTGACCTGCTGAATTGCAGGTGCTGGGAAACCAACTGCGAAGGTTCAAGCACCAGACTTACCCATCGAGCACTAGCCGAGACTAGCCTCTAAAACTCATTAATCACAACAGTAATGATCCCAAGATTATCAAATTCACAAGAATAATAGCGTGCTGTCTTGAGTCGGCCAACACGACAACAATAACTCACGGATGGGCTCCGCCCATGGTGGTCCCAATTCAAATACCTCGACTGCCTTGGAATGGCCAATCGACAACAACTCAACAGATGGAAACTATCCTTGACAGTCCCAATTCAATACATCGATTACCTTAGAACGGTCAATCGATAACGATGACACAATGGATGGGAATTATCTTCGATAATCCCAATTTAAATACATCAATTACCTTAGAACGGTTAATCGATAACCATTGATACAACGGATGGGAATTATCTTCGATAACCCCAATTAAATACACCGATTACCTTAGAACGGTCAATCGATACACAATGATACAACGGATGGGAATTATCTTCGATAATCCTAATTAAATACATCAATTACCTTAGAACGGTTAATCGATAACCAATGATACAATGGATGGGAATTATCTTCGATAATCCCAATTAAATACATCGATTACCTTAGAACGGTCAATCGATACACAATGATACAACGGATGGGAATTATCTTCGATAATCCCAATTAAATACATCGATTACCTCAGAACGGTCAATCGATACACAATGATACGGTAGAGTGGATGTCCTGGCATCTTAAACTGACCACTGAAACAGATATAATAAACGAATATATCAAACACCTCCAATCGGCCAATGCAACCTCATAGTGGCAGTTCCAATTCAATAATAACGATTCAACGATGCCTCAGAATGACATTAACGTCAACAATAATAATCGATACATCGATACCGCGAACCGGCTGTCGACAACATCAGTATCAACAAGAATCTCAATGCCTTAAACCGGCTGTTAACGAATAACAATAACATCTAGCATAATTACCGAAGGGTATTGCATCAAACAATTCCCGAATATCAACAAATCACGTAGAGACTAAGTCTCGAAATGATACAATATATTCATACACATATATGATAACATTAATCTCATTGACCAGTACAAGTATAAAACTTGCCTCAAACCGAAGGCGAGAAAGTCCTTCCACGATCAACGTCCTGGCACGAAACGACGAACGGCGCCTCCCGACGATCACAAACACTCGAACAACCTTGAATGAAAATGATTCATTAAAAAACACAAAATCAATAGAAAACAACGACAAGGTCAAAGCCTGATTCAAACACGAATCGATCACACCGCACGAACGAATATCATCGTTCTCAACTATGAATTCTAACATCCTCCAACACCTCGATGATCAATTAACATGATCATTACATTCTTAACACTTGTGAAATCCATTCAACATGATTCACTTAAGAACAATAATCAAAACAATCATCTCAAAATGATAATATCACTACACCATATATGGCTTTCAACAACAGTTTTTTTGATGTTACAAGCAAAAGTGTAGCCTTAGATGCCTTAAAATTGGTCAAATTTGATTTAAGGCTACACATTTTTCTAACGTTATTGTTGATAAAAATTAGTGTTACCATAGACTAAATGGAATATCTACGCCAACACAAAATTTGGTGTTGCCGTTGCTATTTTAAAATAGTGTAACTAAACACTAAAAAAATAAGAGGGCTTGCTAAAATATTTTAGGCGGTCCAAATAAATTATTTTCAATTTTAGCGGGTCAATACACTCACAGTAGTCAATACTCACTCAACACAGTTTCTCTAAAAACGCAAACTTACTCATCACACATTCTCTCTAAAACACAATTTCCACTAGGGGTGTTAAAAAATATCTGATACGCGATATTCGATCCGAAAATTCAAAAATACGATCCGAAATTAACCGATGAAATTATCTTTCGGTTACTAGCGACGACTTCAAATTGTGTTACTCGATTATCTAATCCGTGTTATCCGATTGTCAACCTTCCGCAATATTGTATATTTTTTGAAGTTGACTCGAGATTATATTACTTGAAAATACAATATATGACTCGAATGTATTCAAGTAAAGATTAATTATAATAATTTAAGTATCAAAAAAATTGATTTAAACTTGAGACAAAAAAATAATATTATATCTAAAAGGTCAAAATAAATTTCTCCTTAAGTAAAAATGAAAGGAATTTTAGCCTTTGCCCACTTTGATTAAAATCCTCATGTGACTTTGAAATAAAATATTTTTTTCCCTCACCCTCCCTCATTATACACGACAGCCTCCTCACTTTCTCTCTCTCTCTCCCCCTCCATCTCCTTCTTCATTAAGCTTCCTCCATTAAAGCTTCACGGTCCAAGCTCCAAAGACTTCACATCGGACCATCAAATCGACGATCCAAGACCACAAAAACGTAAGAATCGATTCCCTCTCCCTTCCTATGGTTTTAAATTCGAAACCTAAGCATGTTAAGTTTTCGGGTGTTGTTGGATAAAGCTTAGATATGATATATGTTGTAGATCGAAGTATGTATATGCATAATAATCGAAGAAACGTAAAATTGATCAGTAAAAATGCTAGACCTAGGGTTGACCGAAAATATGGAGGCATGTTTGAGTATGTTCTCCTCATCCACTTCAACTTTCCTCGGCCACAACAATCTCAAGAACATCAAGTTCCGATTTTTTATTTTTTTTAACATCAACTCTTTTTTCGTCTACATTTAATGATTGAATTCCTAACTTTTTTTTTTGTAGGCCTTCCAATGTAACAATTACAGGGAAAATCGGTGGAGTTGTGAAGTGGGTCGCCTCACCGTCATTTGAGAAGACTGGTGACTGATTTTGCTTCAATATTGAGTATTTTAATTTTCTTGTTAGTGCAGTCTGCTGACTATAGTGTGAACTTCATGTAATGTGATTCCACTTTCATTGCGGACTCTTCTTTGGTTCTTATTGCACGCCCGATCTCTAATTAGTTCTTATGTGTAATATTATGAAGTTAATTCCAAGGGTCTTGCATTTCTATAGTTGTTTTTGTTTTGATATATAAATTGCTCGTAACATGCCACCGAACGAGTTCTCTGATCGATTGATGCTACTTATGATTCACTTACAAGGCAGCGGTGTCACGCAATGAAAACATGGCTAAACTTCAAGTGGCTATTCTCTTTCTGAGAGGTGCTTTTAGGAGTTCATGTTTCTATCTTGTATTTTCTAACTTACTGTGGCGTAATGAAATGTGTCTCATAGTTAATCAAATCCACTTTGCCTATGTTTCATTTTTAAAGTAACAATAGGAGGGATCTTTGCAATGTGCTACCGCAGGATTGCACGTTGAAAAAGATCAGCTCCATTGTATACCGCAGGAGTTTAATTCCGCCCTTGTTCTATCTTTTCATGTCTTTTAATCTTTATAATTGGAATTTAATTTTGCTTCCTTTGTTTGAATGTGCAAGCTGATATTTTTTTTCAATATATACTTCAACAGGTTTCCTAATCATGCATCTAACAAACATGTGAGGTCCAGAAGCATAAGAAGGCCCGTAAGCAAAAGTAGTTGATGTCTTTGATGATGGACGATCTTGGTCATAGTTATTGTTATTTGAATAATTGATTTGTCTTTTTGATTAGTATTAATTATGTTTTCAGCTTTGAATGTCATTAGAACGATGTTTTTATTTTGCATTTTATGTGAATGCAATATTTTTTTCAATGCTTATATGTTACAATTTCTCATATTGCTAGTTTGAAGCTAAATTAGTAACTGGCAATCACAACAAGAAAGTAGCGACGACAAATATTTGTAACAAATCCAGTTTAATAATCAACAAATTTTACAATGTTAATATGTGTTGGTAGCTTTCTAATTTTTCTTTAACAAATTAGCGACAAGATTGTTGTTGCAAATTTTTCTAAAATCCATAACGGATTTGCAACGTCAAAATGCGTAGCTAACTTTCCAACACTCAATATTGTTGCTAAGTTTGTTGTTATAACTCCATACCGTTGTAACAAGAAAGTGGTTGCTAAAATTTGTTGATAAAATTGCGACGAATTTGTCAACATACAATTTTGTTGGAGTATAACCATTGGCTCCTTCGATCGCCAGAATCTCTTCTACATTGTAAAATCTTTTGATCGGAGTAATGATTTTCTGAATGAGCTTGTGACTGAAATCTCCTCATGTGTTGACCAAAGGGGTTCAACTATAATATGTTGTACAACTGTCAAAGATGTTGAAGAGGTCATTCCACTTTTCTCTCAAGTATTATATCTGATGTTCTTTTTTTTTCCCTGGCAAGCTCAAGAGTTCATGGAAATTCATCTCGGACGTCAAATTTTTCTCGCACCACATTTTTAAAGATAGATGAGCAAAAACAAGAGAGTTTTTTTTTTTATATTTTTATCAAGAAAAGAAATTGTGAGTCCTAAGTTGGATTCTGTTGAGTTACCGCACCGATTATATGTTATGGCTTTTTTCGATTTGTAAGTCCCTCAAGCAAGCAAGAATTGGGGCGGAATGTACCATGGACAAATGTCTAATAAAGCACGTGAGGCTTTCCACGTGTTTATATCTTAATAAGTTCTCTCACACAAATATTGTTCCTATTTTTCTTATCTCTAAGTAGCATAACATTTATCCTTGAATGTGATTAATAAGGTTGCTTAATTTATCTTGAAGTTCAAGTATGTTGAATGCACCTCCCATTCTAATTTATTTTGAAGTTCTCTTTGACTGTTTGATTTGTGTCCAGATTATCATTGGTACTATAACTTGTTGCGTATCATTTATCGGAGATGAGTTTTATGTCATGGTTGCAACTATAGCTTTTGGCATGGGAATTGACAAGCCTAATATAAGACATGTGATACACTATGGGTGCCCAAAGAGTTTAGAATCGTATTATCAAGAAAGTGGACGTTGTGGCGTAGATGGCATTCCTTCATTACGCGGTTATATTACACACGAAGTGACTTTGCAAAGGCTGAATTCTATTGTCCGACGCACACACGTATGCTTTTTGTCTTGAGCTTCTCAATATTATCACATATGGAATTTGGTTCTTGACATGGTCTTTTATTTAATTTTTTATATAATCCTTTGATATTAACATAAGTATCTATGCATGTATGATTCAACCGTAGAGCAAAGAAAAGCAATAATGGAGTCATTTATGGCTGCACAATGTATTGTATGATGACAACTTGCGTAAGAAAGTTTCATTGGAGTAGTTTGGAGAGAAATACTCATCTACTAGCCGTGGTATCAATATTACTTGACTATTTCTTTTGTAGAATTCGTTAGACCCGCACTACGCCACACTCCGCCTCTATCGAACTTGGTCATTTCTTTGTCTAATTAGTATCTTGTACGTATTATCTTGAAATTTATACTAAAACAATAATGTGTTACTAATATCATGCACTTTTTATATAATCGATCCATTTAGTCAATCAAAATCTGGTTTAGGTGTAAAGTACCAAGTATTTTCGGAAAAATGGTAAATCATCCTAAAGTTTGACATCATAATGTAATTTAGCCATCCGATCATTCATTTTATGGCACTTACATTCAGCTTTTAAACAAAAATATTTAATATATATGTTTAAAAAGTCCTAACTAAAGATTCAAGATTTTATTTTACAATTTATAATTTTTCAAAAACTCTCACTTTTTTCTTTGAAAGCATAAGAACAACAGAAACTCTTGAATATTGTCCACGTTGTAATATAAAGAAGTCCACAACTAGCAATATTTCTTGCAATTCCAATAATTGCATCATGTCATGCAAATCTTAAAAAATAGGCAAAGATGATTGATCATGTTTAGTTGTTGAGATGACTATTTCTCCAATCTTATGTTGTCATTTGCGAAGTGTGTTCTTAAAGTACAATGCTGTTACTTAACTAATGTGATTGATCTCCCAAGCTGACTGGTAGGTATGTTTAACACCTTCTGAATCAAAATTGTCGTTTTTAATTTTGTATTATCAGGTTTTTAATTGTCATTTAATAGAAAATTAGGAACTGGAAAAAATTAATTTTTTTTAAAAAAAAAATTAAGTTATGACTCGCAAAAAGGAGCGTCATAAAATGCAGGTCATAAATGCGCGTCATAGATCGATGACACACATATGCGAGTCATTAAAATTTATGACGGGTCCATCCTTGACGCGCATTTGCGCGTCATAACTCCTCTTCTTGACGCGCATTGCGCGTCAAGAATAGCCCTTTTTGTAGTAGTGATTATAACTACTTATGAAATAGGAATTAAGGTAATTTTCCATTATTGTTATTGTTTGTATTTTATGTTTCTGTTAATTATTTGAGGGAAATACTTGATACTTTTATTTACTGGTGATGTTAAGAAAGCTCTTGAAACGGAAGGTGTTGAGGTCGCTAATAAATTGATTCATGATGGCAAAGAACACCGACCATCTTATCTAATTGGGAGACTTATTTAGAAAAAGGAACCAAAATCAAAGTCTTGACATCACCATCCGTTCAAGTTCTTTGATCGACGTGATGGACCTAACTGCTAAGATCAGGGCCCAACTTCAACAAGAGATGGATGAAAAACTTGACCAAAAAGTTCGAGAAACGATGAAAATGTTGGCCGAGAAGAATCCTGAATTGAACTTAAAGATTGACGACTCTCAGAAATCAGTCGAGGAGTCCTATGGTGGTGACAATGTCACTCCTTGATTGATCTCATCATCTTATATTATGCTAGCTAAGTGACTCAAGTAGTTTTTTTATATTTGAGGATTGCGATCATAACTTGTTCTTAGCTATTATGGATTGAATATTAGCAGTCATGTATTTTGGATGTTGTTATGGTTGACATTGTTTTAATGGTATTGACTATTTTATGGTAATATTTATTTTCCATTATAATATTTTGCTTTTTAGCATGAAAAATGTTGGTAAAAACCTGCAAAAATGTAGTCATAGACTATAATTTATAATTCTTTCTGTTGGCAAAATATAAAAATTGTGTTGGCAAAGATTAAAATTGTGTTGGCAAAAGTTAGAACTGTTCATATATAAGTGTAGCCATAGTGTTAAAATTGTTGGTAAAGATGTCAAAGTGTTTCACAATTTAATGTTACATTAGACCTCATGAGTGTTGGCATAGGTCTACGGCTACATAAATCTTTGTGTCACTAAATATATAAAAGTGTGGCCTTAAGTTTACAGCAACAAAAAATCTAGTGTAGCCACAGACAATAAAAGTGTTGGCATAGGGGTCTATTGCTACATTTTTTTAACATGTTACCAAAAAAAAGAAAAGTGTTACCTTAGACCCCTATGGTTGCGGCCGTTTTTGTAACACTTTCGAATTTGGTCAAAGTGTAGCCATAGCTTGTTTTTCTACCTTCAGCAACACTTTTTGGACTTTTAAACACAGTTTTTCAGGTGTTGCTGAAACCCATATATGGTGTAGTAATATAATCAAATTGATCCTCCTACAATGATAATATTATCAATATTATCATTATCACCCCCAAGAACATCATCAACTCAATAATCATGATGTTTGAAACAAAAATCCTTCACCAATACATCATGAATTCGGATTAAACAACAAGATTCACTCAACCATTTTCAAATTATAATAATCACCTCCTAAATCATCATAAATCCTTACTAAAATGGTTAAAATCTTTCAAGAACACCACCAACAACAATAATCATCTCAAGGCTATGTTAATCATATAACAATCTTAACATAATCCTTCCTAGACATGATTAAAAACCTCCAAACAATCTAAAACATCAAGAACATAATCCAACTCAAGTAATACTATCATGTTCTTCATCAAAAGTTTATCAAAACCATGAAGAATCATGATATACTCCATTAATCAAACAATACCCGAAGAAAACAACAACAACAAAAACTTGAAAATCACTTGAAGAACAAGAGATTGAGGGAACTTACCAAAGAAGAACAAGAAGAAGCCTCCAAACACCAAAGGAGCACTAACAAGCTTCCAACTTCAAGCTTCAATCCAAGCTAGGATGATCAAGATCGAGTTGGAAGGTGCTAAACATCAATAACAAGTCCAAACGGATGATTCTAGGGAGAGAAATTGTGTTTTGGTTCGTGAGGAAATGAAATACGAAACCAAGATAAATAGACTGACCAATTCATTACGTACGTTATACATTATGGTTAACGTACGTAAGAGGCATTACGTACGCTATGCTAAGACTTTAACGTACGTAATGTAAATCCAGAACTAACTGGACTAAAGTACGAAGGCCTTAACGTACGTAAACAAAAACATATTACGTATGTTAACAAGACCTGCATTACGTACGTAGAGTTCACCTCTTAACGTACGTAAGGGTCCGTTGACTGCAATAGTGAGATCCGATCGGAAGATGCTCGGGACCCACCGGCCGAAAGTGACTACGAGGAAGGTTCCTGCCACCTACCAAGCATTACGTACGTAACCTTACAGGCATAACGTACGTAATAGCAACACGCTAGAGTACGTAATGCTACATCCGTAGCGTACGCTAAGGCTATGAACTTAGCCAAAAATCCAAACTCTCCAACCAACATTCAAACGACGAAACCAACCCGACGACAAGTATAATATTTCGATCCCGAAATATTCCAATACAATATACATTGTATCAGTCCAAAACAAAAACACTTGTACAATTCCAAATGAATACGTACAACTCAGCAGTAACACGAAAAAAATTATCCCCGGATATTACATACTCCCCCCCTTAAAAATAGTTTCGTCCCCGAAACTCAGGGTACGCAACAAGGGATAAAGACTATCCATCAGGATAAGAAAACAACATCTCCAGGAATACTCCTCACTGCGAACCACTTCGCCTGAATAATCGGGCCAACCCCACGGGTTCCCGCGTCTCCTGTCCGATCACAGCGGAAAACAGGGGATAAAAACACTCAACCAACTGCGAGATCAGCCGAATCATAACTCTCCCGCTAGAGACCATCCAGGAAGTCGTACCAACCGCATGACTAGTAGCACCGGCGTACACATCCCGCGGGAGTCGCCCATTATACATGCCTACAACCATCGGTGTACACTTCCCTTGTTCTGATTAGCATCGAACATCTATGCTATCACTGACTTACGTCACAAAAGAGAATAACAACGCACAAATATAGTCCTCAGGACCATATCAAATGTACACTCAAGTCCTCGCAACTTGACGTATCGAATCACAATGAATGTTTACCCAGATCACCACAAAAATCTCGGGTACAATACCGAAAGGAAAAGAATAACGCATCAGATGATGTCAAATCTCAAGATTCTCAAAAGCTATCATAACAAGATAGATCAATAATAAATGGTTCACAACCACAATATTACAATACAGACTGAGTCAAATATCAATCCGAGAAATAAGGAAAATACAAATCAAGACTACATCTCAAGCGTACCCGAAATTAACCTCCTACAGATCATCGGGCTCCTCGATCTCATCCACTCATGGAAGACCCAAATCTGGAATCGCTCCTCCTCCTTGGCTGTCCATACCTCTGGCTCTCGAAGCCTGATAGGACCCCTTGGATGAAGTACGGACTAGAGTAACAAAATCTCTTGAGGCCCGTGAGCTTTCCTGAGATCTACTGGCACTAGAACTCCCGCAGTATTTCTGAAGGTGTCCCTGACTCCCACACAGAAAACAAGCAATAGCTGGCACAGTACAACGGTTGCTAACGTGTCCCGCTGAATCACAATTAAAGCAAACAACAGTCGAACTCGTCGCCTGAGAAGAAGATGCTTTCCCAGCACGAGGACGACTAGAAAACGACCTCCTAGACGTCGGAGCCCGATGTCCCTCTGAATGAACCGGCATCCTAGTCCTCTCACAGGAAGAAACTGAAGGGTTCTTCTGAGCAAGCTCCTTGATCAAAAGCTCTACTCGAAGAGCCTTCTCGATGAATTCGCCAAGTGAGTTACAATTATGATTGAATAACTGCATCCTCAACTGTGGGTTTAGCCTCTTGCTAAAATACTTGATCTTATCCGCTTCAGTATGGATAACAGAAGAAGCAAACTGAAGAAGTCCTTGAAACTTCTCAGCGATAACAATAACACCCTTGTCCTCGACGGATTCGGGGTTCAACACCTCTGACATCTTGGCTTTACTAAGTGGAGCCGGATAATACCTCTCTAACAAGAGAGTCTTGAACTCACTCCAAACACAATCACGATTGGTGGGTTTCACAGAAAGCCACCAAGAATAAGCGCCTTTACTCAAATAGTAAGCCGCTACTGCCACCTTACTCTCTTCCGGACACTGAACCATGTTGAAGAGTTTATCAAAATGTTCAAGCCAATGAACAATATCAGCTGGTTCCGATGAACCCTCAAAAATAGGCGGCCTCTGACGAGAGATGTCGCCGATAATCTGACTCACTCTCCTGGACTGTCCATAAAATGGCACCTGGAGTCCTTGCTGCTGTGTACCACGAACCATCGAAGTCTGCATGGTTTCCATTATCTGCGTCATTTGAGTCATCTGGGTCATAATGCCCCTCATAAGCAAGAAAGGGTCGATGTCAGTCTGATCGATTCCTCGAGTATGACGTTCCGAAGGGGAACCGGTCGCATAAGTCACATCTCCGGCAGAATTCTGATCCATATCGGCATCCGTACGCGTATAAACATGAGGTTCTGGGTTTCGGCCTGCTCTGTAGCCTTTACCCCCTCTGCCACGTCCTCGGATTCCCCTTTCCATACTGAAAGAATAACGTTCGATCATGAACAAAGCTCAAATATGCCTCAACGGCCAATCCACAATGCTAAGTCATTAGCCAAACACGAATATACATACTCAACAGATAAATAGTCACCTAAAACATGCTAATTATAGCCAATACTGAGCCCACACGCTCCAAAAAATAATCATGAATGAATCGTAACACAAATGTTACCCACAGATGTCAACAAAACATGTATAATCAATGGCATAATAAATGTATGAACATACAAGAGAATCAAGTCCTTACACAGGTCATACGAAGCTTCGAGGTCTTGCGATACTAGTCTTCACTGACGACGACTCGATGAAAGAATAACTCATACAGTCGTTCAACTACCACGACTCACAAAGCTCGACTGTACAGATTGTCATAACCTGACAGTCCACTACTACTGCGTCAGTAGAACTACATAACTCACATATCAGGGTATCTCACAACCCAGTTCTCTTATACCATCTTCTGTAACACCCCCAAATCCCATTGGGTCATTACAGTGCTGTGGACCCCACACCAGGGGATCCACCAAGCTTACACGACCAAAAATACAATTAACTGACCAAAAGAGGAATCACAATCCCTATACTGACATCCAACATAATATTCCGATATGGAATTTCAATGACAACAGTGGGCCTACATGGCCAAAATAAAATACAACAACATCCACGAGCCTTGCTCGGATAATACAAAATGACAAAGACTGAACAAAACTGGAGTACTCCAACTGTCTGACTGACATGAACACCAAAACATCTCGGACTAGTATCGCTCAAATGCCCCGTCGCCACCGTCATGCCCCTGTGTCTCAACTCTCTCCTCGCAAACACCTAAAACATGAAAACATGTTCCGCCCCCACAGGGTCAGTCATCTAGATAATGATTATCAAAAACATGTACAACATGATATGCATCCAAAGGGCGGAATGAATAGTATAGTAATGGTAATACGAGATGCTCACAAACCAAAGTAAGAATCGAGCATTCGTGGAATACTATGCCCACGGCATACGATCAGTACCTGCTCAACAGGTTAGAACACAAGTGGCCAACGGCGGATCATCAATACAGACCACAACAATACATCACCCGAAGGTAAACCAAGCCAAACACTGAAATAGATACGAATCACAATGCCCGAAGGCTCCAACAGGAATACCGATACATCACAATGGCTCGACACCAATGACCCAAGCTGTTTATCATCATAATACCTTGAATGTCACTCATCCGAAGCTGTCAATAACCACAATGGCCAGAAGCCAAAACAGCCCGAAGCTGTATCAATGAGGGCCGAAGCCACGGCACGAAGCCGTATCACAATGAGGGCCGAAGCCACGGCACGAAGCCATATCACAATGAGGGCCGAAGCCACGGTATGAAGCCGTATCACAATGAGGGCCGAAGCCACGGCACGAAGCTGTATCACAATGAGGTCATCCAATGACCGTGACTCGCCGAATGCAGAGCCTTTGAAACCAACCGCGAAGGTTCAAGCCCCAGACTTACCCATCGAACACTAGCCGAGACTAGCCTCTAAAACCTAATTAATCACAACAGTAACGATCCCAAGATTATCAAATTCACAAGAATAATAGCGTGCTGCCTTGAGTCGGCCAACACGACAACAATAACTCACGGATGAGCTCCGTCCATGGCGGTCCCAATTCAAATACCTCGACTGCCTTGGAATGGCCAATCGATCACAACAACTCAACGGATGGAAACTATCCTTGATAGTCCCAATTCAATACATCGATTACCTTAGAACGGTCAATCGATAACGATGACACAACGGATGGGAATTATCTTCGATAATCCCAATTTAAATACATCGATTACCTTAGAACGGTTAATCGATAACCAATGATACAACGGATGGGAATTATCTTCCATAACCCCAATTAAATACATCGATTACCTTAGAACGGTCAATCAATACACAATGATACAACGGATGGGAATTATCTTCGATAATCCCAATTAAATACATCAATTACCTTAGAACGGTTAATCGATAACCAATGATACAACGGATGGGAATTATCTTCGATAATCCCAATTAAATACATCGATTACCTTAGAACAGTCAATCGATAGACAATGATAAAACGGATGCTAATTATCTTCGATAATCCCAATTAAATACATCGATTACCTCAGAACAGTCAATTGATACACAATGATACGGTAGAGTGGATGTCCTGGCGTCTTAAACTGACCACCGAAATAGATATAATAAACGAATATATCAAACGCCTCCAATCGGCTAATGCAACATCATAGCGACAGTTCCAATTCAATAATAACGATTCAACGATGCCTCATAACGACATTAACGTCAATAATAATAATCGATACATTGATACCGCGAACCGGCTGTCGACAACATCAGTATCAACAAGAATCTCAATGCCTTAAACCGGCTGTTAACGAATAACAATAACATCTAGCATAATTGCCGAAGGGTATTGCATCAAACAATTCCCGAATATCAACTAATCACGGAGAGACTAAGTCTCGAAATGATACAATATATTCATACACATATATGATAACATTAATCTCATTGACCAGTACAAGTATAAAACTTGCCTCAAACCGAAGACGAGAAAGTCCTTCCACGATCAACGTCCTGGCACGAAACGACGAACGGCGCCTCCGGACGATCACAAACATTCAAACAACCTTGAATGAAAACGATTCATTCAAAAACACAAAATCAATAGAAAGCAACAACAAGGACAAAGCCTGATTCAAACACGAATCGATCACACCGCACGAACGAATATCATAGTTCTCAACTATGAATTCTAACATCCTCCAACACCTCGATGATCAATTAACATGATCATTACGTTCTTAACACTTGTGAAATCCATTCAACATGATTTACTTAAGAACAATCATCAAAACAATCATCTCAAAATGATAATATCACCAATATCATCAAATTGATCCTCCTACAATGATAATATTATCAATATTATCATTATCACCCCCAAGAACATCATCAACTCAATAATCATGATGTTTGAAACAAAAATCCTTCATCAATACATCATGAATTCGGATTAAACAACAAGATTCACTCAACCATTTTCAAATTATGATAATCACCTCCTAAATCGTCATAAATCCTTACTAAAATGGTTAAAATCTTTCAAGAACACCACCAACAACAATAATCATCTCAAGGCTATGTTAATCATATAACAATCTTAACATAATCCTTCTTAGACATGATTAAAAACCTCCAAACAATCTAAAACATCAAGAACATAATCCAACTCAAGCAATACTATCATGTTCTTCATCAAAAGTTTATCAAAACCATGAAGAATCATGATATACTCCATTAATCAAACAATACCCGAAGAAAACAACAACAAAAACTTGAAAATCACTTGAAGAACAAGAGATTGAGGGAACTTACCAAAGAAGGACAAGAAGAAGCCTCCAAACACCAAAGGAGCACCAACAAGCTTCCAACTTCAAGCTTTAATCCAAGCTAGGATGATCAAGATCGAGTTGGAAGGTGCTAAACATCAATAACAAGTCCAAACGGATGATTCTAGGGAGAGAAATTGTGTTTTGGTTCGTGAGGAAATGAAAGACGAAACCAAGATAAATAGACTGACCAATTCATTACGTACGTTATACATTATGGTTAACGTACGTAAGAGGCATTACGTACGCTATGCTAAGACTTTAACATACGTAATGTAAATCCAGAACTAACTGGACTAAAGTACGAAGGCCTTAACGTACGTAAACAAAAACATATTATGTACGTTAACAAGACCTGCATTACGTATGTAGAGTTTGCCTCTTAACGTACGTAAGGGTCCGTTGACTGCAATAGTGAGATCCGATCGGAAGATGCTCGGGACCCACCGGCCCAAAGTGACTACGAGGAAGGTTCCTGCCGCCTACCAAGCATTACGTACGTAACCTTACAGGCATAACGTACGTAATAGCAACACGCTAGCGTACATAATGCTACATCCGTAGCGTACGCTAAGGCTATGAACTTAGCCAAAAATCCAAACTCTCCAACCAACATTCAAACGACGAAACCAACCCGAAGACAAGTATAATATTTCGATCCCAAAATATTCCAATACAATATACATTGTATCAGTCCAAAACAACAACACTTGTACAATTCCAAATGAATACGTACAACTCAGCAGTAACACGAAAAAAAATTATCCCCGGATATTACACCTGATATCTAAATCAGTTCAACCTGATACAACAAATCCTCAATATAACTGTCAATCAAAACGTCAATTACACAAGTATAACTGTCTCGGTCCTCAATTAATTTTATCCATACTGTATAGATACCAAACTATATAGTATATCTCAGATAAAATAATGCGAAAAATTTATACTGAAAATCTGGGTATTACAGGTGGCGGTTGATTCCGGTTCATCAGGAATTGGGTTTTCCAGAATGTACTGCTTCTTTTCAGTTTTGAGAACAATTCTCAAGTTCCTTGACCAATCAAGGTAATTAGTGCCAGAAAGTTTTTCCTTGTCAAGAATTAATCATTGTTGGCCACTAAGTATACTGGATACAGCTTGGAAAGTGTTTTAAATAACAAGCTGTACTGTTTTAAATCTGAGTGCGTAGCGGAAGTCTTAAATACAGTTAGTTGCTGAGGATGCAGCAACTCGACGTGCAGTGTATACTTAAATAATCACAGTTAATAAAACAACAAAGGCAGAAGGTAAATAACTCAGTATATAAAGTGGTTCGAGGTAAACCCCTCAACGTCCACTGGTCCTCCACAGAGGAGTAAAAAGTTTATTATAATTACTGTGTACACAACTACATAATTATAACAACACTTAATCAATATATCGTTCACACAGATTGATATAAAGATCTTAGCTTTCAACCATTCACACAGATTGGTTTGAGCTAACACTTTCACTGGCTTCTTCACACACAGTTTTGAAGCTTCGTCTTCTTCAATGCAAGTCCTTCACACACACTTCGGGAGTAACAAAGATTCCTCAGTCCACACAGGGCTGATATGAGTTTGTTCAAAGATAGAACAATGTTTGAACAACATCTATGACTTTCTGGGCTTTCAACTGATAATGTGTTGTTCAAGGTTAGAACACTTGTATCTCTTCGTTTGGATAGCAGTATGCTTTGAGATATCTTGTTCAAATGTATATGATTTGCATTGATCGTTGTAAGTCGTAAGTAGTTGGCAGTTTGATCTTCAAGGACTAAGATATATATAGTCTCTGAAATATATCCATTGAGCAAGATTCTGCGACAACTGATATTTGACTGAGATCCAGATATTGCGGGATTTTGAAGATCTTCTGACTTACAGTATTTAAATACTTTATCTTTTAGTATTTAAATACTTATTTATTAACGGGACTTGACTTCTAGTGAATACTGAAGATTCCTTCTTGTCCTGTTGAGAGCTGTATGGAAGGATTACTGTATAGATATATCGAGACAGCTTCCATACTTTAGCTTTGCGGGACTCTTTGTTGTATGATCAATATATTATATGGTTGGGACTACGAGCGGTCTTCGATACATGTTTGATACTTGATCAGCTTTTCGATACAGCTAGAGGCGGTATCCAGGATTTGGCATATTGTCAAAACATTCTGACAATACGATCGATACAGGGATTTGTTATCAAGCAGCATCGATACAGGGATTGGTTATCCCAACAATTTCCCCCTTTTTGATAATTTGCCAAGTCCTTCCGAGTCTTCCTTTTAAAACCTTCCGAGTCCATCGTGAATGTACTGCTTCTTTTCAGCTTTGAGAACAATTCTCAAGTTCCTTGACCAATCAAGGTAATTAGTGCCAGAAAGTTTTTCCTTGTCAAGAATTAATCACTTGTTGGCCACTAAGTATACTGGATACAGCTTGGAAAGTGTTTTAAATAACAAGCTGTACTGTTTTAAATCTGAGTGCGTAGCGGAAGTCTTAAATACAGTTAGTTGCTGAGGATGCAGCAACTCGACGTGCAGTGTATACTTAAATAATCATAGTTAATAAAACAACAAAGGCAGAAGGTAAATAACACAGTATATAAAGTGGTTCGAGGTAAACCCATCTATGTCAACTGGTCCTCCACATAGGAGTAAAAAGTTTATTATAATTACTGCATACACAACTACGTAATTATAACAACACTTAATCAATATATCGTTCACACAGATTGATATAAAGATCTTAGCTTTCAACCGTTCACACAGATTGGTTTGAGCTAACACTTTGACTGGCTTCTTCACACACAGTTTTGAAGCTTCGTCTTCTTCAATGCAAGTCCTTCACACACAGTTCGGGAGTAGCAAAGATTCCTCAGTCCACAAAGGCTCATATGAGTTTGTTCAAAGATAGAACAGTGTTTGAACAACAGCTATGACTTTCTGGGCTTTCAACTGATAATGTGTTGTTCAAGGTTAGAACACTTGTATCTCTTCGTTTGAATAGCATTATGCTTTGAGATATCTTGTTCAGATGTATATGATTTGCGTTGATCGTTGTAAGAAAGTTATTGGCAGTTTGATCTTCAAGGACTGAGATATATATAGTCTCTGAATTATATCTGTTTGAAATATATCCGTTGAGCAAGATTCTGCGACAACTGATATTTGACTGAGATCCGTATATTACGGGATTTTGAAGATCTTCTGACTTACAGTATTTAAATACTTTCTCCTTTAGTATTTAAATACTTCTTTATCAACTGGACTTGACTTGTAGTGAATACTGAAGATTCCTTCTTGTCCTTTGAGATCTGTATGGGAGGATTATTGTATAGATATTTCGAGACAGCTTCCATACTTTAGCTTTGCGGGACTCTTTGTTGTATGATCAATATATTGTATGGTCGGAACTACGAGCGGTCTTCGATACGTGTATGATACTTGATCAGATTTTCGATACAGCTAGAGGCGGTATCCAGGATTTGGAATATTGTCAAAACATTCTGACAATACGATCGATATAGGGATTTGTTATCCAAGTAGCATCGATACAGGGATTGGTTATCCCAACAATCACAATGAGTTTGTATTAATTTACGCCATTGATTCTACAATATTTAATAAGCAAAGTTATTCGTGAGATATATTGGTTTTAAAATCTAATGATCAAGTAAATGCAAGCACCGCTATGGCATGCCCCTCGCAAATAAAAGAAGTTTAGTTTTTATCGATAAAGATGACATCTTATGTCAAAATGTTAGTCTCAAATATTATGTATCACATACACATATATGAATTATAATCTAATGATCAATTAACCACAGACAGCTTTGGCATGTCCCTTGTAATTAAAAAATGCTTTAAATTATCATTTGGGATGACATCTCATGTCGTTTTAATCGTATTAATCCCAAATAAGCCATAGGTCCAAAACCATTTTGTATAACTTATATAAGTCTTAACCATTTAAAACATATGTATAAGCTTGTTTATTCATCTCGCCTCCTTAAGATAAAATCCATACACCCTGCTTTGGCAGACCCATATTAGAAATGATCGAAGGTTTGACGAGTGTTTTGAAATGGTTGGCTCTTGAGACTTATGTTTCATATCAATTGATTTTAATAAAACTATTCTATCAAAATTGATTATCTCAAAATTATTACCATGTATCTTATACATGTAAAAGATTTAATGAGTTTAATTTATTTGGAAATAACGATTATTAAGCAAATAAAAAATATGATGCATCTCATACAATCATATGCTAATTTAAATATGATGCATCTCATACAATCATATGCAATGTAAATATGATGCATCTCATACATTCACATGAACAATTTTGTGTGGTGTGGTATAGCCATAGATCCTATTATGATATTCGTTAATATCAATAGGTCATTTGGTGTAATTTTCAATAACACATTTCTTCTTGAATTCCTTGTAAGTAGCTCGTCTCCTTCGTCTTCCTCTTATAGCTAGAGCTATTCTAAACTATATATTTATATTTAGTAATAGAAACCTCGGGTTACATTCGATGGGAGTAAGATGAGAAGAGAAATTACAACAAGATAATAGGAAGGCACGACATACAAGTCGTATTATGAATATTACAACCACAATTGAATCATCAATCTAATTGATTTAGTACGGCTATACCACCCATGATGCATAAACCATTTAAGCATTCATAAGCACATATAATATATAAAATGTACTAAATATCGACTAGCAATAAGTTATATAATATATAAAATATGTCAAATATCGGCAATCAATAAGTTATAAAGTTACGAGGGCCAAAACATCAAACCGGGTAAAATGGGAAACAAATTTACAGGAATACACGAAGAAAATGAGGCCGAAATGGGTCCGGAAGTGGCCTGGACTGCAGTCCGAACAGCCTCGGCCGCGGTCCCTTGGTCCAGATCGCATGGCACACAGGCCAGCACACAGGCATGGACCGCGGTCCCCTTCCCCCAGACCGCTCGGCATCCCCTCTCATCAGGTATGTAATTTTTTTCTTTCTTTTTTTGAGTAAACATCTTATGTATATAATAACTAATACCTTTTAAGCAATATAAATGTATAAATCAAATAGATCAAATCTATATTTATACAACCTCGGAATCAAAATATAATTATGTTCATACGAAATTTTTAAAGGAGCATAATCTTTACATAAATAATTTTATGTTCATATGCACCTCTTAAAATTCATAATCCTAACATAAAATTATATGTAGATCAAATCATATGTTCTTTGATTCTTGGATTATTAGTAGAACTAAATCATCACATGAATCTCCATATATCAAAGAACCATATATGTCAAGATCAAACATATAAATCAAAATATATATCACCATATACATATTAAGATAGGCATCATATATATATATATATGTATATTATATAGATCGAAACACAAATCTATTAAAATTATATATATCACTATATATATGAATATACATAGGTAAAATTTATATATCATATGTATAAACGTCATACATCACATATATGAACATCATATATCAACATATATGAAAATCGAAACAATGAAAATATACTAGTCGTTCCGATATCACTATTGGGTTTTTATCGAACTAATAAGATTTATGATCTCATCATATATCAAAATAGTGCAGCGGAAGTATAAATATAATATGAAAAAAGTCCCTCCGAGGATCCAAGTATAAGAACAAAGTACGAAGAACAAGATTGTTACCTCTTGTAGCGTGTTTTTGAACGAGCCTTCTAGAGACATTGCAAGAAGCGAGCGTCCTCTACGGTATCCACACAACGAACAAGTCCCGAGCGTTTAATGGATTGCTAGATCCGATTCAATAAAGATTTCACTTAAATCAATTTGAGTATTGGTATGTTCTTGATTATGGTAAGAACAAGAACACCAAGAATTTTATTCAAATGTTCTTGAACTTTGATCTAAAATAATAACTACGAATCTTATTCAATATATTATTAAAGATCAAACTCACAAGATAAGATGAAGATTATATGAGTATTCTAAATACTTTTCTTGGTCATAGAATCAATCTTCAAATACATGAAGATATCTTCTTGGTCATTTTAATTATTCTACTCTTGAATATAATCTTCAAGACTTTTAGAGAGAGAAATATCAAAATCAGATTTTTGATTCTCTCTACACTAATTATGTCTTCTCTTGTGTTGGTCATATATGCGGGCTATCACAAGACACTCTTATATAATCCTCTCAATGGCTAAGGGTTCACCAACTCTTTCACCAACCATAATCAACCGGAATACCGCTCTACTCGTTTAAGTGTGTGACCTTGTAGGTTCTAATTAATAAGACAATGAGTATAAAAAAGAATTTTATGACTCATAAATTATAAGCGGCCTCTAGCTAGACATTTTGACTACCCGCATTAAAAGAATGAATTCGACGGCACGAACGTAATCCCATTACTGTATAATATTGAATCCTCTCATCGCGCGATATCCTAATTAAGCATAAGTCGACCATATATAGCTTAATTAATATTCTTGATCTCAAGTTACAATTGTCCAATTCAAATATTTATCAATAACCTTTATTGATCAATTTGAGCATGGCCATGCATTTAAACAATTTAACTTATCAAGGGCCCGTAGATATCTTCTCCGTTTTATAGGAGGGACAAGTTCCCTCTGGACAAACTACTTCCCTATGCATAAATCGTACTGTATCCAATCACAAACTGTATGGTCGCTTGTTACACAAGACGTTGGTACTGTGTTAAAATACGATACTCATTATGTAGGAAACTGTAGTGTCTTTAGGTAATAAGGACTTAAATAATATGTAACAATCAGAGGAATTATAATGACTTAATCCATATATAATTCTCTTTATTAGGTCATATCCAATACGATGTCTCTACGTGTATCTATGACGTGATATAACATCTCATGTTCATGACCAGTAAAACATAGCCATCGTATCATTATCATACTAGTAATCATATTACTAGGGATATCTAGAATAAATATTCTTTAATGCTTTAAAGAGCTTTACTATCAAGTCACATACTTGATGATCGTAAGCAGAATGTTAATTCAATAATATAATCAATATTATAATAATAAATGTCTCCACATTATATTATTTAAATAGTAGACTTAGAGCATAATACTAACACCTCTTTCCTCCCACCTTCCTTTAGTCTTCTTCCCCTTTATTGAAGGAAGACTTTATGTAGTTGGCATGTGGGATGTATTATTTATTGAGGGTGGACTTTGAATGAAAAGGATGATGAATAAATTATCACCAACTCTCTTCCTCTTAACATGATCATTTACGTCCAAACTACAAGGGGGGGAGAGAGCGCGAGAGAGAGTTTGTTTTTCAACATCGTCATCTTCATCTTCTTCATTCGTAAGGGTTCTTAAGAAAAACACTTTGAGTGTTAGTAAGAAAATTAAGAGAGATTATATTGATTAATATACTTAGAGTATATATATCAAATTCTATAGCTTCTCCACCTTATTCTAGCCGTATCCTTGGAGGATAATAGGGTCGAATTTATTCCATCCGAGATTTCGGTGCTCGGGATTTCAAAAGCTTGACGAATTGGATTTGTGGCGGAGATCACCAAAAGCTTGGCCAATTGGATTTGTGGAGGAGATCACAACCTACAACCATTTAATTAAAGGACTACAAGGGTACGATTTCGTATCCTACACTTGTTTAGTTTTATATATATGTATATACGTAGCTTGATCGATCCTCTTTAGGGATTCGGATCGAATTTATTTTCGTATATTTCTTCCATTGTGCCTTCGTTTTAGGCACCGAATCCCAACAGCGGTATCGGAGAGAGGTCTTGAAATCGTATATATGATATATAATATTTGGAATGCTTGACTGAATGGTTTATGATTTGGAACCATTTATTATACCCCAAAACAAGGGATTGATTATCATGATACCTTCTCACCGTAGCTATGATCAAGTCTATTTCGATGATGATTGCTATATCTGCCTACCACGATTATGAGATATGGCAGATGGACATAAATACGGCCTTCCTTAATGGATTCCTCGAAAAGGAGATCTATATGGAGCATCCTAAAGGCTTTGTGTCCGAGGTCGATATTCATAAAGTGTGCAAGCTTCAGTGTTCTATTTATGGACTGAAGCAGGCTTCACAGAGTTGGAACCTTCATTTGGATGAGGCCGCCAAAAAGTTTGACTTCGTGAAAAATAAAGAAGAACCTTGTGTATACAAGAGGGTTAGTGGGAGCAAGATCGCATTCATAGTACTATATGTAGATGACATTATACTAATCGGAAACAATGTGGGTATACTCAGTTTTGTAAAAGCTTGGCTTTCGAGTAGGTTCTCCATGAAAGACTTGGGAGAAGCTACCTATATTCTTGGGATTCGGCTCTACCGGTATATAGTGAAGAGAATGATAGGTCTTTCCCAAGACCTCTATATAAATAAAATCATAAAGCGATTTAAGGTGGATGATGCTAAAAGAGAGTTCCTATCGATGCGACATAGAAGAAAACTCACCTCGGAGATGTGTCCTCAAAGTGAGGAACAATGAAAGTAAATGAGTAATATACCATATGCTTCAGCCGTGGGTAGCCTTATGTATGCCATGTTGTGTACGAGACCTAACATTGCGCATGCTGTGAGCGTGGTAAGTAGGTTTCAGGCAAACCCAGGTAGGGAACATTGGACCACTGTAAAGAACGTTTAATAGATGGTCTTACCAATCTACTTGGACTTATGATTTTATTCATTGTGTATCGTTTTAGTTTATGGTGAAAGTCCCATGTGTGGGCATGAGAGTTATTGGAAATTTAAAAATACATTGAATTTAAAATATTTTCGCCAAGGCCACAGCCCAACTGGTCATTTTATGCGTAATTGAAATTGTATTGTGTCGTTTTGGTTTAATTAATGATAGCCTGGTAGACCTTTGTAGAAAGTTATATGGCGTGCAATGGCCTTAGTGAAGTTGGGGTGTTACAGTTATGGTATCACATCTTAGGTTGTGAATACCTAGGATGTTGGTGTATTGGGTGTTTCGGTTGAGTCGTAAGAGTCGTTATTGAGCCTAACATTGATGTGCTGCCGTCGTACCATACGGCCCGTGACTGTAAAACTTTTCGAACCCTTATGTTTTTTTATTGCTCTTCCTGCTTTGATAGTGAGTTGATCTATCTCATTAGGTTGTATATCGCACTGATCATTTATTATTTCATATTTCCCATTCTTCAGTATGATGCGTGGTAGAGGTAGACGTGCCCGCGACAGAGGCCGTGGTCGTGGTGCAGTTTTCGAGGAGGTCATGCCTTCTCATTAGGTCACTGATTCGGCATCTCACTCAGCGCTGAGTACTGTTCCCATTGGTTCTGATGGTCATGGGGACCTTTCAGACAGTCTGAACCAACCAGCGGGTAATAACGCCGATATGGGAGTTGCCGCCATTCTGCAGCAGGTGGTAACTCAAGTAGCTCAGGTTATTCAGGATGGGCATCAAAATCCACCTCATACTGCCGTTTTGGAGGCCAGTAAATGGCTGGAGAGAGCGATGATGATGCATCCACCATGTTTTTTTGGTTCTTCTGATCCTTTTGGATAAGGGAGTTGGCATTACTAGATCGGCCGAACTTTTGATGTTATCACTTGTCCAGTGAAGAGAAAGGTTTCCATTGCCCATTATCTCCTCGACAAGGAGGTTGTAGACTGGTGGAAGGCCACCGGGCCTATGGATCGAGTAGCGACCTAGGAGGAGTTCAAGACCGTTATGGAAGGGGAATACGCTCATTGACCAATATGTGATCAACGTATCACTAATTTCTTCACTGCTTCTCCACAGGATATGCCTATGTCTCAGGCTATTGTTTCATTGAACCAACAATTACCATATGTTCGAGACCAAGTGAGGACTAAAGCGGACAAGGTACGCTATTTTGATCGATGAATGAAACCTAAGATCCGACAGGGTATGGCTGGATTGAAGTGTACTACATTGAAATAATATCAAGATAGAGCCTTGGCAATTGAGATGGTTCTTACTACATAAGAGAATATCGAAAATAAGAAATAGAAAACTTCAGGTGGCTTCTCGGGCAGCAAAGGTGATTGATTCCACAAATCACAATCCTCTCACTAGTGCTGATGAGAGGTTGTTTCAATCAGCCAGTGGGTCCCGTGGGATCAGGCCGACCCAGAGTCTTCTAGGTAGTGAGAAGAGTTACTATAAATGTGATCGCACAAGGCATTTTGTACGATATTTTCTATATCCTCCAGTGACTTTTTTTGCTTGTGGACAGAAGGGCCACCGAGCAACTCATTATGTGTCGACTACCAGAGTCGTCAGTAGTCGAGGCACCATTCCAGTTCTGGGAGAGCATATTGTTAATCAGAGGGCTCTGACTAACCAATCGCAGCATAGTGTAGGCAGAGGCAGGGGTCATTCGGACTGCCCTGGTGTGTCGAGCTCGGGATCAGCACATCCCCACCTCTACCAGATGAGGCGCGTGAATGAGACAGATTCTCCTGTGGTGGCAGGTATCACTCAGATTATTTCTGACCCAGTTTCAGTGTTGTTCGATATGGGTGCTACTTATTCTTTTATTGCATTGGATTGTATTCATCGTCTTGGTATTGATTGGTTATTCGAGGGTGAGCCATTTATTGTAGGTATACCTAGTGGGGACTGTATGGTCGGGAACCGAGAGGTTAGAGATTGTCCTGTAAGGATTTGGGAATCGAGATTGGCCTTCAAATCTTATTGTAGTGGATTTGAAGGGGGAAGATTAACCCTCAGGGACGATTGGCTAAATCGTCGCGTGCTATCATGAACTATCAGACTCGTACTATTTCGATAGTTCCTGGGGATGGCAATGAGCATACTTTTGTGTTGGGTCGTAAGCCAGGAAGTGTGATTAACGCCATGAAGGCGGTGAGGCTTTTGAACCAAGGTTTTGTCGGCTACTGGTGTTATGCTATGAAGGCAGGAGGTGGGGGAGTTGAGTTGTCGACAGTTCCAATTGTCAAAGAGTACCCCGATGTGTTTTCGGATGATTTATCGGGATTTCCACCACAACGAGAGATCAAGTTCTTTATATGTTTAGAGCTGAGCACGGCTCCTATTTCTCGGGCACCCTATCGAATGGCACCATCATAAATGTTAGAGTTGAAGAAATAGTTGGGAGAAATTTTAGACAAAGGGTCTATCGGATCGAGCGCTTTGCCTTGGGGTACACTGGTCCGGTTCGTTAAAAAAAAGGATGGATCACTTTGTTTATATATCGGCTATCGAGAATTAAACAAGTTGACCATCAAAAATAAATACCCTTTACCGCGTATTGATGATTTATTTGATCAGCTTCAGGGAGCGATAATTTTCCCGATGATCGATTTACGATCCGGATACTACTAGTTGAGGATTCGGGATTCTAATGTTCTGAAGTTTGCTTTCCGGGTGAGGTACGATCATTATGAGTTCATGGTTATACCGTTTGGGCTAACCAATGCCCCAGTCGTGTTCATGCAATTGATGAATAAAGTGTTTATCGAGTACCTCGATAAGTTTATGGTTATCTTCATCGACGACATTCTTATTTATTCCCGGACTTAGAAGGAGCATGCCGAACAACTCCACATTGTGTTAGATGTTTTGAGACTTGAAAGATTATTTGCAAAATTTTCAAAATGTGAGTTCTGGATTAAGGAAGTGACCTTCTTTGGGCATGTGATATGATTGCTTTGTTGATAAATTCTCCTCCTCTATCTGATCTGATCTTGATGATTGAGAGGGATTTCTCATTCTGGATTTTCCTTAGCAGCTCGGGTAGTTTTGTCAAAGTTTCACTCTTTTTATAGAGAAAAACAATCCATGTATATCTTGAGTTGTCATCTACTACTACTAGAGCATGCTTCCTTCCACTCAATCTCCTTGGCTTGATAGGTCCAAAGAGATCCATATGAAGTAGATCTAGATTTCTTGTGGTGAGGGTGGTAGGTTGAACTGGCTTGAATGATGCTCTGGTCTTCTTCCATTTCTGACATGCATCACAGAGATCTTCCTTTTCTAACCATACTACGATTCCATAAACCGATGATTATATCAACAATTAATTCATCTCGATATTAAGGATTTCATAGCATACTCGATTCCAACTATGTACGGATCAAATGTTCTTATGCCCAACAAATCTGAATTCATACCTTCAATTCAATCTCGTAATCCAGTGATCTCAATAATGGTTGATTCGAGCACGAAGCAAGTTAAATCAACGTATTCAATTCCGAATTCAAACTTAAATTCAACGTGATATGATTATCCCTTGTTTATATATATCAATCTCATGCCAAACTACACTTAGGATCATTCGACTCATATGAACACATATCCTCAAAGAAAGATAATGTTCTTGTCAAATTCATAATTACGATTCGTATATCATCAAGACCATACGGAAGATCAAATCACCATTCACATAACTTGTCCCTTAACATCCATAATCATCATCACTTGTTCTAAATATCAACATTCCATATTCATATCTAAAACATAAACACTTGAAACATATACTCATCATAATCATCATCTTCTTCAATATACACCTCATATATCATCAAGAAGTATAACCATAATACCATAACCATCATCGTACGAGGAAGACATCAACAACAATCATCAAAATCCAAAATAGAAGAGAGGGATTACCCAACATACCTCTTGAAGATGAATAATACCATCAAACACTTCAAGAATCATTAACATCTTCATATCCAAGCCTAAAATCCATGCTCCCAAGCTCATAACCAAGTTAAAAGTGTCTAGAACACACTTAGAAGTGAAGAAGGATGGATATGGAGAGGAACATCTCTTTGGTTCGTGAGGAAATGAAAGTCCACACTTCATTTTATAAACTGCATTATTCATTATGTATGTTATCACTCAACGTTAACGTATGTAATGCTCTCTAGCGTACGCTACACATCCAACATAGCGTATGTAACATCATTCTAGAACTCACTGACCTATTTTGTTCACTTGCTTACGTACGTAATCCTTTCCCCGTAGCATACATAATATAGCTGTTGACTTGCTACAGTAACTTACCCTCTTAACGTACGTAATACACCCTGCATAGCTTACGTAATGCTCGAGGTTGACTCGCCTGTCCACTTCTGCGCCGAAAGCTGCCGACACCGGGCCCCACCTGCCAACCACAGCTCGGTCTCCGATTTCCTTTGTTACGTACGTAATGCCTTGCGCATAACGGACGTAAAGCATGTAATTTAACGTACGTAAGTCCTTAATGCTAGCGTACGTAATGACCTTCTATACGTGGCCAAAATCCAACTGTTCCCGTCCGTCTCGACATACTGGATATGAACATACGACATACTGAATACATATACTCGTTCCGATAACATTCTCATGCGATACATATGATGCACGATATCCTCAAATACAACTGTCGACCAAGTACGACAATTGTACAAATACGCATACAGTATATCCGACATCCAAAAACACATCAAGCATGTAATATCCTAGAATTAAAATAACCTCGATAGACATAATGGCACGACTGTCACAGTTCCCAAAATTATCCACCCATACTGTGTCGGTTCCATTCTGTACAGTACAGCTCGGATAAAATAATGGCAAGAATCGTAGCGAAATTCTAGGATATTACATATCTTCCCACTTAAATAAGTTTCGTCCTCGAAACTTAAAATCCTGTCATAATCCATATCTCAATCCCGAAATATCTTAAAATTATGTCACCATGCTCAAATAATCATCATCAAAACTGAATAACTAAAAGAACATACTTATAGGTCCGTGAAGTCGATGATCTTCCGTGATACTAGCATACGACTCCAATACAAAGTCTCATCACAATAACAACACACCGGCATCGCAAATATAGCAATTTGAAAATATTTCAAAAATTTTGGAATCTCCAAAAATCAGTTTGACTCGAAAGTCGGAAAATTATTTTCAAAAGTCACGCTACTACCGCACCGGTAGAGCCGCATAACACACATGCCCGGGTTTTATGAAACCCAAGCTCCGTACCATCTTCTGTAACACCCCCAAAACCAGCCGGGAATATTACAGCGTCGTGGGTCCCACAATGGAACCCACAAGGCTAAAATCATTTTTGCAAATGTTTAAAAATGCCAAAAGGCCGATGACGGTAATGTTTTAAATACTCAAATATTTTTCAAAATGTTGTTCCCAATTACCGTCAGAAAATACCGTTTGAAAACACAAGGCAAAGACGCCAAAAGGGCATTAGAAAGTATATACGAGTTGGAAAAATATTGAAAGCCATTATAATATTACATACGCAGCGGATAGAGACATAATTAAATATATTTGCAGCAGAATCATAAAAACCAAGAAAGAATACACAAATCCCAACAATCATGCCATAGCCAGTATCACCGGAAAGCTCATCCCTTCACGACCGCTACTAGCTCGAACTACGAGTACCTGAAAGATAAAGCCCACGACGGGGTCAGTCATGATACTCAACAATGGTAACGATCACATCACATAAACAATTATATATCAATGTAATTTACAGAGTAAGAACATTCCCCACGTAATCTTACCGAAGAAACCTCACCAACCAATCACAATCCATATCAAATCAATCCTTACCATAATCCACATCTCGCATCCTTAAGTGACGAATGAATTCAGAAGTAACCATCTGTACTGTATCCAAAACGATACCAAGTTTCTCAAACATAAACATATCTACAATATGGAATAATCTAGCCAAGTCTGATTCTATCCGCTGGATCTCACAATCGGATCCCAATCCTCATAAAGCCGACATCACACGGTGTTGGAACATTTAGTTCCATACATAAATTAAAAGTGTTTTGATGATTAATGTTGATAAGCAAAACAAAACAACGAAGAGACGAAGCAAGCATCGAAGGAAAACGAACTGCAAAATGCTGGAGAAAAACAAAGCTAACGTACGTAATATGTGATCATTAACGTACGTAATGTAAGCAGCTTAACGTACGTAATAGATGAGAGATAACGTACGTAATGTAGTTCAAACCAAGTGAACGTTGGAGAAGTCAAAGTCAGCAAAGCATACAACAGATATATGACGTCAGCAGTGACGAAGTGATAACGTACGTAACGAAGGAAATGATAACGTACGTAATCAAAATGACGAAACTCCCTGGTCTGTTTTGTGAAGATGCTAACGTACGTAACCAGGCAGTGTTAACGTACGTAAACGATGCTTATGTACGTAATGGGAAGTATATAGCGTACGTAATGAAGGTCCTGGCAGCTAACGGCTAGTTTGATCAAGAAGCCTATAAATACCATGTCTATGGTATTGATTGAGTACAACAACTTCAAGCATACTACACATTCATCTGAGATTCATATTGATATTATTGTTGTTGTAATATTTAGCTTACATTGAGTGATTGTGTGTTTATACACAAAATTATACACGAGTGGTAAAAGAAAAGATACGATTGGATTCGGTGTTATTAGGATCAAGGATCCGGCATTATTAGAATCGCAATCGCTATCGAGTGAGGTTTATCTAGTACCAATAGAAAGCTAGAGAGGTTGATTCCTTGTCCTACGAAAAGGAAAACGGTTTAACTTGGACCGACGCAAAGACAAGTACGAGTGGTTTATCACGGACCAATAGAAGACGTGATTGTAAATGGTTATACCTCGACCGATAGAAGAGAGGCGTAGTGGTTGCTATCTTTAACCTATTGAAAAGATAAAGAGAGGACGTAGGGCTCGTTTATAGCCGAACCTCTATAAATCCTTGCGTCATTTATTTTCCGCAATTTTATTTACGCTTCCGCAAACGGCGCAAATATCCGACCCCGTACCCAACAATTGGTATCGGAGTGGTACTCCAATACGCGGCTTAACATCCGAGGAGAAAAGATCCAAAAATGGCGTTTCAATTCTCTCCAGTCGAAGGCCTTGCTCTCAACCGACCACCATTCTTTGATGGCTCAAATTATTTGACGTGGAAGAAGAAGATGTCGATATTCATCCGAGCATACGACATCGAGATTTGGAAGATTATTTGCCTTGGCCAGAAAGTTCCTATCAAATCCGACGGTACGCTCAAATCTTTCGAAGAATACGACGATGCCGATTGGAAAAATGACCATCTAAATTGTAAGGCTACTCAACTCTTATTTTGTGCCTTAAACCCAGAAGAGGTCAATCGAATCTCATCGTGTGAGAGTGCAAAAGAAATATGGAAAATTCTAGAAATCACACACGAAGGGACGACTCAAGTCAAGGAGACGAAAATCAATATGCTTCTCCATGACTACGAGTTATTCATGATGAAAGGTGACGAGTCCATCACCAATATGCTCGACCGATTCTCGGTCATCACAAATGGACTTGCGTCATTCGGAAAACTATTATCTAGTAGTGAAAAAGTTAAGAAAATTTTACGATCACTACCTAGCGAATGGGACGGCACCGTGACCGCGATTATGGAATCCAAAGATCTCAACATGCTCGATTTTAGCGCCCTAGTTGGTTCGCTAATTAATTATGAGATCGTGTTAAAATCACGAAGTGTCAAGCCGAAACCGAAAGAAAAATCGTTAGTCATGAAGGCTAAGATGTTAAAAAAGAAAGATGAAACCCCGGTGGAAGAAAGCGACGAAGAAGCGGCATATTATGCCAAAAATATTAATAAATTCCAAACCTTATTAAACCGGAGGAAGAAGGATATCTCGAGCGAAACGAAGAAGTTCGACAACTCTTGTCAACAATGTGGAAAACCAGGCCACTTCGCTAAGCATTGTCGTGCCAAACCCAAGAAGGAGGTTCTCGTGGCAACATGGAGCGATGAAGACGAAGACGATGATTTCATCAATCAAAATAATCTCGCTCTCATGGCCCGGAGTTCATTCTACGACAGCGACGTCGAAAGCCAAGTAAGTACATCTTCCCGTGATGAACTTTTTGATGCATTTGAACTATTGCATACGGATTTTCAAAACGCTTTATCCGAAATAAAATCCCTTAAGTCTAAAATTAAATCTTTGGAAATTGAAATTTCCAAAATTATCGAAAAGGGAAAATTTATTGAAATCGATCATTCAAAGTGTATTGAAAATGAAAATATTTTGAAGAATGATCTCGCTAAAATTTAAACCGAGCTTAAATCTTTAACAAAGAAATTCTCGTGCGGAAACGAGAAATTTGAACAAATGCTTGGTGTTCAAAAATATACTTTAAATAAAGAGGGGTTAGGATTCAAACCATGTTCGAAAAATGAATCCGTTAATTTCAAGATACCCCATTGCGAAAAGTGTTTAAAAATCGGGCATCATATCTCAAGTTGCAAAAGCCCGAGACGGACGATCAAAATTAAGAAAATTTGGGTTCCTAAAGGAACAATCGTTTCAAATATCGTCTACGTTTCTAAACAAAAACCAACTATAGGTTGGATCCCCCAAACATTGATTTTTGTATTTTACTCAGGGGGAGTAATTTTTTGAAACAGATAATATTTTCAGGGGGAGTACCCTTGTATTTAGTTTTGCATATTCCATTATTTATTGAATTTTTTTTTGGTACTTTATTGCATTTTTTTGATGAATACAAAAAGGGGGAGAGATAGGACAATGGTGAAATAAATTCGAAATTGTGATTAACCGTGAAAGGGGGAGAAAAATCGAAAGTCGATAGCATACAAAAAGAATTGGAAAAACGAAGGAGTTAAACAAAAACAAGGAGAAGTCGAAAATGAAGGAAAAGAAAAATGAGGAGACGTCGAAAAGACGATGAAAAATTAAAAATGAGAAAAGAAAAGGAGAAAATAAAAGAAGGAGTCGAAAAAGAAATGGGAGAAGAACTGACGAAACGGACAAAGTCGAAAACTTTGTTCTGTACACATATACATATATTTGTATTTTTGCAGGTAAATCCCATCGACGAAGTTTTGTTTTGTAATCATCAAAAAGGGGGAGATTGTTGGAACATTTAGTTCCATACATAAATTAAAAGTGTTTTGATGATTAATGTTGATAAGCAAAATAAAACAACGAAGAGACGAAGCAAGCATCGAAGGAAAACGAAGTGCAAAATGCTGGAGAAAAACAAAGCTAACGTACGTAATATGTGATCATTAACGTACGTAATGTAAGCAGCTTAACGTACGTAATGGATGAGAGATAACGTACGTAATGTAGTTCAAACCAAGTGAACATTGGAGAAGTTAAAGTCAGCAAAGCATACAACGGATATATGACGTCAGCAGTGACAAAGTGATAACATACGTAACGAAGGAAATGATAACGTACGTAATCAAAATGACGAAACTCCCTGGTCTGTTTTGTGAAGATGCTAACGTACGTAACCAGGCAGTGTTAACGTACGTAAACGATGCTTACGTACGTAATGGGAAGTATATAGCATACGTAATGAAGGTCCTGGCAGCTAACGGCTAGTTTGATCAAGAAGCCTATAAATACCATGTCTATGGTATTGATTGAGTACAACAACTTCAAGCATACTACACATTCATCTAAGATTCATATTGATATTATTGTTGTTGTAATATTGATCTTACATTGAGTGATTGTGTGTTTATACACAAAATCATACACGAGTGGTAAAAGAAAAGATACGATTGGATTCGGTGTTATTAGGATCAAGGATCCGGCATTATTAGAATCGCAATCGCTATCGAGTGAGGTTTATCTAGTACCCATAGAAAGCTAGAGAGGTTGATTCCTTGTCCTACGAAAAGGAAAACGGTTTAACTTGGACCGACGCAAAGACAAGTACGAGTGGTTTATCACGGACCAATAGAAGACGTGATTGTAAACGGTTATACCTCGACCGATAGAAGAGAGGCGTAGAGGTTGCTATTTTTAACCTATTGAAAAGATAAAGAGAGGACGTAGGCTCGTTTATAGCCGAACCTCTATAAATCCTTGCGTCATTTATTTTCCGCAATTTTATTTACGCTTCCGCAAACGGCGCAAATATCCGACCCCGTACCCAACACACGGCACATCTGTAAACCAACTATCCCGAGACAATGGCAAGTCCCGGATATCAATACAAAGCATGAATGCTCACATAATAAATAATGATAAACAACTAATGCATTAAAACGGGAATATCAATGACATGTAACTCCACACAAGGTTGACAAAGGATCACCCACGAACGAGAATACCGTGATGTGGTGACTCCAACAAGATCAATGAATGACTAACGACCACGAATACCAACAATACGGTAAACCCTAACAAGATCTAGAAAGGATCGACAACCGAGAATATCAACGGCACGGTGAACTCCAATAAGACCAATAAAGGATCAATAACCAAGAATACCGACGATACATTAAACTTCAACAGGAACAATCAAGGACCAACAACCGAGAATAACAACGATATGGTAAACTCCAACAAGAGCAATAAGGGATCAACAACCGAGAATATCGACAGCATGGTAAACTCCAACAAGAGCAATGAGGGATCACCAACCGAGAATACCGACGACCCGGTAAACTCCAACAAGATCAATTAAGTACTAACAACCGAGAATACCAATGATAAGGCAAACTCCCAAACAGAATCAATAAGGATCAATAACGAACGAGATTACCAATGACAGGGTGAACTCCAAACGAGATTAATAAAGGGTCGATAACAAATGAGTTGACCATCGATATGGTAACTCCAAACGAGATCAGTAAAGGGTCAACGGGGACAGATACACAAGAGAAAAAAATCGTCAACCATATACAAATCATATATACGGGATTTCAAAGACAACCCGACAATCGAACAGATCCGATTATACATGGACTGTGAATGACCAACCAATAAGACTCAAGATGGATGTCACGATATGCCCGATCCGGACATGTGTCCGTGTACAAGCCAACCACGAGTATTGATCAGATACACGTCTGGTCTCGTACCTAATCAGCCTCATGAAGTACGTCTCATGTGCACGGTTCAATATGAGGTCGAAACCAACATATGCTACATGTGCCCGCCCCGAAAATCCTTCACATAAACGATCAGAACGAATCTGACTCCAGATATGTCACGATACAACATGACAACGAATATCAAAGAAACGCATATCTAAAAAGGATCAGAAGACTTTCCATGAGAGCAACAATAACTCGATTATGAAAGACCGACATGACCATAATGTCGTATTCCGTCAGACAACAGTTCACAGCATGCTCAACAATGCATATAATAATAGCACATAAACTCCGCAGCCAAGGGTCACAAAAGCATCTACTCAGGAATACTCCAGACGTGGGTACCATTCAGGTTTTATCCCGCAACACAGTTCATGTAATCACAAAATACCCCAAGGTCACAACCAAGGGTCACGAAGTATCCACACAGGAATACCCCGGAACATAGGTGCCATTTATGTCTTATCCCCTAACACATTGGCCCATCAGATCACAGCTCAAAGAAAGAGCACATCACAAAATGTAACAAACAATGATGCATGCTCACCACATGAAGTATCAACACACACATGTAATAATGCAATTTACCTCAAGCCGGAGATGCAACCTTTACATGACCAACATCCCTGAACGAATACATGGTTATCCGAACAATCCAAAATGAAGTACAGTCCATGATTAACACCAAACCGCCATCTCGAGTTCAATGATAACTATCCTTGATATCTAACTTCTCGTACAATAGTCTAATATAATTCACGTCTCCAGTTCCACTAAACATCTTTAAAATCTTATACATTATAATTTATCTCAGTCCAAGAATAACATACGTACCATCATCCCGACAATTCATATTCCATGATACCATTCCTACATGAATCATAAATGAAATGAAAACGAAATCATTTATTAAATATTATGAACTGAGCAACCATAACTTACCTCGATACCGATACGATGAAGTTGTGACCAATCCCGTCGTCTTCATCTACAAGCTCCGCAGCCTCGACCAAGGTGATTCATGCGTCCTCCAATTCCAATCGTAGCACAACGGTTAATCATCAATGATCACTTACCGCAACCTAGCGCAATGATCAATTAATGATGCATTCAACAACAATCAACAATCAATACAACCGATCAATAAACCCAACGGTTCCACAATTATCCCGAATAAATACATATCCAAACAACCTACATCAATAAATCATGAATCCATAACCATACTATGATTCCATATACCGATGATCATATCAACGATTAATTAATCTCGATATTAAGGATTTCATAACATACTCGATTTCAACTATGTACGGGTCAAATGTTCTTATGCCCAACAAATCTGAATTCTTACCTTCAATTCAATCTCGTAATTCAGTGATCTCAATAACGGTTGATTCGAGCACAAAGCAAGTTAAATCAACGTATTCAATTCCGGATTCAAACTTAAATTCAACGTGATATGATTATCCCTTGTTTATTTATATCAATCTCATGCCAAACTACACTTAGGATCATTCGACTCATATGAACACATATCCTCAAAGAAATATAATGTTCTTGTCAAATTCATAATCACGATTCGTATATTATCAAGACCATACGGAAGATCAAATCACCATTCACATAACTTGTCCCTTAACATCCATAATCATCATCACTTGTTCTAAATATCAACATTCCATGTTCATATCTAAAACATAAACACTTGAAACATATACTCATCATAATCATCATCTTCTTCAATATACACATCATATATCATCAAGAAGTACAACCATAATACCATAACCATCATCATATGAGGAAGTCATCAACAACAATCATCAAAATCCGAAATAGAAGAGAGGGATTACCCAACATACCTCTTGAAGTTGAATAATACCATCAAACAGTTCAAGAATCATTAACATCTTCATATCCAAGCCTCAAATGCATGCTCCCAAGCTCATAACCAAGTTAAAAGTGTCTAGAAGACACTTAGAAGTGAAGAAGGATGGATATGGAGAGGAACATCTCTTTGGTTTGTGAGGAAATGAAAGTCCACACTTCATTTTATAAACTGCATTGTTCATTACGTACGTTATCACTCAACGTTAATGTATGTAATGCTCTATAGCGTACGCTACACATCCAACATAGCATACGTAACATCATTCCAGAACTCACTGACCTGTTTCGTGCACTTGCTTACGTACGTAATCCTTCCCCCGTAGCATACGTAATATAGCTGTTGACTTGCTACAGTAACTTACCCTCTTAACGTATGTAATACACCCTGCATAGCATACGTAATGCTCGAGGTTGACTCACCTGTCCACATCTGCACCGAAAGATGCCGACATTGGGCCCCACCTGCCGACCACAGCTCGGTCCTGTCCGATTTCCTTTGTTACGTACGTAATGCCTTGCGCATAACGTACGTAAAGCATGTAATTTAATGTATGTAAGTCCTTAATGCTAGCGTACGTAATGACCTTCTATACGTGGCCAAAATCCAACTATTCTCGTCCGTCTCGACATACTGGATACGAACATACGACATACTGAATACATATACTCGTTCCGATAACATTCTCATACGATACATATGATGCACAATATCCTCAAATACAATTGTCGACCAAGTACGACAATTGTACAAATACCCATACAGTATATCCGACATCCAAAACACATCAAGAATGTAATATCCTAGAATTAAAATAACCTCGATAGACATACTGGCACGACTATCACAGTTCCCAAAATTATCCACCCATACTGTGTCGGTCCCACTCTATACAATACAGCTCGGATAAAATAATGGGAAGAATCGTAGCGAAATTCTAAGATATTACATATCTTCCCACTTAAATAAGTTTCGTCCTCGAAACTTAAGATCCTGTCATAATCCATATCTCAATCCCGAAATATCTTAAAATTATGTCACCATGCTCAAATAATCATCATCAAAACTGAATAACTGAAAGAACATACTTACAGGTCCGTGAAGTCGATGATCTCCCGTGATACTAGCATACGACTCTCATACAAAGTCTCATCACAATAACAACACACCGGCATCGCAAATATAGCAATTTTAAAATATTTCAAAAATTTTGGAATCTCCAAAAATTAGTTTGACTCGAAAGTCGGAAAATTGTTTTCAAAAGTCACGCTACTACCGCACCGGTAGAGCCGCATAACACACATGCTCGGGTTTTACGAAACCCAGGCTCCGTACCATCTTCTGTAACACCCCCAAAACCAGCCAGGAATATTACAGCGCCGTGGGCCCCATAATGGAACCCACAAGGCTAAAATCATTTTCGCAAACGTTTAAAAATGCCAAAAGGCCGATGACGGTAATGTTTTAAATACTCAAATATTTTTCAAAATGTTGTTCCCAATTACCGTCAGAAAATACCCTTTGAAAACACAAGGCAAAGATGCCAAAATGGCATTAGAAAGTATACACGAGTTGGAAAAATACTGAAAGCTATTATAATATTACATACGCAGCGGATAGAGACATAATTAAATACATTTGCAGCAGAATCATAAAAACCAGAAAAGAATACACAAATCCCAACAATCATGTCATAGCCAGTATCACCGAAAAGATCATCCCTTCACGGCCGCTACTAGCTCGAACTCCGAGTACCTAAAAGATAAAGCCCACGATGGGGTCAGCCATAATACTCAACAATGGTAATGATCACATCACATAAACAATTACATATCAATGTAATTTACAAAGTAAGAACATTCCCCCCGTAATATTACCGAAGTAACCTCACCAACCAATCACAATCCATATCAAATCAATCCTTACCATAATCCACATCTCGTATCCTTAAGTGACGAATGAATTCAGAAGTAACCATCTGTACTGTATCCAAAACGATACCAAGTTTCTCAAACATAAACATATCTACAATATGGAATAATCTGGCCAAGTCCGATTCTGTCCGCTGGATCTCACAATCGGATCCCAATCCTGATAAAGCCGATATCACACGGCACATCTGTAAACCAACTATCCCGAGACAATGGCAAGTCCCGGATATCAATACAAAGCATGAATGCTCACAAAATCAATAATGATAAACAACCAATGCATTAAAATGGGAATATCAATGACATGATAACTCCACACAAGGTTGACAAAGGATCACCCACGAACGAGAATACCATGATGTGGTGACTCCAACAAGATCAATGAAGGACTAACGACCAGGAATACCAAAAATACGGTAAACCCTAACAAGATCGAGAAAGGATCGACAACCGAGAATATCAACGGAACGGTAAACTCCAATAAAACCAATAAAGGATCAATAACCGATAATACCGACGATACATTAAACTTCAACAGGATCAATCAAGGACCAACAACCGAGAATAACAACGATATGGTAAACTCCAACAAGAGCAATAAGGGATCAACAACTGAGAATATCGACGGCACGGTAGACTCCAACAAGAGCAATGAGGGATCAACAACTGAGAATACTGACAACACGGTAAACTCCAACAAGATCAATCAAGGATTAACAACCGAGAATACCAACAGTAAGGCAAAACCCCAAACAGAATCAATAAGGATCAATAACGAACGAGATTACCAATGACAGGGTGAACTCCAAACGAGATTAATAAAGGGTCGATAACAAATGAGTTGACCATCGATATGGTAACTCCAAACGAGATCAGTAAAGGGTCAATGGGGACAGATACATAAGAGAATAAAATCGTCAACCGTATACAAATCATATATACGGGATTTCAAAGACAGCCCGACAATCGAACAGATCCGATTATACATGGACTGCGAATGACCAACCAATAAGACTCAAGATGGACATCACAATACGCCCGATCCGGACATATGTTTGTGTACAAGCCAACCACGGGTATTGATCAGATACACATCTGGTCTCGTACCTAATCAGCCTCATGAAGTACGTCTCATGTGCACGGTTCAATATGAGGTCGAAACCAACATATGCTACATGTGCCCGCCCCGAAAATCCTACACATGAACGATCAGAATGTATAACTCCAGATATGTCACGATACAACATGACAACGAATATTTAAGAAATGCATATCCAAAAAGGATCAGAAGACTTTCCACGAGAGCAACAATAACTCGATTATGAAAGATCGACACGACCATAATGTCGTATTCCGTCAGACAACAGTTCAAAGCATGCTCAACAATGCATATGATTATAGCACATAAACTCCGCAGCCAAGGGTCATAGAAGCATCTACTCAGGAATACTCTGGGCGTGGGTACCATTCAGGTTTTATCCCGCAACACAGTTCATGCAATCACAAAATACACCAAGGTCACAACCAAGGGTCACGAAGTATCCACACAGGAATACCCCGGAACATAGGTGCCATTTATGTCTTATCTCCTAACACATCGGCCCATCAGATCACAGCTCAAAGAAAGAGCACATCACAACACATAACAAACAATGATGCATACTCACCACATGAAGTGTCAACACACACATGCAATAATGCAATTTACCTCAAGCCAGAGATGCAACCTTTCCATGACCAACATCCCTGAACGAATACATGGTTATACGAACAATCCAAAATGAAGTACAGTCCATCATTAACACCAAACCACCATCTCGAGTACAATGATAACTAGCCTTGATATATAACTTCTCGTACAATAGTCCAATATAATTCACGTCTCCAGTTCCACTAAACATCCTTAAAATCTTATACATTATAATTTATCTCAGTCCAAGCATAACATACGCACCATCATCCCGACAATTCATATTCCATGATACCATTGTAACACCCCAAACTAGGCGGATATTACAGTGCCGTGGACCCCCAACTGGGACCCACCAGGCGAATGAAAAAGGATGAATTACACAGGGTAAATGTAGTACCGAACCACATTATAACATCAATTACTCCGAGTAGGAGTTTCATACAACACACCCAGGATAATAGAATACATGTGTATCTTATGTGACGATAAAATACACGACCCTGAATGAAATGAGTATTCGAACGGAATGTCTGCAGCGGAATAAATAAAGAAAACATGAATGACTGAATAAATGATCGAAAGGATGGGGCCCCCTTCTAGTATCACTGGGACTCCCGCCGTCAACGTGTTCTCCTGCGCCTTTGCCTTGCCATGACACGAAAAACAATATCCCCAAACGGGGTCGGTTATACAGAACAACAATCCTCAAGGGTTGAAAATACACAATTATGATTAATCAAGTTATGAAATATTCTTAGCTATGAATTACGCCTGGAGAGGAGTATCATAGTACGCCGTAATGTTACGTGAGTGTACAACACCCGTCCGTGTACCTAATTAGTCTCACGGTGTAACGCTTTCCCGTGTGCACGGCCTAATGTATCGGTGAACCCAATACAATAACCATCGTGTGCCCGACTAAAAATTCCACACGCCACACCCGGCCACGCAATATGAACCCAGAAGGTCATATGAACGAGAATGACCGTAATGAATATCAATGAATAAGTAATAATCGACAAAGTCAAGAATGACTCACCGAGATGAGAGTAATAATGAAATGAATGATAGCTCAACGAAAAGATTGGAACCGTCGTTCCTTATGATCAAGTGATTAATTGACAATAACAAGTTTTAATATGATTAATACAATGATGAATGAGTTATGATCATGAATAATCAACAACAAAAGGTATGAATATCCTTTTAACCGAGTAAGAATTAACTTACACAACAACGATGAAGAATGTCCGTCCACGAACAACGTCCTAACCAAGATACCGGTCGCTCGAACAACCTTAATTCAATACAATTGCCAACAATCCGATCAATAACGAATTAAACACGAATATAACGAACTCAAGACGTCGATACGATTAAACCAAGTTCATTGGGGCATTATATCGAACACTTTGAGGCCAACTTAGATTGATTACCACTAAACCTCAATAATACCAACTTCAAATCCCCAAGAAGTGTTTCAAATCAACAAAACATCTCCAATACGATCAATAATCCGTTATGAATATCCAAAATCGTGATTATAACAACAATTAATCGGAAATCCCCAAATCCAACTCGATATTCAAAGTGTTCTTGAATAAATCTCTCAATAATCCAATGAATCCTTATACAAACTCATAATCATATACATATCCCTTCATATAACATGATTATAACGTCCAAAACATTATATCTCGACACAAAATCGAAATCCAAGGTGTTGAAGAAATTACCTCTTGAAGATCCAACCACTTCGATCCGATGAACACGAGTTATAACGAGTATCCAAGCTTCCCAAAGGAATGAAGATGATGAAGATTACACACTCAAGTGATTGATGATGATGAAATCACTCTCTCAACACTCTCTCTCGGATGAAGAAGGAAAAATGAAAAAGTGAGGTGAAATGACCCGGCCAAGTCATTAAATACTGCCGGAAGTTACGGCCGTAACTCGGCCCTCTTACGGCCGTAACTTTCCAAGTCAACGGCCTTACGGCCGTAACCGGCCAACTCGTACGGCCGTAACTCGGCTTCGTCCGAAAGCCTGCCGACAGACTTACGGCCGTAACCGATCCTGAGTTACGGGCGTAACCCGCCTTCGTCAAAAACATCCGTCGACACCCTTACGGCCGTAACCGCACACCTTACGGCCGTAACTCGGATGATACGGCCGTATCCGGCCAAACTTACGGGCGTAAGCCCTCTTCGTCGAAAACGACCAGGTACCTGCCGCGTACGGCCGTAACCGGCCAAGCCTTACGGTCGTACCTTCCTCGACTTACGGCCGTATGCCGCAACCCTTACGGCCGTAAGTCACCCTTGGTCGACAACACCCAAAATTCACGAACACCACTTACGGCCGTATCTCACCTTCCTTACGGCCGTAACTCACCTTCGGCCAAAAATGTCTCGGTAGCCTGCTGGACGCGTACGGCCGTACCACAAGACCTTACGGCCGTAAGTCCCTTTCGTCCAAATGGCCTGAAAACACGAACCCTTGTTACGGCCGTAACCCAAAGTCCTTACGGCCGTAACTCGATGCTAACCAAGTTGAAAATTCCGATAACTCCGATTCCTCGCTACGACTGATGAATGATCCGACATAACATACGAATGTGAAAATGAGCAAGTCTAAAACAAGCCACCAATGAAGCCCCCAGTATACGACTACCAATCACGATGAAAACAACAATACTCCCATCGGTCTCTAAACGGAGATGAAATGCCGATCGGTAACTGATATATGATTACAACAAGCCAACAGTGAACACAAATGAATGAATCAAGAATGATGAGTGATTATTAACGAGTGAGAATTACTGAGTGACAATTACAGACTGATAATTACTGAATGAAAATGAATGAATTACAACCGGGTATTACATACTCCCCCCCTTAAAAGAGTTTCGTCCCCGAAACTAAGGGTCAAACAACTCGGGATAACTCCCCTGCATACTATCCTCGGTTTCCCAGGTAGCTTCTTTGACTCCGTGTCTAGACCACTGAATTTTAACCAAAGGAATAGTCTTATTCCTCAACTGTTTGATTCGCCGCTCTAAAACTCGAATAGGACGTTCCTCATATGAATGATCGTCGGCGATCTCGATTTAGTCGAACTGGAGTATGTGACTCGGGTCGGCAATATACTTCCGTAACTGAGAGACATGAAACACGTTATGAATTCGGCTCAACGCCGGAGGTAAAGCCAATCGATAAGCTAACTCGCCCACTCGATCCAAAATCTCAAACGGTCCAATGAATCTCGGACTCAACTTTCCCCTCTTCCCAAAACGGAAAATACCTCGACTCGGGGATACCTTGACCAAAACGTGGTCACCCGTCTCGAACTCTAGTGGTCGACGACGATTATTTGCATAGGATTTCTGTCGACTCGAGCCGTCAACATACGACTCGATTAAAGCTACCTTCTCTCGGGCGGCTATAAGCATATCGGGCTCTGTGCCGATTGATTACGACAAGTCATCCCAACACAAAGGAGACCGACAACGACGACCGTACAAGGCCTCGTAAGGTGCCATCTTAATGGAAGCATGCCAGCTATTATTATACGTGAACTCGATCAATGGTAGTTGGGCTTCCCAATCGTCTTTCCAATCGAGGACGCATGCCCTCAGCATGTCCTCTAATGTCTGAATAGTCCTCTCTCATTGTCCGTCGACCGAGGATGAAAAGCGATCGAGATTGAGCCGAGTTCCCATAGCACGATGAACTGATTTCCAAAATGAGACACAAATCGTCCGTCACGATCGGAAACGATACTCTTAGGAGTACCATGAAGTCGACTATCTCTTTGATGAACAATCGAGCAGTCTCTCGGGACCCCACGTATCCTTGATCTCAAGGAAATGAGCTGATTTAGTTAAGCGGTCCACAATCACCCGGATCGTATTCATGCCACGGCGACTCGTCGGCAAACTCGTGATGAAGTCCATAGAAATGTCTTCCCACTTCCACTCCGAGAATAGGGAGAGGTTTCACATACCCGCCGGTCGCCGATGTTCAATCTTAACTTGTTGATGGGTTAAGCATCTCGAAACAAATTCGCAACTTCTCGCTTCATATTACTCCACCGGTAATGTTTCAAGTCCTTGTACATCTTCTTTGGACCGGATGAACGAGAATAAGGGGTAGCATGAGCTTCTCTCAAAATCGAGTTTTTCAACTCGTCATTCGGCAGACGCACAACCGATTCTTAAATCTCAAAAGTCCATCCTCGTGGACCACGAATCCAGGGGCTTTCCCGAGCCACATCCTCACGGATGCGCAACAATGAAGGGTCCGAACTCGATTTTCTCTGATTACCTCCTCGAGTGACGATGAAATCTCTAACATACAAAGCCGTCCACGAACTCGCCGGCTGCACCTCGATCTCGGGTCTAAGGAATTCCTGCTGAAGTTCCTTCTGAACTGTTAGACGAGCAAGCATCTGCTCCTGAACGGACCTGCGACTCAAGGCGTCGGCGACAACGTTCGCCTTGCCCGGGTGGTAAAGGATCTCGATATCGTAATCTTTGATTAATTCTAACCACCGTCTCTGTCGCATATTTAACTCCTTCTGAGTAAATATATACTTTAAACTCTTATGATCGGTGAATATCTGACAGGTAACGCCATAAAGATAATGACGCCATATTTTCAAAGCGAACACCACGGCTGCTAGCTCAAGGTCGTGGGTCGGATAATTAACCTCGTAAGGTCTCAATTGTCGTGAAGCATAAGCAATAACCTTTCCGTTCTGCATGAGCACACATCCGAGACCCTGCCCGGACACATCACTATAAACCACAAATCCCTCCGTCCCCTGCGGCAAGGAAAGTATAGGTGCTGTCATTAACCGGCTCTTGAGTTCCTCAAAACTCTGCTGACACGCGTCGGACCATGTGTATTTCTTATCTTTTCGCAAAAGGTTCGTCAATGGTTGAGCAATTTTGGAAAATCCTTCCACAAATCGCCGATAATAACCCGCTAATCCGAGGAAACTCCGGATTTCCTTAACATTCTTCGGAGGTAACCAATCTCGAATATCCTCCGTCTTCTGAGGGTCGACACGAACTCCGTATGATGAAATTACATGTCCGAGAAAAGTCACTTCGGACATCCAGAACTCGCACTTGGAAAACTTTCCAAAAAGTTGCTCTCGTCTCAACACGTCGAGAACCTGATGAAGATGAACCTCGTGATCCTCTCGGCTACGAGAATAAATCAAAATATCGTCGATGAAGACAACAACAAACTGATCCAAAAAGTCGATGAAAACCCGATTCATCAATTCCATGAATACCGCAGGTGCATTAGTTAGCCCGAACGGCATAACTACGAACTCATAATGACCATAGCGTGTTGAAACGCCGTCCTCGCGATAACCGACTCTCGAATCCGCAACTGGTGAAATCCAGATCTTAAGTCGATCTTGGAAAAAACAGAAGATCCCTGAAGTTGATATAAAAGATCATCAATACGGGGTAAGGTATATTTATTCTTGATTGTCACTCTGTTCAACTCCCGATAATCGATACACAAACGAAATGAACCATCCTTCTTCTTGACAAACAACACGGGTGCTCCCCACGGAGACGCACTCGGTCGGATATAACCCTTCTCGAACAATTCCTCAAGTTGGTTCATTAATTCCTGCATTTCGGTCGGGGCCATCGATGCACGGTGCCTTCGATATCGGGGGCGTGCTCCAACTCAATCGTGAATTCCACATCCCTCTGTGGAGGCAAACCAGTAACTCAAATGCGGAAAAACATCGGCATATTCCCTCACCACCGGAATATCCGTTAACATTATCGATGACTTCTCGGTTTTGGCCATATAGCACCAATAACCGACACATCCCCGATTGAGTAACCTTACCGCTTTCATCAAATTAATGACCTTACTGCAAGCAGTAGGGATTACCTCCCGAAACACACATTCAACCCCATCAAATGCGAAATGATAGTGACCATACGCTTACGGACACTAATGATGGCATCATGACGATCCATCCAATCAATACCCAAGATGACGTCGTCCCTCGGCAAATCTACCACGATTAGGTCTCGGCCATACACGACCATGAAATCAATCGACAATTACGAATCTCACGACACGATAATTCGTCTACCATCGTGGTAGGCCGATGACATAAGGCTCACAACTAGTAGCACTACCCAGACGTAGTCTACTCAAACATGACTCGGAAATGAATGAATGCGATGCACCAGTATCAAAAAGGGTACACACAGGTTGAGATAGAATATCGAGTGTACCTGAGATCATTCGGGCCTCGGGATCATCGGTCTTCTTCATCTCATAAATCCGGGGCTTGCTAGTCCCGGCACCGGACGCTCCCGTCTGCTGGCTATAGGCTCCACCTTTAGTCGCTCCTGTCGTTTTAAGCAGCCGATTGGCGGCGACTGCGAGCAGTGTTCGCTTAGGTGCACGAGATGACGTCGAGTAGGTTTGGAGTCCCTACGGCAAAAACGGGCCTTATGCCCGGCAATCCCACAATTATGACACGTGATAGTCTGCCGAGGACACTTGGTACCGAGGTGACCAAGCTCCCCAGATTAAACAGTGATGGCCGAATCGGCCGCTCGAGGCCGAGACTCGCGGGTCTAGGCGACACGGAGGTCGCTCCGAAAAGCAGAGCCCGCACGGGGTTTCTTGAAGGTTGTCGACCGCCTTGATCGGTTACGATTCTTCGATTTCTTGCTAGCGAGGCGAAGGTTCTTTGCTTAGCAATCTCTTTAGCAGTAAGCTCATAGGTGAGAGCTTTCTCAATGAATTCAGCCAACGTGGTGCAATTATGATTGAGCAACTGTAGTCTCATACGGGGTTTCAGCCTCTTGCTGAAATACTTAATCTTATCCGCCTCGGAATGAATGATAGATGAGGCGAACGGAAGAAGTTCCTGAAATTTCTCGGCAATGGCGAGAACATCCTCGTCTGATGAGGGGTCGGGAGTGAGTAACTCGGCGGCTTGGCCTCTCCGAGTGGGGCCGGATAATACCTCTCCCTCATGAGAGTTTTGAACTGATCCCATGTACAAGATCCTTCGGTGGGCTTCAACGACAACCACCAAGAATGAGCGCTCTTACCCAGGTAGTAAGCCGCAACAGAAACTTTGTGTCCTTCTGGACACTCCACCATAGCAAACAACTTCTTGAAATGTTCGAGCCAATGAATAATATCTGCCGGCTCAGACGAGCCCTCGAAAGTCGGTGGCCTCTGGCGAGAGATGTCGCCGATGATATTGCTCACATTCCTCTCTTGCCTCTGAGGTGGCGGCGGAGGAGCCTGTTGATTCTGAGTAGTGAAGTTATGCATCGTCTCCATCAATCGAGCCATCCGGTCATTTGGGCCATCATGCCCGCATAAATGCGAGTGGGTCAACCGGACACCTCCGACCGAGCCGTGTCCTGCACGACTCCCGATAGTGAATGATCGCGTCTGTGTGAATGAGTGGCAACGCCACCGCCGATGAGTTAGCATTATTCCCGGCATTTGCACGTGTATTCGCACGAGTTCTCGAGATTCGGCCCGCTCCACGGCCTCGTCCTCCTCGTCCTTCGCGACTCTTTCCATACTGAAGTAGGAAAGTCACATGATGATTATATTTCCCGCATGAATATCACGTTATGATTATATTATGAAATGATGAAAATGAGCATACACGCTCCAATACAGTGATTACATGAATGATTAATTGACGTGACATGATTATCTGATGAAGTTACTGAAATGATTATCTTGAATGAGTTAACACGATTAATGATTTGATCTTTCTAATCAACAACTGAATAATGAAATGAATTGAGTGATTAATGAGTTAACCTGACCGTCCTGATCAAAGTGACAATGATGATTGAGGATTGTTAACTGATGAATTATGAATGAATGATTAATGCCAGAAATTATACCATGGCATTAGAAATCTTACAGTTCTTGGTCTGATTGGCTCGGCATTTGCACAGGTCACACGTGACGCGAAAGTCCAATGATACTAGTCCGATGACGATGATTTCAAACGAGACATGACTTGGAGGGTATTATTCAAAACCACGCTCCGATACCAACTCTGTAACACCCCAAACTAGGCGGATATTACAGTGCCGTGGACCCCCAACTGGGACCCACCAGGCGAATGAAAAAGGATGAATTACACAGGGTAAATGTAGTACCGAACCACATTATAACATCAATTACTCCGAGTAGGAGTTTCATACAACACACCCAGGATAATAGAATACATGTGTATCTTATGTGACGATAAAATACACGACCCTGAATGAAATGAGTATTCGAACGGAATGTCTGCAGCGGAATAAATAAAGAAAACATGAATGACTGAATAAATAACTGAAAGGACTGGGGCCCCCTTCTAGTATCACTGGGACTCCCCGCCGTCAACGTGTTCTCCCTGCGCCTTTGCCTTGCCATGACCTGAAAAACAATATCCCCAAACGGGGTCAGTTATACAGAACAACAATCCTCAAGGGTTGAAAATACACAATTATGATTAACTGAAGTTATGAAATATTCTTAGCTATGAATTACGCTGGAGAGGAGTATCATAGTACGCCCGTAATGTTCTGTGTGAGTGTACAACACCCGTCCGTGTACCTAATTAGTCTCACGGTGTAACGCTTTCCGTGTGCGGCCTAATGTATCGGTGAACCCAATACAATAACCATCGTGTGCCCGACTAAAAATTCCACACAGCCACACCCGGCCACGCAATATGAACCCAGAAGGTCATATGAACGAGAATGACCGTAATGAATATCAATGAATAAGTAATAATCTGACAAAGTCAAGAATGACTCACCGAGATGAGAGTAATAATGAAATGAATGATAGCTCAACGAAAAGATTGGAACCGTCGTTCCTTATGACTGAAGTGATTAATTGACAATAACAAGTTTTAATATGATTAATACAATGATGAATGAGTTATGATCATGAATAATCAACAACAAAAGGTATGAATATCCTTTTAACCGAGTAAGAATTAACTTACACAACAACGATGAAGAATGTCCGTCCACGAACAACGTCCTAACCAAGATACCGGTCGCTCGAACAACCTTAATTCAATACAATTGCCAACAATCCGATCAATAACGAATTAAACACGAATATAACGAACTCAAGACGTCGATACGATTAAACCAAGTTCATTGGGGCATTATATCGAACACTTTGAGGCCAACTTAGATTGATTACCACTAAACCTCAATAATACCAACTTCAAATCCCCAAGAAGTGTTTCAAATCAACAAAACATCTCCAATACGATCAATAATCCGTTATGAATATCCAAAAACGTGATTATAACAACAATTAATCGGAAATCCCCAAATCCAACTCGATATTCAAAGTGTTCTTGAATAAATCTCTCAATAATCCAATGAATCCTTATACAAACTCATAATCATATACATATCCCTTCATATAACATGATTATAACGTCCAAAACATTATATCTCGACACAAAATCGAAATCCAAGGTGTTGAAGAAATTACCTCTTGAAGATCCAACCACTTCGATCCGATGAACACGAGTTATAACGAGTATCCAAGCTTCCCAAAGGAATGAAGATGATGAAGATTACACACTCAAGTGATTGATGATGATGAAATCACTCTCTCAACACTCTCTCGGATGAAGAAGGAAAAATGAAAAAGTGAGGTGAAATGACCCGCCAAGTCATTAAATCTGCCGAAGTTACGGCCAGAATCGGCCCTCTTACGGCCGTAACTTTCCAAGTCAACGGCCTTACGACCAGAATCGCCAACTCAGACGGCCGTAACTCGGCTTCGTCCCGAAAGCTCGCAGACTTACGGCCAGAATCGATCCCGAGTTACGGCGTAACCCGCCTTCGTCAAAAACATCCGTCGACACCCTTACGGCCGTAACCGCACACCTTACGGCCGTAACTCGATGATACGGCCGTATCCGCCAAACTTACGGGCGTAAGCCCTCTTCGCCGAAACGACTGTGTACACTGCCGCTGCAGACGGCCAGAACCGGCCAAGCCTTACGGCCGTACCTTCCTCGACCTACGGTCGTATGCCGCAACCCTTACGGCCGTAAGTCACCCTTGGTCGACAGCACCCAAAATTCACGAACACCACTTACGGCCGTATCTCACCTTCCTTACGGCCGTAACTCACCTTCGGCCAAAAATGTCTCGTAGCCTTTTGACGCCAGACGGCCAGAATCGCCACCTTACGGCCGCATTCGCCGACTTACGGCCGTACCACAAGACCTTACGGCCGTAAGTCCCTTTCGTCCAAATGGCCTGAAAACACGAACCCTTGTTACGGCCGTAACCCAAAGTCCTTACGGCCGTAACTCGATGCTAACCAAGTTGAAAATTCCGATAACTCCGATTCCTCGCTACGACTGATGAATGATCCGACATAACATACGAATGTGAAAATGAGCAAGTCTAAAACAAGCCACCGATGAAGCCCCCAGTATACGACTACCAATCACGATGAAAACAACAATACTCCCATCGGTCTCTAAACGGAGATGAAATGCCGATCGGTAACTGATATATGATTACAACAAGCCAACAGTGAACACAAATGAATGAATCAAGAATGATGAGTGATTATTAACGAGTGAGAATTACTGAGTGACAATTACAGACTGATAATTACTGAATGAAAATGAATGAATTACAACCGGGTATTACAACCATTGCTATATGAATCATAAATGAAATGAAAATGAAATCATTTATTAAACATTATGAACTGAGCAAGCATAACTTGCCTCGATACCGATACGATGAAGTTGTGACCAATACCGTCGTCTTCATCTACAAGCTTCGCAACCCCGACCAAGGTGATTCATGCGTCCTCCAATTCCAATCGTAGCACAACGGTTAATCATCAATGATCACTTAACGCAACCTAGCGCAATGATCAATTAACGATGCGTTCAACAACAATAAACAATCAATACAACCGATCAATAAACCCAACGGTTCCACAATTATCCCGAATAAATACATATCCAAACAACCTACATCAATCAATCATGAATCCATAACCATACTATGATTCCATATACCGATGATCATATCAACGATTAATTCATCTCGATATTAAGGATTTCATAACATACTTGATTTAAATTATGTACGGATCAAATGTTCTTATGCCCAACAAATCTGAATTCATACCTAGAATTCAATCTCGTAATCCAGTGATCTCAATAATGGTTGATTCGAGCACGAAGCAAGTAAATAAACGTATTCAATTCCGAATTCAAACTTAAATTCAACGTGATATGATTATCCCTTGTTAATATATATATCAATCTCATGCCAAACTACACTTAGGATCATTCGACTCATATGAACACATATCCTCAAAGAAAGATAATGTTCTTGTCAAATTCATAATCACGATTCGTATATCATCAAGACCATACGGAAGATCAAATCACCATTCACATAACTTGTCCCTTAACATCCATAATCATCATCACTTGTTCTAAATATCAACATTCCATGTTCATATCTAAAACATAAACACTTGAAACATATACTCATCATAATCATCATCTTCTTCAATATATGTAACACCCCGAGATATTCGGAATAATTACAGCGCCGTAAACCCTTTAGGTAAGGATTTACAAGGCTAATTTTAAAAAGAGTGTAAATATAAATCAATCGTACAACTGAAGTTCAAATACAGATTTGATTCAACCGACCAAATGAGTTAACTTATACAACCATATCGAAAGGACATTATTAAAACAGACATACTCGAGTACTAAATAGACCAAGGAGACAAATCACAATAACAATAAACATCAACCACATCACTGAGCCATTTCATCGTCCTGTCGATACTGTGGTTGCTTCCCCGCTCCTCGGCTACCTAAACATCAAAACAATGTCCACCCCCGAAGGGGTTAGCAAAACAATGCTAGTACAAGTATCGTAATACATAAATCATCAATGCATCATAAAACATGCAAAACGGACTTCCGCCACCGGAATCCAACGATGCGAATCCTCACGATTCCAACAACACAGTACAGGGTAATCCAGCGATCCAGCGCCCTTGGTATAGATCCCCATGATGATCCCGTCGGACCAACGCATGGTGGAAAACCCGTCCAGCGATCCAGCGCCCTCAGCATAGATCCCCATGATGATCCCGTCGGATCAACGCATGGTGGATATTCGATCCAGCGCCCTCAGCATAGATCCTCATGATCCCCTCGGATCATTTATACCATAAATCAATCAACTATGCATACATATATGCATTTCAATATGTTCATCAATACGAACAAATAACAATGAATACCACGAGAAATTTCAGAAATACATCTCATATTCAACAACATGAACAAAACCACAAGCATGATCAAAGCTTCAATATAAATCGAACTCGACATATGATACTTGCCTCGAAAATGGCAAGAATGGAATACTTCAATGATTTCAACACACTCGAAGGCCGCCTCCTTCGATCAACGTAACAAGCTCGAACCTTAACAAAAGGAATGATATACAAATCATCTCAAGTCGAACGATGGCCTAACAATTCGGTCTACGGCCCAAAAGCTCAATTTAAACAATTACGCTGGATCGCTTAGCGTGCGCTACGTACTCTACGTAACGTGCGCTAAGCTCGCTGTTAGCGTACGCTATCGTATAAGACTAGCGTGCGCTAGCCACGGATCGGCGCTTTGACTTTGGCTGGTCTCATAACGTACGTTACGTACGTATCGTGTGTTAACTGAACCCCGATAGCGCACGTTAACTCACATATGTTAGCGTGCGCTAATCTTGCATGGCAGAATACTGCTAACGGAAAACTGGGTTGAATAGTGGTGAATTCATGAATTCTATGGTGATAATACAAGTTATCCTCGGGCATATCATGCTAATAAGGTTTGTGGAAGTTCTATGATTATGAGATACAAATATACGGATAATCATCTCAACATCATAATTCATCTTAGATCTTCAAGAAATATTCTAAGTTCCGTTCGTCCTACGTTCCGAAACGCATGATTCCAAAGTATAAAACGTAACAACTAGGTAATATCCGGTTACTGATCATAAATCGATTTGAAAATGCTAAGGAGTCCAAATACTAATATGGTTCAAAGGTTCAAACGATATATAGTGTCGATACGTCAAAAGTATCCTTCTAACATGTGATGACCGATTATAAACGAAATAATGGCTATCAAAACATGATCAACGTCAATACTAACATCGGTGAAAAATCACCTACCTCAAGGTAGTGAAGAACACGGAGGAAATCGAAGCAATCCAACACTGAAAGCTTGAACACCAATCTCCAACGATATACGATCTTCAATCACGAGCTAGGAGGTTGATATGAAGTGTTTAGGATGAAGGAAGTTATGTTCTAAGTGTAAGAATTCGGGTAATGGGAAAAGAAAGAACTGAAATCATGAATAGGATGCTGTCCTATTTATAATAAATGGCTATTAGCGCGCGCTAGACCCTGCTCGTAGCGTGCGCTAACGGCTCACTGACTTAACTGTATTCAGCACTTAGCGTGCGCTACGCATATACCTGTAGCGTGCGCTAAGGCGTTGACTTGGCTTATCCCGAAAGCCGTCCAGGTTCATCCCGACATGATCCGACAGGGGTCCCCCGGCCAGATCTCACCTACCGCACGTCTCAATCAAATTGACCACACATAGCGTGCGCTAATAATCCTTTGTAGCGTGCGCTATTGAGTCTATGTTAGCGTACGCTACACATAGCCGATAGCGTGCGCTACATGCGCAGAATTACAATTTATAAATCACATACATGAAATCATACGCTCGACAACATCGGATTATGAAATACGGAGAATAATACTCAGATCAAGTACAACGATTACAATATCACAAGTTCCAAATACAAGTTAGAAATCTCGGGTATTACATCCTTCCTCCCTAAAAAGAAGTTTCGTCCCGAAACTTAAGATGAAAACAACTCTGGATATCTAGCCTTCATACTGTCCTCTGTTTCCCAAGTGGCCTCTTCGACTCCGTGTCGTGACCATTGTACTTTAACCAAGTGTATTGGTTTATTCCTCAATTGTATGATCCGACTCTCAAGTATCTTGATTGGTCTCTCTTCCAAGGTGCCATCATTAGCTATATCGATCTCGTCGAAATCAATGACGTGACTGGGGTCCGGTACATACTTCCACAATTGGGATACGTGAAACACATTGTGAACGTGACTCGGCGATGGCGGTAAGGCCAACTTGTATGCTAAATCTCCAACCCTCTCGAGGATCTCGAATGGTCCGATATATCTAGGACTAAGCTTGCCCCTCTTCCCAAAACGGAAAATCCCTCGAGTAGGAGACACCTTCAATAGCACATGGTCCCCAGCATCGAACTCTAGAGGACGACGACGTACGTCTGCGTAAGACTTTTGTCGACTGCGGGCGATCAGCGATCTTGCTCGAATCAAAGCTATCTTCTCTTGAGTCCGGATAATCAATTCCGGTTCCGTCCGATCAAATCCAAGAGTCATCCCAACACAGGGGTGATCGGCATCTTCTCCGCATAAAGCTTCAAATGGTGCCATCTTAATAGAAGCATGCCAATTGTTATTATAGGTGAACTCGATCAAGGGCAAGTGAACGTCCCAATCCTTGACCAATCTAATGCACAAGCTCTAAGCATGTCCTCTATGTCTGTATAGTCCTTTCGGATCGACCGTCCGTTGGGGATGATAAGCCGTGCTAAAGTTGATCTCGATTCCCAAAGCCACGTGAATCGCTCTCCAGTGCGACACGAAACGACCATCTCGATCCGAAATAATGGTCTTCGGCGTCCCATGCAATCTGACTATCTCCGCAATAAATACTCGCGCCAATCTCTCGGGCCCCCATGTATCTTTAATCCCTAGGAAATGAGCCGACTTGGTTAGTCGATCAACTACAACCCAAATCATGTTCATTCCCGTTCTAGTCCTTGGCATACTGGTGATGAAATCCATCGAGATGTCCTCCCACTTCCATTCAGGGATCGGAAGCGGCTTTAACATTCCGGCAGGTCGCTGATGTTCAATCTTAACCTGCTGACAAGTCAAGCACTTCGAAACGTACTCTGCTACGTCCTTCTTCATATTCCCCCACCAGAAATTTTGTTTTAAATCCTTATACATATTACTGCTGCCCGGGTGAATGGAATATGGCGCGCTGTGAGCTTCCTTCAGAATAGTCCATCTCAAATCACCATCATCGGGAACGCAAAGTCGATTCTGAAATCTCAGAACTCCATCGTCTTGTAACACGAATCCTGGGGCTTTTCCTTTCTTTACTTCGTCACATAATCGAAGGGTCAGAGAATCGTCCTACTGCTTAGACTTGATCTCCTCGACTAGTCCCCTCTTCCCAAAACGGAAAATCCCTCGAGTAGGAGACACCTTCAATAGCACATGGTCCCCATCATCGAACTCTAGAGGACGACGACGTACGTCTGCATAAGACTTTTGTCGACTCTGGGCAGTCAACAGTCTTGCTCGAATCAAAGCTATCTTCTCTTGAGTCTGGATAATCAATTCCGGTTCCGTCCTGATCAAATCCGAAGAGTCATCCCAACACAGGGGTGATCGGCATCTTCTCCCGTACAAAGCTTCAAATGGTGCCATCTTAATAGAAGCATGCCAACTGTTATTATAGGTGAACTCGATCAAGGGCAAGTGAACTTCCCAATCAGTTGACCAATCTAATGCACAAGCTCTAAGCATGTCCTCTACTGTCTGTATAGTCTTTTCGGACTGACCGTCCATTTGGGGATGATAAGCCGTGCTAAAGTTGAGCTCAGTTCCCAAGGCCCTGTGAACTGCTCTCCAGAAGTGCGACACGAAACGACCATCTCGATCCGAAATAATGGTCTTCGGCATCCCATGCAATCTGACTATCTCCGCAATAAATACTCGCGCCAATCTCTCGGGCCCCCATGTATCTTTAATCCCTAGGAAATGAGCCGACTTGGTTAGTCGATCAACTACAACCCAAATCATGTTCATTCCCATTTTAGTCCTTGGCATACTGGTGATGAAATCCATCGAGATGTCCTCCCACTTCCATTCAGGGATCGGAAGCGGCTTTAACATTCCTACAGTCGCCGATGTTCAATCTTAACTCGCCGACAAGTCAAACACTTCAAACGTACTGCACGCCCTTCTTCATATTCCCCACCGAAATTTTGTTTTAAATCCTTATACATCTTACACGCCCGGTGAATGGAATATGGCGCGCTGTGAGCTTCCTTCAGAATAGTCCGTCTCAAATCACCATCATCGGGAACGCAAAGTCGATTCTGAAATCTCAGAACTCCATCGTCTTGTAACACGAATCCTGGGGCTTTTCCTTTCTTTACTTCGTCACATAATCGAAGGGTCAGAGAATCGTCCAACTGCTTAGACTTGATCTCCTCGACTAGTGATGAAGTCAGTTCCATCACATAAAGTTGCCCTTGGATTCCTGGTGCCCATACTTCAATCCCCTCGCGGATCGCCTGAATACTGGTTTGGGACGTAAGTGCTTCCAACATTCGAAGAGAAACAGGTTTACGGCTCAAAGCATCGGCTACTACGTTTGCTTTCCCCGGATGATAGAGAATCTCCAAGTCGTAATCCTTGATTAATTTTAGCCACCTTCTCTGCCTCATGTTTAATTCTTTCTGACTGAAAATGTACTTGAGGCTCTTATGGTCTGTAAAGATCTGGCAATGAGTGCCGTACAAATAATGTCGCCAAATTTTCAAGGCAAAGACCACAGCTGCTAGCTCCAGATCGTGAGTCGGGTAATTAACCTCATACGGTTTCAATTGCCGAGAAGCATAAGCAATCACCTTATCCTTTTGCATCAATACACAACCTGCACTCGATTCAAGCGTCGTGTACCATGAATCCATCGGTTCCATCCGCAATGCTAAAATAGGTGTCACGCCGTCTCTTCTTAAGCTCATCAAAACCACTGGCATTTCTCATCCCACTTAAACTTTTGAGTTTTCTCAGAATAAATGAGTGAGCGGACGAGAGATCTTGGAAAATCCCTCTACAAAGCAGCGATAATATCCAGCAAGTCCTAAGAAACTCCGGACTTCTTTCACATTATTAGGAGCTTCCCATTCCAAGATTGCTTCGACTTTCTTCAGGTCCACCTGAACTCCGTCAGCTGATATCACATGCCCAAGGAAAGTTACTTCCTTAAGCCAGAATTCGCATTTAGAAAGCTTTGCATACAGCTGTTCCTTACTCAAGGTGCTCAAGACCACACGCAAATGCTCGGCATGCTCCCCTGCGTCCTTCGAATATATCAAGATGTCATCAATGAAGACGACCACAAATTTATCCAAGTATTCCGAGAATACCCGATTCATCAGTTGCATGAATACCGCAGGAGCATTGGTAAGTCCAAATGGCATTACTACAAATTCATAATGCCCGTACCAGGATCTGAAAGCAGATTTCGGTATATCCGATTCCTTAATCCTCAACTGGTGGTATCCTGATCGCAAGTCAATCTTCGAGAATACCCTTGCCCCTTGCAGTTGATCAAACAAGTCATCGATCCGAGGTATAGGGTACTTATTCTTGATCGTCATCTTGTTGAGCTCCCTGTAATCAATACACAGTCGGAGGGATCCGTCTTTCTTCTGGACAAAGAGAACGGGCGCTCCCCAAGGAGAAACGCTAGGTTGGATATATCCCTTCTGTAACAATTCCTCCAGTTGCTTCTTGAGTTCATACATCTCGGTTGGCGCCATGCGGTATGGTGCTCTGGAAATAGGAGCTCCTGTGCTCTAATTCGATAGTGAATTCCACTTCTCTCTGCGGAGGTAACCCAGGTAGTTCGTCAGGAAATACATCTGAGAAATCATTCACAACTGAAATAGACGAGAGCTCTACTCCTTCCTCTTTTCTCATGGCATAGCACCAAAGTCCGTGACATCCCTGCTTCAGTAATTTCACGGCTTTCATTGCTTTGATCAATTTTCCCGAGCTTCCTGGTCTCCATCCTCAGAATAAGTGTTCAGATCCGTCATCAGCAATGATAAAAATGACTCTCTCTCGGTAATTCAGAATAGCTCCATAACGGTTGAGCCAATCGTCTCCGAGAATTAAATCGTCACCGTAGATGTCAACCACAATAAGGTTCGATATCCAATCTCTCCCTCCTATAGTTACTGGAAAATCTATAGCCTCTAGGGTTCCCACGATTCTCTCTCCACTCGGCAAACCCACAACATATGGTTCACAATCAAATAAGCACGAGATTTTCAAAGGATTTACACAGTTCAATGATACAAAAGAATGTGTAGCTCCGGAATCGAATAAAACACTAACTGGTTGCAAAAGGATCTGAATTGTACCTGATGCAATGCAGCGGTTCCCGATCATCGATTTCCTCATTTAAATGCAAAGCGCGGAGGAACGGACCCAAGACTGGATGTCTCTCTCTCCAACGCTGCTGAAATCCACTCTGCGTCTGGTTCACACTCGTCTCCTTCGAATCGAGCTGGAGTGCGAGTACCAAAAGATCGGGTCGCATTCCCATAAAATGTTGCGCGATGTCCTTCTGTCCCACACTCGAAGCAGTCACAGCAGCGAAACAATCACGTCGAACATGTCCCGCTTTGCCACGCTTATAACATTTCTTCCTGCTGAAAATAGTTGGTGCCCGGAACTTCTTTCCACCCCGAGAAGGATGCGGAGGTCTCTGGATGAATGAAAAGAGGATCGACCCCTGCGAGGCCCGCTACTCTTATTCTCCGTGAAGTTGCCGACACCTTGTTTCTTTGCTTCCGTCGATTTCTCTCTGCTGCCTCCTTCATATCATAGGCCAACGCCTTGTCACGATCTTGTCGCAAGGTGGTACATTCAAATCCGGACATATATTGCTGAATTTCCGGCTTCATTCGCATGACAAAATGAAAAATTCTTTCCGCCTCCGTCCTGACCAAGTGGCGCACATAAGTCAGATGGTGATTAAAGGACTTAATAACGACAGTCACAGATGCTTTTGAATTTTGTGGTGAGAAAAAATCCCGAACTCGGGCTTCTCTAACTGGGCGAGGACAATACTGCGCCTCCATCATCAATTTGAATTCCGTCTAGTCAACATTGTGCTCCTCCGGTCGAATGGCCTCCCACCAGTCGAAAGCCTCCCCTGTCAGAAGATACTGGGCGACCGGAACCTTCCTATTGTTGGGACAGTTAATCCCTGCAAAAATCTTTTCTAATTCCTTTAGCCAGTGATCCCAAGAAAGCGTCTCAGCGGAACCGTCAAATTTCGGAGGGTGCAATTTAATCACTTCGGTAAGCCATTTATCTCCTCGATTATCCACGTTATGCTGCTGTCCCATCGTCGTCTGCATGCGATCCACAACTTGAGCAAACTGGTTTATCTGGGCAACCACCTGCTGAAGCACTCCCGGCACGTTAGGATCTGCATTATTATTTGCCGATCCCTGCTGTCCCCCGGAATGGGAATCCGTTCGACTAGCGGTTATCTCTGGGGTAGATACCGACTCTTCTTGTCTCACATTTCAACGTCCGCGTCCACGACCGCGTCCGCATCCACGACCTCCTCTCAACATACTGTAAACATAAATACTCAATATCCAGGGCAAACTTTCTAAAAGTACATCCATCAATGTTCACAAAACATGAATAAAATAAAATGGTAGTATTTGAGATTTAGGAACTTACAACCACGGTCCACACGACGATGCTGGCTCAGTAGTGATGTTACGAACGACCAATAATCAAATAACGTAAACTGACCCAACTAACCCGACTGCCAAGATATCCATGAATCTTAGCTCCGATACCATATTCTGTAACACCCCGAGATATTCGGAATAATTATAGCGCCGTAAACCCTTTAGGTAAGGATTTACAAGGCTAATTTTAAAAAGAGTGTAAATATAAATCAATCGTACAACTGAAGTTCAAATACAGATTTGATTCAACCGACCAAATGAGTTAACTTATACAACCATATCGAAAGGACATTATTAAAACAGACGTACTCGAGTACTAAATAGACCAAGGAGACAAATCACAATAACAATAAACATCAACCACATCACTGAGCCATTTCATCGTCCCGTTTGCATCGTGGTTGCTTCCCCGCTCCTCGGCTACCTGAACATCAAAAAAATGTCCACCCCCGAAGGGGTTAGCAAAACAATGCTAGTACAAGTATCGTAATACATAAATCATCAATGCATCATAAAACATGCAAAACGGACATCCGCCACCGGAATCCAACGATACGAATCCTCACGATTCCATCAACACAGTACAGGGTAATCCAGCGATCCAGCGCCCTTGGTATAGATCCCCATGATGATCCCGTCGGACCAACGCATGGTGGAAAACCCGTCCAGCGATCCGGGCCTCAAAGATAGATCCCCATGATGATCCCGGACCAACGCATGGTGGACATTCGATCCAGCTTCAAAGATAGATCCTCATGATCCCCTCGGATCATTTATACCATAAATCAATCAACTATGCATACATATATGCATTTCAATATGTTCATCAATACGAACAAATAACAATGAATACCACGAGAAATTTCAGAAATACATCTCATATTCAACAACATGAACAAAACCACAAGCATGATCAAAGCTTCAATATAAATCGAACTCGACATATGATACTTGCCTCGAAAATGGCAAGAATGGAATACTTCAATGATTTCAATACACTTGAAGGCCGCCTCCTTCGATCAACGTAACAAGCTCGAACCTTAACAAAAGGAATGATATACAAATCATCTCAAGTCGAACGATGGCCTAACAATTCGGTCTACGGCCCAAAAGCTCAATTTAAACAATTTCGCTCGATCGAAGCGTGCGCTACGTACTCTACGTAACGTGCGCTAAGCCTGCCTGTTAGCATATGCTATCATATAAGACTAGCGTGCGCTAGCCACGGACTGATAGTTTGACTCGGCTGGTCTCATAACGTACGTTACGTACGTATCGTGCGTTAACTGAACCCCGATAGCGCACGTTAACTCACATATGTTAGCGTGCGCTAATCTTGCATGGCAGAATACTGCTAACGGAAAACTGGGTTCAATGGTGGTGAATTCATGAATTCTATGGTGATAATACAAGTTATCCCCGGGCATATCATGCTAATAAGGTTTGTGGAAGTTCTATGATGATGAGATACAAATATACGGATAATCATCTCAACATCATAATTCATCTTAGATCTTCGAGAAATATTCTAAGTTCCGTTCGTCCTACATTCCGAAACGCATGATTCCAAAGTATAAAACGTAACAACTGGGTAATATCCGGTTACTGATCATAAATCGATTTGAAAATGCTAAGGAGTCCAAATACTAAGATGGTTCAAAGGTTCAAACGATATATAGTGTCGATACGTCAAAAGTATCCTTCTAACATGTGATGACCGATTATAAACGAAATACTGGCTATCAAAACATGATCAACGTCAATACTAACATCGGTGAAAAATCACCTACCTCAAGGTAGTGAAGAACACGGAGGAAATCGAAGCAATCCAACACCGAAATCTTGAACACCAATCTCCAACGATATACGATCTTCAATCACGAGCTAGGAGGTTGATATGAAGTGTTTAGGATGAAGGAAGTTATGTTCTAAGTGTAAGAATTCGGGTAATGGGAGAAGAAAGAACTGAAATCACGAATAGGATCTTTGTCTATTTATAATAAATGGCTATTAGCGCGCGCTAGACCTCGCCAGTAGCGTGCGCTAACGGCTCACTGACTTAACTGTATTCAGCACTTAGCGTGCGCTACGCATATACCTGTAGCGTGCGCTAAGGCGTTGACTTGGCTTTTCCCGAAAGCCGTCCAGGTTCATCCCGACACGATCCGACAGGGGTCCACCGGCCAGATCTCACCTACCGCACGTCTCAATCAAATTGACCACACATAGCGTGCGCTAATAATCCTTTGTAGCGTGCGCTATTGAGTCTATGTTAGCGTACGCTACACATAGCCGATAGCGTGCGCTACATGCGCAGAATTACAATTTGTAAATCACATACATGAAATCATACGCTCGACAACATCAGGTTATGAAATACGGAGAATAATACTCAGATCAAGTACAACGATTACAATATCACAAGTTCCAAATACAAGTCAGAAATCTCGGGTATTACAATATACACCTCATATATCATCAAGAAGTATAACCATAACCATCATCATACAAGGAAGACATCAACAACAATCATCAAAATCCGAAATAGAAGAGAGGGATTACCCAACTTACCTCTTGAAGATGAATAATACCATCAAACACTTCAAGAATCATTAACATCTTCATATCCAAGCCTCAAATCCATGCTCCCAATCTTATAACCAAGTTAAATGTGTCTAGAAACACACTTAGAAGTGAAGAAGGACGGATATGGAGAGGAACATCTCTTTGGTTCGTGAGCAAATGAAAGTCCACACTTCATTTTATAAACTACATTGTTCATTACGTACGTTATCACTCAACGTTAACGTACGTAATGCTCTCTAGCATACGCTACACATCCAACATAGCTTACGTAACATCATTCCAGAACTCACTGACCTGTTTTGTTCACTTGCTTACATATGTAATCCTTTCCCCCTAGTGTACGTAATATAGTCGTTGACTTGCTACAGTAACTTACCCTCTTAACGTACGTAATACACCCTGCATAGCGTAAGTAATGCTCGAGTTTGACTTGCCTGTCCAGATCTGCACTGAAAGCTGCCGACACTAGGCCCCACCTGCTGACCATAGCTCGGTCCTGTCCGATTCCCTTTGTTACGTACGTAATGCCTTGCGCATAATGTACGTAAAGCATGTAATTTATCGTACGTAAGTCTTTAATGCTAGCGTACGTAATGGTCTTCCATACTTGGCCAAATCCAACTGTTCTCGTCCGTCTCGACATACTGGATATGAACATACGGCATACTGAATACATATACTCATTCCGATATCATTCTTATACGATACATCTGATGCACGACATCCTCAAATACAACTATCGACCAAGTACGACAATTGTACAAATACCCATACAGTATATCCGACATCCAAAAACACATCAAGCATGTAATATCCTAGAACTAAAATAACCTCGATAGACATACTGGCACGACTATCACAGTTCCCAAAATTATCCACCCATACTGTGTCGGTCCTACTCTGTACAGTACAACTCGGATAAAATAATGCGAAGAATCATAGCGAAATTCTAGGATATTACATTATCTATGGTTTGAGTTGTTACTGTTTCTCTGTTTGATCCAGTTCGACCAAATTAATACCTTCAAGATGTCCATTGAAATTTCAACGTGGGGGATTTTGGGTGTTCTTCGATTATTTTCCCTCGTATAATTAGTGATCGAGTATTGATATGATATTAGGATCGAATTCCTTGCAAAGGACTTGAGTTGAAACCCTTTCATTCGTCGTTTTTTCATATTCTAGCAACAAGGCAAGTATTTAATCATATGTAATGTAATTTGTGCATTTATGATTGGTGGATTGTGAACATGAGTGGGAAAGATTGTATTGTTCACCCATAGACCCCCGATAGGGTGTATGAGTATCCGTACCTTGAGGGGCGGATCACAAACGTGAGATTATCCGCCTAGGGATGTCCGATGGGGCGTATAGGGTTTCGTACCTTGAGGGGCAGAACACGGATACATTGAATGATTATATTCTTGTAGTAGTAATTCCAGTACTGACCCCTTAAATGGGGAAAATGCCTTTCATGCATTTCAGGTGACGCCCAGATTGAGAAGTTGGCATGGGAAGTGCATGGGACTGATGGACAGCATGTATGTTAGGCTCTCAATTAAATAGTAGATGATCTTATCAATCTACTCTTGGACTTATAATTTTATTCATTGTGTATCGTTTTACTTGATGGTGAAAGTCCCGTGTGTGGGCATGAGAGTTATTGGAAATTTACAAATACATTGAATTTAAAATGTTTTGACCAAGGCCACGGCCTAACTGGTCATTTCCTGTGCCATTAAAATGGAATTGTGTCATTTTAGTTTAATTAATGATAGCCTGGTAGACCTTTGTGGAAGGTTATACGGCTTCTAACAACCCTAGTGAAGTCGGGGTGTTGGTATACCTAGCATATGTTAAAGGTAGATCGGATCATGTGTGACAACTGCAGAAATTTTGCTTTGGACCGAGTAGGGCCTGGTACTTCTGGCGCATGCAACCAGGAAAGTCAATGCATTTTACGTCGCTAACTATAAGATCTAATATACGTTAGCCACTGTCCATTACGACCATAACTTGTTGTGTAGCGTACGAAAAGTGACCCCACTAAGATAATAGCCACTGAAATTGCCTAGCATACGCTACAATGAAGTCTTAACATACGTTAATCACCTTAACTTACGTGACTTTTCGTAAGTAGCATCATTAGTGATTATCCAGTTTATAATAATAGGCTGAGCCTTTCATTTCCTCAAGAGACATCTCCACTAACCCTTAGAAATCTTCCTTGGAGTTTAGAAAGCCCATTCTTGAGCTTTCTAAGAGCTAAGAGATTGAAGAGGAGTTGGTTGTACTCAATCATTAGAGTGTTTGATGGTTTTGGAAGTCATTCTTCATCTGGAAACCATCATTAAGGTAACACAACTGATCTTTCTTCCTCATGTTGATATTATAGACAATTTTATCATGTTTCCAGTGGGATTGGATGATCATATTGAAGTTAGGCTCATAATAGTTGGATTTTAGAAGTGTTCTTGGTGTAAATCAACATATAGTGATGACTATGTCATTTAGAAGGATTTAATGATGAGAAGAGTATGTTGTAATGATAAGTATGAACTTGGTGATGATGTAGAAAGTTTCTTTTGCAGTTTAATTCATGGTAGTAAAGAGATACTTGAAACTATTATCATGAATAAAGAATTAATGAACTCCTCTTATGTTAAAACTTAGAAATGGATATCTTATGACATGTATAATCGGATTGTTACCTGAAGAAACCATATTGTTGGTGATTATACATTTCCATATGAGTAGTAATCTTGAAATATAAATGTTGGAATCCTTGAACACATTAATCTCGAATATGTGATATCTACCGAGTATCAATCCTTAAAATAATTCGGATGAATATAAAATTAGGATTGTAATTAAGTCTCGGGAGATTGATGAACATGAGAGGATAAGTTTTTATGAGACTGGGAACCGTATTAATCAAATTAACATTGATATCGAAGTAATAATCGAGTAGAGATGATGATTTCATATCCTCAATTCCAAAATTTTGTAAATTGAGAGATATGTCACCTTACTTTATTAAGGTTGACTACTATCGTGAGACGATTGAATAGGGGCAGACCGTCGGGGTCATCATCATTTCCGATTAAAGCAAGTATTTCTAATACTTGTATTTTAATTCATGTACATATTTGAAATATGTTATGAAAATGTTCACGTGAAATATTATGATTAAGATTATGTTGATTATTGTGTTAAAATTGTGTTTGAGAATTAAATCCAAGTAGGAAAGACCCTTCGAGATCTCTAGTGTTCCATAAAGACTAGAGTGCAGCGGACAATTGATTTAATAATGAGATATGGGATATGGGATATGAGACTTGAGAATTGAGATAAGAAAAATTGAGAATTATAATCCAACTAGGAAGGGCCAATCGAGGTCTCTAGTATTTCATAGAGGCTTGAGTGCAGCGGACACTGGATTATTGATGTGTTTTGTGATTATATCTTTATTTCAGATTGTGTTTCGAGTTATGTTATGAACTGAGTTGTAGCATTATATTCTTGTACTTGCACTAACTATTCCAAGCTAACCTTACTGGGGTGTACGTCTTTCATACGTGCATATACATGTACTGTTGGGGAGCCATCTCAGGGATGCTACAGAAGTGGTGGTAGTCGAGCATGATACTATCCTACAAAGTGGTCATCTGAGTTTTCATGCATGAAGTGTCTGTTGTACCTATATATTTGGTACTTGAATATTTGGTTGTATAATAAATGAAATTGGTATAATTTTTTACTTTCCTTGTTGTTTGAATCCTTCTTCCCAAACCCGACTATGGTGAACGGGTCTGTATTCGGTTGAATATCTCATTTGGAGTTATGTCATTTGGTCATTTATCATTTCGGTTAAGATTGTGTTATGTATTTAGCATGGTAAACCCTAGGGCGGAATTTACGGGAATGTAATTATCCCTAAGGGTTTGGGGGCTATTAGAACACTATGGGTGCTTAAAATTGCAAGTACGTTCAACCTTTATTGAGAGTTTGTTGGTTTGATTGCAGTGGATATATCCAGATTAGTTAGTTATTGTTAGTTATCATTTTAGTATAGAATTTAAGGACTTTTTATATTTATAACTCGACTTCCACTATTTTTATTGACATACCACACTCTTATGTGGAATATGGAAGCCATAGTTTGATCGACTTCGTAGTGGTGATCAAATTTTTTATGAAGTTTAAAAGCTCACAAACCATAGAGTTTGCAGTCTATTATTCTTTATAAAGTGGTGTCTAAACCAACCATCTAATGTCCAACCTTATTATAACTTGATATATGCATGTGTTAGTGCAAATCGAGATTACTGAGGTCTTGTGTATCGAATACAACTAACTCTGTATGTTTTGGCAAAATACTTATGATCTCATCTGCCACTAACCACATAGGACATTCACCAGTTCACTTTTAGGAGAAAGAATCTAGTCTTGATATTCGATAAAGACTGCTATTTGCCATCAAGTTTCACTTGGAGTGTGTCCCCACTGACAGACGATTGGGTCGAACTACTATAGTGATAATATCACAAGTATATATCCTACTGAATCCTCACGTCAAAATTTCAAGTATATCTATCACAACATTTCTATTCATATTACTATCACAGTCTAAAATCAATGTGACTAAGTCGATGCGAGTCGTGTCTATGTATACTAATCACATTAGCATACCTATAACATGTGATCGCACTAACACTTAGCAAAGACAGACGCTCTACACGTCAAAACATGTTATACAAGTCTTGGCTAAACTTAATGCACATTTAAGTTGTATCGATTGAGGACAATTAAGCATTTGAGCCCTAAAGGCTTCTAGTGCTAATATCCTTATCCATAGAAATGGAGTGTTTGGTCTCAAATGTAAGGACTATATTTCTATATACTAAATCATGAAGCCAATAATATAGAAATAAAAAATGCATTCTCATAAATATCTCTCATGTTCGTAATGACAATATAATGTTATTACGCTCTCATCCTTTCAGTTGTATTCAAGGGCATATTCGTAACAACTGCTCCTCTGGGTATCCCAATCTTTTCGTATATGTCCAAAGGAAGAATTTGTTCCTTTTAAGGAACAATTTTCTTTAGCCGAGTCTGCTCTCCTAATAGCGGACTTGATGACAACATGAGTGATCAAGAACACTCCTATCGGACTTCTTGATCCAACTGGCCCGAATAAACCATTTGAGTTGCCACATCAACATGAGAGAATAAATGCTTTGGTATATCAAACTGTTTTCATTGACGATGTTGCCCGAGATCTGAACTTAGTAAAGAGAGAGCTAGATAATATCTGGAACACTGTCCAACTAGAAATCACCAACATGCGACAGACTTCATCGAATATCATTGACTCCTTTAAGGTTGTCCTGTCGGCAATCAAACTTGCCATGCACCAACTCAACAACCAAAAAGTTTTCATTAAAAAAGAACAAGAGAAAGTTATAGTCGTTGAAGCTAAAATTATTCAGGCTCTTCAGTTCACCCTTGATAAGCTGACTGGGCATGTTGCTAAGATTGTAAATCTATCTACAGCTTTCAGCGAAATTGCCAAGGAGTTTAAGCAAAAGAATGAAGTTATGGATGTCGTCGCTGCCAATATCCAAGAGATCCTGTCACTTCCCTTGATAATGCAAAAAATGAGGAAGAGGCAAGAGAGAATATGAAATGATGGTGAGATAATAAGGAAACTGAACTTGGCAGCATACTGTGAGCGCCATCAATCGGCTAGCCAGTCCAGTATAGGGATCATATTATAGTGCATACAGGGTCGGTTGATCTAACAGGCCTGAATACCCCAATCCCAACTAGAGGAACATGACCAGAGCCCATGCAGAGCTCAAGTTGTATACTAACAGACAGCCGACAACTTCTTAAATCAATACCTTTAAGCAGACTGACCTTAATAGATACTTCTGCAAATTGGTGAATGAGAGACTACCTCGATGAATCTACAAAGCATTTCTCTCGGGTCATTGCCGAAGGAAAGCTCCCTGCTCAAATCTGGATGAAAGGAAGGTATATAATGGGAGACTACCTAACCCATCTAGAGGACTGGATGGTGGGGTGCGACAAAACCCCCGAAGGAAGAAATTACTACAGCATCGCCTGGATGATCAGCTCATCAACTTGTAGGACACTCAGTACGATTCTAGGATGAGAAAATCTTATAGGCATTCAAGCCGACAGCAGTATCGAAACTAATTGACTATCTTATGATATTGCTGTGACTTAACCCTATTTTTTACTTTTATCTTTTATTTTATTTTCCAAAATGATGTAACTATACTTCAACGTATTACCAATAAAAATTTATATTTTTGTCTTCAAAAGATTACAGCCCATAATTTATTGAGACATATTTTACAAACTTGCATGTGCACACTTCATTATTTAAGCTGCAAGCTATAAGATCACTATAAGATTATACCTACGATCCGAACATAGATTAAGTTCTAAAACATAGAATGGTAAGTTGTACTCTTGCGATTCCAGAACATGCATGCAAGCTGTGCATTTCTAGTTTAAGTTAGAATATTTTGGTTTATAGGAGATACAGGTTTTGGTATTATTAAAATGGGGCTAATTATTGAATATTCCCTAAGATTTTGAAGTACGAACCTACAACATTGGACTCGAAGACACCACAAATTGGTAAATACGGAGATACAAGAAGTATGTTGATGGCTCTACACAAGGAAGATAATGAATTACTTCCACCAACAAGTGTTCTAAGAGTTTACCGTATGACTGAAGGAATGCTTTATTCCTAGAGTATTCCTGATTTGAATGCATTTAATGGCTTGGGTCCATCTAGTGCATCTCCTGTCGGATGCACTACACGTGGCGTGAATGGACGCTGCAGATCGATGTTCCATCTAGTAAATCAATCTGCACCGTCCATGCACGCATTACAAGAAAAACTGCATCAGACAACGGTTTTTGCCCGTTGTCTAACTCCCTATTTTCCCGTTGTCTATTGAGACGCCGTCTCTTACCTGTACGCATAACGCATGTAACTGTTGTGTGAAAGAGTGAGAGACAACGACTTCATCTCTAGACACCGTTGTGTAATAGCCAGAAACAACAACACTCCACTTAGAAACTATTGTTGTTTGGGATACTACACAATAGTTTTAGAACAATACACACTTGTCACAAAGGAAATTACACAACATTTTTGTAGAAGTTGTCCATTGTCTGTTTGCTTATAACTCAAGTGTTGTTCATTTAAAACATGTTGTTAGAATTTATCATACACAATTGTATTTTATTTTGAATATGTTGTTAAGATTCCATAAACACAATGGTTACTTAAAATTACCTAATTGCCTAATGACAGATCAGACAATGATTTTATTTGCATTAAAGCTACTCATTTAGATAATTGTATTTTATTTTTATTTTTTTTCATGCTGCACCTATTTCAAATTATATGAATTATAACCAAGAAATCAAATAAATAAAAATTAATATGAACTAAAAAAAATATTTCATTCAACAATAACAATCACCATTCATTTATTACAACAATAATAATTGACATTAAAAAAATAAAAATAAATCCTATCAGTAGAGCCCTCGTTCCTTTGTTTCTTTCTTCAATCTCTTTAACTTAGCCCGCCTTATAGCTTTGGTCAACTTCAGCACACCTTTATCTTCAGTATTGCCTTCATTTCTGCTTGTAGCTTCATCTTCATTTTCTGCAGCGGCAGATTCTTTCGGCACCTTTGAGGCTACAGAAAAGCTGCATGATCAACAAGTAATTTGGAGTTTATTAAAGGGCCACAAAAAAAACTGAAATAGAAACGATACCAGTCTGCATGCAACATGATGCTATCGTGGTAGTGAACTCCCAATAATATAAAGGCATACTCCCTCCGTCACACATAAGAATGCATTATTGGGAAATATCAGCCTAATGTGCAACGACATCAGAAGATAGGCAATGAAACTACAAAATTATCATCTCCATATTAGGCAACTCTCAACCAAAAGAAAACACACAAGTAACCTTCCATGCAAGATAATACAGCCAGCCTTCGAAATCAGCTTCATCCCAAAGACAGACAAGATCTGGAAGGTCAGCATGACCTCTTGAAAAATTTTAGCTACTTGGATTAAACAATGATAACGAGATGGAGAAAAATGAAACCCTATGGAGGGTAATCGCATAGCAAGCCTTGTTGAAGGGAATGAGGCAACTGGTGATCTAATCTGAAAAGCCAAAACGAACATGTGAAAATTTGACTGGCTGGCTTTAATAGACACCTGAATAGAACTCTGAAAATCCAAAACATAGGTGGATGGTTATCACCTGTTAAAGCTTTAGAAATACTTCACATCTGTCAATACTTCTTCTCCCTTGGACAGAAAAAGAACCATTCTAGATCCTTACTTCTCAAGCAAGATTTATTTGCAGTTAACACGAGAAAAATGAGAAAATCATACCAGGAAAATAAATGTAAACACCAAGTACATATGAGGACTATACCGATGCAACTATCAGAACTTACATGCATCTTAAATGAAATGCCAATCAAATAAGAACCAGATTAGACTTGGAACTTCTAAAGTAAGAGTGCTTTAATATGATGATCAACATATATTAAACATAGAACAATGGTAGTTGACAGCCTCAAATGTCAGGAAAACGAAAATGCAGAATAAACAAGAAAATTATAATATACAAACATCGGTATAGTCCTCATAAGTATCAGAACATACATGCATCATACCAATTTTTTTTTATTTTTTTATTTTATATTCACAAAAGAAAAAACATCACAAAAAACAAACATCATTATAAATATACAATATCCCGAATAAATCAAGAGCCAAAACAAATAGACGGTATTTTTACAATAATCCTCTTTTAGACTCACTTTTCCAAAACCTATTAGTGGATGCAGCAACAAGAAAAACCAAACAATAACCAAACACGAAAAACCAAATAATTCAGTATCAGTCTTGAATTGTAAAAAAAAATGAAGGGCTCAGACAACAACCGAAGTTGATTTATTAGCTCTCAGACAATCATCAGAGCCTTCACCGGAGAGAACCATTTCAACTCCTAGAGATTTGATTTTTCGAGACATAAGAAACATCGGTGTACTGGCCCTGATAGTACATCATATGTCTCAGTATGATAGATGACCTCCTCTAATGCATCAACTCCTTCCTGATTTAGCAAACAAAATAATGAAAATGAAAGTTACTTCAATCTGATATAAGAGAGAGGTCTGACAGGCTACTTCATCTATTTGTAAGGAAACAAATTTACTTGCACTGAGAAATGGAACTCATGGTGATGAGTACCAAGATAGTGTGCCACTTCTCTGGCAGCTCTCAAATCTGGAGAACCGTGTTAGGAGGACAAACCGAATAATAGGACTATTATTAACTATCGGAATATGATATATACTGAAGTTCTACAACAAAATCGACAGACTACAGTAGGCTTTAAGCATAACATAGTAGTTGCCAAGATTGTGCAGATCAAATAACAGTGCTGACTGAAGCAAAAAGAGAACATATTTACAAAAATATAGACACATATTAACAAGTTGTAATCTAAAAGCAGATAATACCTACAAATTGAAGCGTAACTCGAAGCCTGAATTCAAATCAAAGAAGCTAACTCAGGGCTAAATTTTGAACTCAAATCAGGCCTGAAATTAAAACCAATTAAACATGAGATTTCATTTAAACAAATTTTGAACAATCCTGAAGCCATATTTATATAACCTTAGTCGGTTCTAAGCCCGAAATCAACAATCAAAACCCACCCGAATCAGAACCAAAATCTAATTTTGAAAGTTCATTCGGCTACAATCCGACTGCTACCTGAATTCGCGTGAGTGAACCACCAATCGATCGAGCCTCCACTCGTCGCCGTACTGATCGGCTGCTCCATCCGAAGCCGCTCGAACCCCACAGACGAAAGCTTGAGCCGCCATTGCCGCACGCAGATGGTTGCGCTCCGGCGTAGGTGTGTGTGTGTGTGTGCGTGCGCGTGTGTGTGGCAGATTAGTAGAGAGAGTTGATCGATCGTTCGATGAGAGGTGCGAATGAGATTGCGAGACTACTGATTAATTAGGGCAAGGGTTTCAATTGAGTCCCCATATTTCAAACCATATGGATGTTAACATACGGATGTCAACATATATCTAATTGAGTGATGTTCCCAAATTTTTAAAAAATAAAAAATTAATTCGGCTTGAGATCTTAGCAAACCACTAGTATTGACTAGTGCTAGTAACTAGTGCTTTTCACGGATTATTGTTTCTATTTTTGTAAATTTATTTATCGACGATCCAACCGTACGGATGTCAATATATATCTAATTGATTGATGTTCCCAAATTTTCAAAAAATTAAAAATTAATTTGTCTTGAGATCTTAGCAAACCACTAGTAAATTGACTAGTGCTAGTAACTAGTGCTTTTCACGGATTATTGTTTTTATTTTTATAAAAATATTTATCGACGATCCAACCGTACGGATGTCAACATATATCTAATTGGGTGATGTTCCCAAATTTCTAAAAAATAAAAAAATAATTTGGATTGAGATCTTAGCAAACCACTACTAAATTGACTAGTAACTAGTGCTTTTCACGGATTATTGTTTTATTTTTTCAAAAATATTTATCGACGATCCAGCCGTACGGATGTCAACATATATCTAATTGAGTGATATTCCCAAATCTCCAAAAAATAAAAATTAATTTGGTTTGAGATCTTACCAAATCACTACCAAATTGACTAGTCTAGTAACTAGTGCTTTGTCTTGGATTATTATTTCTATTTTTTTAAAAAATATTTATCGACGATCCAACCGTACGGATGTTAAAATATATCTAATTTAGTGATGTTCCCAAATTTTTAAAAAATAGAAAATTAATTTGGTTTGAGATGTTAACAAACCACTACTAAATTGACTAGTAATAACTAATGATGTGTCATGAATTATTGTTTCTATTTTTTCAAAAATATTTATCGACGATCCAACCGGACGGATGTCAAGATATATCTAACTGAGTGATATTCCCAAATTCTCAAAAAATAAAAAATTAATTTGTCTTGAGATCTTAGCAAACCACTAGTAAATTGACTAGCTAGTAACTCGTGTTTTTCACGGATTATTGTTTCTATTTTTGTAAAATATTTATCGACGATCCAACCGTACGGATGTCAATATATATATAATTGAGTGATGTTCGCAAATTTTCAAAAAATAAAAAATTAATTTGGCTTGAGATGTTTGCAAACCACTACTAAATTGACTAGCTAGTAACTAGTGCTTTTCACGGATTATTGTTTCTATTTTTGTAAAATATTTATCGACGATCTAACCGTACGGATGTCAACATATATCTAATTGAGTGATGTTCCCAAATTTCCAAAAAATAAAAAATTAATTTGGTTTGAGATCTTAGCAAACCACTACTAAATTGACTAGTAACTAGTACTTTTCACGGATTATTGTTTCTATTTTTGTAAAATTATTTATCGACGATCCAATCGTACGGATATAAACATATATCTAACTAAGTAATGTTCCCAAATTTTTAAAAAATTAAAAATTAATTTGGCTTGAGATCTTAGCAATATACTAGTAAATTGAGTAGTGCTAGTAACTAGTGCTTTTCAAAAATTATTGTTTATATTTTTAAAAAATTATTATCGACGATCCAACCTCAAGGATGTCAACATATATCTAATTGAGTGATGTTCCCAAATTTCCAAAAAAATAAAAAATTAATTTGGTTTGAGATCTTAGCAAACCACTACTAAATTGACTAGTAACTAGTGATTTTCACGGATTAGTGTTTCTATTTTTTCAAAATTATTTATCGACGATCCAACTGTACGGATGTCAACATATATCTAACTGAGTGATGTTCCCAAATTTCCAAAAAATAAAAAATTAATTAGGTTTGAGATCTTAGCAAACCACTACTAAATTGACTAGTAACTAGTGCTTTTCACGGATTATTATTTTTGTTTTTTCAAAAATATTTATCGACGATCCAACCATACGGATGTCAACATATATCTAATTGAGTGATGTTCCCAAATTTCCAAAAAAAATAAAAAATTAATTTGGTTTGATATCTTAGCAAACCACTAATAAATTGACTAGTAACTAGTGCTTTTCACGGATTATTGTTTCTATTTTTTCAAAAATATTTATCGACGATCCAACCATACGGATGTCAACATATATCTAATTGAGTGATGTTCCTAAATTTTCAAAAAATAAAAAATTAATTTGGTTTGAGATCTTAGCAAATCACTACCAAATTGACTAGTTCTAGTAACTAGTGCTTTGTCTTGGATTATTGTTTCTATTTTTTTAAAAAATATTTATCGATGATCCAACCGTACGGATGTTAAAATATATCAAATTTAGTGATGTTCCCAAATTTTGAAAAAATAGAAAATTAATTTGGTTTTGAGATCATAGCAAACCACTACTAAATTGACTAGTAATAACTAATGATGTGTCGTGGATTATTGTTTCTATTTTTTCAAAAATATTTATCGACGATCCAACCGGACGGATGTCAACATATATCTAACTGAGTGATGTTCCCAAATTTTTAAAAATAAAAAATTAATTTGGCTTGAGATCTTAGCAAACCACTAGTAAATTGACTAGCTAGTAACTCGTGCTTTTTATGGATTATTGTTTCTATTTTTGTAAAATATTTATCGACGATCCAACGATACGGATGTCAACATATATCTAATTGAGTGATGTTCGCAAATTTTCAAAAAATAAAAAATTAATTTGGCTTGAGATCTTAGCAAACCACTACTAAACTGACTAGCTAGTAACTAGTGTTTTTCACGGATTATTATTTCTATTTTTGTAAAATATTTATCGACGATCCAACCATACGGATGTCAACATATATCTAATTGAGTGATGTTCCCAAATTTCCAAAAAATAAAAAATTAATTTGGTTTGAGATCTTAGCAAACCACTACTAAATTGACTAGTAACTAGTGATTTTCACGAATTATTGTTTATATTTTTGTAAAATTATTTTCGACGATCCAACCATACGGATGTCAACATATATCTAATTGAGTGATGTTCCCAAATTTTCAAAAAATAAAAAATTAATTTGGCTTGAGATCTTAGCAAACTATTACTAAATTGACTAGCTAGTAACTAGTGCTTTTTACGGATTATTGTTTCTATTTTTGTAAAATATTTATCGACGATCCAACCATACGGATGTCAACATATATCTAATTCAGTGATGTTCCCAAATTTCTAAAAAATAAAAAATTAATTTGGTTTGAGATCTTAGCAAACCACTACTAAATTGACTAGTAACTAGTGATTTTCACAGATTATTATTTCTATTTTTTTAAAATATTTATCGACGATCCAACCGTACAGATGTCAAGATATATCTAATTGAGTGATGTTCCCAAATTTTCAAAAAAGAAAAAAAATAATTTGGTTTGAGATTTTAGCAAACTACTACGTGCTTTAGATAAAGTACGTGCTTTAGATAACGGTTTTAATATTCCGTTGTTTGAAGCATGATTAAATATAAAATATTAAAAAACACTTATCTGAGTCACACAACGGTTTTATGATATGTTGCTGAAATGTAATAAAACAAGCATAGTTAAAAACGCTTGTCTTATTTCAACAACGGTTTAACGTGGCATTGTCTTAAGCTAATTCCCACAATATATTTTTAAAACAGTTGTCTAATCCCTCAAGTTTTCACAACACCCCCGACAAAAAGTCTTGTCTGATTGGTTTTTCTGGACAACGGTTTTTAAACCGTTGTAATATACTTGGATTACACAATACTTTTTCGAGGATGAAAATAAACTGTTGTCTGTTAATTTCAGCCAACACTTTTTCAGCCGACTGTTGTCTAATTAGTGTTGTCTGGTTGCGTTTTTCCTGTAGTGACGCCACGTGTAGTGCATCCGGCAGGGGATGCACTACATCGTTGTCTGGAGTGAGAAACCACATCTATGACGGTTAAGGTTAGAGAATAGCATTTAATGCTGAGATCAGGGGGATAACTTTAATTCAAATTCCAGAAGTCGCCATTAAGCGTTGTCAATATTTCACCTTGTCGGAGCAGTATTCGGTATACGCGCTATTGTGCAGAAGCGTATTTAAATAAAGGTGCGGAAAATAAATCGACATAGGATTTATAGAAGTTCGGCCAAACGTGCATACGTCCTCTTTCGGTATCTTTTTCTATAGGCTAAAGATAAACCTCTGCACCTCTCTTCTATCGGTCGAGGGATCACCGTTACAAACTCGTCTTCTATCGGTCCGAGTAAACCGTGCAATCACTTGTCTTTATGTCGGTCCAAGTTAAACCATTTTCCTTTTCTATTGGACAATGAGTCAACCAATCTAGCTTTTTATGGGTACTAGATAGACCTCACTCGGATATAGATTGCGATTCTAACAATGCCGGATTCTTGATCCTAATAACACCGAATTCAATCTTATCCTTTCTTTTTCTTCTCTTGTATGATTCCGTGTATAACACTCAATCACGTATCAATATAAGCTCAAGTACAACAACTAGAATGAATACAATGATATCTCAAGTATGAATGATTTGCTCAAGGTTTTTGTGTGGTTTGATACCAAGTGGTTTGGTATTTATAGCCAATTTCTTCCAACTAGCCGTTACTGCTAGCCTTCTCTAGCGTGCGCTAATATTCTTCCGTAGCGTGCGCTATCGCTTGTTGCATATGTTAATATTCGTTATTTAGGTACGTTAACTGCTTGCAACTTCAGTCCAGTGGCTACTGCCTCTATCCGTTAGCGTGCGCTAATAACACGTCATTTCATGTGTCATATATCCGTTTGGATCATTTGACTTCTGACTTTTCCACCGAATCTCCCAACGGGTTGATTATCTTGAATTCAAACACTTTAGTGTGCGCTATTCCTCAATTGTAGCGTGCGCTATGATTTCGTCATTGCTTGCGTCATACTGTGTTTGAAAGTCTTCGCAACGGTCATGTACCACGATAGTGTGCGTTATCCTTCCCTTGTAGCGTGTGCTATCTTAATCAGTTAACTTTGTCTTCAGGTAACTTTGAACTCGTCTGATCTGCAGGCAGGTATCGTTAGCGTGCGCTAACCTTCATTACTAGCGTGCGCTAGCTTTACAGTTTGATCAGCTTTTTGGGTCTTCGACTCCTTCGTTGTTTTGTTTTGCTTCCTTGTTGATTTCCTTTGTTTAACAACTTAATCATCAAAACCTTATTAATGAATATCTGGAATAAAATATTCCAACAATCACCCCCTTTTTGATGATTACAAAACAACAACTTGAATTGGATAAAACCTGCAAAAATAAAATATATATATTTTTACAGATCAAAGTTTTCAACTTTGTCCGTTTTGTTAGTTTCTCCCATCTTTTCTTTTTCTTCTTTTCATTTTTCAACTTCTTCGTTTATTCTTTTCTCCCACTTTTTGATTCGTACGAATATTTATTTTTCTCTCCCTCTTTTTACTTTTTATTTTTCTCGTCATTCTTCCATGACGCTTTTTATCCTATTCATCCACTTTCTCCCCCTTTTTGTATTCAGCAAAAAATGTAAATCAAAGGATACCAATAGATGATAAAATATGATATGATAAAATATACATAAAAGGGTAAAACTCCCCCTGACAAAATTCTCCCCCTTTTTGAAAAAATATAATACTCCCCCTGAGTAAAATACCAATTTGATAAAAATTGTGGTTCCTTTAGGAATCCAAACTTTTTTAATTTTAATCGTCCGTCGTGGGCTTTTACAATTTGAAATGTGGTGGCCAATTTTTAAACATTTATCGCATCGGGGTATTTTCAAATTTAAGGACTCAGTTTTAAAATGAGGTTTGAATCCCAACCCCTGTTTATTCAAAGTAATTTTTTGAACTGAGAGCATTTGTTCAAATTTTTCGTTTCCACACGAAAATTTCTTCGTTAAATTTTTAAGCTCGGTTTGAACTTTCAAAAGATAATTCTTTAAAATATTTTCATTTTCATTGCATTTTGAATGATCGGTCACGACAATTTTTCCCTTTTTAAGAATTTTGGAAATTTCAATTTCCAATAATTAATTTTTAGATTGGAGGGACTTAATTTCGGATAAAGCATTTTGATAATCCGTATGCAATAATTCAAATGCTCCAAATAGTTCATCGTGAGAGGATGTACTTACTCGGCTTTCGACGTCGCTATCGTTGAATGAACTTCTTGCCATAAGTGCGAGGTTATTTTGATTGATGAAATCTTCGTCCTCGTCTTCATCACTCCACATGGCAATTACAACTTCCTTCTTTTGATTTGCTCGGCAATTCTTAGCGAAGTGGCCTGGTTTACCACAGACTCGACAGTTGTTGTCGAATTTTTTCATTCCGCCCGAGATGTCTTTCTTTCTCCGGTTTAATAAGTTTTGGAACTTATTAATATTCTTGGCATAATATGCCGATTCTTCGTCACTTTCGTCCACCGGAATTTCTTCTTTGTTTCTAGACATCTTAGCCCTCATGGCTATCGTTCTTTCCTTCGGCTTCGGCTTGGTGTTACGCGATTTTAGAACTATCTCATATAATTAGCAAACCAACAAGGGCGCTAAAATCAAGCATGTTGAGATCTCTAGATTCCATGATCGCTGTCACGGTGCCGTCCCATTCGCTAGGTAGTGATCGTCAGATTTTATTGACTTTCTCAATACTCGATATCGGTTTTCCGAACGAAGCAAGTCCATTAGTAATGACCGAAAATCGGTCGAGCATGTTGGTGATGGACTCGTCACCCTTCATCATGAATAACTCGTAGTTATGGAGAAGCATATTGATCTTCGTCTCCTTGACTTGAGTTGTTCCCTCGTGTGTGATTTCAAGAATTTTCCATATCTCTTTAGTACTTTCACACGATGAGATATGATTGACCTCTTCTGGATTTAAGGCACAATATAAAAGCTGAGTGGCCTTACAATTTAGATGGTCATTTTTCCAATCTTCGTCATTATATTCTTCGAAACTCTTAAGAGATCCGTCGGATTTAATTGGAACTTTCGGGCCAAGATAAATGATCTTCCAGATTTCTATATCATGGGTGTGAATGAAGATCGACATCTTTTTCTTCCACGTCACATAATTTGATCCATCAAAGAATGGTGGTCGGTTCAAGGCAAGACCTTCTACCGGGGCAAATTGGAACGCCATTTGGATTGACTTCTCCTTGGATGTTAAGCCGCTTATAGGAGGTACTGCTCCGATACCAATTGTTGGAGCAGTATTCGGTATACGCGCTATTGTGCGGAAGCATAATTAAATAAAGGTGCGGAAAATAAATCGACACATGATTTATAGAGGTTTGGCCAAACGTTCCTACATCCTCTCTCGATATCTTTTCTATAGGCTAAAGATAAACCTCTGCACTGCAATATCCGGAATTTCTACTATTGTTGTTTAACGTTGTATCCGACTTATGTTGTACAGTGTGGAATCTGTACAGTATGGATAAAATAAATGAAGGGCTGAGACATCTGTATTAGTATAATTGTCGTACTTGGTCGACTATTGTATTTAAGGATATACTGTGTTCTGTATACGTATTCGGTATATTGAGACGACGAGCAAGATCAAGGTAAATGGCTAAGCATTAGGTTGTTATGTACGTTAAAGTATCATATGAGATATAGTTGGCTGATCAGAGAGGACCTTGTCAAGTGTAGCGTACGTTAAGCATAGGAGATTACGTACGCTAAGACAAAGACGTAACGTACGTTACGTAGAGTGCATAACGTACGTTACGTAGAGTGCATAACGTACGTTATGAAGAGAATTGGACAGAGGAATCAATACATGCCATGTGGAGCCCAGGTATCGGCTGGCATGCCAAAAGAGAAGTCAACTAGGTATTACGTATGCTATGCAGAGCATATTACGTACGTAATATGAGCATTTACTGTAGCAAGTCAACGTGTGTATTACGTACGTTATGGCCTATACATTACGTACGTAAGCGATCGAACGAAACAAGGCAGTGAGTTCTGGAATGATGTTACGTATGCTATGAAGGACCTGTAGCGTACGTAAGGGGGTATTACGTAGGTTAATATTGATTGGTAACGTACATAATGAGCGGTGCAGATTATAAATGGAAGTTCGGCCTTTCATTTCTTCATGAGAGAGATCGATGCTTTTCCTCCCAACTTCGTCCCTCTGCACACGAAAGTTATATTTAGCCTCTTCTAACTTGGTTATGAGATTGGAAACATGGAATTGAGGCTTGGATATGATGATATTGTTGATCCTTTATGTGTATGATGGTGTTGTTTATGTTCTTGAGGTATGTTGTTGAACTCTACACCTTGATTTCGGATTCTTGGTATTGTTATCCGTATTTGATTCATATGATGATGATTATAGTGGTGTTGATACGATTCTTAATGTTATGAGGAGTGTATATTGAAGAATATGATAATATATGACTTGGATTATGAGTTGGATGATTATCTACATATTAAAGGATATCGGATTATGTTGTTTTGATGATTATGAATACGGTTTCGAATCACTTGTTATTCTTGAAGAACTCCTGATAAATTTAACATAGTAAGACGATCGTATGCTGAATTATCGGTATTTTTAGATATGAAGATCGAATGTTCGTTAAGTCAAGATGATTGTAGTGGTAGAATTCGCATGTTCTTGATGAAATACGAATCATGATAACAATTTGAGATCCGGAAAGATTGTGATTGATCATCGAATATGATTTGCTTTACATTCATATCCATAATCGTATTGTGGTTGTGAATTCGTAATTATCTGAGTTGAATTATTCGGACTTGTGTTTAATCGAGATAATGTGAAATCGTTGGGTTTGTTGATCGATTATATGGATTGTTTATTATGATTATAAGATTTCGGTTCGTATTATGGACATGAGTTCTTTTGGAACATTTTGTTCCATACATGTATTTATAATGTTTTGATGATTAAAGTTGCTAAACAAAGCAAAACAACAACAAGGCGAAGCAAAGCATCAAAGAAAACGAAGTGCAAAAAGCTGGAATAATACATGTTTAACGTATGTAAGAGGGACATCTTAACGTACGTAATGGTGCTATGTTAACGTACGTAAAAAGGGAACGATAACGTACGTAACCGAGTGTTCAGAATTCAAAGGAGAAGAATGTTGGACGAGTCAGAGTAAAAAAGGCGGCAACGGACATATGACGTCAGCAATGACGTACACTTATCGTACGTAATGGGAGGTTGGCTAACGTACGTAAAGAAAAGAACGAAACCTAAATGCATACACATTAACGTACGTAACAATGGTGATATAACGTACGTAAAGAATCTTGCGTACGTAATGGACAGCAGATAGCGTACGTAATGGAGCTTCAGGGTGCTAACGGCTAGTAAGGCTTTGGAGCCTATAAATACCATTCCTATGGTATTGTTTGAATACAACAAATTCAAGCAAACATCTCATTGATCAGATATTCATATTGATATTATTGTTGTTGTAATATTGAGCTTATATTGTTAGTTTGAGTGTTTATACATTCAATATAATACACAAGAGGTAAAAGAAAAGATACGATTGGATTCGGTATTATTAGGATCAAGAATCCGGCATTATTAGAATCGCAATTGCTATCTTCGTGAGGTTTATCTAGTACCCATAGAAAGTTAGAGAGGTTGATTCCTTGTCCTATAGAAAAGGAAAACGGTTCAACTTGGACTGACACAAAGATAAGTATGAGTGGTTTATCACGGACCAATAGAAGACGTGATTGTAATGGTTATCCCTCGACCGATAGAAGAGAGGTGCAGAGTTTTTATCTTAAACCTATAGAAAAAGATACCTAGAGAGGACGTAGGCTCGTTTATAGCCGAACCTCTATAAATCCGTGTGTCGTTTAATTTCCTCACATTTAATTTATGCTCCCGCAACACGGCGCATATACCGTTTTTGATCCAACAATTGGTATCGGAGTGGTACCTCCAATACACGACTTAACATCCGAGGAGTCGGTCCAAATTACGTTCCAATTTGCTCCAGTCGAAGGCCTTGCTCTTAACCGACCACCATTTTTTGATGGCGCAAACTTCATGACTTGGAAGAAAAAGATGTCGATCTTCATTCGTGCCTATGATATAGAAATTTGGAAGATCATTTGTCTTGGCCCGAAAGCTCCAATCAAATCCGCCGAATCTCTCAAGAGTTTCGAAGAATATAATGATGAGGATTGGAAGAACGACCATCTAAATTGTAAGGCTACTCAACTCTTATATTGTGCCTTAAATCCGGAAGAGGTCAATCGTATCTCATCGTGTGAGACTGCTAAAGAAATATAGAAAATCCTTGAAATCACACACGAAGGGACAACTCAAGTCAAGGAGACGAAAATCAATGTGCTTCTCCATGACTACGAGTTATTCATGATGAAAGGTGACGTGTCCATCACCAATATGCTCGACCGATTTTCGGTCATCACAAATGGACTAGCTTCATTCAGAAAACCATTATCTAGTAGTGAAAAAGTCAAGAAAATTTTACGATCACTACCTAGCGAATGGGACGGCACCGTGACTGCGATCATGGCATCTAAATATCTCAATACGCTTAATTTTAGCACCCTCGTCGGTATGCTAATTAATTTTGAGATAGTGTTAAAATCACGAAGTGTCAAGCCAAAGCCGAAGGAACGTTCGATAGCCTTGAAGGCTAAGATTTCTAAGAAGGATGTAATCCCGGTTGAAGAAAGCGACGAAGAATCGGCATATTATGCCAAGAATATTAATAAGTTCCAAACCTTATTAAACCGGAGAAAGAAAGACGTCTCGAGCGAATCTAAGAAATTCGACAACTCTTGTCGATTATATGGAAAACCAGGCCACTTTGCGAAAAATTGTCGAGCAAAACCCAAGAAGGAGGTTCTCGTTGCAATATGGAGCGATGACGACGAAGATGGTGATTTTATCAATTAGAATAATCTCGCTCTCATGGCCCAAAGTTCATTCGACGATAGCGACGTCGAAAGCCGGGTAAGTACGTCATCTCAAGATGAGTTATTTGAAGCATTCAAGTTATTACATACCTGTAATGCCCGGATAAATGTTGTATTTACCTTGTACTCGACCTTGTATTATTTCGACTTCGCGACGTTATTAATCGTAGATTGGTTTCCCGTATTCGTGCCCTTATGTTTGTTGTTACCCAAAATATTATCCGGAGATAGTATTGCTGGAACGATCGAGTAACAAACAAAATGCGAGAACACTTCCGTGGGAAAATGGATAACACAAGATTTGCCGGGGTTGTTAGTCCCGGGCTTGAATGCTCTCGCGAGATGTTATTAATAAATATACTGTCGAGTACAAATATTAATGTTAGAATCTAATACAATGAGTGTAAAAGCTTCTAGTTATCTAGGCTTTAGAGCGCGTAGATTGCCGGAAGAACCAGATGGATGAATCTGTGAGTTCTTGCTTGGAATTTATGATGAATGTGTGTGAATGTCACTATGAATATGTTAGTGCTTGCCAAAAGAGCCTTTTGTTCTCTCTTTGGTGTGTATTTTTGCACTTAATTCGTGGTAGAATCCCTTTCTTTTGGCCGCAACAGTGAGTTCTCTATTTATAGGGGACTAAGTAGTTGGGATCCCTCGGGCGATCGCGGGCGATCGCCGTTTTCTATATTAAAATAAACGGCCGATCGTCCCGTCACGTGGGCCTGTTCCCTTGAGGTCCGAGGTTGCAGTTGGAGGCCAGCTGGGTGAACCAATGGGAAGGCAGCACGCGTCGCGAGTCGCTGTCCGAGGAGGGTCCACTTCGTACCTTTCGGCGGCCTTGTCGGTAGGTGCGGTAGGTGACAGGCTGGGGTCAATGATCCTTTTTGTTGGTATCCTATGAAGATCCGCGGGTGGGCCATCGTCCAAGATTCGGTCTTCGACGACTTTGACGGATGCTGGATCCCCACGTGGCATGAGACGATCGCCTCTGAACCGTTAGACAAAGACGATCGCCAGGTATCAAAAGACGATCGCTGGTTACCAAAAGACGATCGCTATATTATGCCGGACTTTAGGTGTTCGTCCGGAGTTTGGCTTCTATGGTTGACTTTTCAGGGAGGTCGCCGATCGCCTATCGTGGCGAGTTAATCGTCGCACAACAATTGCCCCCCAGCTCGCCTTGATGTTGAAAACACGGGGTGAGGTGGCACTGTTGGCGATCGCCGATGTTTAGACGACCAGCCGATCTGAATTCAAATATGGACGACCTTCTTTCGCGTCGAGATCGCGGGAAAAGAAGGCGGGCCTTTCACAAGCGGCCGACACGCGTCGTGCCGCTGGGGAATCCGACGGTTTGTCGGACACAGCCGGTGGCATGCCCTCGAAAAGACGCGTATGCGGGGATTCGAGGGCCGCATTTAATGCGTCCCCACGTGACGGTTCCGATTCGGTCCCGAGGTTTCTCCTTTTTGCACTTAGGCCCTCGTTCCCATCTATAAAAAGGGGGCTTCTTCTCCTTCACTTTTACGCACCCTTAGCATCCATAGCCGAATTTCGCAGAAATTTCGGAGCCTTTAGTGCCGATCTTCTTTTTTTTCTAGGTAAGATTAAATTTAACCTTCTCCTTATCTTTACTTTCCAATATGTCGGGAGGATCGAAAACCTTCGAGACCGGAAGTTCTTCCGCTGCCGCCGCGTTGCCTGAACGGGAGGAGGTTCCCGTTAGAGTGGATATGGAGACGGCAGCTGAAGCTATTCGAGCGGGGATTGCACCCGAAGAACTCGAAAAACTTTTCAACGAGGCCGAGGTGGCGAGGACGGCGGAGCAGGGGGGTTCGCCGGTGGATGAAGACGATCTGGTGCGGGAGGCCTGGGAAAGAGAGAGCAGATTCGGCCCCTCCTATGTGGCTTTTGCTCAGATGATGGAAACGATCGCTGGACCTTGCCCGGAATTCGATTTCGAGGCCTACTCCGCCGCTCACCCTTACAAACATGTGAATCGGACGGTCTTTCAGGCCGCCGTCCCGTCTCCGTGGACTCTCGGCCAGATCCGGAGTACGGCGACCAAGAATGACCTGAGCCGCTGGAGGGCCAAATATCACATCCCCTCAGACGTCTCCCTTCACGTGCCTTTGGAGAATGAGCGCGCCGACCAACCGCCCCAGGATATGGTCGCCGTCAACGAGATGATTATGGAGGCGGGTCTGCGATTCCCGTTGCCACTCGCCGTCTCCTATTTGCTGATCGCCTGGAATTTGGCGCCTCTTCAACTGACGCCGAATGCTTGGCTGCAGATCATCTGCACGTTGACCTTGTTCGGCGGTCACCGGTTATTTCGTCACCTTAGCGCGCTGGAGATGAATTATCTGTTTAAATTGGCTGCGCAGAAAGGGACGATCGGCGGTTATCATATCCAGGGCCGACTCGGGAGAGTGGTTCTTGGCGTGCCGAATAAGACCAAGGGCGACATGGCAAAATGGTGATGGGTCGGCGGGGCATGGCGATCGGCGTTGAGTGAAGGGCTGAATGAAGAGTTGGAGATTCCCACTATTTTCCGGGAGAGGAATCCGAGTAAGGATTTAAACTCTCCCTTTGATTGAGCTTGTCTTGGACTGATCTAATTTTGTTTTCTTTTTGCAGGACCTCTCGTACCAGCGACCAGCGACCTTCCGTTTGATTTCTTGATCGTTTGGGAGCGTATTCGTGCGTTGCCGAACTCCTTTATTAACGCTCGATCGCTTGGTATCGAAGCTCATCGGTTGGGGGCTCGTTTGTTTTGCTACCTCGTCACTTGAAAGTTCAAGGTATGAGGTTAAATGGTGTTTCCTTTCTTTGACGATCGTCTCCAAGATGTTGTTTTATTTTATCTAACTTGTTTGCACCTTTTCTTTGACAGAGGCTTACTTTCCCGAATCGCGAACCTCCGCGAGAGATAGCTATGTCGGACTTGGGAGTTCTTGGTCGCCTTAATTTGGGCAAGCGGTGAGTCGCGTTCCTGCGACGACGTCACAACCTGCCCCGGTGACGAGACCCGCTGAGGCGCCGGTCGCCAAGCCGGTGGTCGAGGGGGAGGAACAGCTCAAACGCCGCAAGAGGCGGAGGTCGGAGTCCCCGTCGATCTCTGAGGCGGACGTATCGATTCTTGAGCCTCCGGTCGCTGCGGCTCCTATCTCCGCCATCCCGATGATGGAGCGATCTGGCGCCAAGCCCTCGGTCACCGGACCCCGATCATCTGGCAGCTCGGCGAAGAAGATGGCGATCGCCGATGCGGAGACACCCCGGGGCAAGCCTTTTTTCGGACGCGACCCCGAGCTGGTCAATAGGTAAGAGTGGGTCAAACATTTTTCTGAGTTAGGCATTCCGAGCATGGTATGGGCTAACTCCTTGATTTCCTTGGTTTGCGCTGCAGGGTTCGCCTCGCCGACCCGGACGTCGCCCCCATGGTGCTGGATTTCCTGTCGAGCAAGGCTCCACAAGGTTCTGTCGAAGTCCCTGCTTACGTTCGCCAGGCAATCACTTCCCTGCCCAAGGCTTGGACGACCGACCTTGACGCGATCGCTCGTCGGCGATCTGGAGATGCCATGCAGGCGACCGTTGCCCTGGACGATGGCCGTCCAAGCTGCTCGGGATTTTGAGGGGCGACCCTCCACTGCTCATCTCCATCGCGAGCTCGAGACCGCCTTAACAGTAAATATCGAGGATGCGAACCGGATTGGTCGATGGAGAAAGAGTATGAGGAGACCGCCAAGCGGGCTAAGCGGACGTGGATCGATTGAAGCAGAGCCGAGTCGCTCCAAGGAAGGCTGCCGATCGATCTGTAATAAGGAGAAGGAGACTCGCGAAGCTCGAGGCTTCGCAGAGGAGGCGACCGGCCAAGGCTGCGGTGGATCGGCTCGGTGGTGAGCCGGAGGCGGCGAGAGAGCTCGAGAAGGCCGGGGGCGAGAATGTTGCCAAGGCGGCCGAATCGGCGGAGGTCGAGAAGACGGCGGCGGATCGAAAGGGCGGTGAAGGCGATCGAGGTCGATCCTACCTTAACGTCGGGCACGTCGGCGAAGTTCGCTTACTATTTGGCCTATGCCGACGCTGTCCGAGTTGCTAAAAGGCGTGGGTCGAGACCGGTCCTACGATGGAAAGCTTCAGATCCTATGTCTCCAAGCATCCTCTCGCATCCAGAATTCTCTCGCCGATCCTTGACTTGGTCGACCTCGGGATTGACTTGAGTTGGTATACCGGCAAACTCATTCATCCCGAGGCCGATGCCCAAGCCGATCCGCGACCCGAGGCGAAGACCGGAAAGCGGGGCTTTGAGAGGCTTTTGTTTTTCCTCTCAGAACTTGTACTTTTTGTTGTAATGCCTTGTGCCTTGAAATGTATGAAGCTTGTGTTTATGAATAAAATACTCCTTTTCTCATTCCGTAATGCATTATATGCGATCGCCTTTGACTATTTGTGTGCAATTTTTTCGAGTACGCGTATATTTGCTTTCGATTTTTGTTCGTCCGGCCGATTGTCTGAGTGTTGAAAGTATTGACATGTTTTGAATTGGAATTCTTACTTGTAATTTTCGTCGGACGATCTCGATCGCCCTGCATGTTTTTGAGCGAAGCCGATCAAATATGGTTTCTCTTTGTTCGATCGTATTTGAGAGTAGCTCGGCCTATCCCTGCCCCCTTGTTTTTGTTCACTTATTGTAAGTAAGGGAACAAAGACTAGTCTGTCTGGCGAGCTATCTTCATTTCGCCGATTCTGAAGAGTCATGTGTGGTTGCGGTGTTCGATGGACCGATCTCCCCAATCGTGTCTTCATGTGCGCGGGATATTTAGTACCCTGCGACTCACTTTTTGTGAGGGTCCTCCGTTAGGCTACGCCTGCCTTGTGTTAAAACGGAAGGCGGGCGATCTCGGTCTGGAGGAGTCCTTGCGCGGAGTGTTGTCGGCTTATTCGACACCACGTCCGCGGCTTGTCAGCTCTGCTTCCACCTCGGCCCGCCATGAAGGTGGCGATCCTCGACGGTGTACGTTGAGACGGGGGTAACGGCACGTCGCATTGTTCGGGTTCACCATGTTAGATGATGTACCTTGAGAACGTGCGATCGCGCCTACTGACTATTTTGGAGGGTCCTTCGGCTACGTCGACCTCGTATTTAAACGAAGGGCGGACGATCTTAGCCCAAAGGAACCTTGCATGGGCGAAGCTGTCGGTTCCATCGACCTCCGTGGACCATGGTCGCAATAATTTTACCTAGGATCGTCGTGATCGCGATCGTCGGTGATATGCGATGCCCGGTGGGGCGATCGCCATAAGATGGGATAACAAAAATCTCATTATATTCCTTGTACATCATTGAAATCGAATACAAATTTTTCACCGATAGTATTTTTCGGATGCACGGCGTTCAGGGGTATTGGTCCGAGTACCGTCAGGATGTTCCATTCGTAGGCTCCTTTAGTTAACCATCTGATACTCAAAGGTCCTTCCCATTTGGACCAAAGACGCTGTATGGGTTTGGATTTTCTTGAGGACGAGATCGCCCACTTGAAATCTTCTCTCTCTGACCTTTGAATTGAAGAACTTCTCGGCTCTCCTTTTGTGGATTGTGTTCTTCATTTCTGAGGTCAGCCGTCTTTCTTCAAGCATGTCTAGGTCGATTCGCCGAGCTACATCGTTGTCGGTCGTCATCTCTTGTTCGGTTCGATGGCTGAGGACGGCGATCTCCGAAGGATCACCGCTTCTGTTCCGAAGGTAAGGGCGAACGGGGTTTCGCCGGTTGAATTGCGGGTCGTCGTTCGGTAGGACCATAAAACGTCTAGGAGCTCGCTCGCCCATCTTCCTTGCCTGGATTCGAGTCGTGCTTTGATCGTGTGTTTGAGGATCTTATTCACTGCCTCTACCTGCCCGTTCGTCTGAGGGTGATAGGGCGCTGAGAATAACCTTTTGACTCCCCACTTTTCACAGAATTGCATGACTTCTAAGCCGTCGAACTGTTTCCCGTTGTCGGAGATGATGGCCTGGGGCAAACCGAATCGGCATATTATGTTTTTCCATATAAACTTGATCACTTGTTCTTGGCCGATCTTGTTGAGCGGTTCGGCCTCGGCCCATTTGGTGAAATAATCGACCCCAACGATGGCGAACTTACACCCGGAGCCGTCGGCAAGGGACCTATAAGGTCGATGCCCCATTGCGCAAATGGCCAAGGGCTATACATGGAGGTGAGCTGTTCGGGTGATAGTTTTATGTTGGGGCCCATTATCTGACATCTATGACAAGATCTGGCATAAGCGATCGCGTCTTTCCGAAGTGATGGCCAGAAAAATCCTTGTCTGGTCGTCTTATGGAGGAGGGCTCGCCCGCCCGCGTGGTTCCCACAAATCCCGTCATGGATTTCAGCTAAAACGAGCCGACCTTCCTCCTGTAATACACTTGAGGAGGGGAAGGCCGAAAGCTCGCTTGTAAAGCCGATCGTCGATAGGGTATATCCGGGTCGCACGGCCGAGTTGGCGAGCTTTAACACGGTCGCCGTGACCGTTCCGTCATTTAAGTATTTGATGAACGGAGTCATCCAATTCTCTTCGGCGATGGCGACCGTGGTAACCAAATTCTGTCGATCGCCGCCTTGCCGACTTAGTGATTTGGATGTTGAGAAGTGCCGCCCATCCGATGATGCTAGTTTGGAAAGTGCATCGGCCAGGGAGTTGTGCTCTCTCGGGACTTGCTCGATTAGTACTTCTTCAAATTTTGTGCACATTTCGGCGACCAGCTCTTGGTATTTGACCATCTGTTCGCCGCGTGCCTCATATTCCCCCTTGACTTGGTTCACGACCAAAAGGGAGTCCATGTAGATATGGAGGCGTCGAACATCTAGGGCGAGGGCTAGATCAAGCCCGCCTACCAGGGCTTCGTATTCGGCTTCATTGTTGGTCGCACGAAAACCGAAACGCACGGCATTTGTGAAACTCTGACCGTCTGGGCTAATGAGGACAATCTCTGCCCCTGCTCTCGCATTGGTCGCTGAGCCATCCACGTATAATTTCAGCAGTCGGCCGACTGGTCGGACTGTGTGAGGGAACGTTAATTCCACCACGAAGTCCGCGAGAGCTTGGCCTTTGATCGCCGTGCGTGCAGCGTAAGTGATACCGTATTGTGCGATCTCCGACCACTTGAGGAGTCGCCGTTGGTGTCCTCGGTGCAGACTTGTCTTAGAGGTAGAGTGGTTAGGACCTCCACCGGTGATCGAAGAAGTAAGCTCTCGCCAGACACTCATGACAAGGGCATAGGCGATCTTCTCCAATGGTGTGTAACGTGTCTCGCGTCGCGAGCGCCCGGCTAACATAGTAGATCGGCAAGTGGGCTTGCCCTCCGCTCGTACTGCAACGGCACTCGGTGCGACCTCCGAGGCCGCTAAGTAAAGGAATAATTTTTCACCGGGATCGGCTTTGCCGTGATCCGGGGTTGGATAGATATTCCTTTATTTTGGCGAATGCTATCTCGCTTTCTTTCGTCCATGCGAACTTCTTGTTCTTGATGGTCGCGAAGAAAGGCTTGCTTTTATCGCGAGCCGTGATATGAAACGGTTGAGGGCGGCTAGACACTGTGAGGCGTTGCACTGCTTGATGTTTCGCGGTTCCCGCATGTCAAGGATCGCTCGTATCTTGGCGGGGTTCGCCTCGATCCCCCTTTGGCTCACTATGTGCCCCAAGAACTTCCTGAGCCCACCCCGAAGTTGCATTTCTTGGGGTTCACTTCATGTTAAACTTCTCAAGGATGGCGAACGTCTCGGCAAGATCGTTGAGGTGATCTTCCTTCTTGAGGCTTTTGACCACGATATCGTCAATGTAGACCTCCATGGTCTTGCCGATCTGATCGGCGAACATCCTTGACTAATCGCCGTAGGTCGCCCTGCTTTTTCAAGCCGAACGGCATTCGACCCAAAAGTATATGTCTTTTACGTGTGGAAAGATGTGTGTTTTATGTCTTCCTCTGCCATTGGGATTTGATGATATCCGCGAAGGCATCCATAAACGACATCATTTCGCAACTGCCGTGCTATCGACCGATGATCGATATGAGGCATTGGGAAGTGATCTTTTGGACATGCCGCGTTGAGGTCGGTGAAGTCTATGCATAATCTCCAGGAGCCAGTCGGCTTTTTGACGAGCACCGCGTTGGCGACCCACTGTGGTTCGTCAGTTGCTACTCCGATCAGTCTGTTGCCGAGTAACTTCTGGACTTCTATGTCGAGCGCCGCGTATTTCTCGGGACCGAACTTCCTACGCTCGGTGAACAGGTTTCATTGTCCGGTCGATCTTCGATAATGGCGGGCGTGTTCGGGACTTATGCCAACCATATCTTGATGCGACTGTGCAAAGACACCGATGTTCTTACGTAGCAAGTTGATCGATCTCCCTTTAATTCGGCACGATGCTCGCGCCGATCCGTACCTCCCGCTCGATGATCCGGATCCATCGTAATGCTTTCTAACTCTTCGACAGAACGGCCGCCTCGTTTGGTACGATCTCCGACTCGGTCCTTGATCGATGTCGAGACTTGGCTCAAACCGATCCTTGGCTCGATGTCGTCCGTCGATCGATGAGAGATGGCGTCCCCGAGTCGGGTTGGTACGGTCTCGTGCTCGCCGATCTCCATGGGTTGATCGTCGGTCGCTTCAATGTTACATACAAGACGGGAAGTATTGAAAGAATTAACAACATAGGAGTAACTCAAACATCTCTTTGCCATTAGTTGATCTCCTTTTACAAGACCGACCGTCCCATCGGCGGGGGAATTTGATACAAGAAAGAAAGATGAGGCGACCGCCTCAAAGGTTTCTAAAAAGGGGCGACCTAGGAACCCATTATAGATCTTTGGGCCTATCTATGATTACAAAGCTTAGGTTCCTAGTAATCCTAACCTTGGGATCATAAAAGCATACTAGCTCGACGGAGAGCTTGATCCTCCCGTAGGCTCGATCGTGTTGTCGCCGAACCCTTGAAGTACGGTGTCGAAAGGCTTGATGAATTTGATCAGGTTGCCGAGTTGGTCTAGGCGGATTTGAATATGATGTTGCAAAACTCCCATTGTCGACCAACACGCGATCGACCGTCTTCCCAAGGATGCAAGCGAGATCACTAGTGCATCCTCCTTGGGACATTGCACTCCTTCCTGTCCTTGTTGGAAAAGGTGATGAGCGCGTCTCTAGAGATGGTCGGTTCCGGGGTACAACGACGTGGACCCCGCGAATGCCCTCGGCTCGGCTGCTTCTGTTCGACATGGTGGAAACCGGGAAAGACCCCGAGGTTTCCACCTCCCGCTTGAAGCATGTTGACCGGCCGCTGTGGTTGATCGGTGGGACCGAATCATCGAGTATTCCGGCTCATGCTCAATCGCGACCGGATTGGGAGGAGTTCTCTCGTGTTGCCGACGCTCGCGCCCTCCGGTCCTTTCCGTCCTTGGTTCCGGCTTGGTGACCAAGTTGTCCAGTTGCCTTCCTCAAACAATCGCGAGTTGCACGAGGAGATCGCGGCATCGGCTAGTGTTGTGGCCGGACTCTTATGATAGGCACGAGAATTTGCTACGGTCTAGGTGACCGTGGTCCCTTATTGGCTTTGGCTTGAAAGCCACTCGCGACCCTTGATCGCGTTGAAGATGTGGGCCGAGATAAGTTGAGGTTGTGAAGAAGGTGGACCTCTACATCCTCGAAGGCTTTGAACTCGCCAGCGGCTTGGCGATCGCCTTCCGGGCTTGGCGACCGCCTTCTTACGGACATGGGAGGGTGCTTTTCCTTCTTCGGATGGTCCCTCTTCTAAGCGGAGTGAGAGCATCCTCTGTCGGCCGGGAACCCGGCGGCCTTGTTGCGGAAAATCGAATAGGTCGGGGATATCTTTTGTGAGATGCTGAACATGGGCGAAGGCCCGTGGAATCCGCTCATAATCGAGTTGAGAGCGATCTCGCCGCCGACGGCTCACCGGTGAGGACTATCTCGTCTACCCGGTCGATGTAATCCTCATCCGATTCGTCCTTCCCCGCCCGATTTTCATCATGCGGTGAGGACCTTCCGGCGAGCGACTTTGGCGGCGAAGTATGACTCAAGTCGTTCGCTAGCTTCTCAAAGCAATTGATTGAGCGAGATGGTAGTGAGGTGTACCATCCGTGGCGAGGTCGCCGAGTTAACGGGAACATACGACATTTCGCCGCATCCGAAGCTCCGCACCCGGTCATGTAGATCCGGAATTTGCTTAAGTGGGTTTCGGATCCGATTTCCTCGTATAAAGGTGTTTGTGGGGATTGATAGTTGGTTGGATCGCGAGCTCGATGAGTCGTGAGTGGTTCGCTTGAACCAATGATCGATCTCTGGCGCTGCCCATTTTCCATGAGCGCCTTCATCTCGTCGAGCCGGGCGTTGTATGGCGGCTATCGCTGCCGCCTCGATCGCTCGCCGATTGACTCTCGTAGCGTGAACCAAGGCGATCGTGCACCGATCCTGGCCCCGTGGTGAACGACGATCTCCCCGCCGCAGGGTTCCCTTCGGGCGAGCAGGGGCTCGTTGACCGGTCTGTCTCTTGGGAGTCGGATACGCCGAACTCCCGGTAAAGGATTCAGATATCGATGTCTCCTTTGGGCCGGAGTGCCCTGGCCGCCATGAGGGATCGCTCCTAGGCGGTCAAGACGGAATCGTCCCGCCTTTACGAGAGCCTTCTCCGGCTCGGGGCTTTCTGTCGATTTCTCAACATAGATCCCCTTGAGCTTAGTTTGCTTGCCGGCGGTTGGCCGACGGGGTGATGGTGGGCGCATCGTGGTCCCTCCGCTGCCTCGAGGATGGCTATAGCCTCCTCAATCTGTTCCGATGTCTGGAACTGATCGAGTGAGAGGCTAGAACCGTCCCTCGGGGGCGGGAGTGAGAGCCTAGCGTCGCCATGGTCGCCTTCCGCCGTGGGCTGGGATTCGGTCCTCGCCGGAATAAGATTTCCGGCAGATCTCAGGGTGGCCCTCTTGGAGGTTGTTGCTGATGTCATTTTCTGATGGTTTTTCTATTGAAGAACAGTGAGTGTTTCTTCAAGTATATGTCCGGAGAACAGTGAGTGTTCTTCGAGACGGTAGGAATAAAAATGAAGGTTTGGAAAGCCCCCGTCCTCCCTCTAGCGCCAATTGTTGTTACCCAAAATATTATCCGGAGATAGTATTGCTGGAACGATCGAGTAACAAACAAAATGCGAGAACACTTCCGTGGGAAAATGGATAACACAAGATTTGCCGGGGTTGTTAGTCCCGGGCTTGAATGCTCTCGCGAGATGTTATTAATAAATATACTGTCGAGTACAAATATTAATGTTAGAATCTAATACAATGAGTGTAAAAGCTTCTAGTTATCTAGGCTTTAGAGCGCGTAGATTGCCTAAGAACCAGGATGGATGAATCATGAGTTCTTGCTTGGAATTTATGATGAATGTGTGTGAATGTCACTATGAATATGTTAGTGCTTGCCAAAAGAGCCTTTTGTTCTCTCTTTGGTGTGTATTTTTGCACTTAATTCGTGGTAGAATCCCTTTCTTTTGGCCGCAACAGTGAGTTCTCTATTTATAGGGGACTAAGTAGTTGGGATCCCTCGGGCGATCGCGGGCGATCGCCGTTTCTATATTAAAATAAATGGCCGATCGTCCCACACGTGGGCCTGTTCCCTTGAGGTCCGAGGTTGCGCTTGGAGGCCACCGGGTGAACCAATGGGAAGCGACGCGCCGCGAGTCGCCTGTCCGAGGAGGGTCCACTTCGTACCTTTCGGCGGCCTTGTCGGTAGGTGCGGTAGGTGACAGTCAGGGGTCAATGATCCTTTTGTTGGTATCCTATGAAGATCCGCGGTGGGCCATCGTCCAAGATTCGGTCTTCGACGACTTTGACGGATCCGGATCCCCACGTGGCATGAGACGATCGCCTGCGAACCGTTAGACAAAGACGATCGCTGTATCAAAAGACGATCGCTGGTTACCAAAAGACGATCGCTATATTATGCCGGACTTTAGGTGTTCGTCCGGAGTTTGGCTTCTATGGTTGACTTTTCAGGGAGGTCGCCGATCGCCTATCGTGGCGAGTTAATCGTCGCACAACAATGTTTTTATATCTTCAACATTGCATGCATGGTTCTGCACGTACTTACGTACGCTACGGACTTGCGCTTAACGTACGCTAAGTCTGCTGTGTAACGTACGTTATGTGTTGAGCTTAACGTACGTAAGCTCAGTCAAGTCAAGATCCGACAAGGGTCGGCGTGTGGGGACCGGATGAAGATTCGTGGAGATTGCCAGCATGAACCTGGATGGTTTTCCATCACATGCTAAGTCAACGGCTTAGCGTACGCTAGGAGAGATTTTTAACGTACGCTAAGGTCCTATGTGTTACGTACGTAACACCTATAGCCTAACGTACGTAAGCGTATGCCAGAAACAGTCCACTGAGCTCTGGCCGAGCGTTAACGCATGCTAATGTTCGAGTATAGCGTACGCTAACCATGTTACGTACGTAATGGGCTTTGTTTAGCGTACGTCATGGTTTAAAATCTATTTATAGAACCCGACCCTCACTTCATTTCCTACTCTTTCCTTGGCCGATTTTTATGTTCTTGAGACTATCCCTCACCTAATATCCCTCATATCATCATCTACATCCGATTTTGGGGAGCCTAGACCGTGTGAATTAGTGATCAAGCTTCTGGTGAAGAGTTTATTGAAGATTTTCTTTGTTCCTACATCCCTTAAGGTATGCTACGATTCACCAAGCTAGAATTTACGTTCTTAGCTATGCTTTGAGCTTGTTTTGGAAATCATTGGACTAGTTAATGATCTTTTGAGTCCAGCACCATATTTTGGAGATTAGAACCCGATTATACCTTGTTTCTCTTCCATTACTTAGAATATCGATTTAGCCTCGGTTGATGAAAACCTTAGCATGTGGTATCCTTAATTCGTTGAAGTATCAAGCATGATTTTAGTTAGATTCTCTGAACCCTTTCGATATTCCACTGATGTAATTCATGTATGTTAGAGGAATTTGTTTTGACAATATTCTCCATGCTCTTGAGGTTGATAAATCGGCCATGTCTTTGAACTCAAACCGGATCACCGCAGTATCGTTTTCCTTGCATAATACTTGAGCATGCTTGTCATCTTGAGTAACATTGGTGGTAAAATCATAATAGCCGAACATATGAGGATTTGGAATTGAATCCCTTATTTAAAACCCGAAATCTTCAATATCTTGTAAACCATTGAACTTTTAAACATCGGTACTTCACCTTCGAAATGATCGTTCAACTCTCATGAAGTGAATTATCGTTTCCGGTTCAGTTCTTATCTAGTGTACTAACCATGAACCGGCCTTACGTCACTACTTTACGATTCTAAATATTTCGGTGATCGTACGTTAGTATCGAGTGGTATGTTAAGTTCCTTGTATCTTTTTTTGAACAAGGTCCGAGCCTTGAATAGGGGTCGATCGAGGGGCGGTGACATACGGACGCGTGACATTTGTTGGAGTATTTCATTCTTGCCATTTTTGAGGCAAGTATCATATGTTGAGTTTGATTTATATTGGAACTTTGATCAGGCATATGGTTTTATTCATGTTGTCGAGTATGAGATTAATTTCTTTGAATGCTCGTGGTATTCGTTGCTAATTGTTCGTATTGATGAACATATTGAAATGCATATATGTATGCATAATTGCATGGTTTATATTATAAATGATCCGGGGGGTCATGAGGATCTATGCTGAGGGCGCTGGATCAAATGTCCACCATGCGTTGGTCCGAAGGGATCATCATGGGGATCTATGCCGAGGGCGCTGGATCGTTGGACGGGTTTTCCACCATGCGTTGGTCCAATGGGATCATCATGGGGATCTATACTGAGGGCGCTGGATCGTTGGATTACCCAGTATGTATTGATGGAATCTTGAGGATTCGCATCATTGGATTCCGGTGACGGAAGTCGGTTTTGTATATTTTATGCTGCATTGATGAAATTTGCATTGTGATACTTGTACTAGCATCGTTTTGCTAACCCCTTCGGGGGTGGACATTTGTTTTGATGTTGAGGTAGCCGAGGAGCGGGGAAGCAGCCACAGTACCGACATGACGATGAAGTGGTTCAGTGATGTGGATGATGTTTATTGTTAGTGTGATTTGATCTTCTTGGTTCATTTTCAGTACTCGAGTACGCGTGTCTTATTAATATTTCGAGATGGTTGTAATATTGACTCATTTGATTTGTTTGAAACCGGTTTTGTATTTGGAACTTTCATGGTACTGTTGTGTTATATTTATACTTCTTCTAATTAGCCTTGTAAATCCTTACTTGAAGGGTTTACGGCGTTGTAATTATTCCGAATATATCGGGGTGTTACAGATTATGGTATTAGAGCTAAGATTCATGGATATCTTGGCAGTTAGGTTTTAGTTGGGTCTGTTTACGTTATTTGATTTTGGGTCGTTTGTAACATCACTGCTGAGCCAACATCGTCGTGTGGACCGTGGTTGTAAGTTTCCTAATCTCAACTACTACCGTTTTATTTAATTCATATTTTGTGAATATTGACGGACTTTCTTTTAGAAAGTTTGCCCTGGATATTGAGTATTTGTGTTTACAGTATGTTGAGGGTAGGTCGTGGACGCGGATGTGGTCGTGGACGCGGACGTGGAAATGCGAGACAGGAGGATTTGGCGTCTACCCCAGAAATTTCTGCTAGTCGAACCGACTCCCATTCTGGAGGACAGCAGGGATCAACAAATAATAATGCAGATCCTAACGTGCCGGGAGTGCTTCAACAGGTGGTTGCTCAGATAAACCAGTTTGCTCAGGTTGTTGATCGCATGCAGACGGCGATGGGACAACAGCATAACGAGAAAAATCGGGGGGACAAATGGCTTACTGAGGTGGTCAAATTGTGTAACACCCCGAGATATTCGGAGTAATTACAGCGTCGTAAATCCTTTGTATAAGAATTTACAAGGCTAATTTGAAAAATATGGAAATAATACAAAGGTATCATTAAATAAAGGAAATTCAAACCCGTTCGACAATTCAAATAAGTTCATTATTACAAAATGTCCCCAAAACAACAACATAAACGTACTCGAGTACTGAAATAACCGAAAAATAAGACAACATAATCCACATCACTGAGCCACTTCATCGTCATGTCTGCACCGTGGTCGCTTCCCGCCTCGACTACCTGAACATCAAAACAAATGTCCACCCCCGAAGGGGTTAGCAAAACGATGCTAGTACAAGTATCATAATACATAAATCACCAGTGTATCATAAAACATACAAAACGGACTTCCGTCATCGGAATCCAACGATGTGAATCCTCACGATTCCATCAACACAATACAGGGTAATCCAACGATCCAGCGCCCTCGGTATAGATCCCCATGATGATCCCGTCGGACCAACGCATGGTGGAAAACCCGTCCAACGATCCAGCGCCCTCAGCATAGATCCCCATGATGATCCCGTCGGACCAACGCATGGTGGACATTCGATCAAGCGCCCTCAACATAGATCCTCATGATCCCCTCGGATCATTTACAACACAAACATTACAATTATGCATACACATATGCAAATCAACACGTTCATCGACGTAAATATCATGACAACTCAAAGAATATAGTCTCATGTTCAACAACACGAATAAATCGTACACATGATCAACAATGCAATATCAGTAAGCTTAAAATACGATACTTGCCTCAAAGATGGCAAGAACTAGTTACTCCAATGATCTCAACACACTCGAAGGCCGCCTCCTTCGATCAAACGTTCGTAAAATGCTCGGACCTTGAACAAACAGGAAAAATAACGGCAACTTAGGACAAGTTTAAACGTACGAACCTCTAACGATCCAAAATACGGTCGGAAGTTCTTAAAAGAAATCTGTCTGGTTTGCTTAACGCACGCTACGCATCCTATGTAGCGTACGTTAAGGCTACTCATTAGCGTACGCAATTACATACAGCCTAGCGTACGCTAACCATGCTCGGTCAGTACCTCACTGATCAGCTGAGTGATCCGTCTGATGACTAACGCACGCTAAGTTTCAATCGTAGCGTACGCTAAATAAGCCCGTTAGCGTACGTTAATTCACAAAGCTTAGCGCACGCTAAGCGTGCATGGCAGTTCACTGTTGGGCAGCAGACTAGTTCTATCGGTGATGAAATTTACGAACGCCTCAGTGATTAACGTGTGATATCCGTCTACATGTCATATTCACAGATTTATGGAATGATCTTATGGATTAAACGACTTCGAGATACAAGGATACGTATAATCATCACAACACCATAATTCATCATCATCTTCAAGAAAATATCCTAAGTTCAATCTATTCAAGGTCCTAAAACGTATAACTCCATTATGTAAGTACATAAGAACTTGATAATCTCCATAAACTGGCCATAATCGGTTTTGAAGATACATGAATATGCTTAGGAGTTCAAACACTAAAAAGGTTCAATGGTTTATACGATGAAGAAGTACCGAAGCATCAAAAACATCCTTCTAACATGATGTTAGACTACGTACGAATTTATCTGACTAGATAATCTCAAAACATGTTCCAAAACATCCTTAAGAATACTACTCCAGTTGGTGAAGAATCACCTAGCTCAAAATAGTGAAGAACAAGGAGGAACTTGAAGAAATCCAACACCGAGAGATTGAACACCAATCTCCAATGATCTACAATCTTCAGACTCGAGCTAGGATGATGATATGAGGGGTTTAGGATGGAGAGAGTGACTCTCTATGTCTCAGAATTCGGGTTTGGGAAGTGATGAAAGCTGAAAAAATGAAAAAGGGTGCTGTCCTATATATAAAAAATGGTTATTAGCGCGCGCTAGTCCATATTCCTAGCGTACGCTAACGGTCATGCAGTCTACTGACCTCACCGATCTCAACATTTAGCGTGCGCTATCCTCATATCAGTAGCGTGCGCTACAGCGTTGACTCGGCTTTTCCCAAAAGCCGTCCAGGTTCATCCTGACATAATCCCAACAAAATCCGCGGCCTGATCTCACCTACCAACATGTCTCAATCATGCTGACTACGTGTAGCGCGCGCTACAACTCATACGTAACGTGCGCTAGCTAACTCAATTAGCGCGCGCTAACGCTAAGATGTTAGCGTGCGCTATAAGTGCACAAAAACGCAAGTATGAAAAACTTGCATTAAATCATACGCTCAACAACACAGGATTATGAAATACGGAGGAAAATACTCAGATCAAAATGAAATTAATACAATATCACAAGGTTCAGATACACATCAGAAATCTCGGGTATTACATCCTCTCTCCCTAAAAAGAAGTTTCGTCCCGAAACTTAAGATGAAAACAACTCTGGATATCTAGCCTTCATAGTGTCCTCCATTTCCCAAGTGGCCTCTTCAGCTCCGTGTCGTGACCATTGTACTTTAACCAAGTGTATTGGTTTATTCCTCAATTGTTTGATCCGACTCTCAATTATCTTGATTGGCCTCTCTTCGAAGGTGCCGTCATTAGCTATCTCGATCTCGTCGAAATCAATAATATGACTGGGATCTGGTACATACTTCCACAATTGGGATACGTGTAACACATTGTGAACGTGACTCAGCGATGGCGGTAAGGCCACCCTGTATGCTAAATCCCCAACTCTCTCGAGAATCTCAAATGGTCTGATATATCTCGGACTTAGCTTACCTTTCCTCCCAAAACGGAAAATTCCACGTGTAGGAGACACCTTCAATAGTAGGTGGTCCCCAATGTCGAACTCTAGTGGGCGACGACGCACATCTGCATAAGACTTCTGTCGACTCTGGGCAGTCAACAGTCTTTTTCGAATCAGAGCTATCTTCTCCTGAGTATGAACTATCAATTCTGGTTCCGTCCCGATCAAGTCCGAAGAATCATCCCAGCATAGGGGTGATCAGCATCTGATCTCGTACAAAGCTTCAAATGGTGCCATCTTAATAGAAGCATGCCAACTATTGTTGTATGTGAATTCAATCAACGACAAGTGCACTTCCCAATCAGTTGACCAATCCAAAGCACAAGCTCTAAGCATGTCTTATACTATTTGTATAGTCCTTTGGGACTGACCGTCCATCTGAGGATGATAAGTCGTGCTAAAGTTTAGCTCGGTCCCCAAAGCCCTGTGAACTGCCTTCCAGAAGTGCGACACGAAGCGACCATCTCGATCTGAAATAATGGTCTTCGGCGTCCCATGTAATCTGACTATCTCTGCAACAAATACTCGCGCCAATCTATTGGGTCCCCAAGTATCTTTAATTCCTAATAAATGAGCCGACTTGGTTAGTCGATCAACTACAACCCAAATCATGTTCATTCCCGTCTTGGTCCTTGGCATACTGGTGATGAAATCCATCGAGATATCCTCCCACTTCCACTAAGGGATCGGAAGTGGCTTCAACATTCCGGCAGATCGCTGATGTTCAATCTTAACCTGCTGACAATTCAAACACTTCGAAATGTATTCTGCTACGTCCTTCTTCATATTTCCCCACCAAAAGATTTGTTTTATATCCTTATACATCTTACTGCTGCCCGGGTGAATAGAATAGGGCGCGCTGTGAGCTTCCTTCAGAATTGTTTGTCTCAAAACATCATCATTGGGAATGCAAAGTCGACTCTGAAATATCAGAACTCCATCCTCCCGTATCACGAATCCTGGGGCCTTCCCTTTGTTCACTTCGTCACATAATCGAAGAATCAGAGAATCATCCGACTGCTTAGATTTGATTTCTTCAACCAACGGCGAAGTTAGTTCCATCACACACAATTGCCCTTGGACTCCTTGCGTCCACAATTCAATTCCTTCACGGATTAGTTCTCGTTGAATGTTGGTTTGGGATGTAAGCGCTTCCAACACTTGAAGAGAAGCAGGTTTACGGATCAGTGCATCAGCTACTATGTTTGCTTTACCCGGATGATAGAGGATTTCCATGTCGTAATCCTTAATTAATTCCAGCCACCTTCTCTGCCTCATGTTTAATTCCTTCTGACTGAAAATATACTTGAGGCTCTTATGATCTGTAAAGATCTGACAATGAGTGCCGTATAAATAATGTCGCCAAATTTTCAAAGCAAAGACCACGGCTGCTAACTCCAGATCATGAGTTGGGTAATTAACTTCGTACGGTTTCAACTGTCGAGAGGCATAGGCAGTCACCTTATCCTTTTGCATCAATACACATCCTAGACCCTGATTTGAAGCATCGCTGTATACCATGAATCCATCACTTCCATCTGGTAACGCTAATATAGGTGCTGTCGTCAGTGTCCTCTTAAGTTCATCAAAACCAGCCTGGCATTTCTCATCCCATGTGAACTTTTGAGTTTTCTGTAATAGCTGAGTGAGCGGACAAGCAATTTTGGAAAATCTCTCTACAAAACGGCGATAATATCCAGTAAGTCCTAAGAAACTTCGAACTTCTTTCACGTTATTAGGAGCTTCCCATTCCAAGATTGCTTCGACTATCTTCGGGTCCACCTGAACTCCGTCAGCTGATATCACATGTCCAAGGAAGGTTACTTCCCTAAGCCAGAACTCGCATTTGGAAAGCTTCGCATAAAGCTGTTCATTCCTCAAGGTGCTCAAAACCACACGCAAATGCTCGACATGCTCCTCTGTGTCTTTCGAATAGATCAAGATGTCATCAATGAAAATGACCACAAACTTATCTAGGTATTTTAAAAATACCCGATTCATAAATTGCATAAATACCGCAGGAGCATTGGTAAGTCCGAATGGCATCACAACGAATTCATAGTGCCCGTACCGGGATCTGAAAGCAGATTTTAGTATATCCGATTCCTTAATTCTCAACTGATGGTATCCTGATCGCAAGTCAATCTTCGAGAATACCCTTGCCCCTTGCAGTTGATCAAACAAGTCGTCGATCTGAGGTATAGGATACTTATTCTTTATCGTCACCATGTTTAGCTCCCTATAATCAATACATAATCGAAGGGATCCATCTTTCTTCCGGACAAAGAGAACGGGTGCTCCCCAAGGAGAAACGCTAGGTTGAATGTAACCCTTCTGCAATAATTCCTCCAATTGCTTCTTTAGCTCATACATCTCAGTTAGCGCCATACGGTATGGTGCCCTAGAAATAGGAGCGGCTCCAGGCTCTAATTCGATAGTGAACTCCACTTCTCTCTGCGGAGGTAACCCTGGTAGTTCGTCAGGGAATACATCTGAGAATTCATTCACAACTGGAATAGATGAGAGCTCTAATCCTTCTTCTTTCTTCATGGCATAACACCAAAATCCGTAACAACCCTGCTTTAGCAATCTCGCTGCTTTCATCGCTTTGATAAATTTTCCTGAGCTTCCCGGTCTCCACCCCTTAAATAAATGTTCAGACCCGTCATCGGAAATGATAGAAATGGCTCTCTTTCGGTAATTCAAAATAGCTCCATAACGATTGAGCCAATCATCTCCGAGAATTAAATCGTCACCAAGGATGTCGACTACAATAAGATTTGATAGCCAATATCTCCCTCCTATAGTCACTGGAAAATCTCTAGTTTCTAGGGTTCCCACAAGTTTCTCTCCGCTCGGGAATCCCACCACATAAGGTTCAGAATCATACAAGCACGAGATTTTCAAACGATTAACACAGTTCAAAGATATGAAAGAATGCGTAGTTCCTGAATCGAATAAGACACTAACTGGTTGCAAAAGGATCTGAATCGTACCTGATGCAACAGCCGTGTTCTGATCGTCTGACTTCTTCATCTCGTAAATACGTGGAGGAACGGACCCAGCGTTGGATGCCTCTTTTTTCCCAACATTCTGCTGCTGGAAACCACTTTGCTGAGTCTGGTTTACACTAGTGTCCTTCGGAACCAGTGCAGGAGTGCGAGTACCAAAAGATCGAGTCGCATTTCCACAAAATGTTGCGCGATGTCCTTCCTGTCCACACTCGAAACAGGTCACAAGAAAGGGAACAACCACGTCGAACATGCCCCGCTTTGCTACAGTTATAACATTTCTTCCCTGCGTCTGAAACGGTTGGTGCTGCCCGGAACTTCTTTCCACCTCGAGAAGGATGCGGAGGCCTCCTAGATGAATGAAATGAGGACTGGCCCCTGTGGGGCCCACTACTCTTATTCTCTGTGAAGTTGCCAGACACTTTCTGCTTCTTTGCTTCCGTTGACTTTTCTACTGCCGCCTCTTTCATATCATAGGCCAGTGCTTTGTCCTGATACTGTCGCAAGGTGGTACACTCAAATCCAAACATATACTGCTGAATTTTCGGCTTCATCTGCATGTCGAAATGGAAAATCCTCTCCGCCTCAGTTCTCACCAAGTGGCGCACATAAGTCAGCTGGTGATTAAAAGTCTTAATCACGTCTGTCACAGATGCCTCTGAAATTTGTGGTGAGAAAAACTCCTGGACTCGGGCCTCTCTAACTGGGCGAGGATAATATTGCGCTTCCATCATTAATTTGAACTCCGTCCAGTCACATTATGATTCTCAGGTCGAACGGCCTCCCACCAGTCGAAAGCCTCCCCAATCAGGAGATACTGGGCTATCGGAACCTTTCGGTCGTCAGGGCAGTTAATCCCTGCAAAGATCTTTTCTAACTCCTTCAGCCAGTGATCCCAAGTAATTGTCTCAGCAGAACCGTCAAATTTTGGAGGGTGCAATTTGACCACCTCAGTAAGCCATTTGTCTCCCCGATTATCCTCGTTATACTGCTGTCCCATCGCCGTCTTCATGCGATCAACAACCTGAGCAAACTGGTTTATATGAGCAACCACCTGTTGAAGCACTCCCGGCACATTAGGATCTGCATTATTATTTGCTGATCCCTGCTGTCCTCCAGAATGGGAATCGGTTCGACTAGCAGAAATTTCTGGGGTAGACGCCGAATCCTCCTGTCTCGCATTTCCACGTCCGCATCCACGACCACGTCCGCATCCACGAACTCCCCTCAACATACTATAAACACAAAGACTCAATATCCAGGGCAAACTTTTCTAAAAGAAAGTCCGTCAATATTCACAAAACAGTAATTAAATAAAACGATAATATTTGAGATTAGGAGACTTACAACCACGGTCCTCACGACGATGCTGGCTCAGTAGTGATGTTACAACGACCAATAATCAAATAACGTAAACAGACCCAACTAACCCGACTGCCAAGATATCCATGAATCTTAGCTCCGATACCATATTCTGTAACACCCCGAGATATTCGGAGTAATTACAGCGTCATAAATCCTTTGTATAAGAATTTACAAGGCTAATTTGAAAAATACGGAAATCATACAAAAGTGTCATTAATAAAAGGAAATTCAAACCCGTTCGACAATTCAAATAAGTTCATTATTACAAAATGTCCCCAAAACAACAACAACATAAACGTACTCGAGTACTGAAATAACCGGAAAATAAGATAACATAATCCACATCATTGAGCCACTTCATCGTCATGTCGGTACTGTGGCTGCTTCCCCGCTCCTCGGCTACTTGAACATCAAAACAAATGTCCACCCCCGAAGGGGTTAGCAAAACGATGCTAGTACAAGTATCATAATACATAAATCACCAGTGCATCATAAAACATACAAAACGGACTTCCGTCATCGGAATCCAACGATGTGAATCCTCACGATTCCATCAACACAATATAGGGTAATCCAACGATCCAGCGCCCTCGGTATAGATCCCCATGATGATCCCGTCGGACCAACACATGGTGGAAAACCCGTCCAACGATCCAGCGCCCTCAGCATAGATCCCCATGATGATCCCGTCGGACCAACGCATGGTGGACATTCGATCAAGCGCCCTCAACATAGATCCTCATGATCCCCTCGGATCATTTACAACACAAACATTACAATTATGCATACACATATGCAAATCAACACGTTCATCGACGTAAATATCATGACAACTCAAAGAGTATAGTCTCATGTTCAACAACACGAATAAATCGTACACATGATCAATAATGCAATATCAATAAGCTTAAAATACGATACTTGCCTGAAAGATGGCAAGAACTAGTTACTCCAATGATCTCAACACACTCGAAGGCCGCCTCCTTCGATCAAACGTTCGTAAAATGCTCGGCCCTTGAACAAACAGGAAAAATAACGGCAACTTAGGACAAGTTTAAACGTACGAACCTCTAACGATCCAAAATACGGTCGGAAGTTCTTAAAATAAATCTGCCTGGTTTGCTTAACGCACGCTACGCATCCTATGTAGCGTACGTTAAGGCTACTCGTTAGCGTACCCAATTACACACAGCCTAGCGTACGCTAACCATGCTGGGTCAGTACTTCACTGATCAGCCGACTGATACGCCTGATGACTTAACGCACGCTAAGTTTCAATCGTAGCGTATGCTAAATAAGCCCGTTAGCGTACGTTAATTCACAAAGCTTAGCGCACGCTAAGCGTGTATGGCAGTTCACTGTTGGGCAGCAGACTAGTTCTACCGGTGATGAAATTTACGAACTCCTCAGTGATTAACGTGTGATATCCATCTACATGTCATATTCACAGATTTATGGAATGATCTTACGGATTAAACGACTTCGAGATACAAGGATACATATAATCATCACAACACCATAATTCATCTTCTTCTTCAAGAAAATATCCTAAGTTCAATCCATTCAAGGTCCCAAAACGTATAACTCCATTATGTAAGTACATAAGAACTTGATAATCCCCATAAACTGGCCATAATCGGTTTCGAAGATACATGAATATGCTTAGGATTTCAAACACTAAAAAGGTTCAATGGTTTATACGATGAAGAAGTACCGAAGCATCGAAAACATCCTTCTAACAACATGATGTTCGACTACGTACGAATTTATCTGACTAGATAATCTCAAAACATGTTCCAAAACATCCTTAAGAATACTACTCCAGTTGGTGAAGAATCACCTACCTCAAAATAGTGAAGAACAAGGAGGAACTTGAAGAAATCCAACACCGAGAGCTTGAACACCTACCTCCAATGATCTATAATCTTCAGACTCGAGCTAGGATAATGATATGAGGGGTTTAGGATGGAAAGAGTGACTATCAATGTCTCAGAATTCGGGTTTGGGAAGTGACGAAAGCTGAAAAAATGAAAAAGGGTGTTGTCCTATATATAGAAAATGGTTATTAGCGCGCGCTAGTCCATATTCCTAGCGTGCGCTAACGGTCATGCAGTCTACTAACCTCACTGATCTCAACATTTAGCGTGCGATATCCTCATATCAGTAGCGTGCGCTATAGCGTTGACTCGGCTTTTCCCAAAAGCCGTCCAGGTTCATCCCGACATAATCCCAACGAAATCCGTGGCCTGATCTCACCTACCAACATGTCTCAATCATGCTGACTACGTGTAGCGCGCGCTACAACTCATACGTAACGTGCACTAGATAACTAAATTAGCGCGCGCTAACGATAAGATGTTAGCGTGCGCTACAAGTGCACAAAAACGTAAGTATGAACAACTTGCATTAAATCATACGCTCAACAACACAGGATCATGAAATACGGAGGAAAATACTCATATCAAAATGAAATAAATACAATATCACAAGGTTCAGATACACATCAGAAATCTCAGGTATTACAAATTGCACCCTCCAAAATTTGACGGTTCTGCTGAGACACTTTCTTGGGATCACTGGCTGAAGGAGTTAGAGAAGATCTTTGCAGGGATTAACTGTCCCGACGACAGAAGGGTTCCGATCGCCCAGTATCTTCTGAATGGGGAGGCTTTCGACTAGTGGGAGGCCATTCGACCTGAGAATCATAATGCTGACTGGATGGAGTTCAAATTAATGATGGAAGTGCAATATTGTCCTCGCCCAGTTAGAGAGGCCCGAGTCCGGGAATTTTTCTCACCACAAAATTTAGAGGCATCTGTGACAGACGTGATTAAGACTTTTAATCACCAGTTGACTTATGTGCGCCACTTGGTCAGGACCGAGGCGGAGAGGATTTTTCATTTTGACATGCGGATGAAGCCGGAAATTCAGCAGTATATGTCCGGATTTGAATGTACCACCTTGCGACTGTATCAGGACAAAGCACTGGCCTACGATATGAAAGAGGCGGCAGTAGAGAAATCAACGGAAGCAAAGAAGCAGAAAGTGTCGGGCAACTTTACGGAGAACAAGAGTGGTGGACCCCGCAAGGGCGAGTCCTCATTTCATTCATCTAGAAAACCTCCGCATCCTTCTCGAGGTGGGAAGAAGTTTCGGGCAGCATCAACAGTTTCAGACACATCAAAGAAATGCTATAACTGTGGCAAAACTGGGCATGTTCGACGGGATTGTTACTCACCTGCTATGACCTACTTCGAGTGTGGACAGGAAGGACATCGCGCAACTTTCTGTGGAAATGCTACTAGATCCTTTGGTACCCGCACCCCTGCACCGATTCCGAAGGATACAAGCGTGAACCAGGCACAACAAAGTTGTTTCCAACAGCAGAGTGTTGGGAAAAGAGAGGCGTCCAGCGCTGGGTCCGTTCCTCCGTGCATTTACGAGATGAGGAAGTCAGACGATCAGCACACTGCTGTCGCATCAGGTACGATTCAGATCCTTTTGCAACCTGTCAGTGTCTTATTCGATTCAGGGGCTACACATTCTTTCATATCTTTGAACTGTGTTAATCGTTTGAAAATCTCGTGCATATATGATTGTGAGCCTTATGTTGTGGGGTTACCGAGCGGAGAGAAAATTGTGGGAACCCTAGAAACTAGAGATTTTCCAGTGACTATAGGAGGGTGATATTGGCCATCAAATCTTATTGTATTCGACATCCAAGGTGACTATTTAATTCTCGGAGACGATTGGCTCAACCGTTACGGAGCTATTTTGAATTACCGAAAGAGAGTCATTTCTATCATTGCTGATGACGGATTTGAACATTTATTCAAAGGATGGAGACCGAGAAGCTCAGGAAAATTGATCAAGGCCATGAAAGCAGTTAAATTGCTAAAGCAGGGTTGTTACGGGTTTTGGTGTTATGCCATGAAGAAAGAAGAAGGAATCGAGCTCGCATCTATTCTAGTGGTGAACAAATTCTCAGATGTATTCCCTGACGAACTACCTGGGTTTACCTCCGTGGAGAGAGGTAGAGTTCAATATCGAATTAGAGCCTGGAGCCGCTCCTATTTCCATAGCACCATACCGTATGGCGCCAACCGAGATGTATGAATTAAAGAAGCAGCTGGAGGAATTATTGCAGAAGGGTTACATTCAACCTAGTGTTTCCCCTTGGAGAGCACCCGTTCTCTTTGTCCGGAAGAAAGATGGATCCCTCCGACTATGTATTGATTACCGAGAGCTAAACAAGGTGACGATGAAGAACAAGTATCCTATACCTCGAATTGACGACTTATTGATCAACTGCAAGGGGCAAGAGTATTCTCGAAGATTGACTTGCGATCAGGATACCATCAGTTGAGAATTAAGGAATCGGATATACCAAAATCTGCTTTCAGATCCCGGTACGGGCACTATGAATTTGTGGTGATGCCATTCGGACTCACCAATGCCCCTGCGGTATTTATGCAATTGATGAATCGGGTATTCTTAGAATAATTGGATAAATTTGTGGTAGTATTCATCGATGATATCTTGATCTATTCGAAAGACGCAGAGGAACATGCGGAGCATTAGCGTATCGTTTTGAGCACTTTGAGGAATGAACAACTTTATGCGAAATTTTCTAAATGCGAGTTCTGGCATAAGGAAGTGACCTTCCTTGGGCATGTAATATCAGCTGACGGAGTTCAGGTGGACCCGAAGAAAGTCGAGGCAATCTTGGAATGGGAATCTCCTAATAATGTGAAAGAAGTCCGGAGTTTCTTGGGACTTGCTGGATATTATCGCCGTTTTGTAGAAAGATTTTCCAAAATCGCTCGTCCACCTACTCAGCTATTGTAGAAAACCCAAAAATTCGTGTGGAATGAGAAATGCCAGGCGGGTTTTGATGAACTTAAGAGAAGACTGACAACAGCGCCTATACTAGCATTACCAGATGGAACGGATGGATTCATGGTATACAACAACGCTTCAAATCAGGTTCTGGGATGTGTATTGATGCAAAAGGGTAAGGTGATTGCCTATGCCTCTCGACAATTGAAACCGTACAAAGTTAATTACCCGACTCATGATCTGGAGTTAGCTGCTGTAGTCTTTGCTCTAAAAATTTGGCGACATTACTGGTACGGCACTCGTTGTCAGATCTTCACCGATCATAAGAGCCTCAAGTATATTTTCAGTCAGAAGGAATTAAATATGAGGCAGAGAAGGTGGCTGGAATTGATCAAGGATTACGATTTAGAAATCCTTTATCATCTAGGCAAAGCAAACGTGGTAGCTGATGCACTGAGCTGAAAACCTGTTTCTCTTCGAGTGTTGGAAGTGCTTACATCCCAAACCAACATTCAACGAGAACTAATCCGTGAAGGAATTGAAGTGTGGTCGCAAGGAGTCTAAGAGAAATTGTCCGTGATGGAACTAACTTCGTCGTTGGTTGAAGAAGTTAAATCTAAGCAGTTGGATGATTCTCTGATTCTTCGATTATGTAACGAAGTGAACAAAGGGAAGGCCCCAGGATTCGTGATACAGGATTATAGAGTTCTGAGATTTCAGAGTCGACTTTGCATTCCCAATGATGATATTTTGAGACGGACAATTCTGAAGGAAGCTCACAGCGCGCCCTACTCTATTCACCCGGGCAGCAGTAAGATGTATAAGGATTTAAAATAAAACTTCTGGTGGGGAAATATGAAGAAGGACGTAGCAGAATACGTTTCGAAGTGTTTGACTTGTCAGCAGGTTAAGATTGAACATCAGAGACCTGCCGGAATGTTGAAGCCCCTTCCGATCCCTGAGTGGAAGTGGGAGGATATATCGATGGACTTTCTCACCAGTATGCCAAGGACCAAGACGGGAATGAACATGATTTGGGTTATAGTTGATCGATTAACCAAGTTGGCTCATTTCCTAGGAATTAAAGATACTTGGGGACCCGAGAGATTGGCGCGAGTATTTATTGCAGAGATAGTCAGATTGCATGGGACGCCGAAGACCATTATTTCAGATCGAGATTGTTGCTTCGTGTCGCACTTCTGGAAGGCAGTTCACATGGCTTTGGGGACCGAACTGAACTTTAGCACGGCTTATCATCCCCAAACGGACGGTCAGTCTGAAAGAAATATACAAACAGTAGAAGACATGCTTAGAGCTTGTGTCTTGGATTGGTCAATTGATTGGGAAGTTCATTTGCCCTTGATTGAATTCACCTACAACAATAGTTGGCATGCTTCTATTAAGATGGCACCATTTGAAGCTTTGTATGGGAGAAGATGCCGATCACCCTTGTGCTGGGATGATTCTTCGGACTTGATCGGGACGGAACCGAAATTGATAGTCAAGACTCAAGAGAAGATAGCCTTGATTCATGAAAGGCTGTTGACTGCCCAGAGTCGACAGAAGTCTTACGCAGATGCGCGTCATCGCCCGCTAGAGTTCGACGTTGGGGACCACGTACTATTGAAGGTGTCTCCTACACGAGGAATTTTCCATTTTGGGAGAAAAGGTAAGCTAAATCCGAGATATATCGGACCATTCGAGATCCTCGAGAGAGTTGGGGATTCAGCATACAGGGTGGCCTTACCACCATCGTTGAGTCATGTTCACAATGTATTTCACGTATCCCAATTGCGGAAGTATGTACCAGATCCTAGTCATATTTTTTATTTCGACGAGATCGAGATAGCTAATGACGACACCTTCGAAGAGAGACCAATCAAGATACTCGAGAGTCGAGTCAAACAGTTGAGGAATAAACCGATCTCCTTGGTAAAAGTTCAGTGGTCTCGACGTGGAGTCGAAGAAACAACTTGGGAGACGGAGGAGAGGATGAAGTCGAGATACCCGGAATTGTTTTCGTTTTAAGTTTCAGGCCGAAACTTCTTTTTAGAGGGGTAGTATGTAATGCCCAGATAAATGTTGTATTTACCTTGTACTCGACCTTGTATTATTTCGACTTTGTGATGTTATTAATCGTATATTGGTTTCCCGTATTCGTGCCCTTATGTTTTTATATCTTCAACATTGCATGCATGGTTCTGCACGTACTTACGTACGCTACGGACTTGCACTTAACGTACGCTAAGTCTGCAGTGTAACGTACGTTATGTGTTGAGCTTAACGTACGTAAGCTAAGTCAAGTCAAGATCTGACAAGGGTCGGCGTGTGGGGACCGGATGAAGATTCGTGGAGATTGCCAGCATGAACCTGGACGGTTTTCCAGCACATGCTAAGTCAACGGCTTAGAGTACGCTAGGAGAGATTTTTAATATGCTAAGGTCCTATGTGTTACGTACGTAACACCTATAGCCTAACGTACGTAAGCGTATGCCAGAAACAGTCCAGTGAGCTCTGGCCGAGCGTTAACACACGCTAATGTTTGAGTATAGCGTACGCTAACCATGTTACGTACATAATGGGCTTTGTTTAGCATACGTAATGGTTTAAAATCTATTTATAGAACTCGACCCTCACTTCATTTCCCACTCTTGCCTTGGCCAATTTTTGTGGTCTTGAGACTATCCCTCACCTCATATCCCTCATATCATCATCTACATCCGATTTTGGGGAGCCTAGACCGTGTGAATTAGTGATCAAGCTTCCGGTTAAGAGTTTATTGAAGATTTTCTTTGTTCATACATCCCTTAAGGTATGCTACGATTCACCAAGCTAGAATTTACGTTCTTAGCTATGCTTTGAGCTTGTTTTGGAAATCATTGGACTAGTTAATGATCTTTTGAGTCCAGCACCATATTTTGGAGATTAGAACCCGATTATACCTTGTTTTTCTTCCATTACTTAGAATATCGATTTAGCCTCGGTGGATGAAAACCTTAGCATGTGGTATCCTTAATTCGTTGAAGTATTAAGCATGATTTTAGTTAGATTCTCTGAACCCTTTCGATATTCCACTGATGTAATTCATGTATGTTAGAGGAATTTGTTTTGACAATATTCTCCATGCTCTTGAGATTGATAAATCGGCCATGTCTTTGAACTCAAACCGGATCACCGTAGTATCGTTTTCCTTGCGTAATACTTGAGCATGCTTGTCATCTTGAGTAACATTGGTGGTAAAATCATAATAGTCGAACATATGAGGATTTGGAATTGAATCCCTTATTTAAAACCCGAAATCTTCAATATCTTGTAAACCATTGAAATTTTAAACATCGGTACTTCACCTTCGAAATGATCGTTCAACTCTCATGAAGTGCATTATCGTTTCCGGTTCAGTTCTTATCTAGTGTACTAACCGTGAACCGGCCTTACGTCACTACTTTACGATTCTAAATATTTCGGTGATCATACGTTAGTATCGAGTGGTATGTTAAGTTCCTTGTATCTATTTTTGAACAAGGTCCGAGCCTTGCATAGGGGTCGATCGAGGGGCGGTGACATACGGACGCGTGGCATTTGTTGGAGTATTTCATTCTTGCCATTTTTGAGGCAAGTATCATATGTTGAGTTTGATTTATATTGGAACTTTGATCATGCATATGGTTTTATTCATGTTGTCGAGTATGAGGTTAATTTCTTTGAATGCTCATGGTATTCGTTGTTAATTGTTCGTATTGATGAACATATTGAAATGCATATATGTATGCATAATTGCATGGTTTATATTATAAATGATCCGAGGGGGGTCATGAGGATCTATGCTGAGGGCGCTGGATCGAATGTCCACCATGCGTTGGTCCGACGGGATCATCATGGGGATCTCTGCTGAGGGCGCTGGATCGTTGGACGTGTTTTCCACCATGCGTTGGTCCGACGGGATCATCATGGGGATCTATACTGAGGGCGCTGGATCGTTGGATTACCCTGTATGTATTGATGGAATCGTGAGGATTCGCATCATTGGATTCTGGTGACGGAAGTCGGTTTTGTATGTTTTATGCTGCATTGATGAAATTTGCATTGTGATACTTGTACTAGCATCGTTTTGCTAACCCCTTCGGGGGTGGACATTTGTTTTGATGTTCATGTAGCCGAGGAGCGGGGAAGCAGCCACAGTACCGATATGACGATGAAGTGGCTCAGTGATGTGGATGATGTTTATTGTTAGTGTGATTTGATCTTCTTGGTTCATTTTCAGTACTCGAGTACGCGTGTCTTATTAATATTTCGAGATGGTTGTAATATTGACTCATTTGATTTGTTTGAAACCGGTTTTGTATTTGGAACTTTCATGGTACTGTTGTGTTATATTTATATTTCTTCTAATTAGCCTTGTAAATCCTTACTTAAAGGGTTTACGGCGCTGTAATTATTCCGAATATCTCGGGGTGTTACAATACCGATTTACAAAATGCTTTAAAAGAAATCAAATCCTTTCAAACTAAAAATAAATCATTGGAAAATGAAATTTCCAAAATTCTTGAAAAGGGAAAATATATCGAGATCGATCATTCAAAGTGCCTTGAAAATGAAAATACTTTAAAGAATGATCTTGTTAAAATTCAAACCGAGCTCAAAAATTTGACAAATAAATTTTCTCTCGGAAACGAGAAATTCGAAAATATGCTCTCGGTTTAAAAGTTTACCTTAAACAAACAGGGGTTGGGATTCACACCACGTTTTAAAAACGAATCCTTAAATTTAAAAATATTTAAAAATCGGACATCACATTTCTAATTGTAAAAGCCACGCCGGGCGATTAAAATTAAAAAGATTTGGGTTCCTAAAGGAACAAGTATTTCAAATATCGTCTATGTTTCAAATGAAAAACCAACTATCGGTTGGATCCCCAAAAATTGATTTCTTTTTTTAAAATATTTTACTTAGGGGGAGTAATAATTTTTTTGGGAGATAATATTTTCATGGGGAGTTTATACCCTTTTATATTTATCATTTGATATCATGCATATTTCATATTTGGTATCATTATATTTATTTTTTTACACTTTTTGATGAAAACAAAAAGGGGGAGAAAGGAGAATGGGATTAACCCTGAAAGGGAGAGAAAAACCGAAATCGAAGAAAAGTCGAAAAGTTGAAATTGAAAAGAAAAATGGAAGTTGAAAGGAGAAAATCGAAGAAAAAGTCGAAAAGATGAAGTTGAAAAGAAAAATGAGGAGACGTCGAAAAGATGATGAAAATTAGAAAATTCAAAAAATAAAAGGAGTCGAAAAAGAAATGGGAGAAGAAACTAACGAAACGGACAAAGTCGAAAACTTTGGCCTGTACACATATACATATATTTTTATTTTTGCAGGTAAATCCCACTGACGAAATGTTGTTTTGTAATCATCAAAAAGGGGGAGATTGTTGGAACATTTTGTTCCATACATGTATTTATAATGTTTTGATGATTAAAGTTGCTAAACAAATCAAAACAACAACAAGGCGAAGCAAAGGATCAAAGAAAACGAAGTGCAAAAAGCTGGAATAATACATGCTTAACGTACGTAAGAGGGACATCTTAATGTACGTAATGGTGCTATGTTAACATACGTAAAAAGGGAACGATAACGTACGTAACCAAGTGTTCAGAATTCAAACGAGAAGAACGTTGGACGAGTCAGAGTCAAAAAGGTGGCAACGGACATATGACGTCAGCAATGACGTACACTTAACGTACGTAATGGGAGGTTGGCTAACATACGTAAAGAAAAGAACGAAACCTACTGAACTAAAATGCATACACGTTAACGTACGTAACGATGGTGATATAACGTACGTAAAGAATATTGCGTACGTAATGGACAACAGATAGCGTACGTAATGGAGCTTCAGGGTGCTAACGGCTAGTAAGGCTTTGGAGCCTATAAATACCATTCCTATGGTATTGTTTGAATACAACAACTTCAAGCAAACATCTCATTGATCAGATATTCATATTGATATATTGTTGTTGTAATATTGAGCTTATATTATTAGTTTGAGTGTTTATACATTCAACATTTTACACGAGAGGTAAAAGAAAAGATACGATTGGATTCGGTGTTATTAGGATCAAGTATCTGGCATTATTACAATCGCAATCACTATCTTTGTGAGGTTTATCTAGTACCCATAGAAAGCTAGAGAGGTTGATTCCTTGTCCTATAGAAAAGCAAAACGGTTCAACTTGGACCGACACAAAGACAAGTACGAGTGGTTTATCACGGACAAATAGATGACGTGATTGTAACGGTTATCCCTCGACCGATAGAAGACAGGTGCAGAGGTTTTTATCTTAAACCTATAGAAAAAGATACCGAGAGAGGACGTAGGCTCGTTTATAGCCGGACCTCTATAAATCTGTGTGTCATTTAGTTTCCGCACATTTAATTTACGATTCCGCAACACGGCGCATATACCATTTTTGATCCAACAAGTTCATGATGGTTTGAGTTATACTATTTGGTTTTGTATATGATCGAGGAATTATTGAGCCGTTGAGTCTGATTAATTGGTTATATCGGGAATTGATTATTATTGAATGTGTGTTAATTGATTACTTCAATAGGTTGTGATCATTGATGGTTGGTTATGATCGTCGACTAGAATAGTGTGTTGCGGTCGTGTTCGAGAATGTTCGTGAATTGCTTTGGTCAGGGCCGAGGAGCTCGTAGATGAAGGCAATGGAATTGGTAGCGGCTTCATCATCGTCTTGTCGGTATCGAGGCAAGTTATTACTTGCTCAGTCTATAATATTTAATGAATGGTTTCCATTTCATTCATTTATAATTCATATAGCAATGATTATAATTGTGAACACAGGATATTTGGGATTGTAAGTTATTTTCGGACTTTGGGAATTTAAATCATAATGTATATGACTTACTTTTGTTATTGGTATACTTGGGTATCGAGGATACATTGTGATAAAGACGAATATATGAATTATCTACAGTCAGTGACATTTTGGACCGTCGGGTATTGAGAATAATGGTTGGTGATGGTTTAGACATCGAGATTGCTCTCGAAGGACTCGGGCAAGTACTCTAATCATTTTTTTCATTTTGTGTCGATCATATTGTGATACATTGTGTATTGTTGTTGTCATGCATTTGTGTATTGTTGTTAATATGCATTTGTGCATTGTTGTCATATGTCCACCTCGTGTTGGTCCAACCGGATCATCTTGGGTATCTATGCTGTGTGCGCTGGATCGCTGGACAGGTATTTACACCATGCATTGGTCCGACGGGATCATCATGGGAATCTATAGCTGTGTGCGCTGGATCGTTGGATTACCATGTGTTGTTGTTGTGCATATGTTTATTATGGGTTATCCAACTCGTGTTGGTCTTTCAGGATCATCTTGGGATATATGCTGTGTGCTCTGGATCATCGGATTTCCATAAATATACATTGTTGTTGTTATCGTGGGCATATTGATGTCGTCATGTGAGTATGCATTTGTAGGTCTTGTGTTAGGACCATGTCCGTATATGGTATTGATCTGATCTCGGATTAGACTGACACGATTGTCGTGGCATTACATATCTTGAGGCATGTTCCGTATTTCCTTTGGTGTTTGTATTTTAAAGGAAAATCGATTATCGTGTTGGGATTTGATGATGTTATCCGATGGATCGAATTGGTCAGAACTGGTATTTTTTTTCGTATCATGAGTTAGTGATGATATTTGAGAATCTTAAGTATTGTTTAAGGAACAATACAGATGTTATGTTGTGTTTATTGGTTAATCGAGATTTCGAGACGTGCAATATGGTAATGGTTATTTTGATGAGAATTATTCGAGTAAGTAAGTTACAGCCGTAAGATTACATTGGTCGTATTCTTACTTAGTATTTTCATTGGTATGTAATTATTGATGTGATGTGATTGTTATCATTGTTGGATATTATGACTGACCCCGTCGTGGGATTTCTTTTAGGTTCTTGGGATATCGAGCTTGTAGCGGTCGTGAAGAGATGAGCTTCCTGGAGGATACTGTCTATGGCATGTGTTTGTGAATCGAGTATTCTGATTATATGTTGTATTCCGCTGCTAGAGTATTTTTTATTGTTGTCCTTTCCGCTGCATGAGTATTTCTTAAATGCCTTTTGATTTTTGGCAACTCGAGTTATTTTGAAAATGGTTTTCTAAACTATTTTGTCGGTACGTGTAAGCGATAGCTTAACGTATGTTTTTAAACTGTTGAGTTTGGCATTTCCGGCCTTGTGGATTCAAATGAGATTTTACAACGGTTTTGATAAACGGATTTTATAAAGTCTTTGGATGTTTTTAAAAGATAGTACCGTCGTTAGCCTCTTGGGCGTTTGTAAACATTTGCGAAAATTTCTTTTAGGCTTGTGGGTTTCGTCTCGGGGCCCACGTCGCTGTAATATTTCTGGATGGCTCTGGGGGTGTTACATGCACCTCTCTTCTATCGGTCGAGGGATAACCGTTACAAACTCGTCTTCTATCGGTCCGAGTAAACCGTGCAATCACTTGTATTTATGTCGGTCCAATTTAAACCGTTTTCCTTTTGTATTAGATAATGAATCAACCAATCTAGCTTTCTATGGGTACTAGATAGACCTCACTCGGATATAGATTGCGATTCTAACAATGCCGGATCCTTGATCCTAATAACACCGAATCCAATCTTATCCATTCTTTTTCCTCTCTTGTATGATTTTGTGTATAACACTCAATCACGTATCAATATAAGCTCAAGTACAACAACTAGAATGAGTACAATGATATCTCAAGTATGAATGATTTGCTCAAGGTTGTTATGTGGTTTGATACCAAGTGGTTTGGTATTTATAGCCAACTTCTTCTAACTAGCCGTTACTGCCAGCCTTCTCTAGCGTGCACTAATATTCTTCCTTAACGTGCGCTATCGCCTATTGCGTACATTAATATTCGTTATTTACGTACGTTAACTGCTTGAAACTTCAGTCCAGTGGCTACTGCCTCTATCCGTTAGCGTGCGCTAATAACACGTCATTGCATGCATCATATATCCGTTCGGATCATTTGACTTCTGACTTTTCCACCGAATCTCCTAACGGGTCGATTATCTTGAATTCAAACACTTTAGCGTGCGCTATTCCTCAATTGTAGCGTGCGCTAGGATTTCGTCATTGCTTGTGTCATACTGTGTTTGAAAGTCTTCACAGCATACATGTACCACGATAGCGTGCGTTATCCTTCCCTTGTAGCGTGCGCTATCTTTATCAGTTAACTTTGTCTTCAGGTAACTTTGAACTCGTCTGATCTGTAGGCAGGTATCGTTAGCGTGCGCTAACCTTAATTACTAGAGTGCGCTAGCTTTGCAGTTTGATCAGCTTTTTGCATCTTCAACTCCTTCGTTGTTTTGTTTTGCTTCCTTTGTTTAACAACTTAATCATCAAAACCTCATTAATGAATATTTGGAATAAAATATTCCAACACACCTATCAACAATGGCCATACTGATGAACGACTATACTTTTCAAGTCTGTAAATAGCCATGAAGGATGACTGGAGCAAAGACAAAAACTGTTACAGACTCAGTGCAAGTATTCTCGCATATAAGCTTAATATCCTACAACAAGTGAAAAAGGTCCCAAGTCCTCAACCTGAGAACAACATCCTACAATGATTGAACTCAAAAGAGAAAGTTGTTGCTATGCACTGATTTTACAACATTGATAGCCGAGATAATTTCAATCTTGTGTAGATTTAAGCATCAAGCAAGCTTAAGACCTGTGTAGAAAGAAGGTGCTTTGTGTAATCTAGCTTCGGACCTCTGTGGGAAGAAGTATAGAAGATTGAAATCTAGTTGAAAAACTAATTGGTGTGAATGGAATTACTGCTTATACAGACTTGTGTATTCCTAGAGTTCATGACGGTTGTGTACTTTTCTAGTGACTACCTCTTATGTGGAGCTCAGTGGACGTAGAAGACTTTGCTTTGAACACTGCGCTTGGGGAAGAAAATAATAAAACGAAGAAGTCGATTGGTGTACTCAAGAAGTTTATCCAAGAGTTGCTCTCAACCGCGTGTTTTTCCTCGTATGTTATGTTCGCTCTTTTAGTTGGAACATTTTATTCCACACATTAATTTAGAGGTTTTGATGATAAGTTGCTAAACAAAGAAAAACAACAATTAATCTACAAGAAGTCGAAGATGCACGAGAAGGATAGAAAAGAAGTAAATCTTACTGAAGCTAACGTACGCTATAACCAAAGATAATGTACACAACATATCAAGCCAGTGAGTACTGCATTCTGCATCGAAGCAGATAACGCACGCTAATACAAAGATTAGCGCACGCAAGGAAGAAGGCATTACGTACACTACACAGGAAGCATAACGTATGCTATGAGAAAGTGAAGCTCGAATTCAAATAAATTAATCTGTTGGATTGATTCTAGAAAGTCAAAAAGCATACAAGGGATATGTGAAAATAATGTACGCAACGTAGAGATATTAACGTACACTAAAAGGAGAATCTAACGTACACTACGAATATAGGTAACGTACGCTATGTGAGAGGCAGAAGGTACTGGACTGAATCGAACAGAATATAACGTACGCAACATGCAAGGGTTATGTACGCTAAAGAGCATTACGTACACTATGCAGTAAGCTTAATGTACGCTATGAAGAGGGCAGTTATCTACGACTAGTTTAGGCCTTGAATCCTGTAAATACCACTTTATATGGTATTCATCAGATAACGACTTCAAGCAAAGCTTCTATACTTGAGATATCATTATCTCTATTATTGTTGTTTTAATCGAGCTTAATTGATAAGAGTTCGAGTGTTTAATTCACTCAAACATACACGAGAGAAAAGAAAGGATTGTAGATTTAATTCGGTGTTATTAGAATCGTGGATTCGGCATTGTTAGAATCATAATCTAAATCTAAGTGAGGTTTTTCTAGTACCGATAGAAAGCTAGAAAGGTTGATTCCTTATCCGATAGAAAAGGAAAATGGTTTATCTTGGACCGACATAAAGACAAGATTGTAACAGTTTATCTTGGAGCGATAGAAGACAAGGCGGAAAGGTTTATGTTAAGCCTATAGAAAAAGATACGAATAGAGGATGTAGGCACATTGCCGAACCTCTATATGTTGCTACATCATTTACATTCCGTACTTAATCGCTTCCGCAATCACAAAAGAATTCTATATTATTAACTGTACTATCTAAACCCCCTTCAAGTGGCGGTACCAAACCCAACAATTGGTATCAGAGCGGGTATCTCTTATAGTCGGCTTAACATCCGAGGAGAAAAATATCCAATGGAGCTTCATTATGCCCCGATCGAAGGCCTCGCCTTAAACCGACCTCCATTCTTTGAGGGATCAAATTATGACATGGAAAAAGAAAATGTCAATATTCATCCGAGCCTATGATATTGAGCTCTGGAAAGTCATTTGTCTTGGTTCGAAAATTCCCACAAATTCCAATGGTACTCTAAAGGCTACGAAGATTACAATGATATGGATTGGAGGAACGACCATTACAATAGCAAAGCAATAGAATTGCTTTATTGTGCTTTAAATCCGGAAGAACATAATCGGATTTCCTTGTGTGATAGTGCCAAAGAAATTTGGAAAATATTAGAGGTAACTCACAAAGGAACGAATCAAGTCAAGGAGACGAAGATAAATATGCTTCTCCACGACTTTGAACTTTTCATGATGAAAGACGAAGAGTCCATCACAAATATGCTAGACCAATTCTCGGTTATTACAAATGGGCTAGCCTGCTTCGGAAAACCCTTATCAAGTAGTGGAAAGGTCAAGAAAATATTACGATCACTACCTCGTGAATGGGACGACACGATTACGGCAATTATGGAATCGAAGATCTCAATACTCTTGAATTTAGCGCTCTTGTTGGTTCGGTAATAAATTACGAGATTGTCCTTAAATCACGGAACACGAAGCCGAAATCGAAGGAAAAATCTATAGCTTTAAAAGCTAAGAAAATGTCAAGAAATGAAGAAGCTATCCCGATTGATGACGATGACGAAGAATCAGCATTTTATACCAAAAACATCAATAAGTATCAAAACTTATTAAACTGGAGAAGAAGAGACTTCAACTCACAATCCCGGAATGAGTCAAATCGGTTCGACAATAATTGTCAAAATTGTGGAAAATCCGGCCACTTTGTGAAGAATTGTCATGGCTCGACTTATAAGCAGGAAGTATTGATAGCCACCTGGAGCGACGAGGATGAAGAAGAAGATAATATCAAAATAATCTCGCACTCATGGCAAGGAGCTCGTTTGATGATAGTGACGATGAAAGCCAGGTAAGTACCTCATCTCACGACGAACTTTTTAATACTTTCGAACAATTACATTCAGATTTTCAAAAATCGCTAGAAGATAATAAATTCCGTAAAGTTAAAAATAAAATTTTGGAAGATGAAATCTCTAAATTATAAAAAAAGGAAAATTTATTGAAATTGATCATTTTCTATGCCTTGAAAATGAAAATTATTTAAAGAATGATTTATTAAAAGTTCAAAATGAACTCAAAATTTTAACGACCAAATTTTCTTTCAGAATTAAGAAATTTGAAAAATTACTTAGTGTTCAAAAAATTTCATTAAATAAACAGGGTTTAATGTTTAAAAAACGGGCATCATATTACAAATTGTAGAAACGAATCCGTAAATTTAAAATACCCGAATGTGGTAAATGTTTAAAAATCGGGCATCACATTAAAAATTGTAAAAGTCCAAGACGAACAATCAAAATAAAGAAAATATGGATTCCAAAAGGAACCATAATACCAAACATCGTCTATTTACCAAACGAAAAACGACCGAGAGTCGGGTGGATCCCCAAAATTCAAAATTAATCAAAAAAAGGAGATATTTTTTTTAAAAAAAAATAACTCAGGGGTAGTTATTTTTTTAAAAAAATAGATATTTTCAGGGGGAGTTTTACCCACTTCTTTTCATATTTAATTTTCATTGAATTTATGGTTTCCATGCACTTTTTGCTAATGACAAAAAGGGGGAGAAGAATGACAAGAAAATGAGAAAAAATATAATGGGGGACAAGAAGATTAATAGAGAAAAAGAGAAGGAGTGATGGGAGAAAAAAACTAACGAAACGAACAAAGCCGAAAACTCTGATCTGTATATTTTTTTCTATTTTTGCAGGTATAAATTCCATCGAAGAATTGTTGTTTTGTCATCATCAAAGAGGGGGAGATTGTTGGAACATTTTATTCCACACATTCAATTTAGAGGTTTTGATGATAAGTTGCTAAACAAAGAAAAACAACAATTAATCTACAAGAAGTCGAAGACGCACAAGAAGGACAGAAAAGAAGTAAATCTTGTTGGAATATTTATTCTACATAGTCATAAATAATATTTTGATGATTAAGTTGCTAAACAAAACAAAACAACAAAGAGGCGAAGCAAAACGATGGAGGAATCGAAGACGCAAAAAGCTGGACAAAATACAAAGCTAGCGCACGCTAGAAATATAAGTTAGCGCACGCTAACGGGAGCTCTCTGCAGATCAGACGAGTTCGAAGTAACCTGAAGTGAAGTCACCTGATGAGGATAGCGCACGCAACAAGTGTTTACTAACACACGCTATCGAGACAATATTATCGTTCTGAAGAGATTCAAACACAGAATGACGTAAGCACTGAAGTAAGCTTAGCGCACGCAAGAGATGATATTTAGCGCACGCTAAATATCAGTTTGAATCAAGTCAACCAATCCGTTGGGGAGAATCTGCTACAAGTCAAAAAGTATTAACGGATATATGACGCATGCAATGATGCATGATTAGCGCACGCTACAATGGAAGTGTTAGCGCACGCTAACTGTGAAGGACAAGCTACTGGACTGAAACTGGAAAGACGCTAACGTACGTAACAGTATATAACATACGCTAAAGGCAAAAACATGCGATATCGCACGCTAAGGAAGTCAGCCTAGCGCACGCTAATTTCAACTGGCAGTAACGGCTAGTTTGTGGAAGAAGGCTATAAATACCAAATGACTTGGTATCATTCCACACAACAACATTGAGCAATACACATACACTTGAGATATCATTGTAAACATTATAGTTGTTGTTCTTGAGCTTAAATTAGAGTGATTGAGTGTTATACACAAAATCATACACGAGTGAGAAAAAAAAAAGATACGATTGGATTCGGTGTTATTAAGATCAAGGATCCGGTATTGTTATAATCGCAATAGCTATCTTAGTGAGGTTTATCTAGTACCAATAGAAAGTTAGAGTGGTTGATTCCTTATCCAATAGAAAAGGAAAAACGGTTTTACTCGGACCGATAGAAGACGAGCTTGTAACGGTTATCCCTCGACCGATATAAGAGAGGTGCAGAGGTTTTGATCTTTAGCCTATTGAAAAAGATACATCGAGAGAGGACGTAGACACGTTTGGCCGAACCTCTATAAATCCACATGTCATTTAATTTCTGTATTTAATTTACGCTTCCGCACAAACGGCGCAAATATCGATATCACTCCAACAATTGGTATCGGAGCGGTACTCCTATAAGCGGCTTTACATCCGAGGAGAAAAGATCCAATGGCTCTCCAATTTGCTCCCGTCGAAGGCCTTGCTCTCAATCGACCACCATTTTTTGATGGCTCAAACTTCATGACGTAGAAGAAGAAGATGTCTATATTCATCTGAGCATATGACATCGAGCTTTGGAAGGTGATTTGTCTTGGTTCGAAAATTCCGACAAATTTCAACGGTACGCTTAAAACTTTCGAAGAATATGACGATTCCGATTGGAAAAATAATCACTACAATTGTAAGGCAACTCAACTCTTATATTGTGCCTTAAATCCGGAAGAACACAATCGGATATTATCGTGTGATAGTGCCAAAGAAATTTGGAAAATGCTTGAGGTAACACACGAAGGTACGTCTCAAGTCAAGAAGACAAAGATAAACATGCTTCTTCACGAGTACGAATTATTCCAAATGAAGGGCGATGAATCCATCACGATAATGCTTGACCGTTTTTCGGTTATTACTAATGGATTAGCATGTTTCGAGAAACTACTTTCGAGTAGTGAGAAAGTAAAGAAAATTCTCCTATCACTACCTCGAGAATGGGACGGTACGGTAACGGCAATAATGGAGTCCAAAGATTTAAATACTCTTGATTTTAGTGCTCTCGTTGGTTCTCTTATCAACTACGAGATCGTTCTAAAATCTCGGAATGCCAAACCGAAACCAAAGGAGATGTCGATAGCCATGAAGGCTAAAATGTCGAGAAAGAAAGAAGAAATACCGGTGGATGAAAGCGACGAAGAATCGGCATATTATGCCAAGAATATTAATAAGTTCCAATACTTATTAAACCGGAGGAAGAAGGACATTCAAGCGGGCGAATCTAAGAAATTCGACAACACCTGTCGATTATGTGGTAAACCAGGCCACTTTGCTAAGAATTGTCGGGTTAAACCCAAGGAAGTTTTAGTTGCAACATGGAGTGACGAAGATCCTGATGAAGATTTCATGAATCAAAATAATCTCGCGCTCATGGCCCGGAGCTCATTCGACGATACCGACGTCGAAAGTCAAGTAAGTAATTCTTACGACGAACTTTTTGAAGCATTCGAGTTATTGCATACCGACTATCAAAAATGCTTTAAAAGAAATTAAATCCCTTCAATTAAAAATAAATCATTGGAAAAAGAGAATTCCAAAATTCTAGAAAAGGGAAAATTTGTTGAGATCGATTATTCAAAATGCGTTGAAAACGAGAATATTTTAAAGAATGATCTTGTTAAAGTTCAAATCGAGCTCAAAAATTTAACGAAGAAATTTTCACTCGGAAACGAGAAATTTGAAAATATGCTCTCGGTTCAAAAATACACATTAAATAAAGAGGGATTAGGATTCAAACCGCGTTCTAAAAATGAATCCGTAAACTTCAAAATACATCGGTGTGAAAAATGTTTGAAAATTGGGCATCACATTTCGAATTGCAAAAGCCCAAGACGGACGATTAAAGTCAAGAAAATTTGGGTTCCTAAAGGAACAATTGTTTCAAATATCGTCTACGTCTCGAAAGAAAAACCGACTTTCGGTTGGATCCCCAAAAACTAATTCTTCACAATTGGTATTATACTCAGGGGGAGTAATATTTTTAAAAGGGAGATATTATTTTCAGGGGGAGTTTTATACCCTATTATTGCATATTTTTTATTCATGCGTATTTTCTTTATATATTCAAATTGATATCCCTTATATTTTTTACACTTTTTGCTGAATACAAAAAGGGGGAGAAGAAGTTGAATTGGATAAAAGCGTCATGAAAGATATGACGAGAAAAATAAAAAGTAAAAAGGAGGAGAAAATAATAAAAATCGAAGAAGTCGAAAAGGAGAAGAAAGCACACAAAAAGGGAGAGAAACGAAGGAGTTGAAAAAGGATTGGTGAAACTAACGAAACGATCAAAGTCGAAAACTTTGAAACGTACATATATATAATTTTATTTTGCAGGTTTTATCCAACTCAAGAGTTGTTTTGTAATCATAAAAAAGGGGGAGATTGTTGGAATATTTATTCAACATAGTCATAAATAGTGTTTTGATGATTAAGTTGCTAAACAAAACAAAACAATAAAGAGGCGAAGCGAAACGACGAAGGAATCGAAGACGCAAAAAGCTGGACAAAATACAAAGCTAGCGCACGCTAGAAATATAAGTTAGCGCACGCTAACGGGAGCTCTCTGCAGATCAGACGAGTTCGAAGTAACCTGAAGTGAAGTCACCTGATGAGGATAGCGCACGCAACAAGTGTTACTAATGCACGCTATCGAGACAATATTACCGTTGTGAAGAGATTCAAACACAGAATGACGTAAGCACTGAAGTAAGCTTAGCGCACGCAAGAGATGATATTTAGCGCACGCAAAATATCAGTTTGAATCAAGTCAACCAATCCGTTGGGGAGAATCTGCTACAAGTCAAAATGTATTAACGGATATATGACGCATGCAATGATGCATGATTAGCGCACGCTACAATGGAAGTGTTAGCGCACGCTAACTGTGAAGGACAGAAGCCACTGGACTGAAACTGGGAAGACGCTAACGTACGTAACAGTATATAACGTACGCTAAAGGGAAAAACATGCGATAGCGCACGCTAAGGAAGTCAGCCTAGCGCACGCTAATTTCAACTGGCAGTAACGGCTAGTTTGTGGAAGAAGGCTATAAATACCAAATGAGTTGGTATCATTCCACACAACAACATTGAGCAATACACATACACTTGAGATATCATTGTAAACATTATAGTTGTTGTTCTTGAGCTTAAATTAGAGTGATTGAGTGTTATACACAAAATCATACACGAGTGAGAAAAAGAAAAGATATGATTGGATTCGGTGTTATTAGGATCAATGATCCGGCATTGTTAGAATCGCAATCGCTACCTTAGTGAGGTTTATCTAGTACCAATAGAAAGCTAGAGTGGTTGATTCCTTATCTAATACAAAAGGAAAAACGGTTTTACTCGGACTGATAGAAGACGAGCTTGTAACGGTTATCCCTCGACCGATAGAAGAGAGGTGCAGAGGTTTTGATTTAGCTTATTGAAAAAGATACATCGAGAGAGGACGTAGGCACGTTTGGCCTAATCTCTATAAATCCGCGTGTCATTTAATTTCCGCATTTAATTTACGCTTCCGCACAAACGGCGCAAATATCGATATCACTCCAACAAATCTTACTGAAGCTAACGTATGCTATAACCAAAGATAACGTACGCAACATATCAAGTCAGTGAGTACTGCATTCTGCATCGAAGCAGATAACGCACGCTAATACAAAGATTAGCGCACGCAAGGAAGAAGGTATTACGTACGCTACACTGGAAGCTTAACGTATGAGAACGTGAAGTTCGAATTCAAATAAATCAATCTGTTGGATTGATTCTAGAAAGTCAAAAAGCATGCGATGGATATGTGAAGATAACGTACGCAACATAGAGATATTAACGTACGCTAAATGAGAATCTAACGTATGCTACGAATATAGCTAATGTATGCTGCAGGAGAGACAGAAGCTAATGGACTTAACCGAACAGCATATAACGTACGCAACATGCAAGGGTTACGTACGCTATGTAGTAAGCCTAACATACGCTATGAAGAGGGCAGTGACCAACGACTAGTTTAGGCCTTGAAGCCTATAAATACCACTTCATATGGTATTCATCAGATAACAACTTCAATCAAAGCTTCTATACTTCTGATATCATTATATCTATTAGTGTTGTTGTAATCGAGCTTCATTGATAAGAGTTCGAGTGTTTAATTCACTCAAACATACACAAGAGAAAAGAAAGGATTGTAGATTCGATTCGGTGTTATTAGGATCGTGGATCCGACATTGTTAGAATCATAATCTAAATCCAAGTGAGGTTTTTCTAGTGCCGATAGAAAGCTAGAAATGTTGATCTCGTATCCGATGGAAAAGAAAAACGGTTTATTTTGGACCGACATAAAGACAAGATTGTAATGGTTTACCTCGGACCGATAGAAGACAAGTCGGAAATATTTATCTTAAGCCTATAGAAAAATATACGAAGAGAGGACGTAGGCACATTGCCGAACCTCTATATATCGCTGCGTCATTTACATTCCGCACTTAATCGTTTCCGCAATCGCCAAAGAATTCTATATTTTTAACCGTACTATCTAAACCCCCTTCTAGTGGCGGTACCAAACCAACACTTTTGTCACTGGCCGCTTACGTTTTTGCTTAAACTTTATGATGTTTGTTGTTTTCTGATAATTTGGATATTTTTTATTATTTTGGATGTTTTTGACGATTTTTTGTGCTTTTGTCGTGATATTATGCCCTATGTCATAGTATATGTTCCATTCCTATTATATTTCTGTTATTTCAACCAAAAAATGAGAAAGTATGGATATAATGTTAAGAGGAGCTTGATATGTCTATGGGGAGTTTTTGCAAAACTTATCATAAAACTTTTTAACTACTTCAGCTTTGTTTGAAATCAACTGTGCATTAGTCAAATCGTATGCTTTACCTCCTTTGTAACTCGCATAATGATTCTCTCAATCAGAAATCCTACAAAACAGATACACTAACACGACATAGACTATAATCATTCCATCCCAATTATATTGTCCAATTTGACTTTCTCCATAAACTAAAAAAAGGCTGTTGGAAGTTGTAATTGTACAAAATGTTTTCTTTATTAATCTTTCTCAGGTAAAGTTAGTTTTAGGTGTTATAGTGGCGGATCTTCGGGGTGGAGGTTCATATTAAGTGGGTGGAATGTCTGTGGCGAGGATGCTGGCACCTTGGTTGGTGGCGATAGCTTCGGGTATCAAGTAGATGTTAAGTCCAGAGAGGGAGAAGGCTACATTTTTTTGTCTGTTCTGTTAGTTTCTTGATGGTTTTTGTATTTAGGTTGGTTTTTTTTATTTGTGTCGATTGAGGGGCTTAACACATAGGCATGTCAGTTTGAAGTACGTTGTAGTATGTGGTTGCTTCTCAAGGCCCCAATTTTGTTTGTGACTTATTGTGTCAGTCTCCTGAGAGGACTAATGAAATTACAACCGAACAACCCCCAAGTCTCCCTTCGTAGGGTGCATTAAGTGTCCATTTATGTGGTGTGTTTTGTCCGTTTTGCTCGTCTCGTGTTCGACACCCCTGACTTTGTTTGTGCAAGAAGGCTTCATTTATCTGTGCCAATGGATGCATCTGTAGATTGTTAAATCTCAATATATTGATATGGTCTGGGAAGAAAAAATGGTGCAATTCTTAAAATAAAGACATCTCAATGAGAGTTTTTGTAATACTTCCAGGGGATGTTCACAGAATCAAGGAGTTTCTATAATTAGGCCGAAGCTCATGGTAGTTTTGTAATTATCTCTAGATATAATTTTTTTTCCCACCACTGATCCTGTGCATTGCAAATAATATATCAAAAAGCACAGCTACTGGCACCACCAGGACCTAGAAAAACATCACAGCGATAAATTAAAACAGCGAAACTGAAGTTCTTTCTCCAACACTGCCAAAAAAACTAACATTGAAACTCTGACTTGGACAATCATCTTCCTTGACGTCCATTTTGCTGATCATATACAATATTGCGTTCATCCCATATGGCACAAGTGCAGGTGGCTTTCTTGTTTATCCATTCTGCCCCACACGTATAGCAGAACTCATGTCCACATCTGAAACATTATATTTTACGGATATCAATCAATCAAATGTAGGAAGCCTAGGACAGGATATCAATCAATCAATCAAATGTAGGAAGCCTAGGACAGAAACAATGTTTAAAAAGACGGAGGGGTAGGCCTGGCTGCCAAAAAGCAAGGCGTAAGCCTCGATGCGACGAGGCATAAGTCTGACGTGCAAAGCAAATTTTGTATTAGCACAAACCAATATAAGGCAAACAACTCAAGTTTAAAGGTCTAATAACAATTTTATGGAATAAAAGAGACACTATAATCAAAATAAAGTCTTCAAAACCAAATTAGTCATACTCATTTTTTTTTGGATGACTCGATATCCGGCCCAAAGACCGACTGATCAAGAGAACCAATCCCACCGTCAACTAGCGGCGGGCGGGGCAATTGTAGTCAGAGCACAGCCCTGTATGGACTAGCCCAACCCAACACACAAATTGATAGCACGTCGGAGATTCGAATAGAGACCTAGAGAGAAGCAAGACTCATAGGTCCCAAGCCTATACCACCAGCCCAACAACTGCCGGTTACTAGTACAATCAACATAAATTTAAAGTCACTGCTTCAAAGTGAGTCTTCAAAAGTTTCACATCTAAAGTCATCAGAGAAAATTTTTCGTCTTTAGTATTCATGAATATTTCCAGAACTGATCTTTTTTGCTCATTCTCACCATTTGTCCAATTCTCACCAATTTGTCCAATTCTTCTGTTTTTTTTCTGAAAGGACATTGTGTTTTTCCCTAAAGAGGACGGAAGCGTTTCCGAAAAAAACGTTTTTTTGTTTTTTTGACACAAAAATACGTCATTGTTGTGTTTGATCTCTTTTTTAAAAGGCGTGCGCATCGTACGCTTTCGCACTCTCCAGCTGAAAAGGCGTACGCTTAGCTGGTAAAACGCACTTCGCAAAAAGCCTCGTCGAGTTTTATGCTCTAGGCGCTAGGCGCGCACAGCAACGTCTTGTTAAACATTAGACAGAACTTTGTTACAAATTAAAGTGCAACTGAGAAATGCATGATGTGGATCAACTCACAGCAACACAAACACAACGGGCCAATATTATAACAAGAATATATAATCATAGTCCACACAACTGATGCAAGCTAATGAAGCAATCGCTGAAAACCATATGAAAAATTAGAATACAAGAAACGACAGGTGCCCATAGAGATAGAAACTTACATAAATAGGAATAGGAAAAATATCCTGTCACATCAATAAACTAATAGTCTAATACTCCTGACCATAACTGCCATTACAGTATTAATTTTTAAATACGTTTCCGGCATCAATCTCAACGTGCCACTACTTAACACTATTTAACACCTAGTTCCATCCACCTAGACGAAAAGCCTAAGCCAATAGGCCAAATCCTAGGCATCTCCTAAATGCATATGTGCCAAAGCTTTATTATTTTTTATTCTCACATAAATTTTCTCATCCGACATTGCATCCACTCTAATTCTATGGAAGCAGAACTCTTCATTGCTCATTGATCGACATTCACGAAATGCAGCTATTTACGTTGAAAAGCTAGCAATTAAAAGAAACCTCCATAAACAACAAATCGAACATCAATCTCCAAACTCTACACAGTACATCATCTCAAAGAGCTTCAATTTTCAAAAGTATGAAAAATGAAATTTCTTGATTACCATGTAGGGTGTAAGCAAATCTAGTAGAGACGAAAGTATGACACTATTCGAGTTTGTTTGAATTTCTTATTGAGCTGCAAAACTTGTGTATGTGGTTTGACTATCAACCAGATCGAGCTTGAACGAACACAGCAAAACAAACATAACGGACCAATATTATTGCAAGATCATATAATCATAGTCCACACAACTGGTGCAAGCTAATGAAGCAATAGCTGAAAACCATATGAAACATTAGAATTCAAGAAATGACAGGTGCCCATATAAAACTTAAATAAACATGAATAGGAAAAAGATCCTGTGTCACATCAGAAAACTAATAGTCTAATACTCCTGGCCATCTTAAGTAACTGCCATTACAGTAGTACAATACTATGATAAAGAAAGTTGAAATACATTTCCGACATCAATCTCAACATGCCACTACTTAACACTATTTAACACCTAGCTTCATTCCACTTGGACAAAAAGCCTAAGCCACTAGGCCAAAATCTAAGCATCTCCTAAATGCATATGTTCCAAAGCTATATTTTCTATTCTCACATAAATTTTCTCGTCCGAAATTGCATCCACTCTAATTCTATGCAAACAGAATTCTTCATTGCTCATTGATTGACATTCATGAAATTCAGCTATTTGCGTTGAAAGGCTAGGAGTTAAAAGAAAGCAAATCTAGTAGAGACAAGTATGACATTATTCGAGTTTGTTTGAATTTCTTATTGAGCTTCAAAACTTGTGTATGTGGTTTGACTATCAGCCAAATCGGGCTTGAAAAAGCTTAATCGAGCCAAACATGATCCGAGCAAGAGCAGCATGATATTTTTTTCCCATATTGTGTATTTCTTCACGAATCAAGTCGATTTCGAGCCAAGTTTATATTTTATCAAACAAAACTATGAGTTCAAGCTCGGTTTGTTATAATAACAAATCAATCTCAAACAATCTTTCAAAGATTGAATTCGAGCCGAGTATCAAATACTTGGACTCAATTTCAGCTATGTTGCCAAGAAACTACATAGTTCATACGATATCGATTCAGCATAACATACTAACTCTTTCTACAAAACTGAGAGCAGAAAACTAAAGTTTTAGTGGAACTTTTCGATTGAAGTTAATCTCGTGGCTGAAGTGAAATAATAGTGATTAATCTTTATTCTATTCCACTCTTGAACTTCCATGTAACTAAAAGCAGACATAATAAAAGTTCTAAACAGAATGTTGAATATATAGTTCTGCATAGGGAAAACCAAAATAAGGACCGGAAAATAGAAACCATAACAAGTTTGTAAAAGATCATAGATGTATATATTCTCGAGCGATGAGAATTATGAGAAGTACAAGAAAGCTCGAACAGAAGCTAAAAAGGCAGTGCGAAAAAGGCAGTGCGAAATGCCCGATCAAAGGTCAATCAAGAATTATATGCAAGATTAGATACAAAAGAAGGGGAAAAAGATATCTATAAAATTGCTCGAATGAGAGAGAAGAAGACACGAGATATTAGAAAAGTTAAATGTGTAAAAGATACTGACCAAAAATTTTTGGTTCAAGATAAAGAGATAAAAGAGAGATGGAGGTCATACTTTGATACCCTATTCAATGGCCATCAAGAACAAGATATTGGGTGAAGTGACAATGGCATTGAAGAAGATGGGGTCAAAGAAAGCAGAAGGATCAGATGGTATACCTATTGAAGTTTGGAGGTGTGGGGGAGAGAGGGATCGAATGGGCAACTATGCTTTTCAATAAGATTTGGAGAAGCAATAAGATGCCATCAGCATGGAGGAAAAGTATTCTCGTCCCTTTGTATAAGAACAAAGGTGATGTTCAAGATTGTTCTAATTATCGCGGAACTAAACTAATGAGTCATACCATGAAGTTGTGGGAACGAGTGATTGAACAAAGGATCAGGAAATGTGTGAAGATAACAGAAAATCAATTTGGATTTATGCTTGGAAGATCGACCATGGAAGCAATTTATCTTATCCGGCAATTGATGGAACATTATCGAGATAAAAAGAAAGATGTACATATGGTTTTTATTGATTTAGAGAAGGCATATGATAAAGTACCAAGGGAAGTACTTTGGTGGGCCTTAGCAAAGAAGGGTGTATCGTGGAAATATATCGACATTATAAAGGACATGTATGAGGGAGCTAGTACAAGTGTACGTACTAATGTTGGGAGGACAGAAGAATTCCCTATTACGATTGAGATGCATCAAGGATTTGCTCTTAGTCCTTTTCTCTTTGCCATAGTCATGGACGAATTGACAAGAGAAATTCAAAATGACGTCCCGTGGTGTATGATGTTCGCAGATGATATTGTGTTGATTGATGAAACGAAGGTTGGAGTGCAACAGAAATTGGAACTTTGGAGGGATACTTTGGAAGCTCGAGGCTTTAGCCGAAAGCGTATAAGATCAATATATGGAGTGTAGGTTTAGCGAAAACAGTGATAGAGAGGCGGGGATGATCACATTTGATGGAAAAGTTGTTCATGAATCCACTTTCTTTCGGTATCTTGGATCTATTATCCAAAAGGATGGAGAGGTAGATGACGATGTGGCTCACAAAATAAAGGCAGGGTGGTTGAAGTGGAAGAGTGCCACAGGGGTTTTATGTGATCCTAACATGCCTCATAGATTAAAGGGTAAATTTTACCGTACGACAATTAGGCCTATTATATGGCACCGAGTGTTGGTGTTATGCCGCATGTGGAAGAAGAGCCCGAGAGAGTTCCGTTGAGAGTCTACACGCGAAGACATAAAAAGGAGAGCGGGGCGGTCGTGGGTCAAATTGGGGCAGCGGGTTGAGATAAGCATATCTGGCCACGGGCAGCAGATAAATTAGGAGTAATTATTATTTTATCTTTATTATTATTTGCCAAGTAATTAGTAATTAAATAAAGAGTCCTTGTAAGGGTAGAGTCCTTGTAAGGAAAGGTAGTAATTAAATAAAGAGTCCTTGTAAGGAAAGGTCTAGGGTATGAATTAGTATATAAGGGTTGTTATCAAAGTTAAGAGGTATTATTGAAAATTATTATCGAGCTTTAAGCTTGGGACAAGAAGGGTTTTTCCTTGTCAAGTTATTCAATTCTGTTCTAACAAATCTTGTCGTATCAATTTGGTCCGACCTGCCGGATCTTCACAGACGGGATCATGACAAGAAACGATTCGAGGCTTTCCGAGGTAGAGGCGGCAATCGGCGTGATGACTGAGGAGCAGCACCAACTCCGCAGCGATCCGAGACGTTCGGCAGGCACCGACACTGTCGGGCCGAATTTCGCGGCCCTCGCGGCCGCAGCGGCTACCGGGAGTGGGAATCGACTTATACCAGGAGGGCCGACGACCGATCGCAAGGAGAAGGAAAAGGCGACGGGCGGTGCGGCGGCGCAGATTCCTGATCGCTGCTTTTGATGGAACCGACCCGAATGGATGGATAACCCGCGACAACAAAGAATTCGATATTCACGAGGCGGGGAAGGGCTACGGACACGAGATGGCGTTAGTAGCGATGGAGGGTACGACCCTCGGTGGTTCCGTTGGCTTCGTTCGCGGGAAATTTTACATGGGCCGAGTTCACAAGCATTAGTCCGACGTTTTGATGTGGTACAAGGCGGCCGTTTAACGAGCGGGCCGCAGCAGAAACAATGGGTTCGGTGACGCCTATGTCGATGAGTTCATCCAATGGCTAATCAAGTCCGGGTTTACAGGAGGATCATTACCTCGGGTACTTTATAAACGGCCGAGTGAATCAATCCCGGTGAATCTACGGGTTGGGACCCACATGATTTGAGGTAGCCATGCAAATGGCGCGAAATATCGAGGCGGTTATTATATGACGAGGAGCCCAGAGCGCGAGCGTACTCGCACTCGCGACGAATACGCGGGGTTTCACCGCCAATCCAAATGATCGTTCGAAACCCGCCATTCAAGCCGCCAGATCGCGAGCCGCAGCCCGAAAGGTCAAATAGCACGACCGAGCGGGCCGCACGGTCGGCCCAAATGAGACGGTTGTCTCCACAGAGTTCAACGATCTAACCAAGCTACTGTGTTTAGATGTCGGCACTCTACCACCCGCTACACGAATGTCCGAGCAAACAGTGAGGATTATGTTGGTTGGAGAGGATGGTATGCCAGAACCGAGCTAGTAGAAGCAGAAGGGTTGGAAGAGGAGGATGGCGGCGAGTGCAGGAGCTAGAAGGGGAGGTCTGTGGGGTTTTATCCCTCTTATCCATGGCAGGACTCACTGCCCCGATACCTTGCGTTGGAGGGACAAGTGGGAGGTTGTGCGGTTTCGCTGCAGATCATGGGCGCAAGCCACAATTTTATCTCCGACAAATTGGTGAGAAGGTTCTGATTGCAACCTGAGGCGACCTAAATTTTAAGGTGCGACTGGGGATGGTCATAAGCAATTCGAGGAGTATGTAGGGATCGATAATGTCCTTTCCGTAATATGAAGTTCGGGTGGATTGTTATGTATTTCCATTAGGCGGAGTAGACGTGAATGGGAGTGACATGGTTGAAGACGTTGGGTGAGGTTCGGTAATCGCGTAAGATGACTATGTCGTTCGAGGTCGGAGCAAGGACCGTTTGCCTACGAGGGGTCCTGCCCCTATACTGTGCCCCCTAGTCTTCGTCGCTAGTCCGGGAAGAGGAGATAGAACTATGGGCGCTTATACTCTGTGACAACAAAGGGCCGGAGGAGACGATGGCCGAGAAGGGAAGCGAAGCGCTGGAGGTTAGTCGGGTGTTAGCAAGGTTCTGAGGTATTCGCGATCCCAGTGCCGCCTGCCGAGCCACGATCATCGAATCGAGCTTACGCCAGCGCGGACCCGTGTCGAGACGGCCATACCGTACGGCATGCGCAAAAGGACGAAATAGAACGTTTGGTGGCGGATATGCTGTTAGCAGGGGTGATACAACCGAGTTCGAGCCCCTATTCGAGTCGATCTATTGGTGAAAAAGAAAGATGGTAGTTGGAGGTTCTGCGTCGACTACCGTGAGCTAAATAAAGTAACGATTCTGACAAATATTCTATACCGGTGATCCAGGAAATGTTGGATGAATCGCAGGGGCGGTGATTTTTTCGAAAATTGATCTACGGTCGGATACCATCGATACGAGTGATGCCACGAGTAGACAAACGGCATTTAAGACGCACAATGCACTATGCATTCTTGGTGATGCCGTCGGTGACTAACGCCTACCACATTCCATCCACCATGAATGATTTATTTCAGCCCTATTTGAGGAAGTTTGTGCTGGTGTTTTTCGATGATATTCTAGTATATAGCCGATCCCCAGATGAACATATGGAGCAATTGGCTACGGTTCTGGCTATTTTGAAGGAACATCAATTTAAGGCGAATAAGAAAAAGTGCGCGTTCGGGGTACGACAGGTGGAGTACCTCAGCCACATTATATCAGCCAAGGGGGTGGCAATGGACCCAGGAAAGGTGAGCGCGGTGTTGGAGTGGCCCGTGCCGAAATCCGTGAAGGAGGTCCGGGGATTCCTCAGCTTGACCGACTACTATCACCGTTTTGTACGAGGGTATGGAATGTTGGCTCGCCCTTTGATGCAATTACTGAAGAAAGACGCACCGGCCAGATTCTAATAGACCTCAGATGCGGAGAACGCGTTCTCGGCCTTGAAGGCGGCATTGACGGCAGCCCCGGTGTTGCGTATTTCTCGGCCTTGAAGGCAGCATTGACGGCAGCCCCGGTGTTGCGTATGCCCGACTTCCATCAACACTTCATTGTGGAATGCGACGCGTCAGGCACGGGTATCGGCGCCGTGCTCATGCAGGAAGAACGTCCGGTAGCATATATCAACAAGGCACTGGCCGACACCACGCTATCCAAATCAGCGTACGAACGAGAGTTAATGGCTCTGGTATTAGCCGTACAGCATTGGCGACCCTACCTCATTGGTCGTCGCTTCACCGTCCGCACGAACCACCACAGCCTTAAGTATCTAATGGCGCAACGGATTGGGACACCTGTACAGCAGGTATGGGTAGCAAAATTGATCGGATATGATTTTGAGGTGATATATAAACCAGGGCGCACGAACTCGGCGGCCGACGCGCTGTCCCGACGGAATACGGATGGGGAGTTAGCGGCGGTAAGTGGGCCGCTTTGGCCCGCCGTGGCGAAGGTACTAGAAGAACAGCGAAACGACAATTTCGTTAAGTCAGTGATTGCGGATCTACAACGGGATGTGAAGAGTCGACTAGGGTACACGATAGAGCAAGGGCGTTTGTTCTTTAAGGGACGTTTGGTTTTGCTGGAAAATTCTGAATGGATTCCCAAGCTTTTGTTTGAGTTCCACGATACGCCGGAAGGAGGGCATGCCGGAGCCCTTCGGACATACCGTCGGGTAGCAGGAAGTATATATTGGCGGGGTATGTCTAAGCGGATACAGGAGTATGTGGCTAATTGTCTAGTGTGCCAAAAGTCAAAGCATGAGGCGACGTCACCGGCCGGGTTGTTGCAGCCCTTACCCATTCCCGAGGCGGTTTGGGAGGACGTCTCTATGGACTTCATCACGTGCCCCCCGAATTCGCAAGGGTATTCTTGCATTATGGTAGTAGTGGATCGGCTCTCGAAGTACGGGCATTTCGTCGCGTTGAGATTTCCATTCACGGCTAGATCCGTAGCCGAGGCCTTCGTGCGGGAGGTAGTGAGGTTGCATGGGGTACCGCACTCCATTGTCAGTGATCGGGATTCAGTATTTGTGAGCGCCTTTTGGCGGGAGCTGTTTAAACTGCAGGGGACAAAATTGAAATTCAGTTCGGCATATCATCCAGAGACGGACGGGCAGACAGAGGTGTTGAATAGGGTGTTGGAAACATATTTGCGTTGTTTCCTGTCAGAACAACCCCGGAAATGGATAAATTGGCTTCCTTGGGCTGAGTTTTGGTATAATTCGTCATATCAAACGAGCGCCAAGATGACACCCTTTGAGATTGTCTATGGTCGGGCACCCCCGACAATCTGCCGATTCTTGCCTGGAGAATGTAAAGTAGCGGTTGTTGCCTCGGTATTGGGAAGTCGTGATGAGGTTCTAAGGCAGCTGAAGTTCAATTTGACGCGGGCTCAACAGAAGATGGCTCATTTTGTGAACAAAAGACGAAGAGATGTGGAATTCGAGCATGGGGATGAAGTGCTTTTGAAAGTCAGACCGCACAGGCAGAGCTCCGTAGCAAGTCGCGCCCATCATAAGTTGAGTGCCCGCTACTATGGACCGTTTATAATCGAAGAGCGTATCGGGTCGACGGCCTATCGGCTGCGTTTAACGGACACCAGCCGAATCCACCCCGTATTTCATGTGTCGCAACTTAAACGGGCGATTGGCAACCATCCAGTGGAGACGGAGCTACCCATTAGTTTGGAAGGTTCTCAATCCAGTGTCTTCGAGCCGGAAGAGGTTTTGGGCTGGCGGAAAAAGAGAGAAGGGAATACAGTAAGTTGGCAAGTGTTGATACAGTGGAAAGGAAAATCACGTGATGATGCATCTTGGGTCGACGAGGAAGAAATAAAATCACAGTTTCCTGACTTTCGCCTTGGGGACAAGGCGGGTCTTGAGGGGGAGGGAGTTGTTATGCCGCATGTGGAAGAAGAGCCCGAGAGAGTTCCGTTGAGAGTCTACACGCGAAGACATAAAAAGGAGAGCGAGGCGGTCGTGGGTCAAATCGGAGCAGCGGGTTGAGATAAGCATATCCAGCCACGGGCAGCAGATAAATTAGGAGTAATTATTATTTTATTTTTCTTATTATTTGCCAAGTAATTAGTAATTAAATAAAGAGTCCTTGTAAGGGTAGAGTCCTTGTAAGGAAAGGTAGTAATTAAATAAAGAGTCCTTGTAAGGAAGGTCTAGGGTATGAATTAGTATATAAGGGTTGTTATCAAAGTTAAGAGGTATTATTGAAAATTATTATCGAGCTTTAAGCTTGGGACAAGAAGGGTTTTTCCTTGTCAAGTTATTCAATTCTGTTCTAACAAATCCTATCGTATCAGTTGGGCTGTAAAACAGTGTCACGTTCAAAAGATGAATGTGGCGGATATGCGTATGCTACGATGGATGTGTGGTCATATAAAAAAGGATCGGCTCAGAAATGAGGTGATTAGAGAGAAGGTAAGAGTTGCGTCTATAGAAGACAAGATGATGGAGAATCGATTACGATGGTTTGGTCATGTGAGAAGATGACATGTTGATGCCGCAGTGAGGAGGCTAGAAAGTTGGGGAACAAGTAATATTGTGAAAGGTAGAGTAGAGGAAGACCCAAGAAAACTTAGATAAAGATGATTGAAAATGATATGCGGTTTCTTGGAAGTGGAGAAAGTATGGCGATGGAGAGGCAAATGTGGCAGGAAGGAATACGAATGGTGGATGGAATCTGATTCTTTTTTTTATCTGTATTTTGTTCCTATTTTCTTTTATTTCATGTTATATTTTAATTTACTTTTCAGGATTTTTCATTTTTTTTCTTTTTTTTTTAACATTCATTCTCTTTTTTTATTTGCTTTTTTCTCTACTTTTTTTCCTTTTATGTTACTTATGTAACGATCATTGACGGTTTTAAAGTTTGATTCATGTTAGCCGACCCCAAATCATTTTGGGACTAAGGCTTAGATGTTGTTGTTGAACCATCTTTAGTGAGCCAAATTAGAAGATTAGAGCAACAATACAAATTAACCTTTCTGGAGCAAGTGTTTAGAATATTAAGCATCACATTTGTTCAGTCAGACATAACTATACTTTATCATTTCTTACCATTATGAACACAGCATGTTAACCCAATCAAACTACAAGTTTCAAGAGTATACCTGCAATATATGTGGTAACATCCTCGGGCAAGTGAAACCATATGGTTGCATTTCGGACACTGACGCCATAGATTCTTATTAGCCAAAACCTTTAATTTCCTATCTCCATTAGCTGGGTACGGATTTAACCTTTTATAATTGGAGCAATCCATACTATAATGCCAGGGAACTTCACAGTTGATGCAGAAAATGCCACTGCATTTGGGGCACTTTGTGGCCCCCGTTGATCCTTGAAACTCACTTCTCGACAACAATGTAGAACACTTAGGATATGGACAATAAATTTTCTCCACTGCAGGAATGGACGCTTCCTTCACGCGTTGGCTCAATATGTCAAATAACTCAGGAGTCAAGAACTTTTTGCAGCAACCAAGTTTCAATTCGGACTTGCAATTCTCATAAGGGCATTGAGGGAGAAAACCTAGAAGCAACTTAGATTGAACATGTTTCGACATGCATGGAAAACAGTACCTATGTAGACAACCAGTAATAACAAACATTTGGTCGGCAGATATATCTTCAAAACAAATAGCACAGCTCTCAGTCAGATTCTTGACATTGCTACTACCCGCCGAACGATCGACCTGAAGAACAATCGCTTTTCTAGCAAGTTCAACAGCAAACTTAATACCCGTAAGATCCACAAAAGATGCACGAATATGAGTAATTTTTCTCATCAGAAGATTTATCTGGTCACATAATGAGGCAAAAGTTTTCGTCACTGGAGGGTTTTTTCCGGTGATCTGCATAAAAAAAAACTGTGTCAACTACATCAAACTAGTTTTGTGAATGAAAATGCACTCTAACTTTGAGGTGCAGACAGGGTGGCCTGCTGTATAACATTCGTGCATTAAACCATAATGATTGATAATCTACCTGTTCTATATGATGCTCGAAGAAACTCCTTCCATTAGTAAGCCATCAAAGAAAATAGTCTAATAGAACGGAAAAGAAATCAACAGATAACAAAACAGAAGCGCTTTTGTTTCTCTCAGCGAATTTCTCAAATGCATTCTATCATGCTTTCAAGCTGCACGACTACCTATCACATGCTAAGAAAGGACCAAGAAAGTATTTAAGGATTCACTTTCTCGTAAGTTTCTCATTTGGCTCATCAATTAGTGTAATTACCCTCATACAGTAGTCATGTAGATTCTAGGGGTAACTCCAACGTGTAAGCAACACAAAATTGAGTACATGAAGGATTGGCATAAAAACCCTGACACCCATCCACACTATGTAGGTAGTTAAACAATTTAAAACAGGCTCCCTATTCTCACGCAAATCATTATATGGAAAAAGAGCCCTAAACCTCAACCGTCACCAAGAGGCTTTAATAGTTGGTAATACAAAACAACCTTAAATTAATGAGACAGCAAGTAAAGAAGAACTAATAATTCAGTTTAAAAGGACTCGTGTCCTGTTCGTTACTGACGTATCGATAGAGCATGGGATTGTCGGTAACAATGGAAATCCTCTTTAAGTCGAGCAATACCGCAACATCAAGCCCTTCAACTAAAGCTTTCAACTCAGCGTATTCTTCATTCGCTTGCTGCTCTTTCCCGCTGAAACCTTTACTCAACTCAAACACCAGACCATCATTCCCATCGCATATGGCCACCCCGATACCACCCACCAATTGCTCCATCAAACCCTTGACATAAACTGTAAAACTCAAACCTTGATTATAATTGGATGACGATAAGCCCTCTCCGTATGGCCTATTCAAATGATCCCCAGTTTTGCTCCACTCTTCCTCTGGCACATTCACAATCTCGCAAGCCAGAGCGCGATCGTGGATTTGACGGCTAAGATCGACGCGCAAACGCTTCGCCTTTACCTCGGCCTTGTACTGGCCGAGAAGCTCCTCTTCGTACTTGTAGAGATGATCGTTTTGAAGGAGGTTCGACAGGGTGGCACCCAAAACAGTGTTGTAGGGAACAGAAGTGCCGTTTGGGGAAGAAACGGCGTCGTCGAGGAGGGAAGCGGTGAGGGCTTCTTCAACCTGGAGATTGAAGGCGAATTCGGGGTCGTCGTCTGCCATGAGTTCACACCCGTTTTGGCGTGAAACCGGAACGTCGTTGTAACGGCAAAGTTCACAGTTTTTCGGTGTTATTTAAAGTTTCTTTTTACTTGTATCAGCGGTAGAAAAACTCAGAGAGTATCGGTAACCTGCAACGGGTTTGTTCGACCGCACCAGCGCTCCCCATCCCAAAACGGGTTTGTTGACTTGTTTACTCTTAACAAAAAAGGTATCAAATTAATTATTATTTCACAATTTTCAAACAGATGTTTGTAATAGTAAATTTAGGGTGTTATGTCACGATTTATTCATCCCGACAGGCGATCGACTATAAGGCCGAACGACCAAGTCAACTCCAGTCAAACTTTGGCTAGCTCGCCTAATCGAGGATATCAGACCACCATCAGGTACCTAGCGATCGACTGCCAAGGCGATCGCTTTCGGCAACGGGCGATCTACTCCGATGGCTAAGGGCAATCGACCTACGCCCCGAGCAGAGATGATCGCCCGTCAAAGTCATCAAGGACTGGATCTCAGAACAGCACCCACGTGCAGATCCACAAAAGGCGCCGGCAGACAAGATCTTTTGCTGACAGACAAGACCTTTGACCACAGCCTGTCACCTACCTCACCTACCGGCAGGCGCGCCGAAAGTTGTCAGTGGGACCACCCGTGATAAAGAACTCAGACGCGTGCAGCTCCCCATCGACCGCATCTGACCGCCAAAGAACTCCCCGCAGACTTTAAGGGAACAAGCTCATGTGCTAAAGGACGATCGCCCGATTATTATAATGCAGAAAAGGCGATCGCCCGGCATACCCAAGTCCTATAAATAGAGAACCTCCTCCTACTGGAAATAAGTTCGGAATTCATTTCACCAACAACAGATATACAAAAGAACATACTTATCATCAAGCTCCCGGCTTTCTCACCGGAATCCATCTCAGGACTTCTCTCTCCGAATCTCTCGTCCAGAACACGATCGGCTGAAGCAGCAAGTCTCCACTAGACAGATTCCAAGGGATTCATAAGCCCCGGAGCCCAAGCATCCAGCTAAATACTCGCCGTGAGAGACTGTCGATCTCTCACCGCCGCGACTGTTCATCTCCTTTGTTACAAGAACTCACAGAACATCAAATCTGGTTCCTCCGGCAATCTACACGCTCACTAGCTAAGATAACAAGAATCTTTACACTCATTGTAATTGTATTCCTACATTAGTACTTGTATCCCCGAATATTAGTATTAATAATATCTCGCGAGAGCATTCAAGCCTGGGACTAACAACCCCGGCAAATCTTGTGTTATTTATCTTTCTCACGGAAGTGCTCTTGCATTTGTTTGCTATCCATCCATTCCAGCAATATCTATCTCCGCATAATATTTTGGGTAGCAACAATTGGCGCTAGAAGAAGGGGCATCTAACCCTCAAACTTTTATTTCTACCGTCCCGAAGAACACTCACTGTTCTCGGGGCATATACTTGAAGTGACACTCACTGCACTTCAAAGAAAACCTTCAGAATCATGACATCCGCCGGTACATCGAAGAAAGCCGCTCTCCGAACCGCCGGACACCATATCCCGGCTCAATCCGAACCCCAGCCGACGACAGGGGGAAGCCGCAGCAACGCGAGACTCTCGATCCCACACCCGAGAGATGGCCCCGACCTCTCACTCGATCAGTTCCAAACCAAGGAACAGATCGAGGAGGCTATGGCCATCCTAGAGGAGCGAAGGAGAGCATGCGCGTCGCCTGCAATAACTCCCTCGATCGTCCGCCGCATGGGAAAACGGAAATTCAACGGGCTACTGAGCGAGCGATCGTCAGAAAGCCCCAGATCGCGAGAAAAGGCTCTCGCACGACCGGACGAATCCATATTCAATCGCTTGGGGCGCGACCCATCCTGGCGACCGGGGCATTCAGTTTCCAACCACGGAAAGACGAAAACCGAATCCGTCACCAGGAGTTCGGCATATCCACCTCACAGCCGAACGCAGGTCAGCCATCTGACTCCCGCCACGATCGCTGTGGATCGCACTCAATCGCCGGCCTCGCTCCGAGCGCCGAGCCGCAAGGCCAAAGCACGGCGATGGCCGCATACAACGCCACTGACGAGATGAAAGCACTCGACACCGGGGCAAGCGCCAAGAAAAGATCACCGACCGACCGAGCCACTCGCGGTCCACATCGAGCTTGCCCCCATACAACCAACGATCGCTCCTCCCAAAACACCTCTCGTATGAGGGGAGATCGGACTCAAAACCCACCCGAGTAAATTCCAAATCTACATGATCGGTGTGGGGCATCCGATGCAACCAAGTGCCGGATCTTCCCGTTAACATTGGGCGAGCTGGCCCATAGGTGGTACGTCTCACTACCACCACGATCAGTCACCTCCTTTAAGAAACTGGCGAATGACTTCACGTCATACTTCGCCAGCAAGGTCGCCAGACCAGAAGGCCCCCACCGCGTGATGAAAATCAAGCAGGGGAAGGACGAGTCAGACGCAGATTACATCAACCGAGTAGACGAAATCATCCTCACCGGCGAACCCGTCAGTGACGAGCTCGCTCTCTATTCGGTCATGGGGGGATTCTACGGTCACTCTCCCATGTTTAGACATCTCTCCAAGGATATTCCCCCAACTTACGCGATCTTCCGCGCTAAAGTTGCCAACTTTCTGGCCAGGCAAAGGCTACTCACCCTCCACCTAGGCGAAGAAACGCCACCTCCTGCCCAGAAGATAGCGATCGCCAAAGCAAAGAAGGCGATCGCCAAGCCACCCGGAGATCTCAAGGCTTTCGAGGACATGGAAGCCCATCTCCTCCATATGTTCAACCGAACTCCGGCACATATTTTCTATGCCATCAAGGGGCACGAAAAGCTCAAAAAGCCAAAGGCGATAAGGGACCACGGTCACCTGGACAACAATCAATATTGTGCCTACCACAAGAGTCCCGGCCACAGCACCAACCAATGCCGCGACCTCCTCAAACAGCTCTGGAGATTGCTCTAGGAAGGCAAGTTGGACAGCTTATTGGCTTAGCCGAAGCCCTTACCAATCCCTATACATGATCGTCCGAGTCGAACACAAAACAGGCTGGAAAGCTCATACGAGCCGACCCCTGGATCAACCTCGGCGACCGTCTCTACATACTTCAATCAAGAAAGGAGACCTCAGAAGTCTCCCCGATCTCCCTCCTTATTTAGGAAACTGGAGGACTCGATCGCCATCTACAGTTCACCGTCTAATATGATTGACTAAGGCACGAGATCGCCTCCCCCACACAACGTACACCGTCGAAGGTCGGCATCTACATGACGATCCAAGGTAGAAGAGTGCAGCCATGGTCCTGGTGGTCGATGGAACCGGCTGCTTAGGCCATGCAAGGTCCCTTTGGGCCAAGATCGCCCGCCCTTCGTTTAAATACGAGGCCGGTGTAGTGTGAGGGCCCTCCAAAATTAATCAGTGGACACGATCGCTCGCCCTCAAAGGTTCATCATTTAATGTGGTGAACCCGGACAATGCGACGTGCCACAACCCCCATCTCAACGTACACCGTCGAGGTTCGCCATCTTCATGGTGGGCCGAGGTGGAAGCAGAGCTAAACAAGCCGCGGGCGTGGAGTTGAATCATCCGACGCTGCCCCGCGCAAGGACTCCTCTAGACCGAGACCGCACGCCCTTCGTTTAAATACGAGGCGAGGCGCAGCCTAACAGAGGACCCTCAAAATAAAGTGAGTCACGAGACACTCAATGTCTTCGCGCATCAAGACATGATCAAGGAGTCGGTCCATCGAACTCCCCGATCGTGCACGGTTCCTCAAGACGGACGACCGTCCTCGAGGATTCGACAAAGTTGAAGACCACTCACTCAACGAATTATTTTCATCCCCTTACTTCCACTAAGTGAATAAAAACAAGGGACAATAAGAGTGTGGACTACCCATACGACGATCGTCCTTATTCAACCACATACGGAGATCGTCATTTTTTCAGATGTAGTGCAGCGATCGAATTTGTTGTAAAAAGTTATCTTTATGAGTTTATCAATTCATTTGGAACTACCCTCGCAACGATCTCTCCTCACACATTTGTACAAAGTCAAACAAAGACTCAAAAATAACAAATCATTCAAGTGATAAGTCAGAAATTCAAACGTTCATTTCATTACTTGAAAAGATCAGAGTACATGGTCGCCCGAAGGCCTAAATGCTACAAAAGAAAGCTACAAAACTACAAGGAAATAAGCTAAAACATCAAAAGTGAAGTGCCTCAGGCCCCTGCCTGGCCTTCGCCATCAGCATCCGGTGCGGTCCCCTCATCTTCCGGAGCGTCGGGATGAGCAAGATTGGCCGGAGACGGATACCAGCTCAAATCCACGCCGAGGTCCGCAAGATCCAAGATCGGCAAGGAGAAAGCTAAATGGAGAGGATGCTCCAACGCATACGCCTTGAAGTTCTCAGCAAGAGGCCCAACCTCCAAACCTCCTTTCTTAGCTGCTCGGATCGAGTCGGCGAACGCCAAATAATAGGCGAACTCGCTGACAAACTCCAAGTTTTGAAAGGGGTCAGCCTTGGTCGCCTCAACCTCTCCTTTTCGACTCCGCTATCGCTGTTGCGACCTCTGGAGCTCGGCCTCCTCGCAAAGAACTTGTTCCTCGCCTCCGTCGGCCTGGGTCAGCCGAGCGATCCTCACCTTCTGGCGATCGGCCTCCTCTTCAGCTTCCTTCTGCGCCCGGACGGCATTCAGCATCTGGTCCCGAAATCGGTCAACCGCCAGAAGTGCCGACTCGGTTTCCTTCTTCGCTATCTCAAGCTCGCGGCTCGCCCGCTTGGCCGCCTCCAGAGAGTCCTTCTCCATCGCCACGATCTTATCAGCAAACTCGGCGTTCTCTTTCCGAGCCCCCTCGAGATCCGCCTGTAGGCGAATAGTGGAGGGCCGCCCCTCAAACTCCTGAGCGGCCTGGACAGCCATGGTCGCCGTCTGGAGAGAAAGGGCGAGAACAGCCTGCATAGAACTCCCCACTCGCTGACGAGCGATCGCATCCAGATCGGTCGTCCAGGCCTTCGGCAGAGCAGAAGCAGCCTTGCTGACGTATGGAGGAATGTCGCAGGACTGGAAAGGAGATCGGCTCGCTAGGAATCCATGACCATCGGCGGGCAAGACGGATCTGCGCGACGGATCCTGCATCAAAACAACGAAGTTAGCACAACTCCTACGCAGTTGCAAGTTTCAACACAAAAATGCTATCTACCTCTCAGCCTTCTCGGGATCTCGACCGAAATACGGTTTCCCTCGAGGGATCTCAGCATCCGCGATCGCCATCTCCCGCATAAAAGCCGCAGAGGGCGGCTCATTCTCCGGAGCAACAATGGTGATCGGAGGCACGACGATCGGCACTTCATCGCCCGGGGCAGGAACCGAAGTTTCTTCCGGCCTCGGCCTCTTGCGATTCGCTCGAAGCCCCTCCTCCGGAACTCCCTCCTCGGCCACGACCGGCTTCACGCGAGGCTCCACCTCCGGAACTATTGGCAACGCAACAGGTGGGGCCCGAGACGACCTCTTATGGCGGAGACGGCCTAGAACTCCAGTATTCGACATGGCGATCTCCGTCGGAGGTTCCAAAAAGCGAGGAAAGCGAACCTGTGCAGTTAAGACGATCGATCAACAGTCAGATACTGTCCTTAAGTAAGGCGATCGCCTAGTAATTGAAGGTCGCAGAAACACATACCTGGCACCGAGAGATGTCTCGGGAAACGGAATAGTCGAGCCGACAACCAACGACTCTCCTTATTAATCTGGTTAGCGTCAAGGTCGTCGTCCGACAAGCTCCTTATCCGCTCCCAGACAACCAGGAAGTCAAAAGGCAGCTCCTCGACCGCCGGAATGTGAAAACTTGCAAAACCGAAATCAAATTAGATCAGTCCAAAACGCATCCGAACGAAGGGAGAGTCTGAACCCTTACCGGGATTCCTCTCCCGAAACTCGGGGGATCTCGCCGCCCAAGGATTGTCGCCGCGAAGCCCTCCACTTGCCGGCGACCTGTAACCACTTCGCCGATCGCCCCGCATCTTATTCGGGACTCGTGAATAACCCGACCAAATCGGCCTCGAATATGGTAACCGCCGACCAGCCCTTTATGAGCCGTCGCTTGAACAAATGGTTCATCTCCAACGGCGATGGAGGCGGATAGGCGTGACCGCCAAAAGAGTGAGAGTGCAGATAATTTGGAGCCGTGCGTCGGCGTCACCAAGTGGCGCCACGTTCCAAGCAACACAGTGGGAGACAAGAAAGGATAGAGGGAAGCGCAGCTCGACCTCCATAATCGCCTCATTCACGGCGACCATACCCATCGGAGGCTGATCGGCTCGCTCATTCTCCGCCGGCGCGAACATGTCCACATCTCAAGGAACATGGAACCTCGTCCTCCGCATTTACCAGATCTTTCCCGACGCCGATCGCCGAAATTCGCGTAGTATGGTTTTCAAATCCGATCAATTTTAAAATTTGTAAAACCTCAAGTATTTCCAAGGTGTCGAACCCAAGGGAATTGATATGTCGAAAATAAAGGAAGTAACTCTACTCAAAATTTGATCGCTATTTAGAATCCGAAAATTTGGTTTGTTTCTAATTATCTAACTTCAAAATCAAAAATAAAAATTAAATAACAATTAATCCTAAAAATAAAAAATCTAGAACAATAAGATAAGAATTCCAAGTATTATGCAAAGAGAGCAAAATAAAGTGAATTATCTAAATCAAGCAAATAAAGCAAATTAGCAAGATAAAATCACAAGTTGAAAGCTAATTGATCCTAGGTAGTATCGTCTAATTGAGTTCACACAATCCATTCACTTGATTCCTTTTCCCTAAATTTTAATTCAATCCTAGAAATAATCACTCACCCGATCTAGAATTCCGATCAAGGCAACCTAGAAAGATAGTTAATTTAAACCCTTTTCCGCAAGGCTCAAAGAATTTAAATCACTTAAAAAGCGTCAACTTATTTATCTATGATTTATCTTACTCCACTCAAGTCTTAAGATCAAATCATATTGTGCATCAAGTATTTCCACTAATTAATTAATCCTTCCGGGCAAAATTAATTAGCTAACATGCATCGATTAAGGGCCCTTTAATCTAGCATGAGATTTAACACATCTTGATCACAAGCCTAGGATGAAAGGTAAAAAGGTAATCAAAGGGACATCATGTGAACATCAATTAAAATTACTAACCCTAGAATCAATCAATGGATTTAGCTAGACATAATTGAAATTAAACAAGAAATAGATGGAGAATACATATTATTAATATGAAAAGAGAGATTACAACCCTTCCGGATGAACTCTGAGTCTTCAATCTCCGAAAAAGTAGAAAAACAATAATAATTGCTGCTTTGCAAAAAGTTCTAGTATCAAAGGAAAAAATTACAAAAAAACGTAAAAGTGTGCTAAAGATGATAAAAGATCCTCAACTAGTTCTAGAAGGAGGTGTATATAGCCTATGGGAGTTAAACTCCCGATTAGCACTAATCTAGGAAACAAAATCTATCCAAAAGAGTCACAATCTGTCAAAACTCGAGAACCCACGGAGCAGCCTATCGGCCGATAGGCTGGCCCGATAGGTGGTCTGACTTTTGCAAAAATCCGTTTCTTCCGTCCGTTTGACTCGACTCTCGGTCCTTTGTCTCGTTGGGTCCTTTTGGCTCTAAAAACCTGCAAACACACTAAAACCAACCCAAACGCGTAATACGGCTCGACTAATCATAAATAAGCCAAATACGAGCACATTAATCACGAAACGAGATAAAAACCTAGTATAAAATCCTAGAAAAATGTGGTAAAATTACCACTTATCAAACCCCCCCAAACTTGAGCATTATTCGTCCCGAACAACAAAAAGAAAAGAAAAAGAAAGAAAGAAAGAAAAGAACCAATAAAAAGAAAACAAGGACACGGCACATAGACACAAACGAGATCACGTCAAATTATTCGGCCTCAAAGTTTTTCGCAATCACAATGAACAATATTATACAAACGACTCTTAGTACAAATCAGACAAAGATAAATAAAATCAAGCAAGCTCTAGCAAACCGGGAAACCCTCACAAAACCTAAGGTAAGATGATTTTTAAGTGATCGCTCATTCTCTCCAAAGAAATAGACAAGTATGTCTAGGCAAATTATGCCAAGGGGTCACTCAAATCCAATGCAAATGCAATGTCTTACCATAGGCTTGCCTCTTATCTATCGTCTCCACCACTAATTTGTATGCATAGACTAAAATCAAATAGGACTTTCAAAGGTTGTAACGTAGGCTTTTGGTTAAGGTAGGAAAATTTGTCTAAGTGACTCAAACGTGTATTCAAACCACCCAACTCTTTGCAATTATACACGGCTACCTAACTCAATCACCAATCCATCATGCAATCAAATCCCAACCTTTTTATTTTTCTCGACCCCAAGTACTTTTTAATGTATGCCCGAGCGATCCCCTTATACTCTATTAGGCCAAGTGACTCACTTTGCCATTTTATCATTTTCTTCTTCATATTATTATTTTTTTTTCTCAGTCGACAACATGATTTGATAATGTTTCGCTTTTTCTACTATCGACTTCTCACACATCATAGAGTCTATAGGGATACTCGGTTCATAAAATGGGGTCTAAAACATCTCTATAAATATCAAAGGACAAACCACCAATTTCACCTACACCAACTTCAACTAAGGATTCCCATAAATACCCTCCATTTCCCCTATCACCGGCTATGAATAAAAGGCTAATAAAAGCTCAAATGGGGTAGCAAAGGATAAATATGTAAAGGTTAGTGTTTGGGAAAATCGGCTAAAACAAGAGACGACCTAAGATCATCTCATAATCTACGCATACATGTGTGGCCTCAACTAAGAACCAAGGCAAGTTCTAGAAGTACAATGCACTACATGATCTCTCAACAATAAATAGGCATTAGCATGCACCAAAGGCTCAAAGATCCTCACGGCTAAACAAAACGATTTCCCAAATTACTAAAACTAGACTTAGAATTACCCACAATGTAAGACTCGGCCAAAGTCCCAAGCATAATACCGAAAAAAGTTTTCACGAAAAACAAGTTTTAATATCATCGACCAATTTTTTCACGAACAAATTTATGTCTATGGCCTAGGGACATGCTCAGTCTAGACCAAAATCTAAAAAAAACTATTTACCCAAGCAAGGCATCAAAGCAAACAACGAAAAGCAAATAAAAGCAAACACGAAAGCAAAAAAACTACTACGACCTAAAAAATAGAAACTAGCAAACACACCAAACGAAAATGAACATAAAAATCTAAAAACTAAGCAACAAAAGCCAAATCCACGCAACACCAATATGAGAAGCACAAATAAAAACAACGGGCACCAACACAAGCAAATAGTGATACAAGGCATACAAGGTACTCACACGTGCCGAAATTAACAAAGCCGCACTTCTCCCCCCCTCCCCCCCCCCCCCAAACTTATTTCGCATTCCAAAGGAGGAATAAGTTTGAAAAGAGAAATGAGTGGCACTGTGGCGGAAATGGCGAGTTTGTCGGCGAGCTCGGATCATAGCGGGCATGTGAATTGGGGAAAGGAGCAAAGTGGTACATCTCGTGTACCATTCGGTTGTAGTGGTCCTCCTGGGCCCACCTATCTTCCTGCCTCTTCCTCTCTTGCTCCCTCCAAGCTTGATCGAATTTTGAAGGAAGAACAGTAGAGAAAATCGCCCCTTGTGTTCTTATCGGACGAAAAACGGGTGGTTAAGGTGTTTAAAAGGGGTTATTAATCAACCGGGTCGAAGCGGAATACTGGACCGGGTATGTCCTATCGGCCTGGCCTATCGGCCGATAGGCTGGGCCGATAGGACATACAGAAAATTACGTACCTGACTATCGGGCGGGACCTATCGGTCGATAGGGTCTGCCTATCGACCACTGCTTGTAACATTTAATTTTTCAATTTTCCTCACTTATCGGCCGGGCCTATCGGCCGATAGGCTCGCCCGATAGGCTCGCTACCTCAAAAAAATTTTCAACTTTTTCTATTTCGCATACTTGGTCCTTTCGCTTGATATGGCGATTAAAGACTGCAAGTATCCAAAACTCGGCGTGCATGGATTAGAACTTAACAAAACTAACAAAGCTACTACGAAACTAGAAACTACAAAAATCACGCAAACGAACAATCGAAAACAAACGAATAAAACGAACTAATATACATACGTTGGGTTACCTCCCAACAAGTGCTACGCTTAACGCCTTTAGCTAGACGATACCTCATTCATTCCGGTCTCGAGGTAAGTAACATACTTCTCTTCGTGGTGCAACGGCTTGAAATAGTGCTTCATCCTATGTCCGTTCACAATAAACTTGTTCCCATCTTCTTTCATCACGACATGATCCGCTTTGATTTACTTGAAAGACGGTGTATGGACTACCACTTCGACATCAACTTCCCGAAATAGACGAAGCCGAGAATTGAAAACGAGCACTTCGTCTCCCGGGACGAAGTCCTTCTTCCGAATGCGATCATCGTGAAACTTTTTCGCTCTTTCCTTGTAAATCCTCGCATTTTCGAAAGCCTCGTTTCTCCACTCGTCGATTTCCAGCAGCTTCTCTCTTCTCGATCCACTAGCCTCAAGAAATTCGAAATTAATCCGTCTAGTGGCCCAATACGCTTTAATTTCCAGCTCCAACGGTAAATGACAGGATTTCCCAAAGACGAGCTGGTATGGAGACATTCCAATTGAAGTCTTATACGCGGTCCGATAAGCCCAAAGTGCATCATCTAGATATTTTGCCCAGTCCTTCTTGTTCGTGACCGTCTTCTCTAAAATTTGTTTGATCTCCCGATTGGCGAGCTCGGCTTGTCCATTAGCTTGCGGATGATAGGCGGACGTAATTTTATGTTTAACTCCATATTTTGCAAGAAGGGTTCCTAACCACCTATTATTAAAGTGGCTCCCCCCGTCACTCAACAAAGCTCGTGGAGTCCCGAAACGAGTCAAAATGTTCTTATTAAGAAATTTAATCACCACTTTCGAATCGTTCGTAATCATCGGCATCGCCTCAACCCATCTCGACATGTAGTCGACCGCAAGTAAAATATACGAATAGCCTCGTGATTTTGCAAACGGACCCATAAAATCGATACCCCATACGTCAAACAACTCTACTTCCATAATAGCGTGCTGCGGCATCTCGTCTCTTTTTGCTATGTTCCCCAATCGTTGGCATCTATCGCAATGTTTCACAAAAGCTTGGCAATCTTTATGAATAGAAGGCCAATAGAAGCCACATTGGTACACCTTCATAGCCGTTCGATTCGCTGCAAAATGACCCCCACTCGGTGCACTATGGCATTCTTCAATTATCCTTTGCCATTCGCTTTGTCGAACACACATGCGAATAATCCCGTCCGCGCACCTCCGATAAAGAATAGGGTCTTCCCAATAGTAGAATTTAACGTCATGGAAGAATTTATTTCTTTGATGAGAAGAAAGACCCGTTGGAACATGCTTGATAGCAAGGAAATTAACATAGTCCGCGTACCATGGTGTATCGTCGGCCAAGGCTAGGATATGCTCGTCCGGAAAGTTCTCCTTTATTTCGACCCTCGAATCTTCTCCCTCAACCGGCTTCTCTAGACGGGAAAGGTGATCGGCAACAACATTCTCGCACCCCTTCATATCCCGGATCTCCATGTCGAACTCTTGTAGAAGGAGTATCCATCTCACTAATCTCGGCTTCGAATCCTTCTTGGCAAATAGATAGCGAATCGCTACGTGATCGGTATGAACAATAGTGTGAGTGCCCACTAGGTAAGGTCGGAATTTGTCGAATGCATAGACCACAGCGATCAACTCTTTTTCCGTCGTGGTGTAGTTCATTTGGGCCGAATCCATCGTCTTACTCGCATAATAAATTACCCGGAAAAGCTTATCCCGTTTTTGACCCAAAACGGCCCCAACGGACCAATCGCTCGCGTCGCACATCAACTCGAATGGTGCACCCCAATCCGGAGTGATCAAGACCGGCATCGAAATTAAGGCTCGTTTCAATGTCTCAAACACCCTCAAGCAATCATCATCAAACTCAAATTTCACGTCTTTCTCGAGCAAGGAACATAACGGCTTCGTGATTTTTGAGAAATCCTTAATGAACCGTCTATAGAACCCCGCATGGCCTAGGAAGCTTCAGATCGCTTTAACATTGGTTGGAGGCGGTAATTTCTCGATAGCAACCACCTTCGCTCGATCAACCTCCAATCCTTCCGAAGATACTTTATGCCCCAGCACTACTCCCTCTTGCACCATGAAGTGACATTTCTCCCAATTTAGAACAAGGTTCGTCTCCTCACACTGGCAAGTACCAAAGATAAATTTTTCAAGCAATGGTCGAAAGATGAACCAAAAACTGAAAAATCATCCATAAATACCTCTATTATGTTCTCGACTAATCCGTGAAAGATGGCCATCATGCACCTTTGAAAAGTTGCGGGTGCGTTGCACAAGCCAAACGGCATCCTCCGGTAAGCGAATACCCCATAAGGGCACGTGAAAGCGGTCTTGTGTTGGTCTTCCGGAGCGATAGCAATTTGATTGTACCCCGAATACCCGTCCAAAAAGCAATAATACTCGTGTCCGGCCAAACGATCTAGCATTTGATCAATAAATGGAAGTGGAAAATGATCCTTCCTCGTCGCCGCATTAAGTAGCCGGTAGTCGATACAAACTCTCCATCCCGTGACTAGCCTTGTCGCGATTAATTCATCTTTCTCGTCCTTGATCACGGTCATACCCCTTTCTTAGAGACGACTTGAGTAGGACTCACCCACTCACTATCGGAAATCGCATATATCATCCGCCTAACAATTTGAGCACCTCTTTTCTCACAACCTCTTGCATTGCCGGATTTAATCTTCGTTGCGGTTGCACCTCACCTTATGATCGTCTTCTAGCAAAGTCCAAGGCATACAAATAGAAGGGCTTATTCCCTTAATGTCCGAAATCGTCCATCCAATCGCCTTTGTGTTTTCGCAGCACCCGTAATAGCTTCTCCAAGTTAGTAGGTCCGAGAAAAGAAGAAACTATCACGGATAGGACTCGCTTCGCCCAAGAAGCAATATTGTAAGTGATCCGGCAATGCTTAAGTTCTAACTTCGCACTCGATCGATCGGTCCTCGGCGACAACTCCCCTTGAACGGGTTTGTTGACATCAAGATAGCATACGTCCCTCTCATTAGATCAAAACTCGTTCGCTCCAACATTCGAACATACTTTGGCAAATCCTGAAATTTCTTCAACATCGGAATGTGAGTAAATGGATTGTGAAATGCAATGCTCCAACAAGTCGGTCGGGGCGTATAATAGACTCAATTGCATAACATTCCTCGGGCGCATCCTCGGGCTTCTTCATCGCGTCATAGATGGAAATTTTCAGATTTTGATCATTAACCGGAAGGTAAGATCACCCTCGACGCCGATAAGTGCTCTCCCCGTCGCTAGAAACGGTCTCCCAAAGATCAATGGTTGATTCTCGTCCTCGGGCATATCAAGAACTACAAAATCGGCCGGGAAGACTAAGTGTTGGACTCTAATGAACACATCCTCCACAACTCCCCTCGGATAAGAGATCGACCGGTCCGCCATGAGTAGAGAAATGGTAGTCGGCTTCATCTCCCCAATCTTCAACCTCTTAAAGATGGATAGAGGCATAAGATTGATGCTTGCCCCGAGATCACACAACACATTATGGAACGTTTGGTCGCCAATCATGCATGTCAAAGTAAAACGTCCCGGATCCTTCTGCTTGAGCGGGAGCTTGTTTTGAATGATAGCGCTACACTCCTCTGTCAAATTTATTGTTTCAAACTTCGCCAACTTCCTCTTGCTTGCCACAGCGTCTTTCAAGAATTTAACGTACCCCGGCATGTCTCTCAAAGCGTCTAGAAGTGGAATGTTGATATTCACCTTTTGAAACATGTCGATAAACCGTTGAAGCTTTTCATCATATCTCGACTTGGCCAATCGCTGTGGAAATGGAGCTTTTACCTCAAAATCCTTCACATTCGAACCTAAAGGAGCCTTTCGACCGATAGGGGGGTCGATCGGCTCAATTTCTGGAATTCTGTCTGGGTATCGGGTGGGCCTATCGGCCGATAGTCTTGGCCGATAGGCCTGCTGCGTTTCATCTTCCTTCTCGTTCTCGGCTCCCGTTTCTAGTACATCCTCGTTTCCAGATTCCTCAACTTCAGCCCCATGATTACTGTACCTTGTCCCACTCCGAAGCTCGATTGTGTTGCATTGTTGCGTCTTCGGGTTGGTCTCGCATCGCTGAAAATGGCCCGCTTATGAATTCGGCCAGGCGTTCGCCATTTGACCCATTTGGGTCTCCACCATCGACATCCGCTTTGTCAAGGCTATCACCGAGTTTCCAATAGATGTCACACTATGCTCGAGATCCCGAACCTCTTGTCTCGCATTATAAATAAAATCTTTTTGACTCGCCTCTAACTGCTCCAACATCTCTTCCATCTGTCTTAGCAATCGGCTCTTGAATAACCCCGCTTTTCACGTTAAATCCCAGTGGTGGTGAAGAGCATTGTTCGGGTTGGCATAGGAGAAATTAGGTGGTTTCGATTGTTCGGATAATAGTTCCCCTATTTCCCCTTGCCTAAGTTTCCTCCTTGCACGTAATTTACATCCTCCTCAATTGCAATAGGATCGTTTAGCTCTTCAAAACTGCATTGACTACCAAAGTCTTCTTTCTTAGCCTCTCAAGCTCTTTATGTTGTCTTTCAAATTTCGCCTTCAAATCACCGTAGGCGTCCTCGTCACCGGATGGGACCTTTCTTCTCGTCATCTTCCTATCGGTCACCTCCTCGTAATCATTGTTGACCGCTAGCTCGATGAGATTCTTGGCCTCTTCGTAATCGTTAGCAAGAAATCCCCCTTTCGAGGAATAGTCCAACTCTCTTCTAGCCTTCCTCGTCAAACCCCGATAAAACCGAATGTAGATTTCCTCCTTGTCAATTCCATGTCAGGCATTTGCGAAGTAGCTTCTTAAATCGGATCCATGCCTCGTATAAGTGTTCATCCTCATATTGCTCGAATTGCAAGATATCGTTGATTTGTTTTTGCACCTTCGAGGGAGGATAGAACTGTGCTAAGAACAACCGAGTCATCTCTCTCCAAGTACCAATTTCCTTCCGATATAGGCTCTTGTACCAATCTAGCGCATCGTCTTCTAAGGAGAACCGGAATAGGCGGAGCTTAATGACATCCGGAGGCACTCCGTTTTGCTTGATGGTGGCACATATGTCCAAAAACGACTCAAGATGAGCGTTTGGATCTTCATTAACTCCTCCTCCGTATGTTTGAGACTTCACCGTAGCGATGAGGGACGGCTTAAGCTCGAAGTTGTTGGCATCAATCTTCCCCTAAACTCCTTCTTGATAATCGTCCAGCTTCGGTCGAAAGCGAGCATTCAAAGGGATCTTCTCGGGACGAGCGAGTTCTAGTGGTGGGTCAACAATGCCGGCCATGGTATCAACGATAGGCATAGAAATAGTCTCGGTTCTCGCTTCTTGCTTCTTCCTCCTCAAAGACTTCTCGATTTCCGGATCCAAAGGAAATAAGTCCTTTCCTTGGGATCTTGTGATCATGCACCGCCTACAAGGAAGAGAAAACAAGATGTGAGGAAACGAGATCGAATATTAATAATAATAGTATACAACCTAAAGTAACAATCTCTTCTTTTTCGAATTATCCCTTTAAGTTTTCTATCAATTCCCTAAGAACGGCGCCAAAAATTGATCATTGAAATTCGCGTAGTATGGTTTTCAAATCCGATCAATTTTAAAATTTGTAAAACCTCAAGTATTTCCAAGGTGTCGAACCCAAGGTAATTCATATGTCGAAAATAAAGGAAGTAACTCTACTCAAAATTTGACTGCTATTTAGGAATCCGAAAATTTGGTTTGTTTCTAATTATCTAACTTCAAAAATCGAAAAATAAAAATTAAATAACAATTCATCCTAAAAATAAAAAATCTAGAACAATAAGATAAGAATTCCAAGTATTATGCAAAGAGAGCAAAATAAAGTGAATTATCTAAATCAAGCCAATAAAGCAAATTAGCAAGATAAAATCACAAGTTGAAAGCTAATTGATCCTAGGTAGTATCGTCTAATTGAGTTCACACAATCCATTCACTTGATTCCTTTTCCCCAAATTTTAATTCAATCCTAGAAATAATCACTCACCCGATCTAGAATTCGATCAAGGCAACCTAGAAAGATAGTTAATTTAAACCCTTTTCCCGCAAGGCTCAAAGAATTTAAATCACTTAAAAAGCGTCAACTTATTTATCTATGATTTATCTTACTCCACTCAAGTCTTAAGATCAAATCATATTGTGCATCAAGTATTTCCACTAATTAATTAATCCTTCCGGGCAAAATTAATTAGCTAACATGCATCGATTAAGGGCCCTTTAATCTAGCATGAGATTTAACACATCTTGATCACAAGCCTAGGATGAAAGGTAAAAAGGTAATCAAAGGGACATCATGTGAACATCAATTAAAATTACTAACCCTAGAATCAATCAATGGATTAGCTAGACATACTTGAAATTAAACAAGAAATAGATGGAGAATACATATTATTAATATGAAAAGAGAGATTACAACCCTTCCGGATGAACTCTGAGTCTTCAATCTCCGAAAAAGTAGAAAAACAATAATAATTGCTGCTTTGCAAAAAGTTCTAGTATCAAAGGAAAAAATTGCAAAAAAACGTAAAAGTGTGCTAAAGATGATAAAAGATCCTCAACTAGGTCTAGAAGGAGGTGTGCCTATGGGAGTTAAACTCCCGATTAGCACTAATCTAGGAAACAAAATCTATCCAAAAGAGTCACAATCTGTCAAAACTCGAGAACCCGCGGAGCAGCCTATCGGCCGCACCTATCGGCCGATAGGCTGGCCCGATAGGTGGTCTGACTTTTGCAAAAATCCGTTTCTTCCGTCCGTTTGACTCGACTCTCGGTCCTTTGTCTCGTTTTGGGTCCTTTTGGCTCTAAAAACCTGCAAACACACTAAAACCAACCCAAACGCGTAATACGGCTCGACTAATCATAAATAAGCCAAATACGAGCACATTAATCACGAAACGAGATAAAAACCTAGTATAAAATCCTAGAAAAATGTGGTAAAATTACCACTTATCAGACGCCGAACTCCGTATTTGGCCAAGCGACCACAACGATCGCTGCGCAGCCCGGTACTGCGACCGTTTGGGAAGCACATAGGGGTAGGCGACCGAGTATCCCCGGAAATCAAATCTCGGAGTGGGACCGGCCAACTTCTCCATTATCTCAGCAAAGGCCTTATAGGCCCGGCCGAAAGCGCTATGTTGCTCCCAGTAAGCCCTAATGGCCAGATCTCTCTCTATCTGCGATCGTCTCTCTTCAGCAGCCGCCTCCTTAGCGACATCGGCTTCGTTGAATAAAGCCTCGACTTCAACAGGGTTGATTCCGGCCCGAATAGCTTCAGCGGCCGTCTCCAGGTGGAAGTCGGAAGAAGGTTCTCCCCGGACAGTCGATGTCCCGGCGGCAGAACTGGTACCCACTCCACGTGATGATGAGGTTCCGGCCATTCTCAAAGACAGAAAAGGAGAAAAGGATTTTTTCTTACCCGAAGGTGAAAACGAACGACGATCGGCACTAAGATCTTCAGTAAAATCGACAGCAAGTCCTTTTTTCTCCAATAAGTACGCGTGAGTATGAAAGCAAAGATCGCGCCCTTTTATAGGAGAAGGCAGGGACTCGTTTGCAATAAGGGAAAACCTCAGGGGTCGGACCCCAAAACGTCGCATTAATTGACTCCCTCGAGACCCGCGTACGCGTCTTTTCAAGGACGCGTCAGCCGAGGAGTCATAAATGACCGTTGGTATCCTCCAATAGAAACCCGGCACGTGCGCGGAGAATTTTCAACGCCCATTGCCTTTTCCCGCGCAGTTTAGCGGCCATTCAGGTCGTCCGAACCCAGAGTATATCAGCTCAAAGACGATCGCCAGTTCAATGAAACGCAAAGTCGCTCGTCAAAAGTTCAGCAATCGCCAAGAGAGCCACCTCACCCCACGTTTCCAACGTATGAGCGAGCTGGGGGGCAATTGTTGTGTCATGATTTATTCATCCCGACAGGCGATCGACTATAAGGCCGAGCGACCAAGTCAACTCCAGTCAAACTTTGGCTAGCTCGCCTAATCGAGGATATCAGACCACCATCAGGTACCTAGCGATCGACTGCCAAGGCGATCGCCCTTTGGCAGCTGGCGATCTACTCTTGTGACCGGCTAAGGGCAATCGACCTACGCCCCGAGCAGAGATGATCGCCCGTCAAAGTCATCAAGGACTGGATCTCAGAACAGCACCCACGTGCAGATCCACAAAAGGCGCCGACAGACAAGATCTTTTGCTGACAGACAAGACCTTTGACCACAGCCTGTCACCTACCTCACCTACCGGCAGGCGCGCCGAAAGTTGTCAGTGGGACCACCGTGACAAAGAACTCGGGACGCGTGCGAGCTCCCCATCGACCGCATACTGACCGCCAAAGAACTCCTGCAGACTTTAAGGGAACAAGCCCATGTGCTAAAGGACGATCGCCCGATTATTATAATGCAGAAAAGGCGATCGCCCGGCATACCCAAGTCCTATAAATAGAGAACCTCCTCCTACTGGAAAAAGGTTCGGAATTCATTTCACCAACAACAGAAATACAAAAGAACATACTTATCATCAAGCTCCCGGCTTTCTCACCGGAATCCATCTTAGGACTTCTCTCTCCGAATCTCTCGTCCAGAACACGATCGGCTGAAGCAGCAAGTCTCCACTAGACAGATTCCAAGGGATTCATAAGCCCCGGAGCCCAAGCATCCAGCTAAATACTCGCCGTGAGAGACTGTCGATCTCTCAGCGCCGCGACTGTTCATCTCCTTTGTTACAAGAACTCACAGAACATCAAATCTGGTTCCTCCGGCAATCTACACGCTCACTAGCTAAGATAACAAGAATCTTTACACTCATTGTAATTGTATTCTTACATTAGTACTTGTATCCCCGAATATTAGTATTAATAATATCTCGCGAGAGCATTCAAGCCCGGGACTAACAACCCCGGCAAATCTTGTGTTATTTATCTTTCTCACGGAAGTGCTCTTGCATTTGTTTGCTATCCATCCATTCCAGCAATATCTATCTCCGGATAATATTTTGGGTAGCAACATAGGGGATCATTAAACACCATCCTCAATTATTAGTTACTGTCTTTTATAATTACACTTTTGCCCTATTTTTATTTATTTGATATTTTCTAATTATTTCTCATTTTCATTTCTTCCACTCAAAACTAGGGGTATTCAAAAATACCCGACCCGAACTACCCGGCCCAACTACCCGATGACCCGAAACAAATATTCCGGGTATTTTTAAAAATTTTAAATTTTTTTCGGTAGTCAATTCCGGAAAAAGTCATATAATCGGGCCGGGTCATGAGCCGACTTGTTGCGTAAATTCGGGTACCCGAAAACCCGATTATTTTTTAATAGTTATTTTTTTTATAAATTTAATTATTTAATTTGTAATTATATGAAACTTTATCTTTCAAATAATATGAATTATATTTGATATGAGAATTCATGTTAATTATATTTTCAGTAATGGTATTTATTCTCACTAGTTTGGAAATTTACAAGAAGATAAAATCTTTAAATAAAAAATAATATATTCTTTCATATATATAATTAAATATTGAATTAAGCATAATTATATAATAAAAAAATGATATATATAAAAAAATTTAGTCAGTTTTGAGATTTACTTATTGTATGGAAAATATTTATAATGTATTTAGTACTCAGGGAATTAATTTATATAATAAATTTTAAAATAAATTTATATTAAAATTACAAATTATTTATAAAAATTTAAATTAGTGGTATTAAATTTTGGTAGGTACCCTATGACCCGAGAAAAAATAGGTACCCGCTGGTGCACCCGACTTTTCGGTCGGGTCACGGCCAATTTTTCAATACCCGCATAACCGCACTAGAATTGCACCAAAAACCAGTACCGGTTATGAACACCCCTACTCAAAACAATCAAACAATCAAAATTATCATCATCAATACATTTTGCCACCATCCCACAATCGCAAAAATGGACGAAAACACACCGTCGACGCCTCCTGAGGTAAATTTTTCTCTTTTTCGTTCGAAATAACGCAGGCGTCTGGACAAAACACAATGGTACAGACATCCACGATATTCGCCTGCACCATGGCGTAGGCGTTAAATCAAGACGCCTGAACCGTGGCGCTGGCGTTAAATTTAGACGCTGAAGCATGGGTCAAGCGGAAATTCTGAGCGCCTAAACCATGGTTCAGGCATTTACCGATTCCACTTGTACCTAGGCATAGGCGGAAATTCTGGGCGCCTGCACCATGGTGTAGGCTGAATTTTGGGACGCTTATGTTTTTCTATTTGCATCAATTTGAATCTTAGTATCTGTATTATTGGTATTATTATTAACCTCCTATCAATTAAAAAATTCAAGTTACATTGGAAGAATTTGACGGTGACGACGTTGATTATAGTGGATATTTCGTTAACTCCGAAATACTCGAGAGTGATTTAAATGTGATTGCTTGGGCCAAAAAAATCGTGCTTCAAATTGGTTTCGAGTTGATCGTTTCCTCGAACAAGAATAAAGGAAATATGAAGTTGTTGAGTGTAACCGTGGTGAACATTACATAGGGGTATTGAGAGATTGGGTGCGCTGCATGAAAGGACACAAAGACGAAAGCATGCAGTTGTACATTTCAGATAAAGGCTGAACAATTGTATGACTCTAGTGGTTGGATAATCGTACCATTGTCTGGTTGTAGGTGTAATACCCGGCTGTAAATTCATTTATTGTCATTCAGTATATTGTCACTCAGTAATTTTTTTCACTCATTAATAATCATTCATCATTCATATTCATTCATTGTATTCACCGTTCGGAGTAATTTTGTATGGTGTATCAGTTATTATTCGTAATTCAACCCGGTTGGAGAATCGGGCCGTGCATATCATCATTTTCATCATTGTAGTGGGCTGTGTGTGAGGAGTAGCGCACGCTACGTACTCTCTTTAGCGCGTGCTAATTGAGTACGGGTAGCGCACGCTACCTCTAGCCATTAGCGCACGCTAATGTGGTTCAGGCAGACAGTCCAGAAGGCACTGGACTGAATTTGAGTTGTAGTAGCGCACGCTACAAATGGTAAGCCGCGTACGCTAGTTGTGTGGATAGCACACGCTAAGCAATCAGTGTAGCGCGCGCTAAGGTCTAAACAGGCAGAGTCCAGCGGGTACTGGACTGGAATGGAATAATTCTTAGCGCACGCTATGAGTGGATATTAGCGTACGTTAATGGTGTAGTAGCGCACGCTAAGTAATTGGTATAGCGCACACTATCGCGAGCAAGGCAAGAGGACAGTAGGTTCTGGACTTCGGTATTCTGGACATCAGCCATCAGGTAGCGCGCGCTAACACTGTAATATCCGTACTTTCTATTTTTGGTAATTTCTATTTTTGGTGTATGTTCGTTTCGGACGACTCGCTTGTTACTATTTTGGAATTCTGAATCTATTTTGTTCTTGGGGTTTTTCCGTTTGGACGAGTTTCGAGGATGTTTTTACGTATTTTCATCTTGAATTATATCTTGTCGCATGTACGTTCGATTCTCGTAAAACTCATTCGATTTCATTATTTCTCTATTTCGATGAGTTCGTATGGATGAGTTGCTCATTTTTTGAGTTTCAGATTGCTAATCCGACGTCGTATCGTGACTTTTCGGATGCTTGGGCCATTTTATAATTTCCTAGAAGTTTAGGAAATTTTATCTTGCTTGTTGTATTTCGGATTGCCCGATAGTCGGCAGTGTATTTTCTTTCAGCACTTAGCTTCGTTGTTACGGATATCTCGTGTTTATAATTCTGGTTCTGTCCTTGTGTTGCGTTCCGTCGTTGTATCGTCTGTACAGGAAACGACGTTCAGCAGTGTGGGACTGCTGCATGCATAACGCACGTTATGCATGCTTCTTAACGTGCACTATCGGCACCTGCATAACGTACGTTATGCCCTTATGGTAACATATGTTATGGCCTTCATCAGATAATACAGACGGTTCGGTTACGTACGTTAACTGGTGAGACGTTACGTACGTAAACGTCGTAACGTACGTTAACAATTTGTGTTAACGTACGTAACGCACTGTCAGGGCTTAAATTCTAAGTTGACCTCAGATGCGTTATTTCGTTTCTTCTTCCTTCCTTTACTCGCGACGGGAGTTCTTCAAGCGATTTTGGGCGATTCGAGCAGGGCAATCCGTAGAGTTCCTCCGTAGATCGAATATTGTGTCCCAAGGGAGGTTAATCATCATCACAATCATCCTTCTCCGCCCGAATCGAAGTATTTTTCGTTAGAACCCTAGCTTTTGGGGATTTTGGGGTTTTATTTTTGTTTTCACCCTTCTAGTCTGATTTACCTCTCATGATTGTTAGATTTCGATAGTATAATCACTATCCCTTACTTCTCTCGCGAATTTTTGTGGATTGAATTCACTATTTTCTCCGTTGATAGAGGGGAACCGATTATGACCTTGTGTTGTCCGATGAATTGTTCCAACGGGTAGAATTAGGATGAATACCTACGTTTTCATAGTATTGAGATTGGTTGTATATCGTTATTGAGCTAGGATCGGATTTGTGAAGATTATCCGGGCCAAAAACCTTTCCGATCACCGTTTTCCTTCACGTCGTGATAACCAAGGCAAGTACATGTATTACATTCCGTTATGTATGTTACGTTTTCAAAATGAATGATAAATTGTGGTTTTCGGGTGTGTGGGTTGTGTTCTTTCCACCCGGAGCGTTCGACGAGATGTCTGGGGGTCGATACTAAGGTGTACGGCCTCGAAAGTGGACTTGGGTGCGTGTGTGGTTGAACTTCCACCCGGAGCATTCGACAGGATGTCTGGGGGTCGATACTAAGGGGTACGACTGTGGAAGTGGTATCCCACCCGCAGCGTTTGACGGGATGTCTGGGGTCGATACTAAGGGGTACGGCCACGGGATACCAGTTGTGATTTTGTGATATCGTGATGAATTGATAACTGATTTGATTGCTAATGTAGTATTCCGGAATATTTATGGCAAATGATTTCTGATTGAGATGATTGTGTAAAATCGTACGTGTATATAATGTAGTGTAATTGTGTACTTATACTAGCTATTCGAATGCTAACCCCTTAAATTGGGGAAATGCGTCTTATGCATTTCAGGTAATGGAAGAGGTGAGGAGCAGGCGCGGGATATGCACGCAAAGGATGGACTGGCATGATTATGAGGCTCGAGTCTTTATTTATGTGTGGTCATTGGCAATGATATGGTATTGACCTATATTTTCACGTACATCTATTAAAACGTTTTGGCCGAGACCACGGCCCCATTTTACATTGATGATTGTGTCTTTAGGATTTTCATGTACGGAATGTGTGTCTTGTGTTAGCCTGGTAGACCTCATGAGAGCTCTACGGCATGTAATGTCCCATTTGTGAATTGGGGCGTTACATTTATGGTATCAGAGCCTTAGGTTTTGAATACCTAGGCTGTCGGTTAATTTTGGGTCTGTCAGTTATGTCGTTAGAGTCAGTCGTTGAGCCTAATATCATCGTGCTACCGTCTTTTCGTGCGACCCGTGGCTGTAAGTCTCCTCGAACTCTTATATTCCTGAAATTTATACCTTATGTTGTTTGGAAATTGTGAATTGTGATGCAAACCTTGTAAATTGTGAATTTTTCTGATCTTGTTCTTTTCATATTTTCTTCAGTATGTTGAGAGGTCGCGGTAGACCAGCTAGGGGGCGCGGACGAGGCCGTGGTCGTGGTGCTAATATCGAGGAAGGCTCACTTTCTCAGTCCTCTGTGGATTCGGCTTCTCATTCAGTGTCGTCGGGTAATAACGCCGACGCCGGGGCTACTGCCGTACTTCAGCAGTTGGTAGCCCAGCTAGCTCAGATAGCTGAGGGTGGACACCAGAATCCGCCTCCGACTCCAGAGGATGAAGCTAGTAAATGGCTTCAGAAAGTAACTAAGATGCACCCCCCCCCCATTTCACTGGTTCTTCTGACTCCCTCGGTTGGGAGAATTGGCTCTTTCTGTTGAGCAGGACTTTTGACGCTGTGGCTTGTCCCAATGAGAGGAGGGTACATATTGCTTAGTACCTCCTAGATAAGGAAGCTGCGGAATGGTGGGAGGCTGTGGCGCCCAGAGACCGTCGAGCCACTTGGGAGGAATATAAGGTTGCTATGGAAGCAGAATATTGTCCACCGCCAGTTAAGGAGCGCAGGATTGTGGAATTCTTTACTGCTACACCTCAGGATGTGCCGATTTCTCAGGCCATCATCACTTATAATCAGCAGTTGGGGTTCGTCAAAGATCAAGTGAGGACCGAGGCCGATAAAATCCGTTATTTCAATATGCACATGAAACCTCATATCAGGCAGAGTATGGCACCGCTCATGTGTGCCACCATGAAGGAATACCAGGATCGCGCCCTGGCGATTGAGATGGCTGCACCGGAATCAGAGTTGAATTCCGAGGCCAAGAAACAGAAAGCAGCTGGCAGTTTTTCAGCCGGCAAGAGTGGTCGATTTTCGAGAGCTCAGTCTGCCCCTACACCTGGGAAGAGGCTGTTTTATCAGACTGGAGGATCTCAGGGTAATCCTTCAGTCCAGTCTGTTGCTTCTAGTGGCAGGGTTTGTTTTAACTGCAACCAATATGAGCATTTGATGAAGGATTGTCCATTCCCTCCCGTTACTTGCTTTACTTGTGGACAGACCGGGTACAGGGCCGCTCATTGCGAGAGGGCTGCCAGAGCCGCCAGAGTTCCATATTCCACCACCGTTCAGAAGGATCTTAGCGTCGATCAGAAGACTCCAGCCACTCAGGTTCCTCAGAGTTCGGGCCGTGGTAGGGGTCGGGGTCAGCCAGACCGCCGAGCTGCATCTAATTCGAGCTCAGTCCATTCTCGATTATATCAGATGAGGCGCACGGAGGAGGCAGACGTTCCAGTGGCATCAGGTACCACTCAGATCCTTTCTCATTCAGTTTCAGTGCTTTTCGATTCGGGTGCTACTCATTCTTTTATTGCTTCGGATTGTGTGTGTCGTATTGGTATTGACTGCTTGTATGAGTGCGAACCGTTCGTAGTGGGTACGCCTAGCGGGGATCATATGGTTGGGGACTGGGAAGTTAGGGATTGCCCAGTGAGGATCAGGATCCAAGATTGGCCCTCGAACCTCATTGTTATAGATCTTAAGGGTGAGGATTTGATCCTCGGGGATGATTGGTTGGATCGTCACGGTGCTATCATGAATTATCGGACTCGCACCATCCCGATAGTGCTGAGGGCGGCACCGAGCATACTCTCGTCGGTTGTAAACCGGGTAGATCGGGAAGTGTGATTAGCGCCTTGAAGGCGATGAAACTTCTAAATTAGGGTTGTGTCGGCTATTGGCGTTATGCTTTGCAGGCGGAGGATGGTGGAGTCGACATGTCATCGATTCCAATTGTTAGCGAGTACCCCGACATATTTCCACATGACTTGCCGGGATTACCACCACAGCGAGAGGTTGAGTTTCCTATTGATCTTGAGCCGAATGCGGCTCCCGTTTCTCGAGCGCCATACTGTATGGCACCGTCGGAGATGTTAGAATTGGAAAAACAGTTGGTAGAATTGTTAGATAAATGGTATATTCGACCTAGCGCATTGCCTTGGGGTGCGCCCGTACTTTTTGTTAAGAATAAGGATGGATCGCTTCGTTTATGCATCGACTACTGAGAATTAAACAAGTTGACCATAAAAAACAAGTACCCTTTGCCCAGGATCGACGACTTGTTTGATCAGCTTCAGGGAGCGACAGTCTTTTCGAAGATTGATTTACGATCGGGCTACTACCAGTTGAGGATTCGGGACAGCGATATACCGAAAGCTGCCTTTCGGATGAGATATGGCCATTACGAGTTTGTGGTTATTCCTTTCGGGCTAACCAATGCCCTAGCAGTGTTCATGCAGTTAATGAACAAAGTTTTTATCGAGTATCTGGACAAATTCGTAGTCGTCTTTATCGACGACATCCTTATCTATTCCCGTAGTCGAGAGGAGCATGCTTTACATCTCCGGATTGTGTTGGACACTTTGAGAACTGAGCAGTTGTACGCGAAGTTCTCTAAGTGTGAGTTTTGGCTTAAGGAAGTGATGTTCCTCGGGCACGTGATTTCAGCGGAGGGAGTTCGGGTAGATCCACCGAAGATAGAGGCGGTGATGGCATGGGAACCGCCCAAGAATGTGAAGGAAGTGAGGAGTTTTCTGGGACTTGCAGGCTATTATCGTAGATTCGTTGAGGGATTTTCTAAGATCGCTAGACTGCTCACTCAGTTACTCCAGAAAACTCAGAAGTACGAGTGGACCGCAGACAGACAGGATAGTTTTGACGAGTTGAAGAGACGATTGACTACCGCACCCATTTTAGCATTGCCTCGGGGGAATGAGGATTTCGTGGTGTATAGTGATGCCTCGGGCCTCGGGCTCGGATGTGTTTTGATGCAGAGAGATAGGATTATTCCTTATGCGTCCCGCCAGTTGAAACCTTATGAGGTAAATTACCCTACGCATGATTTGGAGTTAGCTGCGGTCGTTTTCGCCTTAAAGATGTGGAGGCATTATCTCTATGGGTCGTTGTGTAAGATTTTTACGGATCACAAGAGTTTGAAGTATATCTTCAGTCAGAAAGAGTTGAATATGAGACAGCATAGGTGGTTGGAGCTAATTAAAGGTTACGACCTCGAGATACTTTATCATCCGAGTAAAGCTAACGTAGTGGCTGATGTGTTGAGCCGGAAGCCGGTGGCGTTAAAGATGTTAGAGGGACTTACACCACAGAGCAGGATCCAGCGGTATTTGATTTGTCAGAATATCGAGGTTTGGGTTCAGATAGTTCAGGGTCAATTATATGCATTGGAGATCACTTCGTCCTTGACTGATGATATCAAGGCGAAACAGTATGATGATCCATTTTTGGTCCAGTTAAGGGAGGATGTGAGGAAGGGGAAAGCCCCTGGATTTGTGGTTCAGGATGATGGAGTTTTGAGATTTCGCGGCAGATTATGTGTACTGAGTGATATTGAGTTGAGACAGAAGATCTTGAGTGAAGCTCATACCACCCCTTACTCCATACATCCTGGTACGAGCAAAATGTACAAAGATGTGAGGAGTAACTACTGGTGGAGCAATTTGAAGACGGACGTTAGCGAGTTTGTGGCGAAGTGTTTGACCTATCAGCAGGTTAAGATTGAGCATCAGCGGCCCATGGGGTTGCTACGAACACTTCCCATTCCGGAATGGAAGTGGGAAGACATCTCCATGGATTTCATTACCGGGATGCCTAGGACTCGGACTGGAATGAACATGATTTGGGTTATTGTCGATCGACTTACCAAATCAGATCATTTCCTGGGTATTAAGGACACTTGGGGGTCGGAGAGGCTGGCACGAGTGTTTATTTCAGAGATCGTGAGGTTGCATGGGACTCCTAGGAGTATTGTTTCGGATCGAGATGGCCGGTTTGTATCATATTTTTGGAAGGCTGTTCATCGAGCTTTGTGGACTGAGTTGAGACTCAGTACATCTTACCACCCTCAGACAAACGGACAGTCAGAGCGGACGATACAGACGCTAGAGGATATGTTGAGAGCCTATGCTTTAGACTGGAAGAATGATTGGGAGTCACACCTGCCATAGATCGAGTTCACGTACAACAATAGTTGGCACGCCTCGATCAAAATGGCACCATTTGAGGCATTGTATGGGAGGAGGTGCAGATCGCCGTTGTGTTGGGATGATGCATCCGAGCTGATTGGTACCGAGCCCGATATGGTAGTTGAGACGAGAGAGAAAATTGCCTTGATTCGTGATAGGTTGTTAACGGCCCAGAGTCGACAGAAGTCTTATGCCTACACACGTCGCCGGCCGTTGGAGTTTGAGGTGGGGGACCATGTCTTGCTTAAGGTGTCGCCGACACGGGGAGTTTATCGCTTCGACCAGAAGGGTAAACTTAGTCCAAGATATATTGGACCGTTCGAGATTTTAGAGAGAGTTGGAGAGCTTACATATCGGTTAGGCTTGTCGCTGTCCTTGAGTCACATGCATAACGTATTTCATGTTTCCCAGCTTAGGAAGTACGTATCGGACCCTAGCCATATTATTGATTTTGGAGAGATTGAGTTGGGACGCGACATTACCATCGAGGAGAGGCCGATTCAGATTTTAGAGCGTCGGGTGAAGCAACTTAGGCACAAAACCATTCCTTTGGTTAAGGTTCAATGGTCGAGGCATGGATCCGAGGAAGCCACGTGGGAGACGGAAGAGAGGATGAAGTCGAGATACCCCGAGTTATTTGCATTGTAAGTTTCGGGACGAAGCTTATTTTTAGGGGAAGAGAATGTAATATCCATACTTTCTATTTTTGGTAATTTCTATTTTTGGTGTATGTTCGTTTCGGACGACTCGCTTGTTACTATTCTGGAATTCTGAATCTATTTTGTTATTGGGGTTTTCCGTTTGGACGAGTTTCGAGGATGTTTTTAGGTATTTTCATCTTGAATTATATCTTGTCGCATGTACGTTTGATTATCGTAAAACTCGTTCGATTTCATTATTTCTCTGTTTCCATGAGTTTGTATGGATGAGTTGCTCATGTTGTGAGTTTCGGATTGTTAATCCGACATCGTATCATGACTTTTCGGATGCTTGGTCCATTTTGTAATTTCCTAGAAGTTTAGGGAATTTTATCTTGCTTGTTGTATTTCGGATTGCCCGATAGTCGGAAGTGTAGTTTCTTTCAGCACTTAGCTTTGTTGTTACGGATACCTCGTGTTTACACTTCTGGTTCTGTCCTTGTGTTGCGTTCCGTCGTTGTATCGTCTGTACAGGAAACGACGTTCATCAGTGTGGGACTGTTGCATGCATAACGCACGTTATGCATGCTTCTTAACGTGCGCTATCGGCACCTGCATAATGTACGTTATGTCCTTATGGTAACGTACATTATGGCCTTCATCAGATAGTACAGATGGTTCGGTTACGTACGTTAACTGGTGAGACGTTACGTACGTAAACGTCGTAACGTACGTTAACAATTTGTTTTAACATGCGTAACGCACTGTCAGGGCTTAAATTCTAAGTTGACCTCAGATGCATTATTTCGTTTCTTCTTCCTTCCTTTACTCGCGACGGGAGTTCTTCAAGCGATTTTGGGACGATTTGAGCAGGGCAATCCGTAGAGTTGCTCCGTATATCGAATATTGTGTCCCGAGGGAGGTTAATCATCATCACAATCATCCTTCTCCGCTCGAATCGAGGTATTTTTCATTAGAACCCTAGCTTTTGGGGATTTTGGGGTTTTGTTTCAATTTTCACCCTTCTAGTCCGATATGCCTCTCATGATTGTTAGATTTCGATAGTATAATCACTATCCCTTACTTCTCTCGCGAATTTTTGCGGATTTAATTCGATATTTTTCTCCATTGATAGAGGGGAACCGGTTATGACCTTGTGTTGTCAGATGAATTGTTCCAACGGGTAGAATTAGGATGAATTCCTACGTTTTTGTAGTATTGAGATTGGTTGTATATCGTTATTGTTCTAGGATCGGATTTGTGAAGATTATTCGGGCCAAAAACCTTTCCGATCACCGTTTTCCTTCACGTCATGATAACCAAGGCAAGTACATGTATTACATTCCGTTATGTATGTTACGTTTTCGAAATGAATGATAAATTGTGGTTTTCGGGTGCGTGAGTTGTGTTCTTTCCACATGGAGCGTTTGATGGGATGTCTGGGGGTCGATACTAAGGAGTACGGCCGCGGAAGTGGACTTGGGTGCGTGTGTGGTTGAACTTCCACCCGGAGCGTTTGACGGGATGTCTGGGGGTCGATACTAAGGGGTACGGCCGCGGAAGTGGTCTCCCACCCGGAGCGTTCGACGGGATGTATGGGGGTCGATACTAAGGGGTACGACCGCGGGATACCAGTTATGATTTTGTGATATCGTGATGAATTGATAACTTATTTGATTGCCAATGTAGTATTCCGGAATATTTATGGCAAATGATTTCTGATTGAGATGATTGTGTAAAATCATATGTGTATATAATGTAGTGTAATTGTGTACTTGCACTAGCTATTCGAATGCTAACCCCTTAAATGGGGGAAATGCGTATTATGCATTTCAGGTACCGGAAGAGGTGAGGAGCAGGCGCGGGATATGCACGCAAAGGATGGACTGGCATGATTATGAGGCTCAAGTCTTTATTTATGTGTGGTCATTTATACTGTTTGAGTTATCAGAATTTGACTGGTTTTCATTAAATTCGGTTAAAGTCCCCTGCATGGGCAATGATATGGTATTGACTTATATTTTCACGTACATCTATTAAAATGTTTTGGCCGAGGCCACAGCCCCATTTTACATTGATGATTGTGTCTTCGGGATTTGCATGTACGGAATGTGTGTCTTGTGTTAGCCTGGTAGACCTCATGAGAGTTCTACGGCGTGTAATGTCCCATTTGTGAATTGGGGCGTTACAAACACAAGATTAATGCACGCTAATAAGAGGCGTTAGCGCACACTACCAATGTATGTAGCGCACGCTAACAATGCAGGAAGTGGGTACTGGACCACCCGGGCACCCGTTAGCGCACGCTAAGCACAGGAGCAAGCGCGCGCTAAACTGGGTTTACTATATATTGGACAGTTTAGCCCCATTTCGTCATTTTTTCATTTCTCCTCCCACTCTCGACAGTTTTAGGCGATTTTGGGCTTTTTGAGAAGTGTTCTTAGAGCTGCAATCATCTATCAACATCTTCAAGCTTATGATTCGGATTAATCATCATTTCATCCTCTCCAATACATCAAATCAAGATAAACATTTCTTGGATCTAGAATTTCATATTTTGAATGTTTTCCTCCCGATCTCTTCGTGTAAGCTTGCTATTATGTTGGAATATGTTAGATATGGATTATCTACCTTGGATACATGTATTTCTATGGATTTATTGGTGTATAGTTTGGATTTGATGAATATTTGGGGAATTATTCTAGAACCCTTGATGTTTGACTTTGGTTATTTTGTCCGATTGATGTTGTCGTAACCTTGAGTTGTGGTTTCCTATTGGATTATTGATGTCATTAATGAAGTTTTGTTGGGTTGAATCATTCCTTGGAGGTTTGGTATCGATATTATTGGGGTTGGTTGTAACCAAAGGGAAGAATGTTTACAACATATTGGTTAGAATGCCCCAATGAGTTTGATTATTATTGTATCGACGTTTGAGTTGGTTATAATCGTGCTTGATACGTATATTGAGCATTTGTTGGTAATCATATTATTCAAGGTTGTTCTAGCGACCAGTATTTTTCCTTAAGAAGTTTGTTCGAGAGAGGACACTTCATCACCGGTATTGAGGTAAGTTAATTCCTACTCGGTTAAAAGGATATTCATTCCTTTCGTTGTTGTTCATTCATATTCATAATTCATCCATGTCGGACTTGTAATTATCAAACTAATCATTCAATTTATGAGGAATGACGGTTCCAATCATTTCAGTGAGATATCATTCATTTCATTATTATTTCATCTCGGTGAATCATTCTTGACCCTTGTCGGATTGTTATTCATTAATATTCATCATGGTCACTTTTGTTCATGTGACCTTCTGGAGTTCATATTGCTTGGCCGGGTGGTTATGTGTGGAATTTTTAGTCGGGCACACGATAGTCATGTGGCCAGTTCACCGACACAATGGACTGTGGACATGGTAATGTGCCTCCGTGAGACTAATTAGGTACAAGTGCGGGTGTGTCCGGACACTCGTCTTGTGCACTTTCATGTCCCATGACGGGCGTACTATGATGCCCCTCTTCAGCTTAATTTCATAACTATGATATATAATGATTGTGTTTATTCAACTCTTGAGGATTGTTGTTCAGTGTAACTGACCGTGTTGGGGGATGTTGTTTTCAGGTCATGGTAAGGCAAAAGCACGGGAAGAGAACGTTGATGGAGAGGAGTCCCAGTGATACTAGTAGGGGGCCCCAGTCCTTTTCAGTCATTCATGTTTCTTCACTTTTATTTCCGCTGCAGATTTCCGTTTGGATATTCCTTTTATTCAGTGTTGTATATTTTATCTTTATATAAAATATACATGTATTCGGTATTTTCCTGGGTGTGTTGTACTTGAAACTCCTCATTGGAGTAATTGGTAATATAATGTGGTTCGGTACTATAATTATATTATTTATTTCATTAAATGTTCATTCACCTGGTGGGTCCCAGTTGGGGGTCCACGGCACTGTAATAGCTGCCTAGTTCGGGGTGTTACAGTAGGGGTATGCACAATCACTCGTTTATTGTGTATCTGGAGGGACATCGGTAAATGGGCGGACTGAGTAAATCTGCCAAACAAGTTGTTTGTGAAATGAGTGCGGCTCAAGCAAAGGCGTGTGCTATCATGGCGGCTATTCAGAAAAAATTTCCGAAGGACAAACCGACTATACGACATATCTATTACTACATAGTCTACTTGATGAGGCATGATTTTGAAAAAGAGACGTAGTAGGTCAGTTTCACCATTTGGTTGTGACGAATACCTATATACACTGAACGTAGGCTGACCCGGATACAAATGTGGTAATCCACATGTTCATGGCACATCCAACATCAATCAACTTAATCCTGACCTACAGGTGGTTCATTGGCATGGATTCTACGTACAAAACGAATAAGTATAAGATGCCACTCCTCGAGATAGTCGGGATGGGTCCATGTAACAAGAACTTCCTGATCGCCTATGCAATTATGAAAGACGAGACCGAGTCGAGCTATGCATGGGTGTTGGAAAAGTTGAAAATTTTGCTTAGGTTTGATGTTTATCCGACGGTTATTGAAGGTTCAAATACAGATGAAAATACTCAACAATTATCTGGTCCGTAAGTTTCCTTAATGCCCATAAAATGAGCCGATTTGGTTAGGCGATCAACTATTACCCAAATCATATTCATCCCTGTTCTGGTCTTCGGAATATTGGTGATAAAGTCCGTTGATATATCTTCCTACTTCCATTAGGAATCAGAAGTGGCTTTAACATTCCGGTAAGTCGTTGATGTTCAATCTTAACCTGCTGACAAGTTAAACACTTCGAAACATAGTCTGCCACATCGTTCTTCATGTTACCCTACTAAAAATTCTGCTTCAGATCTTTATACATCTTACTGGTGCCCGGGTGAATAGAATAGGGCGTACTGTGAGATTTCTACATGATTGTCTTCTTCAAAACATCATTATCGGGCACACAAAGTCGACTTTGGAATCTCAGAACTCTGTCTTCATGAATTACAAATTCTGGGGCCTTTCTCTTGCCCACTTCCTCACGTAACCGAATCATCAGGGGGTCACCCAATTGCTTAGATTTGATTTTATCAGTCAACGATGAAGGTAATTACATCACACACAATTGTCCTTGGACTCCTTGTAACCATACTTCAATTCCTTCACGAGTCAACTCTCGTTGAATGCTGGACTGAAATGTGAGCGTCTTCAGCATTCGAATAGAAATGGGTTTGCGGCTTAGTGCATCAGCCACTACGTTCCCTTTTCCTGGATGATAAAGAATTTCCAAGTCATAGCCTTTAATCAATTCCAACCATCTCCTATGTCGCATGTTCAACTCTTCTGACTGAAGATGTATTTAAGACTCTTATGATCTGTGAAGATCTCACAGTGAGTTCCGTACAAATAGTGTCTCCATATCTTCAGGGCCAAAACAACAACTGCCAGTTCCAAATCATGAGTTGGATAATTAACTTCATATGGCTTCAACTCCCGTGAAGCGTAGGCGATCAACTTCTCATTTTGCATCAGTACACAACCGAGACCTTGATTTGAAGCGTCAATGTAAACTATGAATCCTCCAGTTCCTATGGTAGTGTGAGAATTGGAGCCATCGTGAATCTCTTTTTCAGTTCATCAAAACTAGCCTGACACATAAAGTGGACGGGTAATTTTGGAAAATCCTTCCACGAACTGACGAAAATACCCAGCAAGTCCTAAGAAACTTCTGACTTCCTTCACGTTCTTAGGAGACTTCCATCTCGACTTTTTGGGGATCTACTCGGACCCCTTCCGCTGGTACCACGTGACCGAGGAACATCACTTCTTTTATCCAAAATTCACATTTAGACAGTTTGGCATACAACTGTTCACTCCTCAAAAGGTTCAAAACGATCCGCAAATGCTGCTCATGCTCTTCCGGACTCTTGGAATAGACCAAAATATCATCGATAAACACGACTATGAATTTTTCCAAATACTCTATGAGCACTCGATTCATTAACTGCATAAACATAGTGACGCATTAGTGAGACCAAACGGAATTACTACAAACTCATAGTGCCCGTAATGAGTTCTGAATGCTGACTTCAGAACATCGGATTCCTTAATCCTCAGCTGATGGTATCCCGATCTCAAATCGATTTTTGAAAATATTGTCGCTCCTTGCAACTGGTAGAACAAATCATCAATCTATGGCAATGGGTACTTATTCTTGATCGTCATCTTGTTTTGCTCCCGATAGTCGATGCACAATCGAAGCTATCCATCTTTCTTTCGAACAAAAAGAACTAGTGCACCCCAGGGCGAAACACTTGGCTGAATATAACCTTTGTCGAGTAATTATTCCATTTACTTATTCAATTCATACATCTCGGTAGGTGCCATACGATACGGTGCCTTAGAAATCGGCATAGCCCCCAGTTATAGCTCGATAATAAACTCTACATCTCGTCGTGAATGTAGTCCAGGTAATTCGTCAGGGAACACGTCCAGAAATTCATTCACAATAGGACTGGATGAAAGCTCTACCTCTCCTTCTTCTTTCTTTAACGCATAACACCAGTACCCGGTACATCCCTGCTTTAGTAGTTTGATGGCTTTTATAGCTTTGATCACTTTCCCTGAGCTTCCTAGTCTCCATCCTTCGAATAGTAATTCGGATCCATCTATGGCTATCATCGAGATATTCCTCTTCCGGTAGTTCATAATAGCTTTATATTGGTTAAGCCAGTCCTCTCCGAGAATTAGGTCATCTTCTTGAATCTCTACTATGACCAGATTTGAAGGTCAGTCTTTGCCTCCAATTGTTACAGGAAAATATCTAGTATCTAAATTCCCCACAATTCTTTCCCCACTCGATAAACCCATAATATTGTAACACCCCCAGATCCGAACGGGAATATTACAGCGCCGTGGGCCCCGAGATGGAACCCACAGGGCTGAAGGAAATTTTCGCAAACATTTACAAATGCCCAAGAGGCTAACGACGGTATTATCTATTAAAAACATTCGAAGATTTATAAAACTCGTTTATCAAACCGTCGTAAAAACTCATTTGAAACCACAAGGCCCAAAATGCCAAAACTCAACAGTTTAAAAACACATATGTTAAGCTATCGCTTACACGTACCGACAGAATAGATTTAGAAAATGATTGCCAAAGTAACCTAAGTTACTAGATACCAAAAAGGTCATTTAAAAATACTCACGCAGCGGATAAAGACAAACAATTAAAATACTCTAGCAGCGGAATACAACAACTGATCAGAAACTCAAAACACAAATACATGCCCTTGCCAGTATCCTCCGGGAAGTTCATCTCTCCACGACCGCTACAAGCTTGAAAATCCAAGAACCTAAAAAGAAAGCCCACGACGGGGTCATCCATAATATCTAACAATGATAACCATCACATCTCATCAATAATTACATATCAATGGAAATACTAAGTAAGAATACGACCAATGTAATCTTACCGTCGTAACTTTACGAGAATCCACGATTCGTATCCTTAACAACACATTAAAATAATACCGAAATATATGTACGGTATCTCAACAATACTCAAGGTTCTCAAAACATTATCATAACCGCGATACGGAAATTATACCAACTCTGGCCAATTCAATCCATCGGATAACATCGACAATTCCAATACGATAATCGATTGTCCATCAAAGACAAGTACCAAGGAAATATGGAACATACCTCAAGATACGAAATACCATTACCATCACGTCAGTCTAATCCGAGATCAGATCAACACAACATACGGACATGGTCCTAACACAAGACCTACAAATGCATATTCATATGACAACGTCAATATGATCACAACAATAACGACAATGTATACTTATGGCCACCCATAATATACATATGTACAATAACAACAACATATGGTAATCCAACGATCCAGCGCACACAGCTATAGATTCCCATGATGATCCCATCGGACCAACGCATGGTGGCATTACCTGTCCATCGATCCAGCGCACACAGCTATAGATTCCCATGATGATCCCGTCGGACCAACGCATGGTGGACATATGACAACAATGCACAACTGCACAAAACAACAGTGCACAATACACGACAACGACAATGCACAAATGCATGACAACAACGATACACGAATGTATCACAACATGATCGACTCAAATGATAAAAATGATTAGAGTACTTGCCCCGAGTCCTTCAAGAACGATCTCAATGCCTAAACCACCACGAACCATTATCCTCAATACTCGACGGTCCAAAGTATCACGGATTGCAAATAATTCATATCTCCATTTTTATCACGATATATCCTCGATATACAAGTATACCAATAACAAAAGCAAATCATATACATTATGATTTAGATTCCCAAAACTCGAATATGATTTATAATCTCAAGTCTCCTGTGATTACGATTATAAACATTGTTATACGAATTATAAACGAATAAAATGGAAACCATTCATTAAATACTATAAACTGAGTAAGTAATAACTTACTTCGATACCGATACAATGACGAGGAAGTCATTGCAAATCCATTGCCGTCATCTACAAGTTCCTCGATCCCAACCAAAGCAATCAACGAACATTCTCGAGCTCGACCGCAACACACGGTTGTAATCACTGATCAATATTCTCAACCTATTACAGTAATCGATAGACAACAAGTTCGACAACAATTAACAATCGATAAAACCAATTTACAAACCCAACGGCTCGACAATATCTCGATTAAACACTAGTCGGATCAATCCTACTTAAACCAAAGACGAATTTACAACCACAACACGAAAATCGCACTTTCGCCTTCTTAGCGCACGTTAATCACCTAACGTAGCGTGCGCTAAGTTGCTCCGTTAAGCGCTAGGCGAAACGTAGCGTGCGTTAATGCCGCATGATGCATGTTTTTCAGATACCGATCAACTTATGGCGATTTCAAGAACACCAAGTGATTCTGAATCATGTTCAAAGCTATCAAAACAATGAAATCTGATATCCTTTAACATATAAACAATCATCTAACTTATAATCCAAGTTCTATATCCATATATCATTTTCCTCAATATCAACATCATGAAACATTAAGAACGTAACAACACTTTCATAATCTATCATTACAGGGAGTAATCATCGACAATAACATCAACATCCGAAACTGAGGAGAAGGATTAATCCACTTATCTCAAGAAAACGAACAACACTATTCAAACCACAAGAATCATATCAATATCTTCATGTCAACAATAACATCATCATAATCCGGTAATCCATCTCATAATCATGCTTATCAACTTGTTTATGTAATAATCATCAACTCAAGAACATCAACATTCAATCCAAAACGAAATCCAAAGATGAAGAGTAATCACCTCTTTGAAGGAATGGATTGAATCCCAAGGTTGAATCCGTTTTCAATCACTTCCAAGTTTCAAATGTTGTTAGGAATGATCAACTCAAGTGTTTGGGACATCAACTTCTATCTAAGACCTCTCTCTATCGTCTGAAGGTGAAAGAATGGACGAAATGCTTCATAATACCCATTTGTCCCTTATATAGAATACATTACTAGCGTGCGCTGAACCTTATGTTTAGCGTGCGCTACGACCTTAGCGTGCGCTAACTGACCTTTGTTAGCGTGCGGTATCGCAGTCCAGAGGCAACTGTCTTACTGCATGAAGTGATTTACGTTGACTTAAACGACATTACCCATACAGGGGTCGAAATACAATATAGCGGAAGACTGAAATCAACTCTGACAACATAACAAAAATCAAATAACTCTCGACTCATGATTAGTATCGCAGCTCGTCATCCTCTTGTGCCAATCCTGTGACTGCTCCCCTAAATCTGCATGTACCTGGACGCAAAACAGACATCCACCCCCCGATTACTCGGGGATTAGTAAAACTCCACTGTTTTACTAGTGCAAGTATCAAATCATACGAAATATAACAAGCAAGTAATAATCGTGAATCAAATATAAAAATCAAGTATCAAGATATTCCCGGGAGATTTTTGCAAGGGAAGATAGGCTATGAAGCATTCGAAAATAAGATTATCATCTCGGGAATTCTTAGAATTTCAAAACCTTTCGAAAATCTTAGGGTCTTAACCCAAATCTCAAATTGTATTTCGACAATTTACAGTACGAAAACATTTCCATAAATCTCGTGGGGCTCGGCCCAACATTATTTTCTTATAACTTTCTTACAAAAAGTTGATTTACAAAACATGTTTCGTGACACCGTGATCCCCTGTCACATGTCTCCGTAGGTTCAACAACCCGCACGGACTTAACCAATCACAATAATCACAACAATCAATCATGATCATAACTCCGTGATCGCTTGCCACGAGTCTCCGTAGGTTCAACAACCCACACGGATTGAGCCAACACAACAATCACAACAATCAATCATGCTCATGACTCCGTGATCGCTTGCCACGAGTCTCCGTAGGTTCAACAACCCACATGGATTGAGCCAACACAACAATCACAACAACCAGTCCCGACCCCGTGAACCTGTGTCACATGTCACCGTAGGTTCCGTCGAACCCGCACGGTTGGACGTATTGTGTCCTGATACAATGGACCTGTGCCATGAATCATCGTAGGCCTCGTCAGACCCGCACGATTGGACCTCAGCACCACACACTAAGTTCTGATCCCATGGACCTGTGCCATGAATCCTCGTAGGCCCCGTCGAACCCACACGAGTGAACTTAGCGTTCCAGGACCCCACATTCACATTCACATTACATACAACAACGAGCACAGTTAATCAATCACGTTGATCACCACAAAATCGTACGTCACACGCACATAACATAATCTCAACACTCTCAACAACTATCATCAATCAACGACACACAACCAACATAACACATGTTCGGTACGCAATACATTGCACAACAGCTAACACGTATACCAACATAACACTATTATCACGAAGCCTTCGAATTGCGGAATACACATCCAATTCAAACGGAACATATTTACGAAGGCAAGCAAAATCATTATAAATATCATACATGATTATTAGTCGCAAGATACAAGTTGTATAATAAGATACTTGTCTTAATAATCGATACAGAATACCCCGAAGAACACGGTTCGACCGGGAAGCTTGTACCATGACGAAGACAACGAATGGAAGGGTTCCAACTCGCGTTCTTCACAAGGAATCTGACCCTAACATCATAACATCAATAAATTAACGAACGAACGAGGAAGAATAAGCGTAGAACGCTCAGATTCTCTTTGTGACATTTTATCGAACACCTTCAAGGCGTCGGTAAGATACTCAATAAAACGACAAATCCGTGACAATCCAACCGAGGAATAACAAGGAATTTGATATAATATAGCTTAACAATCATCAATACATCACTATTCTGAGTTAAAACGGATTAAACCGACAAATCAAACAAAATCCCCAAAACTAGATTTTAAGAAAACTTGCCTTGATTCGGCCGATCGGAGCAAGTTATGGAATGACTAATCGATGTTATGGACTCAGGAACTTCATGGATTTAACACCTAACAACATCCCTCCATGATCATCAAAGCTTCAGCCGCGGAAGAGGATGAAATGAGTCAGAAAAATGATGAAAAACCCGACTGTCCTGCCATATATATACTGCTGCCGGACACGGTGCAGCAAACGGCCCACACCAGCGCCGGGTGTCTCGGCCGTGTCTCGGCAGGCTGTCGGTCCTGGCCGACCTTGCGCAGGACACGGCGCTCGGCAGCGCCGTTTTCAGGGCTGTTTCGCCCAGGTCCGGCCAGCAGCCTCCAAGCACAAAATGAAGAATTACAACGACGATCCGAATGACCCCGAAACCCGAACCTGAATATGAATCGAAGATACGGTTACGAAGTACTCGCAAAGACGAATCTAAGAGCTAAGAGAACACAGGATTCCGACCAACCGAAGGCTCGAAATTCGACAATGGAAGGTAATTACCCCAAACTTTGGGAAATTATGAAAATGGCCCAAAACGTCCGAAAATCACGATACGTGATCGAATAACCAAACCGAAGTTCATAACACGTCTAACAAAGTTAAACGGACTTACGAGAAACTCAAAACAACAGTTTCCAATGAGATTCGCAAGAATCGAACTCAAGTGCGGAAAAGTCGCCAAAAAGCACGGAACTCAACAAAACGACACTGAAACGAACTCGGATGACAAAAAGTGCAGAATTAATCATTCTCGAAATGACGAAACGGTCATGAGCGAGTCGTCAAAATGGACTTTTGCCGAAAAAAAGAAATTACCGGAAATCGAAATTATTACAGTTCTAGCGTACAACAAGAAGAACTCTTGGCTACAACACAGAAGTTGTAGGTGTTTTACTTAGAAAAAATAAAATACAATACAACAGGATATAGACTTAGAACTTTAAACCGTTGTGAGATAACTATTTATTTAATTCACAAAGTATTCACAGTTTCAAGATAGCATTTATTGCTGCAGGATATCATTTAATGCAATCGAAAAGACTGCAGACAAAAGACCATTTAATGCAGATCAAAGAGAATGTCTGAAGCATTAAATGCGAAACACCTTTAATTCAAACATGCTGAAGCTGCCAATCAGATCTGTCTAAATCTCACCAACCGTCCAACAGCTACATTTATAGCGGATCTATTTCCAAGGTTATAAATAGCCCAAGCAAGAGGACATTGCTCATACACGAACTCATTATCCAAGAGCAATATATTTCTTGAAGCATACAACGAATATCTTGAGTGAAGAAATATCTAAGTCCTCAACAGAGAACAACACAACTACAGCAAAGCCTATAAAGCCTATAGCTATTGTTCCATTCATGATACTTCAAAAACCTTATTGTTGAGACTCTTAGCCCTGTGTGAACTAAGTCAAGCTATTACGACTTGTGTGAGAAGAATAAAGTTCAAGGACAAAGCTTAATATGTGTGAGAAGAAGCAAGTTGAATAAGCCTACGGCCAATCTGTGTGAATGGCTCAAGCTATAGTCGGCTGTATCACTCTGTGTGAACGATACAACGACCAGTTTAGTTAAAATCATACAGTCAGTTGTATCAATCTGTGTTAATAAACTTCTTACTGCTGTGTGGAGAACCTATATACGTAGAGGGGTTTACCTCGTACCACATTAAACTCATGTGTTACTACTTTCTGTGCTTATTATTTTCATACTGTCAGTGAGTATAGTATACTTGCTTTGAAATCTCTGTAAGCACCAAGCTATAGGAGACTGTCTAGTTGCTGTACTTACAGCAGCTTAGTCTAGGACTCCCACTATGCAAATTAAACTTCCAAAAAGAATGCAACTTATTCAACTCCCCCCCTTCTAAGTTGTAAGATAGTATACTGTGACCATCAAGAGGTATCGGAGAGGTTGATTCTACAAAGAATCAATCGATTTTTAACCCGAATTAGATCCAAATCACTAGCTTTTGAAAACTTTATTTTTGTATTTCTGTCATTCATCCTAATATTGTCATGGATACATCAATGATCAATAAACTTCCCATGTTATCTATTAATGAGTTTGATGAGTGGAGAATTAGGATGAAGCCCATCTTGCTACCATGCGCGAAAAAATGATCTTTATTACAAGAAGGACCTATCGAAATTATGAAGGTCGACCCAGCTACCAGGATAGAAGGCCAAGCTCATGCATAAATGCTTGAAAATAAAAGGGAACTGTGGATAATTGATGATCGCAAGCGTGCAAATATTGACAACGTCGCCAAGAATGCGCTATTTATCACTCTCGATAAAGGCACATTTTAAAAGGTAAAGAGCTGCAAGACAACTAAAGAAATCTGGGAAAAAACTCAAGTTAATTTGTGAGGGAACTGTGCTCTCAAAAGAAAAGAAAATTCCAAAATTGACTCAGCAGTTTGAATCTTTTGAACTGAAAACAACTGAAACACTTGATGAACTTAATCTTAGATTTACCGGTATTGTCGGTGAACTTGAAGCTTTGGGCAAAGTGTATACCGAAAGGATAAGAATCTCAAAATATTTAGATCACTCCCAACCCGATGGGATATTATGACCACAGCTATGCGTGTGTCTTGCAATTTAAATGACATATCTACTTTTGACCTCTTCTCTGACCTCAAATCTTTTAGGTATGACATTGACAGGAGAGAAAAGGCTGGAGAGTCCCCTGCAAAGACTACAACACTGGTTGTTGTATCTGACAGGAGACACATCTCCGCCTCCAGCACATCTAAAGACGCTGACAATGATGATGACATCCTGTCACAAGATGAAATGGCTCTGCTCATGCATAAATTTTGGAAATTTGTTAAGAAATTTGGAAATGCTCTATACAAGCCTAAATCATTCAATAATGTATGCTCTGAGTCACCATCTTCAGGAGACTCTAATCTATGCTATAACTGCAGGAAATCAGAACACTATGAAAATAGATATCCTTATACTAAAGTACAAAAGTTGCCAGGGGCTGAGCAACAAGAGAAGTATGAGAAAAGATGTGTCTGGATAAATAAGCTCAAAGCACTGACTTTAAATGCCCACACCCATCAAAACTGAGGAATGCCTATAGGCTATCACCAACAGTGACTCCTCTGATGATGAAATCGAAGGTAAAGCCTACATGTGCTTTATGACAAAGAAAGATGATGATGGTGACAATGATGATGAGGTAAGCTCAACCTCAGTTAACACTTTAAATGCATCACATACTGAAAATATGATGAATAAGTTTTGGACCATTCAAAAATCCCATGACATGTTTAAACAAGAAAACATACAACTCTCTCTTTCAAATCTAGAGCTGAAGGGTGAAAATGACCTGCTGAAAAATAATTATGAAAATATGTCTTCAGATTGTGAAAACAACAAGATCACTCATGGAAAACAATCATCAACATTCAACTGAGCTAAATGAGATAAAATCTCATAATCAATGCAAGACAAATGATTATGCTCTACTAGAAGCTAAGATACAGCTTCTCGAGACTATCCTCAAATCATTTGAGAAATCATATAGGAGGATGGAAGACATCCTAAGCACTGGACAGCATGAAACAATCATCAACTTTCAACTGAGCTAAATGAGATAAAATCTCATAATCAATGCAAGACAAATGATTATGCTCTACTAGAAGCTAAGATACAGCTTCTCGAGACCATCCTCAAATCATTTGAGAAATAATATAGGAGGATGGAAGACATCCTAAGCACTGGACAACATGCCCATGACAAATGTTGCTTGGGATACGACTCGTTCTCCAACCAAGAAAAAACTAGTATGGTATTTGTCAATGGAGTGGAACCCGTTCCTAACACCAAGGAAGCTCCAAAGGCTGCACCTGTAGACAAAGAAAAGGCTACAACTGTCCCGTCTCAGAAATCAAAGGCTGCCATTCCGCCACCCAGGTCTTATCATAAACAGCGGAAAACACCGCCTCACAAGCCTGTAAGAAGATATGCTCAATTTCAACAGTATGCTCCTCAAGCATAATGATAGCATCATCAGCAGAAAAGAAGGAACGCTGTACCCAAGTACCATCAACAACATACACCTTAGTACTGTCAACAGTATGTTGCTCCTCAATACTGGGTACCTAAACCCAACTATACTTCTCATAAGAAAGCTGCCGCTCAATTCTACCAATAGCATGTATCGGAATCCAATTGGAAACCCAAAAGACAAGCTAGAAGGCAGAGAAATACACTTCCTTCTCCTAGACAACAACCGTACTAGGGCTAAAATTCTAAAATTTACTTGCATAAGAATGCTTACAGTGATTACGTACCTGCCCCATGTAAATCTCATAAAAGAGGACCTCACACAACCTACAGCAAATCCATTGCTGTTAGGAAAATATGGGTACCAAAAGGCACTAATAATGAAGGACCGAAAGATAAAAGGGGACCTAAATCTACTTAATTTTTAATCACAGGATAAAGGAGAAGGACATTTGGTATTTCGACAACATATGTACTCACCACATGACAAAGGAGATATCACCAAGCTAACAGATTATGTAGAAGGTCGTGGTGCAAAGGTGCGATTCAGCGACAAATTAAAAGAAAGAACAAGAGAGAAAGGAACCCTTCTTGTAGGTAAATCAAGGTTGCCGATGTAGCCTATGTGGAAGGACTACAATACAATCTTCTTAGTGTTACCGGTAACACCCCCGAGATATTCAAAATATATCACAGCGCCGTGGATCCCTACATGGGACCCACCAGGCTAAAACAAGAAAAACACCATTCGACTAACCATCTCAGTTAGTGAGGACACACATTTAAATAATACAACATATGAAGATACGCCCGGAGCAACCGGCGTAGTAAACATCAACCGACAATATGGCAACTTGAGTTAATACAAAACGAAGTTCAGAGTGAAAAGCCTAAGTAGTCGCGAGTGCAATCTATAAGTTTTTAAATGTGGGAAACAACCATATCGAAAGGGACAAGAGAAATAAGAAGACTCGAATGCACACGTCAACGACCCTGGCCAACATCCTCGTACTGTCCCAGCGCCCGCTCGTCCGGCAGAACATAACCTGAAATCCATAACAAGAATTTCCCCAAAACGGGTCCCCAAAGGGGTTAGCAATTATGCTAGTACAAGTAATCAAGGCAAACCATTCGCTTACACGTTTCATAGTACAATGCACCAAATCATTTTAAAACCAAAACCAGACATGTCTTTTCCGGAAACAAACAGTCAATCACATTTGCCTAGGACCGGGATGAAGCCACAAATCCCACTCGAGGCCTCTAAGGACCCTCCCGAGCTGACCATATCATAAAATAAATCACGCACATGCATCGCCTAGGACCGGGACGAAGCCACAAATCCCACTCGAGGCCTCTAAGGACCCTCCCGAGCTGGCTAGCTAAAAAAACTCATGAATCCAAGGCTAATACCATTGGATTCCCTCCGTGGCCCCGTCGGACCCTCCCGAGGTGAGCAAATCACACACAACATACATTACCATTTCACGTTAAGCATAAAGGTTTCCAAAAATACTTGTCTTAAATAATTGACGATGCAACGAATGGAAAGGAAAATCACCGACGAATGCTAGGAACCAACAGAACCGAACCTAACGATTCGAAGAGCATAATCACAACCAACTCTAAAGAAATACGGAAATGGAATACACCCGAAAACCCGCCTACGATTCATGTATATTCGTATAAAAACAACAACGAGGGCGGACCACAACCAAACCCTCTCGAATACGCAACAACCACGAAATATACCATGAATCCGTAGGGAAAACAAGAATACTAGCAAGATTAATCATATTCAACATGAATTAATCAACCATATGGAACGAATCGAAGAAAAACCCGAAAACCCCCAATTTACCCAAAAGTAGGGTTCTTAGAAGATTTACCTTGGATTAAGATGAAAGATTCGTGTTGATGTTGTAATTATACACCAAGAACTCAAAGAAGATGATGGTTGAGATGATTGGAGGAAGAAATTGCCAAGAAATCGCCCAAAATCGCCAAAGTCGCGGAGAAGGAAGTGAAATGAGAATAGATCCGTCCAAAGTCAACTCCTGGGTGTATATAGCCGCACGGCTTAGCGCGCGCTAACGTCTAAGGGTTAGCGTGCGCTACCCAGTTATATTACAGTCCAGAACTCACTGTCCTAGACCGTTAGCGTGCGCTACTACTATCTAGCATGCGCTAACAACGACTCGGTAGCGCGCACTATCGAGCTATAGCGTACGCTACCTGGGCACCTGAACGAGTCCAGAACAAACTGTCCAGTACTGGATAGTCACGTTAGCGCGCGCTACCGGACACCTAGCGCACGCTAGTCCTCCGACATTAGCGTGCGCTAGACAACGTAGCGTGCACTAAACCATTAGTCCAGAGGACTGGGATCAGAAATAGGTTCACTGCTACTCCTAGGGCTCAGCTCACTAGCGCGCTATACGAACCAAACATAGCGTGCGCTACTGAGGAATCCCTAGCGTGCGCTATGCAGAAAGATCAGCGCGCGCTAGGAATGATCATCAAAGCTCCAGTCGCGAAAGAGGATGAAACGAGTGAGAAAAATGATGAAAAACCCGGCTGTCCTACCATATATATACTGCTGCCGGACACGGTGCAGCAAACGGCCCACACCAGCGCCGGGTGTCTCGGCCATGTCTCGGCAGGCTGCCAGTCCTGGCTGGCCCGATGCAGGACACGACGCTCGGCAGCGTCGTTTTCAGGGCCATTTCGCCCAGGTCCGGCCAGCAGCCTCTAGGCAAAAAATGAAGAATTACAACGACGATCCGAACGGCCCCGAAACACGAATCTGAATACGAATCGAAGACACGGTTATGAAGTACTCGCAAAGACGAATCTAAGAGCTAAGACAACACACGATTCCGACCACCCGAAGGCTCGAAATTCGACAATGGAAGGTAATTACCCCAAACTTTTGGAAATTACAAAAATGGCCCAAAACGTCGGAAAATCACGATACGTGATCGAATAACCAAACCGAAGTTCACAACACGTCTAAAAAAGTTAAACGGACTTACAGAAAACTCGAAACAGCAGTTTCCAACGAGATTCGCAAGAATCGAACTCAAGTGCAGAAAAGTCGCCAAAAAGCAAGGAACTCAACAAAACGACACCGAAACGAACTCGGATGACAAAAAGTGCAGAATTAATCATTCTCGAAATGACGAAACGGTCATGAGCGAGTCGTCAAAACGGACTTTCACCGAAAAATTTTTTTACCGGAAATCGAAATTATTACATTCTACCCTCCTTAAAAGAAGTTTCGTCCCGAAACTTAAAACAAGTAGGCAGAAACAATATCCCCGCCAGGAAAACTCGACGAGATACACAAAAACCGAAAACTCGCCCCCAACGGCGAAACGCTGCAAGAGACGCAAAGACACATATGGCGTGAAAACACGCTCCACGACGACCAACACAATGCCGCCGATAGAGACATAATAAAACCAAAAAGTGACAAGCGTCATCAAACTGATAATACAACCAAGTCGATTATCCGAATAATCACAAAACACAAAGCCCCCATTACAAGGAAACACGCACAATCAAGAAAACGGAAATAAACACACAAACGATCCACAAGGACAACCACAAATAATTCGGACTACGCCGAAGTCCTCAAAAACTACACTAGGCATTTCTGTGTCCTTTCGGAGCAGAGACGCAACCTCAATCCCTAAATATCTCAACTACCATCTCGCAATGCACGACTCGGTGACCCACTTGGCCACACTCGAAACAGTTGATTAACGGTGAACTAAAATTCTCCGCAGTACGAGATCAGGCAACAACAGCCAGACAACCCCGATCGAACAACAACGACCGAACACAATGATCGAATGACAACAGTCGAACAATGACTCCTAAGTCCCCACTTCAACTCCAGACATTAAAAGAACTGGTAGAAAGTGAAAGATGTTACTTCCAAACAAGGTTCACAAGAATCGAACCGAACTCGGAATGGTCACGATGATAAACAGGTCGATCTGAAACAAGGTCACAACCAGTTCGAACGATGACAACTGAGACATCAAACAAGTTCAAAAAGTATCGACGAACACGTGTAAGTCGATAGAATTTAGAAGGAGTAACTGCAGAACTCAAATATAGTACGGGTATTACATCCGACCTCTTGTAAAAGAAATGTCGTCCCCGCAACTCACAACAACGGAAACAAGGTCACAACACAAAAAGCATCCGACAGGAAAATCTCCCATGGGTCTCTCAGAGCCGATCCTGATATCTGTTCTGAAGCGCGAACTTCGAAAGTCTCAGTAGCCAACTCGCAAAACTGAATTCGGTGTCCCTCGAGTCTGCACTTGAAATGCGTTACTGACGAGAAGGACAATTTACACGTGCATGCCCCGTCACATCACGGTTGAAACACCTCGGATCGGCATACTGAAAATACAAATGCTAGATATAATGGGGCATAACGTCACAAAACAATATAGCGGAGATGCCAACTCAGCACAACAAAGAATCATAACACATATCATATACGGCGATTACCATCGTAAAGTAGTACACACACAAACACTACAACAACGACGGTATCGTTCGGCGACCTCAACGGCCCGAACGATAACCAGCACATAATTACAAACATCATGAAATAATCATACGTGTACACAAACGTACAAACCCAAGCTTCAACAGCTCACACTCGTGCGACAACACGCAAATCACCACGAGGCGATAAACAGTAAACACCAATTCACACCTCTCACAGAGGGCTAGTACAACAAATGCGTGGCAACAACTCGACGTTCATGCCACCAATTCGATCATACTTGGGAGCAAACATCATAACGACAACGCGAACATCATACATACATACCCAGCCTTCAAACGGGAATGGATAGGTTTTAAAACGAAAACCTCCTATTGAAAATAAATTAGAAAAACACCGGTTGATCTTGAGTATCACCTTTCAAAAAAGTACAAACGTGAAACATCGTCATCGAGACTTTGGAGAACCATTTCGCATTTGATAAAAATGAGCACACTTTCTCTTAGTGAAAAAAAAAACATTCAAAATAACTCAACCAACCAAACATCCCAACGTCAACATAGGACGATAAATAGCAGCACGATAAAACATCAACTCCAAGTCATCACACCAGTGCACGAACTAACATTGTAATTTAAGAACTTCATTCAAAAATAATTCACACAGTCACATCAACAGAGATGCTTGGATTTTACCAAATCAAACACAGTCAAAACCACACACTTATCATAGGGATCAAACACTAGCAACAAAAATAAAATATTTCCGGGGTATTATTCAAATGATAAAATTTTAAAATTCTCAAGTTTGAAAAATTTGGTGAAATGAAATTTTTGAAAACACTTTTAATAACCCGATCATCAAATCAAAACCATTTATCTCAACATTTAGAAAACACTAAAACATTCTCCGGCGAGCACAACAATACCACAAACTTATCACAACCACTTTCCCCAACACGTGGACATATGAAGTTCAAAATTCCGTAAACCAAAAATCGTTCTGCAAAATAAAATTTTTCCAAAATCCTTTAGTTCATAACCAAAACGACGGTAATATTTTACAATGTCTGAAGTACTTCAAAACACATTTTTCAAATACCGTCTGATTGTGTCATTTGAAACTACACGGCTCATTTGTCAAAGTTTAACAAATTTTAAAAATCCATATAAACCGTGGTTTGACCGCACCACCAAAATATTTTCCAAAAGTCGATTTTTACAAAAATTCTCAAACTGTAAAGTCCTTCAGAAAACATTCTCAAACTTACCCATAGCGGACAAAAATTACAACATTCCAAAAACAGTCGAATTTAAAACCACATACTCAAATGGCAACCAGGGTCGCCAATTCAATCACATACATCTCATGGCATCACGTTTAAATATGCAACAAAACCATTCATCGGAGTCTCTCGCGAACTCTATCGTGAAACCCATCAAGGTTCACAACTTTCACGCCATACCAACCCATATGGTGGTTCAAGGGCCAAATATCAATACATCCATTTCTATACACGTACAGCGTATCCAAGTATCGAATACAACTTCATTACACAACACCGTGTAAATAAAATTATGCACCACAAATATCACACATAAATGAAATCATGAACACAGATATTATGCATAAAAGAGGAGACTTACGTCTACAGGCCGCACGGAGATGACGGTCGCCCATGATACTAATCTCATCCGACAACATATCCAACGCGTTGTGACTACGCACAACTCAACTTGTCACCTGACGACTCGAATGACAAAACAACACATTACTCGACAAATCATGACTCGACTCGACCCGACAGCCTTGGTTTCCGCAACCTAAGCTCCTATACCATAAATGTAACACCCCCAAAACCATATTGGAATATTACACGCCGTAGACCCTTTCCACAAGGATCTACCAGGCTAAACATCCATAAATAACCAAATGCTTGCCCGACCAGGGTCAAACAATAAAATAATACAGACTGTTATGGTCACTTACACGTGAATACACAGACCGATGAGGTCACACAACCCAATCAACAAAATTGACTTAAACGAAATTACCCACACAGGGGTCGAAATACAATACAGCGGAAGACTGAAATCAACTCTGACAACATAACAAAAATCAAACAACTCTCGACTCATGATTAGTATCGCAGCTCGTCATCCTCTTGTGCCAATCCTGTGACTGCTCCCCTAAATCTGCATGTCCTGGACGCAAAACAGACATCCACCCCCGATTACTCGGGGGTTAGTAAAACTCCACTGTTTTACTAGTGCAAGTATCAAATCATACGAAATATAACAAGCAAGTAATAATCGTGAATCAAATATAAAAATCAAGTATCAAGATATTCCCGGGAGGTTTTTGCAAGGGAAGATAGGCTATGAAGCATTCGAAAATAAGATTATCATCTCAGGAATTCTTAGAATTTCAAAACCTTTCGAAAATCTTAGGGTCTTAACCCAAATCTCAAATTGTATTTCAACAATTTACAGTACGAAAACATTTCCATAAATCTCGTGGGGCTCGGCCCAACATTCTTTTCTTAAAACTTTCTTACAAAAAGTTGATTTACAAAACATGTTTCGTGACACCGTGATCCCCTGTCACATGTCTCCGTAGGTTCAACAACCCGCACGGACTTAACCAATCACAACAATCACAACAATCAATCATGATCATAACTCCGTGATCGCTTGCCACGAGTCTCCGTAGGTTCAACAACCCACACGGATTGAGCCAACACAACAATCACAACAATCAATCATGCTCATGACTCCGTGATCGCTTGCCACGAGTCTCCGTAGGTTCAAAAACCCACACGGATTGAGCCAACACAACAATCACAACAACCAGTCCCGACCCCGTGAACCTGTGTCACGTGTCACCGTAGGTTCCGTCGAACCCGCACGGTTAGACGTACTGTGTCCTGATACAATGGACCTGTGCCATGAATCATCGTAGGCCTCGTCAGACCCGCACGATTGGACCTCAGCACCACACACTAAGTTCTGATCCCATGGACCTGTGCCATGAATCCTCGTAGGCCCCGTCGAACCCACACGAGTGAACTTAGCGTTCCAGCACACCACATTCACATTCACATTACATACAACAACGAGCACAGTTAATCAATCACGTTGATCACCACAAAATCGTACGTCACACGCACATAACATAATCTCAACACTCTCAACAACTATCATCAATCAACGACACACAACCAACATAACACATGTTCGGTACGCAATACATTGCACAATAGCTAACACGTATACCAACATAACACTACTATCACGAAGCCTTCGAATTGCGGAATACACATCCAATTCAAACGGAACATATTTACGAAGGCAAGCAAAATTATTATAAATATCATACGTGGTTATTAGTCGCAAGATACAAGTCATATAATAAGATACTTATCTTAATAATCGATACCGAATACCCCGAAGAACACGGTTCGACCGGGAAGCTTGTACCACGACGAAGACAACGAACGGAAGGGTTCCAACTCGCGTTCTTCACAAGGAATCTGACCCTAACATCATAACATCAATAAATTAACGAACGAACGAGGAAGAATAAGCGTAGAACGCTCAAATTCTCTTTGTGGGCTTTTTTTATCAAGATAGGTCAAGGGTTTATCGAACACCTTCAAGGCGTCGATAAGATACTCAATAAAACGACAAATCCATGGCAATCCAACCGAGCAATAACAAGGAATATGATATAATATAGCTTAACAATCATCAATACATCACTATTCTGAGTTAAAACGGATTAAACGGACAAATAGAACAAAATCCCCAAAACTAGATTTTAAGAAAACTTGCCTTGATTCGGACGATCGGAGCAAGTTATGGAATGATTAATCGATGTTATGGACTCAGGAACTTCATGGATTTAACACCTAACAACATCCCTCCATGATCATCAAAGCTCCAGCCGCGGAAGAGGTTGAAACGAGTCAGAAAAATGATGAAAAACCCAACTGTCCTGCCATATATATACTGCTGCCGGACACGGCAAAGAAATGCCCCACACCGGCGCCGGTGTCTTGGCCGTGTCTCGGCAGCAGCCGGTCTGGCCGACTAAGCGCAGACACGGCGCCGGCGGCGCCGTTGAGGCTTCGCCTGTGTCCGGCTAGCAGCCTCCAGGCACAAAATGAAGAATTACAACGACGAGAACGACCCCGAAACCCGAACCTGAATACGAATCGAAGATACGGGTACGAAGTACTCGCAAAGACGAATCTAAGAGCTAAGAGAACACACGATTCCGACCACCCGAAGGCTCGAAATTCGACAATGGAAGGTAATTACCCCAAAATTTGGGAAATTACGAAAATGGCCCAAAACGTCCAAAAATCACGATACATGACCGAATAACCAAACCGAAGTTCACAACACGTCTAACAAAGTTAAACGGACTTACGGGAAACTCGAAACAGCAGTTTCCAACGAGATTCGCAAGAATCAAACTCAAGTGCGGAAAAGTCGCCAAAAAGCACGGAACTCAACAAAACGACACTGAAACGAACTCGGATGACAAAAAGTGCAGAATTAATCATTCTCGAAATGACGAAACGGCCATGAGCGAGTCGTCGAAACGGACTTTTGCCGAAAAAAGAAATTACCGGAAATCGAAATTATGACAGTTCTAGCGTACAACAAGAAGAACTCTTGGCTACAAAACAGAAGTTGTAGGTGTTTTACTTAGAAAAAATAAAATACAATCCAACAGGATATAGACTTAGAACTTTAAACCATTGTGAGATAACTATTTATTTAATTCACAAAGTATTCACAGTTTCAAGTTAGCATTTATTGCTGCAGGATATCATTTAATGCAATCGAAAAGACTGCAGACAAAAGACCATTTAATGCGGATCAAAGAGAATGTCTGAAGCATTAAATGCGAAACACCTTTAATTCAAACATGCTGAAGCTGCCAATCAGATCCGTCTAAATTTCACCAACCGTCCAACAGCTACATTTATAACGGATCTATTTCCAAGGTTATAAATAGCCCAAGCAAGAGGACATTGCTCATACACGAACTCATTATCCAAGAGCAATATATTTCTTCAAGCATACAACGAATATCTTGAGTGAAGAAATATCTAAGTCCTCAACAGAGAACAACACAACTACAGCGAAGCCTATAAAGCCTATAACTGTTGTTCCATTCATGATACTTCAAAAACCTTATTGTTGAGACTCTTAGCCCTGTGTGGACTAAGTCAAGCTATTACGACTTGTGTGAGAAGAATAAAGTTCAAGGACAAAGCTTAATATGTGTGAGAAGAAGCAAGTTGAAGAAGCCTACGGCCAATCTGTGTGAATGGCTCAAGCTATAGTCGGCTGTATCACTCTGTGTGAACGATACAACGACCAGTTTAGTTAAAATCATACAGTCGGTTGTATCAATCTGTGTTAATAAACTTCTTACTGCTGTATGGAGAACCTATATACGTAGAGGGGTTTACCTCGTACCACATGAAACTCATGTGTTACTACTTTCTGTGCTTATTATTTTCATACTGTCAGTGAGTATAGTATACTTGCTTTGAAATCTCTGTAAGCACCAAGCTATAGGAGATTGTCTAGTTGCTTTACTTACAGCAGCTTAGTCTAGGACTCCCACTATGCAAATTAAACTTCCAAAAAGAGTGCAACTTATTCAACTCCCCCCCTTCTAAGTTGTAAGATAGTATACTGTGACCATCAAGAGGTATCGGAGAGGTTGATTCTACAAAGAATCAATCGATTTTTAACCCGAATTAGATCCAAATCACTAGCTTTTGAAAACTTTATTTTTGTATTTCTGTCATTCATCCTACTATTGTCATGGATACATCAATGATCAATAAACTTCCCATGTTATCTATTAATGAGTTTGATGAGTGGAGAATTAGGATGGAGCCCATCTTGCTACCATGCGCGAAAAAATGATCTTTATTACAAGAAGGACCTATCGAAATTATGAAGGTCGACCCAGCTACCAGGATAGAAGGCCAAGCTCATGCATAAATGCTTGAAAATAAAAGGGAACTGTGGACAATTGATGATCGCAAGCGTGCAAATCTGGACAATGTCGCCAAGAATGCGCTATTTATCACTCTCGATAAAGGCACATTTTAAAAGGTAAAGAGCTGCAAGACAACTAAAGAAATCTGGGAAAAAACTCAAGTTAATTTGTGAGGGAACTGTGCTCTCAAAAGAAAAGAAAATTCCAAAATTGACTCAGCAGTTTGAATCTTTTGAACTGAAAACAACTGAAACACTTGATGAACTTGATCTTAGATTTACCAGTATTGTCGGTGAACTTGAAGCTTTGGGCAAAGTGTATACCGAAAGGAGAAGAATATCAAAATATTTAGATCACTCCCTACCCTATGGGATATTATGACCATAGCTATGCGTGTGTCTTGCAATTTAAATGACATATCTACTTTTGACCTCTTCTCTGACCTCAAATATTTTGGGTATGACATTGACAGGAGAGAAAATGCTGGAGAGTCCCCTGCAAAGACTACAACACTGGTTGTTGTATCTGACAGGAGACACAGCTCCGCCTCCAGCACATCTAAAGACGCTGACAATGATGATGACATCCTGTCACAAGATGAAATGGCTCTGCTCATGCATAAATTTTGGAAATTTGTTAGGAAATTTGGAAATGCTCTATACAAGCCTAAATCCTTCAATAATGTATGCTCTGAGTCACCATCTTCAGGAGACTCTAATCTATGCTATAACTGCAGGAAATCAGAACACTATGAAAATAGATGTCCTTATACTAAAGTACAAAAGCTGCCAGGGGCTGAGCAACAAGAGAAGTATGAGAAAAGATGTGTCTGGATAAATAAGCTCAAAGCACTGACTTCAAATGCCCACACCCATCAAAACTGAGGAATGCCTACAGGCTATCACCAACAGTGACTCCTCTTATGATGAAATCGAAGGTAAAGCCTACATGTGCTTTATGACAAAGGAAGATGATGATGGTGACAATGAAGATGAGGTAAGCTCAACCTCAGTTAACACTTTAAATGCATCACATACTGAAAATATGATGAATGAGTTTTGGACCATTCAAAAATCCCATGACATGTTTAAACAAGAAAACATACAACTCTCTCTTTCAAATCCAGAGCTGAAGGGTGAAAATGACCTGCTGAAAAATAATTATGAAAATATGTCTTCAGATTGTGAAAACAACAAGATCACTCATGGAAAACAATCATCAACATTCAACTGAGCTAAATGAGATAAAATCTCATAATCAATGCAAGACAAATGATTATGCTCTACTAGAAGCTAAGATACAGCTTCTCGAGACCATCCTCAAATCATTTGAGAAATCATATAGGAGGATGGAAGACATCCTAAGCACTGGACAACATGAAACAATCATCAACTTTCAACTGAGCTAAATGAGATAAAATCTCATAATCATTGCAAGACAAATGATTATGCTCTACTAGAAGCTAAGATACAGCTTCTCGAGACCATCCTCAAATCATTTGAGAAATAATATAGGAGGATGGAAGACATCCTAAGCACTGGACAACATGCCCATGACAAATGTTGCTTGGGATACGACTCGTTCTCCAACCAAGAAAAAACTAGTATGGTATTTGTCAATGGAGTGGAACCCGTTCCTAACACCAAGGAAGCTCCAAAGGCTGCACCTGTAGACAAAGAAAAGGCTACAACTGTCCCGTCTCAGAAATCAAAGGCTGCCATTCCGCCACCTAGGTCTTATCATAAACAGCGGAAAGCACCGCCTTACAAGCCTGTAAGAAGATATGCTCAATTTCAACAGTATGCTCCTCAAGCATAATGATAGCATCATCAGCAGAAAAGAAGGAACGTTGTACCCAAGTACCATCAACAACATACACCTCAGTACTGTCAACAGTATGTTGCTCCTCAATACTGGGTACCTAAACCCAACTATACTTCTCATAAGCAAGCTGCCGCTCAATTCTACCAATAGCAAGTCTCGGAATCCAATTGGAAACCCAAAAGACAAGCTAGAAGGCAGAGAAATACACTTCCTTCTCCTAGACAACAACCGTACTAGGGCTAAAATTCTAAAATTTACTTGCATAAGAATGCTTACAGTGATTACGTACCTGCCCCATGTAAATCTCACAAAAGAGGACCTCACACAACCTACAGCAAACCCATTGCTGTTAGGAAAATATGGGTACCAAAAGGCACTAATAATGAAGGACCCAAAGATAAAAGGGGACCTAAATCTACTTAATTTTTAATCACAGGATAAAGTAGAAGGACATCTGGTATTTCGACAACATATGTACTCACCACATGACAAAGGAGATATCACCAAGCTAACACATTATGTAAAAGGTCGTGGTGCAAAGGTGCGATTCAGTGACAAATTAAAAGAAAGAACAAGAGAGAAAGGAACCCTTCTTGTAGGTAAATCAAGGTTGCCGATGTAGCCTATGTGGAAGGACTACAATACAATCTTCTTAGTGTTACCTGTAACACCCCCGAGATATTCGAAATATATCACAGCGCCGTGGACCCCTACATGGGACCTACCAGGCTAAAACAAGAAAAACACCATTCGACTAACCATCTCAGTTAGTGAGGACACACATTTAAATAATACAACATATAAAGATACGCCCGGAGCAACCGGCGTAGTAAACATCAACCGACAATATAGCAACTTGAGTTAATACAAAACGTAGTTCAGAGTGAAAAGCCTAAGTACTCGCGAGTACAATCTATAAGTTTATAAATGTGGGAAACAACCATATTGAAAGGGACAAGAGAAATAAGAAGACTCGAATGCACATGTAAACGACCCTGGCCAACATCCTCGTACTGTCCCAGCGCCCGCTCGTCCGGCAGAACATAACCTGAAATCCATAACAAGAATTTCCCCAAAACGGGTCCCCAAAGGGGTTAGCAATTATGCTAGTACAAGTAATCAAGGCAAACCATTCGCTTAAACGTTTCATAGTACAATGCACCAAATCATTTCAAAACCAAAACCAAACATGTCTTTTCCGGAAACAAACAGTCAATCACATTTGCCTAGGACCGGGATGAAGCCACAAATCCCACTCGAGGCCTCTAAGGACCCTCCCGAGCTGGCCATATCATAAAACAAATCACACACATGCATCGCCTAGGACCGGGACGAAGCCATAAATCCCACTCGAGGCCTCTAAGGACCCTCCCGAGCTGGCTAGCTAAACAAACTCATGAATCCAGGGGTAATACCATTGGATTCCCTCCGTGGCCCCGTCGGACCCTCCCGAGGTGAGCAAATCACACACAATATATATTACCATTTCACGTTAAGCATAAAGGTTTCCAAAAATACTTGCCTTAAATAATTGACGACGCAACGAACGGAAAGGAAAATCACCGACGAATGCTAGGAACCAACGGAACCGAACCTAACGATTCGAAGAGCATAATCACAACCAACTCTAAACGAATACGGAAATGGAATACACTCGAAAACCCGCCTACGATTCATGTATATTCTTATGAAAACAACAACGAGGGCGGACCACAACCAGACCCTCTCGAATACGCAACAACCACAAAATATACCATGAATCCGTAGGGAAAACAAGAATACTAGCAAGATTAATCATATTCAACATGAATTAATCAACCATATGGAACGAATCGAAGAAAAACCCGAAAACCCCCAATTTACCCAAAAGTAGGGTTCTTAGAAGATTTACCTTGGATTAAGATGAAAGATTCGTGTTGATGTTGTTATTATACACCAAGAACACAAAGAAGATGGTTGAGATGATTGGAGGAAGAAATCGCCAAGAAATCGCCCAAAATCGCCAAAGCCGCGGAGAAGGAAGTGAAATGAGAATAGATCCGTCTAAAGTCAACTCCTGGGTATATATAGCCGCACGGCTTAGCGCGCGCTAACGGCTAAGGGTTAGCGTGCGCTACCCAGTTATATTACAGTCCAGAACTCACTGTCCTGGACTGTTAGCGTGCGCTACTACTATCTAGCGTGCGCTAACAATGACTTGGTAGCGCGCACTATCGAGCTATAGCGTACGCTACCTGGGCACCTGAACGAGTCCAGAACAAAATGTCCAGTACTTGATAGTCACGTTAGCGCGCGCTACCGGACACCTAGCGCACGCTAGTCCTCCAACATTAGCGTGCGCTAGACAACGTAGCGTGCACTAAACCATTAGTCCAGAGGACTGGGATCAGAAATAGGTTCATTACCACTCCTAGGGCTCAGCTCACTAGCACGCTATACGAACCAAACGTAGCGTGCGAAACTGAGGAATCCCTAGCGTGCGCTATGCAGAAAGATCAGCGCGCGCTAGGAATGAAATATTAACGGCCCAAAACACCGGAACATGAACAAAACATCAAACGGGACATCTCAAAATGCATAATAACATAGAATGGATCCACGGCAACCCCGAAACGGCGGTTCCGAACAACAATTATGAGAATCGGATCAACAAGCGACGGAAGAACCAATATACGTAAAACTGGATGACAAAAAGTATCGAAACAAATATTCTCAAAAATTAATACGGTTACACGAGGGTCGCTAAAAATGAGAAATACACCGAAAAATGAAAATATCGGGAAAAGAAAATGCGGATATTACATTCTACCCCGCTAAAAATAAGTTTCGTCCCGAAACTTAAGAAACAAACAACTCAGGGTACCTAGCACGCATGCTATCTTCGGTTTCCCAAGTTGCCTCCTCGACACCATGTCTCGACCACTGCACCTTGACCAAAGGGATGGTCTTATGCCTTAGTCGCTTCTCACGATGCTCCAAAATCTTCAAAGGACGTTCCTCAAAAGTAATTTCCTCGGCGACATCAATCTCACCATAATCGATGACGTGACTAGGATTCGGGACATATTTCCTCAGCTAGGAAACATGAAAAACGCTATGAACATGACTGAGGGCCGTGGGTAATGCAAAATGGTATGCCAACCCACCGACTCGCTCGAGAATCTTGAAGGGTCCAATAAATCTCGGACTCAACTTCCCATTTTTCCCAAAACGGAAAACTCCTCTCGTCGGCGACACCTTTAGCAAAATGTGGTCTCCCACCTCGAATTCCAAAGGTCGATGACGGACATCGGCATATGACTTCTGTCGACTCTGGGCAGTCAACATCCGTTCCCAAATTCATTCTATCTTCCGCTTCGTCTATAAAGCGATATCCGGCTCAGTCCTGACCAAATCAGACGCCTCATTCCAACAAATCGTTGATCGACAACGCCGCCCATAAAGTGCCTCATACAGTGCCATCCGAATCGACGCGTGCCAACTATTGTTGTACGTGAATTCGATCAATGGAAAATGCTCCTCCCAGTCATTGCTCCAATTGAGAGCACAAGCACGAAACATATCTTCGAACGTCTGGATAGTGCGTTCCGACTGTCCATCTGACTGAGGATGAAAAGAGGTACTCAAACACAAACGAGTACCCAATGCCTTATGCACCGCCTGCCAAAAGTGCGATACAAAACGGCCATCACGATCCGAAACAATAGACTTTGGAGTACCGTGAAGCCTCACAATCTGCGCGATAACACACGAGCCAACTTCTCCGGGCCCCAAGTGTCCTTGATGCCCAGAAAATGTGCCGACTTGGTCAGACGATCAACAATCACCGAGACCATATTCATGCCCAACCTCGATCTAGGCAAACTCGTAATGAAATCCATCGATATATCTTCCCATTTCCATTCCGAAATGGGAAGTGACTGCAATAACCCGGCCGGTCGCTGATGCTCGATTTTGACCTGCTGACAAGTCAAACATCTCGCTACAAACTGTGCGACCTCCTATTCATATCATTCCACCAGAAATTCCATCTCAGGTCCTTGTACATCTTACTCGAACCAGGATGAACGGAGTAAGGTGTAGCATGGGCCTCACGCAAAATACTCTGTCTCAACTCTGAGTCGTTCGGTACAGAAAGCCGACCCTGGAATCTCAAAACACCATCCTCGTGAATTACAAACCCAGGAGACTTTCCTTTAAGAATGTTCTCTCGGATTTGAGTAATCATCGGATCCTCCAACTGCTTCAGCTTAATTTCATCGATCAAAGATGATGAAATCTCTAAAGCACAAAGTTGCCCGACAGCTCCAGGCAACAAAACCTCAACATCCAACTCGATCAAAACCCGCCGAAGCTCAGATTGAGATGTAAGGATCTCAAGCGTTCGCAACGCAACTAGTTTCCGACTCAAGGCGTCGGCCACGACGTTCGCCTTGCCCGGATGATAAATAATTTCGAGGTCATAATCCTTAATCAACTCTAACCACCTCCTCTGCCCCATATTCAACTCCCACTGAGTAAATATGTATTTCAGACTTTTATGATCGGTAAAAATCTGACATGCAGAGCCGAAAAGATAGTGACGCCAAATCTTGAGCGCAAAAACAACTGCCGCTAACTCCAAATCATGAGTAAAGTAGTTAAGCTCATACGGCCTCAACTGTCTCGATGCATATGCAATGGTCTTTCCGTGCTGCATCAATACGCACCTAAGACCCTGACCCGAAGCATCACTATAAATAGCAAAACTCCCGTTGCCACACGGCAATGCTAAAATCATGGCCGAAGTCAAACGCCTCTTCAGCTCCTCAAAACTCGACTGCCTCTCCTCATTCCAGACGAACTTCTCGGACTTCTGGAGCAACTGTGTAAGTGGACGATCCAGTTTCGAGAAACCCTCGACGAACCTACAATAGTAGCCGGCCAAACCCAAGAAACTATGGATCTCCTTCACATTCTTGGGCGGTGCCCAATCCAACACTGCCTCAATATTCTGCCGATCCACACGAACCCCCTCGGCTAAAATCACGTGACCTAAAAACATCAATTCCTTCAGCCAGAACTCACATTTCGAGAACTTCGCATAGAGTTGCTCGGTCCTCAAAATGTCTAACATTACTCGCAAATGATGGGCATGCTCTTCCTCATTCCTCGAATAAACAAGAATATCGTCAATGAAGACGACAACACACTTATCCAAATACTCAATGAAGACTTTGTTCATCAACTGCATGAACACCGCCAGCGCATTAGTTAACCCGAAAGGCATAACTACAAACTCATATTCTCCGTATCTTGTCCGAAAAGTTGTTTTCGGCACATCGTACTCCCTCACCCGGAGCTGATAGTACCCCGATCTCAAATCAATCTTCGAGAATACCGCAGCTCCATGCAACTGATCGAACAAGTCATCAATCCTCGGCAAAGGATACTTGTTCTTGATGGTCACCTTGTTTAGTTCGCGATAGTCGATACACAAACGCAGTGAATCATCCTTCTTCCGCACAAACAGGACCGGTGCGCCCCAAGGCGAAGCGCTCGGTCGAACATACCCCGACTCAAGAAGCTCACTCAACTGCTTCTTAAACTCGGCCATCTCTGAAGGTGCCATGCGATACGGCGCCTTCGAAATTAGAGCCGCGCCTGGGTCTAACTCTATAGCAAACTCGACCTCATGATCCGGTGACAATCCCAGTAACTCATCAGGAAATACATCAGGAAACTCACTAACGACTGGAATCGACAAAAACTCGACTCCACCATCCTCCGCCTTCAAGGCATAGCACCAGTAACCAGCACACCCCTTTCGCAGGAGCCTCATCGCCTTCAAGGAGTTAATAACGAACTTCTAGTTTCCCCTTTTTCGCCCCGCGAAAGAGTGCTCGGTGCCGTCCTCGGCTAACATAGTGATGATTCTCGTGCGTTAGTTCATGCTTGCGCCATGCCGCTCGAGCCAATCATCCCCGAGAATCAAATCCGCACCCTCAATATTAACGATAATAAGATTAGAGAGGCAAGCTCTCTCACAAATAAACACAAAGCAGTCTCGGACCTCTCGATCGCCAATGATCCTATCACCACTAGGAAGTTTAACGATGAAAGACTCGCAAGGCGACAAATAGTCAAGACTCAAACGGCGCACACACTCCAGCAATATGAACGAATGTGTAGCACCAGAATCGAAAGGCACACTGACAGGATGAGATTGGATATGAACGGTACCTATCGCCACAGTGGCCGCTGGATCATTGGCCCTCCTCATTTCGTAGATACGCGGCTGGCAGAGCCGACACTGGAACCTCCTCCTCTAGCGGGCTAACCTCGACCTCTACCTCGGCTGGCATTCGGCGGAGACTGTGGAGCAGACGAACCCTGGTTCACACTCGGCTCTCTAAGTGCTGGAAAAGAATCACGGGTCTCGCGAATCTGCCTGACTTGTTCACAAAAAGAGCCTTGTGGCCCGACTGACCACAAGTATGACAAGTCAACTTCTGACGAGGACACTGCCGGTTCCTATGGCCCGGCTGGCCACAGTTAAAACATGTGGGATCCCGAACGGAGGTTCCGGTGGCACCTCGAAAACTCCCAGAGAAATGAGCTGAACCGCTCGTAGAAATATTCGCAGCCTGAGATTTCTGCTGGCCTCCACCCTTGGGACCAGAAAAATTTTCGACTGACTTCTGCTTCTTGCTCTCACGAGCCACTTCACTAGCCATCACCGACAAATCGTAAGCAAGAGCCCTACTCTGATAATCCTTCAAAGTAGTGCAGACGAGCCCAGACATATAGTCCCGAATTGACAGTTTCATCCGCCTGGAAAAGTGAAAAATTTTGTCGTTCTCCTCGACAACTTGGGTCTTCACGTAGCCCAACTCCTTGTTGAAATCGGCAATAGCTTGAGAGATAGGAATATCCCGCGGTTGAGCATCATAGATGGCGTGGACTCGAGCCTGTCTAACAGGCCACGGGCAATACTCGGTCTCTATTAGGTCCTTGAACTCCACCCATGAAGCAATGTGGTCCTTAGGCCCGACAACCTCCCACCAGTCAGTAGCGTCCTCAGTGAGAAAGTACTGGCAATAGGGACCTTATGGTCCTCGGGACAATTGGTGGAAACGAAGACTTTAGATATCTCCTTGATCCATCCCTCCCAGCCGATCGGGTCTGATGCTCCCGAAAACTTAGGAGGATGCATCTTGATGACATCTTAAGCCAACGGTCTGCTCCGCCCCGATTAGCATGGGCCGTATTCAGGTTCTGAACCACCTGAGCTATAGCCTCCATCTGGTTCACCATTTGATGCATGACAGTCGTAATACTAAGGTCGGCGCCATCCTGAGAAGAAGCATGGCTATGACGGTCACCGGTACTGCCGGCTCCCGAAGAATGCGACGTGGCCGCTCCACCGACTGCCCCACGTCCCCAGCCACGACCACGACCACGGCCCCTTCCAGCATCCATGCTGGTGTTAAGAGGTGGCAAAAAGCAACTCGATGATAAGTAAAAGAGGAAAAATAACCACAGTTCAAGAAACGGAAACACGGTACAAGAAAACAAAGAATCGAGTAAGGAAAACTTACGAACACTGGAAGTACTGAGATGCTGGCAGCGGTGTGACAATGTGCAAAACAAAACACAACTAGACCCAAATAACCGACAAGCCTAGGTATCCATAAACCTAGTGCTCTGATACCATTTTCTGTAACACCCCCGAGATATTCGAAGTATATCATAGCGCCGTGGACCCCTATATGGGACCCACCACGCTAAAACAAGAAAAACACCATTCGACTAACCATCTCAGTTAGCAAGGACACATATTTAAATAATACAACATATAAAGATAAGCACGGAGCAACTGGCATAGTAAACATCAACCGACAATATAGCAACTTGAGTTAATACAAAACGAAGTTTGGAGTGAAAAGCCTAAGTACTCGCGAGTACAATCTATAAGTTTATAAATGTGGGAAACAACCATATCGAAAGGGACAAGAGAAATAAGAAGACTCGAATGCACATGTCAACGACCCTACCCAACATCCTCGTACTGTCCTAGTGCCCGCTCGTCCAGCAGAACATAACCTGAAATCCATAACAAGAATTTCCCCAAAACGGGTCCCCAAAGGGGTTTGCAATTACGCTAGTACAAGTAATCAAGGCAAACCATTCGCTTACACGTTTCATAGTACAATGCACCAAATCATTTCAAAACCAAAACCAGACATGTCTTTTCTGAAAACAAACAGTCAATCACATTTGCCTAGGACCGGGACGAAGCCACAAATCCCACTCGAGGCCTCTAAGGACCCTCCCGAGCTGGCCATATCATAAAACAAATCACACACATGCATCGCCTAGGACCGGGACGAAGCCATAAATCCCACTCGAGGCCTCTAAGGACCCTCCCGAGCTGGCTAGCTAAACAAACTCATGAATCCAGGGGTAATACCATTGGATTCCCACCGTGGCCCCGTCGGACCCTCCCGAGGTGAGCAAATCACACACAATATATATTACCATTTCACGTTAAGCATAAAGGTTTCCAAAAATACTTTCCTTAAATAATTGACGACGCAACGAACGGAAAGGAAAATCACCGACGAATGCTAGGAACCAACGGAACTGAACCTAATGATTCGAAGAGCATAATCACAACCAACTCTAAATGAATACGGAAATGGAATACACTCGAAAACCCGCCTACGATTCATGTATATTTGTATAAAAACAACAACGAGGGCGGACCACAACCAAACCCTCTCGAATACGCAACAACCACGAAATATACCATGAATTCGTAGAGAAAACAAGAATACTAGCAAGATTAATCATATTCAACATGAATTAATCAACCATATGGAACGAATCGAATAAAAACCTGAAAACCCCCAATTTACCCAAAAGTAGGGTTCTTAGAAGATTTACCTTGGATTAGGATGAAAGATTCGTGTTGATGTTGTTATTATACACCAAGAACTCAAATAAGATGATGGTTGAGATGATTGGAGGAAGAAATCGCCAAGAAATCGCCCAAAATCGCCAAAGCCGCGGAGAAGGAGGTGAAATGAGAAATAGATCCGTCCAAAGTCAACTCCTGGGTATATATTGCCACACGGCTTAGCGCGCGCTAACGGATAAGGGTTAGCGCGCTCTACCCAGTTATATTACAGTCCAGAACTCACTGTCCTGGACCGTTAGCGTGCGCTACTACTATCTAGCATGCGCTAACAATGACTCGGTAGCGCGCGCTATCGAGCTATAGCGTGTGCTACCTGGGCACCTGAACGAGTCCAGAAAAAATTGTCCAGTACTGGATAGTCACGTTAGCGCGTGCTACCGGACACCTAGCGCGCGCTATTCCTCCAACATTAGCGTGCGCTAGACAATGTAGCATGCGCTAAACCATTAGTCCAGAGGACTGGGATCAGAAATAGGTTCACTGCCACTCCTAGGACTCAGCTCGCTAGCGCGCGCTACGAACCAAACGTAGCGTGCGCTACTGAGGAATCCCTAGCGTGCGCTATGCAGAAAGATTAGCGCGCACTAGGCACGAAATATTAATGGCCCAAAACACCGGAACATAAACGAAACATCAAACGGGACATCTCAAAATGCATAATAACATAGAATGGATCCACGTCAACCCCGAAATGGTGGTTCCGAACGACAATTATGAGAATCGGATCAACAAGCGATGAAAGAACCAATAAACGTAGAACTGGATAACAAAAAGTCTCGAAAAAAATATTCTCAAAAATTAATACAATTACAGAAGGGTCGCTAAAAACCAGAAATATACCGAAAAATGAAAATACTGGGAAAAGAAAATGCGGATATTACATTACCCAGTTCTGTGACAAACAGTTCTCGATCAAATTCTATGAATATCACTATAATGTGAAGGACATAAAGGCCAAATAGATTGTCCTTACAGGGAACCAGTTTGATAACATGTACATTGCTGATTGGAAACCTATTAGTGCAGTTATTCCTTATTTTGTTGCCAAAGGCACTGCAAATCAAAGATGGCTATGGTATAAAATGATGTCTCACATCAACTTCAAGACCATCAATAAATTGGCCCGAAAGGGAATTCTCACATGCTTGCCCGATGTTTTATTTCACAAGAATAGCGTCTGCAGACCCCATCAGGAAGGCAAGCAAGTCAAGTCGTCTCTGAAGAACAAATCTTATTTATCAATACACAGGGTCCTGGACTTACTTTATATGGATCTTTATGGCCATGTAGACCATGTCAGCCTAAGAGGTAAGAAATACTGTCATGTTATAGTTGATGATTTCTCCAGGTATTCATGGACTGTCTTATTGAGAATGAAGAAAGAGACAACCACAAAGTTGCTGGAATACCTTCAAAAGCTTCAAAATGAGAAAGGGCTGAGCATGGGACCCATTCGGTCCGAGAGAAGTACAGAATTCACAAATCACTTCATAGAGTAGTACTGTGTGGAAAATAGCATACAACATAAATACTCAGCAACCCGAACTCCTCAATAAAATTGTGTTTTCGAGTGAAAGAGCAGGACGGTGAAAGAGGCAACAAGAACAATAATACCTGCAAGAAAGTCGACACAGAATTTCTGGGAGAATCAAAAAATACAACATGCTATACAAAAAATCAATGTATCATCAACAAGTACCAACACAAAACCACATATGAGGTATGGGACAGTAAAAGTCCTATGGTTGCGTATTCTCATATTTTTGGATGCAGGTGTTACACTATTAATATTGGGAAGGATCAACTCAAGACCTTCAATGAGAAATCATATGAAGTTATATTTGTTGGATACTCCTCTGTCAGCAAGGCATTCAGGATTTTCAATAAAAGGAAACAGACAATAGAGGAGTCAGTCCATGTGGTCTTCGATGAACCCCATTGTGATCCTATAGAAATAGGTATCCTAACCCAAGCCATCCAAACTTTATCTCTTGAGGAAATTCCACTGACTCGAAAAAAACTTGTTGTCAACCTAGAAATCAATCACCCTAATGTAAGAACATAAGAAGTAGTCGAAGCTAATGCAATAGAAGCTGGAGCTGAACCTACAACCCAACATGACACAACAAGGGATGCTAGACTAGAACCCGACAGAAGATGGTTAAGAGATCACCCTCATGGGTTAATAATTTATGATATTGATGTTGGTGTGTCCACCAAAAGAAGAGTACAAAGTACATAAGGAACAGTACCCTGTGCGCAACAGGATATAGAATCCGATTCTGAACGGTCTCCATTCCCTGTACGGAAATCCAAAACTGAACTTAGGAGACTTGTCATGTGCACACCAGTTGTATTCTTAGCATAGTCTGAACCTGTCTCGATCAATGAAGAGCTCAATAATTCTCACTTGATATCATCTATAGAAGAAAAGCTCAATGGTTTTGAAAGGAAATATTTAGTACCTAGTCCTCAGGCCAACCCATCAAGTTGTATTAGGAACCAAATGGGCATTTCGAAACAAGAAGGATGATAATGTCCTTGTAATAAGGAACAAGTCCAGACTAGTTTCGCAAGACTACAGACAGGAAGAAGGCATAAACTATGATGAAAAATTTGCCCCTGTATCCAGACTAGAAGCCATTGGGATATTTCTAGCTTTCGCGGCTTACAATAACTTATCATATATCAAATGGATGTAAAAAGCGCATTTCTTAATGGATACCTAGTTGAAGAAGTGTATGTTGAACAACCACCAGGGTTTGCCAACTCATATGGAGGATATCTTGTATACAGGCAAAGAAAAGCACTATATGGTCTTAAGCAAGAACCCCGAGCATGGTCTGAAACCATGTCGTTGTACCTTATCAATAGTGGATTTGAGAAAGGCGATGTTGACATAACTCTATTCAAATCCAGAAAGGTGATGATCTCCTTATGGTGCAAATCTATGTAGATGACATTATATTTGGTTCAACTAACCTTGATCTGTGTTAGAAGTTCTCTCAAATCATGCAAAGTAGATTTAAAATAAATATGATGGGAGAACTTAGATATTTCTTATGGTTGAAGATTAAACAATTGCCTACATATATGTTCATCAACCAGGAGAAATACAGTAAGTAGCTACTCAAAAAATTCGGGATTAACACTTCGAAGTCATCATCTACTCCCATGAGCACTTCCACGCAGATAAGTGCTGACGAAGATGGAAAACCAATTGATCAATATCTCTACAGGAAGCTTATAGGCTCACTCTTGTACCTCACAGCCAGTAGGCCTGATATCCAGCTTGTTGTAGGCGTGTGGTCGATATAATATAGCACATAAGGAGTCACACTTCACCACATCCAAACGAATCTTTAAGTATGTCAAAGGAACAATCAATGTAGGATTGTGGTATTCTAAGGAAGGAAGATTCGATTTGGTAGGCTAGAATGATTTGGATCTTGGGGATGCAAGTTGGATAGGAAGAATACGAGCGGGACTTGTCACTTTTTTGGACCTAGACTTGTGTCATGGTTCAGTAAGAAGCAATCGGCCAACTCACTTTCTACAGTTGAGTCAGAATATTATACTGCTGGAAGATGCTGCATGCATATCCTGTGGATGCAGCAACAACTACAGGATTATGGCATCCAATCAAGATAAACTCCAATCATGTCGACATCACGAGTGCAATCGCAATCATACACAATCCTGTAATACACTCGATTCACATTGATATGAAGCATCATTTCATCATAAATCATATGGAGAATAAAGATGTTCGTATCGAGAAAATTCATACAAATATTAAGTTAGCTCTCCCATCACAATGAGGTTCTGTATGCTCCATCAGGAATTGGGAATGCTACAGCTCGATTAAAATCCCTGTAAGTTTTAGATTTTACTCATCAATTGAGGGGGAATGATGTCAGACCCATGAATACAGTGTCCACCTAAATTATTCGTACACTCAGAATTACAAGTCATATTCTTACTATAGGAAGAAAAGGGTGCAATTGCCTTTCTACAGCTGACATGTGCATTATTGAAGAGGGAACACATTAGGACCCTAGAATACAGTACTAGTAATCAATTGTTGTAAGAATTGAATCTTGTATGTATCTTTTAAGGGGGAACGATATACTTTCATGGATATAACACAAATATTATAGGATTTCAACTTATTTTTTTAAGTGTATCAAATTCCATACATTTAAGCTTTTCAAAACAAGTTTTAGTCCATGTGCATCGTCTAAATTTAAAACGATTTAACTTTCACTACTGAAATGAAATCTGGACTTTAATACCTTGAAACCCGCAATTTTAAAATTCAAACTGTCTGAACATACAATAGTGGAGGCTGTGATGTGTCAGAAGTTGGATCGGGCACTAAATTCAAAAACTAATGGATTAGATGTACCAGTTATATCTGGATTCATACTGTACATTTATTCAAAAATAGTTCACATCCCTTAAATCTGACCGTTCAATGTAGCATAGCCTTCCTGCACACTATAAAAGGGCCAGTATGCTGATTTATAGACTCTTTACATTTTCTGCAAATTACACGAGCCTACAACATATGGTCTAAATAAAAAGAAGTTTTTCTACAAAGTTTTTGTTTAAGTTTCACTTCTCTCTTTAGCAAAAATGACTTCTTCACATACTTCCTCTCTATCCCTAAAAAAGAAGGAAACTATAATCGACGGAAGAACTTTTGCTTGCTCTGTGCTGCAGGAGCATATCATTTCTGAAGACGAAGATATGACTGGAATAAATCTAGTGATTTCCTGCTTGAAGCAACAAGGACTCTACCGCCTGGGTAGCTTTCAATTAGAAAATTATGATGAACAGATCGTGGAGGAATTCTATCTGGATGCTGACTTCAATTATGCATCGGAAAAGAAGTGTTCTACATTAAATGTCATTATTAGCACCATGCAGAAGAAGGAGATCTCTATCAATAGGGATCTTCTTGATAAACTGTACAAGTTACCTTACGATGGACTGACTCTGGAGAAACTAGAAACTTTTGGTTCTGAAAGTATGATGGAAGCTTACTAAAATATTGTCACCGCCGACTCTAAGGCGTTAGACATCCATCTGTCCTGCCACAAGAAAAACTTCACTCTCTCTTACTTCAATATGCACGAATTCTGTTGTCGGGTCATGGAGAACCAAATCGGAGCCTTCGAGATGTGCACTAATTTAAGATTCAGAATGATGGTGGCCATTATGAGCAGGGAGAAAGTGAATTGGTTCCAAGTGATAATGAAGCGCCTACAGGAGGAGGCCTTTTAGCCAGATTCGGCAAAGAAGTCCTTTGGCCTGATGCTGAATCATGTGTTGACTTGTTGTGGCATCCAGCAATACCCTGCGGCCAAGAAGATTTTGACTGGGAAGTTCTTGGGTGGCTCCAATCCCATATTGTACAACACTGCAACTCTGCTTGCCAACAGGCCCGATCATTTCTCCATGCCAATGTCGAGTGATCTCAGAGATGTCAGCGGTCACTCCTCCAAGGCCAAAACTGATAACAACAAGAAGCGGCCTCTTGGTAAGAAAAGAGCAGTTGCCGGTAGCAGTTGTCCAACAGTTGTCGAGAAAAAGAAGAAAATGCAGAAGATAAAGAAGACTTCAAAGTCGGAAGTTGTTCCTACCGCACCTAAGGTGACTATAACGGTCACTGAGGCAGTTCCGCCTACTGCACCCTCTCCGACAGTGGGCAGATCCATAGGAAGCCACTCGTATTGAAGAAGCACTTCCTGCTCCAAGAGCAGATCCTGAGCCTGTTGTGGCTATGACGGATGACCAAATGTTTGCAAAGTTGGAATAAGTAGGCGAATCGGCTGTCCCTATGGAACCAACAATTACTTCTCCTCACAGGCCCCCTACCCCTGTAAGGATCCCTCTCCCAAGAGGGCACCCCACCTGTCGGGGATCCATCTCCTCAACAGGCTCCCATACCTGTAGAGGATCCCAACCGGACATTGGAACCCTCTAATATTCGGAGTCCCTCCCCCACAACCATCATTAATAAAACCATCCTCTAAATCCAAATCTATGAGGTAAGCAATTGCTTAAAAACATGGAAGGATTACAGAGTCGCCCCATATGTCACTCTCTACAACTAGAAAGATTAGAATGAGGAAGAAATGTTTGTGACGGAGATCACAGATGCCCAGAATGTCGAGAATATGATCAGATGGGATGATACCTTTTGCCATGAACTGATCACAAAATATTATGTGGAAAAATAGAAGGCCCGACTATAGGGGAAGAAACCATCCCAAGATGGGACTCGGAGCTCAAGTCCCCACTCAGATCAAAACTCTAATGGAGATGATGATACCCTACAGGCTGGGTTTAGAATGAGCCGTGAATATGCCCATGAAAAGGACTTTGCTACACTGCAGGTTGCCCAGGGCCATAGGACATCAATAGGAAAATCTAAGTCCCCCGCCCCTCAAGATGAAGCAGGACAGGCTAGCAATGTACATGAGGAATCAGTGCCTCCTGTAACTGATAAAGTTGCTGCGCCGCCCAGCAGCCCGTGAACTTAGCTTCTCACGCCAAAACTGATTTTCCACAATATACTTATGTCTATGAAAGTTTAGTAAACCGTTATTAAAAACGCATGCAGTGGATACAATTATCAATAGGGACACGTCGGTTGCAAATAACAACAAATAGCCAAACACAATCGATTCTCAAATATATGCCCATACGGCCTACAAAATCACCAGTTCAATAAACACAACTTACGAACGCCAATTCCGAACACATGTCGGACCGTCTATAGCGACCAACTCTAATACCAATACGCCTTCGAAACACATCAATGTTCAAAGTTCCATAACACCACACAACACTTGGTGTCCAAACCATCAATATACCTAGTCCGTTACCCACGTAATATGCCACAAGTATCCAGTACAAATTCCATTTCACAACAGGCATATAATAAAGTCACCAATCACAATATATGAAAGAGGAGACTTACATCATAGGTCGCATGAAGATAACAGTCGCCCATGATACTAATCGCAACGAACAACACTATTTGACAACGCACAACTCAACTTGTCAAACGACAACTCGAATGACTCAACAACAACGCAACTCAACTTGACCCGACAGCCAGGGTTCCACAACCTAAGCTCTGATACCATAAATGTAATACCCCCAAATCCTTCTGGGAATATCACACGCCATTGACCCTACACTCAAGGATCCACCAGGGTGAGCACAACCAAACGACAAACTGTTTGGCCGGCCGGGGTCAAACAGGGTAATGACACGGACCGATAAGATCACACAACTAAAATTACCATAATACATTCTTACAACTCATGCCCATGTAGGGGTCCAAATATAACACGATACATCACAACGGAAGACTGAGAATAATACAATGACGCAACAACAACTGAACTCCATAACTATTGGTGGACCATCATCTTCCATGTCGACCCTGTGAATGCTCCCATGCACCAAGCATACCTGGAATGCATGAAACGCATTTCCGCTATCTAAAGGGTTTGCATTTGAATGGCTAGTGCAAGTATCATTATATACGAAATGTAACAAGCAATTAACAACCACAAATCAGATAAGGACAACCATTCACCAATTACTTCCCGAGAGGTTTTAGTAATCTAGAAAACAACACAACTGGAGTATTTGAAAAACAACTATCATCTCGGGAATTTTAAACAACAGAAGTCATTAGGAACTCATGTCCTAAGTTTTTCAAAATCCTTATCAAACATTAGGGTCTCAGCCCAAAATCCCATTTCAACACTCAATAGTTTTACAACAAGAAAACCTTTACGCAATTACTTGGGTCTCGACCGAGTCATTCCATTTTCATAAAAACATTCTTTTCAAAATCTTTGTTTAACAAAATTTGTCTCGACTCCGTGATCCACTGTCACCGTAAGTTCAACAACTCACACGGGCTTAACCAAATACAATAATCACAAATATCAATCTCGACTCCGTGATCCACTGTCACGAGTCACCGTAGGTTCAACAACCCACACGGTCTTAACCAAATACAATAATCACAAATATCAATCTCGATTCCATGATCCACTGTCACGACTCACCGTAGGTTCAACAGCCCACACGGTCTTAACCAAACACATCAGTCACACTTACCAGTCCCGTCTCCGCGATCCACTGTCACTAGTCACCGTAGGCCCCTTCAAACCCACACGGTTGGGCGTACTGTGCCCTGACCCCATGATCTTTTGTCATGTGTCATCATATGCCTCGACCTGCATGATTGGACCACAGCCCCACATACTAACTTCCGATCCCATGGTCCTCTGCCATGAATCCTCGTAGGTCCCGTCGAACCCACATGAATGAACTTAGCATTACAACACATAACATTCACGTTCACATTACCTCAACGATGGCCACGGTCAATCAACCACATCTATTACCACAATCTATACACATCCAGTACACATAGCACAATCTCAACGATCCGACCGTTATCATCAACAATACTCAACCAACAATACACAACCAATCAATACATCGTGATCGACACGCATCAGAGTACACATCCAAGCCATCATGATCATCACAATTAATACAATTTCACCATGTTGAACATTCAAGAACAACACCAATAACATCAAACATATATGACAAGTAATACATAACCAATTCACATGAACCATGTTTACGAAGGTAAACCAGTCATCACAAACCTAACACTTGATTTCTAGTCACAAGATACAAGTCGTATAAGTAAGATACTTGCCTCGGAATCAGCACGCAAATACTCTGACGAACACGGATCGACCGAAAAGCCTTGAAACCTACAACCTCCTCAAGAAAACAATAACAACACAATTACTACGCATAGCGTGACCAAATACGATGGAAAACACGTCCAACATCCAAAGGAAAACTCATTGAAACATTTAATCACACATTAAATGTTCAATAATTCCCAAAAACACTCAAATCGCCAATCGAGTTAAACTAACTTGAAATATGGACATACAGTTCATTGAACACGATTAATAACATCGTATAACACCAATCGATTCATCAAGATCGGACTATAATTGGAATCAAGGACAAATCTCCAAAAAGTAAACTCTAGGGAAATTAAGAAAAATACCTCGATCCGACGACAAATAGCGGATTAGATGATGTTAAAATCACTTAGAACTCTCCAAAACACCTTTGTATGGAGTAAACTAGGCCAGGAACTTGAACCCTAATCGGCCTCGTCTCAAACCCGCGGAGAAAGAAGGAAATGAAGGTGAAATGAGAAAACACAACTGCTGTCCAGTTTATATACTGGACAGTTTAGCGTGCGCTAATCATCAGGATTAGCGTGCGCTAATCATCAGGATTAGCGTGCGCTATCAAAGCAACAATCCACCCAAAAACCACAGTTAGCGTGCTCTAATCACGAATATTAGCCTGCACTAACGAGTCCCAATCCCAGTCCAGTAGTTACTCGACAGATTATGCATCTACAGTTAGCGTGCGTTAAACCCTCCGTAGCGTGCGCTACTGATGCACCTTAGCGTGCGCTAGCCTAATACATAGCATGCGCTATCGACTAACTCGCTCAATGCAGTAGCTTATTCATCGATTCTGCTCCTCCAGTTAGCGTGCGCTAGCAACGCCCTAGTAGCGCGCGCTATCATACACTTAGCGTGCGCTATTCCTACTGCACAGGCAGTAGGATCGCACGAAAAACTCATCACAACAACGATTCCTGCTAACGGAATGACAAACATGCAATGGTCTGAATTGCAACTAACATGCGTCAATGCACGACACATGATCATATAAGCACGAACAATATATAACTCACTAAACAGTAGAAAAAATTCAATGCAACCTGAACGAAATCTCGGGTATCACATTCTACCCCACTAAAAATAAGTTTCATCTTGAAACTTAAAACAAGAGCATCACAGTGCCACATAATAAAACAAACGCAAATGTTCAAACATCATAAATCAACATACTTGGGACCCCGTGATCTACTGTCACCTGTCTCCGTAGGTTTACCAACCCACACGGAATTATTCAAACCAAAATATCAAACATCAAACACCAATTATCAAATCTCCATATAAACCATAGTACAAAACAAAATATACTATCACTGGGCACCACAGGGCCCTCCAGGAGTAGGAGCGGAACTTCGGTTCTCAAACATCTTCGCAACGGTCTCTTAACGCACCACTTGGTGTCCCACTTGACCACACTGGAAACAGTTCACCTTTGGCGAGCGACAATTCTGCCATACATGGCCCACACAACTGCAGTTAAAACACGTCTTTACACTGCTCGCCTTACTAATCACGGGAGTAGGATGGTTGGACTGACCATCCGAATGGGGAGTATTTTCAGAAGAATGATATGAAACAATAGACTCATGGAAATCACTTCTCTGACCCCTTGAGAAGCTGCCCGAAATCTTCTGTTTCTTATTTTCTGGAACTGCCCCGTCACTAAAATGGACATCTCAATAGCTAAAGCTCAATCCTGATACTCTCTTAAGGTAGTACACCTGAGGGGAGCCATACTCTGTCTTATACTGGGTCTTATCCGCGTATCGAAGTAACGGATCTTGTTCGCCTCACTTCTCACTTGCTCATGAACATGACACAACTGCTGATTATAATCGACTATCGTCTGGGATGTCGAAACATCCTGGGGAGTAGCTGATAAAAACTCAACAATCTTGCGCTCTCGCATAGGCAATGGACAATACTCCACCTCCATCGCAGTCTTGAACTCAGCCCAAGTAGCCGTACGATCTCTAGGCGCTACGGCCTCCCACCAGTCTGTAGCTTCCTTGTCGAGGAGGTACCGAGCAATGGGTACCCTCCTTTCATCTGGACAAGCTACAACATCAAATGTTCTTTCCAACTGGAAGAGCCAGTTCTCCCAACCTAACGAATCCAAGGAACCCGCAAAACGAGGCGGATACATTCTCATCACATCTCGTAGCCACTTACTAGCTCCGTTATCCTCTTCTGGGAGCTCATTCCGGTGTACTGCTTGATTCATCTGTGACAATAAGGTTGCCGCCTGCTGAAGGATTGTGGCGGCACCAACATCGACATTACCTTTAACTTGTCCCCGATCACGCGATTGGTCCCCCAGACCATCTGTACTGGATGGATTGGTGCTCAGCAACGAACGAGTCACCCTACCACGCTCCTGATTACGTCCACAGCCTCGACCTCGACCTCTCGGTATACTGCACATACAATCACTAAGTACAACAAAACATAACATCGCAGAGCAACGTACTAAGATACCTACTCAGCACAACACATCGCAAATCAATATGCCGAAACACCAACTCAGCATTGTTAGGAGTATGCCCTCGAATGCCACTCAGAGGTTGTTGAGTGAGGGCATTGTACTTGTAATTATGTAAACCATTTATATAAGGCAAATGATTGTTTCTTTATTTACTGGTAGTTACTGGCATTCCTAACTCGTAAATAAACATATAGAAACTAGTCCGTGTATTTGAGAGCAAAACGTTCCACTCCTTATTGGATAAGGGGGTCGGCACTGGAAAGGTTTATAGCTCAAATACTTAATCGTTCGCAAGTCGATGAAACTAGACTCGGCGTAAAGTTTATGTAAAGACTAGTATGACGTGTGCTTTGACAAGCAGAGTGCAGCCGAACACTAATAGTTAGTGGGAGCACACGTTATAGGTATGCTAATTAGATTAGTATACTCGAACCGACTCACCCTCGATTCGTCACATGGATTTCACTCCGGGACAGTCAATGACGGAATCGAAAGGTTGTGATAGGTATTCGTGAACCTTCGACTTGAGGATTTAGTAGGAATGTGCTTGTGACGTCAAGATTTTCATTAGAGTAGTTCGACCACGTAGCGGAAGGCGGGGGTCAACCTCGGCGTGCGTCTTGACGGGCAAGTAGCAGTCTCGAATACCAAGATAGAATTCTTTCTCCCGTTAGTGAGCGGGTTATATGTCCTATGCGGTTATTGGAGATGAGATCATAAGTCTTTGGCCAAAGCATTGGAGCCGTTGTATTAGATACACGGTACTCGATGATCTCGATTTGCATTAACGCATGCATAGCGTCAAGTACGAGATAGGGTTTGACCGACCGTGATCCTAAAACTTGATCGGGACATTTGAAAGAAGGGTTTATACGTTCTTGGTATTCACGACAGAATGGTTCTTGAATGATCCCAATCATTCGTTCTCGATTAAGTGCAGTGTAGGCCGCCAGTGGCTAGGTGGTGCTACTACTCTTTGGTTCCTCCCATTGCTGACTGAGACGGACCTACCGAGTCGCGCATTAGGATTGACGACGGAATGAATCGAGCTTAATCTCTCATTATAAATATTAGATATTGGATATCTAATTTGGGACATTGGATGTCTAAATCGATTTATTGGATAAATTGATTTACGGCCTAATGGATTAAATAAATTAATGGGTGATTAATTTAATTCGTGAATATAATTATTTCTTGGAGAAATTAATTATATTATTATGTATTTAATGTGATTAATTGATTGGATTAATTAATCGACACAAATACATCGGAACGGAATAGGAGTTTATCTGTTTGGACTCACGGGAGTCCGAAACGAATCGAACTCATCTGATTCCTTCTAGATGGCCACCCCATCACCTACTCCCTTACTTTGTCTTGGTCTACACTTTCTAGGATGGTGGACTAGTGACCAAGACAAGGGGACAAATATCACACCTTGGTGATATTGTCTAAAGTAGGAGATCATGGGGTTGAATAAGAATATAAGTGGAGACAAACTCTCACTTGAAAAATCTCCATTCCAGCCGTGAGCTTAGAGAGATAGAGAGAGAAAAATCATTTTCTCAAGTCTTCATCTTGATCTTCTTCTTCACTTTGATTCTTGAGTTTTCTTGGAGAAAATTCCATATACATTAAGAGAGATATATTATACACTTAGAGTGTAATAACAAAAGCTTCACCACTTGATTCTAGCCGTAACCTTAGAGGTTAATCAAGTGTTGTTGTTCCGGTCGTTTTTCCGGCGCGTGGCAAGTAGAGACGCGGTGTTTTCGGCGTTGGATCGTTCAAGGGCTTGGAGTGGATTGAACTCGTAGAGATCAAACTAAAGCTTGGGGAATAGCTCAAGAGAAGGTTTCCATTTAATCAACGGACTTCGAGGGTTAGTTTCTTACGACTCTTGCTTTTCGTTTTTGATATTCGTATATACGTAGCTCGATCGATCCTCGTAGGGATTCGGATCGAATTAATTTTCGTTTTACCGCTTCCGCTGGGCCTTCGTTTTAGGCACCGAATCCCAACAGTGGTATCGGAGAGTAGGTCTTGCGATCGTATATACGATATTGGCATTTGGAATGCTCGATTAAATGGTGAATGATTTGGAATCATTTTAGACATAATCGTGGTATATGTTTTTCGTTCGTAATAATTGTATTTTTCGTAAGTTTATGTCTAAATATAAATCTTAAATTTCTGGGAAATATGATTTATATTGAAGATATGAAAGTCGGAAAATATTGATATTGGATATCCGGTCGAAAATCTAGCCCCGAATCGTCGTCGGACGATTTTTTGGACAAAAAGGGTATTTTGGCCGAGGATGACTCGACCGTGTCCTGGGTGACACGGTCGTGTCCGGCAGTGGCGAGCACGCTGCACAGAACCCGACCGTGTCGAGACACGGGCGTGTCTGGCGAAAGTGACTCGGCCGTGTCTGGATGACACGGCCGTGTCCAACGATCTGCCAAGTCATCGCTGAGCGACCGACCGTGTCTGGGTGACTCGGTCGTGTCTGGCCGGCATCTTCCGAGGTGACTCGGCCAAGCCGGAGTATTTGCCGGTAAGCCGAGGTGACTCGGTCATCTTTGGCCGTTTTTCACCCGGCTCGATTTTTCCGTGTATTCTTAAAAATTAATCTCGCATGTTAAATTGGATTTAATATGATTAAAATGATTTATGGTACTTCATTTTATAAGGGAAATTTGATTAATTGGAATATTTATGGTCGAGAATTATTTTGAGCGTTATTACATTACCGATGTGTGAATCGATTGGATCGGTTCGTATTGTTGATTGGATCAATGTATCTCTACGCTTTCCATTTATTTAGTATTTATTGGATGAATGCTTTTGAATGGGGATGTGGTTCGTGGACTTAGTTTTGAATCGTTCGTTTTATTCGATTGGGTTGTAAAGGCCGTTTTGAGCCTATTTATTTTACTAGAAAAATTTATATCTAGGATGCAATTTTCAATGTAAAATTTATATGTAATGACGAAGACCGGAGGAAGATCCATTTCAAGAAGACGAAGATTCAAGACGAAGACTTGTAATTAGATTACGGAGTTTTTGTTTTCTAGGAACGGTCCATGAACCACATGTTGGTAGCAACTAGGTTGTGATTGGTTGTTTCATATTGTATGAATGCCACAAACGCGCTTAAACGATTAATGTGCAAAGTGTAACGTTAATCGCGATAATTCTCCCACAACAAATAATTAAGTTTATAAGGTTTCAAGGTTTTCCTTCCCTCCATCGAGTTTTCGGGAAATTGAAATCCAAACCGGATGTGCTATGCTTCCGAGTTATCGGGGTAGTCGTTCGGGGAGGACGGATAAATTACCGGGAGCGCATTGGATGCCTTCGGTTGGAGCAAATTTTATCCCTAGAAACCTGATAGGTTGCGGATAAGATTCAATTGTGGCGATTTGCGTCGATGGTATAAACTTAACTTGTTCACGAACCATAGAAACCGTATAGGTTGAGGGAGTGAACAAGGGGAAAAAGAAGATCGAATCATCCATTAGATGGGTTGGTGTTGGACACCACTTTATGAAAATTAATAGACTAGAAACCTATTCGGTTGCCCTCTATTAAGATTTATAAAGAACTCGATCACCACTATGAAGTAGAGCGACGATACTTCCGGATTTCACATGGGAGTGTGTTATTCCGATAAAAATAGTGGGAGCTGGGTAACAAGAATAGAAAGGACCTTAATTCTATACTCAGATCATAATATAACAAGTCACTAATTAATCTGTTATACTTAATGCGGACATAACTCAATATGACAATGAATCCACTCGCAATTCTACTCGAAAAGAACACCTTAATGGGACCTAACTTTGTGGATTGGCTCCATAATCGATGATTGTCCTCGGTATAGAGGCAGGATACGTCTTGGAGACGGACATTCCGGCGCCTCCTATGCGGACTCGAGCCAATCAGAAGAGATTGAAAACCACGAAAAGTGGGTTAAGGATGACGTGAAAGTCCGTGCTTATATGATGGCTTCCATGTCTAATGAGCTTCAGAGAGCTCATGAGAAAATGACTTCGCTGGCGATTCTATCTCACTTAACCGAGCTTTATGGTGAGCACAAAGAATCGCTAGATATGAGATATCCAAGCAATCGCTCGGTGCAAGGATGAAGGAAGGTGAGAAGGTTGGGGAACACGTCCTCAAAATGATATCCATGATCGAGAGATTGGAGGCTCTTGATTTTAAAATGGATACTTCTCTCCAAACCGACCTTATCCTACAGTCTCTCCCGATTCCTTCTCACGGTTTGTTATGAACTTCAACCGCAATGAGATTGCATGTAATTTAGCCGGGCTAATGAACAAACTTGTATTGCTCGGTCTCGGATGAAGACTCCGCGGATGAAGGAGTGCTCTTGTGATTTCTTACGGACTTCGGAAGTCCAAGAATAAGAAGAAAAAGACCAAGAAGCGGAATGGACCACAAGCTAAGGACCTTAAGGGTAAGGGCAAGGCCCCGATGGTTCCAAAGAACAAGAAGAAGAAGGATGCTTGTCTCAAGTGCGGTGAGTGGGCCACCGGGCTAGAGACTGTCCGATTCTTCATGGCACTTGGTCTGTAACTTTTAGTTTTGGAAACAAATTGTTCTCGCTACCGTATTTTCTACTTCTGAATCTTGGATTCGTGCTAGTTCTCATATTTGTACCGTGAATCGGGATGCGGAACAAAGTAGGAAGCTTGGAGTGGAGAAGTTATGATCACGGTCGGAAGCGGGCATAGTGTCGAGGCGACCGACATAGGATCACTTCTTTTGGGTTTAGAATCCGCTTTGTTTTGACTTTAGAAGATGTACTTGTTTTGCCCAAGGGGCACAAAAACATTGTATCCATTCGGTCATGGACCGAAAAGGCTTTTCATTTTTCATTGGTGATGGTTCTGCAAAATTTATTTTAGAAATAAACTAGTGGATCTTGCTACATTGTTGAATGGATTGTATCATCTAAATCTCAGAACAAAATAGTTGTGAATACTATGACTAGAAAACGTGGTAGGGATGAAACCAATCAAGTTTTGAAATGGCATCTTAGACTTGGTCATGTTGGTCGGACCAAGGTTTACAAGATGGAAAAGATGGACTTATGGGTCCATTGGGATCGGATCCCTTTCCTACTTGTGAATCTTGCCTTAAAGGCAAAATGACTAAGTCCCCTTCACAGGACTTTTGAAAGAGCCGCGATAACCGGGATTAATCCATACCGACGTATGTGGTGCTTTAGAAGCGACACGTGGCGGATATCAATATTTCATTACGTTTAGAGATGATCATACTAGGTATGGTTATGTATACTTAATGAAACATAAATCGAGGCCTTTGAGAAATTCCAGAATTCAAGGCCCTAGTCGAGAAACAAACGGTAATCATATCAAAGCACTTCGGTCGGACCGAGGTGGCGAGTATATGAGTACGGAGTTTGACGAGTTCCTTAAGGAACATGGAATAGTTTCACAACTAACACCTCCAGGTACTCCTCAGTTAAATGGTGTGTCAGAAAGAAGGAACCGGACCCTGTTGAACATGGTCCGTTCCATGCTGGGCTATACTGAGTTGCCGATTTACCTATGGGGTATGCACTCCTGACTGCCGCGTATATCTTGAACAGATGTCCTTCCAAATCCGTTCCTAAAACTCCACATGAGATGTGGGAAGGAAGGAAACCAAGTCTTAATCACATTAGGATTTGGGGATGTCCCGCCTATGTCAAGAAGACTAAGGAGGAAAAGTTGGAAGCTAGGTCTGCGAAGGGACGTTTCATAGGATTCCCGTCTGGGACGATGGGATATCTATTCTACATGCCCGAAGATCGAAGGATCGTTGTTGCTTTACAAGCACACTTCCTGGAAGATGAGTTCATTCAGGAAGGCGGAGCAGGTAGAAGTATTTCTTTAGAAGAATACAATGAAACTTCTCGAGAGACACTGTGCAAGAAATGGAACCGAACTTTCGAAACACAAGTACAACCACCTCGTAGGTCTAGTAGGGTGTCTCATTTACTCGAGAGGTATGGGCTTGTGCACTTGGAGGAGCCGGGTCTCCATGAGGTTCCAAGTGATAGCCAAGAGACCACCCGACGACCTATGACCAAGCGATGGTGGATGTAGACTCCGCGAAATGGCGTGAAGCTATGGAAGCCGAGATAGACTCGATGCATGTCAATCAGTGCGGACTCTAGTAGACCGCCCCAAGGGCATAGTGCCTATTGGGAACAAGTGGATCTACAAGAGAAAGACTGATGGTGATGGCAAGGTTGACGCCTATAAGGCCAGGCTAGTGGCAAAGGGTTATACCCAAAAGGAAGGGATCGATTACCACGATACCTTCTCGCCCGTAGCCATGATCAAGTCTATTCGCATGATGCTTGCTATAGCTGCCTACCACGATTATGAGATATGGCAAATGGACGTAAAGACGGCTTTCCTTAATGGATTCCTCGAGGAGGAAATCTATATGGAGCAGCCTAAAGGCTTTGTGTCCGAAGTCGATATTCGAAAGTGTGCAAGCTTGGCGTTCCATTTATGGACTGAAGCAAGCGTCGCGTAGTTGGAACCTTCGTTTTGACGAGGCGGTCAAAGAGTTTGACTTCGTGCAAAATGAAGAGGAACCTTGTGTATATAAGAAAGTTAGTGGGAGCAAGATCGCATTCTTAGTACTATATGTAGATGACATTCTACTAATAGGAAATGATGTGGGAATGCTTAGTTCTGTGAAAGCTTGGCTTTCGAGTAATTTCTCCATGAAAGACTTGGGAGAAGCAACCTATATTCTTGGTATTCGGCTCTACCGGGATAGAGTGAAGAGAACAATAGGCCTTTCCCAAGCCCTCTATGTAGATAAAATCTTAAAGCGATTTAAGATGGATGATTCTAAAAGAGGGTTCCTACCGATGCGACATGGAATAAAACTCACCTTGAAGATGTGTCCTCAAAATGAGGAACAACGAAAGGAAATGAGTAATATACCATATGCTTCGGCCGTGGGTAGCCTTATGTATGCTATGTTGTGTACAAGACCTGACATTGCGCATGCTGTAAGCGTGGTGAGTAGGTTTCAGGCAAACCTGTAGGGAACATTGGTGCCGTAAAGAACGTTCTCAAGTACTTGAGAAGGACTAGAGATATGGTTACGATGTATGGTGGTGGAGAATTGGATGTGGTGGGATTCACGATTCGGACTTCCAAGGGCGAAGGGCGACTCGATGTCCACTTCGGCTACATATTTACTCTTAATGGAGGAGCAGTATCTTGGCGTAGTGCCAAGCAAAGCGCGGCCGATTCCACTGTCAGGTGAGTATCAAGCGGCCTCGGAGGCTTCCAAGGAAGGGTTACGGATTAAGAAGTTTCGGGAGAACTTCAAGTGATACCATGTCTTGAAATTTGCTGTTCATTTGTCTTTGCGACAACGACGGAGTAGCGCGAGCCAAGGAGCCGAGGTTTCACAACGGCACCAAACATATTGAGAGGAAGTATCATCTCGTAAGAGAATTTGTTCGCAAGGGATACATTGTCCGCATAGAGTAGACTCGGCCGACAACGTCGCCGATCCATGACAAGCCACTATCTCGGACTAGCTTGGAGCGTCATCGGAGAACATGGGTATTAGATACCATAGTGTGTGGCATTGAGTGCAAGTGGGAGATTGTTAGGAGTATGCCCTCGAATGCCACTCGGAGGTTGTTGAGTGAGGGCATTGTACTTGTAATTATGTAAACCATTTATATAAGGCAAATGATTGTTTCTTTATTTCTTGGTAGTTCTTGGCATTCCTAACTCGTAAATAAACATATAGAAACTAGTCCGTGTATTTGAGAGCAAAGCGTTCCACTCCTTATTGGATAAGGGGGTCGGCCTTTGGAAAGGTTTATAGCTCAAATACTTAATCGTTCGCAAGTCGATGAAACTTATTAGGCGTTAAGTTTATGTAAAGACTTGTATGACGTGTTCTTTGACATGGAGAGTGCTGTCGAACACTAATAGTTAGTGGGAGCACACGTTATAGGTATGCTAATTAGATTAGTATACTCGAACGACTCACCCTCGATTCGTCACATGGATTTCACTCAGGATGATCAATGACGGAATCGAAAGGTTGTGATAGGTATTCGTGAACCTTCGACTTGAGGATTTAGTAGGAATGTGCTTGTGACGTCAAGATTTTCATTAGAGTAGTTCGACCACGTAAACCGGAAGGCGGGGTCAACCTCGACGTGCGTCTTGGACGGGCAAGTAGCGAGTCCTTGAATACCAAGATAGAATTCTTTCTCCCGTTAGTGAGCGGGTTATATGTCCTATGCGGTTATTGGCGAGATGAGATCATAAGTCTTTGGCCAAAGCATTGGAGCCGATTGTATTAGATACACGACACTCGATGATCTCGATTTGCATTAACGCATGCATAGCGTCAAGTACTGAGATAGGGTTTGGTAGTAGTGATCCTAAAACTTGATCGGGACATTTGAAAGAAGGGTTTATACGTTCTTGGTATTCACGACGAATGGTTCTTGAATGATCCCAATCATTCGTTCTCGATTAAGTGCAGTGTAGGCCGCCAGTGGCTAGGTGGTGCTACTACTCTTTGGTTCCTCCCATTGCCGATCGAGACGGACCTACCGAGCCGCGCATTAGGATTGACGACGGAATGAATCGAGCTTAATCTCTCATTATAAATATTAGATATTGGATATCTAATTTGGGACATTGGATGTCTAAATCGATTTATTGGATAAATTGATTTACGGCCTCATGGATTAAATAAATTCTTGGGTGATTAATTTAATTCGTGAATATAATTATTTCTTGGAGAAATTAATTATATTATTATGTATTTAATGTGATTAATTGATTGGATTAATTAATCGACACAAATACATCTAACGGAATAGGAGTTTATCTGTTTGGACTCACGGAGTCCGAAACGAATCGAACTCATCTGATTCCTTCTAGATGGCCACCCCATCACCTACTCCCTTACTTTGTCTTGGTCTACACTTTCTAGGATGGTGGACTAGTGACCAAGACAAGGGGACAAATATCACACCTTGGTGATATTGTCTAAAGTAGGAGATCATGGGGTTGAATAAGAATATAAGTGGAGACAAACTCTCACTTGAAAAATCTCCATTCAGTAGTGAGCTTAGAGAGATAGAGAGAGAAAAATCATTTTCTCAAGTCTTCATCTTGATCTTCTTCTTCACTTTGATTCTTGAGTTTTCTTGGAGAAAATTCCATATACATTAAGAGAGATATATTATACACTTAGAGTGTAATAACAAAAGCTTCACCACTTGATTCTAGCCGTAACCTTAGAGGTTAATCAAGTGTTGTTGTTCCGGTCGTTTTTCCGGCGCGTGGCAAGTAGAGACGCGGTGTTTTCGGCGTTGGATCGTTCAAGGGCTTGGAGTGGATTGAACTCGTAGAGATCAAACTAAAGCTTGGGGAATAGCTCAAGAGAAGGTTTCCATTTAATCAACGGACTTCGAGGGTTAGTTTCTTACGACTCTTGCTTTTCGTTTTTGATATTCGTATATACGTAGCTCGATCGATCCTCGTAGGGATTCGGATCGAATTAATTTTCGTTTTACCGCTTCCGCTGGGCCTTCGTTTTAGGCACCGAATCCCAACAAGCATAACATATCAACGTAAGGAAACAAATATCAACACGATAAAATATCCACTCTAGGAAATTATACGAATACAAGAACTGTCATGGCAACAGATGGAACTTACAATCGTAAACGAGTCACAAGACCACATCAACAGAAAACTTACGACCATTTCCGACAAAAACACCGTCGTAACAACTACACATCATTGTAACCAATCACAGACCATATTCTTTTTAAAACTCCGCAAGGTATTCATTTAAATAATACCATTTGAAAATCTTTGAATTCGTATATTTTTCCGAAATAAGATTTGAAAATACTTTTGATACCTCGGGCTGTTTTACCAAATCATGATTCATGAATCTTAATCATCTTACTTTGAAAATGTTTGCAAAGCAACATTCCAATAGATCAAGTTCCTTGGAAGCAACATCATCATCATTAACAACACATAGGGTAATCACATGTTACCGCTCAACATCATCACAATTAACACCACATAGGAAATCCCGTGGTCATGCTCTCTTGGCATCGACCACCAGAGGTTTCACCGAGCCATCCCCGAGTGGGTAACCTATTCATACATACAATAGACATTCCCACATATCAACAGTCACATCCAAACCATACAGCACAATGTATCTTAACATGCACTAAACCTACGATTAGCGTGTGCTAGCTGACACAATTCTGAAGGATTTATCCTCTACCCTTTTAGAAAGTAAAATAACGGTTTATATAGAAATACAAAAATTTTATGGTGTGAAGGTTTTAAAATCTCTCACCCAAATCATTTGAAAATAGCACCGATACACAGATATCATTTTCTTAAAATTCTTTCAAACACGATAAATGATTGTCAACGGTAACATTTTACAAAATGTCCCAAAACACTTTAAAACACAACTTTCAAATACCGTCGCAGGGTTTTCATTTGAAAATACAAGGTCGGCTTGCCAAATTCATACCACTTTTCAAAATCCACACTCAGCCGCCATTTGACCGCATCGTCAAAACAATTTCCAAAACTGATTTTCCACAATATACTTATGTCTATGAAAGTTTAGTAAACCGTTTTCAAAAACGCATGTAGTGGATACAATTATCAATAGGGACATGTCGGTTGCAAATAACAGCAAATAGCCAAACACAATCGATTCTCAAATATATGCCCATATGGCATACAAAATCACCAGTTCAATAAACACAACTTACGAACGCCAATTCCGAACACATGTCGGACCGTCTATAACGACCAACTCTAATACCAATACGCCTTCAAAACACATCAATGTTCAAAGTTTCATAACACCACACAGCACTTGGTGTCCAAACCATCAATATACCTAGTCGTTACCCACGTAATATGCCACAAGTATCCAGTACAAATTCCATTTCACAACAGGAATATAATAAAGTCACCAATCACAATATATGAAAGAGGAGACTTACATCAAAGGTCGCATGAAGATAACGGTCGCCCATGATACTAATCTCAACGAACAACACTATGTGACAACGCACAACTTAACTTGTCAAACGACAACTCGAATGACTCAACAACAACGCAACTCAACTTGACCCGATGGCCTAGGTTTCCACAACCTAAGATCTGATACCATAAAGGTAATGTAACACCCCCAAATCCTATTGGGTTATTACAGTGCCGTGGACCCCACGCCAGGAGATCCACCAGGCGAACATGACTAAAATACATTAAATTAAACAACAAGGGAAAATCATAGTCCCTACCATGATATCCGACACAATATTCCGATAAGGAATTTCAACGATAACGATGGGCCTACATGGCCAAGAGTAAAAATACAACATCCACGAACATCTGCTCGGGTAATACAAAATGACAATGATCGACAATCAAGAACACTCCAACCGACTGACCAACATGAACAACTCGGACTAGTATCGCTCGTATGCCTCGTCGCCATCGTCATGCCCCTGTGCCTCAACTCTCTCCTCGCAAGCACCTAAAACATGAAAACATGTTCCGCCCCCACGGGGTCAGTCATCCAGATAATGAACATCAAATACATGTATAACATGATATGCATCCAAAGGCAAAATGAAACGGTATAATGATGATAATAATACGAGATGCTCACAAACCAAGGTAAGAACCGAGCATTCGTGAAATACTATGCCCACGGCATACTATTAATACCTGTTCGACAGGTTAGAACATAAATGCCCAACGGCGAATCATAATCACAGAATACCACAATGAATTAAACGACAGGAACCAAACCAGAACTGAATTTAATATGAATCATAATGCCCAAAGGCTCCAATGAAAATACCAAGACATTTCAAAAGGCCTGAAAGTCATTCAGCGGAAATTAACAAATATCACAAACACCTGAAGTCAAAACAGCCCGAAGCTGTAACAATGAGGGCCGAAGCCACGGCACGAAGCCGTATCACAATGAGGGTCGAAGCCACGGCATCCAGCCGTATCACAATTAGGGCCGAAGCCACGGCATCCAGCCGTATCACAATGAGGGCCGAAGCCACGACATCCACCAGATCACAATTAGGGCCGGCCACGCATCCACCGTATCACAATTAATGATAGTGTGCTGCCTTGAGTCGGCCAACACGATGATAGTAACACACGGATAGACACCGCCCTGACAGTCCCAAATTAACACCTCGATTGCCTTAGAGCGGACAACCGACAACAATGATGCAAATGATGATTGAACACTTCGATTTGCACGAGAACGCCAATCGATAACAATGACACGATGAATGAGTGAATACCTCGATTGCCTTAAAAAGGTCAATCGATAACAATGATGCGATGAATGATTGAACATTTAGATTTGCACGAGAACGCCAATCGATGACAATGATACGAAGGATGCCTCGGCACCTTTAATCGATTCTCGATTTACGAAGGTGAGAAATGAATAAGCCAATGCCTTTAATCGGCCCGCATGCTTTAATGACGATCCAAACAGGAATAACAATGATCTCAACGATATCTTAAATTGACATCTATATTAACAACAATCGATACATCGATACCGCGAACCGGCTATCGACAATGACATTAATAATGAGTATTACAATGCCTTGAATCGGCCGTTAACGAACAACAATAAACATTTGGCAAAATTGCTGGAAGGTATCGTATCGAACGATCTCTTGATATCAATGAATTCATGAAGAGACTAAGTCTCGGAATGATACAACACATTCATACACATACATGATGACATTAGCTCATTGACTAGTACAAGTATAAAACTTGCCTCTAACCGAAGGCGAGAAGGTACTTCCACGATCAACGTCCTTAATGAAATTATCGGACGCTCGAACAACCTTGAACAACACAAATACCAACAATTCTCTTAATACACGAATCAAGCATGATCACAACCAACTCAAAAGTCGATACAACAATACCCGAAACTCATTGGGGCATTAAAACAAACGCGTTGTAAACAATCTCCAATTGTTTTCAACCAAAACTCAATTACATCCGAAACCAACTTCCAATGAATGATTCAAACCCACAAAACCTCATGAATACTATCAATAATCCAAAATGAATATCCGAAAACGTGATTATAACGACAATTAATCGAAAACCCCCAATTCCGACTCGATTTTCAAGGTGTTCTTGAATAATTCCTCAATAATCCAATGAATCCTTATACAAACTCATAATCATATACATATCCCTTCATATATCATGATTATAACGTCCAAAACATCGTATCTCAACACAAAAATCGAAATCCAAGGTGTTGAAGAATATTACCTTTGAAGATCCAAGTACTTTAATCCGAAGAACACGCGTTAGATTGATTATCCGGGCTTCACGATCGAAAGGAGATGAAGAAAATCAAACACCCAAATGATTTGTGAAGGAAAAACCCTCCCTCAAGTTTTCTCTCTCGGTTGAAGGTGAAGAAAAGGGAGAGAAATGGGCTGAAATGCTGAAAAAATGAATTTAAAGGAGTTGACTGCCCTGCCGGACACGGCCCGTGCCGATCGGCACGGTCGTGTCGCACAGCTGGCCGACAGGGACTCGACCGTGTCCTGCTTGACACGGTCGCGGCGCGGAGGGCCTTCCGACAGTGACCCGTCCGACAGCGACTCGGCATGACTCGACCGTGTCCTGGAACACGGTCGGGCGTGTCGGCAGTCGATTCTGGCTTATCCGAAAGAGTTCGACTTGGCCGTGCCAGACGACACTGTCGGGTCCTAAGGCAGAGACTTCGGCATTTCCGGACGAGTACGGCACGGGCCGTGTCGGACGACATGGCCGAGTTCGTTCGGCAGTGATCGGCCAATAACTGAAAAATGAGCGGTTGAGCTAAAACGACCATAACTCTCTCGTCCGGACTCCGATTGACTCACCGTTTGAACCATTGGAAAGCTAACTCGATGCTCTATAATATTGCAAAGATTTAGGATTTTTGGAGTTACCAAAAATTAATGGTGATCTAACAAAGTCGAACTCATATGAGGAAAGTTGAAACAATGAACAATAACGATACACAACTCGAAGTTTTTCCGAACGGTGAACACGGTGAATGAAAATGATTGATGAATGATTATAATCGGGTGAAAATACACTGAGTGATAATTACAGACTGATAATTACTGAATGAAAATGAATGAATTACAACCGGGTATTACATACACCCCCCCTTAAAAGGAGTTTCGTCCTCGAAACTCAGGGTAAACAACTCGGGATATGAACTATCCATCAAGATCTGAAAACAATAATGCACATCTAGTCCTCGGGACCAAATCAATCGCACGCCCAAGTCCCCAAGACTTGACGTCTCGAATCTCAGTGAATGATTTCCCAAATTAGCAAGAAATCTTGAGCACAACGCCGAAGGGGTGAACTCCCAACAGTTGACCCAAATCTCAAGATTCTCAAATATGATCATAATAAAATAGATCAAGAATAAATGATCTACAGTCACGATACATTACTACGGATTGAGTTACACAGTCATCCAAAAACAAGGTTACATCTCAGAAGGTCACGAGAATGAAAGTGACTAAAATGAATGATGAATGATAAATGACTACAAATCCGACAAGGATTTGGAATGACTCACCAAGGTGAATTAATAACGTCATGAGTGATAGCTCTCTGAAGTGATTGGAACCGCCGTTCCTTGTGAATTGAATGATTAATCGATAATTATGAGTCCCAACATGATTGATATATATGATGAATGAATTAGATGAATGAGTGAACGACAATGAAATGAATGATTGTCCTACTACCGAGCAAGAATTAACTTGTTCAAAACCGGTGATGAATGTCCTTACCTCGGGTTCTCGAAGCCTGATAGGGTCCCTTGGATGATGTACGGGCTGGAGTAACGAAGTCTCTCGAGGCCCTTGAGCTCTCTTGAGATTTACTGGCGCTAGAACCCCTGCAGATTTCGCCGGTGTCCCCGCCTCCCACACAGAAAACAAACAATAGCCGGCACCGTACACCGGGTGCTAACGTGACTTTCTGAATCACGATTAAAGCAAACAACGGTCGAACTTATCGCCCGAGAGGAAGATGCTTTCCCAGACGAAGACGACTAGAAAACGACCCTTGGACGTCGGAGCCCGATGTCCTCTCGAACGAGCCGACATTCTAGTCCTCTCACCCAAGGAATCAAGGATGTTTCCGAGTAAGCTCCTTGATCAAAAGCTCGCTCCAAGAGCCTTCCCGATGAACTCACTAAGTGAATTACAATTGTGGTTGAACAATCGCATCCTCAATCGCGGATTTAGCCTCTTGCTAAAATACTCGATCTTATCCGCTTGAAGACGGATAATCGATGAAGCAAATCAAGTAGTCCTCAAACTTCTCAAAGAATGACAATAACACCCTCGTCCTCGACGGATTCAGGTTCAAAACCTCGATAACTTGGCTTCCCGAAGTGGGGCCGGATAATACCTCTCTATCATGAGAGTCTTGAATTCGCCCCAAACACAATCTCGATCGGTGGGTTTCACGTAAAGCCACCAAGAATAAGCACCCTTACTCAAGTAGTAAGCCGCTACCGCCACTTTACTCTCCTCAGGACACTTTGAACCATGTCGAAGAGTTTATCAAAATGCTCAAGCCAATGAACAATATCACCGGTTCCGACGAACCCTCAAAAGTAGGCGGCCTCGACAAGAGATATCGCCAACAACTGATTCACTCTCCCACCGTCCCATTAAACGGCTCTGGAATTCTGTTGCGGTGGACCACGAACCATCGAGTCTGCATGGTCTCCATCATCCGCGTCATTCGAGTCATCCGGGCCATCATGCCCCGCACAAATATGAATGGGTCAACCCGAGCACCTTCCGAGTGAGATGCCTCGGTACGACTCCACTGACGACCGATTATTTGCCGATGAATGAGTAGCCTCGCTATTTGATGAATTAATGATATCCTCGCGTTCGTGTGGGCATGCACACGAGATCTCGGTTCCGGCCAAAGACCGCGCCTCTTCCCTGCGTCCTCCGACTCTATCCATACTGAAGTAGGAAAGTCACATGATGATTATAGATTCCGCATGAATATCGCATTATGATTACGTTACAGAGTGACAATAATGAGCATACACGCTCTCGCACAATGAATGTATTAATGATTTAATGAAATGATCGTCGACATTACGTCAGAGTATGATAAGATCGTATGAAACATCAAATGAGGTAACATGATTGCCTGATGAAATTCCTGAAATGATTTTCTTGAACAAGTTAACAAGGTTGAAAATTCGATCCTCAAGATCAACAACTGAACCGTGAGATGGGCTGAATGATTAATGAATTAACTGAATAATGAGATCAACTGAGTGATGAATGAATTAACTGAACGATGAGATTGACTGAGTGATGAATGAATTATGTGAGTGATGATATTGACTGAGTGATGAATGAATTAACTGACTGATGAATGAATTATCTGAGTGATGATATTGACTGAGTGAGGAATGATTTAACTGAGTGATGGATGAATTATCTAAGTGATGATATTGACTGAGTGATGAATGAATTAACTGAGTGATGAAAAAATTGACTGAGTGATGAATGAATTAACTGAGAAATGGTATTGACTGGGTGATGAATAAATTAACCGAGTGATGAATGAATTATCTGAGTAATGATATTGACTGAGTGATGAACGAATTAACTGAGTGATGAGATCAAAATGATGATTGAGGATTATTAACTGATGAATGAGTTGATCCTTAATGCTTACACAAGTCATGCGTGCTCCAAAACAATTAGTCATGAATCAATCATAACACTAATATCACATATATATTTCAACAAACATGAAAAATTAATAACATGATGAATGTATGAACATAAAGAGAATCGAGTCCTTACACAGGTCATACGAAGCTTCGAGGTCTCACGATACTAGTCCCAACTGACGACGACTCGATGAATGAATGACTCGCGCAGTCGTATGAATATTATGACTCACAAAACCCGACTGTCCCGATTGTCATAACCTGACAGTCCCACTACTACCGCATCGGTAGAGCCACATAACTCACATCTCAGGGTATCTCACAACCCAGAGCGCTCTGATACCATCTTCTGTAACACCCCCAAATCCTATTGGGTTATTACAGTGCCGTGGACCCCACGCCAGGAGATCCACCATGAGAACATGACTAAAATACATTAAATTAAACAACAAGGGAAAATCATAGTCCCTACCATGATATCCAACACAATATTCCGATAAGGAATTTCAACGATAACGATGGGCCTACATGGCCAAGAGTAAAAATACAACATCCACGAACATCTGCTCGGGTAATACAAAATGACAATGATCGACAATGAAGAACACTCCAACCGTGACCAACATGAACAACTCGGACTAGTATCGCTCTTATTCCTAGTCGACATTTTAATGCACCTGTGCCTCATCTCTGTCCTCTCAAGCACCTAATACTTGAAAACATGTTCCGCCCCACGGGTCACCATCCAGATAATGAACATCAAATACATGTATAACATGATATGCATCCAAAGGCGTAATGAAACGGTATAATGATGATAATAATACGAGATGCTCACAAACCAAGGTAAGAACCGAGCATTCGTGAAATACTATGCCCACGACATACTATTAATACATTGCTCGACTGTGTTAGAACATAAATGCCCAACGGCGAATCATAATCACGTAATACCACAATGAATTAAACGACATGAACCAAACCAACTGAATTTAATATGAATCATAATGCCCAAAGGCTCCAATGAAAATACCAAGACATTTCAAAAGGCACGAAAGTCATTCAATGAAATTAACAAATATCACAAACACTGAAGTCAAACACCCAAGTCAGAATAATGAGGGCCGGGCCACGGCACGAAGCCGTATCACAATGAGGGAAGCCACGGCATCGGCCGTATCACAATTAGGGCCGAAGCCACGGCATCCAGCCGTATCACAATGAGGGCCGAAGCCACGGCATCCAGCCGTATCACAATTAGGGCCGAAGCCACGGCATCCAGCCGTATCACAATTAATGATAGTGTGCTGCCTTGAGTCGGCCAACACGATGATAGTAACACACGGATAGACACCGTCCTTGACAGTCCCAAATTAACACCTCGATTGCCTTAGAACGGCCCACCGACTACATTGATGCGGATGATTGAACACTTCGATGTGCCCGAGAACGGCCAATCGATAACAATGACACGATGAATGAGTGAATACCTCGATTGCCTTAGAAAGGTCAATCGATAACAATGATGCAGTGAATGATTGAACATTTAGATTTGCCTGAGAACGGCCAATCGATGACAATGATACGAAGGATGCCTCGGCACCTTTAATCGGTTACTGACGACGAAGGTGAGAAATGAATAAGCCAATGCCTTTAATCGGCCTGTACAGTTTTAATGACGATCCAAACAGGAATAACAATGATCTCAACGATATCTTAAATTGGCATCTATATTAACAACAATCGATACATCGATACCGCGAACCGGCTATCGACAATGACATTAATAATGAGTATTACAATGCCTTGAATCGGCCATTAACGAACAACAATAAACATTTGGCAAAATTGCCGGAAGGTATCGTATCGAACGATCTCTTGATATCAATGAATTCATGAAGAGACTAAGTCTCGGAATGATACAACACATTCATACACATACATGATGACATTAGCTCATTGACTAGTACAAGTATAAAACTTGCCTCTAACCGAAGGCGAGAAGGTACTTCCACGATCAACGTCCCACGAAATTATCGGCCGCTCGAACAACCTTGAACAACACAAATACCAACAATTCTCTTAATACACGAATCAAGCATGATCACAACCAACTCAAAAGTCGATACAACAATACCCGAAACTCATTGGGGCATTAAAACAAACGCGTTGTAAACAATCTCCAATTGTTTACAACCAAAACTCAATTACATCCGAAACCAACTTCCAATGAATGATTCAAACCCACAAAACCTCATGAATACTATCAATAATCCAAAATGAATATCCGAAAACGTGATTATAACGACAATTAATCGAAAACCCCCAATTCCGACTCGATTTTCAAGGTGTTCTTGAATAATTCCTCAATAATCCAATGAATCCTTATACAAATTCATAATCATAGACATATCCCTTCATATATCATGATTATAACGTCCAAAACATCGTATCTCAACACAAAAATCGAAATCCAAGGTGTTGAAAAATATTACCTTTGAAGATCCAAGTACTTTAATCCGAAGAACACGCGTTAGATTGATTATCCGGGCTTCACGATCGAAAGGAGATGAAGAAAATCAAACATCGAAATGATTTGTGAAGGAAAAACCCTCCCTCAAGTTTTCTCTCTCGGTTGAAGGTGAAGAAAAGGGAGAGAAATGGGCTGAAATGCTAAAAAAACGAATTTAAAGGAGTTGACTGCCCTGCCGGACACGGCCCGTGCCGATCGGCACGGTCGTGTCGCATAGCTGGCCGACAGGGACTCGACCGTGTCCTGCTTGACACGGTCGCGGCGCGGAGGGCCTTCCGACAGTGACCCGTCCGACAGCGACTCGGCATGACTCGACCGTGTCGTGGAACACGGTCGGGCGTGTCGGCAGTCGATTCTGGCTTATCCGGAAGAGTTCGACTCGGCCGTGCCAGACGAAACTGTCGGGTCCTGAGGCAGAGACTTCGGCATTTCCGGACGAGTATGGCACGGTCCGTGTCGGACGACACGGCCGAGTTCGTTCGGCAGTGATCGGCCAATAACTGAAAAATGAGCGGTTGAGCTAAAACGACCATAACTCTCTCGTCCGGACTCCGATTGACTCACCGTTTGAACCATTGGAAAGCTAACTCGATGCTCTATAATATTGCAAAGATTTAGAATTTTTGGAGTTACCAAAAATTAATGGTGATCTAACAAAGTCGAACTCATATGAGGAAAGTTGAAACAATGAACAATAACGATACACAACTCGAAGTTTTTCCGAACGGTGAACACGGTGGATGAACATGATTGATGAATGATTATAATCGGGTGAAAATACACTGAGTGATAATTACAGACTGATAATTACTGAATGAAAATGAGTGAATTACAACCGGGTATTACATACACCCCCCCTTAAAAGGAGTTTCGTCCTCGAAACTCAGGGTAAACAACTCGGGATATGAACTATCCATCAAGATCTGAAAACAATAATGCACATCTAGTCCTCGGGACCAAATCAATCGCACGCCCAAGTCCCCAAGACTTGACGTCTCGAATCTCAGTGAATGATTTCCCAAATTATCAAGAAATCTTGAGCACAACGCCGAAGGGGTGAACTCCCAACAGTTGACCCAAATCTCAAGATTCTCAAATATGATCATAATAAAATAGATCAAGAATAAATGATCTACAGTCATGATACATTACTACGGATTGAGTTACACAGTCATCCAAAAACAAGGTTACATCTCAAATGTAGTCAACATCGTTATCCTTCCATGTCATTGATCTCCTCTATCTCAATGATTTAAGGTATATCCGCAGATGAACTCGCCGCTAAATATGATCTCAGAAGGTCACGAGAATGAAAGTGACTAAAATGAATGATGAATGATAAATGACTACAAATCCGACAAGGATTTGGAATGACTCACCAAGGTGAATTAATAACGTCATGAGTGATAGCTCTCTGAAGTGATTGGAACCGCCGTTCCTTGTGAATTGAATGATTAATCGATAATTATGAGTCCCAACATGATTGATATATATGATGAATGAATTAGATGAATGAGTGAACGACAATGAAATGAATGATTGTCCTACTACCGAGCAAGAATTAACTTGTTCAAAACCGGTGATGAATGTCCTTACCTCGGGTTCTCGAAGCCTGATAGGGTCCCTTGGATGATGTACGGGCTGGAGTAACGAAGTCTCTCGAGGCCCTTGAGCTCTCTTGAGATTTCTTGGCGCTAGAACCCCTGCAGTATTTCGCCGGTGTCCCTGCCTCCCACACAGAAAACAAACAATAGCTGGCACCGTACACCGGGTGCTAACGTGACCTGCTGAATCACAGTGAAAGCAAACAACAGTCGAACTTGTCGCCTGAGAGGAAGATGCTTTCCCAGCACGAAGACGACTAGAAAACGACCCCTTGGACGTCGGAGCCCGATGTCCCTCTGAACGAGCCGACATTCTAGTCCTCTCACCCGAAGGAACTGAAGGATGTTTCCGAGTAAGCTCCTTGATCAAAAGCTCTGCTCCAAGAGCCTTCCCGATGAACTCACTAAGTGAATTACAATTGTGGTTGAACAACTGCATCCTCAACTTCGGATTTAGCCTCTTGCTAAAATACTTGAACTTATCCGCTTCAGTATGGATAACTGATGAAGCAAATTGAAGTAGTCCCTGAAACTTCTCAGCAATGACAATAACACCCTCGTCCTCGTCGGATTCTGGGTTCTTAACCTCTGATAACTTGTCTTCCCGCAGTGGTGCCGTATAATTCCTATCTATCATGAGAGTCTTGAATTCGCCCCAAACAATCTCGATCGGTGGGTTTCACAGAAAGCCACCAAGAATAAGCACCCTTACTCAAGTAGTAAGCCGCTACCGCCACTTTACTCTCCTCCGGACACCGAACCATGTCGAAGAGTTTATCAAAATGCTCAAGCCAATGAACAATATCACCGGTTCCGACGAACCCTCAAAAGTAGGCGGCCTCGACAAGAGATATCGCCAACAATCTGATTCACTCTCCCGGTCGTCCATTAAACGGCTCTGGAATTCTGTTGCGGTGGACCACGAACCATCGAGTGCATGGTCTCCATCATCCGCGTCATCCGAGTCATCTGGGCCATCATGCCCTGCACAAATATGAATGGGTCAACCCGAGCACCTTCCGAGTGAGATGCCTCTCGCACGACTCCTGACGGCATCGATTATCTCGATGAATGAGTAGCCTCGCTATTTGATGAATTAATGATATCCCTCGCGTTCGTGTGGGCATGCACACGAGATCCGGGTTCCGGCCAAAGACCGCGGCCTCTTCCCCTGCGTCCTCTGACAGCTCTATCCATACTGAAGTAGGAAAGTCACATGATGATTATAGATTCCGCATGAATATCGCATTATGATTACGTTACAGAGTGACAATAATGAGCATACACGCTCTCGCACAATGAATGCATTAATGATTTAATGAAATGATCGTCGACATTACGTCAGAGTATGATAAGATCGTATGAAACATCAAATGAGGTAACATGATTGCCTGATGAAATTCCTGAAATGATTTTCTTGAACAAGTTAACAAGGTTGAAAATTCGATCCTCAAGATCAACAACTGAACCGTGAGATGGGCTGAATGATTAATGAATTAACTGAATAATGAGATCAACTGAGTGATGAATGAATTAACTGAACGATGAGATTGACTGAGTGATGAATGAATTATGTGAGTGATGATATTGACTGAGTGATGAATGAATTAACTGACTGATGAATGAATTATCTGAGTGATGATATTGACTGAGTGAGGAATGATTTAACTGAGTGATGGATGAATTATCTAAGTGATGATATTGACTGAGTGATGAATGAATTAACTGAGTGATGAAGGAATTGACTGAGTGATGAATGAATTAACTGAGAAATGGTATTGACTGGGTGATGAATAAATTAACCGAGTGATGAATGAATTATCCGAGTAATGATATTGGTCGAGTGATGAGCGAATTAAGCGAGTGATGAGATCAAAATGATGATTGAGGATTATTAATCGATGAATGAGTTGATCCTTAATGCTTACACAAGTCATGCGTGCTCCAAAACTATTAGTCATGAATCAATCATAACACTAATATCACATATATATTTCAACAAACATGAAAAATTAATAACATGATGAATGTATGAACATAAAGAGAATCGAGTCCTTACACAGTCATACGAAGCTTCGAGGTCTCACGATACTAGTCCCAACCGATTTACGACTCGATGAATGAATGACTCAAGGCAAATGTATGAATATTATGACTCACAAAACCCGATCGTCCCGATTGTCATAACCTCGACAGTCCCACTACTACCGCATCGGTAGAGCCACATAACTCACATCTCGGGGTATCTCACAACCCGCAGCGCTCGATACCATCTTCTGTAACACCCCCAAATCCTATTGGGTTATTACAGTGCCGTGGACCCCACGCCAGGAGATCCACCAGGCGAACATGACTAAAATACATTAAATTAAACAACAAGGGAAAATCATAGTCCCTACCATGATATCCAACACAATATTCCGATAAGGAATTTCAACGATAACGATGGGCCTACATGGCCAAGAGTGAAAATACAACATCCACGAACATCTGCTCGGGTAATACAAAATGACAATGACTGACAACTGAAGAACACTCCAACCGACTGACCAACATGAACAACTCGGACTAGTATCGCTCGTATGCCTCGTCGCCATCGTCATGCCCCTGTGCCTCAACTCTCTCCTCGCAAGCACCTAAAACATGAAAACATGTTCCGCCCCCACGGGGTCAGTCATCTAGATAATGAACATCAAATACATGTATAACATGATATGCATCCAAAGGCAGAATGAAACGGTATAATGATGATAATAATATGAGATGCTCACAAACCAAGGTAAGAACCGAGCATTCGTGAAATACTATGCCCACGACATACTATTAATACACGTCGATGTTAGAACATAAATGCCCAACGGCGAATCATAATCACGAATACCACAATGAATTAAACGACAGAACCAAACCAATCGAATTTAATATGAATCATAATGCCCAAAGGCTCCAATGAAAATACCAAGACATTTCAAAAGGCACGAAAGTCATTCAATGAAATTAACAAATATCACAAACACTGAAGTCAAACAAATCAAGTCAGAACAATGAGGGCCGGGCCACGCACGAAGCCGTATCACAATGAGGGCCGGCCACGGCATCCACCGTATCACAATTAGGGCGAAGCCACGGCATCGGCCGTATCACAATGAGGCGAAGCCACGGCATCGGCCGTATCACAATTAGGGCCGAAGCCACGACATCCGGCCGTATCACAATTAATGATAGTGTGCCGCCTTGAGTCGGCCAACACGATGATAGTAACACACGGATAGACACCGTCCTTGATCCCCAAATTAACACCTCGATTGCCTTAGAACGGCCAACCGACAACAATGATGCAGCGGATGATTGAACACTTCGATTTGCCTGAGAACGGCCAATCGATAACAATGACACGATGAATGAGTGAATACCTCGATTGCCTTAGAAAGGTCAATCGATAACAATGATGCGATGAATGATTGAACATTTAGATTTGCCTAAGAACGCCAATCGATGACAATGATCTGAAGGATGCCTCGGCACCTTTAATCGGTTACCGACGGCGAAGGTGAGAAATGAATAAGCCAATGCCTTTAATCGGCCTGTACAGTTTTAATGACGATCCAAACAGGAATAACAATGATCTCAACGATATCTTAAATTGACATCTATATTAACAACAATCGATACATCGATACCGCAAACCGGCTATCGACAATGACATTAATAATGAGTATTACAATGCCTTGAATCGGCCATTAACGAACAACAATAAACATTTGGCAAAATTGCCGAAAGGTATCGTATCGAACGATCTCTTGATATCAATGAATTCATGAAGAGACTAAGTCTCGGAATGATACAACACATTCATACACATACATGATGACATTAGCTCATTGACTAGTACAAGTATAAAACTTGCCTCTAACCGAAGGCGAAGGTACTTCCACGATCAACGTCCTTAATGAAATTATCGCCGCTCGAACAACCTTGAACAACACAAATACCAACAATTCTCTTAATACACGAATCAAGCATGATCACAACCAACTCAAAAGTCGATACAACAATACCGAAACTCATTGGGGCATTAAAACAAACGCGTTGTAAACAATCTCCAATTGTTTACAACCAAAACTCAATTACATCCGAAACCAACTTCCAATGAATGATTCAAACCCACAAAACCTCATGAATACTATCAATAATCCAAAATGAATATCCGAAAACGTGATTATAACGACAATTAATCGAAAACCCCCAATTCCGACTCGATTTTCAAGGTGTTCTTGAATAATTCCTCAATAATCCAATGAATCCTTATACAAACTCATAATCATATACATATCCCTTCATATATCATGATTCTAACGTCCAAAACATCGTATCTCAACACAAAAATCGAAATCCAAGGTGTTGAAAAATATTACCTTTGAAGATCCAAGTACTTTAATCCGAAGAACACGCGTTAGATTGATTATCCGGGCTTCACGATCGAAAGGAGATGAAGAAAATCAAACACCGAAATGATTTGTGAAGGAAAAACCCTCCCTCAAGTTTTCTCTCTCGGTTGAAGGTGAAGAAAAGGGAGAGAAATGGGCTGAAATCTCAAAAACGAATTTAAAGGAGTTGATCGCTCGCCGACACGGCCCGTGCCGATCGGGCACGGTCGTGTCGCATAGCCGGCCGACAGGACTCGACCGTGTCTCGCTTGACACGGTCGCGGCGCGAGGGCCTTCCGACGATGACCCGTCCGACGCCGACTCAAGATGACTCGACCGTGTCGTGGAACACGGTCGGGCGTGTCGGCAGTCGATTCTGGCTTATCCGGAAGAGTTCGACTCGGCCGTGTCAGACGACACTGTCGGGTCCTGAGGCAGAGACTGCGTCATTTCCGGACGAGTACGGCACGGGCCGTGTCGGACGACACGGCCGAGTTCGTTCGGCAGTGATCGGCCAATAACTGAAAAATGAGCGGTTGAGCTAAAACGACCATAACTCTCTAGTCCGGACTCCGATTGACTCACCGTTTGAACCATTGAAAAGCTAACTCGATGCTCTATAATATTGCAAAGATTTAGAATTTTTGGAGTTACCAAAAATTAATGGTGATCTAACAAAGTCGAACTCATATGAGGAAAGTTGAAACAATGAACAATAACGATACACAACTCGAAGTTTTTCCGAACGGTGAACACGGTGAATGAACATGATTGATGAATGATTATAATCGGGTGAAAATACACTGAGTGATAATTACAGACTGATAATTACTGAATGAAAATGAATGAATTACAACCGGGTATTACATATACACCCCCTTAAAAGGAGTTTCGTCCTCGAAACTCAGGGTAAACAACTCGGGATATGAACTATCCATCAAGATCTGAAAACAATAATGCACATCTAGTCCTCGGGACCAAATCAATCGCACGCCCAAGTCCCCAAGACTTGACGTCTCGAATCTCAGTGAATGATTTCCCAAATTATCAAGAAATCTTGAGCACAACGCCGAAGGGGTGAACTCCCAACAGTTGACCCAAATCTCAAGATTCTCAAATATGATCATAATAAAATAGATCAAGAATAAATGATCTACAGTCATGATACATTACTACGGATTGAGTTACACAGTCATCCAAAAACAAGGTTACATCTCAAATGTAGTCAACATCGTTATCCTTCCATGTCATCGATCTCCTCTATCTCAATGATTTAAGGTATATCCGCAGATGAACTCGCCGCTAAATATGATCTCAGAAGGTCACGAGAATGAAAGTGACTAAAATGAATGATGAATGATAAATGACTACAAATCCGACAAGGATTTGGAATGACTCACCAAGGTGAATTAATAACGTCATGAGTGATAGCTCTCTGAAGTGATTGGAACCGCCGTTCCTTGTGAATTGAATGATTAATCGATAATTATGAGTCCCAACATGATTGATATATATGATGAATGAATTAGATGAATGAGTGAACGACAATGAAATGAATGATTGTCCTACTACCGAGCAAGAATTAACTTGTTCAAAACCGGTGATGAATGTCCTTACCTCGGGTTCTCGAAGCCTGATAGGGTCCCTTGGATGATGTACGGGCTGGAGTAACGAAGTCTCTCGAGGCCCTTGAGCTCTCTTGAGATTTACTGGCGCTAGAACCCCTGCAGTATTTCTGCCGGTGTCCCTGCCTCCCACACAGAAAACAAACAATAGCTGGCACCGTACACCGGGTGCTAACGTGACCTGCTGAATCACAGTTAAAGCAAACAACAGTCGAACTTGTCGCCTGAGAGGAAGATGCTTTCCCAGCACGAAGACGACTAGAAAACGACCCCTTGGACGTCGGAGCCCGATGTCCCTCTGAACGAGCTGACATTCTAGTCCTCTCACCCGAAGGAACTGAAGGATGTTTCCGAGTAAGCTCCTTGATCAAAAGCTCTGCTCCAAGAGCCTTCCCGATGAACTCACTAAGTGAATTACAATTGTGGTTGAACAACTGCATCCTCAACTTCGGATTTAGCCTCTTGCTAAAATACTTGAACTTATCCGCTTCAGTATGGATAACTGATGAAGCAAATTGAAGTAGTCCCTGAAACTTCTCAGCAATGACAATAACACCCTCGTCCTCGACGGATTCAGGGTTCAAAACCTCTGATAACTTGGCTTCCCGAAGTGGGGCCGGATAATACCTCTCTATCATGAGAGTCTTGAATTCGCCCCAAACACAATCTCGATCGGTGGGTTTCACAGAAAGCCACCAAGAATAAGCACCCTTACTCAAGTAGTAAACCGCTACCGCCACTTTACTCTCCTCCGGACACTGAACCATGTCGAAGAGTTTATCAAAATGCTCAAGCCAATGAACAATATCAGCTGGTTCCGACGAACCCTCAAAAGTAGGCGGCCTCTGACAAGAGATATCGCCAACAATCTGATTCACTCTCCCAGTCTGTCCATTAAACGGCTCCTGGAATTCCTGTTGCGGTGGACCACGAACCATCGAGGTCTGCATGGTCTCCATCATCCGCGTTATCTGAGTCATCTGGGCCATCATGCCCTGCACAAATATGAATGGGTCAACCCGAGCACCTTCCGAGTGAGATGCCTCTCGCACGACTCTGACGGCGATCGATTATCTGGCGATGAATGAGTAGCCTCGCTATTTGATGAATTAATGATATCCCTCGCGTTCGTGTGGGCATGCACACGAGATCCGGTTCCCGGCCAAAGACCGCGGCCTCTTCCCTGCGTCCTCTCGACACTCTATCCATACCGAAGTAGGAAAGTCACATGATGATTATAGATTCCGCATGAATATCGCATTATGATTACGTTACGAGTGACAATAATGAGCATACACGCTCTCGCACAATGAATGCATTAATGATTTAATGAAATGATCGTCGACATTACGTCGAGTATGATAAGATCGTATGAAACATCAAATGAGGTAACATGATTGCTGATGAAATTCTGAAATGATTTTCTTGAACAAGTTAACAAGGTTGAAAATTCGATCCTCAAGATCAACAATGAACCGTGAGATGGGCTGAATGATTAATGAATTAATGAATAATGAGATCAACTGAGTGATGAATGAATTAATCGAACGATGAGATTGGTGAGTGATGAATGAATTATGTGAGTGATGATATTGGTGAGTGATGAATGAATTAACTGATCGATGAATGAATTATCCGAGTGATGATATTGATGAGTGAGGAATGATTTAATCGAGTGATGGATGAATTATCTAAGTGATGATATTGGTCGAGTGATGAATGAATTAATCGAGTGATGAAGGAATTGGTGAGTGATGAATGAATTAATCGAGAAATGGTATTGATCGGGTGATGAATAAATTAACCGAGTGATGAATGAATTATCGAGTAATGATATTGGTCGAGTGATGAACGAATTAATCGAGTGATGAGATCAAAATGATGATTGAGGATTATTAATCGATGAATGAGTTGATCCTTAATGCTTACACAAGTCATGCGTGCTCCAAAACAATTAGTCATGAATCAATCATAACACTAATATCACATATATATTTCCACAAACATGAAAAATTAATAACATGATGAATGTATGAACATAAAGAGAATCGAGTCCTTACACAGGTCATACGAAGCTTCGAGGTCTCACGATACTAGTCCCAACCGATTTACGACTCGATGAATGAATGACTCGCGCAGTCGTATGAATATTATGACTCACAAAACCCGACTGTCCCGATTGTCATAACCTGACAGTCCCACTACTACCGCATCGGTAGAGCCACATAACTCACATCTCAGGGTATCTCACAACCCAGAGCGCTCTGATACCATCTTCTGTAACACCCCCAAATCCTATTGGGTTATTACAGTGCCGTGGACCCCACGCCAGGAGATCCACCAGGCGAACATGACTAAAATACATTAAATTAAACAACAAGGGAAAATCATAGTCCCTACCATGATATCCAACACAATATTCCGATAAGGAATTTCAACGATAACGATGGGCCTACATGGCCAAGAGTAAAAATACAACATCCACGAACATCTGCTCGGGTAATACAAAATGACAATGACTAACAACTGAAGAACACTCCAACCGACTGACCAACATAAACAACTCGGACTAGTATCGCTCGTATGCCTCGTCGCCATCGTCATGCCCCTGTGCCTCAACTCTCTCCTCGCAAGCACCTAAAACATTAAAACATGTTCCGCCCCCACGGGGTCAGTCATCCAGATAATGAACATCAAATACATGTATAACATGATATGCATCCAAAGGCAGAATGAAACGGTATAATGATGATAATAATATGAGATGCTCACAAACCAAGGTAAGAACCGAGCATTCGTGAAATACTATGCCCACGACATACTATTAATACCTGTTCGACAGGTTAGAACATAAATGCCCAACGGCGAATCATAATCACAGAATACCACAATGAATTAAACGACAGGAACCAAACCAGAACTGAATTTAATATGAATCATAATGCCCAAAGGCTCCAATGAAAATACCAAGACATTTCAAAAGGCCTGAAAGTCATTCAGCGGAAATTAACAAATATCACAAACACCTGAAGTCAAAACAGCCCGAAGCTGTAACAATGAGGGCCGAAGCCACGGCACGAAGCCGTATCACAATGAGGGCCGAAGCCACGGCATCCAGCCGTATCACAATTAGGGCCGAAGCCACGGCATCCAGCCGTATCACAATGAGGGCCGAAGCCACGGCATCCAGCCGTATCACAATTAGGGCCGAAGCCACGGCATCCAGCCGTATCACAATTAATGATAGTGTGCTGCCTTGAGTCGGCCAACACGATGATAGTAACACACGGATAGACACCGTCCAGCAGTCCCAAATTAACACCTCGATTGCCTTAGAACGGCCAACCGACAACAATGATGCAGCGGATGATTGAACACTTCGATTTGCCTGAGAACGGCCAATCGATAACAATGACACGATGAATGAGTGAATACCTCGATTGCCTTAGAAAGGTCAATCGATAACAATGATGCAGTGAATGATTGAACATTTAGATTTGCCTAAGAACGGCCAATCGATGACAATGATACGAAGGATGCCTCGGCACCTTTAATCGGTTACCGACGGCGAAGGTGAGAAATGAATAAGCCAATGCCTTTAATCGGCCTGTACAGTTTTAATGACGATCCAAACAGGAATAACAATGATCTCAACGATATCTTAAATTGACATCTATATTAACAACAATCGATACATCGATACCGCGAACCGGCTATCGACAATGACATTAATAATGAGTATTACAATGCCTTGAATCGGCCATTAACGAACAACAATAAACATTTGGCAAAATTGCCGAAAGGTATCGTATCGAACGATCTCTTGATATCAATGAATTCATGAAGAGACTAAGTCTCGGAATGATACAACACATTCATACACATACATGATGACATTAGCTCATTGACTAGTACAAGTATAAAACTTGCCTCTAACCGAAGGCGAGAAGGTACTTCCACGATCAACGTCCTTAATGAAATTATCGGCCGCTCGAACAACCTTGAACAACACAAATACCAACAATTCTCTTAATACACGAATCAAGCATGATCACAACCAACTCAAAAGTCGATACAACAATACCCGAAACTCATTGGGGCATTAAAACAAACGCGTTGTAAACAATCTCCAATTGTTTACAACCAAAACTCAATTACATCCGAAACCAACTTCCAATGAATGATTCAAACCCACAAAACCTCATGAATACTATCAATAATCCAAAATGAATATCCGAAAACGTGATTATAACGACAATTAATCGAAAACCCCCAATTCCGACTCGATTTTCAAGGTGTTCTTGAATAATTCCTCAATAATCCAATGAATCCTTATACAAACTCATAATCATATACATATCCCTTCATATATCATGATTCTAACGTCCAAAACATCGTATCTCAACACAAAAATCGAAATCCAAGGTGTTGAAAAATATTACCTTTGAAGATCCAAGTACTTTAATCCGAAGAACACGCGTTAGATTGATTATCCGGGCTTCACGATCGAAAGGAGATGAAGAAAATCAAACACCGAAATGATTTGTGAAGGAAAAACCCTCCCTCAAGTTTTCTCTCTCAGTTGAAGGTGAAGAAAAAGGGAGAGAAATGGGCTGAAATGCTGAAAAAACGAATTTAAAGGAGTTGACTGCCCTGCCGGACACGGCCCGTGCCGATCGGCACGGTCGTGTCGCATAGCTGGCCGACAGGGACTCGACCGTGTCCTGCTTGACACGGTCGCGGCGCGGAGGGCCTTCCGACAGTGACCCGTCCGACAGCGACTCGGCATGACTCGACCGTGTCGTGGAACACGGTCGGGCGTGTCGGCAGTCGATTCTGGCTTATCCGGAAGAGTTCGACTCGGCCGTGCCAGACGACACTGTCGGGTCCTGAGGCAGAGACTTCGTCATTTCCGGACGAGTACGGCACGGGCCGTGTCGGACGACACGGCCGAGTTCGTTCGGCAGTGATCGGCCAATAACTGAAAAATGAGCGGTTGAGCTAAAACGACCATAACTCTCTAGTCCGGACTCCGATTGACTCACCGTTTGAACCATTGGAAAGCTAACTCGATGCTCTATAATATTGCAAAGATTTAGAATTTTTGGAGTTACCAAAAATTAATGGTGATCTAACAAAGTCGAACTCATATGAGGAAAGTTGAAACAATGAACAATAACGATACACAACTCGAAGTTTTTCCGAACGGTGAACACGGTGAATGAACATGATTGATGAATGATTATAATCAGGTGAAAATACATGAGTGATAATTACAGATCGATAATTCTTGAATGAAAATGAATGAATTACAACCGGTATTACATATACACCCTTAAAAGGAGTTTCGTCCTCGAAACTCAGGGTAAACAACTCGGGATATGAACTATCCATCAAGATCTGAAAACAATAATGCACATCTAGTCCTCGGGACCAAATCAATCGCACGCCCAAGTCCCCAAGACTTGACGTCTCGAATCTCAGTGAATGATTTCCCAAATTATCAAGAAATCTTGAGCACAACGCCGAAGGGGTGAACTCCCAACAGTTGACCCAAATCTCAAGATTCTCAAATATGATCATAACAAAATAGATCAAGAATAAATGATCTGATCACGATACATTACTACGGATTGAGTTACACAGTCATCCAAAAACAAGGTTACATCTCAAATGTAGTCAACATCGTTATCCTTCCATGTCATCGATCTCCTCTATCTCAATGATTTAAGGTATATCCGCAGATGAACTCGCCGCTAAATATGATCTCAGAAGGTCACGAGAATGAAAGTGACTAAAATGAATGATGAATGATAAATGACTACAAATCCGACAAGGATTTGGAATGACTCACCAAGGTGAATTAATAACGTCATGAGTGATAGCTCTCTGAAGTGATTGGAACCGCCGTTCCTTGTGAATTGAATGATTAATCGATAATTATGAGTCCCAACATGATTGATATATATGATGAATGAATTAGATGAATGAGTGAACGACAATGAAATGAATGATTGTCCTACTACCGAGCAAGAATTAACTTGTTCAAAACCGGTGATGAATGTCCTTACCTCGGGTTCTCGAAGCCTGATAGGGTCCCTTGGATGATGTACGGGCTGGAGTAACGAAGTCTCTCGAGGCCCTTGAGCTCTCTTGAGATTTACTGGCTCTAGAACCCTGCAGATTTCGCCGGTGTCCCCGCCTCCCACACAGAAAACAAACAATAGCCGGCATCGTACACCGGGTGCTAACGTGACCTGTGAATCACGATTAAAGCAAACAACGGTCTAACTTATCGCCTGAGAGGAAGATGCTTTCCCAGCACGAAGACGACTAGAAAACGACCCCTTGGACGTCGGAGCCCGATGTCCCTCTGAACGAGCCGACATTCTAGTCCTCTCACCCGAAGGAACTGAAGGATGTTTCCGAGTAAGCTCCTTGATCAAAAGCTCTGCTCCAAGAGCCTTCCCGATGAACTCACTAAGTGAATTACAATTGTGGTTGAACAACTGCATCCTCAACTTCGGATTTAGCCTCTTGCTAAAATACTTGAACTTATCCGCTTCAGTATGGATAACTGATGAAGCAAATTGAAGTAGTCCCTGAAACTTCTCAGCAATGACAATAACACCCTCGTCCTCGACGGATTCAGGGTTCAAAACCTCTGATAACTTGGCTTCCCGAAGTGGGGCCGGATAATACCTCTCTATCATGAGAGTCTTGAATTCGCCCCAAACACAATCTCGATCGGTGGGTTTCACAGAAAGCCACCAAGAATAAGCACCCTTACTCAAGTAGTAAACCGCTACCGCCACTTTACTCTCCTCCGGACACTGAACCATGTCGAAGAGTTTATCAAAATGCTCAAGCCAATGAACAATATCAGCTGGTTCCGACGAACCCTCAAAAGTAGGCGGCCTCTGACAAGAGATATCGCCAACAATCTGATTCACTCTCCCAGTCTGTCCATTAAACGGCTCTGGAATTCTGTGCGGTGGACCACGAACCATCGAGGTCTGCATGGTCTCCATCATCCGCGTTATCCGAGTCATCTGGGCCATCATGCCTGCACAAATATGAATGGGTCAACCCGAGCACCTTCCGAGTGAGATGCCTCTCGAGTACGACTCCTGACGGCGACCGATTATCTGGCGATGAATGAGTAGCCTCGCTATTTGATGAATTAATGATATCCTCGCGTTCGTGTGGGCATGCACACGAGATCCCGGGTTCCGGCCAGCACCGCGGCCTCTTCCCTGCGTCCTCCGACGGCTCTATCCATACCGAAGTAGGAAAGTCACATGATGATTATAGATTCCGCATGAATATCGCATTATGATTACGTTACAGAGTGACAATAATGAGCATACACGCTCTCGCACAATGAATGCATTAATGATTTAATGAAATGATCGTCGACATTACGTCGAGTATGATAAGATCGTATGAAACATCAAATGAGGTAACATGATTGCTGATGAAATTCTGAAATGATTTTCTTGAACAAGTTAACAAGGTTGAAAATTCGATCCTCAAGATCAACAATCGAACCGTGAGATGGGCTGAATGATTAATGAATTAATCAATAATGAGATCAACCGAGTGATGAATGAATTAATCGAACGATGAGATCGGTGAGTGATGAATGAATTATGTGAGTGATGATATTGGTGAGTGATGAATGAATTAAGCGATGATGAATGAATTATCGAGTGATGATATTGGTAGTGAGGAATGATTTAAGCGAGTGATGGATGAATTATCTAAGTGATGATATTGTGAGTGATGAATGAATTAACCGAGTGATGAAGGAATTGGTGAGTGATGAATGAATTAAGCGAGAAATGGTATTATTTGGGTGATGAATAAATTAACCGAGTGATGAATGAATTATCCGAGTAATGATATTGACTGAGTGATGAACGAATTAACTGAGTGATGAGATCAAAATGATGATTGAGGATTATTTACTGATGAATGAGTTGATCCTTAATGCTTACACAAGTCATGCGTGCTCCAAAACAATTAGTCATGAATCAATCATAACACTAATATCACATATATATTTCAACAAACATGAAAAATTAATAACATGATGAATGTATGAACATAAAGAGAATCGAGTCCTTACACAGGTCATACGAAGCTTTGAGGTCTCACAATACTAGTCCCAACTGACGACGACTCGATGAATGAATGACTCGCGCAGTCGTATGAATATTATGACTCACAAAACCCGACTGTCCCGATTGTCATAACCTGACAGTCCCACTACTACCGCATCGGTAGAGCCACATAACTCACATCTCAGGGTATCTCACAACCCAGAGCGCTCTGATACCATCTTCTGTAACACCCCCAAATCCTATTGGGTTATTACAGTACCGTGGACCCCACGCCAGGAGATCCACCAGGCGAACATGACTAAAATACATTAAATTAAACAACAAGGGAAAATCATAGTCCCTACCATGATATCCAACACAATATTCCGATAAGGAATTTCAACGATAACGATGGGCCTACATGGCCAAGAGTAAATATACAACATCCACGAACATCTGCTCGGGTAATACAAAATGACAATGACTAACAACTGAAGAACACTCCAACCGACTGACCAACATGAACAACTCGGACTAGTATCGCTCGTATGCCTCGTCGCCATCGTCATGCCCCTGTGCCTCAACTCTCTCCTCGCAAGCACCTAAAACATTAAAACATGTTCCTTACTGAGTCAGTCATCCAGATAATGAACATCAAATACATGTATAACATGATATGCATCCAAAGGCAGAATGAAACGGTATAATGATGATAATAATATGAGATGCTCACAAACCAAGGTAAGAACCGAGCATTCGTGAAATACTATGCCCACGACATACTATTAATACCTGTTCGACAGGTTAGAACATAAATGCCCAACGGCGAATCATAATCACAGAATACCACAATGAATTAAACGACAGGAACCAAACCAGAACTGAATTTAATATGAATCATAATGCCCAAAGGCTCCAATGAAAATACCAAGACATTTCAAAAGGCCTGAAAGTCATTCAGCGGAAATTAACAAATATCACAAACACCTGAAGTCAAAACAGCCCGAAGCTGTAACAATGAGGGCCGAAGCCACGGCACGAAGCCGTATCACAATGAGGGCCGAAGCCACGGCATCCAGCCGTATCACAATTAGGGCCGAAGCCACGGCACGAAGCCGTATCACAATGAGGGCCGAAGCCACGGCATCGGTAGTATCACAATGAGGGCCGAAGCCACGGCATCCAGCCGTATCACAATTAATGATAGTGTGCTGCCTTGAGTCGGCCAACACGATGATAGTAACACACGGATAGACACCGTCCTTGACAGTCCCAAATTAACACCTCGATTGCCTTAGAACGGCCAACCGACAACAATGATGCAGCGGATGATTGAACACTTCGATTTGCCTGAGAACGGCCAATCGATAACAATGACACGATGAATGAGTGAATACCTCGATTGCCTTAGAAAGGTCAATCGATAACAATGATGCAGTGAATGATTGAACATTTAGATTTGCCTGAGAACGGCCAATCGATGACAATGATACGAAGGATGCCTCGGCACCTTTAATCGGTTACCGACGACGAAGGTGAGAAATGAATAAGCCAATGCCTTTAATCGGCCTGTACAGTTTTAATGACGATCCAAACAGGAATAACAATGATCTCAACGATATCTTAAATTGACATCTATATTAACAACAATCGATACATCGATACCGCAAACCGGCTATCGACAATGACATTAATAATGAGTATTACAATGCCTTGAATCGGCCATTAACGAACAACAATAAACATTTGGCAAAATTGCCGAAAGGTATCGTATCGAACGATCTCTTGATATCAATGAATTCATGAAGAGACTAAGTCTCGGAATGATACAACACATTCATACACATACATGATGACATTAGCTCATTGACTAGTACAAGTATAAAACTTGCCTCTAACCGAAGGCGAGAAGGTACTTCCACGATCAACGTCCTTAATGAAATTATCGGCCGCTCGAACAACCTTGAACAACACAAATACCAACAATTCTCTTAATACACGAATCAAGCATGATCACAACCAACTCAAAAGTCGATACAACAATACCCGAAACTCATTGGGGCATTAAAACAAACGCGTTGTAAACAATCTCCAATTGTTTACAACCAAAACTCAATTACATCCGAAACCAACTTCCAATGAATGATTCAAACCCACAAAACCTCATGAATACTATCAATAATCCAAAATGAATATCCGAAAACGTGATTATAACGACAATTAATCGAAAACCCCCAATTCCGACTCGATTTTCAAGGTGTTCTTGAATAATTCCTCAATAATCCAATGAATCCTTATACAAACTCATAATCATATACATATCCCTTCATATATCATGATTCTAACGTCCAAAACATCGTATCTCAACACAAAAATCGAAATCCAAGGTGTTGAAAAATATTACCTTTGAAGATCCAAGTACTTTAATCCGAAGAACACGCGTTAGATTGATTATCCGGGCTTCACGATCGAAAGGAGATGAAGAAAATCAAACACCGAAATGATTTGTGAAGGAAAAACCCTCCCTCAAGTTTTCTCTCTCAGTTGAAGGTGAAGAAAAAGGGAGAGAAATGGGCTGAAATGCTGAAAAAACGAATTTAAAGGAGTTGACTGCCCTGCCGGACACGGCCCGTGCCGATCGGCACGGTCGTGTCGCATAGCTGGCCGACAGGGACTCGACCGTGTCCTGCTTGACACGGTCGCGGCGCGGAGGGCCTTCCGACAGTGACCCGTCCGACAGCGACTCGGCATGACTCGACCGTGTCGTGGAACACGGTCGGGCGTGTCGGCAGTCGATTCTGGCTTATCCGGAAGAGTTCGACTCGGCCGTGCCAGACGACACTGTCGGGTCCTGAGGCAGAGACTTCGTCATTTCCGGACGAGTACGGCACGGGCCGTGTCGGACGACACGGCCGAGTTCGTTCGGCAGTGATCGGCCAATAACTGAAAAATGAGCGGTTGAGCTAAAACGACCATAACTCTCTAGTCCGGACTCCGATTGACTCACCGTTTGAACCATTGGAAAGCTAACTCGATGCTCTATAATATTGCAAAGATTTAGAATTTTTGGAGTTACCAAAAATTAATGGTGATCTAACAAAGTCGAACTCATATGAGGAAAGTTGAAACAATGAACAATAACGATACACAACTCGAAGTTTTTCCGAACGGTGAACACGGTGAATGAACATGATTGATGAATGATTATAATCAGGTGAAAATACACTGAGTGATAATTACAGACTGATAATTACTGAATGAAAATGAATGAATTACAACCGGGTATTACATGTAACACCCCCAAATCCTTCTGGGAATATCACATGCCGTGGACCCAACACTCAAGGATCCACCAGGCTTAGCACAACCAAACGACAAACTGTTTGGCCGGCCGGGGTCAAACAGGGTAATGACACGGACCGATAAGGTCACACAACTAAAATTACCATAATACATTCTTACAACTCATGCCCACGCAGGGGTCCAAATATAACACGATACATCACAGCAGAAGACTGAGAATAATACAATGACGCAACAACAACAACTGAACTCCATAACTATTGGCGGACCATCATCTTCCATGCCGACCCTGTGAATGCTCCCATGCACCAAGCATACCTGAAATGCATGAAACGCATTTCCCCTATCTAAGGGGTTAGCATTTGAATGGCTAGTGCAAGTATTATACTATACGAAATGTAACAAGCAATTAACAACCACGAATTATATAAGGACAACCATTCACCAAGTACTTCCCGAGTGGTTTTAGTAATCTAGAAAACAACACAACTGGAGTCTTTGAAAAACAACTGTCATCTCGGGAGTTTTAAACGACAGAAGTCATTAGGAACTCATGTCCTAAGTTTGTCAAAATCTTTATCAAACATTAGGGTCGCAGCCATAAATCCCATTTCCACACTCAATAGTTTTACAAAATGAAAACCTTTACGCAATTGCTTAGGTCTCGGCCCAGTCATTCCATTTTCATAAAAACATTCTTTTCAAAATCATTGTTTAAAAAAGTTGCTCTCGACTCCGTGATCCGCTGTCACGAGTCACCGTAGGTTCAACAACCCACATGGTCTTAACCAAATACAATAATCACAAATATCAATCTAGACTCCATGATCCACTGTCATGAGTCACTGTAGGTTCAACAACCCACATGGTCTTAACCAAATACAATAAAATCTTGACTCCGTGATCTACTGTCACGAGTCACCATAGATTCAACAACCCACACGGTCTTAACCAAACACATCAGTCACACTTACAAGTCCCGACTCCGCGATCTACTGTCACGAGTCACCGTAGGCCCTGTCGAACCCACACGGTTGGACATACTGTGCCCTGACCCCATGGTCTTCTGTCATTTATCATCCTGGGCCTCGTCATACCCACACGATTGGACCACAGCACCACATACTAAGTTTCGATCCCACAGTCCTCTGCCATGAATCCTCGTAGGTCCCGTCGAACCCACACGAGTGAACTTAGCATTACAACACAGAACATTCACGTTCACATTACCTCAACGATGGACACGGTCAATCAATCACATCGATTACCACAATCTATAGACAAAGCACAATCTCAACAATCCGACGGTTATCATCAACAATACTCAACCAACAATACACAACGAGTCAATACATCGTGATCGACACGCATCAGGGTACACATCCAAGCCATCATGATTATCACAATTAACATAATTTCACCACATTTAACATTCAAGAACAACACCAATAACATCAAACATTTATGACAAGTAATACATAACCAATTCACATGAACCATGTTTACGAAGGTAAACCAGTCATCACAAACTTAACACGTTATTTCTAGTCACAAGATACAAGTCGTATAGGTAAGATACTTGCCTCGGAATCGGCACGAAAATACTCTGACGAACACGGCTCGACCGAAAAGCCTTGAAACCTACGACCTCCATTAGAAAACAACGACAACAAAACTACTACGCATAGCATGACCAAATATGACGGAAAACACGTCCAAGGGAAACTCATTGAAACATTTAGTCGAACATTAAATGTTCAATAATTCCCAAGAACACTCAAATCGCCAATCGAATTAAACTAACTCGAAATATGGATATACAATCCATAGAACACGATTAATAACATCATATAACACCAATCGATTCATCAAGATCGGACTAGAATTGGAATCAAGAACAAATCTCCAAAAAGCCGACTTTAGGGAAATCAAGAAAAATACCTCGATCCGATGATGAACAGCGGATTAAATGATGTTACAATCACTTAGAACTCTCCAAAACACCTTTAGATGGAGTAAAATCGGCCAGGAACTCGTACCCTAATCGCCCTCGTCTCAAACCCACAGATAAAGAAGGAAATGAAGGTGAAATGAGAAAACACGACTGTTGTCCAGTTTATATACTGGACAGTTTAGCGTGCGCTAATCATCAGGATTAGCGTGCGCTATCGAAGCAACAATCCACCCAAAAACCACAATTAGCATTTGCTAATCACGAATATTAGCGTGCGCTGACGAGTCCCAATCCAAGTCCAGTAGTTACTGGACAGATTCTGCATCTACAGTTAGCGTGTGCTAAACCCTCCGTAGCGTGCGCTACTGATGCACTTTAGCGCGTGCTAGCCTAATACATAACGGGCACTATCGACTTCCTCGCTTAATGCAGTAGCTTCTACATTGATTCTGCTCCTCCAGTTAGCATGCGCTAACTGATCCTTAGCGTGCGCTAGCAATGCCCTAGTAGTGCGCGCTATCATGCATGTAGCGTGCGCTATTCCTACTGCACAGGCAGTAGGATCGCACCAAAAACTCATCACAACAACGATACCTGCTAACGGAACGACAAACACGCAATAATATGAATCGCAACCAACATGCGTCAATGCACGACACACGATCATATAAGCACAAACAACATATAACTCACTAAAGAGTAGGAAAAAGAATTCAATGCAACGTGAACGAAATTCTCGGGTATCACAGATGCATCCCGCGCTGTCCGATACGAGAATTAAGTCCCTCCTAAGGAACGGGCGAAAGCGGAGAGCCAATAGGAGGAGTCAATCGCAACTGTATAACAAGTTACAGACACCCCATCGAGGTAGGAGGAATCAGTCCCTTCTGTCTCCCAAACAGCAACACTGGCTGAACCGACAGAGGTTCCAGCTACCAAGTAGGTATCAACTCCTATATGTATAGGTTCACCTAATGAACCAGATGAGGACTCCGTATCTGATGATGATCCTAAAAATCCAAAGCATATCATCGTTATCGAACAGTTAAGAGAGCCCTCTGACTCAAAAATTGCTCATCCTCATTATCCTCGCAACGAAGCAAGAATAGTGCAACTACAGCAAATCGGTCGCAAAACCATCTTCTTACAAGATGATGTCCAATAATTGTATGATGTCGAGAAAGAACTTGACTGGTTGTGAGAGACTGCCCAGGACAAACTCTCTGGACTCAAAAGAGTTTTGCAGGATATTGAAGAAGCATTCAAACTCATGCCAAACGCCTTATGGCAGGAACCAACTCAAACAGTACCAGGAGAGGATTCTTAAGCAGGAGTAGGAAAAGATAAGGGTTGCAAAAACTGTCACCTCCCTCGAGTATACCGGGTCCAAACTAACTTCCCATGATCGGAAAATTGACAACCTAATTGCAGTGGTCGCCAGTCTGGTGGACACGTGAAACACATTAATGATAAGTAGGCTGATCCATGGATATTCTTCATGTATTCATGGTAAAGTCACAGATCTTGATAATACAAAAAGGGGAAAGGTCCGAATTTAATATGGAAGAATACAGTGCAAAAGGTCGCGAGATTCAACTTCCAATAGCTTGTAACACACCCAAAACCATCCGGGATATTACAGTGTCGTGGGCCCCGCGCCGGAACCCACCAGGCTAAAAACCGTTTACAAAACCATTTCAAAAACGTTTAAAAACGCCAAAAGACCGATGACGGTAATATTTTGCAAATACTCAAATACTTTCCAAAAACATAGTTCTCAAATACCGTCATAAAATACCATTTGAAAATACAAGGCGAAGTGCCAAAACTCGATAGTTCAAAATGTACGTTAAGACACCACTTAAACGTAGCGATAAAATAGTTAGGAAAAAGGGTTTGACGAAATAACCCAAGTTCGCAAAATGCCAAAAGGCCATTTTAAAATACACACACGCAGCGGATAAAGATACTGAAAGCCATTTTGAAATATACACATGTAGCGGATAAAGATACCAAAAAGCCATTTTGAAATATACACACGCAGCGGATAAATGCAATTCAAAATACACATTTGCAGCGGAAATGAATAACCAGAAAAGAAATACTCGATACCCCAAAACATGCCACCGCCAGTATCACATCGGGAAGCTCATCCCTTCACGACCGTACTAGCTCGGTCTCCGAGTACCTAAAAATAAAGCCCACGATGGGGTCAGCCACAATACCCAATAATGATACCGATCACATCATCATAAATAATTACATACCAATGTAATGATATAGTAAGAATACTACCAAAGTAATCTTACCGTTATAACCTTACCAATTCATAGCAATCCATACTAAATCAATCCTTGACATATTCCACATTTCGTATTCTCAAATGACGAAATGAATTCAACAACAATCATCTCTACTGTATTCCAAAAATACCGATAATCCTCAAAACATCATCATAACTCCTAATCATGAAATAATTCACCCGTGCCAAATCCTGTCCATCGGATTACACAATCAAATCTCAACTTGGGTAAACCAATAACATACAACATATCTGTAGATCAACTACCACATGATAATGATAACAATTCCTGAAATATCGACGTATAGTCTGAATGCTTATACGATCAATAACCAGATCAATCGATAAATCACTGAGAATATCATCGACATGATAACTCCAATACGACCAATAAACGATCACAATAACTGCGAATACCATCAACATGATAACTCCAAATGATCAACAAAAGACCAACAATAACTGAGAATACCATCAACAAGGTAAACTCCAAATGATCAACAAAAGACCAACAGTAACTGAAAATACCATCAACAAGGTAAACTCCAAATGATCAACAATAATGGGTCTCAAAGAAATAACTTTGACTGTCGAACATACCCCTCGAGCGCATGAACAACCAGTCACAAACCGTCGAACATACCCAACCATAAATGGAGGATGAACGACCAAACAATATGGCTCAAAGATGGAAGTCATAGTACGCTCAATCCGGAAATTTGTCCGTGCACAAGCCACCCCGGGTATCGATCAAATACACGTGTGGTCTTGTACCTAATTAGCCTCACGAACTACGTCTCGTGTGCACGGTTCAATGTGAAAATATCAACACATAACCATCATGTGCCCAGCTAAAAATCCTACACAATAACCAATCGGCACGCAGATATAACTCCAGATATGTCACGATGCAACATGACAACGAAACTCAAAGAAATACATATCCAATAAGGATCAAAAGACTCACCGAAGTGAACAACAACAGACTGACAATGAAAAGTCGACACGACTAATCAATATCCAAAACATCAATCCTGGGATCATCATCCCTAAATGAATGACCAACATGATCTACGATTACAACAGTCCGGGGATCAACATCCCTCAAAGAATAATCGATACGAAACTCATTACACGAAACCTCAACATATACAACAACTCAACATACTAATTATCCACATGACTAAACAAATACTTAGATTACCTCAAATCCGAGGACCATATCCATCAACATCCCCCAATGAGACGATCAACACAACCATTAATACCAACAATAGTCCTGGGATCAACATCCCTCAACGAACAACCAGTACGAATATATGAAGCCTCAACATACCACATATACAACAACTCAACATAATAATTATCTCATAACTGAACAATACATAAATTACCTCAAAGCCGAAGACAACATCCTTCCACGAACCAACATCCCTGAATGAATACACAGTTATACGAATAATCTCAAATAAGGTACCATCCATTCAATACCAATAAACCTTTATCCCGATACTTATGACATCACGATAACTATCCTCGATATCCGATATCCTATATCCTTGACCAAAGATAACTCACATCTTCCCTGAACACAATTACATCATATACCTTATGATTTAATACAACCAGAGTACGATATAAAAACTATTCTCCAGACAACTTACATTTATAACAACATTGCTATATGAATTTTAAATGAAATGTAAACGAAACCATTCATCAAATATTATAAACTGAACAAGTATAAACTTGCCTCGATACCGATACCACGAAGCCATTACCAAAATCCATTGCCTTCGTCTACGAGCTCCTCAGCCCAGACCAAAAGCAATCTATGAACTCTTCAGCCTCAACCGCAACACAACGGTCATAAACCACGATCAAAACATATCAACCTATTGCAATAACCGATTAACACACATTCGATAAAAATCAATAACCGACATACCCAATCAACAAACTCAACGGTTTAATGAAACCTCGATCATATACATAAAACCAAATAATCCAAGTCAATAAATACGAACTCATATCCACAATACAATCCGTAACTCGATGATCACAAATAACAATCAATAACTGATCAACAAACACAACGGTTCTACAATATCCCGATTAAATACAAATCCAAACAATCCGAACCAATCAAACACGAATTCAAAACCACAATACGATTCCACAATCCGAAGATCATATCAATAATCAATTTAAACCAACAAGGGTTTAACATTACCGATTTCAAATTCAATCTTAAATACAATTACAAGTTTCTCCTTGTAAATTCATAATAAAAATCAACTACCGATTATCATCATAAATCCGGACAATCCGATTAATTCAACATTATAGATAACCATATTCCAAAGGTTTCAAATAATTCCATTATCCGAATTGAACACTTATTCAATAAGTATGAATTTCCAAATTCAAACATGAATAATAACTCTCATCAAAATTCGAAATCATATTCGTATTCCTATACGAATATTGTACCAAGATACATAACTTAGTTCTAAATGTGAATATTCCATATTCATATCCAAAACACCAACACTTTAAAACGTATTCATCAAATCAATGATCAATTCATCTCGACATTAAGGATTTTATAACATATTCGATTCCAACTTCAACTCCAAATACGAAGACAAAATTCCTTCTTGTTCATACTTGTAAATTCATAGAAAACAATTTACCGATTATTATCGTGAATAATCACATTCCAAAATTATCCGAAATCCTTCCAAAATCATAACATGTAACTCAAGGGTTCTTCAAGAACACGAATTATCCAAATTCACGTTCATAATCCATAAAACAACATAACCCGATGTTTTCTAACATCTAAATAACCCTTAATCATAATTCAAGGTGTATATAATCATGTTCTTCAACATATACTTCTCATAACATCATGAATCGCAACAAACCACCAAGAACATCGAGAATACCACGATTCCATAATCATAACAACATAATCGAATCATTTGATCACCAATTCATTATCTTCCTTTAACAAAATTCCCATAATTACCAAGAATCATCACAACAATATCATTTCAACCATCATTCATATGAAAACGTGTAGAATTTTCCAAGTTCTACTCATTAAGACATTTGATCGAACACTTTGAAGGCATAGTCCAATTCAATCGTTTATTCGAAGAAATACTCGAATTCGTTCCACAAAACTTCAAGAGTGTTGAATGATTACGAGTTTACAATCAAGTTCAATCAACAATCTGAATCAAAATGAAGCAAATCGGCCAAAACACCAAGAAACCTCAAGAACATCCAAAAACCAAAAGTTTAGTTGTTCTTACCTTCGATCCGGGTAGAAGATGATGTTAATCCATGATTGCAACTTCCAAAACATGTTGTTATAAGTTGCTCTTACTGAAATCCATCGATCTATGGTGAAAAATCTCGGAAGGAACGAAGAAAAACGAAAAATGCCGGATGTGACTCGGTCCAGGCCTTATATAGGCTGAGACCTGCCGGCACGTTACGTACGTAACCGGCGGGTCCTTACGTACATAGCCGGCCGTGTGTCACGGGAAAACTTCAGCCCGTCGAGTTATACCGTGTGCCCCTTAGCAACTCAGTCCTTCGGCCACTAAGGCAGGCTTTCCCAACCCTTGCCGGTTAAGTGCGGAAGATTGAGGTATTTTAGAGAGAGAAAGTTAGAGAGAGAAACTGCTCTTTAGAAAGGAACTTTTATTGCTCAAACTTTGGATGATGTACAAATGAGGGGCTTGGAGCTCCTTATATAGGTCTCCAACTACATCTTCTAGAATGTACAATAATCAACAAGTATCTAGAACATACAAGAGATTACAAGTCAATCTACATTCTTCTAATCCTTTCTATGATCATTCCGGAGGGCTTCCGGAATGTTACAACATCTATCAAGTAAACACAAGAAATCTGGAGAAGAATCTCGACCCTTCTAGAAGCTTCCATAGCCAAAGCGTGACAACTCTCCCCCACCTGATTCTTGACGTCCCCGTCAAGGTTTTGCCTTGTATGCTTCAATTTTGGTTTTGAATTGCCACAAGTCTTGCTCCTTTTCCCACGAAGCTTCGCTGTCTGGCAAACCTCTCCAGCGCACCAAGTACTCCGTCCAGTGGGGTGTTCCCCGTTTTCCAACTTGTCGATCCGCCAAGATTTCTTCAATTTCCTTCTCAAAGGACACCGTGTGGGCAGGCGGGGCTCGATCTGACTTATTTCGAGTTGGGTCTTCCTCATCCTTGTAATATGGTTTCAAAAGACTCACATGGAAGACCGGATGAATTTTGAAGTCATTAGGAAGATTGAGCCGATAGGACCGCGTTCCGACCTTCTTCACTATCTCAAAGGGTCCTTCATATCGCCGTGTCAAGCCTTTGTGTACTTGACGGATCGCCTTAACGTTTCTTCCGATCATTCGGACCAACACTTGGTCCCCTACTTGAAATTCCCTCGGACGGCGCTTGTCGTCCGCCCACTTCTTCATTCGTTTGGCAGCCTTAGTCAGATACGCCCTTGCTATGTCATGTTCCTCGTTCCAGCCTTTAGCAAGTTTGTACGCTGCCGGACTCTCACCTTCGTATTTCCGAACTAGTTCCTGGGGTGTCGTCAGTTGTTGCCCCATCACTAGCTCAAATGGACTTCGTTGGGTGGACTCGTTCCGCTGCAAGTTATAAGAGAATTGCGCAACATCAAGTAAACGAGCCCAGTCGGACTGGTTGGCCCTTACAAAGTGTCGGATATAAATCTCCAGCAAATGATTCACTCGTTCAGTTTGGCCATCCGTTTGGGGGTGAAAGCTTGTCGAGAAGTGGAGGTTTGACCCCATCAACTTGAACAACTCCCTCCAAAACTTTCCTGTAAATTGCGGGTCTCGGTCACTTATGATACTCCGAGGAACTCCCCAATACTTTACCACATGTTTCAAGAATAGTCGGGCAGCTTCCTCGGCCTTACAATCCTTTGTTGCTGGTATGAATGTCCCATACTTGGAGAACCGGTCAATTACCACCATGATAGACCCGCATCCTTCCGACCTTGGTAATGCCGATATGAAGTCCATCGTAAGACTGTCCCACGGACGTTCGGCAATAGGCAATGGCTCTAGCAGTCCCGCTGGTTTACTTTGTTCGACCTTGTCTTGTTGGCAGACCAAGCAGGTCTTTACGTAGGCGTTCACGTCATCTTGTAAGTTAGGCCAGTAAAATGACTGCTCAACAAGCGCTTTAGTACGAAGAGTACCTGGGTGTCCCGCCCATTTCGAATCATGGCACTCCTTCAGAATTTCCCTTCTAAGGTTGTCCCATCGGGGTACATACAGCCTATCTCCAACAGTAAAAAGTAAGCCATTCTCTTGCCAGAACTTCCTTGTCTTGCCCTCCTTTGCCAGTTCCACCAGATTCTTGGCGAGGGGGTCTTGAGCAATACCGTCTCTTATCCGATCGGCAATGTCACACTGCACTTGGGTGATAGATGCCAGTGAGGCCTTCCGACTTAGAGCATCCGCAACAACGTTTGTTTTTCCTGGCTTATACTCCATAGTATAATCAAATTCAGCCAAGAAGTCTTGCCACCGTGCTTGCTTCGGGGTGATCTTCTTTTGATTTTGGAAATAGCTAGTCGCCACATTGTCCGTCTTGATCACGAAGTGACTCCCGAGCAAGTAATGTCTCCACGTACGAAGACAATAGATTATCGCCGTCATTTCTTTGTCATGGATCGGGTACCGCCGTTCTGTCTCGTTTAACTTCCGGGACTCGTATGCAACTGGATGCCCATCCTGCATTAAGACTCCTCCAATGGCATAGTCGGAGGCATCCGAATGTAACTCAAAAGGCTTTGTGTAGTCCGGAAGTTTCAGAACTGGGTCATTCATGACTGCCACCTTCATATCCTCGAAGGATGCTTGGCACTCGTCCGTCCATTCCCACGCAACCTTCTTCTTGAGTAAGTTAGTTAATGGCGTTGCCCTTGCCGAATATCCATCAATGAAACGCCGATAGTAGTTCACCAATCCTAAGAACGACCGAAGCTCGGAGACGTTCTGAGGAGGCTTCCACTCGGCAATAGCCTGTACTTTCTTTGTGTCCATTAAAATCATTCCTTCTTTCACCTTGTGCCCCAAGAACATTACCTCCGTTTGGGCGAACGCACATTTCTCCAGTTTTACGTATAATTCGTTCTCCCTCAGGACTCGGAACACTTTCCGTAAATGTTGAGCATGTTCATTCAAGGACTCGCTGTATATTACTATGTCATCCAGATACACAACAACAAACTTGTCCAAGAATGGGTGAAATATCTTATTCATGAGAGTGCAGAAAGTCGCAGATGCATTTGTCAAGCCAAAGGGCATAACCAAAAACTCAAAGGAACCATACCTCGTCACGCAGGTGGTCTTTGGCTCATATCCTTCTGCAATACGGACTTGCCAATACCCCGACCGCAAGTCTAGTTTTGAGAACCACTTTGCCTTCCCCAACCGGTCGAATAGGTCAGCCACCAAAGGTATTGGGTATTTGTTCTTTATAGTAACCTTGTTAAGCGCCCGGTAGTCAATGCACATCCGCAAGCTACCGTCTTGTTTCTTCTGGAATAACACCGGAGCGCCATAAGGATCTTTGGAAGGACGAATATAGCCAGCATCAAGTAAATCTTTTAACTACCTTCGAAGTTCTTCCAACTCTGGCGGAGCCATCCGGTACGGCCCCATTGCAGGAGGCTTCGCCCCCTGTTCCAGCCAATCTCGTGATCTACCTCCCGTCTCGGTGGTAACTTTTTGGGCAACTCGGGAGGCATCACGTCCTTAAATTCGGCCAGCACTTCGCCGATTTCTGTCGGGACTTCCTTGTCAACAATTGGGTCGTCCGTCTTTAGGGCAGCAAGGTATGTCTCTTGCCCCTTCTTATACCCTTTCGAGACCTGCATAGCCGACAACATATGAGATTCGATCTTTCCATGGAGTAATGGAATATCGAAGGTTACCTTGTTTGGCGTTATGCTCATAATTTGGGCATCTTGGATGGTTACCGTCTTCATCCTTTACAGGAATTCCATGCCTAGAACCATCCGATAATCATCCATTCGGACCACTGTCAAGTCAAGCTTGCCCTGCCAATCCGCCAGTTGGACCGGGACTTGCTTCGCCACGCCAATTATGGGTCTTGATGGTGTGTTCACTGTTTTCATCCATCCCATTTCTTTAGTAACTCTTACACCTAGTCGGGCCGCCTCATCCTCGGCTAAGAAGTTGTGAGTGGCTCCCGTGTCTACTAAGGCCTTTGTGACTCCCTTATTTATCTTTGCCTCAACATACATGAGACCATTCCTGACCTTTTCCGCCTTGGGTACCATTACGGTTTCTTCCTTCGCCTTCACTGCAATGAGGAGTTGCATCGACCCCATCTACATTTCTTCGGCCCGTTCCTCCTGTTGGCTTATTATGGCATTAAATGCTTTCTTCTTCGGGCACTCCTGGACGAAGTGTGGACCCCCGCATAAGAAGCACTCTTTCTTCTTGACTTCATGGGTCTTTTCTTTCCCTTTGAAGGTTGGCTTGTATCCCGTCTTGTGAGGCCTGTCTCCCCCACCTTTTTCCTTGCCTCCCTTCTTGTCCTTTCGCTGCGCGAAGTCCTTTCGGAACTCTACAATTTCTTCGGCCGCAGCAATTGCTTCCGACAGATCTTGGACCTTCTGCCTTCTCAGCTCAAGGGCTGCCCAGGACTGCATCCCGTCCAAGAAATAGAATAATCGATCTTTGTCCGACATTTTTGGAAGTTCCAACATGAGTGAGGAGAACTCATTGACATAATCCTTCACACTCCCCGATTGTTTCAGGCCACGCAGCTTCTTCATGGCCAGGCTCTCGGCATTCTCCAGATAGAACTGCTTCTTCAAGTCCGCCTTGAATTCTTGCCAAGTATCTATCCGACATGTCCCTCGTGCAATGTCTTGATGGCGCCGTCTCCACCATAAGGCAGCGTCATCACTTAGGTACAAGATCGCCGACTTGATCTTGTCCTCGTCATCCTTTATACATACTGCATCCATATAGGTTTCGAGAGACCAAAAGAAATTATCAAGTTCTTTGGCATTACGCTTACCCGAGTACTTTGGAGGTTCTGGTGCCCGAATGCGCGGCGTTTCCCTTGCCATGGTGCCACCTGCCATGGCTGCCTTGCACAATGCACAATCCTCCTCGGTCTTTTCCAACCGTGCGGTCAGCTCTTCCCGCAATTTGGCTACCTCGCCAAGAAGTGTAGACTTCAACTCGTTGAGGGCAAGCAACACCTTGTCCTCAATATCGCTGGCATTTTATTCAAGGACATCCATCCGTTCGATGGTTTCACCAACAACCACCTCGATCTTGGTCATCCTTGCTTCCATCGATGTTGCAAGATCCCTGGACTTGTTCCTACCACCTTTCTTGGTCTTGCGACCATCATCGCCAGCATTGTTCCCTTCGACCATGCTGCTGTTTCCGCTCATTCTCTCACTTTACCAACAAACCGGGCTCCGATACCATGTGTCACGGGCAAACTTCAGTCCGTCGACTTATGCCGTGCGCCCCTTAGCAACTCAGTCCTTCGGCCACTAAGGCAGGCTTTCCCAACCCTTGCCGGTTAAGTGCGGAAGATTGAGGTATTTTAGAGAGAGAAACTGCTCTTTAGAAAGGAACTTTTATTGCTCAAACTTTGGATGATGTACAAATGAGGGGCTTGGAGCTCCTTATATAGGTCTCCATCTACATCTTCTAGAATGTACAATAATCTACAAGTATCTAGAACATACATGTAACACCCCCAAAATATCTCGAGGTATTACAGTGCTGTGAACCCCACGTGGGACCCACAAGGCTAGTTGGAATAATAGGCATTTTAAGAAAATTTCGATAAAACATTAAATTCAAGGTTTACATAACGTGAGTCGAAAGATTTAAGGAAAAATGTAGTTTGTAGTCCAATTATTACACAACAAAAGTTTTTCCAAAGAAAACAATTTATTTCAATCTGAGCAGCGGCTAGAGATAATTCCAACACCGTTCAAGTCTGACCGGACCTCTCGGGAATGTCCTGCACATGATGGACAATTTTACCTGGTACGACGAATCATACCAGGTAACCAAGGTCAGAGAATGCATACCAAATAACAGTTACTAACATTGATATACGTCATCTTTACAATCACAGTATCTAGTAATCACATGGAATATTTCATCACTCGACCGACGTTGTCTCTCTCTTTTATCACATAAGCCCCAAGGTCGCAACCAAGGGTCACGGAAGTATCCACACGGGAATACCCCAGAACATAGGCGCCTAATTCGGGTCTTACCCCCTAACACATTTCCACACGGGTACCATATACGTTTTATCCCCAACACATCGGCCCATTTATAACATTTTTAGAGAAAGACAAACGTCGGCTTTTATCAAAATGGCACATACGCACATACGGTATAACATTGATATTAGAAAATTCTCGAGCAAGGTTTCACTTGCCTGTGATCCGATAGTAGGTGCTTTGTGATAAGGAGTCCCCACGCCCGCTCGAGCTTAACCTAGCCACAAAATATTCGATTAACACCTCGTATGGATTATGATGAATAAAACTAGTCCCCCTTTCCTAATCGGATTCCTAGTGTAGTTTTGGTTGTCGATATAAGTATCGTTTCTAAGTTTTAATGCAATGCGTACCATTATCCCGTTCAATCCTATAATTATCATTAGGTATATCGATTTACTCAAGAAGATAATCCTATCATTCTCCGATTGACAACGAATTATTATGGCGTAATTGATTCTCATGCCTTCTAATTCAATTCTGTATTCCGAATACTATAATCGACGGATTCTATTGCACAATAACTTTGGTGGTTTGATACCCAATATTAATTATACTATCGAATCGTTTTCCTTAGTTTGCTAAGTGTCAAAAATCACAAGGTAAGGGTGGCTACGAACAATGGAACATACGGTAACGGATTACTACGAATTTTCCCACAATTAATTCGTCAAATTTTACATTCTTAGCGATGATTTGAAGTGAAATTTCGTATGATAGATATGATTTGCATGAAACGAAACATATGAGAAACGATATTTCCGGTTACTACAATTCCATCCGACAAGATTGTTTACGAAGTTTAGCAAAATCTACCCAATACACGCAATCTAATAAGTATTAATACGAAAACATCAAAGATATAACTCCAGGGATTGGTGGCTTACCTTATTGGAAGAAGAATAATGAAGATAGTTGACGGATTAACAAGAACTACGGGGAAAACGAGAAGTGACTTGAACGACTTGGATAATCTTCACCGGAGCTCAAGAATCCACCTCCTCAATGCTAGTTCAAGTGTATAAGAGGCTTAAGAACCGGGTATAGGGCTAGGAATTTCTCCAAGGGTGATAGTTTGTGATGTTGGGTCGTGCAAATGAAGAAGGGAATTGCCATTTTATAAAACTTGTTTTTGGTAACGTACGTTAACGATAAGAGTGTTACGTACGTAAGGCGTATTACGTACGTAACAGTGTAATGACAACGTATGTAAAGAACTCACTGCCCGAAATGTGCCCAAGTGTTACGTACGTTAAATTTGGGACATAACGTACGTAACGAATAGTTGACTCATTTGTCCTCTAGCCCGCCGAAAGTAACTCTGTCCGTGTCAAAGGAAAGATTCTGGTCGGGAGACCGACCCACCCGTTACGTACGTAATATAGCTATCCTAACGTTCGTAACAATCGAAATATAGCGTACGTTATGCATGAGTGATAACGCGCGTTAGACAGAACTTTAACGTGCGTTAGACATAAACTCTTTAGCCTCAAAGCCACATTCTAACCATCTCAGGGTGACTATCTCTTCCACTCGTCAACAATTATCGGGGAACAAGACGTTGGCCACCGTCATATTCGCACCGACGATCGTCCCACGGCGTCAAGGCGTGTCACCCCCGTTTCATCCACATCGTACAATTATATAGCACTCAATGGAATACATAAATAGAAATGACGTCACATTACCAAACATTCACACAGTACAAAGTAATCAAGCATGGAATACTGGAGGTGTTACAATACAAGAGATTACAAGTCAATCTACATTCTTCTAATCCTTTCTATGGTCATTCCGGAGGGCTTCCGGAATGTTACAACATCTATCAAGTAAACACAAGAAATCTGAAGAAGAATCTCGACCCTTCTAGAAGCTTCCATAGCCATAGCGTGACACGTGGCCTACCCTACTGCCCAGTTCGTTCGGCACCCTTGCGTACGTAACCGGCAGCTGGCTTACGTACGTAACTGGCCCTTACCGCCGTAACCGGCCACTGCCTTACGTACGTAATCGGCCAGTCCTAGCCATCCCTGTGACCCACTGCCGACCGTGATCGGCCATCCATGCGAGTCACTGCTGACCATGCTCGGCCATCCCAACGAGTCACGGTCGGCCATGCTCGGCCATCCAGGTCATCTCGGCCACAACTCAGCCAGCCGCCCCGTAACGTACGTAACACTTATTCCGTTGCGTACGTAATACGTATGTTGACTTGCTACAGTATAATACTCGTATTATGTACGTAATACACCCTATATAATGTACGTAACTCCATCCGTTGACTCACCTGTCCACATCTGCGTCGAAAGCCGCCGACCACGGGCCCCACTGTCCGATTCTTCTTGTTACGTACGTTATGTACACTATATAAAGTACGTAAGCTAACACATTTGACGTACGCAAGATCCAAGGCTTAACGTACGTAATGGCTTTTATACTTAGCCAAAAATCCAACTGTTCCTGTCCGACATCTCGATATACCGGATACGAACATACGACATACTGAATACACATACTGAATCCAAAAATATTCTCATACGGTATACCTGATATCCAAATCAGTTCAACCTGATACAACATATCCTGAATATATCTGTCAATCAAAAACGATAATCACACCAGTATAACTGTCTCGGTTCTCAATTTATTTTATCCACATTGTATAGATACCAAACTATACAGTATATCTCAGATAAAATAATGCGAAAAATTTATACTGAAAATTCGGGTATTACATACCCCCCTTAAAATAAGTTTCGTCCTCGAAACTTGCGACCTGTCACCAACAACAGATAAATCCAAAACTTCCAACTCATCACAAAAACAATCAAATGTCGCCACAAGCGAAATAACCAAACCAATATACTTACAGGTGCGTGAAGCCGATGATCTCCCGTGATACTAGCACACGACTCCCACACGAAGTCTCAAGACAACCAACACACACCAATATCACAAATAGCAGTTTGAAAAGATCTCAAAAATTTTGGGAACTCCAAAAATCGATTCGACTCAAAAGTCAGGAAAAATCATTTTCAAAAGCCACACTACTACCGTACTGGTAGAGCCACATAACACACACGCCTGGGTTTCACAAAACCCAAGCTCCGATACCATCTTTTGTAACACCCCAAAACCATCCGGATATTACAATGTCGTGGGCCCCGCGCCGGAACCCACCAGGCTAAAAACCGTTTACAAAACCATTTCAAAAACGTTTAAAACGCCAAAAGACCGATGACGGTAATATTTTGCAAATACTCAAATATTTTCCAAAAACATAGTTCTCAAATACCGTCATAAAATACCATTTGAAAATACAAGGCGAAGTGCCAAAACTCGATAGTTCAAAATGTACGTTAAGACACCACTTAAACGTACCGATAAAATAGTTAGGAAAAAGGGTTTGACGAAATAACCCAAGTTCGCAAAATGCCAAAAGGCCATTTTAAAATACACACACGCAGTGGATAAAGATACCGAAAGCCATTTTGAAATATACACACGCAGCGGATAAAGATACCAAAAAGCCATTTTGAAATATACACACGCAGCGGATAAATGCAGTTCAAAATACACATTTGCAGCGGACATGAATAACCAGAAAAGAAATACTCGATACCCCAAAACATGCCACCGCCAGTATCACATCGGGAAGCTCATCCCTTCACGACCGCTACTAGCTCGATCTCCGAGTACCTAAAAATAAAGCCCACGACGGGGTCAGCCACAATACTCAATAATGATACCGATCACATCATCATAAATAATTACATACCAATGTAATGATATAGTAAGAATACTACCAACGTAATCCTACCGTTATAACCTTACCAATTCATAGCAATCCATACTAAATCAATCCTTGATATATTCCACATTTCGTATTCTCAGATGACGAAATGAATTCAACAACAATCATCTCTACTGTATTCCAAAAATACCGATAATTCTCAAAACATCATCATAACTCCTAATCATGAAATAATTCACCCGTGCCAAATCCTGTCCATCGGAATACACAATCAAATCTCAACTTGGGTAAACCAATAACATACAACATATCTGTAGATCAACTACCACATGATAATGATAACAATCCCTGAAATATCGACGTATAGTCCGAATGCTTATACGATCAATAACCAGATCAACCGATAAATCACTGAGAATATCATCGACATGATAACTCCAATACGACCAATAAAGGATCACGATAACTGAGAATACCATCAACATGATAACTCCAAATGATCAACAAAAGACCAACAATAACTGAGAATACCATCAACAAGGTAAACTCCAAATGATCAACAAAAGACCAACAATAACTGAGAATACCATCAACAAGGTAAACTCCAAATGATCAACAATAATGGGTCTCAAAGAAATAACTCTGACTGTCGAACATACCCCTCGGGCGTATGAACAACCAGTCACAAACCGTCGAACATACCGAACCATAAATGGATGATGAATGACCAAACAATATGGCTCAAAGATGGAAGTCATAGTACGCCCGATCCGGAAATGTGTCCGTGCACAAGACACCCCAGGTATCGATCAAATACACGTGTGGTCTTGTACCTAATTAGCCTCACGAACTACGTCTCGTGTGCACGGTTCAATGTGAAAATATCAACACATAACCATCATGTGCCCAGCTAAAAATCCTACACAATAACCAATCGGCACTCAGATATAACTCCAGATATGTCACGATGCAACATGACAACGAAACTCAAAGAAATACATATCCAATAAGGATCAAAAGACTCACCGAAGTGAACAACAACAGACTGACAATTAAAAGTCGACACGACTAATCAATATCCAAAACATCAATCCTGGGATCATCATCCCTAAATGAATGACCAACATGATCTATGATTACAACAGTCCGGGGATCAACATCCCTCAAAGAATAATCGATACGAAACTCATTACACGAAACCTCAACATATACAACAACTCAACATACTAATTATCCACATGACTAAACAAATACTTAGATTACCTCAAATCCGAGGACCATATCCATCAACATCCCCCAATGAGACGATCAATACAACCATTAATACCAACAATAGTCCTGGGATCAACATCCCTCAACGAACAACCAGTACGAATCTTAATATGTGAAGCCTCTGTTAGGATTGTATACTGCAAAGCATACTTTATGCTTGTATTACCTAATTTCCCTATTACTACCTACGAGGATATTAATTATATTTAATCACATGTTTTGCATATTAATTCACGTTATGGTTATGCAAATGAAATGTCTAATTATTTTATATTGTAGATAATGTGGTGTGTTGGTGTCACACGGAAGATCACATTATCGATGCCTTATAAAATAATATAATAGTTCACAACCTATATAATTATTAGACAAATTATATAAAGGGTTGTAGTGTATGCTTGAGAATAGTTGGTCTTGACTATTAGCATACATTAGCGTATTTGCATACGTTGAACAGGATCGAGGTGAGATAGTGTCTTCTCAGATCGTTGTAAGAAGAACGTAAATCTCGAATAATTATTATTTCTTAATTCTAAGTATATAATATTTAATTGTGTATTTATAATAATTATTGCATTGATTTACCATAGGTGAGAGTCAAAATGATCGACTCAATAAGCCTCGTATCTTGGGCAATAATATTGTTTATACGACAATTATTATTATTACTAGAAATCGTGTCCCGACTCGTGCGGGTTGATGATGTCCCCTTGAGGAGCTCGATAATGATTATTATATTAAACCCTACAGTGGATTTAATTCGATATAATAATAAGGTTCGAGTGGTACTACTCTTGGATAAGATATTAATTAATTAAAGCTGTCAGTAGCTTATAATTAATTAATGGACATTCGATATCTTAAACACGGGAAATAATATATTTAATAAGGAGCCCAATTTCGTAATTTGGGATTTTGGTAGGAAGTGCAATATCAACTTTTTAGTGCACTAAGTTGATATTAATTGATTCATCATATATTAGGAAGAGTCCTAATAAGGTAAGATGAATTAATTGGGAGTCCTTCCATAATCCTCCTTTAGATCCCTAGTAGTAGTCCAAGAGCCTATAAATAGGACATAATGGGGCTTGGCTGATTTTATGCTTCATATACACAAGAAATTTCGATTTTTTCTTCTAAGTGTTTAATTGTGGATCTTGACTTGTGTCTTTGATTCCACAATTGTGATAACACTTTAATTCTTGCTACATATCGGAATTACTTGAAGAAAATAAAATCGAGAGTTGTGAGGCAAGGTGAATTCGGCCGATCCATAAGGTGTCCAAGCAAGTTCCGGTATCTCGTTGCCCACACAACGTCCGGTTCAAGGCGGATCATACTCTAGAAGATCTGAAGGTAGAGATACAAGGCGATCAAGAAGGAAATAACCAACCGCTTCAAAAGGTAATATCCTATGATCTTGGATCTAGATTAGGATATTTTAATTAATCAACATATTTAATTAATAAATAATAAATAATATTTAAATTGCTTGTTAATCTTAGTAATTAATTAATTAACATGCCTAAATAGATCTAATGCTCGTAGATGCGTAAAACGTCATATCATATTTTCCCAAACTTCGCTCATTGTGTTTTACTTTCCAACAATTGGTATCGGAGCCGGATTTTTAGGCTTTTGCTACTTTAATTAATTTTAGTGATTAATTGATAGCAATTTAAATATTTATATATTTTGATGTTGGAATATTTTGCTAGATGTGTTCTTGCAGGTGATATGATCCAATTATCATGGTTTATATGAATGATGCATTTATTTATTTATTTTTATTAATTATGCAATTGTTGGTTTGGCCCGTTTTTGAGGCATGTAATGGTTTTTCCCGTGAGAAAATCCGCGGGTAGTTCTAGGTGGTTTTATTTTCGTGTAATCTTGATGTAATTTCGATGTATTTTATTTCGTATAAAATTGTAATCGAATTCGGAAAAGACGGGATCACGAAGAAATAGAGTAACCGGATCGGGATCGGCTAGTAAGTTGCGGCCGACAAAGCGCAGGCCGCTGAGCAATGAGAGGCCGCCAGCAGCGCCAGCGGCCGATCTGTGGCGGCAGCCTTTGGTCCGAACTGTTATTGTTCGGGCCGGCCGCCCGATTTTAGTCCGGTCCGTTGCGCGCTGCTCGTTGCGTCCGCTGGGAAGTCGGGATTTAAAATTAAATTTTTTTTATGTAATTAATTTTGCATAAAAGTAAAATTTTAATTTTGAAAATCCACGGCCCGGCCGGGGAGAAGCGACGAGATGCTTGATTCAGTGGGAGAGATCGAGCCGAAGATTTTCTCGGATTCAACTCAAGGAAGAAGACCATGATAATTGGATAAATTTAATTATCCATGCTTTATTTTTGGTTTTTATTGTTTTGATGTATGGCATGTATGGATGTATGCGTGATATGTTTCCTTGCATGTTAGGACGAGAAAATTAAAAACCTTAAGGCTAAAATAACTAAGTGATTAAATTGATTTTTATTTTAAATAAAATCAAATTGGCCTCCATAATTAATTTAAATTGTGAAGTAATTAGCATGCGCGTTGACATTAGAGTCTTCCTCCATATCGGATATGCTAATTATAGGTTCACTAGTTTTAAATTTCAAAATGATAACATAAGGTAAATATTACTTTTTATGATAGGACCTCTCCATCTGTAGGACTATTATTTAAAAGATAATATTTTAAAGATGTTAAATTATGGTGTTCGCTTAGGTGTATTAATTAATAAGCTCCCCATCGGAGTCTATATTAATTAATACATGGCCAAGAGGAACCAACTATTAATTTTACTTCTCATAACGTAATTTGACTAGATAGTAAAATTAAAGACGTAAAACTCTACTTGAAAAATGTATGTGTAAACGTCCACACGATCGTGGCTTGCATGTGCGGATTTTTTGAGGTGTTGGTTGCTAGCATATATATTGTCTTTTTGAGGTTTTTCGATATATTTTGCTATGCATTATGTGATGGATGTTTTTAATTTTTATTCTCAGATGTCTTTCAATCCACTAGCTGTTATTCTCAAAGAAAATAAACTAGATGGCACTAACTTTGCCGATTGGAAAAGAAATCTTGACATTGTCCTGACTGCTGAGGGGCATAAGTTTGTCTTAATCGAGGAGAGCCCTCTAGAACCAGAACCGGATGCCACTCCCGAAGAGTTGGCGGAATTCCGAAGATGGAAAAAGTCTGATGAGATGGCTCGCTGTTACATTTTGGCTTCACTGACAAATGTATTGCAGCATCAGCATCAGACGATGGGTTCGGCCGCGGAAATGATGAAAAGTCTCACCGAGATGTTTGGTCATCAGAACCGGGCGGCTAGACAAAATGCTATGAGGGTATTGATGACAACCCAAATGTCTGAAGGGACTCGATGAGGGATCATGTTCTAAAAATGATGTCTCATTTGAACGAACTGAGCATATTGGGGGCTACTATCGATGCGGAAACGCATGTCGATATTATCTTAGGCAGCTTACCTAGAAGCTTTGAGCAGTTCCACCTCAACTACAATATGAACCGTAGGACATATAGTTTGGCGGAACTTCTGACAGAGCTTGATCTGTGAAGGTCTCTTCAAACAAGGTTATCATCGATTCTTGCGGCAATCGGTGCTACTTCTTCCAAACCCAAATGGGGAAAGAAGAAGAAGCGGGTTGGCGAGAAGCAAGTGGCAGCCCTCAAGGTGAAAAGCAAGGCTCCTCACCCCGAGGCGAACAAAAGCCAAAGGGAAAGTGCTACAAGTGCGTTCGAAAGGACATTTTAAAGCGGATCGCCCTGCTCTTAAGAAAGGTATGTCTCGCGCACTAGTAGTCAAAACATGTTTGGCGACTTGTTCTTCCACTTCGTGGATAGTTGATTCAGGCTCCACCGATCATGTTTGCTTTGACTCGCATGGTTTTCGGGTAACCAAGCGGCTTAGTGCGGGCGAGATTACCATCAATGGGGCGATTATTCCGGGCTTATGGTCATTGCGGTGGGAGTCGTGCAGTTGAAGATTAATGATAAATTATTAGTTACGAATAATGTATTATTAGTACCAGATTTTAGAATGAATTTAATTTCGGTTTCTAAATTAAAATGCGATGGTTATTGATTTCTTTTGATGATGATGCCATTATTAAGAAAAAGCGGTGAATATATTTGCAGAGGTACTTTTAATGATGGACTATATATTGTTAATCTTGCACAAACTCCTATGCATAAATCACTTAACTCTTTGTCTAAACCTAAAAAGAGAAAAGAACCTTCAAGCATAAACCAAACATATCTGTGGCATTTACGGTTAGGACATGTAAACCTTAGAAGGATTCAAAGGTTGGTAGATGATGGGCCATTGGATGATCTCCAAGTTGAGTCATTTCCAATTTGTGAATCCTGTCTGGAAGGTAAGATGACCAAAAGGGTTTTTAAAACCAAAGGAAACCGTGCTCAGGATGTGTTAGAATTGGTTCATACGGATGTATGTGGTCCAATGAATATCCAGGCTAGGGGAGGTTTCGAATATTTCATCACGTTCATAGATGATTATTCGAGATATGGATACATCTTGCGACGTAAGTCTGAAGCTTTTGACAAGTTCAGAGACTTCAAGGCTGAAACGGAGAAGCGTCATGGGAAGAGTATCAAGTCACTACGATCTGATCGTGGTGGCGAATACCTTAGTGGAGAGTTTTTGGATTTCTTGGCGAATGAGGGGATTTCGTCCCAGCTCACCGCGCCGGGAACTCCACAACAAAATGGAGTGGCTGAAAGAAGGAATAGGACTCTTTTGGAAATGGTTAGATCAATGATGAGTTATTCAGATTTACCTATTTCGTTTTGGGGATACGCCTTAGAAACAGCGGCGTACATTCTAAACCTGGTGCCTTCGAAATCAGTTCCAAAAACACCCACAGAACTGTGGAGTGGGCGTAAGCCCAGTCTAGGACATGTTCGGATTTGGGGTACTCCAGCACATGTGCTGAATAAGGAAGCTGATAAGTTGGCATCTCGCACAGAAGTACGAGTGTTTGTGGGATACCCTAAGGGAACGAAGGGTGGCTTGTTCTATAGTCCCCAGGATCAGAAGGTCATTGTTAGCACCAATGCCCGATTTCTGGAAGAGGATTATATGATTACTCACAAGCCCATGAGCGAAATAATTCTGGAAGAGCTGAGGGGCGAGACTCCGTCTATACCAATCGTACAAGCGCCCACTAACACTGCACCACGTATCGATTCTGAAACTTTTACACCAACTCAGGATTTGCCTCGTCGTAGTGGGAGGGTTGTTCGTCAGCCCAAACGATTCATAGGCGTGGGAAAGTCTTCGGACTCAATCCCAGATGAAGATGAATCGGTTCCCTGGACCTATAAGGAGGCAATCCAAGATAAAGATGCTGACTCCTGGCAAGAAGCAATGGAATCAGAAATGGGATCTATGGATTCCAATCAAGTGTGGGAGCTAGTAGAGCTACCTGATGGTGTACAAGCCATTGGGAGTAAATGGTTCTACAAGCGAAAGAAAGGACGTGACGGGAAGGTTGAAACCTTCAAAGCGAGGCTTGTTGCAAAAGGTTACACTCAGAAAGAGGGTATCGATTATGATGAAACCTTTTCGCCGGTAGCCATGCTTAAGTCAATCCGGATTCTTTTAGCTATAGCTGCGCATTTGGATCTGGAGATTTGGCAGATGGATGTCAAGACTGCATTCTTGAATGGGAGTCTAGACAAGGAAATCTATATGCGCCAAGCAGAGGGATTCATTGCTGAAGGAGAAGAGCACTTGGTGTGCAAACTTAAGAAATCCATTTATGGACTTAAGCAAGCATCTAGATCTTGGAACACTCGTTTTGACGAAGTAGTCCAGTCATATGGATTCTTCCAATGTCCGAGTGAGAGTTGTGTGTATAAGAAATGCGATGGAAACGTGTTGGTGTTTCTTGTACTGTATGACGATATCATTCTGATTGAAAACAACGTGAAGGAATTGTCGGACGTACAGGTATGGCTATCTTAGCAGTTCGATATGAAGGATCTAGGAGAAGCAGGACACATCCTTGGAATCAGGATCTTTCGTGATCGGAAGAAGAGGATGTTGTGCTTATCCCAGGCATCCTATATCGATACAGTGCTGAAGCGGTTTAGCATGGAGAATTCCAAGAAAGGTTTTCTACCTTAAAGACATGGAATTCAACTATCTAAGAACATGTGTCCTAAGACACAAAAGGAGATAGATGACATGAAGATGGTCCCTTATGCATCCGCTGTGGGAAGTCTCATGTATGCTATGCTTTGCACTAGACCAGATATCTGTCATGCCGTAGGCATGGCTGCTAGATATCGGGCCGAACCCGGGACCGGGACAACTGGATTCTTTATCAAGCACATACTCAAGTACACGAGAAGGACTAGGGAGTATATGCTTGTATATCAATCAGACGACTGCTTCGGTGGGTTACACCGACTCGATTTTCATCGGACAAAGAAAAGTCCAAGTCTACTTCGGGTTATGTGTTTAGCACGGGAGGTGGAGCCATTAGTTGGAGGAGTGTGAAGTAGAAATGCATCTCGGACTCTACCATGGAAGGCGAGTACGTGGCGGCCTCGAGGCGACCAAGGAGGCGGTGTGGCTCAAGTACTTCTGCGGGACTTAGATGTGATTCCCGATTTGCGGAGGGTATTACACTTTATTGTGATAATCTTGGTGCGATCGCAAATTCAAGGGAACCACAAGCCCATCGAGCAAGTAAACATATCAACCGCAAGTACCACATCATACGACACTTCGTAAAGGAAGGAGACGTAGTTGTAGCGAGGTTGCATCGGAAGATAATCTTGCCGACCCTTTCACGAAAGGCCTACCTTCAAAAGTTTTGAAAGGCATGTGGAAGGAATGGGATTACGGTGTATGGCAGCATTGCTTTGAGTATAAGTGGGAGAAATGAGAGACTATGTAATAGAGTAGTATACTTAAAAGCATGCTTTGAGTATAAGTGGGAGATTGTTAGGATTGTATACTGCAAAGCATACTTTATGCTTGTATTACCTAATTTCCCTATTACTACCTACGAGGATATTAATTATATTTAATCACATGTTTTGCATATTAATTCACGTTATGGTTATGCAAATGAAATGTCTAATTATTTTATATTGTAGATAATGTGGTGTGTTGGTGTCAAACGGAAGATCACATTATCGGTGCCTTATAAAATAATATAATAGTTCACAACCTATATAATTATTAGACAAATTATATAAAGGGTTGTAGTGTATGCTTGAGAATAGTTGGTCTTGACTATTAGCATACATTAGCGTATTTGCATACGTTGAACAGGATCGAGGTGAGATAGTGTCTTCTGTACTGACTGTAAGAAGAACGTAAATCTCGAATAATTATTATTTCTTAATTCTAAGTATATAATATTTAATTGTGTATTTATAATAATTATTGCTTTGATTTACCATAGGTGAGAGTCAAAATGATCGACTCAATAAGCCTCGTATCTTGGGCAATAATATTGTTTATACGACAATTATTATTATTACTAGAAATCGTGTCCCGACTCGTGCGGGTTGATGATGTCCCCTTGAGGAGCTCGATAATGATTATTATATTAAACCCTGCAGGTGGATTTAATTCCGATATAATAATAAGGTTCGAGTGGTACTACTCTTGGATAAGATATTAATTAATTAAAGCTGTCAGTAGCTTATAATTAATTAATGGACATTCGATATCTTAAACACGGGAAATAATATATTTAATAAGGAGCCCAATTTCGTAATTTGGGATTTTGGTAGGAAGTGCAATATCAACTTTTTAGTGGACTAAGTTGATATTAATTGATTCATCATATATTAGGAAGAGTCCTAATAAGGTAAGATGAATTAATTGGGAGTCCTTCCATAATCCTCCTTTAGATCCCTAGTAGTAGTCCAAGAGCCTATAAATAGGACATAATGGGCTTGGCCGATTTTATGCTTCATATACACAAGAAATTTCGATTTTTTCTTCTAAGTGTTTAATTGTGGATCTTGACTTGTGTCTTTGATTCCACAATTGTGATAACACTTTAATTCTTGCTACATATCGGAATTACTTGAAGAAAATAAAATCGAGAGTTGTGAGGCAAGGTGAATTCGGCCGATCCATAAGGTGTCCAAGCAAGTTCCGGTAGCTCGTTACCCACACAACGTCCGGTTCAAGGCGGATCATACTCTAGAAGTGTAACACCCCCAATCCACTCAGGGATATTACACGCCGTAGACCCTCTCCTCGAGGATCTACCAGGCTGGTAACAACATTTAACATCTCGACAATGCCTTCAAGGCTAAAATGACTCAGTAGACCGATTTGGTCTTTCAATAAAATATACAACTCGATTACAAACACATACCCACGCAGGGGTCAAAATACAATAAACTCCCGCATAACGGGAAAAGATCTGCGGCGGAAAAGAAAATACAACTAGACCAATACGACATCAACGGATCCTCGTGTGATTAGTATCGTTCATCTTTCATCATCCTTCGTGCCGACCTGTGCCATGCTCCAAAACACGAATGCAAAATAGACATCCACCCCGAATACTGGGGTTAGCAAAACTCCTTTGTTTTGCTAGTGCAAGTACAAGTGCAAAAATACGAGCCATACAATACAAGTTCCAAGAACAATAATAATCGGGAATCCTCGAAGATCCAAACGTAAAGAAAAGTACTTCCCGAGGCAAGAGTTTGGGTAAACATTTCCAAAACCGAAAGATCGCAAATAAGGGAAACAATTTACAAAAGCTTTAAAATGCCATCGAGAGTTTTAATAGAAAACAATTTAGGATTATAAAATCCTTCTCTTTCCAAAAGATCAATAGGGTCATGACCCAAATGTTTTGTTTTCGCAAATAGGAAATCACCAACAATTTACAGGGTCAGAGCCCAACATCACGTGTCCTCAACGGACGTAAAATCAACGAAACATAATCATGCACGCGCATCGCCTAGGACCGGGACGATACCACCGACGTCCCACCCGTGGCCTCGAAGGACCCTCTCGAGCTGGCTAGCGAAACAAATCACACACATCTCACGGTTGGATCAATCGCTTGTTGCATCCTGGCCACATGATCGCATGCCGTGTGCCACCGTAGATTATCTCAGGCTCTCACGGTTGGATCAATCACTTGTTGCATCCTGACCACATGATCACGTGCCATGTGTCACCGTAGACCTTCAACCGTATCCACACATTCACACAAATAACATATCACATCAAGGATATTCAAACAATTTACCCAGAGCATCAAACACTTAGCAAAACACCACGTCAAACCACAATGCACCGAAATGAAACAATATACGTCCACACGCAAATACCAAGTGCAACATCAACGCCAAACATATCCATAGAGTTCACATAATCATTCTCAAACCACACCATTCACAAAACACACGCGTTTTGAAAGCAAGCCTTTAACAAGGCTAAACCGAATCTTTTGAAAACTCATTTCAAACAATCAAACAACCACATAAAGACGATCACCAATTATCATATTCACAAAACAAGAATAGTATGGACAAGGTACTTGCCTCAAAATCGGCACGCAAGTATTCCGAAACACGGCTCAACCGAAAGCTTGAACGCCCGATGTTTTCGAAAAGGAAAACGACAACGAGCGGAAGGGTTCAACTTGGTTTCTTCGCAAGAAACTCGACCCTAACAACATATAATCCATAAATCAACAATCATACGAGGAAGGATAATTGTAGAACGCCCGAAAACCCTCTATGACATTTTATCGAACACCTTCAAGGCGTCGATAAAATACTCAATAAAACGACAAATCCGTGGCAATCCAACCGTGGAATAACAAGGAATTAGATATAATATAGCTTAACAATCATCAATCCATCAATATTCTGAGTTAAAACGGATTAAACGGACAAATCGAACAAAATCCCCAAAACTATATTTTAGGAAAACTTGCCTTGATTCGGTCGATCGGAGCAAGTTATGGAAGGATTAATCGATGATATGATCTTCTATACTTCATGGATTTAACCCTAACAACATCCCTCCATGATTACACCATCTCCACCGCGGAATGGAAGAAGAGAAGTGAGAAAATCTCAAGAAAAGCGCCGCTGTGCCTTTTATAGCCGATTGCCGTAGTTACGACGTAATCGCCGGCTTACGACGAATCCCGGCCATGGCGAACTCTGCTGAAAATGCCGGAACGTTACGCACGTTACGGCCAGGGCCTTACGTACGTAATCGGCATTACGTACGTAATGGCCGATCATTACCGCGCGTTACTCGGCGAGTGGGCCTGCCCGATCATGCCCGCCATGACTCGGCGGGACCAACTCCGACGGCCCGAACGACCCCGAAACCCGAACTCGAGTACGAATCGAAGATACGGGTACGAAGTCCTCGACAAGACGAATCCGAGCACTAATAGAACATACGATTCCGACTACCCGAAGGCTCGAAACTCGACAACGGAAAGTAATTACCCCAAACTTTGGGAAATTACGAAAATGGCCCAAAACGCCCCAAAATCACGATACGTGATCGAAACACCAAGCCAAAGCTCGCAACATGAATAATAACATTAAATGAACTTACGAGAAAGTCGAAACAACAGTTTCGGACGAGATTCGCAAGAATCGAACTCAAGTACGGAAAAACCGCTAAAAAGCACGGAACTCAACAAAACGACACCGAAACGAACTCGGATGACAAAAAGTGCAAAATTAATCATTCTCAGAATGATGAAACGGTCATGAGCGAGTCGTCAAAACGGACTTCCGCCGAAAAAAAGAAATTACCGGAAATCAAAATCACGGGTATTACATTCTACCCTCCTTAAAAGAAGTTTCGTCCCGAAACTTAAAATAAGTAGGGAGAAGCAATATCCGCTGTCAGGAAAACTCGACGAGATACCCAAAAACCGAAAACTCGCGCCCGACGGCGAAACATTGCAAGAAATGTAACGGAACATACGGCGTGAAAACACGCTCCACGGCGACTAACACAACATCACCGTTAGGGATATAATAAAACCAACAAATGACAAGCGTCATCAAATGGATAATATAGTCAAGTCAATTATCCGAACAATCACAAAATACAACGAAAATCAATATGATTGACCGACCCAACAGTACATCAATCAAAACACGAGCCAATCGTTGAACAAATACGGAATTCCACCGTCCAAGGGTTGGAAGATCGAAAACGAGACCAATTTCCTGAACTTAAGGGAATTAGGAAGGAGTCTGAATGCTCAACAATCACGAAACGAGATCAACAAAAACCGAACAATCAAACGATCGAACCACAAAGATCGAGACAACAAAAATCGAACGATCATGTTCGAATCACGAAGAGCAATAAAAATTCAAACAACTCCAAGGTTCACATCTCGACTCAAGACAATATATGATCCGGTGAAAACAACAACGTATGCATTCGCATAGGATCCACATGAAAGGGAATAGAAATTGAAAAGTCACAACGACAAACGAGTTATTACGAAATTATGCAACACTCGTTCGATAAACAAAAACAAGGGGCAGGACAAGCTCAGAAATGTCAACGAACATAAATGAGTCGACAAAGTAGAATATACGAAGTTCAAAATCGATCCACTTCGAATAAAAGAACTAGTAGAACCAAAAGATGTTACATCCGAACAAGGTTCACAAGTATCGAACCGACTCGGAAGAGTCACAACGATAAATGGAAAAACAAGATCACACTGCTCGAACGATGAAACCGAAATACGTAACAAGTTCGTAAAGTGTCAACGAACACGAGCGAGTCGATAGACTGAGAAATAGGAAATGCAGGAGTCCAAAATAATACGGGTATTATATTCGACCCTTCTAAAAGAAGTGTCGTTCAAACTCACAACACGACATCAAGGTGACAACACAACAAGCAATCGATGAAACATCTTTCAAAGGCCTCTCAAGGCCGATTCCGATGGCTTGTCTTTGAAGCGCGAACTCCAAAAGTCTCGGTAGACAATTCGCAAAATCGAATTCGGTGACCCTCGAGTCCACACTTGAAATGTGTTCTTGACGAGAAGGACAATTTACACGTGTATGCCCCGAACATCACGGTTGAAATGCCCTGCTCGGCACACCGAAAATACAAATGCTAGATACAATGGGTCATAACGTCGCAAAACAACATAGCGGAGATGCCAACTCAAAGACAACAAGGAATCATAATACATATCATATACAACGATTACCATCGTAAAGTAATACACACACACACTATCAAGCACGACGGTATCGTTCGCGACCTCAACGGCCCGAACGATAACCAAAGACATAATTACAACCATCATGAAACAGTCACACATGTACACAAACGTACAAACTCAAGCTTCAACACCACACCCGTGCGACAACACGCAAATCACTACGAGGCGACAAACAAGAAATACCACCACACCTCTCACAGAGGGCTAGTACAACAAATGCGTGGCAACGCCGACGTTCATGCCACCAATTCGATCATACTCGGGAGCAAACACCGTAACGAAAGTTCGAAAACCATACACGCATTTCCGGTCCGCAAGCAGAATGATAGGTTTTAAAAACAAAAACCACCTTTTGAAAACAGTTTGGAAACAACAGTTGATCTTGAGTATCATTTTACAAAAAGTAGTACAAACACCATTATCGAGACTTTGAAAGTCATCTTGCGTTTGAACAAAAATGAGGACACCTTTCTTTTAGTGAAAAACTTTCAAAAATATTCGACCCTTGGGTCTAAGCAACTGCATTTGAAAATATCTCAAAATATTTTTGGTCCTCAACCGGAAAATTTTTGAAATGTATTGCGGCATTAGAAAACACCTTGAAAACACCGCAAGAAAATAATTCGTTTTAAAAGTACGTCTCGAATTTTAATTTTCTAAGATACTCAAGGTTTTCAAAAATAATTCAATGGGCTAGAATGCCCAAAAATTTCACGTAATTACAAGGAACAATATAGCGCCGTGGGTCCCGCGCCGGAACTCACCAGGCTAAAAACAATTTACAAAAACGCCAAAAAGGCCGATGACGGTAATATTTCAAAAACTCACGAAAGCCATTTACAAAATACTAAATACCGTCATAAGAATTTCGCCAAAGCGATCAAGGCCATAATGCCAAAAACTCGGTTAAAGGAATCGGTTTTCAAATCAAACTCAATTGGCAAAAGGCCGAAAGCCATTTGAAAGAACTCACGCAATGGATAAAAGAAATACGCTTCAACATGCACAATCCAAAGAACATTACTCCTCATATGAACGAAATATGAGAGTCAAATAACCGCATATCACGAAATCAAAATCCATAAGAGGATTCCATCACTTAACAAATAATCATAAAAATAGCTCGTGTCACACGAGGCACAACACCAAGAAGGGAGACTTACATTCACAGGTCGCACGAAGATGATGATCGCCCCACGATACTAATCACGACCAACCAACTCAGACGACGCGTCGCGACACGACTTAGTCGACAAAATCCGACGAGACAAAAACTCAATAGACACCATCGACCCGACACCTAGGTTTCCACAACCTAAGCTCGATACCATTTATGTAACACCCCAATCCACTCGGGGATATTACACGCCGTAGACCCTCTCCTCGAGGATCTACCAGTGGTAACAACATTTAACATCTCGACAATGCCTTCAAGGCTAAAATGACTCGAGAGACCGATTTGGTCTTTCAATAAAATATACAACTCGACATAAAACACATACCCACGCAGGGGTCAAAATACAATAAACTCCCGTACAATGGGGAAAAGATCTTAGCCGAAAAGAAAATACAACTAGACCAATACGACATCAACGGATCCTCGTGTGATTAGTATCGTTCATCTTTCATCATCCTTCGTGCCGACTCGTGCCATGCTCCAAAACCCGAATGCAAAATAGACATCCACCCCGAATACTGGGGTTAGCAAAACTCCACTGTTTTGCTAGTGCAAGTACAAGTGCAAAAATACGAGCCATACAATACAAGTTCCAAGAACAATAATAATCAGGAATCCTCGAAGATCCAAACGTAAAGAAAAGTACTTCCCGAGGCAAGAGTTTGGGTAAACATTTCCAAAACCGAAAGATCGCAAATAAGGGAAACAATTTACAAAACAGTTTAAAATGCCATCGAGAGTTTTAATAGAAAACAATTTAGGATTATAAAATCCTTCTCTTTCCAAAAGATCAATAGGGTCACAGCAAATGTTTTGTTTTCGCAAATAGGAAATCACCAACAATTTACAGGGTCAGAGCCCAACATCACGTGTCCTCAACGGACGTAAAATCAACGAAACATAATCATGCACGCGCATCGCCTAGGACCGGGACGATACCACCGACGTCCCACCCGTGGCCTCGAAGGACCCTCTCGAGCTCGCTAGCGAAACAAATCACACACATCTCACGGTTGGATCAATCGCTTGTTGCATCCTGGCCACATGATCGCATGCCATGTGCCACCGTAGATTATCTCAGGCTCTCACGGTTGGATCAATCACTTGTTGCATCCTGACCACATGATCACGTGCCATGTGTCACCGTAGACCTTCAACCGTATCCACACATTCACACAAATAACATATCACATCAAGGATATTCAAACAATTTACCCAGAGCATCAAACACTTAGCAAAACACCACGTCAAACCACAATGCACCGAAATGAAACAATATACGTCCACACGCAAATACCAAGTGCAACATCAACGCCAAACATATCCATAGAGTTCACATAATCATTCTCAAACCACACCATTCACAAAACACACGCGTTTTGAAAGCAAGCCTTTAACAAGGCTAAACCGAATCTTTTGAAAACTCATTTCAAACAATCAAACAACCACATAAAGACGATCACCAATTATCATATTCACAAAACAAGAATAGTATGGACAAGGTACTTGCCTCGAAATCGGCACGCAAGTATTCCGACGAACACGGCTCAACCGGAAAGCTTCGAAACGCCCGATGTTTTCGAAAAGGAAAACGACAACGAACGGAAGGGTTCAACTTGGTTTCTTCGCAAGAAACTCGACCCTAACAACATATAATCCATAAATCAACAATCATACGAGGAAGGATAATTGTAGAACGCCCGAAACCCCCTCTATGACATTTTATCGAACACCTTCAAGGCGTCGATAAAATACTCAATAAAACGACAAATCCGTGGCAATCCAACCGTGGAATAACAAGGAATTAGATATAATATAGCTTAACAATCATCAATCCATCAATATTCTGAGTTAAAACGGATTAAACGGACAAATCGAACAAAATCCCCAAAACTATATTTTAGGAAAACTTGCCTTGATTCGGTCGATCGGAGCAAGTTATGGAAGGATTAATCGATGATATGATCTTCAAAACTTCATGGATTTAACCCCTAACAACATCCCTCCATGATTACACCATCTCCACCGGAATGGAAGAAGAGAAGTGAGAAAATGTCAAGAAAACGCCGCTGTGCCTTTTATAGCCGATCACGCCACGTTACGACGTAATCGCCATGGCTTACGACGAATCGCCATGGCCGAACTCTGCTGAAAATGCCGTAACGTTACGTGACGCACGCCAGGGCCTTACGACGAATCGCATTACGACGTAATGGCCGATCATTACCGCACGTTACTCGCCGTGGTCGGCCCGATCATGCCCGGCCATGACTCGCCGGGACCAACTCCGACGGCCCGAACGACCCAAACCCGAACTCGAGTACGAATCGAAGATACGGTTACGAAGTACTCGAAAAGACGAATCCGAGCACTAATAGAACATACGATTCCGACTACCCGAAGGCTCGAAACTCGACAACGGAAAGTAATTACCCCAAACTTTGGGAAATTACGAAAATGGCCCAAAACGCCCCAAAATCACGATACGTGATCGAAACACCAAGCCAAAGCTCGCAACATGAATAATAACATTAAATGAACTTACGAGAAAGTCGAAACAACAGTTTCGGACGAGATTCGCAAGAATCGAACTCAAGTACGGAAAAACCGCTAAAAAGCACGGAACTCAACAAAACGACACCGAAACGAACTCGGATGACAAAAAGTGCAGAATTAATCATTCTCAGAATGACGAAACGGTCATGAGCGAGTCGTCAAAACGGACTTCCGCCGAAAAAAAGAAATTACCGGAAATCAAAATCACGGGTATTACAAGAAGATCTGAAGGTAGAGATACAAGGCGATCAAGAAGGAAATAACCAACCGCTTCAAAAGGTAATATCCTATGATCTTGGATCTAGATTAGGATATTTTAATTAATCAACATATTTAATTAATAAATAATAAATAATATTTAAATTGCTTGTTAATCTTAGTAATTAATTAATTAGCATGCCTAAATAGATCTAATGCTCGTAGATGCGTAAAACGCTGTTATCATATTTTCCCAAACTTCGCTTCCGCTGCGTTTTACTTTCCAACAGCCTCAACATACCACATATACAACAACTCAACATAATAATTATCTCATAACTGAACAATACATAAATTACCTCAAAGCCGAAGACAACATCCTTTCCACGAACCAACATCCCTGAATGAATACACAGTTATACGAATAATCTCAAATAAGGTACCATCCATTCAATACCAATAAACCTTTATCCCGATACTTATGTCATCACGATAACTATCCTCGATATCCGATATCCTATATCCTTGACCAAAGATAACTTATGTCTTCCCTGAACATAATTAAATCATATACCTTATGATTTAATACAACCAGAGTACGATATACAAACCATTCTCCAGACAACTTACATTTATAACAACATTGCTATATGAATTATAAATGAAGAATATGTTGGGATTCGGTGCCTAAAACGAAGGCCCAGCGGAAGCGGTAAAACGAAAATTAATTCGATCCGAATCCCTACGAGGATCGATCAAGCTATGTATATACGAATATATAAACGAAAAGCAAGAGTCTTAAGAAACTAACCCTCGAAGTCCGTTGATTAAATGGCAACCTTCTCTTGAGCTATTCCCCAAGCTTTAGTTTGATCTCTACGAGTTCAATCCGCTCCAAGCCCTTGAACGATCCAACGCCGAAAGCACCGCGTCTCTACTTGCCACGCGCCGAAAACGACTGAACGACGATCACCTTGCTATCCTCCGAGGATACGGCTAGAGCTAAGTGATGAAGCTTCCAATATGAGATTATCACACTCTAAGTGTATAACTCACAACTCTCATTTATTTCTTGATTTTTCTCCAAGAATCACCAAGAACAAGTTGAAGAAGAAGATGAAGATAAGTGTATGAACTCAAAGTCTCACTTTCTCTCTCTCTCAATTGTATCTCACGTATGGCACAATTATTCTTAGAGAGTGACAAGTCTTCTCTTCTTATTCAATTCCTTTCCACATGAGAACAACTCATGTTTAACCCCACCTTGAAAAAGATATCAAATATCTATTCATTAAACACCTAATCAAGATTCCAATTGATTTAAAAATCAAAGTCTTGTGAAGGTGTGGGGAAGGGGGCGGCTATGATGAAGAAATACGACGAGTTCGGTTCGCTTTGACTCCGTGAGTCCAAACAGATAAACTCCGATTCCGTTCCGATGTATTTATATCGATCAATTAATCCAATTAATTAATCATATCAAATACATAATAACATAATTAATTTCTCCAAGAAATAATTATATCCATGAATTAAATTAATCACCCAGTGATATATTTAATTCATTAGGCCGTAAATCAATTTATCCAATAAATCGATTTAGACATCTAATGTCCTAAATTTAGATATCCAATATCTAATATTCATAATGAGAGAATTAGCTTGATTCATTCCGTCGTCAATCCTAATGCGCGACTCGGTAGGTCCGTCTCAGTCAGCAATGGGAGGAACCAAAGAGTAGTAGCACCACCTAGCCACTGGTGGCCTACACTGTACTCGACCGAGAACGAATGATTGGGATCATTCAAGAACCATTCTCGTGAATACCGGATAATGATAAACCCTTCTTTCAAATATCCCGATCAAGTTATAGGGTCACGGTCGACCAAACCCTATCTCAGACTTGACGCTATGCATGCGTTAATGCAAATCGAGATCATCGAGTGCCGTGTATCTAATACAACTAGCTCCAATGCTTTGGCCAAAGACTTATGATCTCATCCGCCAATAACCGCATAGGACATATAACCCGCTCACTAACGGGAGAAAGAATTCTATCTTGGTATTCGGTAGGACTCGCTACTTGCCCGTCAAGATGCACGTCGAGGTTGACCCCGCCTTCCGTTTAAGGTGGTCGAACTACTCTAATGAAAATCTTGACGTCACAAGCACATCCCTACTAAATCCTCAAGTCTAAGGTTCACGAATACCTATCACAACCTTTCGATTCCGTCATTGATCGTCCGGAGTGAAATCCATGTGACGAATCGAGGGTGAGTTTTCGAGTATACTAATCCAATTAGCATACCTATAACGTGTGCTCCCACTAACCATTAGTGTTCGACAGGCACTCTCCATGTCAAAGAACACGTCATACAAGTCTTCACATAAACTTAACGCCCACCAAGTTTCATCGACTTGCGAACGATTAAGTATTTGAGCTATAACCTTTCCAAAGGCCGACTCCTTATCCAATAAGGAGTGGAACGCTTTGCTCTCAAATACACGGACTAGTTTCTATATGTTTATTTACGAGTTAGGAATGCCAAGAACTACCAAGAATAAAGAAACATTCATTTGCCTTATATAAATGGTTTACATAATTACAAGTACAATGCCCTCACTCAACAACCTCTGAGTGGCATTCGAGGGCATACTCCTAACAATCTCCCACTTGCACTCAATGCCACACACTATGGTATCTAATACCCATGTTCTCCAGATGACGCTCCAAGCTAGTCCGAGAAAGTGGCTTGTCGGTGGATCGGCGACGTTGTCGGCCGAGTCTACTCTATGCAAGACAATGTATCCCTTGCGAACAAATTCTCTTACGAGATGATACTTCCTCTCAATATGTTTGGTCCGTTGTGAAACCTCGGCTCCTTGGCCTGTGCTACAGCTCCGTCGTTGTCGCATGCAGCGGAATAGGCGGCTCGGACATGGTATCATTTGAAGTTCTCCTAGAAACTTCTTAATCCGTAACCCTTCCTTAGAAGCCTCCGAGGCTGCGTGATACTCGGCTGACAGGTGGAATCGCGGTCGCGCTTTGCTTGGCACTACGCCAAGATACCGCTCCTCCATTAAGAGTAAATATGTAGCGAAGTGGACATCGAGTCGTCCTTGAGTCCTTGGAAGTCCGAATCGGTGAATCCCACCACATCCAATTCTCCACCGCCATACATCGTAACCATATCTCTAGTCCTTCTTAAGTACTTGAGAACGTTCTTTACGGCGATCCAATGTTCCCTACCCGGGTTTGCTCGAAACCTACTCACCACGCTTACGGATGCGCGATGTCGTCTTGTACACAACATAGCATACATAAGGCTACCCACGGCCGAAGCATATGGTATATTACTCATTTCCTTTCGTTGTTCCTCACTTTGAGGACACATCTTCAAGGTGAGTTTTATTCCATGTTGCATCGGTAGGAACCCTCTTTTAGAATCATCCATCTTAAATCGCTTTAAGATCTTATCTATATAGAGGGCTTGGGAAAGGCCTATTGTTCTCTTCGCTCTATCCCTAGAGAGCCGAATACCAAGAATATAGGTTGCTTCTCCCAAGTCTTTCATGGAGAAATTACTCGAAAGCCAAGCTTTCACAGAACTAAGCATTCCCACATCATTTCCTATTAGTAGAATGTCATCTACATATAGTACTAAGAATGCGATCTTGCTCCCACTAACTTTCTTATATACACAAGGTTCCTCTTCATTTTGCACGAAGTCAAACTCTTTGACCGCCTCGTCAAAACGAAGGTTCCAACTACGCGATGCTTGCTTCATACCATAAATGGAACGTGAAGCTTGCACACTTTACGAATATCGACTTCGACACAAAACCTTTAGGTGCTTCCATATAGATTTCCTCCTCGAGGAATCCATTAAGGAAAGCCGTCTTTACGTCCATTTGCCATATCTCATAATCGTGGTAGGCAGCTATAGCAAGCATCATGCGAATAGACTTGATCATGGCTACGGGCGAGAAGGTATCGTGGTAATCGATCCCTTCCTTTTGGGTATAACCCTTTGCCACAAGCCTGGCCTTATAGGCGTCAACCTTGCCATCACCATCAGTCTTTCTCTTGTAGATCCACTTATTCCCAATGGGCACTATGCCCTTGGGGAGGTCTACTAGAGTCCAGACCTGATTTACATGCATCGAGTCTATCTCAGCTTCCATAGCTTCACGCCATTTCGCGGAGTCTACATCCACCATCGCTTGGTCATAGGTCGTCGGGTCGGTCTCTTGGCTATCACTTGGAACCTCATGGAGACCCAGCTCCTCCAAGTGCACAAGCCCATACCTCTCAGGTAAATGAGACACCCTACTAGACCTACGAGGTGGTTGTACTTGTGTTTCAGAAAGTTCGGTTCCAGTTTCTTGCACAGGTGTCTCCCGAGGAGTTTCATTGTATTCTTCTAAAGAAATACTTCTACCTGCTCCGCCTTCCTGAATGAACTCATCTTCCAGGAAGTGTGCTTGTAAAGCAACAATGATCCTTCGATCTTCGGGCATGTAGAATAGATATCCCATCGTCCCACGGAATCCAATGAAACGTCCCTTCGCACCTAGCTTCCAACTTTTCCACCTTAGTCTTCTTGACATAAGCGACATCCCCAAATCCTAATATGATTAAGACTTGGTTTCCTTCCTTCCCACATCTCATGTGGAGTTTTAGGAACGGATTTAGAAGGACATCTGTTCAAGATATACGCGGCTCAGAGTGCATACCCCCACGTAAATCGGCAAGTCAAGATAGCTCACATGGAACGGACCATGTTCAACAGTGGTCCGGTTCCTTCTTTACGACACACCATTTAACCGAGGAGTACTGGAGGTGTCGGTTGTGAAACTATTCCATGTTCCTTAAGGAACTCGTCAAACTCCGTACTCATATACTCGCCACCTCGGTCCGACCGAAGTGCTTTGATATGATTACCGCTTGTTTCTCGACTAGGGCCTTGAATTCCCGGAATTTCTCAAAGGCCTCGGATTTATGTTTCATTAAGTATACATAACCATACCTAGTATGATCATCTCAGAAACGTAATGAAATATTGATATCCGCCACGTCGCTTCCAAAGCACCACAAACGTCGTATGGATTAATCCCGCTTTATCGTGGCTCTTTCAAAAGTCCCCGTGAAGGGGACTTAGTCATTTTGCCTTTAAGGCAAGATTCACAAGTAGGAAATGGATCCGATCCCAATGGACCCATAAGTCCATCTTTTCCATCTTGTAAACCTTGGTCCGACCAACATGACCAAGTCTTAGATGCCATTTCAAAACTTGATTGGTTTCATCCCTACCACGTTTTCTAGTCATAGTATTCACAACTACTTTGTTGCCGAGATTTAGATGATACAATCCATTCAACAATGTAGCAGTACCCACTAGTTTATTTCTAAAATAAATTTTGCAGAACCATCACCAATGAAAAATGAAAAGCCTTTTCGGTCCATGACCGGAATGGATACAATGTTTTGTGCCCCTTGGGCAAAACAAGTACATCTTCTAAAGTCAAAACAAAGCGAGTCTAAACCCAAAAGAAGTGATCCTATGTCGGTTGCCTCGACACTATGCCCGCTACCGACCGTGATCATGACTTCTCCACTCCAAGCTTCCTACTTTGTTCCGCATCACGATTCACGGTACAAATATGAGAACTAGCACCGTAATCCAGATCCAGAAGTAGAAAATACAAGAGCGTAACAATTTGTTTCCAAAACTAAAAGTTCTCAGACCAAGTGCCATGAAGAATCGGACAGTCTCTAGCCCAAAGGGCTCACCACCGCACTTGAGACAAGCATCCTTCTTCTTCTTGTTCTTTGGAACCATCGGGGCCTTGCCCTTACCCTTAAGGTCCTTAGCTTGTGGTCCATCCGCTTCTTGGTCTTTTCTTCTTATTCTTAGACTTAGAAGTCCAAGAAATCACAAGTGCACTCCTTCATCCGCGGGTCTTCATCCGAGACCGAGCGGTCACCAGCTTGTTCATTAGCCCACTAAGTTACATGCAATCTCATTGCGGTTGAAGTTCATAACAAATCGTGAGAAGGAATCGAGGAGAGACCGTAGGATAAGGTCGGTTTGGAGAGAAGTATCCATTTTAAAATCAAGAGCCTCCAATCTCTCGATCATGGATATCATTTTGAGGACGTGTTCCCCAACCTTCTCACCTTCCTTCATCCTTGCACCGAGCTTGCTTGGATATCTCATATCTAGCGATTCACTGTGCTCACCATAAAGCTCGGTTAAGTGAGATAGAATCGCCAGCGAAGTCATTTTCTCATGAGCTCTCAAGCTCATTAGACATGGAAGCCATCATATAAGCACGGACTTTCACGTCATCCTTAACCCACTTTTCGTGGTTTTCAATCTCTTCTGATTGGCTCGGTCCGCACAGAGGCGCCGGAATGTCCGTCTCCAAGACGTATCCAGTGCCTCTATACCGAGGACAATCATCGATTGCGTAGCCAATCCACAAAGTTAGGTCCCATTAAGGTGTTCTTTTCGAGTAGAATTGCGAGTGGATTCATTGTCATATTGAGATTTATGCATTAAGTATAGCAGATTAATTAGTGACTTGTTATATTATGTTACGAGTATAGAATTAAGGTCTTTTCTATTCTTGTTACCCAGCTCCCACTATTTTTATCTAATAACACACTCCCATGTGATATCCGGAAGTATCGTCGCTCTACTTCATAGTGGTGATCGAGTTCTTTATAAATCTTAATAGAGGGCAACCGAACAGGTTTCTAGTCTATTAATTTTCATAAAGTGGTGTCCAACACCAACCCATCTAATGGATGATTCGATCTTCTTTTTCCCCTTGTTCACTCCTCAACCTATACGATTTCTATGGTTCGTGAACAAGTTAAGTTTATACCATCGACGCAAATCAGTTTCACAATTGAATCTTATCCGGCAACCTATCGGGTTTCTAGGGATAAAATTTGCTCCAACCGAAGGCATCCAATGCACTCCGGTAATTTATCCGTCCTCCCCGACTACCCCGATAACTCGGAAGCATAGCACATCCGGTTTGGATTTCAATTTCGAAAACTCGATGGAGGAAGGAAAACCTTGAAACCTTATAAACTTAATTATTTATAGTGGGAGAATTTTCGCGATTAACGTTACACTTTGCACATTAATCATATTAGCGCGTTTGTGGCATTCATACAATATGAAACAACCATTCACAACCTAGTTGCTACCAACATGTGGTTCATGGACCGTTCTAGAAAACAAAAACTTCGTAATCTAATTACAAGTCTTCGTCTTGAATCTTCGTCTTCTCGAAATGGATCTTCCTCCGGTCTTCGTCATTACATATAAATTTTTACATTGAAAATTGCATCCTAGATACAAATTTTTCTAGTAAAATAAATAGGCTCAAAACGGCCTTTACAACCCAATCGAATAAAACGAACGATTCAAAACTAAGTCCACGAACCACATCCCCATTCAAAAGCATTCATTCAATAAATACTAAATAAATGGAAAGCGTAGAGATACATTGATCCAATCAACAATACGAACCGATCCAATCGATTCACACAATCGGTAATATAATAACGTTCAAAATAATTGATCGACCATAAATATTCCAATTAATCAAATTTCCCTTATAAAATGAAATACCATAAATCATTTTAATCATATTAAATCCAATTTAACATGCGAGATTAATTTTCAAGAATACACGGAAAAATCGGCCGGGCGAAAATGGCTCGCCATGGCCGAGTCATCGCCGTGACCTTAGGCCGAATGGCTGGCATGGCCGAGTCACGCTCGGCGGCTCTACCGGGCCAGCACGGCCCGTGTCTCGACACGGTCGGGTCCGCCTGGCGGGGCACTGGGGCTGCCGACACGGCCCGTGTCACTGCACACGGCCGAGTCACCTGGCGACTTCACGCCTTTGTCCGAAAAGTCGTCCGACGACGATTCGAGCTCGATTTTCGACCGGATATCGATATCAATATTTTTCAACATTCATATCTTCAATATAAATCATATTTCCAAGAAATTAAGATTTATATTTAGACATAAACTTACGAAAAATATAACTACAACGAACGTAAAAATATATACCACGATTATGACTAAAATGATTCCAAATCATTCACCATCTAATCAAGCATTCCAAATGCCAATATCGTATATACGATCGCAAGACCTACGCTCCGATACCACTGTTGGGATTCGGTGCCTAAAACGAAGGCCCAGCGGAAGCGGTAAAACGAAAATTAATTCGATCCGAATCCCTACGAGGATCGATCAAGCTATGTATATACGAATATATAAACGAAAAGCAAGAGTCTTAAGAAACTAACCCTCGAAGTCCATTGATTAAATGGCAACCTTCTCTTGAGCTATTCCCCAAGCTTTAGTTTGATCTCTACGAGTTCAATCCGCTCCAAGCCCTTGAACGATCCAACGCCGAAAGCACCGCGTCTCTACTTGCCACGCGCCGGAAAAACGACCGGAACGACGATCACCTTGCTATCCTCCGAGGATACGGCTAGAGCTAAGTGATGAAGCTTCCAATATGAGATTATCACACTCTAAGTGTATAACTCACAACTCTCATTTATTTCTTGATTTTTCTCCAAGAATCACCAAGAACAAGTTGAAGAAGAAGATGAAGATAAGTGTATGAACTCAAAGTCTCACTTTCTCTCTCTCTCAATTGTATCTCACGTATGGCACAATTATTCTTAGAGAGTGACAAGTCTTCTCTTCTTATTCAATTCCTTTCCACATGAGAACAACTCATGTTTAACCCCACCTTGAAAAAGATATCAAATATGTATTCATTAAACACCTAATCAAGATTCCAATTGATTTAAAAATCAAAGTCTTGTGAAGGTGTGGGGAAGGGGGGCGGCTATGATGAAGAAATACGACGAGTTCGGTTCGTTTCGGACTCCCGTGAGTCCAAACAGATAAACTCCGATTCCGTTCCGATGTATTTATATCGATCAATTAATCCAATTAATTAATCATATCAAATACATAATAACATAATTAATTTCTCCAAGAAATAATTATATCCATGAATTAAATTAATCACCAAGTGATATATTTAATTCATTAGGCCGTAAATCAATTTATCCAGTAAATCGATTTAGACATCTAATGTCCTAAATTTAGATATCCAATATCTAATATTCATAATGAGAGAATTAGCTTGATTCATTCCGTCATCAATCCTAATGCGCGACTGGTAGGTCCGTCTCGATCAAGAATGGGAGGAACCAAAGAGTAGTAGCACCACCTAGCCACTGGTGGCCTACACTGCACTCGACCGAGAACGAATGATTGGGATCATTCAAGAACCATTCTGTCGTGAATACCAAGATACGTATAAACCCTTCTTTCAAATATCCCGATCAAGTTATAGGGTCACGGTCAAACCCTATCTCGTACTTGACGCTATGCATGCGTTAATGCAAATCGAGATCATCGAGCCATCGTGTATCTAATACAACTAGCTCCAATGCTTTGGCCAAAGACTTATGATCTCATCTCGCCAATAACCGCATAGGACATATAACCCGCCGCTAACGGAGAAAGAATTCTATCTTGGTATTCGCAGACTCGCTACTTGCCCGTCAAGATGCACGTCGAGGTTGACCCCGCCTTAGGTTTACAGGTGGTCGAACTACTCTAATGAAAATCTTGACGTCACAAGCACATCCCTACTAAATCCTCAAGTCTAAGGTTCACGAATACCTATCACAACCTTTCGATTCCGTCATTGATCGTCCGGAGTGAAATCCATGTGACGAATCGAGGGTGAGTCGGTTCGAGTATACTAATCCAATTAGCATACCTATAACGTGTGCTCCCACTAACCATTAGTGTTCGACAGGCACTCTCCATGTCAAAGAACACGTCATACAAGTCTTCACATAAACTTAACGCCCAGTCAAGTTTCATCGACTTGCGAACGATTAAGTATTTGAGCTATAACCTTTCCAGTGCCGACTCCCTTATCCAATAAGGAGTGGAACGTTTTGCTCTCAAATACGCGGACTAGTTTCTATATGTTTATTTACGAGTTAGGAATGCCAGTAACTACCAGTAAATAAAGAAACATTCATTTGCCTTATATAAATGGTTTACATAATTACAAGTACAATGCCCTCACTCAACAACCTCTGAGTGGCATTCGAGGGCATACTCCTAACAGAATAAACGAAACCATTCATCAAATATTATAAACTGAACAAGTATAAACTTGCCTCGATACCGATACCACGAAGCCATTACCAAAATCCATTGCCTTCGTCTACGAGCTCCTCAGGCCCGACCAAAAGCAATCTACGAACTCTTCAGCCTCAACCGCAACACAACGGTCATAAACCATGATCAAAACATATCAACCTATTGCAATAACCTATTAACACACATTCGATAAAAATCAATAACCGACATACCCAATCAACAAACTCAACGGTTCAACGAAACCTCGATCATATACATAAAACCAAATAATCCAAGTCAACAAATACGAACTCATATCCACAATACAATCCGTAACTCGATGATCACAAATAACAATCAATAACCGATCAACAAACACAACGGTTCTACAATATCCCGATTAAATACAAATCCAAACAATCCGAACCAATCAAACACGAATTCAAAACCACAATACGACTCCACAATCCAAAGATAATATCAATAATCAATTTAAACCAACAAGGGTTTAACATTACCGATTCCAAATTCAATCTTAAATACAATTACAAGTTTCCTACTTGTAAATTCATAATAAAAATCAACTACCGATTATCATCATCAATCCGGACAATCCGATTAATTCAACATTATAGATAACCATATTCCAAAGGTTTCAAATAGTTCTATTATCCGAATTGAACACTTATTCAATAAGTATGAATTTCCAAATTCAAACATGAATAATAATTCTCATCAAACTCGAAATCATATTCGTATTCCTATACGAATATTGTACCAAGATACATAACTTAGTTCTAAATGTGAATATTCCATATTCATATCCAAAACACCAACACTTTAAAACGTATTCATCAAATCAATGATCAATTCATCTCGACATTAAGGATTTTATAACATATTCGATTCCAACTTCAACTCCAAATACAAAGACAAAACTCCTTCTTGTTCATACTTGTAAATTCGTAGAAAACAATTTACCGATTATTATCGTGAATAATCACATTCCAAAGTTATCCGAAATCCTTCCAAAATCATAACATGTAACTCAAGGGTTCTTCAAGAACACGAATTATCCAAATTCACGTTCATAATCCATAAAACAACATAACCCGATGTTTTCTAACATCTAAATAACCCTTAATCATAATTCAAGGTGTATATAATCATGTTCTTCAACATATACTTCTCATAACATCATGAATCGCAACAAACCACCAAGAATATCGAGAATACCACGATTCCATAATCATAACAACATAATCGAATCATTTGATCACCAATTCATTATCTTCCTTTAACAAAATTCCCATAATTACAAAGAATCATCACAACAATATCATTTCAACCATCATTCATACAAAAACGTGTAGAATTTTCCAAGTTCTACTCATTGAGACATTTCATCGAACACTTTGAAGGCAAAGTCCAATTCAATCGTTTATTCGAAGAACTACTCGAATTTGTTCCAAAAAACTTCAAGAGTATTGAATGATTATGAGTTAACAATCAAGTTCAATCAAAAATCTGAATCAAAACGAAGCAAATCGGCCAAAACACTAAGAAACCTCAAGAACATCCAAAAACTAAAAGTTTAGGTGTTCTTACCTTCGATCCGGGTGGAAGATGATGTTAATCCATGATTCCAACTTCCAAAACATGTTGTTATAAGTTGCTCTTACTCAAATCCATCGATCTATGGTGAAAAATCTCGGAAGGAACGAAGAAAAATGAAAAATGCAGGATGTGACTCGGTCCAGGCCTTATATAGGCCGAGACCTGCCGGCACGTTACGTACGTAACCGGCGGGTCCTTACGTACGTAGCCGGCCGTGGCCTACCCTACTACCCAGTTCGTTCGGCACCCTTGCGTACGTAACCGGCAGCTAGCTTACGTACGTAACTGGCCCTTACGGCCGTAACCGGCCACTGCCTTACGTACGTAATCGGCCAGTCCTAGCAATCCCTGCGAGCCACTGCCGACCGTGATCGGCCATCCATGCGAGTCACTGCCAACCATGCTCGGCCATCCCAACGAGTCACGGCCGGCCATGCTCGGCCATCCCAACGAGTCACGGTCGGCCATGCTCGGCCATCCAGGTCATCTCGGCCACGACGTGGCCAGCCGCCCCATAACGTACGTAACACTTATTCCGTTGCGTACGTAATACGTACGTTGACTTGCTACAGTATAATACTCATATTACGTACGTAATACACCCTGTATAACGTACGTAACTCCATCCGTTGACTCACCTGTCCACATCTGCGCCGAAAGCCGCCGACCACGGGCCCCACTGTCCGATTCTTCTTGTTACGTACGTTATGTACACTATATAACGTACGTAAGCTAACACATTTTACGTACGTAAGCTCCAAGGCTTAACGTACGTAATGGCTTTTATACTTAGCCAAAAATCCAACTGTTCCTGTCCGACGTCTCGACATACTGGATACGAACATACGGCATACTGAATACACATACTGAATCCAAAAATATTCTCATACGGTATACCTGATATCCAAATCAGTTCAACCTGATACAACATATCCTGAATATATCTGTCAATCAAAAATGATAATCACACCAGTATAACTGTCTCGGTTCTCAATTTATTTTATCCACACTGTATAGATACCAAACTATACAGTATATCTCAGATAAAATAACGTGAAAAATTTATACTGAAAATTCGGGTATTACATACTACCCCCCTTAAAATAAGTTTCGTCCTCGAAACTTGCGACCTGTCACCAACAACAGATAAATCCAAAACTTCCAACTCATCACAAAAACAATCAAGTGTTGCCACAAGCGAAATAACCAAACCAATATACTTACAGGTGCGTGAAGCCGATGATCTCCCGTGATACTAGCACACGACTCCCACACGAAGTCTCAACACAACCAACACACACCAATATCACAAATAGCAGTTTGAAAAGATCTCAAAAATTTTGGAAACTCCAAAAATCGATTAGACTCAAAAGTCAGGAAAAATCATTTTCAAAAGACACGCTACTACCGTACTGGTAGAGCCACATAACACACACGCCTGGGTTTCACAAAACCCAAGCTCCGATACCAGCTTCTGTAACACCCCCAAAACCATCCGGGATATTACAGTGCCGTGGGCCCCACGTCGGAACCCACCAGGCTAAAAACCGTTTACAAGACCATTTCAAAAACGTTTAAAAACGCCAAAAGACCGATGACGGTAATATTTTGCAAATACTCAAATATTTTCCAAAAACATAGTTCTCAAATACCGTCATAAAATACCATTTGAAAATACAAGGCGAAGTGCCAAAACTCAATAGTTCAAAATGTACGTTAAGACACCACTTAAACGTACCGATAAAATAGTTAGGCAAAAGGGTTTGACGAAATAACCCAAGTTCGCAAAATGCCAAAAGGCCATTTTAAAATACACGCACACAGTGGATAAAGATACCGAAAGCCATTTTGAAATATACACACGCAGCGGATAAAGATACCAAAAAGCCATTTTGAAATATACACACTCAGCGGATAAATGCAGTTCAAAATATACATTTGCAGCGGAAATGAATAACCAGAAAAGAAATACTCGATACCCCCAAAACATGCCACCGCCAGTATCACATCGGGAAGCTCATCCCTTCACGACCGCTACTAGCTCGATCTCCGAGTACCTAAAAATAAAGCCCACGACGGGGTCAGCCACAATACTCAATAATGATACCGATCACATCATCATAAATAATTACATACCAATGTAATGATATAGTAAGAATACTACCAAAGTAATCTTACCGTTATAACCTTACCAATTCATAGCAATCCATACTAAATCAATCCTTGACATATTCCAAATTTCGTATTCTCAAATGACGAAATGAATTCAACAACAATCATCTCTACTATATTCCAAAAATACCGATAATCCTCAAAAATCATCATAACTCCTAATCATGAAATAATTCACCCATGCCAAATCCTGTCCATCGGATTACACAATCAAATCTCAACTTGGGTAAACCAATAACATACAACATATCTGTAGATCAACTACCACATGATAATGATAACAATTCCTGAAATATCTACGTATAGTCCGAATGCTTATACGATCAATAACCAGATCAACCGATAAATCACTGAGAATATCATCGACATGATAACTCCAATACGACCAATAAAGGATCACGATAACTGCGAATACCATCAACATGATAACTCCAAATGATCAACAAAAGACCAACAATAACTGAGAATACCATCAACAAGGTAAACTCCAAATGATCAACAAAAGACCAACAATAACTGAGAATACCATCAACAAGGTAAACTCCAAATGATCAACAATAATGGGTCTCAAAGAAATAACTCTGACTGTCGAACATACCCCTCGGGCATATGAACAACCAGTCACAAACCGTCGAACATACCCAACCATAAATGGAGGATGAACGACCAAACAATATGGCTCAAAGATGGAAGTCATAGTATGCCCGATCCGGAAATGTGTCCGTGCACAAGCCACCCCGGGTATCGATCAAATACACGTGTGGTCTTGTACCTAATTAGCCTCACGAACTACGTCTCGTGTGCACGGTTCAATGTGAAAATATCAACACATAACCATCATGTGCCCGGCTAAAAATCCTACACAATAACCAATCGGCACGCAGATATAACTCCAGATATGTCACGATGCAACATGACAACGAAACTCAAAGAAATACATATCTAATAAGGATCAAAAGACTCACTGAAGTGAACAACAACAAACTGACAATGAAAAGTCGACACGACTAATCAATATCCAAAACATCAATCCTGGGATCATCATCCCCAAATGAATGACCAACATGATCTACGATCTCAATACAACAGTCCGGGGATCAACATTCCTCAACGAATAACCGATACGAAACTCATTACACGAAACCTCAACATATATAACAACTCAACATACTAATTATCCACATGACTAAACAAATACTTAGATTACCTCAAATCCGAGGACCATATCCATCAACATCCCCCAATGAGACGATCAACACAACCATTAATACCAACAATAGTCCTGGGATCAACATCCCTAAACGAACAACCAGTACAAATCTCAATATATGAAGCCTCAACATACCACATATACAACAACTCAACATAATAATTATCTCATAACTGAACAATACTAAATTACCTCAAAGCCGAAGACAACATCCTTTCCACGAACCAACATCCCTGAATGAATACACAGTTATACGAATAATCTCAAATAAGGTACTATCCATTCAATACCAATAAACCTTTATCCCGATACTTATGTCATCACGATAACTATCCTCGATATCCGATATCCTATATCCTTGACCAAAGATAACTCACGCCTTCCCTGAAAACAATTAAATCATATACCTTATGATTTAATACAACCAGAGTACGATATATAAACCATTCTCCAGACAACTTACATTTCTAACAACATTGCTATATGAATTATAAATGAAATGTAAATGAAACCATTCATCAAATATTATAAACTGAACAAGTATAAACTTGCCTCGATACCGATACCACGAAACCATTACCAAAATCCATTGCCTTCGTCTACGAGCTCCTCAGCCCCGACCAAAGGCAATCTACGAACTCTTCAGCCTCAACCACAACACAACGGTCATAAACCACGATCAAAACATATCAACCTATTGCAATAACCGATTAACACACATTCGATAAAAATCAATAACCGACATACCCAATCAACAAACTCAACGGTTCAACGAAACCTCGATCATATACATAAAACCAAATAATCCAAGTCAACAAATACGAACTCATATCCACAATACAATCCGTAACTCGATGATCACAAATAACAATCAATAACCGATCAACAAACACAATGGTTCTACAATATCCTGATTAAATACAAATCCAAACAATCCGAACCAATCAAACACGAATTCAAAACCACAATACGATTCCACATTCCGAAGATCATATCAATAATCAATTTAAACCAACAAGGGTCTAACAATACCGATTCCAAATTCAATCTTAAATACAATTACAAGTTTCCTCCTTGTAAATTCATAATAAAAATCAACTACCGATTATCATCATCAATCCGGACAATCCGATTAATTCAACATTATAGATAACCATATTCCAAAGGTTTCAAATAATTCCATTATCCGAATTGAACACTTATTCAATAAGTATGAATTTCCAAATTCAAACATGAATAATAATTCTCATCAAACTCGAAATCATATTCGTATTCCTATACGAATATTGTACCAAGATACATAACTTAGTTCTAAATGTGAATATTCCATATTCATATCCAAAACACCAACACTTTAAAACGTATTCATCAAATCAATGATCAATTCATCTCGACATTAAGGATTTTATAACATATTCGATTCCAACTTCAACTCCAAATACGAAGACAAAACTCCTTCTTGTTCATACTTGTAAATTCGTAGAAAACAATTTACCGATTATTATCGTGAATAATCACATTCCAAAATTATCCGAAATCCTTCCAAAATCGTAACATGTAACTCAAGGGTTCTTCAAGAACACGAATTATCCAAATTCACGTTCATAATCCATAAAACAACACCCGATGTTTTCTAACATCTAAATAACCCTTAATCATAATTCAAGGTGTATATAATCATGTTCTTCAACATATACTTCTCATAACATCATGAATCGCAACAAACCACCAAGAACATCGAGAATACCACGATTCCATAATCATAAAAACATAATCAAATCATTTGATCACCAATTCATTATCTTCCTTTAACAAAATTCCCATAATTACCAAGAATCATCACAACAATATCATTTCAACCATCATTCATACGAAAACGTGTAGAATTTTCCAAGTTCTACTCATTGAGACATTTCATCGAACACTTTGAAGGCATAGTCCAATTCAATCGTTTATTCGAAGAAATACTCGAATTCGTTCCACAAAACTTCGAGAGTATTGAATGATTACGAGTTTACAATCAAGTTCAATCAACAATCTGAATCAAAACGAAGCAAATCGGCCAAAACACCAAGAAACCTCAAGAACATCCAAAAACCAAAAGTTTAGGTGTTCTTACCTTCGATCCGAGTGGAAGATGATGTTAATCCATGATTCTAACTTCCAAAACATGTTGTTATAAGTTGCTCTTACTCAAATCCATCGATCAATGGTGAAAAATCTCGGAAGGAACAAAGAAAAACGAAAAATGCCGGATGTGACTCGGTCCAGGCCTTATATAGGCCGAGACCTGCCCGCACGTTACGTACGTAACCGGCGGGTCCTTACGTACGTAGCCGGTCGTGGCCTAACCTACTGCCCAGTTCGTTCGGCATCCTTGCGTATGTAATCGGCAGCTGGCTTACGTACGTAACTAGCCCTTACGGCCGTAACCGGCCACTGCCTTACGTACGTAATCGGCCAGTCCTAGCCATCCCTGCGAGCTACTGCCGACCGTGATCGGCCATCCATGCGAGTCACTGCCGACCATGCTCGGCCATCCCAACGAGTCACGGCCGGCCATGCTCGGCCATCCAGGTCATCTCGGCCATGACTCGGCCAGCCGCCCCGTAACGTACGTAACACTTATTCCGTTGCGTACGTAATACATACGTTGACTTGCTACAGTATAATACTCGTATTACGTACGTAATACACCCTGTATAACGTACGTAACTCCATCCGTTGACTCACCTGTCCACATCTGCGCCGAAAGCCACCGACCACGGGCCCCACTGTCCGATTCTTCTTGTTACGTACGTTATGTACACTATATAACGTACGTAAGCTAACACATTTTACGTACGTAAGCTCCAAGGCTTAACGTACGTAATGACTTTTATACTTAGCCAAATATCCAACTGTTCCTGTCCGACGTCTCGACATACCGGATACGAACATACGGCATACTGAATACACATACTGAATCCAAAAATATTCTCATACGGTATATCTGATATCCAAATCAGTTCAACCTGATACAACATATCCTGAATATATCTATCAATCAAAAACGATAATCACACCAGTATAACTGTCTCGGTTCTCAATTTATTTTATCCACACTGTATAGATACCAAACTATACAGTATATCTCAGATAAAATAACGCGAAAAATTTATACTGAAAATTCGGGTATTACATAGCTAACAGCAGAAGAACTGAAGGCATGGAAGAACAATGAACTATTGAGATACTTTAATATTCTCATTAGGGAGTCTGTTATGGTCAATCAGTTCAAGACACTGGAGGATGCTACAAAGGAGTTATCAAGGCTTCTGTCAGAAGGAAAACTTCCACTGCAAATAAAGCTGAAGTCAAAACATCTGAAAGGTGATCGGATAACTCACCCAGGAGACTGGATTCTCTCCTATGATGTCTCCCATAATGGAAGAAATATCTACATAGACCGAGACAGAGATTCCTTACTCAATTGGTAGAGAGGAACCGAGCATGATCCTCCTGGAAGTCTTCCAGAAAACAACAACATAGAAGATAACTCCTGGAAGCTGTATCTTTTCATTTCTGTATGCTCCCTGATGTAATATTTCAACTCCAAAGAACACTTTAATCCATTTTATCAATAAAATTTTATTTTACCTCAAAAGATTATAGCTCGTAATCTTCATTTACTACTTTGATTGCGATACACAGTGAAATATTTGCTAAGTATAAATTTGCTAAGTCTAAAAATTGTAAGAACTTCTCCGCGAATAGTTCATAGAATAAGTTGTATTCAAATAAAACTAGTTGTTGTAAGATTGTGCCTACGAGTCAATCATAACTTAAGTTGTAATACACTTAGGTTTGTAGGATTTAAAGTTTTAGAACTTACATGTGAGCAGTTCAAATTTTAGTCTAAGTCTCGAAGATCAGATCATCCGACAGAAGACTAGAAGATAACCTTATGTTTTAAAAGGGTTTCAGCATTATCTAAAAGGGGGGAATTGTTGGGAAAAATAATACCCCAAGTGCTTTCATAAATGGACCCTACAACCTAGCACTATATAGGAACTTCATATAGCATCCAAGAAGTCAAAATCCTACAGCTAATAGAAGCTCAAGTGTAGAGCAAGAAGAACTATTGGCTACAACACAAAAGTTGTAGGTGCTTTACTTAAGAAAAATAAAACACAATCCAACAAGATATAGACTTTACACTTTAAATCGTTGTCAGAAAACAGTTTCTTTGTTCACAAAGTATTCACGGTTTTAAAGTAGCATTTAATACTGACAGGACATCATTTAATGCGGCCGGAAAGACTACAGATAGAAGAGCATTTAATACAGATCAAAGAGAATGTCTGAAGCATTAAATGTGAAACATCTTTAATTCAAATATATTGAAGTTGCCAATCAGATCTCTCTAAATCTCACTAACTGCCAACGGCTACATTTATAACGGATCTTTTTTTACAAGGTTATAAATAGCCCAAGCAAGGGCACATTGCTCACAAGTGACTCACTGGACTATTGCTCATAGATGAACTTATTATCTAAGAGTAATATATTTCTTCAAGCATAAAGTGAATATAGTGAGTGAAGAAATATATAAGTCCCCAACAAAGTGTAATACCCATACTTTATATGAATTGTTGGATTTGATATTTCTTCACTATTGTCGCTCTGTAAGCACTTATTGAGATGTTGTCGTTGTTGATTTTAGAGTTTCGTACCTTTCGGAACATGTTCGTATTGTTTGGACCTTTCGGCGATATTTTGAGAAAGGCAGATGGCGTACGCTGTGCCTAAGCTAACGCACGCTATTTCTGCTGAGTAGCGCATGCTAGCTTTGAGTCTTAGCGCACGCTAAAGTTCTGGGCTTGGCAGAGGCAGTAGCTGATTCTGTCCTCTGGACTAGCAGTTAGCGCACGCTAGGTATGAGCTAACGCACGTTATTCTTGTTGAGTAGCGCGCGCTAGCATCACCCATAGCGCACGCTAATGGGATGAGTCAGCAGAGGCAGTTTGGTGTTTCTATTTTCTGGACTAGCAGTTAGCGCAAGCTAGGCCTGAGCTAGCGCATGCTATAGGTATTGCCTAGCGCGTGCTAGTGCCCAGATGTAGCGCACGCTAGCTGGTTTGGGCAGTGAGTTGCAATTTTTGCATGATACCAGTAAGCGCACGCTAAGGATGTGGTAGCGCGCGCTAACATCACAGGTCAGAAGCTACTGGACTATCGGGTGACCCCGTTAGCACATGCTAGCCTTGAATTTTAGCACGCGCTAATCAGGCACAGTATATAAGAGAAAGTCAACCCTCTTCTTCGTCATTTTTCACCTTTTTTACTCATTTCCGATGGGAGAGCACGTGAAGGAGATTTGTGGGCGATTTTTCATCAGCCATCATCATCTCTGGTTGGATAACCAAGATTACACAACATCTAATCCGTTTCTACCTTTCAAATCAAGGTAGATTCCTTAGAACCCTAGTTTGGGGAATTTTCGGGATTTTCTTAGATTCGTCCGATTTATCCGTTTTGGAGCTTTAGATCTTTGATATTATGATGTATCTACCCCGTACCCGCGTTTCCCCTACGATTATATGGATGTTTTTGTACTTTGTTCGAACTTGAGAGGGTTTGGATGATTTCCAAACCTCTAGGAGATTATCCTTGTAGTTTTGTGAATCGTAGGCGGGTTTCGGGAGTTTCTTCATGTGATTGAGTATGGATTATTGATTATCGTATTCCTTACGAATCGTTTAGGTGCCGGAAGTGTATTCTTAGACCTACCGAACTTGTATTCTTTTCCTTCCGATTCTCGATGTCTCAAATGCAAGTATATGTTTATGACTGTACGTTCTCGACTTTGAAAGTAAGGTACATGAATTGTATGATGGTATATATTCACTCTGGGATGGGCTGACGGGTCCTCTGAGGGTTCCATAGCCTTTGGTGCGGTTCTGCGAATATTTTGGGTTAACCACTCTGGGAGGGTCCGACGGGGCCTCTAAGGGTTCCGTTGCCTTTGGTGCAGTTCCATGGTTAATCAAGTATGTATTGAAATGTAATGCTATGAGATTTAGTTATTCCGGAATACTAGTCTTGAGTTGATGAAATGATGATTATATTTACTTTATTGTCAAGAAGTATTGTGTTTCATATTCGATATACTTGTACTAGTTATTCGACGGCAAACCCCTTTATGGGGGAATACCTTTCATGTATTTCAGGATCCAGAAGAGCGGATAGGCACGTACCGGGTCGGCATGAAGATGATGGGAAAGTGTGATGATGTGTCTTGTCAATGATTATGCTTTGTATTTTCTCCATTCAATGTTGTTGTACTTGAAATGGTTATGAGTACTCGAGTCTTGTTTCGGGTTTCTTGATGTTTCGGCTGGTGTTGCCATGGGATTGATCCTTGATGCATTATATTCGGTTTTATTAGATATTATTTTGAGTGCCAATTTCATTGTCTTCCATTGGATTGTGATTGGACCTTATCGGTCAAAGTTCATAGTTCCGCATGTGAATAGCCTTATGGGTCCCACGGCGGGGCTCACGGCGCCGTAATATGCCCTGAATAACTTGGGGGTGTTACAGAATATGGTATCATAGCTTAGGTTTATGGATACATAGGCTGTCGGTCTTTTGGGTTAATTGAGTCATCATTTGTCTACAATGTCACCACTTTTCCATCATCACAGTGCGACCGATACTAGTAAGTCCTTTTACTATTCTTGTATTCTTCCTAATTGTTTCGCCTTTAAGTTGGTATTCTTGGGAATCGGTCACTTCTTTTTGACGTGCGCTTTAAATTGTATTTATGTACTTTGTGTGTCCTTCAGAATGTCTGATGACAGGGGACATAGGCGAAGCCGTGGTCGTGGACGCGGACGAGGACGTGGCGCGGCTGCTTCGCTCAATTCTGTTCCGGGGTCAACTACCCCTAGTTTATCTAACTCAGTGCATCCCGATACCGAGGGTCAGCACGACTAGTCCACCGGTCAAGGGAATAATGCAGATATTGGGGTTACGAATGTCCTTCAACAATTGGCTAATCAGATGACTATCCTGACTCAAGCTGTTCAACTGAATAATCTTAACCTAACAGCGGACACTTTACTTCAGAATGTGGTCTGTATGCATCCTCCGCAGTTCAGCGGTGCTACCGACCCAATGGGTTGGGAGAATTGGCTAGCTGAGTTGGAGAAAGTGTTTGAAGCGGTTGATTGCCCAGAAGTGAGGAATGTACCGATTGCTCAGTACTTCCTTACCAAGGAAGCCGCGACTTGGTGGAAAGCTATTAAGCCGCAAGATCATGCTGCTACATGGGGAGAATTTAAATAGCTACTGGGGGCTGAGTTTTGTCCTTGGCCAGTACAAGAAGGCAGAATCCGAGCCTTTTTCGAGGCTAAGCCGCAGAACATTCCAGTCTCGCAAGCGATAGTGGAATACAACCAACAGCTAACCCATGTGAAGAATCAAGTGTGGGATGAGAGTGACAAGATCCGCTACTTCGACATGCGGATGAATATGGAATTGCGGCGTTACATGCACTACAGGAAAAACGCAATCAGACAACACTAATCAGACAACAGTCAGCTGAAAAAGTGTTGACTAAAATTAACAGATAACGATTTATTTTTATCCTCGAAAAATAATTGTATAATCCAAGTACATTACAACGGTTTAAAAACCATTGTCTAGAAAAACCAATCAAACAATATTTTTTTCCGGTGGTGTTGTGCAAACTTGGAGGATTAGACAACGCTTTTAAAAATATTTTGTGGGAATTAGCTTAAAACAATGCTACGTTAAACCATTGTTGAAATAAGACAAGCATTTTTAACTATGCTTGTTTTATTACATTTCACACAACGTGTCATGAAAACGTTGTGTGACTCAGACAAGAGCCCTACTAAGATCTCAAACCAAATTAATTTTTAATTTTTTGAAAATTTTGGAACATCACTCAATTCACTATATGTTGACATCCATACGGCTGGATCATTGAGAAGTATTTAGAAAAATAGAAAAAAAAAATTGGGACAAAGCACTAGTTACGAGTATTAGTCAATTTAGTACTGCCCTACTAAGATCTCAAACCAAATTAAGTTTTATTTTTGAAAATTTAAAAACATCAATCAATTAAATATATCTTGACATTCGTACGTTTGGATCATCCATAAATATTTTAAAAAAATAAAAACAATAATACGGGACAAAGCACTAGTTACTAGTACTAGTCAATTAGTCAATTTAGTAGTGATTTGCTAAGATCTCTAACCAAATTAAGTTTTTATTTTTTGAAAATTTTAGAACATCACTCAATTAGATATATCTTGACATCCGTACGGTTGGATTATAGGAAAAATACTTTATAAAAAATATTAGCTGTTAGATTAAAGAACACACACACACACACACACACACACACACACATATATATATATATATATATATATGTGTGTGTGTGTGTGTGTGTGTGTGTTTTTACCCAACGGGTTTGTATATTAAATTATAGTCTTCAACACTTTCATACAAGCTTTTGTAAATTTAAATTGTTGTCATAAACTGATTTATACAAGCGTTTTACGAACAAAAGTGTTGTCTGCTGTGACAACACGTGATTGGTGGAAAAGCTTTCACAACCTGGATTGTTGAGGTGGTGAAATAAGAGCCCTTGATTGAAATAAGATTAGATATTAGCCGTTGGATTAAGAAAAAAAATATATGTTTAGATAACGGGTTTGTATATTAAACTGTTGTCTTCAAAACATCCATACAAGCGTTTTAGTTTTAAAATGTTGTCATAAACATATATATACAAGTGTTGTAGAAATAAACCGTTGTCTTTCTAGTTTTCTTGAAAAATATAGAAGTTTCTTATTTTTACCCTACTAAGATCTCAAACCAAATTAATTTTTTAGTTTTTGAAAATTTCGAAACATCAATATATAAGATATATATTGACATCCGTACGGTTGGATCGTCGAAAAATATTTTTAATAAAATAGAAACAATAATTTGTGAAAAGCACTAGTTACGACTATGAGTCAATTTAGTACTTTCCTACTAAAATCTCAAACCAAATTAATTTTTTATTTTTTTGAAAATTTGGGAAAATGACTCAATTAGATATATCTTGAAATCCGTATGGTTGGATCTTTGATAAATATTTTATAAAAATAGAAACAATAATCCAAGACAAAGCACTAGTTACGAGTACTAGTCAATTTAGTAGTGCCCTACAAAGAAGTCACACCAAATTAATTTTGTATTTTTTAAAAATTTAGAAACATCACTCAATTAGATATATCTTGACATTCGTATGGTTGGATCGTCGATAAATATTTTTTAAAAAAAATAGAAATAATAATACGTGAAAAGCACTAGTACTAGTACTAGTCAATTTTGTAGTGATTTGCTAAGATCTCAAACCAAATTAATTTTTTATTTTTTGAAAATTTGGGAACATCAATAAATTAGATATATGTTGACATCCGTCTGGTTGGATCGTCGATAAATATTTTTGAAAAAATAGAAACAATAATCCACGACACATCATTAGTTATTATTGATCAATTTAGTAGTGGTTTGCTAAGATCTCAAACCAAATTAATTTTCTATTTTTTGAAAATTTGGGACATCACTGAATTAGATATATCTTGACATCCGTATGGTTGGATCGTTGATAAATATTTTTTGAAAATATAGAAACAATAATCCAAGACAAAGCACTAGTTACTAGTACTAGTCAATTTAGTAGTGGTTTGTTAAGATCTCAAACCAAATTAATTTTTTATTTTTTGGAAATTTGGGAATATCACTTAGTTAGATATATGTTGACATCCGTACGGTTGGATTGTCGATAAATATTTTTGAAAAAATAGAAACAATAATCAATGACACATCATTAGTTATTACTAGTCAATTTAGTAGTGGTTTGCTAAGATTTCAAACCAAATTAATTATCTATTTTTTGAAAATTTGGGAACATCACTGAATTAGATATATCTTGACATCCGTATGGTTGGATCGTCGATATATACTTTAAAAGAATAGAAACAATAATCCACGACATCACTAGTTACTAGTACTAGTCAATTTAGTAGTGGTTTGGTAAGATCTCAAACCAAATTAATTTTTTATTTTTTGAACATATGGGAACATCACTTAGTTAGATATATGTTGACATCCGTCCGGTTGGATCGTCGATAAATATTTTTGAAAAAAATAGAAACAATAATCCATGACACATCATTAGTTATCACTAGTCAATTTAGCAGTGGTTTGCTAAGATCTCAAACCAAATTAATTTTATATTTTTTGAAAATTTGCGAACATTGCTGAATTAGATATATCTTGATATCCGTATGGTTGGATCGTCGGTAAATATTTTGTAAAAAATAGAAATAATAATCCAAGACAAAGCACTAGTTACAAGTACTAGTCAATTTAGTAGTGGTTTGCTAAGACCTCAAACAAAATTAATTTTGTATTTTTTGGAAATTTGGGAACATCACTCAGTTAGATATATGTTGACATCCATATGATTGGATCGTCGATAAATATTTTTGAAAAAATAAAAACAATAATCCATGACACATCATTAGTTATTACTAGTCAATTTAGTAGTGGTTTGCTAAGATCTCAAACCAAATTAATTTTCTATTTTTTGAAAATTTGGGAACATCACTGAATTAGATATATCTTGACATGGTTGGATCGTCGATAAATATTTAAAAAAAATAGAAACAATAGTCCAGGACAACACTAGTTACTAGTACTAGTCAATTTAGTAGTGGTTTGCTAATATCTCAAACCAAATTAATTTTTTATTTTTGGAAATTTGGGAACATCACTCAATTAGATATAAGTTGAAATCCGTACGGTTGGATCATCGATAAATATTTTTGAAAAATATAAACGATAATCCATGACACATCATTAGTTATTACTAGTTAGTTTAGTAGTGGTTTGCTAAGATTTCAAACTAAATTAATTTTCTATTTTTAAAATTTGAGAACATCACTGAATTAGATATATCTTGACATCCGTACGGTTGGATAGTAGATAAATATTTTTTTAAAAAATAGAAACAATAATCCAGGGCAGCACTAGTTACTAGTATTTGTCAATTTAGTAGTGGTTTGCTAAGATTTAAAACCAAATTAATTTTTTATTTTTTGAAAATTAGAGAACATCACTCAATTATATATATGCTGACATCCGTAAAGTTGGATCGTCGATAAATATTGTTTAAGAAATAGAAACAATAATCCGTGACACATCATTAGTTATTACTAGTAAGTTTAGTAGTGGTTTGCTAAGATCTCAAACCAAATTAATTTTCTATTTTTTGAAAATTTGGAAACATCACTCAGTTAGATATATCTTGACATCCATACAGTTGGATCATCGATAAATATTTTTTTAAAAAAATAGAAATAATAATCCGTGAAAAGTACTAGTTACTAGTACTAGTCAATTTAGTAGTGGTTTGCTAAGATCTCAAACCAAATTAATTTTTTATTTTTTGAAATTTAGAAATATCGCTCAATTAGATATATGTTGACATCTGTATGGTTGGATCATCGATAAATATTTTTTAAAAAATAGAAACAATAATCCAGGACAAAACATTAGTTATTACTAGATAATTTAGTAGTGGTTTGCTAAGATCTCAAACCTTTTTATTTTTTGGAAATTTGGGAACATCACTCAATTAGATATATCTTGACATACGTATGGTGGATCGTCGATAAATATTTTTTTAAAAAAATAGAAATAATAATCCAGGACAAAACACTAGTTACTACTAGTCAATTTAATAGTGGTTTGCTAAGATCTCAAACTAAATTAATTTTTTATTTTTCGAAAATTTGGGAACATCACTCAATTAGATATATGTTGACATCCGTACGGTTGGATCATTGATAGAAACAACAATATGACTCTAATATATAGTATATAATATAGTACAAATTTTAAAATATATTACATATAATCCAAGCCTATTTATAATTCCTTTTAATTTCAGTTCACTCAGTCCTCAATTCTCTCAAATCAACCCCAACTTACTTATAATCTTCAATTTCACTGCTCAGATGTTTAGTTCTTTCAATTTTACTCCAATCATATTTTCAATAATTACAATCCAACCTAATTTGACCAAGTCTTTAAAATATTGACTTTTTAGTTAAAATATAGAACTTGAATTTAAATGCGGAATAATATTTTAATGTAGAACTTGAACTTTTCAATTAATAGTAATATAAATTTATTATTAAAATTTATCATATATATAACAACTGAAAATAAAGTGGTAAGCATAAATTAAAATCGATTACTAATATTAACTGAAAAGTCATTATTTTAAAGACTTGGTCAAATTAGGCTGAATTATAATTATTGTAAATATGATTGGAGTATAACTAAAAGAACTAAACATCTGAGGACTAAAATTGATGAATTATAAGTAGGCTGGGGTTGATTTGAGAGAATTGAAGACTGTGTGAATTGAAATTAAAAGAAATTATAAATAGACTGGGATTAAATTGAGAGGTTGTAGGAATTAGGTGCTCAATTGATAATACTGGAAAGTATTTGGTATAAATACCCTAACCTAATCAATCGGCGGCATAATTCACTTCTTTCTCTCCTGATTCTCACCTCTGTCAGTTTCTCTCTCTCTCTCTCTCTCTCTCTCTCTAAAACACACACACACCTACAAAGAGTAAACACCAGCGGCACCAACCCACCACGAACTGGACGACCACGACACCATGGCCATGGAGACGGGACGAAGACCGGTGAAAGTGGTGCGGAGCAGAGGTGGTGTACGGCGGATGCAGGGCAGAGGTCCAAGTCGCAGTGGCGATGTAGGGTTTCGACTTCGGGTGGCTTGAACTGACTCGGAATCGGTCAGATTCAAGCGTACAATTTAGGTAAGAATCGAACAAACTGGATTCGATAGGGTTTTCAAGTTCTGGCAATGGTCTAAGTTCTGAGTTTGTTTAGTGCTTTTGGGTTTCGATCTGGGTTTTGAAGGGTTGAGCATCTAGTTTGGGTGATTCCTGAGGGTGCGGAACGGCGGTGCCAAAAAGGGAAGAAACCCTACTGTGGTTTTGGGTTTTGAATTTGGGTATTATTTTTGTATGATATTTCTATAGTGATTCGCAGTTGGGGTGGGAATTAGGGTTGCTATAAAACCTGAATATCGAATTACACCTCCGATATGATTTTTTTTATTTTTTTGGATCTATGCATACTTACTGAATTTGGTTCATTTCACTTCTATTTTAACATTTCTCTGATGTATGCTCCTCGTTGCAGTCAATTAGGGCTAGTAATATTGGATTGTTTGATGTGATACTAGCCTTGGAGGATGCACGACATAAGGGTATTGTAGGATTTTGATCGATGAGATATTGGTGGCTGGGTTTGGAGAGAGTCTCCATGTTGGGCTTGGGGTTCTACATTTGGCATTTGAGGAAACCTTAAATGATAAAATGAAAGGCTTTTACAGAAGGTGTTTCTTTTACCTATATTTGTTCTCATGTGTTTTACTCTTTTTTGTTACTCTTTCAAGTCGGCCATTGCTTAAAAAATGATAAATATGAAATAGTTATTGTTCTTTCACTGGCTTCTTAGACTCCTCACATCTTCAGTCTGATATTGAACTCGAGCTTTGTGTATTGCAAGTTGTGGATGTGGATAATGTGTAACAACGAGTCATTGTCAAATTAATACCTAGGATTGATTGGATGACTCTTCAATATATCAATATGCCCTAATGGGTTTGTTTCTAAATATTTTTAATGCATATGTTTGTTCTTTTTCTATATATTGGATTAATGATGTGCTTATGTGGTTTTTGATTGTGATTTGCAGTTGGGTTCGACTGCTATTGGGTTGAAGACTAAGGAAGGCGTTGTACTTGAGTATCGTATCTATTTCAGGACTGGTATCGAGTCTGTTTCAGTTTTATTTTATGGCCCTTTAATAAACTCCAAATTACTTGTTGATCACGCTCTTAAGCTTTTGTGTAGCCTCAAAGGTGCTGAAAGAATCTGACGTGGCAGAAACTGAAGATGAAGCTACAAGCAAAAATGAAGGCAATGCTGAAGATAAAGGTGTGCTAAAGTTGACCAAAGGTATAAGGCGGGCAAAGTTAAAGAGACTGAAGAAAGAAACAAAGGAATGAGGGCTCTAGTGATGGGATTTATTTTTATTTTTTAATGTCAATTATTGTTGTTGTAATAAATGAACGGTTGATTGTTATTGTTGAATGAAATGTTTTTATAGTTCATATTAATTTTTATTTATTTCGATTTCTTGGTTATAATTCATATAATTTGAAATAGGTGCAGCATGAAAAAAATAAAAATAAAATACAATTGTCTAAATGAGTAGTTTTAATGCAAATAAAATCATTGTCTGATCTGTCATTAGGTAATTAGGTAATTTTAAGAAACCATTGTGTTTATGAAATCTTAACAACATATTCAAAATAAAAAACTATTGTGTTTGATAAATTCTAACAACATGTTTTAAATGATCAACACTTGAGTTATAAACAGACAGATAATGGACAAATTCTACAAAAATATTGTGTAATTTCCTTTCTAACAAGTGTGTATTGTTCTAAAACTATTGTATAGTATCCCAAACAACAATAGTTTCTAAGTGGAGTGTTGTTGTTTCTGGCTATTACACAACGGTATCTAGAGATGAAGTCGTTGTATCTCACTCTTTCACGCAACAGATTATATACCATTGTATGAGACAGGTAAGAGACGGCGTCTCAATAGACAATGGGAAAACAGGGAGTTAGACAACGGGCAAAAACCGTTGTCTGGTGCAGTTTTTCTTGTAGTGATGGCCGAGTTTGCTTGCACTACTCTGAAGGAATACCAAGACAGGGCTTTAGCATATGACATGTTAAGTCCCAACAATGATACCACAGAAGACCACTGGTAATTTTTCTGGCTCTAAAGGTGGCAACTTCCAGAGACCTCAGGCGGCTAACCATTCTGCCGGGCAGTTGTCACGTTCTGTTAGAGGGAAGAAGAGTTTTCGTTCTGCTCCGGGCACCTCAACTTGCCCGGTAACCTATTTTAATTTTGGTCGTCCAGGCCACATCAATCTGGAGTGCAACTTTCCACCTTTGAAGTGTCACACTTGTGGACAGATGGGACATAGGGCAGCTTATTGCCCCGAACAAGACCAGACTTTGGACACTCGGGCTTCTGCCCAGTGCCTATAGATCAGAGTATGAATCAGCGGAAACCTATTAATCAGTCACAGCAGAGTTACGGCAGAGGTCGGGGACGGAGTCAGAATGCTAGAAGGTGAGATTCTAGCGTCGGTTCGGCACACCCACGAGTCTATGAGATGCGTCGAGCAGACGAACCCAATGCGGCGGTGGCCTCAGGTACCATTCATATCCTATCTCATCCAGTTCGTGTACTTTTTGATTCGGGTGCTATACATTCTTTCATCTCCTTAGAGTGTGTACGCCGTTTGAATATAGATTGTATGACTGATTGCGATCCTTTCATTGTGAAACTGCCTAGCGGGATAGAATCATGGGGAATCGGGAGATTAGAGATTTTCCGGTGAATATAGCCGGTGTGGATTGGTAATCGAATTTGATTGTGGTTGATATTGAGGGCGAGGATGTGATCCTCGGCGAGGATTGGCTTGATAGTCACCAAGCGATTATGAATTAACACACTAAGGTTATCACTATGATGACTAAAGATGGTTCCGAGTACTCGTTTATGGGACGTAAATCGGGCCAACCTAAGTTGCTTATCAGCGCCATGAAGGCCGTAAAACTCTTGAATAAAGGTTGCACTGGCTATTGGTGTTACGCTTTGAAGTCAGAAGGGAACGAAGTCGATTTTTCTTTGATTCCAGTTGTTAATGAGTATCCATACGTTTTTCTAGACGACCTCCCGGGATTACTGCCGGATGGGGAGATAGAATTCTCTATGGATTTAGAGCTTGACGCGGCTCCGATTTCTAAGGCGCCTTATCGGATGGCTGATAAGTGTCAGTTTTATATACTTATCCATGGTTTGTATCGATATATTTCACCAATAATTGAGCTAGTCTACTCATTTTTGCTTTTAATTAATTAGTTTTTAATAATTTTATTTTTATCGGATGAAGATGTAAATCTAGTCTTAATCGGATTGAATTACTGATTTACTCAAGAAATAACATGTTTATAAAATATTCTCTTTGTTGAATTTTTATGTATTCATGTTGTAGGGCTTTCCGATATGAGTTCGGCAGTCTTTCCGGATTCAAACTCAGAGTTATATATCAAAAGTTATCATCCGAAGAAGATTTGGGGCGAAAACGCAAAAGTCAGAAATTCTGGGCTAAAAATGAAGTCTGAAACTCCATACGGGCGTAACATCTAAAACTTACGGCGTAACTCGCAAAGCAACTAATGTGCAAAAAGTCGTAGCCATGTTACGGCCGTAACTCCTCAAAATTACGGTCGTAACTCTTGACAGATTTTTGATCATTGTCTAATTTTTTATACTTTTGGTCTATTATTGAGGGGATGGCTGGCATTGATCCTGTGATATCTCGACTTTTAGTACATAATATTCGGATTTCAGTATAAATTTTTTCGCGCTATTTTATCTGAGATATACTGGATAGATTGGTGTCTATACAGTATGAATAAAATAATTGGAAGAATGAGACAGTTGTATTAGTATAATTGTCGTAGTTGGTCGACAATTACATTTGAAGATATCGTGTATCATGTAATCGTACTTTTGATGTTGGGTATATCATATGAGAATATTATCAGGTTGTATATATGTATTCAGTATGTCGTGTATATACATCTAGTATATCAAGACTGTAACACCCCGAGATATTCGGAATAATTACAGCGCCGTAAACCCTTTAAGTAAGGATTTACAAGGCTAATTAAAAGAAATATGAAAATAATCCAACAATACCACAGAAATTCAAATTACAAAACCGGTTCCAACTGATCCAACGAGTTAATTAATATAACCATATCGAAATGATATTAATAATACACGCGTACTCGAGTACTGAAAATGAACCAATAAGACAATAAAAAGAGACAACAAACATCACTGAGCCCCATCGTCATCACGTCGGTACTGTGGCTGTTTCCCCGCTCCTCGGCTACCTGAACATTAAACAAATATCCACCCCCGAAGGGGTTAGCAAAACGATGCTAGTACAAGTATCATATTAAACAAATCGAATATGCATCAATAATACATAACAAGATACACCACACAGACTTCCGCTACCGGAATCCGACAATGCGAATCCACAAGATTCCATCAACACATCATGGGTATTCCAATGATCCAGCGCCCTCAGCATAGATCCCAAGATGATCCCGTCGGACCAACATGAGGTGGAAAAACCCATCCAATGATCCAGCGCCCTCAGACTAGATCCCAAGATGATCCCGTCGGACCAACACGAGGTGGATATCCGATCCAGCGCCCTCAGCATAGATCGTACAACATACACAAACACAACTCATGCATAGATATATGCAAAATCGCTATGTCCATCAACATGAACATACAAACACTAGATAACGAATATCATGACAATTCAACGAAATAAATCCCATGTTCAACAACATGAACAAACCACATGTATGCTCAAAATACCAATATTAACAATTTACGATACTTGCCTCAAAGATGGCAAGAACTAATCACTCCGATGATCTCAACACACTTGAAGGCCGCCTCCTTCGATCAACGTAGCAAGCTCGAACCTTAACAAAAGAATAATATAGAATTCATCTCAAGTCGTACGAATGTCTAACAATCCGGTCTACGGCCGAAAGCTCTAAAAAATGTAATCTGTCTGAACTACTTAGCGCGCGCTACGTACTCTACGTAACGTGCGCTAAGCCTGCCCGTTAGCGTACGTAAACGACGAAGTCTAGCGTACGCTAACTATGTGCTGACAGTCCTCTCTGATCAGCCGACTGACCTGCCTGATGACATAACATATGTTACGTACCAAACGTAGCGTGTGTTACTCATTCCCGATAGCGCACGTTAATATGCCTATCTTAGCGTGCGCTAACCGTACATGGCAGTTTACTACTGGGCAGTGGACTTAATCTAATGGTGATGAAACTTATGAAATCTTCAGTGTTCATAGATGTCATCTCCGTGCATATCATGCTCATACGGTTTTCGAAAGATCTATACGGATTAAACGACTATGAGATACAAGGATACTTATAATCATCACAACACCACAATTCATCTTGATCTTCAAGAAAGTTTCCCAAGTTCCAAATATTCTATGTCCCAAAACGAATGATTCCATTGTATAAAAACATAAGAACTTGATAATCTCCATAAACTGGTCATAATCGGTTATAAGCTTCATGAATATGCTAGGAGTTCAAACACTAAAAGGCTCAATGGTTTCTACAATGAAGAAGTACCGAAACATCGAAAATACTCTTCTACACATGATGTTCGACTACTTACTAATTTAACTGACTAGATGATCCCAAATCATGATCAAAACAACCTTCAGAATGTTACTTAACTTGGTGAAGAATCACCTACCTCAAGGTAATGAAGAACAAGGAGGAGCTTGAATAAATCCAACACCGAGGGCTTGAACTGTAATATCCGCATTTTTCTTTCCCCTTGTATTTTCTTTTTCGGTGAATTTCTCAGTCGTAATGAGCCTCATGTACCTTACAGTATATCTTTCCCATCATCTATTGATCTGAGATTCGTTATTGTTGTGCGGAACCGCTGTTTCGGGGTTGCCGTGGATCCATTCTATGTTTTGAGACGTTTTGAGGTGTTCCGTTTGATGTTTCGTTCATATTCCGGTGTTGTGAACCGCTTATATTTCGTAACCTAGCGCACGCTATCTTTTCTGTATAGCGCGCGCTAGGGGTCCCTTAGTAGCGCACGCTACGACTAATTCGTAGCGCGCGCTAGAGAGCAAGCCCTGGGAGCGGCAGTGCTATTTTTCCAGCCTTCTGGACTGGCGTATTAGCGTACGCTACGTAGACTAGCACACGCTAATGTCGGAAGGCTAGCGCACGCTGATGATACCCGGTAGCGTGCGCTAGCGTGAGTTTCCAGTACTGGAAAGTCTACTACTGAACTCGGTCAGGTGCCAGTTAGCGCACGCTACGCTTGTTTGGTAGCGCACGCTAACGGGTCAGGTGAGTTTTGGGCAGTTAGCTTCTGGACTCGGCTGATGTCCAGGTAGCGCACGCTATTGATCGATAGCGCGCGCTACCGAGTGGATTTTAGCGCACGCTACGTCTCGAGTAGCGCATGCTAACGGCCAGAAGTCTGGCTACTGGACTGGACGCTAACTGTTTTGGCCTGTAATTTTATCCCGTTAGCGCACGCTAACCTTGAGGATTAGCGCACGCTAACACTCCCTGGCTATATAAACCAGGGAGTTGACCCAGATGAGCAGGTTATTTTCATTTCTTCTCCTCTCCGCGACGCAGAGCTCCTCCGGGCGATTTCCGAGCGATTCTTCCCTTTGATTATTTCAGGCATCCTCTACCTTGAGTTTTTGAAGTAGATTAACAACACCTACTTGTGTTCTTCATCATCAATCCAAGGTAAATCTCTTAGAACCCTACTTTTCGATAAATTGGGGGTTTTGGGATTTTCTTCCGATCCGTTCCGTTTTGTTGATGGATTCATGATGAATATGATTAATCTTGTTGGTATTCTTAGTTTCCCTATGGATTCATGGTATATTTTTATAGTTTTGCGAAATCGAGAGGGTTTGGTTGTGGTCCGCCCTCGTTGTTATTTTTGTGCGAATATACATGAATCGTAGGCGGGTTTTCGGGTGTATTCCATTTCCGTATTCGTCTAGAGTTGGTTGTAATTATGTTCTTCGAATCGTTAGGTTCGGTTCCATTAATTCCTAGTGTTCGTCGGTGATTATCCCTTCCGTTCGTTGCGTCGTCAATTATTCAAGGCAAGTATTTTTGGAAACCTTTATGCTTAACATGAAATGGTAATGTATATTGTGTGTGATTGCTCACCTCGGGAGGGTCCGACGGGATCACAGAGGGAATCCAATGGTATAGCCCTGGATTCACGAGTTTGTTTCGCTAGCCAGCTCGGGAGGGTCCTTATGGATCACGGAGCGGGATCAATGGTATAGCACTGTTCCCAAGGCGATGTGTGTGCGTGATTTGTTTTATAATATGGCCAGCTCGGGAGGGTCCTTAGGGATCACGGAGCGGGATCAATGGTATAGCCCTGTTCCCACGGCAAATTGTTTGACTGTTTATTTCCGAAAAAGACATATCTGGTTTTGGTTTTTGAAATGATATTGGTGCATGTACTATGAAATGTGTAAGCGATTGGTTTGCCTTGATTACTTGTACTAGCGTAATTGCTAACCCCTTTGGGGACCCGTTATGGGGAAATTCTTGTTATGGATTTCAGGTTATGATCATCCGGACGAGCGAGCTCTGGGACAGTACGAGGAAGTTGGCCAGGGTCGTTGACATGTGCACTTGGGTCTACTTATTTCTTTCGTCCACTTCGATATGGTTGTTTTCTATATTTATAAACTGATAGACTGTACTCGCGAATACTTAGGCTTTTCAATTCAAACCCCGTGTTGTATTATTTTAAATTGCTACATTGTCGATTGTTGCTCATTTCATCGGTTGCTTCGGGTGTATTTTCATATGATGTATTATTTGATTGTGTATCCTCGCTAACCGAGATGGTTAGTCGAGGGGTACCCGCTTGTTGTAGCCTGGTGGGTCCCATGTAGGGGTCCACGGCACTGTAACATACTCCGAATATCTTGGGGTGTTCCAGAAAATGGTATCGGAGCACTAGGTTTATGGATACCTAGGCTTGTCGGTTATTTGGGTCTAGTCGTGTTTTGTTTTGCACATTGTCACACCGCTGCCGGCATCTCAGTACTTCCAGTGTTCGTAAGTTTCCTTACCCGATTGTTTACTTTCTCATACTGTATTCCGTTTCTTGAACTATGGTTATTCTCCCTCCTTTGCTTATCATCGTAGTTGCTTTTTCCTTCCTTACTCATCCTCGATATGCTCCTGTTATCTTTTAACACCAGTATGGATGCCGGAGGAAACCGTGGTCGTGGTCGTGGGCACGGCCGAGGACGTGGGGCAGCCGGTGGGGCAGCCACGTCGCATTCTTCAGGAGCCGGCAGTACCGGCGACCGTCACAGTCACGATTCTTCTCAGGAGCGCGCCGATCTTGGAATTGCGGCTGTTATGCAGCAAATGGTTAACCAAATGGCGGCTATAGCTCAGGTGGTTCAGAACCCCGATCAGGCCCATGCTAATCGGGGCGGAGCAGATCGCTGGCTTCAGGATGTCATCAAGATGCATCCTCCTCAGTTTTTGGGAGCTTCGGACCCGATCGGATGGGAAGGGTGGATCAAGGAGATATCTAAAGTCTTCACTGCTACCAACTGTAACACCCCCGATATATTCGGGAATATTACAGCGCCGTAAATCCTTTACATAAGGATTTACAAGGCTGAAGAATTGAACAGACATTAAAAGGTACTACCGAATGAAAATAACGGAATTAAGATACAACGGTTCTGACCAAATACTGAAAGTACAGTTGTTCAGCAGGAACTTAATAATACATCACCAAATTCAAATTCAGCATAAATGACTTTGTACTCGAGTACTTATTGAAATAACCAATAAACAACAGACAAATGAACCCGGCCAAAACATCACTCTGCACCCTCGTCGTCATGCAGCTCCAGTGGTTGTTTTCCCGCTCTCCTGGATCCTGAACATAAACAAATGTTCACCCCCGAAGGGGTTAGCACAACGATGCTAGTACAAGTACCACAACATATTATTCATATCTCACGAAGAATAATAACGTAAATGACAAAATACCAACGAGTCTTCTCCTACGAGAAACTCATAAATGATATACACAACTGATAATCACAACATGATATCATAACATACACATGGTAATTCCGTCGATCCAGCATTCACTGCCTAGAACCCACGATGATCCCGTCAGACCAACCCGTGGTGGAAAAACCCGTCCGATGATCCAGCGCACGCTAGCATAGATCCCCCGATGATCCCGTCGGACCAACACAAGGTGGACATACAATAACGACATACATGCACGACAATATGTATAACAACAATACATAAAACAATTAAGGTACTTGCCTCGATTTGAAGACAAGAACAATACTTCCACGAAAACGAACACTCGAAGGTCGTCCTCCTCAATCAATCACGCAACAAGATCAAACCTTAACAAAAGAAATGATATAGGATTTATCTCATGTCGTACGAATGTTTAACAATTCGGTTTACGGCCAAAAGCTCATAAAATGCAATCTGCCTGAACTGCTTAGCGCACGCTAAGTACTCTGTGTAGCGTGCGTTAAGTCCGCTCGATAGCGCACGCAAACAACAAAGCCTAGCGTACGCTAACTATGCATGGTCGATTTCACCGATCGGGCCGGCCGACTGCTCGATGTCTTAGCGTACGTTACGTACTAAACGTAGCGTACGCTAACTCGTGCTCGATAGCGCACGTTAATCTTCATAGCTTAGCGTGCGCTATCTATGCATGGCAGTTTACTGCTGGGCAGTAAACTGTTCTCATCATGATCAAAATAATGAAATCTTCCGTGATAACTCATGTTACCTCCATGAATATCATGTTCATACGATTATGAATGATCTTACGGATAGCAACAACTTCGGATTCGAGGACATGCATACCATTATAAAACCCTATTCCATTTCGACTACAAATCTTCATACTACAATTCGAAAGGCTTAACGGTTGATATCAACACCTCTATATCAATCAATATTATCATGCTGAAGTTGTTAAACGTTCCATCTATACTAGATAAATCCTTCCATGATCAATCCTTTAGATTTATCTAACAATAATGATGTTAAAGTCAAGTCCAAGATTGCTATGAAGTCATCTACTAGATTCGGATTACCAATGATAGAAGCTTCATTTACATATTCAATGTAATAAGATTCGAATCATGATGATCATAATCAAGGTACTTAAGGCTTATTCATCTCAATATTCCAAACATGATGTACTTTGGATAAATCACTTATGAAAATCAATATCTCGTTACTATGATCATCCAATTCTTTAGAATCCAACTCTAAGTCTGGAGATAGGTTGAACACACCTTAATATGATGAAAATCACTGAACCGTAGGGTAGAATCCGACTCCGGTTGGTTATATGCCACTCCAAGGTGTTATTCCACTTCAATGATTACTCCCAAGTGATAACCATTATATAAACACCAACAAGATGAGTTCTAAGTGTGTAGGAGGATTATTACAGCTCTGTGGCCTCTCAAGAATGCGGAATGGACGAGTAAAATGTAAGCCAAAACGGGTTGTTGTCCTATTTATAATATTCTGCATTTTAACAAGTTAGCGCACGCTACTAAGCTTTCCTTAGCGTGCGCTAATAATAGTTGACTTGGAATCGCCTGTGTTCGTCCAGAATCTTATCCGGACTCATGTCCCGGCTGGCGCATGTGCTAGCCGTCCCGCTCAATAATTGAGATCTTAGCACACGCAACTCCTATCTGCATAGCGTGCGCTAATAGTAGCCCGATAGCGCGCGTTAAGATACATTCTTAGCGTGCGATATCACGAGTTTGCATGAGAAATTTTGCATGATTCTATACTTATGTACAATGATATCAATGCAAGAAATATCATACTCCAATAATCAAAACCACAAATCCGAATAATACAGGGTTCGAATACAGATGAAATACACCGTAATAAATCCGGATATTACACCAACTTCCCCGAGGACCGTAAGGTCCCTATTGCTCAATACTTTCTCACGGGAGACGCCACGGATTGGTGGGAGGCCGTTGGTCCCAAAGATCATGTCGCTTCGTGGGCCGAGTTTCAGGAGTTGATGGAGACCGAGTATTGTCCGTGGCTGGTCAGACAGGCTCGAGTGCATGCTTTCTATGATGCTCAACCACGGGATATTCCCGTATCCCAAGCTATTGCCGATTTTAACAAGGAGTTGGGTTATGTGAAGACCCAAGTTGTCGCTGAGAGCGACAAAATTTTCCATTTTTCCAGGAGGATGAAGCTGCCCATTCGGGACTATATGTCTGGACTCGTCTGCACTACCTTGAAGGATTATCAGAGTAGGGCCCTCGCTTATGATATGTCAGTGACGGCTAGTGATTTGGCTCATGAGAGCAAGAAGCAGAAGTCGGTCGGAAACTTTTCTGGTCCGAAGAGTGGAGGCCAGCAGAAATCTCGAGCTGCGAATATTTCTACGGGCGGTTCGGATCGTTTCTCTGGGAGCTTTCGGGGTGCCGCCGGAACCCCCGCTCGTGAGCCCACATGCTTTAACTGCGGCTTTTCGGGTCATAAGAACCAGGACTGTCCTCGTCCGCCTTTAATTTGTCATACTTGTGGTCAGTCGGGCCACAAGGCTTCTTTGTGATCGGCTCGATAGCCATGCGGTGCCGTTCTTCTCACCCAGCACCTATGGAGCCGAGTGTGAACCAGGGCTCATTTGCTCCGCCGCCTCCACCGAGTGCCGGCCGAGGTAGGGGTCGGGGTCAGCCCGCTAGGGGTGGAGCTTCTAGTGTCGGCTCTGCCCAGCCGCGTATCTATGAGATGAGGAGGGCCGATGATCCAAAGAACATCGTGGCGGCAGTGCACTGCTCATATCCATTCCCATCCTGTCAGTGTGCTTTTCGATTCGGGTGCTACGCATTCATTCATTTCTCTAGAGTGTGTACGCCGTTTGAGTCTCGACTGTTTGTCACCTTGCGAGCCTTTCATCGTTAAACTTCCTAGCGGTGATAGAATTGTCGGTGATCGAGAGGTCCGAGACTGCTCTGTGTTTATTTGTGAGAGAGCTTGGCTCTCTAATCTTATTGTCGTTAATGTCGAGGGTGAGGATTTGATTCTCGGGGATGATTGGCTCGAGCAGCATGGCGCAATCATGAACTACCGCACGAGGATCATCACCATGTTAGCCGAGGATGGCACCGAGCACTCCTTCGCGGGACGAAGGAGGGGAAATCAGAAGTTTGTTATTAACGCCTTGAAGGCGATGAGACTCCTACGAAAGGGGTGTACTGGTTATTGGTGCTATGCCTTGAAGGCGGAGAATGGTGGAGTTGAGCTTTCGTCGATTCCAGTCGTTAGTGAGTTTCCTGATGTTTTTCCTGACGAGTTATCGGGATTGCCACCGGATCGTGAGGTTGAGTTTGCTATAGAGTTAGAGCTGGGTGCGGCTCCGATTTCTAAGGCGCCGTATCGCATGGCACCTTCAGAGATGTCAGAGTTGAAAAAGCAGTTGAGTGAGCTTCTTGAGTCGGGGTATGTTCGACCGAGCGCCTCGCCTTGGGGCGCACCGGTCCTGTTTGTGCGGGAGAAGGATGGTTCACTACGTTTGTGTATCGACTATCGCGAACTAAACAAGGTGACCATCAAGAACAAGTATCCTTTGCCGAGAATTGATGACTTGTTCGATCAGTTGCAGGGAGCTGCGGTATTCTCGAAGATTGATTTGAAATCGGGGTACTATCAGCTTCAGGTGAGGGAGTCCGACGTGCCAAAAACAGCTTTTCGGACGAGATACAGGCATTATGAATTCGTAGTTATGCCTTTCGGGTTAACTAACGCGCCGGCGGTGTTCATGCAGTTGATGAACAAAGTCTTTATCGAGTATTTGGATAAGTGTGTCGTCGTCTTCATTGACGATATTCTTATCTATTCGAGGAGTGTGGATGAGCATGTCCATCATTTGCGGATAGTGTTAGACATTTTGAGGACCGAGCAACTCTATGCGAAGTTCTCGAAATGTGAGTTCTGGCTGAGGGAAGTGATGTTTTTGGGTCACGTGATTTCAGCCGAGGGAGTTCGAGTGGATCCGCAGAAAATTGAGGCAGTGTTGGATTGGGCACCGCCCACAAATGTGAAGGAGGTCCGTAGTTTCTTGGGTTTGGCTGGCTACTACCGTAGGTTCATCGAGGGTTTCTCAAAACTAGCTCGGCCGCTTACACAGTTGCTCCAAAAATCCGAGAAGTTCGTCTGGAATGACGAGAGGCAGTCGAGTTTTGAGGAATTGAAGAAGCGTTTGACTTCAGCTCCGGTTTTGGCGTTGCCATGTGGCAACGAGGGATTTGCCGTTGATAGCGATGCTTCGGGTCAGGGTCTTGGGTGCGTATTGATGCAGCACGGCAAGACCATTGCCTTTGCGTCGAGACAGTTGAGGCCGTATGAGCTGAACTACCCTACTCACGATTTGGAGTTAGCGGCAGTTGTTTTTGCGCTCAAGATTTGGTGTCACTATCTTTTCGGCTCTACATGTAAGATTTTTACCGATCATAAAAGTCTGAAATACATATTTACTCAGCGGGAGTTGAATATGAGGCAGAGGAGATGGTTAGAACTGATTAAGGATTATGACCTCGAAATCCTTTATCATCCGGGCAAGGCGAACGTCGTGGCCGACGCCTTGAGTCGGAAACCGATTGCGTTGCGAATGCTTGAGGTCCTTACGCCTCAGTCTGAGCTTCGGCGGGCTTTGATCGAGTTAGATGTTGAGGTTTTGTTGCCTGGAGCTGTCGGGCAACTTTGTGCTTTAGAGATTTCGTCGTCTTTGATCGATGAAATTAAGCTGAAGCAATTAGAGGATCCGATGATTACTCAAATCCGAGAGAACGTTCTTAAGGGAAAGTCTCCTGGGTTTGTGATTCACGAGGATGGTGTTATGAGATTCCAGAGTCGGCTTTGTGTGCCGAATGATCCAGAGTTGCGACAGAGTATTTTGCGTGAGGCCCATGCTACACCTTATTCCGTTCATCCTGGTTCGAGTAAGATGTACAAGGACCTGAGGAGGAATTTCTGGTGGAATGATATGAAGGAGGAGGTCGCACAGTTTGTAGCGAGATGTTTGACTTGCCAGCAGGTCAAAATCGAGCATCAGCGACCGGCTGGGTTATTGCAGTCACTTCCCGTTCCGGAATGGAAATGGGAAGATATATCGATGGATTTCGTTACGAGTTTGCCGAGATCGAGGTCGGGCATGAATATGGTATGGGTGGTTGTTGATCGTCTGACCAAGTCGGCACATTTTCTGGGCATCAAGGACACTTGGGGCCCGGAGAAGTTGGCTCGTGTGTTTATCGCGCAGATTGTGAGACTTCACGGTACTCCGAAGTCTATTGTTTCGGATCGTGATGGCCGTTTTGTATCGCACTTTTGGCAGGCGGTGCATAAGGCGTTAGGTACCCGTTTGCATTTGAGTACCTCTTTTCATCCCCAGTCAGATGGACAGTCGGAACGCACTATCCAGACATTCGAGGACATGTTGTGTGCTTGTGCCCTCGATTGGAGTAGCGACTGGGAGCAGCATTTGCCATTGATCGAATTCACGTACAACAATAGTTGGCACGCGTCGATTCGGATGGCACCGTATGAGGCACTTTATGGGCGGCGATGTCGATCGCCGATTTGTTGGAATGAGGCGTCCGATTTGGTCGGGACCGAACCAGATGTCGTTTTAGAGACGAGGCGGAAGATAGAATTAATTCGAGAACGGATGTTGACTGCCCAGAGTCGACAGAAGTCATATGCCGATGTCCGTCGTCGACCTTTAGAATTTGAGGTGGGAGACCACGTTTTGCTGAAGGTGTCGCCAACGAGAGGAGTTTTCCGTTTTGGGAAGAAGGGGAAGTTGAGTCCGAGATTTATTGGACCCTTCGAGATTCTCGAGCGAGTCGGTGGGTTAGCATACCGTTTGGCGTTACCTCCGGCCTTGAGTCATATTCATAGCGTTTTTCATGTTTCCCAGCTGAGGAAATATGTCCCAGATCCAAGTCACGTCATCGATTATGGGGAGATCGATGTCGCCGAGGATATTACTTTTGAGGAACGTCCTTTGAAGATTTTAGAGCATCGGGAGAAACGACTGAGGCATAAGACCATACCTTTGGTCAAGGTGCAGTGGTCGAAGCACGGTGTCGAGGAGGCAACTTGGGAAACCGAGGATAGCATGCGTGCTAGGTACCCTGAGTTGTTTGTTTCTTAAGTTTCGGGACGAAACTTGTTTTTAGAGGGGTAGAATGTAATATCCGCATTTTTCTTTCCCCTTATATTTTCTTTTTAGGTGAATTTCTCAGTCGTAATGACCCTCATGTACCTTACAGTATATCTTTCCCATCATCTATTGATCTGAGATTCGTTATTGTTGTGCGGAACCACTGTTTCGGGGTTGCCGTTGATCCATTCTATGTTTTGATACGTTTTGAGGTGTTCCGTTTGATGTTTCGTTCATATTCCGGTGTTGTGAACCGCTTATATTTCGTAACCTAGCGCACGCTATCTTTTCTGTATAGCGCGCGCTAGGGGTCCCTTAGTAGCGCACGCTACGACTCATTCGTAGCGCGCGCTAGAGAGCAAGCCCTGGGAGCGGCAGTGCTATTTTTCCAGCCTTCTGGACTGGCGTATTAGCGTACTCTACGTAGACTAGCGCACGCTAATGTCGGGAGGCTAGCGCACGCTGATGATACCCGGTAGCGTGCGCTAGCGTGAGTTTCCAGTACTGGACAGTCTACTACTGAACTCGGTCAGGTGCCAGTTAGCGCACGCTACGCTTGTTTGGTAGCGCACGCTAACGGGTCAGGTGAGTTTTGGGCAGTTAGCTTCTGGACTCGGCTGATGTCCAGGTAGCGCACGCTATTGATCGATAGTGCGCGCTACCGAGTGGATTTTAGCGCACGCTACGTCTCGAGTAGCGCACGCTAACGGCCAGAAGTCTGGCTACTGGACTGGACGCTAACTGTTTTGGCCTGTAATTTTATCCCGTTAGCGCACGCTAACCTTGAGGATTAGCGCACGCTAACACTCCCTGGCTATATAAACCAGGGAGTTGACCCAGATGAGCAGATTATTTTCATTTCTTCTCCTCTCCGCGACGCAGAGCTCCTCCGGGCGATTTCCGAGCGATTCTTCCCTTTGATTATTTCAGGCATCCTCTACCTTGAGTTTTTGAAGTAGATTAACAACACCTACTTGTGTTCTTCATCATCAATCCAAGGTAAATCTCTTAGAACCCTACTTTTCGATAAATTGGGGGTTTTGGGATTTTCTTCCGATCCGTTCCGTTTTGTTGATGGATTCATGATGAATTTGATTAATCTTGTTGGTATTCTTAGTTTCCCTACGGATTCATGGTATATTTTCATAGTTTTGCGAAATCGAGAGGGTTTGGTTGTGGTCCGCCCTCGTTATTTTTGTGCGAATATACATGAATCGTAGGCGGGTTTTCAGGTGTATTCCATTTCCATATTCGTCTAGAGTTGGTTGTAATTATGTTCTTCGAATCGTTAGGTTCGGTTCCGTTGATTCCTAGTGTTCGTCGGTGATTATCCTTTCCGTTCGTTGCGTCGTCAATTATTCAAGGCAAGTATTTTTGGAAACCTTTATGCTTAACGTGAAATGGTAATGTATATTGTGTGTGATTGCTCACCTCGGGAGGGTCCGACAGGATCACGGAGGGAATCCAATGGTATAGCCCTGGATTCACAAGTTTGTTTCGCTAGCCAGCTCGGGAGGGTCCTTAGGGATCACGGAGCGGGATCAATGGTATAGCCCTGTTCCCAAGGCGATGCGTGTACGTGATTTGTTTTATAATATGGCCAGCTCGGGAGGGTCCTTAGGGATCACGGAGCGGGATCAATGGTATAGCCCTGTTCCCACGGCAAATTGTTTGACTGTTTATTTCCGGAAAAGACATGTCTGGTTTTGGTTTTTGAAATGATATTGGTGCATGTACTATGAAATGTGTAAGCGATTGGTTTGCCTTGATTACTTGTACTAGCGTAATTGCTAACCCCTTTGGGGACCCGTTATGGGGAAATTCTTGTTATGGATTTCAGGTTATGATCATCCGGACGAGCGAGCTCTGGGACAGTACGAGGATGTTGGCCAGGGTCGTTGACATGTGCACTTGGGTCTACTTATTTCTTTCGTCCACTTCGATATGGTTGTTTTCTATATTTATAAACTGATAGACTGTACTCACGAGTACTTAGGCTTTTCAATTCAAACCCCGTGTTGTATTATTTTAAATTGCTACATTGTCGATTGTTGCTCATTTCATCGGTTGCTTCGGGTGTATTTTCATATGATGTATTATTTGATTGTGTATCCTCGCTAACTGAGATGGTTAGTCGAGGGGTACCCGCTTGTTGTAGCCTGGTGGGTCCCATGTAGGGGTCCACGGCGCTGTAACATACTCCGAATATCTTGGGGTGTTACATGAACACCAATCTCCAATGATCTATAATCTTCAAACTCGTGCTAGGAGGATGATAAGAGAGGTTGAGAATGGAAGAAGTAACTCTTTAAGCTCAAAATTCAGATTAGGGAAGTGAAAAGATCTGAAAAAAATGAAAAGTGAGCTGTTTTATATATAGAAAAGAGTTATTAGCACGCGCTAGTCTCTATCCATAGCGTGCGCTAACGGTCATACGAAGCTTACTGACTTACTATGCTAAGAATTTAGCGTGCGCTATCCTCATATCATTAGCGTGCGCTACTGCGTTGACTTGGCTTTTCCCGAAAGTCGTCCAGGTTCATCCCGACATAATCCGACCAAGATCCGCGGTTGATCTCACCTACCACCCTGTCTTAATCGTGCTGACTACGTATAGCGTGCGCTAATGTACATAAGTAGCGTGCGCTACGAATCCAGTTTAGCGTACGCTACGCTAAGTCTATAGCGTGCGCTATATGTGCAAAAATCAACACTTAGAACACATTCATGCAATCATGCGCTCAACAACACCGGATCGTGAAATACGGAGAATAATACTCAGATCAAATGCAACAAATACAATATCACAAGAATCAATTACACATCAGAAATCTCGGGTATTATATCCTTTCTCCCTAAAAAGAAGTTTCGTCCCGAAACTTAAGATGAAAATAACTCCGGATACCTAGTCTTCATATTGTCCTCCGCTTCCCAAGTGGCCTCTTCAACTCCGTGTCGTGACCATTGTACTTTAACCAAGGGTATTGGTTTATTTCTCAATTGTTTAATCCGACTCTCAAGTATCTTGATTGGTCTCTCTTCGAAGGTGCCGTCATTAGCTATCTCGATCTCATTGAACTCAATGATATGACTGGGATCTGGTACATATTTCCGCAATTGGGATACGTGAAACACATTGTGAACGTGACTCAGCGATGGCGGTAAGGCCAACTGGTATGCTAAATCTCCAACTCTCTCGAGGATCTCAAATGGTCCGATATATCTCGGACTTAGCTTACCTTTTCTCCCAAAACGGAAAATTCCTCATGTAGGAGACACCTTCAATAGTACGTGGTCCCCAATGTCGAATTCTAGAGGGCGACGACGCACGTCTGCATAAGACTTCTGTCGACTCTGGGCAGTCAACAGTCTTTCCCGAATCAAAGCTATCTTCTCTTGAGTCTGAATTATCAATTCCGGTTCCGTCCCGATCAAGTCCGAAGAATCATCCCAGCACAGGGGTGATTGGCATCTTCTCCCATACAAAGCTTCAAATGGTGCCATCCTAATAGAAGCATGCCAACTATTGTTGTAGGTGAATTCAATCAAGGGTAAATGAACTTCCCAATCAGTTGACCAATCCAAAGCACAAGCTCTAAGCATGTCTTCTACGGTTTGTATAGTCCTTTCGGACTGACCGTCAGTTTGAGGATGATAAGCCGTGCTAAAGTTCAGCTCGGTCCCCAGAGCCCTGTGAACTGCCTTCGAGAAATGCGACATGAAGCGACCATCTCGATCTGAAATAATGGTCTTCGGCGTCCCGTGCAATCTGACTATCTCTGCAATAAATACTCGTGCCAATTTCTCGGGTCCCCACGTGTCTTTAATTCCTAGGAAATGAGCCGACTTAGTTAGTCGATCAACTATAACCCAAATCATGTTCATTCCCGTCTTGGTCCTTGGCATATTGGTGATGAAATCCATCGAGATATCCTCCCACTTCCACTCAGGGATCGAAAGCGGCTTTAACATTCCGGCAGGTCGCTGATGTTCAATCTTAACCTACTGACAAGTCAAACACTTCGAAACGTATTCTGCTACGTCCTTCTTCATATTTCCCCACCAGAAGTTTTGTTTTAGATCTTTATACATCTTACTGCTGCCCTGGTGAATAGAATAGGGCGCGCTGTGAGCTTCCTTCAGAATTGTCCGTCTCAAATCATCATCATCGGGAACGCAAAGTCGACTCTGAAATCTCAGAACTCCATCATCTTGTATCACGAATCCTAGGGCCTTTCCTTTCTTTACTTCGTCACATAACCGAAGGATCATAAAATCATTCAACTGCTTAGATTTGATTTCCTCGACTAGCGACGAAGTCAGTTCCATCACATATAATTGCCCTTGGATTCCTGGTGCCCATACTTCAATCCCTTCTCGGATTAGTTCTCGTTTAATGTTGGTTTGGGATGTAAGTTCTTCCAACACTTGAAGAGAAACAGGTTTACGGCTCAATGCATCGGCTACTACGTTTGCTTTACCCGGATGATAGAGAATTTCCAAGTCGTAATCCTTGATCAATTCCATCCACCTTCTCTGCCTCATGTTTAATTCTTTCTGACTGAAAATGTACTTGAGGCTTTTATGATCTGTAAAGATCTGACAATGAGTGCCGTATAAATAATGTCGCCAAATTTTCAAGGCAAAGACCACAGCTGCTAACTCCAGATCATGAGTCGGGTAATTAACTTCGTACGGTTTCAACTGCCGAGAAGCATAGGCGATCACCTTAACCCCTTGCATCAACACACATCCCAGACCGTGGTTTGAAGCGTCGCTGTATACCATGAATCCATCAGTTCCATCTGGTAATGCTAATATAGGTGCTGTCGTCGGTCTCTTCTTAAGTTCATCAAAACCAGCCTGGCATTTGTCATCCCACGTGAACTTTTGAGTTTTCTGTAACAGCTGAGTGAGTGGACGATCAATTTTGGAAAATCCCTCTACGAAACGGCGATAATATCCAGCAAGTCCTAAGAAGCTTCGGACTTCTTTCACGTTATTAGGGGCTTCCCATTCCAAGATTGCTTCAACTTTCTTCGGGTCCACCTGAACTCCGTCAGCTGATATCACATGCCCAAGGAAAGTTACTTCCCTAAGCCAGAACTCGCATTTGGAAAGCTTCACATAAAGATGTTCCTTCCTCAAGGTGCTCAAAACCACACGCAAATGCTCGGCATGTTCCTCTGTGTCTTTCGAATAGATCAAGATGTCATCAATGAAAACGACCACAAACTTATCTAGGTATTATAAGAATAACCGATTCATCAATTGCATAAATACCGCAGGAGCATTGGTAAGTCCGAATGGCATCACCACTAATTCATAGTGCCCGTACCGGGATCTGAAAGCAGATTTCGATATATCCAATTCCTTAATTCTCAACTGATGATATCCTGATCGCAAGTCAATCTTCGAGAATACCCTTGCCCCTTGCAGTTGATCAAACAAGTCATCTATCCGAGGTATAGGATACTTGTTCTTGATCGTCACTTTGCTAAGCTCCCTGTAATCAATACATAATCAGAGGGATCCATCTTTCTTCCGGACAAAGAGAACGGGTGCTCCCCAAGGAGAAACACTAGGTTGAATATAACCCCTCTGCAATAATTCCTCCAGTTGTTTCTTTAGTTCATACATCTCGGTTGGCGCCATGCGGTATGGTGTTCTGGAAATAGGAGCGGCTTCAGGCTCTAATTCGATAGTGAACTCCACTTCTCTCTGCGGAGGTAACCCAGGTAGTTTGTCAGGGAATACATCTGAGAATTCATTCACAACTGGAATAGACGAGAGCTCTACTTCTTCTTCTTTCCTCATGGCATAGCACCAAAGTCCATGACATCCCTGCTTCAGCAATTTCACAGCTTTCATCGATTTGATCAATTTTCCCGAGCTCCCCGGTCTCCATCCTCTAAATAAGTGTTCAGATCCGTCATCAGCAATGATAGAAATGACTCTCTCTCGGTAATTCAAAATAGCTCCATAACGGTTGAGTCAATCGTCTCCGGGAATTCAATCATCACCATGGATGTCAACTACAATAAGATTCGATGGCCAATCTCTCCTTCCTATAGACACTGGAAAATCTCTAGTTTCTAGGGTTCCCACAATTATCTCTCCGCTCGGCAAACCCAAAACATATGGTTCACAATCAAATAAACATGAGATTTTCAAACGATTAACACAGTTCGATGATATGAAAGAATGCGTAGCTCCGGAATCAAATAAGACACTAACTGGTTGCAAAAGGATCTGAATCGTACCTGATGAAACAGCAGTGTTCTGATCGCCAGACTTCCTTATCTCGTACAGGCACGGAGGAATGGACCCAGCACTGGATGTCTCTCTCTTCCCAACATTCTGCTGCTGAAATCCACTTTGCTGCGTCTGGTTCACACTTACCTCTTTCGGAACTGGCGCTGGAGTGCGAGTACCAAACGATCTAGTCACCACTCCACAGAAAGCGCACGGTGCCCCTCTTGTCCACAATCGAAACAAGTCACAGAAGATGCGGGGCAATCACGTCTAATATGCCCTGTTCGACCACAATTATAGCACTTCTTTGATGCGTCCGAAACTACTGATGTTGTCCGGAACTTCTTTCCACCTCGAGAAGGATGTGGAGGTTTCCTAGATGAATAAAAGGAAGACTGGCCCTTGCGGGACCCCCCACCACTCTTGTTTTCTGAGAAGTTGCCGGTCACTTTCTGCTTCTTTGCCTCCATCGATTTCTCCACCGCCGCCTCTTTCATGTCGTAGGCCAGCGCTTTGTCTTGATACTGTCGCAACGTAGTACACTCGAATCCGGACATGTACTGCTGTATCTCCGGCTTCATCCGCATATCGAAATGAAAAATCTTTTATGCCTCCGTTCTGACCAAGTGTCGCACACAAGTGAGCTGATGATTAAAAGTCTTGATTATATCTGTCGCAGTTTCTTCCGAACTCTGTGGTGAGAAAAACTCTCGGATTTTTGCCTCTCTAACTGGACGAGGACAATACAGTGCTTCCATCATTAGTTTGAATTCCGTCCAGTCAGCATTATGATTCTCGGGTCGAATAGCTTCCCACCAGTCAAAAGCCTCCCCAGTCAGAAAATACTGGGCAATAAAAACTTTCCGGTCCTCGGGACAGTTAATACCCGCAAATATCTTTTCTAACTCCTTTAGCCAATGATCCCAAGTAAGTGCCTCAGCAGATCCATCAAATTTTGGCGGGTGCAATTTGACCACCTCAGCAAGCCATCTGTCTCCCTGGTTATCCTCGTGGTGCTGCTGTCCCATCGCCGTCTGCATGCGGTCAACTACTTGAGCGAACTGGTTTATCTGAGCCACTACCTGTTGAAGCACTCCCGGCATGTTAGGATTCGCGTCGTCATTCGTTGATCCCTGCTGCCCTCCAGAATGGGAATCGGTTCGACTAGCCGATAATTCTGGGGTAGTTGCGGAATCCTCTTGTCTCATGTTACCACGTCCGCGTCCACGACCGCGTCCGCGTCCACGTCCTCCTCTCAACATACTGTAAACACAATTTCTCAATATCCAGGACAAAATTTTCAAAATAAAGCCCGTCAAATACTCACAAAACAGAAATCAAGTAAAACGGTAGTATAGGAGATTAGGAGACTTACAACCACGGTCCACATGACGACTTTGGCTGAACAGTGATGTTACGAACGACCCGTAAATCAATAACGTAAACAGACCCAACTAAAACCCGACTGCTAAGATATCCATGAATCTTAGCTCCGATACCATATTCTGTAACACCCCGAGATATTCGGAATAATTACAGCACTGTAAACCCTTTAAGTAAGGATTTACAAGGCTAATTAAAATAAATGTGGAAATAATCCAACAATACCACAGAAATTCAAATTACAAAATCGGTTCCAACTGATCCAACGAGTTAATTAATACAACCATATCGAAATGATATTAATAATACACGTGTACTCGAGTACTGAAAATGAACCAATAAGACAATAAAAAGAGACAACAAACATCACTGAGCCCCATCGTCATCACGTCGGTACTGTGTCTGTTTCCCCGCTCCTCGGCTACCTGAACATTAAACAAATGTCCATCCCCGAAGGGGTTAGCGAAACGATGCTAGTATAAGTATCATATTAAACAAATCGAATATGCATCAATAATACATAACAAGATACACCACACGGACTTCCGCTACCGGAATCTGACAATGCGAATCCACAAGATTCCATCAACACATCATGGGTATTCCAATGATCCAGCGCCCTCAGCATAGATCCCAAGATGATCCCGTCGGACCAACACGAGGTGGAAAAACCCGTACAATGATCCAGCGCCCTCAGCCTAGATCCCAAGATGATCCCGTCGGACCAACACGAGGTGGATATCCGATCCAGCGCCCTCAGCATAGATCGTACAACATACACAAACACAACTCATGCATAGATATATGCAAAATCGCTATGTCCATCAACATGAACATACAAACACTAGATAACGAATATCATGACAATTCAACGAAATAAATCCCATGTTCAACAACATGAACAAACCACATGTATGCTCAAAATACCAATATTAACAATTTACGATACTTGCCTCAAAGATGGCAAGAACTAATCACTCCGATGATCTCAACACACTTGAAGGCCGCCTCCTTCGATCAACGTAGCAAGCTCGAACCTTAACAAAAGAATAATATAGAATTCATCTCAAGTCGTACGAATGTCTAACAATCCGGTCTACGGTCGAAAGCTCTAAAAAATGTAATCTGCCTGAACTACTTAGCGCGCGCTACGTACTCTACGTAACGTGCGCTAAGCCTGCCCGTTAGCATACGTAAACGACGAAGTCTAGCGTATGCTAACTATATCGACATCCTCTCGATCACCGATCGACTGCTGATGACATAACGTACGTTACGTACCAAACGTAACGTGCGTTACTCATTCCCGATAGCGCACGTTAATATTCCTATCTTAGCGTGCGCTAACCGTGCATGGCAGTTTACTACTGAGCAGTAGACTTAATCTAATGGTGATGAAACTCATGAAATCTTCAGTGTTCATACATGTCATCTCCGTGCATATCATGCTCATACGGTTTGCGAAAGATCTATACGGATTAAACGACTACGAGATGCAAGGATACTTATAATCATCACAACACCACAATTCATCTTGATCTTCAAGAAAGTATCCTAAGTTCCATTTATTCTATGTCCCAAAACAAATGATTCCATTGTATAAAAACATAAGAACTTGATAATCTCCATAAACTGGTCATAATCGGTTATAAGCTTCATGAATATGCTAGGAGTTCAAACACTAAAAGGCTCAATGGTTTCTACAATGAAGAAGTACCGAAACATCGAAAATACTCTTCTATACATGATGTTCGACTACTTACTAATTTAACTGACTAGATGATCCCAAATCATGATCAAAACATCCTTCAGAATGTTACTTAACTTGGTGAAGAATCACCTACCTCAAGGTAATGAAGAACAAGGAGGAGCTTGAATAAATCCAACACCGAGGGCTTGAACACCAATCTCCAATGATCTACAATCTTCAAACTCATGCTAGGAGGATGATAAGAGAGGTTGGGGATGGAAGAAGTAACTCTTTAAGCTCAAAATTCGGATTAGGGAAGTGAAAAGATCTGAAAAAAATGAAAAGTGAGCTGTCTTATATATAGAAAAGGGTTATTAGCGCGCGCTAGTCCCTATCCATAGCGTGCGCTAACGGTCATACGAAGCTTACTGACTTCACTGTACTAAGCATTTATCGTGCGCTATCCTCATATCATTAGCGTGCGCTACCGTGTTGACTTGGCTTTTTCCGAAAGCCGTCCAGGTTCATCCCGACATAATCCGACCAAGATCCGCAGCTGATCTCACCTACCACCCTGTCTTAATCGTGCTGACTACGTATAGCGTGCGCTAAGGTACATAAGTAGCGTGCGCTACGAATCCAGTTTAGCGTACGCTACGCTAAGTCTATAGCGTGCGCTATATGTGCAAAAATCAACACTTAGAACACATTCATGCAATCATGCGCTCAACAACACCGGATCGTGAAATACGCAGAATAATACTCAGATCAAATGTAACAAATACAATATCACAAGGATCAATTACACATCAGAAATCTCGGGTATTACAAAGGCGACGGACAAGAATAGCGGAAAATGGCTAAGTACAGCCACGTTAGCGTACGCTAGAAGGTATGCCTAGCGCACGCTAAGATATATACTTAGCGTACGCTACGATGCATACTTAACGCATGCTAAGAGGTTTGAGTTACGTACGCTAAGGAGGACCCCTAACGTACGTAAGGTATTCTGGATAAGGTCCGGAAGGTGGCCGAAAGGTAGGCCCAGACTGTTTATTATCGGCGATTAGCGTACGCTAATGCATGTTGGTAGCGCACGCTAATTTCAGATCGTCAATAGGGAATCTTAGCTTTATTGGTTGCTTTCGACGTGTAGGACCCGGGCATCTTCTGGGAAGGTACAGGTTGTCGGGTCAATGACGATTAGAGCGCACTAAGGTCGAGGAATAGCGCACGCTACTGAGCATTTCACTGTAGCAGTCAACCCCTGCACTTGTCATTTCACATCATTTCCATTTTTCCGATCGGGAGAGCTCGGGAGAGGCGATTTGGGGCGATTTGAGGCGGTTCTTCTTCAGATATCATCATCTTGGGTTGGATAACAAGGATTATACAACACCTAATACATTTCTATCCTCCAAATCAAGGTAAAAATCCTTAGAACCTATTTTTGGGAATTTTGGGGTTTTTCTTAGATTCGTTCGATTTATCCGGTTGGAGGCTTGAGAATATTGAGATTATGATATATCTACCCTGTATACATGTTTTCCCTATGATTTTCCGGATTGGTTTGTGCCGTGTTCGGACTTGTAAGGGTTTGGGAGATTTTCCAAACTCCAGTTGTTTACCCTTGTATTTTCGTGAATCGTAAACGGGTTTCGGGAGTTTCTTCGTGAATTATGTGTATGGATTATTGATTATCATATCCCTTACGAATCGTTTAGGTGCCGGAAGCGCATTCTTGGACCTACTGAACTCATACTCCTTTCCGTTCAATTTCTCGATGTCTCAAAGGCAAGTATATATTTATGATTGTACGTTCTCGACTTTGAAAGTAAGATATGTTAATGGCATGATTATTTATATCCACTCTAGGGCGGGCCCATGGGTCCCCTGAGGGTTTCGTAGCCTCTTGGTGCGATTCCACGGATGATATGAACGAACCACTCTGGGATGGACCGACGAGTCCTCTGAGGGTTCCGTAGCCTCTGGTGCGGTTCCACGGTATTCATATATGTATTGATGTGATGCTATGAGATTTAGTTATTCCGGAATACTAGTCTTGAATTTATGAATTGACGGTTACATTTACTTTATTGTCGAGGAGTATTGTGTTTCATACTTGATATACTTGCACTAGCTATTCGACGGCTAACCCCTTTATGGGGGAAATACTTTTTATGTATTTCAGTTTCTAGGAGAGCGGGCAGGCAGGTATCGGGTCGGCATGAAGATGATGGGCAAGTGTGATACTGTGTCTTTCCTCTGGTTATGTTCTGAGTTTTCCATTTAGTGTTGTTGTACTAGAATGGTTATTGAATACTCGAGTATTGTTTTCCATTTTTCCTTGATGTTCCGGCCTGTGTTTGCCGAGGTATTGATTTGTGTTGTGATGTCTGTGGATACAATGGTTATGTCTTGAACACCTTTTGTATTGCTCTTCGTTCCATTGTATGTAGACCTTCTCGGTCAAGTTTGATAGTTCTGCATATGATTAGCCTTGTGGGTCCCTCGGTGGGGTTCACGGCGCTGTAATATATCCTGAATAACTTGGGGGTGTTACAGAATATGGTATCAGAGCTCTAGGTTTATGGATACCTAGGCTGTCCGTATTTTGGGTCGATTGAGTCATCGTTTGCCTACAGTATCACTACTTTGCCATCATCACAGTGCGACCGATACTTGTAAGTCCTCTTACTCTTCTTGTATTTTTCTTAATCGTTTTGTTTTTAGCTTGGTATTCTTGGGAATCGGTCACTTCGAGAATATGCGATTTGGTTTATACTTACGCATGTGTATGCCCTTCAGAATGTTGGCTGACAGGAGACAGAGTCGTGGCCATGGTCACGGACGTGAACTCTTCCTTGAGATTTTGTCAAATTGCAAATTGCGATATTAGTGTGTATCGGTATTGTGTTGAGACTTTGTTTGGGAGTCCCATGCTAATATCACGGGAGATCATCGACTTCACGCACCTGTAAGTATACTATCTTGGTTATTTGCTTATGGCGACCGACGATTGCTCTTGTGATGAGTTTGGATATTTTGGTTGATTTGTTTGGTGTGATGGATTGCAAGTTTCGAGGATGAAACTTATTTCAAGGGGGTACAGTGTGATATCCCGACTTTTAGTACGTAATATCCACATTTCGGTATAAATTTTTTCGCGCTATTTTATCTGAGATATACTGGATAGATTGGTGTCTATACAGTATGAATAAAATAATTGGAATACTGAGACAGTTGTATTAGCATAATTGTCGTAGTTGGTCGACAATTACATTTGAAGATATCATGTATCATGTAATTGTACTTTTGATATTGGGTATATCATATGAGAATATTGTCAGGTTGTATATATGTATTCAGTATGTCGTGTATATACATCTAATATATCAAGACGACGGACAAGAATAGCGAAAAATGGCTAAGTACAGCCACGTTAGCGTACGCTAGAAGGTATGCCTAGCGCGCGCTAAGATATATACTTAGCGTACGCTATGATGCATACTTAACGCATGCTAAGAGGTTTGAGTTACGTACGTTAAGGAGGACCCCTAACGTACGTGAGGTATTCTGGATAAGGTCCGGAAGGTGGCCGACAGGTAGGCCCAGACTGTTTATTATCGGCGATTAGCGTACGCTAATGCATGTTGGTAGCGCATGCTAATTTCATATTGTCAATAGGGAATCTTAGCTTTATTGGTTGCTTTCGGCGTGTAGGACCCGGGCATCTTCAAGGAAGGTACAGATTGTCGGGTCAATGACGATTAGCGCACGCTAAGGTCAAGGAATAGCGCACGCTACTGAGCATTTCACTGTAGCAGTCAACCCCTGCACTTGTTATTTCACATCATTTCCATTTTTCCGATCGGGAGAGCTCGGGAGAGACGATTTGGGGCGATTTGAGGCGGTTCTTCTTCAGATATCATCATATTGGGTTGGATAATAAGGATTATACAACACCTAATACATTTCTATCCTCCAAATCAAGGTAAAAATCCTTAGAACCTATTTTTGGGAATTTTGGGGTTTTTCTTAGATTCGTTCGATTTATCCAGTTGGAGGCTTGATGTAATATCCGCGAATTCGATTCCGGTAATTTTTCTTTGTTGGCGAAAGTCCGTTTTGACGACTTGCTTGGGACCATTTTGTCATCCTGATAATGATTAATTCTGCACTTGTTGTCATCCGAGTTCGTTTCGGTATCGTTCTGTTGAATTCCATGTTCTTTAGCGACTTTTCCACGTATGAGTTCAACTGTATTAAATCACCATTAATTTTTGTAATATTGCAAATATTCTGAATCTTTGCAATATTATAAAGCATCGATTTAGCTTTCCAATGGTTCAAACGGTGAGTCAATCGGAGTCCAGACGAGGGAGTTATGGTCGAAATAGCTAAGTCACTCTCATTTTCGGTTGGCCAAAACCGTCGTGCCTGTGCGCGGCACACTTCGGCTGAGCCGCGGCACACTGTCGATCCCTGGGAGCAATTTTGGGCCTGTGCCGCGGCACACTTCGACTGAGCCGCGGCACACATGACAGTCAACCCTATATCTGCGTTTTCTTGAGCGAATCACCTCATTTTTTCCCCATTTCTTCACTTGGGCACGAGAGAGAAGGCTTGAGAGAGAGAAGTTTCTTCACCTATCACTTGAGTGTGTGATTTCTCTTCATCTCTTTTTGATTGTGAAGCTTGGATCATCGATCTATCGCGTACTCTTCGAATCATAGTGCTTGGATCTTCAAGAGGTAATTTCTTCAACATCTTGGATTTCGATTTTGTATTGGGTAATGATGTTTTGGATGTTAAAATCATGTATGAAGTGATATACGCATGATTATGGACACGTTTGAGTATTCATCGGATTATTGAAAGATTATTCAAGAACACTTTGAATATTGTGTTGGATTTTGGGGGTTTTCGTAGATTCGTCCAATTTATCCGATTTGAAGCTTGAGAACCTTGAGATTATGATATATTTATGCCGTAAGCGTGTTTCTCTTATGATTTTACGGGTTGGATTGTTCCGTTTTCGAACTTGTGGGAGTTTGGGTGATTTCCCAACCTTTAGTTGTTCACCCGTGTATTCTCTTGAATCGTAGACGAGTTTCGGGAGTCTCTTCGTGTAATTTGAGTATGGATAATTAATTATCATTTCCTTGCGAATTGTTTAGGTGCCGGAAGCGCGTTCTTGGACCTACCGAACTCATACCCTTCCTCCGTTCGATTTCTCGATGTCTCAAAGGCAAGTATACATTTATGATTGTACGTTCTCGACTTTGAAAGTAAGAGGTATTGATGGTATGATATGAGCGAACCGTTTTACGGCATTCATAGATATATTGATGGCATATTATGAACGAACCGTTTTTACGGCATTCATATATGTATTGTTGGCATGTAATGAACGAACCGTTTTGACGGCATTCCTACATGTAACGGCGTATGATATGAACGAACCGTTTCTACGGCATTCACATACATCATGAGATTTTAGTTATTCCGGAATACTAGTCTTGAATTGATGAATTTACGGTTACATTTACTTTATTGTCGAGGAGTATTGTGTTTCATATTGATATACTTGCACTAGCTATTCGACGGCTAACCCCTTTATGGGGGAAATACGTTTCATGTATTTCAGGTTCCAGGAGAGCGGACACGCGGGTACCGGGTCGGCATGAAGATGATGGGCAAGTGTGATACTGTGTCTTGTCTCCGGTTATTTTTCTTGGATTCCTCCATTCAGTGTTGTTGTACTGGAATGGATTTTTAAATACTCGAGTATTGTATTTCAGTTTCCTTGATGTTCCGGCCTGTGTTGCCAAGGTATTGATTTGTGCAGTGATGTATTTGGTTTCATTGGTTATGGTTTTGAATACCATTTGTATCGTCTTTCTTTCCATTGTATGTAGACCTTCTCGGTCAAGTTTATAGTTCCGCGTATGTTTAGCCTTGTGGGTCCCACGGCGGGGCTCACGGCGCTGTAATATACCCTGAATAACTTGGGGGTGTTATAGAATATGGTATCAGAGCTTAGGTTTATGGATACCTAGGCTGTCGGTCTTTTGGGTCGATTGAGTCGGCATTTGCCCACAGTATCACTACTCTGCCATCATCACGGTGCGACCGGTACTTATAAGCCCTCTCACTCTTCTTGTATTTTTCTTAATCGTTTCGTTTATAGCTTGGTATTTTTGGGAATTGGTCACTTCGAGAATGTGCGATTTGGATTATACTTACGCACGTGTGTGCCTTTCAGAATGTTGGCTGAAAGTAGGAAGGATCGTGGCCGTGGTCACGGACGTTAACTCTTCCTTGAGATTTTGTTAAATTGCTAATTGCGATATTGGTGTGTATCGGTATTATGTTGAGACTTTGTTTAGGAGTCGCATGCTAGTATCACGGGAGATCTTCGACTTCACAGACTTGTAAGTATGTTGTTCGGATTATTCGATAATTCTTGGTGAATTTGAATTCCCGTTGAAATGTTGTTTGTGCGAGGGATTGCGAGTTTCGAGGACGAAACTTGTTTTTAAGGGGGGTAGAGTGTAATACCCCGATTTTTCGGATATATTTTTTTTTTTTTCGTTTATAAGTTGGATGTCATTGATGGATAATTGTTCTTGAGGATGATGTGAACGTATGACAATGTTATTGAATGTGTTTATGTATTCATTATGCCGTATGATCGTTTGGTATGTCGAGATGTTGGTCGAGAATAGCGGAAAATGGCTAAGTACAGCTACGTTAGCGCACGCTACAAGGTATACCTAGCGCGCGCTAAGATATATACTTAGCGTAAGCTACGGTGAATACTTAGCGCACGCTAAGAGGTTCGGTTACGTACGCTAAGGAGGACCCCTAACGTACGTAACGACTTGCTGGGTTAGTTTCGGAAGGCGGCCGACAGGTAGGCCCAGGTTGATTTTTATATTCAGTTAGCGCACGCTAACGCATGTTGGTTAGCGCACGCTAACACCAGATCGCTAATAATGGAACCTTAGCTTTCGGCGGGTGGACCCGGCCATGTTTGACGCGTGTCCAGATACGGTCAACGAGTGTTTGTCGTGTAGAGCTAGCGCACGCTAAAACCGTATGATTAGCGCACGCTAATTCCATATCGGTCAAAGGAATCCCGATAATCGCGGATGCTTTCGGCATGTGGGGGCACGATACTGTAGCAAGTTAACGACGATTAGCGCGCGTTAAGGTCGAGGAATAGCGCACGCTACTGAGCATTTCACTGTAGCAAGTCAACGCCTATTTGTGTACGTTAATGCATGGGCATTACATACGTTAGATGAATTTCGAAGCAATGCAGTAGCTTCTGGACTTCCCGATAGCGCACGCTATCAAGGAAGGATAGCGCACGCTAGTTCTACAGCGCACGCTAAATATAAGGTCTAGCGCGCGCTAGTGATGTGTTTTATAGAGAGGATAGACGAATGCTGAGAGGCATTTTGTCCATTCTCCTTCCTTCAGTCAATAGAGAGAGCCTTGGGAAGTACTTGAAGTTCCTAAACATTTAGAGATGATTCTCTTAAACAAGATTAAGATGGAGAGCTCGGATTTAAGTATTGTTCTTGAAGTTTTTGATGATTCTTGGAATGAAGTTCAATTATTCTTCTTCGTGGTTCGTCCATACAAGGTAATCCTTGTATCCCTTTGATAGTGGTTCGTTTGTAAAGGATTACTACTTGGGAGGGAGCATGTTGGGAATCGTGTATTTTGATGTTCGTTTTTATTTCAATGTAAATGCATATATTGGACTGTACTTTTATCCGCTGCGTGAGTATTTTGAAATGGCTTTTGGTATTTTGCCAACTGAATTGTATTTTGTAAAACCGACTCCCTAAACTGAGTTTTTGGCATTTTGGCCTTGATCGTTTTTGACGGTATTTGGAAAATGATTTTTTTTAGTATTTGAAAAATATTACCGTCATCGGTCTTTTTGGCATTTTTGAAATGACGTGGAAAATTGTGCTTAGCCTGGTAAATCCTTGTGAGAAGGGTTTACGGCGTGTAATATTCCCAGGAGGATCTGGGGTGTTACAATTATGGTATCATGTGATAATGTATACGAGATTTATTGGAAATGTAATAAGAGATTTCGGATGTTGATATGATTATTGAGATCTTCTTCATATGATGATAAGGGTTTTGTTGCGATTCTTGAGGTTGTTTGAATGGCATGATGAGGAAAATGGTAACATGGAGATATATACCTCGGATATGTTGTTCTGAACGTGATTTCGGATATTTCATGTTCTTGAAGAACTCTTGAATTATACGAGGTGATGGAAATTTTTAAGAAAATGTTGATGTTTTGAAAATGAATATGGAATATTCATATCTAGAGCTAAACTATGTGTTTGAAATAATATTCGTATAGGAATACGAATGTGGTTATGAGTTCGATGAGACTATTTTTCATCTCTGAATTTGGAAGCCCATACGTCTGGAGCAAATATTCAAGTCGAATGATTGGATTGTTTGATAACCTTTTTAATATGTTTATCTATTGTTTTGAACCAGTCGGATGGTTCGAATTAGTGATAATCATAGGAAAATTTTCACGATGGATTTACGAGAAGGGAACCTTGTCAATTCGTATTTAAGAATTTAGTTTGGAATCGATAACATTTAGACCCTTATTATTGGTCCGAATTGGTTGCTAATATGATCATCGGATTTCGGCTCGTCTTGTGGACATGGATTCGTGAGGGTCTGAGTTGGATAATTCAGACTGTGTTTAATCGAGATATTATGGGACCGGTGAGTTGGGGCCTTGTTATATTGATATAATCGCCATCGAACCTGTTGTTTATTAACACTTCGTTTTACAATAAGATATGATGTTTGATCATGGATTATGACTGTTATGTTGCGGTTGAGGTTGGAGAGTTCGTAATCAGCTTGGTCGAGACTGAGGAATTCGTAAGACGAAATCAACTGAATTGGTAACAGTTCGTTGTATTGATATCGAGGCAAGTTTTATACTCGTACTAATCAATGAGACTAATGTTATCGTGTAGGTGTATGAATGTGTGTATCATTTCGAGACTTGACCTCTTTATGATTGTATTGATATCAGGGGCTTGTTTGATACGACACCCGTCGACAAATTATGCCAAATATTATTGTTGTTCGTAAATGGCCGATTTAAGGCATTGCGATACTTGTTGGTTATATTTGTCGATAGCCGGTTCGCGGTATCGACGTATCGATTGTTATTATTGATTGATGTTCCATCAAGATATTTTTGTGAATCGTCGTTATTGATACCAGTGTTTTTCTATTGATGTCGTTTTGGCCGATTGAAGGCATTGACGTATTCGATCATCATCTTCGTTATCGGTAACCGATTAAAGGTGCCGAGACATCCGTTGTATAATTGTTATCGATTGTCCGCTCTAAAGGTAATCGAAATATTGAATTGGGACTGTCGAGAATAGTTCCCATCCGTTGAATTATTATTGTCGTGTTGGCCGACTCAAGGCAGCACACTATTATTCTTGTGAACTCGGTAATTTTGTGATCGTTGAGGGTTGAGGATTTTCCGAATTGTTGTGTTGTGATTGTTGCTCGTATTAGTCGGTCCTTAAGGATTTTGATCCCAGGATGGTTGTTTTGAATATTGTTGGTCGTGTCGATCTTTCATTATTCGTGTGTCATCGTTCACTTGGTGAGTCGTATGATCCGTATTGGATATGTTATCCTTTGAGTTTCGCGGTCATGTTGTATCGTGGCATATCTGGAATCATATCTGCATGCCGATTTGTTATGTGTAGGATTTTTAGCCGGGCACACGATGGTCATGCGTGGATGTTTCCGCATTGGACCGTGCACACGAGACGTAATTCGTGAGGCTACTTAGGTACATTGTCACACGTATATTCTGGATTCCGTATACGGGGTGGACATGTGCACGGACACATTTCCAGATCGGGCGTACTGTGATGTCCATCTTTGAGCCGTACAATTTTTGATCGTTCATAGTCCATGATTGATTGGATGTGTTCGACGTTTTGTGATTAAGTGTTCTTACGCCAGAGGGGTATGTTCGATAGTCAGGTTTGTTTCTTTGAGATCTGTATTGTGATGATTTACAGCTTTGGGCTGTTCGGCTTTCAGGCCATCGTGATATACAGCTTCGGTTGAGGGGCTTTCAAGCCATTGCGATGTATTGGTATCTCTGTTGGAGCCTTCAGAAATTGTGATTCGTATTTACTTCAGCGTTGGCTTGGATTACCTTCGGGTAATGTATTGGTGTGTTACTTGTAACGTTTCACCGTTGGGCGTAAGTTACGCGTTTCTTGTGTACCTCGTTGAGTTTTCCTGGCGGGATATTGCTTCTCCCTAGTTGTTTTAAGTTTCGGGACGAAACTTCTTTTAAGGAGGGTAGAATGTAATATCCGCGAATTCGATTCCGGTAATTTTTCTTTGTTGGCGAAAGTCCATTTTGACGACTTGCTTGGGACCATTTTGTCATCCTGAGAATGATTAATTCTACACTTTTTGTCATCCGAGTTCGTTTCGGTATAGTTCTATTGAATTCCGTGTTCTTTAGCGACTTTTCCACGTATGAGTTCGACTGTATTAAATCACCATTAATTTTTGGAAACACCAAAAATTCTGAATCTTTGCAATATTATAAAGCATCGAGTTAGCTTTCCAATGGTTCAAACGGTGAGTCAGTCGGAGTCCAGACGAGGGAGTTATGGTCGAAATAGCTAAGTCACTCTCATTTTCCAGATTTGGCCAAAACCGTCTGTACCCTATGCCGCGGCACACTTCGGCTGAGCCGCGGCACACTGTCGAGCCCTGGGAGCAATTTTGGGCCTGTGCCGCGGCACACTTCGACTGAGCCGCGGCACACATGACAGTCAACCCTATATCTGCGTTTTCTTGAGCGGATCACCTCATTTTTTCCCCATTTCTTCACTTGGGCACGAGAGAGAAGGCTTGAGAGAGAGAAGTTTCTTCACCTATCACTTGAGTGTGTGATTTCTCTTCATCTCTTTTCGATTGTGAAGCTCGGATCATCGATCTATCGCGTACTCTTCGAATCATAGTGCTTGGATCTTCAAGAGGTAATTTCTTCAACATCTTGGATTTCGATTTTGTATTGGGTAATGATGTTTTGGATGTTAAACTCATGGTGTATGAAGTGATATACGCATGATTATGGACATGTTTGAGTATTCATCGGATTATTGAAAGATTATTCAAGAACACTTTGAATATTGTGTTGGATTTTGGGGGTTTTCGTAGATTCGTCCAATTTATCCGATTTGAAGCTTGAGAACCTTGAGATTATGATATATTTATGCCGTAAGCGTGTTTCTCTTACGATTTTACGGGTTGGATTGTGCCGTTTTCGAACTTGTGGGAGTTTGGGTGTTTTCCCAACCTTTAGTTGTTCACCCGTGTATTCTCTTGAATCGTAGACGAGTTTCGGGAGTCTCTTCATGTAATTTGAGTATGGATAATTAATTATCATTTCCTTGCGAATCGTTTAGGTGCCAGAAGCGCGTTCTTGGACCTACCGAACTCATACCCTTCCTCCGTTCGATTTCTCGATGTCTCAAAGGCAAGTATACATTTATGATTGTATGTTCTCGACTTTGAAAGTAAGAGGTATTGATGGTATGATATGAACGAACCGTTTTTACGGCATTCATAGATATATTGATGGCATATTATGAACGAACCGTTTTTACGGCATTCATATATGTATTGTTGGCACGTAATGAATGAACCATTTTGACGGCATTCCTACATGTAACGGCGTATGATATGAACGAACCGTTTCTACGGCATTCACATACGTCATGAGATTTTAGTTATTCCGGAATACTAGTCTTGAATTGATGAATTGACGGTTACATTTACTTTATTGTCGAGGAGTATTGTGTTTCATATTGATATACTTGCACTAGCTATTCGACGGCTAACCCCTTTATGGGGGAAATACATTTCATGTATTTCAGGTTCCAGGAGAGCGGACAGGCGGGTACCGGGTCGGCATGAAGATGATGGGCAAGTGTGATACTGTGTCTTGTCTCTGGTTATTTTTCTTGGATTCCTCCATTCAGTGTTGTTGTACTGGAATGGATTTTTAAATACTCGAGTATTGTATTTCAGTTTCCTTGATGTTCTGGCCTGTGTTGCCGAGGTATTGATTTGTGCAGTGATGTATTTGGTTTCATTGGTTATGGTTTTGAATACCATTTGTATCGTCTTTCTTTCCATTGTATGTAGACCTTCTCGGTCAAGTTTATAGTTTCGCGTATGTTTAGCCTTGTGGGTCCCACGGCGGGGCTCACAGCGCTGTAATATACCCTGAATAACTTGGGGGTGTTACACTTGAGAATATTGAGATTATGATATATCTACCCTGTATACATGCTTTCCCTACGATTTTACGGATTGGTTTGTGCCGTGTTCGGACTTGTAAGGGTTTGGGTGATTTTCCAAACTCCAGTTGTTTACCCTTGTATTTTCGTGAATTGTTAACGGGTTTCGGAAGTTTCTTCGTGAATTATGAGTAAGGATTATTGATTATCATATCCCTTACGAATCGTTTAGGTGCCGGAAGTACGTTCTTGGACCTACCGAACTCATACTCCTTTCCGTTCAATTTCTCGATGTCTCAAAGGCAAGTATATATTTATGATTATACGTTCTCGACTTTGAAAGTAAGATATGTTAATGGCATGATTATTTATATCCACTCTGGGTCGGGCCGACGGGTCCCCTGAGGGTTTCGTAGCCTCTTGGTGCGATTCCACAGATGATATGAACGAACCACTCTGGGATGGACCGACGAGTCCTCTGAGGGTTCCGTAGCCTCTGGTGCGGTTCCACGGTATTCATATATGTATTGATGTGATGCTATGAGATTTAGTTATTCCGGAATACTAGTCTTGAATTTATGAATTGACGGTTGCATTTACTTTATTGTCGAGGAGTATTGTGTTTCATACTTGATATACTTGCACTAGCTATTCGACGGCTAACCCCTTTATGGGGGAAATACTTTTTATGTATTTCAGGTTCCAGGAGAGCGGATAGGCAGGTATCGGGTCGGCATGAAGATGATGGGCAAGTGTGATACTGTGTCTTTCCTCCGGTTATGTTCTGAGTTTTCCATTCAGTGTTGTTGTACTAGAATGGTTATTGAATACTCGAGTATTATTTTCCATTTTTCCTTGATGTTCCGGCCTGTGTTTGCCGAGGTATTGATTTGTGTTGTGATGTTTTTGGATACAATGGTTATGTCTTGAACACCTTTTGTATTGTTCTTCGTTCCATTGTATGTAGACCTTCTCGGTCAAGTTTTATAGTTCCGCGTATGATTAGCCTTGTGGGTCCCTCAGTGGGGTTCACGACACTGTAATATATCCTGAATAACTTGGGAGTGTTACAAATCTGATCTAATGTAATAATGCTGGAGTTTTGGAGCTATTAGATGACTTTAGGTGTATAAATGGACCCCTTAGATCCATCATCCATAATCATTCATCTTATATTTTTCCATTTTTTGTAATATTTTCTTTTGTGTGAAGAACACATTTGTGTTCTTGAGTGATTTGTGTAATAGTGGTATGTTGCTACCCAAAATATTATCCGGAGATAGATATTGCGGGAATGGATGGGATAGCAAACAAATGCAAGAGCACTTCCGTGAGAAAGATAAATAACACAAGATTTGCCGGGGTTGTTAGTCTCGGGCTTGAATGCTCTCGCGAGATATTATTAATACTAATATTCGGGGATACAAGTACTAATGTAAGAATACAATTACAATGAGTGTAAAGATTCTTGTTATCTTAGCTAGTGAGCGTGTAGATTGCCGGAAGAACAGTTGATGCTCTGTGAGTTCTTGTAACAAAGGAGATGAACAGTCGCGGCGGTGAGAGATCGACAGTCTCTCACGGCGAGTATTTAGCTGGATGCTTGGGCTCCTGGGCTTATGAATCTCTTGGAATCTGTATAGTGGAGACTTGCTGCCTCTGCCGATCGTCTTCTGGACGAGAGATTCGGAGGGAGAAGTCCTGAGATGGAGTCCGGCGAGAAAGCAGGGAGCTTGATGGTATGTATGTTCTACTGTATTTCTGTTGTTGGTGAAATGAATTCCGAACCTTTTTACAGTAGGAGGAGGTTCTCTATTTATAAGACTTGGATACGCCAGGCGATCGCCTTTTCCGTATTATAATAATCGGGCGATCGCCTTTTAGCACATGGGCTTGTCTCCTTAAAGTCTGTAGGAGTTGCTGGCAGTCAACCGCGCGGTCCAATGAGAAGCGTACACGCGTCCTGAGTTGCTGTCACGGGTGGTCCCACTGACAACTTTCGGCGCGCATGCCGGTAGGTGAGGTAGGTGACAGGCTGTGGTCAAAGGTCTTGTCTGTCAGCAAAAGATCTTGTCTGTCAGCGAAGATCTTGTCAGCGCCTTTGGTGGATCTGCACGTGGGTGCTGTTCTGAGATCCAGTCTTCGATGACTTTGACGGTCGATCATCTCTGCTCGGGGCGTAGGTCGACCGTCCTTAGCCGGACACTAGAGTCGATCGCCAGATGCCAAAGAGCGATCGCCTTGGGAGTCGATCGCTAGGTACCTGATGGTGGTCTGATATCTTTGACTTGGCGAGCTAGCCATAGTTAAACTGGTGTTGACTTGGTCGCTCGGCCTTATAGTCGATCGCCTGTCGGGATGGATAAATCCTGACACAACAATTGCCCCCCAGCTCGCTCATACGTTGGAAATGTGGGGTGAGGTGGTTCCCTTGGCGATCGCTGAACTTTTGACGAGCGACTTTGCGTTTCATTGAACTGGCGATCGTCTTTGAGCTGATATAGCTTGAGTTCGGACGACCTGGTTGGCCGCTAAACTGCGCGAGAAAAAGCAATGGGCGTTGAAAAGTCTCCGCGCACATGTCGGGTTTCTATTGGAGGATACCAACGGTCATTAATGACTCCTCGGCTGATGCGTCCTTGAAAAGACGCATGCGCGGGTCTCGAGGGAGTCAATTAATGCGTCGTTTGAGATCCAATCCCTGAGTTTTTCCCTTATTGCAAATGAGTCCCCGCCATCTCCTATAAAAGGGCGCAGTGTCGCAGTTTCATACTCACGCGCACCCACTGGAGAAAGAAGGACCTGCTGAAGATTTTTCTGAAGATCTTAGTGCCGATCGTCGTTCGATTTCACCTTTGGGTAAGAAAAATCCTTTTCTCCTCTTCTGTCTCTGAGAATGGCCGGAACCTCATCATCACGTGGAGCGGGTACCAGTTCTGCCGCCGGGACATCGACTATCCGGGGAGAACCTTCTTCCGTCTTCCACCTGGAGACGGCGGCTGAAGCTATTCGGGTCGGAATCCACCCTGCTGAAGTCGAGGCTTTATTCAATGAGGCCGATGTTGCTAAGGAGGCGGCTGCTGAAGAAAGACGATCGCAGATAGAGAGAGATCTGGCGATTAGGGCTTACTGGGAGCAGCATAGCACTTTCGGCCGGGCCTATAAGGCCTTTGCTGAGATAATGGATAAGTTGGCCGGACCGACTCCGAGATTCAATTTCCGTGGATACTCGGTCGCCTACCCTTATCAGCTTCCCAAACGGTCGCAGTACCAGGTTGCGCAGCGATCCTTGTGGTCGCTTGGCCAAATACTGAGTTCGACGACCAGGAAAGATCTGGCCGTCTGGAGGACAAGGTTCCATGTTCCTTCAGATGTGGACATGTTCGCGCCGGCGGAGAATGAGCGGGCCGATCAGCCTCCGATGGGTATGGTCGCCGTGAATGAGGCGATTATGGAGGCCGGGCTGCGCTTCCCTCTATCCTTTGCTGTCTCCCACCTGCTGGCCGTTTGGAATGCGGCACCACTTCAGCTGACGCCGAACGCTTGGCTCCAAATTATCTGCACTCTCACCCTTTTCGGCGGTCACCGCCTGTACCGCCTCCCATCGCCGTTGGAGATGAACCATTTGTTCAAGCTGACGACTCAGAAAGGGTCGGTCGGCGGTTACCACATTCAGGGTCGATCTGGTCGGGTAATCCATGGAGTCCCGAATAAGATGCGGGGCGATCAGACGAAGTGGTTCTGGGTCGCCGGCAAGTGGAGGGCTTCTGCGAGCGACAATCCATCGGGCGAGCTGGATATCCCTACCGAGTTTCGGGAGAGGAATCCCGGTAAGGGTTTAGACTCTCCCTTCGTTCGGATGCATTTTGGACTGATCTAATTTGATTTCGGTTTTGCAGGTTTTCACATCCCGGCGATCGAGGAGCTGCCTTTTGACTTTATCGTTGTCTGGGAGCGGATAAGGAGCTTGTCGGACGACGACCTTGACGCCAACCGGATCAATAAGGAGAGTCGTTGGTTGTCGGCTCGACTATTCCGTTTCCCGAGACATCTCTCGGTGCCAGGTATGAGTTTCTGCGACCTTAACTTTCTAGGCAATCGCCTTACTTGAGAAAAGTGTCTGACTGTTGGTCGATTGTCTTAACTGCAGAGGTTCGCTTTCCTCGCTTTTTGGAGCCTCCGACGGAGATCGCCATGTCGAATCCTGGAGTTCTAGGCCGTCTCCACCATAAGAGGTCGTCTCGGGCCCCACCTGTTGCATTGCCAATAGTTCCGGAGGCGGAGCCTCACGTGGAGCCGGTCGTGGCTGAGGAGGGAGTTCCGGAGGAGGGGCTTCGAGCGAATCGCAAGAGGCCGAGGCCGGAAGAAACTTCGGTTCCTGCCCCGGGCGATGAAGTGCCGATCGCCGCGCCTCCGATCACCATCATTGCTCCGGAGAATGAGCCGCCCTCTACGGCTTTTATGCGGGAAATGGCGATCGCGGATGCTGAGACCCCTCGGGGGAAACCGTATTTCGGTCGGGACCCCGACAAGGCTGAGAGGTAGATTGCATTTTTGTGTTGAAACTTGCAACTGCGTAGGAGTTGTGTTAACTTTGTTGTTTTGATGCAGGATCCGTCGTGCAGATCCGTCTTGCCCGCCGATGGTCGTGGATTTCCTAGCGAGCCGATCTCCTCGCCAGTCCTGCGACATTCCTTCCTACGTCAGCAAGGCTGCTTCTGCTCTGCCGAAGGCCTGGACGACCGATCTGGATGCGATCGCTCGTCAGCGATCGGGGAGTTCGATGCAGGCTGTTCTCGCTCTTTCTCTCCAGACGGCGACCATGGCTGTCCAGGCTGCTCAGGAGTTTGAGGGGCGGCCCTCCACTATTCGCCTGCAGGCGGATCTCGAGGCGGCTCGGAAAGAGAACGCCGATTTTGCCGATAAGATCGTGGCGATGGAGAAGGACTTTATGGAGGCGGCCAAGCGGGCGAGCCACGAGCTTGAGCTGGCGAAGAAGGAAACTGAGTTGTCTCGTTTGGCGGTCGACCGATTTCGGGACCAGATGCTGAATCTCGTCCGGGCGCAGAAGGTTGCTGAAGAGGAGGCCGATCGCCAGAAGGTGACGATCGCTCGGTTGACCAGAGAGCTGGCAGAGGCGACGGGGAAGGTTGCTGCGAGGGAGGCCGAGCTCCAGGGGTCGCAACAGGCAATGGCGGAGCTGAAAGGAGAGGTAGAGGCGACCAAGGCCGATCCCTTTCAAAACTTGGAGTTTGTGAGCGAGTTCGCATATTATTTGGCGTTCGCTGACTCGAACCGAGCAGCTAAGAATGGAGGTCTGGAGGTCGGGCCTCTTGCTGAGAACTTCAAGGCGTACGCGTTGGAGCATCCTCTCCATTCCGCTTTCTCCTTGCTGATCTTGGACCTTGCGGACATCGGCGTGGATTTGAGCTGGTATCCGTCTCCGGCCAATCTTGCTCATCCCGACGCTCCGGAAGATGAGGGGACCGCACCGGATGCTGATGGCGAAGGCCAGGCAGGGGCCTGAGGCACTTCATTTTTGATGTTTTAGCTTATTTCCTTGTAGTTTGTAGCTTTCTTTTGTAGCATTTGGGCCTTCGGGCGACCGTGTACTCCGATTTTTTTCAAGTAATGAAATGAACGTTTGAATTTCTGACTTATCACTTGAATGATGGTTATTTTTGAGTCTTTGTTTGACTTTGTACAAATGTGTGAGGAGAGATCGTTGCGAGGGTAGTTCCAAATTAATTGATAAACTCATAAAGATAACTTTTACAACAAATTCGATCGCTGCACAACTTGCTGAAAATGACGACCTCAGTGTGTTGTTGAATAGGGACGATCGTCGTATAGGTAGTCCGCACTCTTATTGCCCCTTGTTTTTATTCACTTAGCGGAAGTAAGGGGATGAAAATAATTCGTTGAGTGAGCGGTCTTCAACTTTGTCGAATCCTCGGGGACGGTCGTCCGTCTTGAGGAACCGTGCACGATCGCGGAGTTCGATGGACCGACTCCTTGATCATGTCTTGATGCGCGAAGACATTGAGTGTCTCGTGACTCACTTTATTATGAGGGTCCTCTGTTAGGCTGCGCCTCGCCTCGTATTTAAACGAAGGGCGTGCGGTCTCGGTCTAGAGGAGTCCTTGCGCGGGGCAGCGTCGGATGAATCAACTCCACGCCCGCGGCTTGTTTAGCTCTGCTTCCACCTCGGTCCGCCATGGAGATGACGAACCTCGATGGTGTACGTTGAGACGGGGGTAATGGCACGTGTCCACTGATTAATTTTGGAGAGCCCTCAGACTACTCCGGCCTCGTATTTACACGAAGGGCGGGTGATCTCGGCCGAAAGGGACCTTCCATGGCCGAAGCAGCCGGTTCCATCGACTGCCAGGACCATGGCTTTATGATGTGCGGTGGATGCGATCGCGAGCCTTAGTCCCTCATGTTAAATGATGGACTGTAGGCGGTGAGCGAGTCCTCCGGCTCTGCTGGATAGTAGCGACCGGCCGAGATCGGAGGTCGCTCGGGCGCCGATCGCTCTACTCCTAGGCTAAGAAGAAGCCTTCGCCTGGCCAGGAAATCTGCGGCTCTAGCCCGGAAGGCTGTGTAGGTCGTCGGTTGGGTCTTCGTGAGATGCCTGAACATAGACGAAAAACCCTGAAATCCTCCTAGGACCGCGTAGAGGGCGGTCTCATCGCTTACGGGCTCGCCGTTGAGGATGATCACGTCTACCCGTTCGATATAGTCCGAGTCGGACTCTTCTTCTCCCTGCTTGATTTGCATCATGCGAAGGGGACCTTCTGGCCGGACGACTCTGGTGGCGAAGTATTCCGTGAAGACGTGCGCCAGCTCGTTAAAGGAGCCAATGGACCGAGGTGGCAATGAGGTGTACCACCGGTGGGCGAGGTCGTCCAGCGTCATAGGGAACATTCGGCACCTGGTCGCGTCAGATGCCCCACACCCGGTCATGTAGATGTTGAACTTCCTCAGGTGCGTCTGGGGGTCCGATCGCCCCTCGTACACGGGTGTTTGCGGGGGAGCGATCCTGTGCTGCACGGGGGCGAGCTCGATGTCGATCGCGAGTGGCTCGCTTGGGTCGGCGATCGTCTTCATGGCGCCTGCCCTGGATTCCAGGAGTGCTTTCACGTCGTCGAGCTGATGTTGTAATGCGGCAATCGTCGTGGCTTGGCCGCTCGCTGATCGGCATTGGGAGCGGGAGCCGAGTCGATCGTGTACCGATCTCCGGACTCCGCTGCTGCCGACCTCGGCTATTTGGCGAGCGGGAGCCAGATGGCTAGGCTGCCTTCTGGGATCCGGGTAGGCCGAACTCCATGTGACGGACTCAAACTCCATCGTCTCGTAGCTGGGACTGGACTGCCCCGATCGCCAGGTCGGGTCACTGCCCAGGCGATCGAAGATAGAGGTGCCCCGGCTGCCGAGCGCCTCCTCATGCGGGCGAGAGCCTCCTGGCGATCGCTCGGCCAGTAACGCCTTGAGATTCCGCTTGGACTTACGGCGGCCGGCCGAGGGGGTGATAGCAGGAGGCGCGTCGAGAGCACTCCGTCGCTCCTGTAGGACGGCCATGACCTCGTCGATCTGTTCCTTGGTTCGAAGCTGATCGAGCGAGAGGCTTGGGCCGCCGTCCAGGGATGGGATCGAGCGTCTCGATCAAGGCGGCCGCCTTCCACCATCGGGCCGCGGCTCGACCGGGACGGAACGGGGTCCGGCCGGCCGGGCGGCTTTCTTCGACGCGGAGGCGGAAGACATGATTTCTGAAAGATTTCTTTGAAGTGCAGTGAGTGTCACTTCAAGTATCTGCCCCGAGAACAGTGAGTGTTCCTCGGGACGGTAGGTAAAAAATTCGAGGGTTGGATCCCCTTCTTCTAGCGCCAATTGTTGCTACCCAAAATATTATCTGGAGATAGATATTTCTGGAATGGATGGGATAGCAAACAAATGCAAGACCACTTCCGTGAGGAAGATAAATAACACAAGATTTGCCGGGGTTGTTAGTCCCGGGCTTGAATGCTCTTGCGAGATATTATTAATACTAATATTCGGGGATACAAGTACTAATGTAAGAATACAATTACAATGAGTGTAAAGATTCTTGTTATCTTAGCTAGTGAGCGTGTAGATTGCCGGAAGAACCATATTTGATGCTCTGTGAGTTCTTGTAACAAAGGAGATGAACAGTCGCGGCGGTGAGAGATCGACAGTCTCTCACGGCGAGTATTTAGCTGGATGCTTGGGCTCCTGGGCTTATGAATCTCTTGGAATCTGTCTAGTGGAGACTTGATGCCTCTGCCGATCGTCTTCTGGACGAGAGATTCGGAGGGAGAAGTCCTGAGATGGATTCCGGCGAGAAAGCAGGGAGCTTGATGGTATGTATGTTCTACTGTATTTCTGTTGTTGGTGAAATGAATTCCGAACCTTTTTCCAGTAGGAGGTTCTCTATTTATAGGACTTGGATACGCCGGGCGATCGCCTTTTACGTATTATAATAATCGGGCGATCGCCTTTTAGCATATGGGCTTGTCTCCTTAAAGTCTGCAGGAGTTGCTGGCAGTCAACCGCGCGGTCCAATGAGAAGCCTACACGCGTCCTGAGTTGCTATCACGGGTGGTCCCACTGACAACTTTCGGCGCGCATGCCGGTAGGTGAGGTAGGTGACAGGCTGTGGTCAAAGGTCTTGTCTGTCAGCAAAAGATCTTGTCTGTCAGCGAAGATCTTGTCAGCGCCTTTGGTGGATCTGCACGTGGGTGCTGTTCTGAGATCCAGTCTTCGATGACTTTGACGGGCGATCATCTCTGCTCGGGGCGTAGGTCGACCGTCCTTAGCCGGACACTAGAGTCGATCGCCAGATGCCAAAGGGCGATCGCCTTGGGAGTCGATCGCTAGGTACCTGATGGTGGTCTGATATCTTTGACTTGGCGAGCTAGCCATAGTTTGACTGGTGTTGACTTGGTCGCTCGGCCTTATAGTCGATCGCCTGTCGGGATGGATAAATCCTGACACAACATGGTATAACAGATGTTGTTAAGGGAGTTGATTGCTTCTTTCTCCTTTATCTACTAAGGGAGTTAGTGTAATATCCGCAATTTTCGATTTTCGGTAATTTTTTTTTTTGGCCGGAGTCCGTTTTGACGACTCGCTCATGACCGTTTTGTCATTTCGAGAATGATTAATTCTGCACTTTTTGTCATCCGAGTTCGTTTCGGTATCGTTTTGTTGAATTCCGAGCTTTTTAGCGACTTTTCCGCACTTGAGCTCGATTCTTGCGAATCTCGTCTGAAACTGTTGTTTCGAGTTTCTCGTAAGTTCATTTGATGTTATTATTCATGTTGCGAGCTTTGGTTTGGTGTTTCGATCGCGTATCGTGATTTTCGAACGTTTTGGGCCATTTTCGTAATTTCCCAAAGTTTTGGTTAATTACTTCTGTTGTTGAATTCCGAGCCTTCGGGTGGTCAGAATTGTGTGTTCTCTTAGCTCTTAGATTCGTCTTTGCGAGTACGTCGTAACCGTACCATCGATTCGTATTCAGGTTCGGGTTTCGGGGTCGTTCGGGCTGTCGGAGTTGGCCCCGGCCGAGTCATGGCCGGCAACTGGGCCTGTGCCGCAGATCGACGAGTCACGACGGTAGTGCTCGGCGGCTTCCGGCCGAGTCACGGCCGTAGTGCTCGGCAGCTCTGGCCGAGCAGCCGCACTGCGGCCGCGGCACATGCGGCAGGCTGCGCACACTCTGTGGCATTTTTCGGCCAAACCGACTGTACCGGGTGCCGCGGCACACGCCGGCCGGGCCGCGGCACACTGCCGACCACTGGGAGCCATTTTTGGGCCTGTGCCGCGGCACACTCCCGCTGGGCCACGGCACACTGTGCAGCCTATTTATGGCCCTGCACACGGGTTTTTGGCCATTTTTCTCCTTCTTCTCCTTCTATTCCGCGGCTGAGGGTGATCTTACCATGGAGCCATGTTGTTTAACAACAAATCCATGAAGTTCTTGAGTTCATATCATCAATCAATCATCCGTTATCATCCTTTGATCCAGCGAATCAAGGTAATCTTCCTTAGAACCCTAATTTCGTGAATTTGGGGGTTTTTGCGTTTTTGTCCGATTCGTTCCGTATTATTGATTAATTCATGATGGGTATGATTAATCTTGGTAGTATTATTGTGTTTAACATCATTTAATCCATTGTTCTTCGTCGAATCGAAGTATATTTCTTGATTTCCTTCGAATCGACTTTTTGGGGGATTTGTCCTCGATCTCGTTTTTCATCCGTTTTTGATGGATCGATTATGGTTAAATGATGTCGTTAAACACATTCTATGGATTGTATATCCATATTTCAACTTGGAATTCCGTTTTCGGGTTTTGACGGAACGAATCGTGTTCTTGGCCGTTTTGGGGAAAACACTTGATCATTCGTCGTTCGTTCTTTGAATTCAACGGCTTTGAGTTGTGTTATGGAATTCATTTCATTGTTGTTATTGTCCTTAATAGTTTATTATCGCGAGTTGGCGTTTGGTGGAGTCGGCGGGTTCGTAGTCGGTTCGTGCCAACCTACTTCGGTCAATTCTCCGCGTTGTGGTTGTTCGAGGCAAGTACCTTGTCCATACTATTCTTGTTTTGGGAATATGATTAATCTTGTTGGTATTCTTAGTTTCCCTACGGATTCATGGTATATTTCGTGGTTTTTACGGAATCGAGAGGGTTTGGTTGTGGTCCGCCCTCGTTGTTGTTTATATACGAATATACATGAATCGTAGGCGGGTTTTCGGGTGTATTCCAATTCCGTATTCATTTAGAAATGGTTGTGATTGTATTCTTCGAATCGTTAGGTTCGGTTCCGTTGGTTCTTAGCGTTCGTCGGTGATTATCCTTTCCGTTCGTTGCGTCATCAATTACTCAAGGCCTGTATTTTTGGAAACCTTTATTCTTAACGTGAAATGGTAATGTATATTGTGTGTGCTTTGCTCAACCTGGGAGGGTCCGACGGGGCCTCGGGGGAATCTATGACTTCAATCTGGATTCACGAGTTTGTTTCGCTAGCCAGCTCGGGAGGGTCCTTTGAGGCCTCGGGTGGGATTCATGGTGGCGTCCTGGTCCTAGGCGATGCCAGTGCGTGATTTGTTTTATAAAGTGGCCAGCTCGGGAGGGTCCTTAGAGGCCTCGGGTGGGATTCGTGGCTTCGTCCCGTTCCTAGGCAAATTGTTTGACTGTTTGTTTCCGGAAAAGACATGTCTGGTTTTGGTTTTTGAAATGATGTTGGTGCATGTACTATGAAACGTGTAAGCGATTGGTTTGCCTTGAATACTTGTACTAGCGTAATTGCTAACCCCTTTGGGGACCCGTTGTCGGGGAAATTCTTGTTATGGATTTCAGGTTATGTTCATCCGCATTGAGCGGCTACTGGGATGGTACGAGGATGTTGGCTAAGGTTGTTGACATGTGCAATTGAGTCTCGTTATTTCCTACTGTCTCTTTTGAGGTGGATGTTTTCCAAATTGTAAACTTATAGATTGTACTCGCGAGTAATTAGGCTTTTCCTTTCGGATTGTGATTGGTCTTCGTTGGAGTTACTGTATTTTTCGGTTGATGTTTATTATGCCGGTTGTACCGGACGTGTTGTTTTATGTTCTTGTTGTTAACAATTGTTTCCTTGCTAACCGAGACGGTTAGTCGAGTGGTGTTTTCTTGTGATTAGCCTGGTGAGTCCCATGTAGGGGTCCATGGCGCTATAATACACCTCGAATATCTTGGGGGTGTTACAGAACATGGTATCGGAGCTCTAGGTTTATGGATACCTAGGCTTGTCGATTATCTGGGTCTAGTTATGTTTTGTTTTGCACATTGTCACACCGCTGCCGGCATCTCAGTACATCCAGTGCTCGTAAGTTTTCCTTACTCGATCCTCTTGTTTTCTCGTATTGAATTTCCACTTCTTGAACTGTGATTGCATCTCTCATACTTATCGTCGAGTTGTTTTCGATCCATCCGGTTCGTGTACTTTTGATTCTAGTATTGCGCAGTCCTTTATCTCTCTGGAGTATGTGCGCCGTTCTGGGCTTGACCGTTTGTCGTCTTGCGAGCCTTCCATCGCTAAACTTCCTAGCGTTGGTGGGATCGTTGGTGATCGAAAGATCCGAGATTTGCTCCGTGGTATACTGTGAGAGGGCTTGACCCTCTAGTCTTTTGTTGTATGATGGAATCTGTGTTTAGTAATTGCGATATACTAAATGTATGTTGAGCCAAACGTTCTGATGGTTTGGACACCGAGGGGTGCAGTGTGGTGTGAATGTTTTGAACATTGATATGTTCCGGGAAAGGTATCTGTTGTATCGAGAATTATACTCTCCGACTGGCGATCGCCTCGGAGATCGGGCGACGAAGCATCGCTGAAAGCACTTAGGCGAATCCGCGACCAATACTGACGGCTAGCCTTAGCCTCATGGACAAAGATAAATCGGCCAAACCGAAGGTCCCAGGACAAGTCCCGGTGCCGAGCGATCGACATCAAATACGATCGTCTCTCAGTACTCGGCGACCGACTCCTGGCGACCGACAAGCGAGCGATCCTCTCTCGGCATCTGCCGACCGACTCTTGGTGACCGACCGATGCCGACCCTCAGCGACTGGCCGATGACGACCCTCAGTGGCCATCTAGATACGACCGCATCATGCCGATAGTCATCCAGTCGGCAAAGACCGAGCCTCAGGACAGACACCACGTGCAAGATCCGAGACAAGATCCGCATATCACGAATCGTTGACCACAGCCTGGCAGAATCTTTCCACCAGCCGACAGGCCCGCCGAAAGTTGTCTGTAGGGCCGCATGTGACAGTGACTCTGGACGCGTGCTGGCTCCTCATTGGACCGCCCAGCTGGCGCCAGCACCTACCTTGGACTTTAGCCCGACAGCCCGTATGATCGCCCCATTATAATATTGGCCGGCATACGATCGCCCCATTATTATAATGGCCGGAAGGCGATCGCCCGCATGAAGACAAGACTCGGCTGCCCCTATATATACAAAGCAGCCTGCATTTGTCCAAGGACGGGACTTTTACCACACAAAAGGCTTCAGAACTTCATTTCCCACGAGATTTCACACAGCACTTGGCTATCTCCAACTCTTGGCAACAACTATCATTCGGTTCTTACTTCTCTCGGCCTCTCTCATCAAGAAGACGATCGGTAGGGACGAAGAACACCGAGCTTCGCTCAAGAGCCGGATTAACAGAGTCTTTTTACACTCACTGTATTTAGATTTCTCACATTAATACTTGTATCCACGAATATTTGTATTAATAACATCTCGCGAGAGCATTCAAGCCCGGGCCTAACAAACCCGACAAATCTTGTTTATTCATTTTCTCTCGGAAGTGCTCCCGCAAATTGTTGTTTGTTGTCCGCCTTCCAGCAGTATTAATCCTCAAATTTTTATTCCTACCGTCTCGAAGAACAATCACTGTTCTCGGGGCAGATACTTGAAGTGACACTCACTGCACTTCAAAGAAATCCTTCAGAAATCATGTCTTCCGCCTCCGCGTCGAAGAAAGCCGGCCGCGGCCGACGCCCGTTCCATCCTGGGCCCAAGCCACGGCCCGATGGTGGAAGGTAGCCGCCGCAGCCGAGACGCTCGATCCGCCCACGGATGGCGGCCTGCCTCTCGCTCGATCAGTTCCGAACCAATGAACAGATCGAAGAGGCCATAGCCGCCCTTCAGGGGCGACAGAGTGCTCTCAACGCGCCTCCCGCTATCACCCCCTCGGCCGTCCGCCGGAAGTCCAAGCGGAAGCTCAAGACATTACTGGCCGAGCGATCACCAGGAGGCTCTCATCCGCATGAAGAGGCGCTCGCCAGCCGGGGCACCTCTGTCTTCGATTGCACGGCGGTGACCCGACAGCGGCCGGGCGATCCGGCCCGGCCTACGAGACGACGGAGTTTGAGTCCGTCACCAGGAGCTCGGCCTACCCGACTCCCGAAGGCGGCCCACCTGGCTCCGCTCCTCGCCAAAAAGCCGAGGTCGGCAGCAGCGGAGTCCGGAGATCGGTACACGATCGCCTCGGATCCCGCTCCCAAAGCCGATCAGCAAGCGACCAAGCCACGGCGATAGCTGCGATGCAACGACAGCTCGACGACATGAAGGTGCTCCTGGAATCCAGGGCAGGCGCCAAGAAGACGATCGCCGAGCCAAGCGAGCAACTCGCGATCAACATCGAGCTCGCCCCTGTGCAGCACAAGATCGCTCCTTCTCAAACACCCTTGTACGAGGGGCGATCGGACCCCCAAACACACCTGAGCAAGTTCAACATCTACATGACCGGGTGTGGGGCATCAGACGCGACTAGGTGCCAAATTTTCCCTCTGACGCTGGACGACCTCGCCCACAGGTGGTACACCTTATTGCCACCTCGGTCCATTGGCTCCTTTAACCAGCTGGCGCACGTCTTCACGGAGTACTTCGCCACCAGGGTCGTCCGGCCAGAAGGTCCCCTTCGCATGATGCAAATCAAGGAGGGAGAAGAAGAGTCCGACTCGGACTACATCGACCGGGTAGACGTGATCATCCTCAACGGCGAGCCCGTAAGCGATGAGACCGCCCTCTACGCGGTCCTAGGAGGATTTCAGGGCTTTTCGCCTATGTTCAGGCATCTCACAAAAAGACAACCCACGACCTACGCAGCCTTCCGGGCTAGAGCCGCAGACTTTCTGGCCAGGCAAAGGTTTCTTCTTAGCCTGTGAGCAACGCGATCGGTGCCCGAACGATGATCTCCCGCCCGATCGCCGATACCAACCTACGAGTAAAGCGATCAGCAGCCGAGCGACAATCTCCAGTCTTCTAGCCCGACCGCCATCATCACGCTACACCATCAGCAACCCAGAGGACACGATCGCCATCTACAGTCCAGCATCTAACATGACGGACTAAGGCATAAGATCGCCTCCACCGCACATCATAAAGCCATGGTCCTGGTAGTCGATGGAACCGGCTGCTTCGGCCATGCAAGGTCCCTTTCGGCCGAGATCGCCCGCCCTTCGTTTAAATACGAGGCCGGCGTAGTCTGAGGGCTCTCCAAAATTAATCAGTGGACACGATCGCCCGCCCTCAAGGATCATCATCTAACTTGGTGAACCCGGACAAAACGACACGTGCCACTACCCCCGTATCAGCGTACACCGTCGAGGTTCGCCATCTCCATGGCGGGCTGAGGTGGAAGCAGAGCTAACAAGCCGCGGCGGTGGAGTTGATTCATCCGACGCTGCCCCGCGCAAGGACTCCTCTAGACCGAGACCGCACGCCCTTCGTTTAAATACGAGGCGAGGCGCAGCCTAACAGAGGACCCTCATAATAAAGTGAGTCATGAGACACCCAATGTCTTCGCGCATCAAGACACGGTCATGGAGTCGGTCCATCGAACTCCGCGACTGTGCACGATTCCTCAAACAAGCGAAACCTTCAAGTTTCCGAGGGGGATCGACCAATGTTGTTTTTTGCAGGTACAAGACCGAAAGATAGCTAGCCAATCGACCATGATAGCCTAAGTCCGAATCCAAAGTCAGCTCAAAAAGATCGCCCATCCTCATCCTTACACGATCGCCAGCAAGAACCACCTCGCCCCATGTCTTCAACATAGGAGCAAGCTGGGGGGCAATTGTTGTGTCGAGAATTATACTCTCCGACCGGCGATCGCCTCGGAGATCGGGCGACGAAGCACGCTGAGCGGCTAGGCGAATCGCCGACTGACCAGACGGCCTAGCCTTAGCCCCGCGGATAGCATAAATCGGCCAAACCGAAGGTCCCAGGACAAGTCCTGGTGCCGAGCGATCGACATCAAATACGATCGTCTCTCGGTACTCGGCGACCGACTCCTGGCGACCGACAAGCGAGCGATCCTCTATCGGCATCTGCCGACCGACCTTTGGTGAGCGACCGATGCCGACCCTCAGCGACTGGCCGATGACGACCCTCAGTGGCCAGCTAGATACGACCGCATCATGCCGATAGTCATCCAGTCGGCAAAGACCGAGCCTCAGGACAGACACCACGTGCAAGATCCGAGACAAGATCCGCATATCACGGATCGTTGACCACAGCCTGGCAGAATCTTTCCACCAGCCGACAGGCCCGTCGAAAGTTGTCTGTAGGGCCGCATGTGACAGTGACTCTGGACGCGTGCTGGCTCCTCATTGGACCGCCCAGCTGGCGCCAGCACCTACCTTGGACTTTAGCCCGACAGCCCGTGTGATCGCCCCATTATAATATTGGCCGGCATACGATCGCCCCATTATTATAATGGCCGGAAGGCGATCGCCCGCATGAAGACAAGACTCGGCTGCCCCTATATATACAAAGCAGCCTGCATTTGTCCAAGGACGAGACTTTTACCACACAAAAGGCTTCAGAACTTCATTTCCCACGAGATTTCACACAGCACTTGGCTATCTCCAACTCTTGGCAACAACTATCATTCGGTTCTTACTTCTCCCGGCCTCTCTCATCAAGAAGACGATCGGTAGGGACGAAGAACACCGAGCTTCGCTCAAGAGCCGGATTAACAGAGTCTTTTTACACTCACTGTATTTAGATTTCTCACATTAATACTTGTATCCAAGAATATTTGTATTAATAACATCTCGCGAGAGCATTCAAGCCCGGGCCTAACAAACCCGGTAAATCTCGTTTATTCATTTTCTCTCGGAAGTGCTCCCGCAAATTGTTGTTTGTTGTCCGCCTTCCAGCAGTATTAATCTTCGGATAAATATTTTGGGCAACAACAGTATCGATGGCAGAGTTTGTTGAGAAACTCACATAGATGGTTTCGACGTGTGTTCGAATCGGTGTTCATTAGTTATACTATTAAACTTGAAGAGATGGTTTGACATATGCTTGGAATTGGTATTTCCGAGTTGCGCTTGTTGAACTGGTGATTTTTGAATGCCGTATATGCGTGTGTTCGGGAATTGATGGTACTTGGCTAATTATTAATATTTACAACCAATGTGTTTCTATTAATAATAATACATGTGGCGTGCATGTTTGAAAATTTCTTAGACTTGATCGTATTGTGGGTTTTTGAAAAGTGACATGAATTTGGGGCGAGCCAGCCTTGTATTTTCAAATAAAACCTTGTGTCGGTATTTAAAGGTCGTGTATAAAAGTGTTTAGGACATTTTATAAAATGCTACTGCTATTAAGCCCTTGTCGTGTTTGAAAGGGTCTTGAAAACGATTTTTAACTTATCGGTTTTATTTTCGAATAACTGGAGTATACGATTTTAAAATCAGATTAGCCTGGGGAAACCTAGGCTGTCGAGTCAAGTTGTGTTTGTTGAGTTTTGTCTCGTCGGATTTTTGTCTGACGTAGTCGCATCGCGACGCGTCGTTTGAGATCATTGGTCGTGATTAGTATCGAGGGGCGGTCGTCACTTACGTGCGACCTATGGATGTAAAACTCCCTTCCTTGTGTTGTGCCTCGTGTGACACGAGTTATTTGAATGATTAGTCGTTAAATGATGGAATCATTCTGTGGATTTTGATTTCACGATATGTGTTTATTAGACTCTCGTATTTGGTTTATACGAGGAGTGTCGTCACTGCTGATGTATTTTCGAACCGCATTTTATCCGCTGCGTGAGTTCTTTCAAAACGGCTTTCGGTATTTTGCAAAGTGAGTTTTATTTCGAAAACCGATTCCTTTAACCGAGTTTTTGGCCTTGACCGTTTTGACGGTAGTTGGGTGTTTTCAAATGATTTTGTGAGTTTTGATAAGTACTACCATCATCGGCCTTTTTGGGCATTTTTGTAATTGGTTTTTAGCCTGGTGGGTTCCGGCACGGGACCCACGGTGCTATAATGTTCCGTATAATTACCCGAAATTTTTGGGCATTCTAGCCCAATGAATTATCTTTAAAAACCTTGAGTATCTTAGAAAAATAAATTTCGAGACGTACTTTTCAAATGAGTTATTTTCTTATGGTACATCTAAGGTGCCACAATATATTTCAAAAAATTTCTACCTCGAGGACCAAAATGTTTGAGATATTTACAATGTTTAGAAACACTTTTATTTAGACCCGAGGGTCGAATATTCTGAAAGTTTCCACTACGAGAAAGTGTCCTCATTTTTATCAAATGCGAAATGGTTTTCAAAAGTCTCGATAACGATGTTTTACGTTTGTATTTTTTTTTAAAGGTGATACTCAAGATCAACCGGTGTTCTTCTAAAATTATTTTCAAAATGCGGTTTTCGTTATTAAAACCTATCCATTGCCGTTTAAGGGCTGGGTATGTATGTATGATATTCGCATTCTCATTATGATGTTGCTCCCGAGTATGATCGAAGTGGTGGCGTGAGCGTTGAGTCGTTTTCCACACATTTGTTGTGATAGCCCCTGTAAGAGGCGGGATGTTCGTGTTGAATGTTGTCGCCTCGTGGTGATTTTTGCGTTATTGTGCATATGCGAGCTGTTAGAGCTTGGTTTGGTATGACCGTGTGCATCGGTGATGGTTCCGTTATGTGTCGGTTGTTTAATGTTTCGTTACCTTGCTCCCGTTTTTTTTTGTGAATTTCGTGGACGAGGTCAGAGGTAATACCCATACTATTTTGACTTATGTATTTTCTCTTTCTCCAGTCTATCGATTCGCTCATGTTCGTTGAAACTTTATGAAATTGTTCTGTATTTCGGTTTCATCGTCCGAACGAACTGTGATCTTGTTGTGGGTCGATCTGGTTATCGTTGTGACTTTTTCGAGTTCGGTTCGATTCTTGTGAACCTTGTTCGGAAGTGACATCATCTAGTTCTATTAGTTCTTTTATTCGAAGTGGATCGGATTTGGAACTCTTGTGTTTTCGACTTTGTCGACTCATCATGTTCGTTGACATTTCTGAGCTTGTCCTGCCCCTTGCTTTTGTTGATCGAATGAGTGTGGTATTGTTTCGGAATTACTCGTTTGTCATTGTGACTTTTCAATTGCTATTTCCTTTCCTGGGGATCTTATGTGAATGCACGTCCTATTGTTTTCACCGGATCATATATTGTCTCGAGTTGAGATGTGAACCTGGGGGTTGTTGTCTGAATTTTATTATCCTTCGTGTTTCGGACATGATTGTTCGATTTTTGTTGTCTCGATCGTTTGTTTGTTCGGTTTTTATTGATCTCGTTTCGTGATTGTTAAGCATTCAGACTCCTTCCTAATTCCCTTAAGTTCGGGAAATTAGTCTCGTTTTCGATCTTCCAACCCTTAGGCGGTGGAATTCCGTATTTGTCCAGCGATTGGCTCGCGTTTTGGTTGATGTACCGTTGAGTTGGTCAATCGTATTGATTTTCGTTCGTTGTGTTTTGTGATTGTTCGAATAATTGACTTGATTGTATTATCCATTTGATGACGCTTGTCACTTGTTGGTTTTATTATATCCCTAACGGCGACATTGTGTTGGTCGTCGTGGAGCGTGTTTTCACGTCGCATATTCCTTTGCGTTGCTTGTAACGTTTCGCTGATGGGCGTAAGTTACGCGTTTCCTTGCGTATCTCGTTAAGTTTTCCTGGCGGGATATTGCTTCTCCCTACTTGTTTTAAGTTTCGGGACGAAACTTCTTTTAAGGAGGGTAGAATGTAATATCCGCAATTTTCGATTTTCGGTAAATTTCTTTTTTTGGCCGGAGTCCATTTTGACGACTCTCTCATGACCGTTTTGTCATTTCGAGAATGATTAATTCTGCACTTTTTGTCATCCGAGTTCGTTTCGGTATCGTTTTGTTGAATTTCGAGCTTTTTAGCGACTTTTCCGCACTTGAGCTCGATTCTTGCGAATCTCGTCCGAAACTGTTGTTTCGAGTTTCTCGTAAGTTCATTTGATGTTATTATTCATGTTGCGAGCTTTGGGTTGGTGTTTCGATCGCGTATCGTGATTTTCGGACATTTTGGGCCATTTTTGTAATTTCCCAAAGTTTTGGGTAATTACTTCCGTTGTTGAATTCCGAGCCTTCGGGTGGTCGGAATTGTGTGTTCTCTTAGCTCTTAGATTCGTCTTTGCGAGTACGTCGTAACCGTACCATCGATTCGTATTCAGGTTCGGGTTTCGGGGTCGTCGGCCGTCGAGTTGGCCCGACCGAGTCATGGCCGGCAACTGGGCCTGTGCCGGCCGAGTCACGGCCGGTAGTGCTCGGCAGCTTCCGGCCGAGTCACGGCGGTAGTGCTCGGCAGCCTCTGGCCGAGCAGCCGCACCGTGGCCGCGGCACACTCTGTGGCATTTTTCGGCCAAACTGATCAGACTGGTGCCGCGGCACGCGCCGGCCGCGGCACACTGCCGACCACTGGGAGCCATTTTTGGGCCTGTGCCGCGGCACACTCCCGCTGGGCCGCGGCACATTGTGCAGCCTATTTATGGCCCTGCACACGGGTTTTTGGCCATTTTTCTCCTTCTTCTCCTACTCTTCCGCGGCTGAGGGTGATCTTACCATGGAGCCATGTTGTTTAACAACAAATACATGAAGTTCTTGAGTTCATATCATCAATCAATCATCCGTTATCATCCTTTGATCCAGCGAATCAAGGTAATCTTCCTTAGAACCCTAATTTCGTGAATTTGGGGGTTTTTGCGTTTTTGTCCGATTCGTTCCGTATTATTGATTAATTCATGATGGGTATGATTAATCTTGGTAGTATTATTGTGTTTAACATCATTTAATCCATTGTTCTTCGTCGAATCGAAGTATATTTCTTGATTTCCTTCGAATCGACTTTTTGGGGGATTTGTCCTCGATCTCGTTTTTCATCCGTTTTTGATGGATCGATTATGGTTAAATGATGTCGTTAAACACATTCTATGGATTGTATATCCATATTTCAACTTGGAATTCCGTTTTCGGGTTTTGACGGAACGAATCGTGTTCTTGGTCGTTTTGGGGAAAACACTTGATCATTCGTCGTTCGTTCTTTGAATTCAACGGCTTTGAGTCGTGTTATGGAATTCATTTCATTGTTGTTATTGTCCTTCATAGTTTATTATCGCGAGTTGGCGTTCGGTGGAGTCGGCGGGTTCGTAGTCGGTTCGTGCCAACCTACTTCGGTCAATTCTCCGCGTTGTGGTTGTTCGAGGCAAGTACCTTGTCCATACTATTCTTGTTTTGGGAATATGATTAATCTTGTTGGTATTCTTAGTTTCCCTACGGATTCATGGTATATTTCGTGGTTTTTACGGAATTGAGAGGGTTTGGTTGAGGTCCGCCCTCGTTGTTGTTTATATACGAATATATATGAATCGTAGGCGGGTTTTCGGGTGTATTCCAATTCCGTATTCATTTAGAAATGGTTGTGATTGTATTCTTCGAATCGTTAGGTTCGGTTCCGTTGGTTCTTAGCATTCGTCGGTGATTATCCTTTCCGTTCGTTGCGTCATCAATTACTCAAGGCAAGTATTTTTGGAAACCTTTATTCTTAACGTGAAATGGTAATGTATATTGTGTGTGCTTTGCTCACCCTGGGAGGGTCCGACGGGGCCTCGGGGGAATCTATGACTTCACTCTGGATTCACGAGTTTGTTTCGCTAGCCAGCTCGGGAGGGTCCTTAGAGGCCTCGGGTGGGATTCATGGTGGCGTCTGGTCTGGCGATGCTGTGCGTGATTTGTTTTATAAAGTGGCCACTGGGAGGGTCCTTAGAGGCCTCGGGTGGGATTCGTGGCTTCGTCCGGTCTAGGCAAATTGTTTATTGTTTGTTTCCGGAAAAGACATGTCTGGTTTTGGTTTTTGAAATGATGTTGGTGCATGTACTATGAAACGTGTAAGCGATTGGTTTGCCTTGAATACTTGTACTAGCGTAATTGCTAACCCCTTTGGGGACCCGTTGTCGGGGAAATTCTTGTTATGGATTTCAGGTTATGTTCAGCCAGACGAGCGGGCGCTGGGATGGTACGAGGATGTCGGCTAAGGTTGTTGACATGTGCAATTGAGTCTCGTTATTTCCTACTGTCTCTTTTGAGGTGGATGTTTTCCAAATTGTAAACTTATAGATTGTACTCGCGAGTACTTAGGCTTTTCCTTTCGGATTGTGATTGGTCTTCGTTGGAGTTACTGTATTAGTCGGTTGATGTTTATTATGCCGGTTGTACCGGACGTGTTGTTTTATGTTCTTCTTGTTAACAATTGTTTCCTTGCTAACCGAGACGGTTAGTCGAGTGGTGTTTTCTTGTGATTAGCCTGGTGGGTCCCATGTAGGGGTACACGGCGCTGTAATACACCTCGAATATCTTATGGGTGTTACAGTTAGGATCAATTCTTTCTATTTTTCAACTAATAATGATCACTCAAGCTTGTATTATGTTTATTAAACCCTTCATGGGCTAAGTTACCTTAGTTGGGATTATAAACAAGGTTAGTCATGTTATTTAAGTTTGTATAAAGATCTATTATGAATTACTAATTATTGTGTGTGATTTTCATTATTTTAACAATCTTTATTTATTTGGCCAATAAATGACGATATTTATGGTCTTCATATGTTTCGAAAGAAAATATGTTTGCTTAGATCAAATGATCTTCACTCTAAGTTGTTATAGAGGATAGAAATATACCTCTAGACCTTAGATGATTCTTTGAGTTATTTTCATAAAACCTAATGCTATGTATTGAAGCTAATCAACATAGAAATATAGTGGATTGATTCAATATATAAGGGGCGTTTTATAGTTCGAAAGAGAAACCATCTTTTTTAAGGAAAATCGAATCTACACAACATAGTAAGTAAATGTAGGTCACAAGTCGTCCAGGTACAAGTCTAGAGGGGGGGTGAATAGACTTGTAGAAACTCTTAAACTCTTTTTCACGAAGAGTGAGTTTCTTCAGCTGAAAGGTAAACAAATGACTTGGAGTCGTTTGTTCTTTAATATACGCGGAAGTCAGCTGATGACGAATAGAAAGCAACTAATGAAACACTTAACAATGAATGCAATAGTTAAAGTATGATGTAGTAAAACAGTAAATAACGCAGGCAATTATAGTGGTCTCAGAGGTGGGGTAATCCTCTACTAATCCACTTTTCTCCAAACCAGTTGGAGATGAATTCACTATAATTCTCAACCAGTGATAAATATTACAGTGATTCAAACCACACTACAACAGCTTCCAACCAGTGGAAATCCATGCCGTTGTACACACTTGACTGCCTTGCACCTCTTGATCCTCGATCTTTGGATGCCTTTACAGTCTCTTACTTCAACCAGTGAAGTACCCCGTACTCAGGATTATAGACAAGAGTTTTTGTCTTCTCCAACTAAGAGCTTCCTTAAGTATGAACTCATAGAACCGCTCTTTTCTCGATGTTATTGATTGCTTTAGATTGCTTGATTGCTTTGATCGCTTGAAAGTATGTTCGCAGCGGTAGTTGCTCAGCTTCAAATCTTCGGATATATATAGGTCACGATCTCTGAGATTTTTCCTTGTAGCCGTTGCAAATCTTTTGAACAAATCCGTCCGTTGGAGGGAGACTTCATTGTTTAATCTTTCTGAACGTTGCAAGGCTGGATTCCCATTATTTTATTTTATCTTCCGACCGTTGTGAAGACTTCTGCATGTGAGCGCCGAATCTTTTGAATATAAAACGATTAAAGTCTTCAAGGTGGGTCTGGATGATTTATTTAAATCATATCTCTTGCGGGAATCACTCCAATTTGTCTCTTTACGTTGCATGTGACTTTCCGTAATACTTGACTTTTCAACGCATGCTGACGGGGACTTGGAGTACTTGGCTGCCTTCGACTAGGCTGATATGCAGCTAACATCTCTGCAGTCAGGACCTCTCTGCTGTTCACTGTTTGTGACTTATCTGATCAGGTGACTTCCCTGAGGTACCTTGGCTGCAGTCTGGTCAAACTTCTCTGATAAATTTTGTTGACCAGAGCTACTCTGACTGGACTTGGCTGATCCTCTCTGATGGACTTAGCTTCACTTGGTACTTCACCGATTTTCAGCCTAACTAATTTTTGGCCTACAGAAGATACTCATTTGGTTCTTCTTTACATTTTGCCAAGTTTTATACTTAACATATTTGGCCTATGGAAGATACTCATTTGGTTCTTCCTTACATTTTTGCCAAGTAATAAACATTTGATTTTATATTAATGACATCATCAAAATCTAACAAGTATTCCTAACAGTAAATTCATCTTATGATCTCCTATACATCTTCTACAACTAATGATGAACTAAGTTTGTACTATTTCATTTTATCTTTTATTAATCTATTATTAGTACAATATTTCATTTCCTTGAATATTAGAACTATTATTGCAAGTTCTTTGTAATTGTCAAACCAAACTCTTAAATTGTGTGTTTCAATCATATAAATCTATATAACAAATAGTTAAATAGTGTATAATTCAATATATAACCTAACTTCCACGTGGGATCGATAAACCGGACTCAAAAAGTCCACTTACTACTTGATACGATATCGTGCACTTGCGATAGTTACACAAAAGACGTGTCAAGTTTTTGGCGCCGTTTTCGGGGAAGTATAAGTGTTATTTTTGAAATATTACATTTTAAACTATTGTTATAGGATACAATTTCTCGACGTTGTAACCTAGTACTCAATTGTGTTTGTCCGGTCAAGTGGCGGATAACGGTACTCCGTGACTATTAAAGTTGGAATTTTCAGTTTCCCACAACAACTGATATTTGTAGATATTTTCTTCAATTATTTTCATTTTATTTTTTTTATCATGGAAGAAACTTTGAATAAAATTGAAAATATATTTCCCTTTCTAAGCAAAAATGTCATTTAAAAAATTTATAAGATGAGACTTAAAAGGATGAGGTTGCTTATGAATAAAAGCATACCTTTTGACATAAGATTCATTATTGAAGCCAAAGTGAGAATAGCAGGTGAATTCACAGAAATACCTACTAGATTTTTACCAGGGCTTGGAAAAAGTTCATATGCCAAGAAACGACGAGCAAAGATAATAGTCGTTTGCTATAAATGTGCTAGATGGAACTATAATTTAAAATGTCGATCTTTAGGAATTCCATCTACAAACAGAGAAGATAAAATTCAGTTCATTAAGGATGGTCTGAATAAAGAGAATTTAGATAATATCGAAATTTCTCTTGACACGTATCCTAGTGTACTCGTACATTACGGAATTCGATGTTTGTGGAATAAATTCAAACCAGAATATAAACAACGTCTTGGGAATCTGACGTTAAAAGACCCTGTTTGCCAATTTATAAGAAAATTGGATGGGAAGCTTCTCCCCGACTCATAGAAGGCGTTTAGGCCGTTTCTGAACGTAAAATCAGAGGAAGCTGTGAGCCACAATCACAACTACTCTACATACACGTGAGTATCTTTAATTTTTGTCGTATGGTGAGATTTTCTGAATAAAAAAGGGTGATACGCAATAAATGCATTCATTATTCTATTGAGTAGTTGAAGCACAATCAACGCAATCACAAGCTTGTTAAAGAATTTTACCTCATTTTTCTTCTATAAATATACTTTGTACTTGTTTCTTTTATTCATCCCTCAAACTTGTACTTTTCTCTTTTTCTCTCAAACTAATTTCTTTTCAAAAATGGAATCATCATCTTCCACAAAAAAATTTAGCACAGTCTGCATTTTTGGTGGAGCTAGTTATGGAAAAGAGGCATGCTTTACTGAAGCAGCCCACAACTTGGGTCGTACCTTAGGAGAAAAATGCATTCATGTAGTTTATGGAGGAGAAAGTGTAGGATTAATGGGAAGAGCTGCTGCTTCTGCCTATATGGAAGGAGTAAGAGTGTTGGGAATAATTCCAAAACCTCTAGCTGAAAGTAAAATCACCGGGGCAACTATTGGAGATGAGTTTAGATCTATAAATATGCAAGATCGCATAACTCACATGATAAATAATTATGGCACCTTTATCACCCTTCCCGGTGGTTTTGGCACTCTTGAGGAACTTTTTCATATGGTTACCAGAGCCCAGCTAAATGTTCATCAAAAACTAATAGGTTTGCTTAATGTCAATGGTTTCTTTGATGGTTTACTATCTTTCATCGACTACTATGCTGAAAAAGGTTTTATTTCCGAACGTGCTAAACGAATCATAGTCGTTGCAACAACACCAGAAGAACTAATCAAAAAACTCATTGAATTTGTTCCTCAACCAGATCCAGCTCTAGCTAAAATTGTCTGGATGGAAGATTTTACCGTGAGAAAACGAAAAATGGATTCATTCCTCTCCCTTTGATAACCCATGTCGGACCTCTTGTATTTTTACTTTCTGTTGTCTATAAAAATCTTGCTAAATGATAGCAGCTTAAGGAGTTTCTTCTTGATCTCTTGACGCGCATCTATTCGCGATTTATGTAATGTTATTTTATTGCTGTAATTTTTATTGTTTGTTTTTTATAAAAGCATTGATGGCAGCGTAAGGCGACTCTTCGGACTTTCTTGAAGCGCATCTTAAAAATTGTGTTATACTTCCGAGTATATTTTATTTTCTTTTGTTGTTTGCCTCGTATATTTATTCTCTTGCAGATTCTAAAATGCGTTAACTCAAGCATCAACTTTCATATCAGGGAGTATTCTGTTTTTCTCCTTGTTTTTTTTTCATTTTTTTTTTAAAACTGAGGACAATTTTATTTTCAAGTTTGGAGGTGGTATGTTTTAATTATTTTGGTGTGTTGGTATTTTGGTGTGTTTTGATTATTTTGGTTATTTGCCTTGATTTTTTTAATATATATATATATATATATATATATTATTTTGATTTGTGAGATTTCTAGATCTGGCCATAACACCAATAAATTAGCTATATACAAGCTTCTAAAATCATTTTAACTGGTAAAAAAATTGTATATTCCAAAATTTTTGAGCTTTAATCTCTCTTTCCAAGCCTTGTAGTTATCATATAAAATCGAGTCATTTGTTACCTTGAGAAAAGAAGAATCAGTCGGTTGCTGAAAAATAGAACTGAAATTTACTTAATTTGTGGAGTTTTTGCTTTTTCATGCTTAACTAATAAATGATTTTCTGCAAAAATTCTATTCCCTAAAAAAAGAGTCATTGGTGAAAAGAGCTACACGTTAGCAAATAACGGTGTGAAAGCTATCACCTAAAAAAATGACGAAAAGGAGAAATGTTGAGCAGCAACAGCTGCCTAATTGTGGGGGTCTTAAAATTTTGCAAAAAATTAAGGACTAACCATTGTTGGTGCGTAGCTGCCGTCTCACAAAATAAAAAGATAGAAAATGTGTTGGTGAAAAGAGCTACACGTTAGCAAATAACGGTGTGAAAGCTATCACCTAAAAAAATAGAAATTGTATTGGTGAAAAGAGCTACATGTTAGCAAATAACGGTGTGAAAGCTATCACTAAAAGGGATGTAGTTTATGAGCAGATTTGAATTAATTAGCGGCTGAATTTCAATACACTCAATTTCGTGAACAATCACAATATTTGATGACGCCGATGAAATTCTTCTTCATATTGAGTCGAAAAATAAACGAATGATCGAGAGCAACCATTAAAGGGAGTCGTGTGTACCACGGGTGGGAAAAAAATAATCAACCTTTTGGGGGAAAAACCTTGCATTTTGGAATTACAAAAATAAAACCGTGTTTTAACTTTAAAATTATTAGTAGATTTATTTTGAATCTTGATTCATTTATATCTACTGTATAAAGCTGGTTGTTGTGTATTAATGGCATTTTGATCTCCTTTTCTCTTTTTATATGATTATTTTTCTTAATTTATGTGTGTATTATTATTTTTGTGTCCTATTTTTATTTTTATTTTTGGAGTATGATTAATAAAGAGTCGTGTTCGGGACTAGCAAGAATTCAAGTTTGGGGGTGTGATAAGTGTCAGTTTTATACATTTATCCATGGTTTGTATTGATATATTTCACACATAATTGAGCTAGTCTACTCGTTTTTGCTTTTAATTAATTAGTTTTTAATAATTTTATTTTTATCGGATGAAGATGTAAATCTAGTCTTAATCGGATTGAATTAGTGATTTACTCAAGAAATAACATGTTTATGAAATATTCTCTTGGTTGAATTTTTATGTATTCATGTTGTAGGGCTTTCCGAGACGAGTTCGGAAGTCTTTCCGGATTCAAAATCAGAGTTATATATCAAAAGTTAACATCCGAAGAAGATTTGGGGCGAAAACGCAAAAGTCAGAAATTCTGGGCTAAAAATGAAGTCTGAAACTCCATACGGGCGTAACATCTAAAAGTTACGGGCATAACTCGCAAAGCAACTAATGTGCAAAAAGCCGTAGCCATGTTACGGCCGTAACTCCTCAAAGTTACGGCCGTAACTCTTGATAGATTTTTGATCATTGTCTAATTTTTTATACTTTTGGTCTATTATTGAGGGGATGGCTGGCATTGATCCGATCTAATGTAATAATGCTGGAGTTTTGGATCTATTAGATGACTTTAGGTTATAAATAGACCCCTTAGATCCATCATCCATAATCATTCATCTTATATTTTTCCACTTTTTGTAAGATTTTCTTTTTGTGTGAAGGACACATTTGTGTTCTTGAGTCATTTGTGTAATAGTGGTATAGCATATGTTGTTAAGGGAGTTTATTGTTTCTTTCTCCTTTATCTACTAAGGGAGTTAGGATCAATTCTTTCTCTTTTTCAACTAATAATGACCACTCAAGCTTGTATTATGTTTATTAAACCCTTCATGGGCTAAGTTACCTTAGTTGGGATTATAAACAAGGTTAGTCATGTTATTTAAGTTTGTATGAAGATCTATTATGAATTACTTATTATTGTGTGTGATTTTTATTGTTTTAACAATCTTTATTTATTTGGCCAATAAATGACGATATTTATGGTCTTCATATGTTTCGAAAGAAAATATGTTTGATTAGATCAAATGATCTTCACTCTAAGTTGTTCTAGGGGATAGAAATATACCTCTAGACCTTAGATGATTCTTTGAGTTATTTTCATAAAACCTAATGCTATGTATTGAAGCCAATCAACATAGAAATATAGTGGATTGATTCAATATATAAGGGGCGTTTTATAGTTCGAAAGAGATCATTTTTTAAGGAAAATCGAATCTACACAACATAATAAGTAAATTCATCTTATGATCTCCTATACATCTTCTATAACTAATGATGAACTAAGTTTGTAATCCCAACTATTTCATTTTATCTTTTATTAATCTATTATTAGTGCAATATTTCATTTCCTTGAATATTATAACTATTATTGCAATTTCTTTGTAATTGTCAAACCAAACTCTTAAATGGTGTGTTTCAATCATATAAATCTCTATAACAAATAGTTAAATAGTGTATAATTCAATATATAACCTAACTTCCTCGTGGGATCGATAAACCAGACTCAAAAAGCACTTACTACTTGATACGATATCGTGCACTTGCGATAGTTACACAAAAGACGTGTCAATGGCACCTTCTGAGATGCAAAAATTGAAGAATCAGTTGGGAGAACTTTTGGAAAAAGGGTACATCAGACCGAGCGCTTCGCCCTGGGGCGCGCCTATTCTATTTGTGAGGAAAAAGGATGGTTCACTACATTTATGCATTGATTACCGTGAGCTAAACAGAGTGACCATCAAGAACAAGTATCCATTGCCTCGTATAGATGATTTATTTGATTAGTTGCAGGGAGCTGCAGTATTCTCGAAAATCAACTTGAGATCAGGATACTACTAGCTCCAAGTGAAAGAGTCCGACGTTCCAAAAACTGCATTTCGGACGAGATACGGACATTATGAATTTGTGGTCATGCCTTTTGGATTGAATAATGCTCCGACAGTATTCATGCAGCTGATGAACAAGATATTCATAGAATACCTGGACAGATGTGTGGTCGTCTTCATTGACGAAATCTTGATTTATTCTCGGGATAAGGAGGAACATGCCCGGCACTTGCATTTGATACAAGATGTTTTGAGAGACGAACACCTCCATGCGAAATTCTCGAAATGTGGGCTCTGGATGAAGGAAGTTATGTTTCTTGGCCACGTGGTTTCAGCTGAAGGGGTTCGTGTATACCCGCAGAAGATTGAGGCAGTGCTAGATTGGGCACCGCCTAATAATGTTAAGGAACTTCGTAGATTTTTAGGTCTTGCTAGGTATTACCATCATTTTTCCGAGGGGTTCTCGAAACTTGGTCAGCCGCTTACGCAATTACTTCAGAAGACATGAAAGTTTGTTTGGACTGCTGAGAGACGGCAGAGCTTTGATGAGCTGAAGATACGTTTGACCTCAGCGTCGATTTTAGCTTTACCACATGGTAGTGAAGGATTTGCAGTTTATAGCGACGCTTCGGGATAAAGGCTTGGATGTGTGCTTATGCAGCATGATAAAACGATAGCTTTTGCGTCACGATAGTTGAAGCCATATGAGATGAACTATCCTACTCACGATTTGGAGTTGGCCGCAATTGTCTTCACACTTAAGATTTGGCGGCATTATTTGTATGGTTCTCCCCGTTGTATTTATACCGATCACAAGAGTTTGAAATATATTTTCAGTCAGAAAGAGCTGAATATGAGGCAGAGACGTTGGTTGGAATTGATCAAGGATTATGATTTGGAAATTCTTTACCATCCGGGAAAGGCCAATATCGACGCGGATGCTTTGAGCCGCAAATCGGCATCGCTTCAGATGCTCGAGGTTCTTACATCTCAGACGAAGATTCGTCAGGATTTAATTGAGCAAGGGATAGAAGTTTAGCTTCAAAGAGTGCATGGACAGTTGTGTACTCTCGAAATTACTTCGTTCTTGGCTGATGACATCAAAGGGAAACAGTGGAGTGACTTGATGATCTCTCAACTGAAGGAAGATGTGGCCAAAGGAAAAGCCCCTGGTTTTATGGTCCATGAGGATAGTATTTTGAGATTTCAAGATAGGCTTTGTGTTCCGAATGATCTAGAGTTGAGACAGAGAATTCTCCGAGAAGCCCATGCTATGCCTTACTCTATCCACCCCGGAACGAGTAAGATTTACAAAGACTAAAAGCGAAATTTTTGGTGGAATAATATGAAGAAAGATGTCACAGAATTTATACTACGATGATTGACGTGTCAACAAGTCAAGATTGAACATCAACGACCGACAGGGTTGTTGAAGCCGCTTCTTATTCCCGAGTGGAAGTGGGAAGATATCTCTATGGATTTTATCGCTGGGATGCCGAGAACTAGAGCCAGAATGAATATGATATGGGTAATCGTCTATCGGTTGACCAAGTCTGCGCACTTCCTTGGTATTAAGGATACTTGGGGACCGGAGAGATTGGCTCGAACTTTTATAACTGAGATTGTGAGATTGCATGGTGCCCCTAAGACTATTATTTCCGATCGAGATGGTCGCTTCGTATCGCATTTTTTGCAAGCCATTCATCAGGCTTTGGGCACCGAGTTGAGATTGAGCACATCTTTTCATCCTCAATCATACGGTCAGATGGATTGTATGATTCAGACGTTGGAGGATATGTTACGGGCTTGTGCCCTAGACTGCAGTAACGATTGGGAACTTTACTTTCTGTTATCGAGTTTGCCTACAATAATAGTTGGCATGCGTCGATCAAGATGGCACCCTTTGAGGCACTCTATGGTAGGCATTGTAGATCGCTGTTATGTTGGGACGAGGCTTCGGAGCTAGTCGGAATGGAACCGAATATGTTGATGGAGACTAAGGAGAAGATTTCTATTATCAGGGACCGGTTGTTGACTGCCCAGAGCCATCAGAAATCTTATGCTGATACTCGTCGTCGACCTTTGGAATTCGAAGTGGGAGACCATGTTCTACTCAAGGTGTCGCCGACCAAAGGAGTTTTCCGCTTCGGGAAAAAGGGGAAACTTAGTCTGAGGTATATCGGACCTTTTGAAATTTTGGATAGGGTTGGAGACTTAGCGTATCGCTTGGTGTTGCCTCCAGTTTTGAGTCATGTCCATAGCATTTTTCATGTGTCTCAGTTGAGAAAGTATGTGCCGGATCCAAGTCATAATATCGACTATAGTGATATTGACGTAGCCGAGGATGTTACCTTTCCGGAGAGACCGGTGAAGATCCTGGAACGTGATGAGAAGTAGCTTCGGCACAAAACCATTCCCTTAGTTAAGGTGAAATGGTCAAGGCATGGAGTCGAGGAAACGACTTGGGAGACGGAAGAGAAGATGTGATCAGAATACCCCGAACCTTTTATTTCTTAAGTTTAGGGATGAAACTTCTTTTTAGAGGGGGAGAATGTAATAACCGTACTTTATATGAATTGTTGGCTTTGACATTACTTCACTATTTTCACTCTGTAAGCACTTATTGAGATGTTGTCGTTGTTGATTTTAGAGTTTCGTACCTTTCGGAACATGTTCGTATTGTTTGGACCTTTCGGCGATGTTTTGAGAAAGGCATATGGCGTACGCTAGGCCTAAGCTAACGCACGTTATTTCTGTTGAGTAGGGCACGCTACCTTTGAGTCTTAGTGCACGCTAATGGTCCGAGCTTGGCAGAGGCAGTAGCTGATTCTTCCCTCTGGACTAGTAGTTAGTGCACGCTAGGTATGAGCTAACACACGCTATTCGTGTTGAGTAGCGCGCACTAGCATCTCCCGTAGCGCACGCTAATGGGCTGATTCGGCAGAGGCAGTGGGGTGTTTCTATTTTCTGGACTAGCAGTTAGCGCACGCTAGGCCTGAGCCAGCGCACGCTATAGGTATTGCCTAGCGCGCGCTAGTGCCCAGATGTAGCGCACGCTAGCTGGTTTGGGCAGTGAGTTGGAATTTTTTCATGATACCAGTAAGTGCACGCTAAGGATGTGGTAGCGCGCGCTAACATCACAGGTCAGAAGCTACTGGACTACCGGTTGACCTCGTTAGCGCATGCTAGCCTTGAATTTTAGTGCGCGCTAATTAGGCACAGTATATAAGAGAGAGAGAGAGAGAGAGACAACCCTGTTCTTCGTTATTTTTCACCTCTTTTACTCATTTCCGATGGGAGAGCACGCGAAGGCGATTTGGGGGCGATTTTTCATCAGCCATCATCATCTCTGGTTGGATAACCAAGATTACACAACATCTAATCCGTTTCTACCTTCCAAATCAAGGTAAATTCGTTAGAACCCTAGTTTGGGGAATTTTTTGGGATTTTCTTAGATTCGTCCGATTTATCCATTTTGGAGCTTGAGATCTTTGAGATTATTATGTATCTACCCCGTACCCGCATTTCCTCTATGATTATATGGATGTTTTTGTACTTTGTTCGAACTTGAGAGGGTTTGGATAATTTCCAAACCTCTAGGAGATTATCCTTGTAGTTTTGTGAATCTTAGGCGGGTTTCGGGAGTTTCTTCGTGTGATTTGAGTATGGATTATTGATTATCATATTCCTTACGAATCGTTTAGGTGCCGGAAGTGCGTTCTTGGACCTTCCGAACTTGTATTCTTTTCCTTCTGATTCTCGATGTCTCAAAGGCAAGTATATATTTATGATTGTACGTTCTTGACTTTGAAAGTAAGGTATATGAATTGTATGATGGTATATGTTCACTATGGGACGGGCCGACGGGTCCTCTGAGGGTTCCGTAGCCTTTGGTGCGGTTCCGCGAATATTTTGGGTTAACCACTCTGGGAGGGTCCGACGGGGCCTCTGAGGGTTCCGTTGCCTTTGGTGCGGTTCCACGGTTAATCACGTATGTATTGAAATGTAATGCTATTAGATTTAGTTATTCGGGAATACTAGTCTTGAGTTGATGAAATGATGATTACATTTACTTTATTGTCGAGAAGTATTGTGTTTCACATTCGATATACTTGTACTAGATATTCGACGGCTAACCCCTTTATGGGGGAAATACTTTCCATGTATTTCAGGATCTAGGAAAGCGGATAGGCACGTACCGGGTCGGCATGAAGATGATGGGCAAGTGTGATGCTGTGTCTTGTCAATGATTATTCTTTGTATTTCCTAAATTCAATGTTGTTGTACTTGAAATGGTTATGAGTACTTAGAGTCCTGTTTCGGGTCTCTTGATGTTTCGGCCAGTATTGCCATGGGATTGATCCTTGATGCATTGTATTCGGTTTTATTGGATATTGTTTTGAGTACCATTTTTATTGTCTTCCATTTGATTGTGAATGGACCTTATCAGTCAAAAGTTCATAGTTCCGTGTGTGAATAGCCTTGTGGGTCCCACGGTGGGGCTCACGGCGCTGTAATATACCCTGAATAACTTGGGGGTGTTACACAAAGAACAACACAACTAAAGCAAAGCCTATAAAGCCTACAGCTATAACGACCCTGTGGGATGAATATAGTTCAAGGATGAAGCTTCAATATGTGTGAAAAGAAGCAATCCGAAGAAGCCTACAGCCAATCTGTGTGAATGGCTCAAGCTACAGTCGGCTTTATCAATCTGTGTGAATGATACAGCGACCGGTTTAGTTAAAGTCATACAGTTTTGCCCTCCTTGATTTAAATAAACTTCTTACTTCTATGTGGAGAACCTGTGAACGTAGAGGGGTTTACCTTCAACCATATTAAACTTATGTGTTATTACTTTCTGTACTTATTATTTTCATACTGTCTGTGATTTTAGTATACTTGCTTTGAAAATCCTGTAAGCACCAAGCTACAGAAGACTATCGAGTTGATGTACATACAACAACTTAGTCTAAGACTTCCGCTACGCAAATCAAACTTCAAAAAAGAGTACAGCTTATTCAATTCCCCATTCTTCTAAGCTGTTAGATAATATACTGTGACCACCATATTTGATAAAAGCTGAAAGTACTTTTTGAGGTGAACAGGAGGTGTGCAAATATATAAATTGCTACAATGAAATGTGTTGGAATATCACATATTCATAAATAGTGTTTTGATGATTAAGTTGCTAAACAAAACAAAACAACAAAGAGGCGAAGCAAAACAACGAAGCAGACCAAGACGCAAAAAGCTGGAGAAAATACAAAGCTAGCCCACGCTAGACATATAAATTAGCACACGCTAACGATACCCGGCTGCAGATCAGACGAGTTCGAAGTTACCTGAAGTGAAGTCATCTGATGAAGATAGCGCACGCTACACATGTATATTAACGCACGCTATCGAAGTCCATATTACCGTTGTGAAGATATTCAAACACTGAATGACGTATGCAGTGAAGTAAGATTAGCGCACGCTACAGGTGATATTTAGCGCACGCTAAATATCATTTTGAAATCAAGTCAATCGATCCGTTGGGAAGATTCTGATGCAAAGTCAAAAAGTATAAACGGATATATGACGCATGCAATGATGCAAGATTAGCGCACGCTACAAGGAAATGTTAGCGCACGCTAACTGTCATGGACAGTAGCCACTGGGCTGAAGCTACAAGACATTAACGTACACTACATACAGTACCTTACGTACATAACAGGCAACAATGCGCGATAGCGCACGCTAAGAGGAAGAGCTAGCGCACGCTAGCAAGTCAGAAGTCAATAACGGATAGTTTGATGAAGAAGGCTATAAATACCACATCCTTGGTATCAAACCAGACAACAACTCCAAGCAATCAAGTCATTGATCTGATATTCATATACATTATATTGTTGTTGTGATATTGAGCTTATATTGTTAGTTTGAGTGTTTATTCACTCAACACATACACGAGAGGTAAAAGAAAAGATACGATTGGATTCAGTGTTATTAGGATCAAGGATTCGGCATTGTTAGAATCACAATCGATATCTTAGTGAGGTTTATCTAGTCCCGATAGAAAGCTAGAGTGGTTGATTCCTTGTCCAATAGAAAAAGAAAACGGTTTAACTTGGACCGACAAAAAGACAAGTACACACGGTAATATCTCGACCGATAGAAGAGAGATTGAACGGTTTACTCGGACCGATAGAAGACGAGCTTGTAACGGTAATCCCTCGACTGATAGAAGAGAGGTGCAGAGGTTTTGATCTTCATCCTATAGAAAAAGATAACGAGAGAGGACGTAGGCATATTTGGCCGAACCTCTATAAATCCTTGTGTGATTTATTTTCCGCACTTTATTTTTACGCTTCCGCACAATGGCGCAAATACCGATTTTGCTACAACAAAATGAAAACTGCAACGATTGCTAATAATGAAGGCGATCAAAGTTTAGGTGTAGTTAAATCACAATGCAGAAACAGGTGGCATACAACACATGATACTTTTTATCAGTTGTAGCAACACTATTTTTTGACATTTGCTCTTGTAAGACTTGTATTTGCTGCTTGTTTGGGTAGCCTATGGATGGGATGACTGTATTGTTGCATTGTTGAGTTCATGGAAATGTTATATATTGTTGTATTCTAATTGTTGAATGCTGAATTTACTAAATATGAAAATATTGTATTGTTGAATGGATGAAATGTATTTGCTGGCAGGTTGATAAATAAAAATATAAACCTGCCATTAAGAAAATAATTAGATTAACACCAATTCCTATGTAACTGCAGTTTTATGTACTGAAGTAACAAATGTTGATTATGAACTGCCGTTAAATCGTGTTTTACCAACGGTTCCTAGTGACCACTTATATTAAAAGTGGTTCAAATGAAGCCTCTATTAAATGCACTAAAATCATTTTAAAATGCTGCTTTAACAACTGCTACTCATAACCGCTATTAAACTGTAAAGTTACAGTAGTTTCCAAAAACTGTTGCTAAATTTAACATCAGCACTTATAACAATAATTTAGAACCGCTGTTAATACAACTCCAGAACCACTACTAAACACACTTTCTGTAATAATGAATTGTGTGAGGGTGCAGAAGCGAGCTGGAGTATACAAAATGAGATACCGAGAATTTTTGAAGATGGTAGAAAATTTGATTTTTGGTCAGACGTTTAAATCAACAGGGAAAGTTTAAATAATAAGTTTCATAGGATTTCTAACATAAGCGAACAAAAGAGCGTTAGTTTGTGAAACGTGTGCTTGTGGGAGCAGGAGTGGAGATGGGAGTTGAAATGGAGGAGAAGCTTGTTAGACGGGAATTGATGTATCTTAGGGGATGTATTGTATTTTGATTCTTGAGAACTTTTTATAAGTGATGGATTTCAAAAGTTTATGAGTTTTATGTACTTGTAATGACTATGTGATAAATTTATTAAATCTTCAAAATTTATCAGAATTTTGGATGATAGATTTGTATAAACTTTTGCTCATTTGTATGCATTTTCTTAAAGAAATTTAACTTTTCATGTGAACTTGACTAATAATAATAGTAATAATAATAAAAAAATCAACATAACTAAATATACAAAAGTGATTTACTTTTTTTTGAAAATTTTCATTATGTATAATTGATTGAAATATATCAGATAAGAAAAATATGAATAAAAATGTGTGGTTAGTGGAAGATTTAGAAACAAAAATAAATAAAAGTTATAAATCCATGCAAATCTTGAGTCGAGGGTTATGTTTTTCGAACATTTTTTCTTTCCATATAAGGGTTGACAATCTACAAAAATCCATCATTTTATGAATCATTTACACTTCATAAACTTTTTGAATACCCGTGAACTTTGGTATACTTAATAAAAACAATAAAAAGTTTTTATTTAATAGTCTCATACTTTCATGAATTTAAAATATGTTCCAAAAAATTCAAATTGAATATCCTTAAACTTTTATCAGTAAACCTTCATGAACTTCTATCATTAAGACTTTATGAAAATACAAATACAATACACCCCCTTAAATTAACGGTGATATTCAATATATTTCTAATTCATCAAAGACAATGAGGGCATCTGGAGGTGGATTCCTTCCAACATGGAATATATTCTACGAAATTATCATACAACATTTGAATGGAGGGGAAGTAGCCAGCTCGAGCAGGTCAAGTCGATGATAAGAGGTTCGTGAAGTTGTGGAATTATAATAATTCTAATCCATTTTGTGGAAGGTGGTGAGACAAAGATTGGCACTAAAGATAATTTGTGAGAAGAAGCATTCTATAAGGAATGTCCATTCCAAATATGGTATGTGGAGAAGAGGAAGAAGATATTTGTTTTATACTCCATCCGTTCACGGAAGTGTGGTTTAAGTATTTTTTTGGGTCGTTTATAAAAAATATACTAGTTTTTTAATATATAAAAATGATTCTATTTAAAATATTATATTTTTTCCACTCAAAAATATATTCTTTCTGTTAAAGGAATAATACCTATCACAAGTCACATTAGTTTATGGGAACTTTCCTAAGAGGATTTGGCTAAGCGCATTTGTATATCTTTCACCCTATTTAAAGGGATCTCATTGATGGAATAATACAACAACAATCTTTTGCCCTACTTTCTATCTCGGTTATTTTCCCTTCAACACGTTATCAGCACGTAGTTCCCCAATGAGCAAGAGGAAAATCCCGTCCCATTTTTTTCTGCAAAATCCCGAAAAAAAATCGGAATTCATCTCCTTCCCCGATCGAACTACACTCGGCCAAAACCCTAGCCGTCGGCCTTCTTCCTCGCCTATTCAGGAACTGCGGCCAGCAACCCCCCGGGAGCGAAACCCTAACCTTCGGCCTAGATCGTCCGCCGCCAAATTGGTCGCCTCCACTGCGAGATGCAACAACTCTAGCCCGTCTTCCCAGACCTAGATCCCGCAGGCCACCATTCCCGATCTATAAACACTTGCCGCCAGTCGTTTTCTTCACCCTTCCAAGCCACCACTCTGCACACGACGCAACAGCGTTGGCTTCCCCAATCCATCCCGGTCAGCTCGTCTCCCAGCATAGACACCAGCCGGATCCCCAAGCTTGCACCCGCCCACCTCACATAACTAGAAGGCAAAGAAAAACGCAGACAGAAGCCGAGCCACATTTTTGGAAGCAAGCAGCGGCGTGACGCAGGAAAAAATAAGGAAGGGTGGAGGCGGAGCAAAAATTCGGCAACAAGTCAAAAAGAGGGCGGCAGCCAACAAGCATCAGTCCCGCCGCCAACCCAGTTCCGATGACAGCTCCTCCACTCGACCCGTCTGCAGCCTTTGGCCCGCCCGACCGGCCGGTTGTCGGCCCGACCGTGCTGCGATCCGGCCTCGGCCGCGATCAGACCGATTCTCGACTCGGCCCGACCCGCCGATCCGTTTTTTCGGTCAGTTTTCTACTCCTATTCACGAAACAAAGTACACAAATACGAATCCTACTATCTGCAATGCGTGAATTTATATGTCTTTAATTACTATTGATTGCATATTTATACTCTGCAATTTATTTATGCTTAATTAAATCAAAAGCATGATGCATTCATAATTTTAACTAAATTAAAATAAATTGCTTAAGCAACTTAAATTAAAATAAATTCACGTTGAATTAATAATTATTGCGGCATAAGACACCTCTTTGATTGCATAATATGTGTATAGATATATTATTAGGATTACATGTCTATATCTATAAATATACATATATTTGCATACATGTATAGATATGGCATGCAAATTAGGCTTCATCACTAGTAGATTTTAGAGGACTTATTTCTACTACTTATATCAACTCGAACCGTGATAAAGTAATTTCATTGGTAATCCTCAATAGCATCAAAAGTAATTTTGACCATATCTTGGTTCTGAAAAATAATAACGCTCCCATTATTGAAAATTTTATCATGGAAAGTACACATGGTAAACTGTGAAAAATCATTTTCCTTTTTCTTGTATTAAGATAGCTTATCCAACTCGCCTCAAATTTGATATCTTGGACTCAAAAGAGCTCGAATACCATAGATGGGTCTCCTACGTCGAGACCACATTTATCACTAAAAAATATAGTGGTACGCTCCTTGACACCACAGACCAAGTACCGTGTGACAAGATCAAAGCGAGTGCACTTATATTCCTTAGGTGGCACATTGAACCCAGCCTGAGATAGGAATATCTACGGTTGAAATTCCCTAAAGAACTATGGAATGCCCTTAAGGGCCAATTTGGGAACATTAACAAACTTTGCTCCCAGAGTTGACCGTGCAGTGAAATGAAATCCGCTTGCTTGAATATAAACGGATCAACGATTTCAACAAAGATATTCTCCGCCTCAAGGCACGCCTAAATTTATGTGGGAAGGACATCACAGAAGACGACATGATCCAGAAAACTTTTTTTTCATCTTCCCTGATTCCGCTCTTATACTAGCGAACCAGTATATGCTGGAGTATGATAATAAACGCATCACTACCTTCAGTAAGCTAATCAACCTACTGTAAGTAGCTGAGAGGCATAACGAAGTGTTAGTGAGCAGTAATGTCAGGCCGATTGGGACAAAGAAAATTCCCAAGGCCAATTATGGCAAAGTGAAGGATGGAAACTACCCCAATGAATAGGGGACTGCACATGATAGGCTTCGTGGTCGAGGACGTGGGGGTTCTTCCAATGTAATGCGAAGACTTGGTGCTCCTGGCTCTACTAGCCAAGGGAACCAAAAAGCACCTACCCAACATATTGTAATATCCGAATTTATTACTGTGTATTTCATCTGTATTCAGACCCTGTATTATTCGGATTTGTGGTTTTGATTATTGGAGTATGATATTTCTTGCATTGGCATCCTTGTACTTGAGTATAACAACATGCAAATTTTCTCATGCAAACTCGTGATAGCGCACGCTAAGAATGTAGCTTAACGCGCGCTATCGGCTATACTAGCGCACGCTACGTATGTAGGAGTTGCGTGCGCTAGACACTGAATTATTGAGGTAAATGGGTAGCACATGCGCCAGCTGGGACATGGGTCCGGGATAAGATTCCCGCGGACGAACCTGGACAGATTTGGAGTCAACGCTTATTAGCGCGCACTAAGTATGTATTGTAGCGTGCGCTAATTAGCTAAAGTGCAGAATATTATAAATGAGACAACCACCCGTTTTGGCTTACATTTCCTTCGTTCATTCTTCATTCTTGAGAGGCCATAGAGCTATAATCATCCTTCTAACACACTTTGAACACATCTTAGTGATCCTTGAATATTGGTTATCACTTGTGAGTGATCATTAAAGAGAAGTAACACCTTGGAGTGGCACATAACCAACCGGAGTCGGATTCTACCTCGTGGTTCAGTGATTTCGTCATATTAATGTATGTTGATTCTATCTTCAACTCTAGATTCGTGTTATGGAGAATAAGGTGATCATGTTAATGAGATATTGAATTTCATTAGTGAATTATTCAACAACACCATGTTTAGAAGATTGGAATGTCTACGATTACGATATTATTGTTGGAACCTTGAAGTCGGAACCCTAATACTTCAAATGATGAGAGAAACATTCTGAAGTTGACAATCCGTATGATTTATGCTATCTTTGTGATCATGAATTGGAGGTGATATTATTTCGGTTATAAGAACTTAAAGGAAGAATCATCTTAAGAAATATTCTTTCGTATAAGTTGGAATTGTTAGTTCACCTCAAGATGAAGTCTGAATATGTATAATGATAGTAGAATCTAATACATCAACCGGAGATCACCAACTTCGCATGAGAATTGTAATCAAGACAGATTATGGTGTTATGATGATTATACGTATACTTGCACCTCGAAGTTGTTATTATCCATGAGATCATTCTTAAAGGTTATGAACATAACATGAAGCCGGATAACAAACATTAATTACTGAGGAATTCGCTTACTTCATCACCATTTATATAATTTGCTGCCCTCCAGTGAACTGCCATGCACTCTTAGCGTGCGCTAAGCTACGTGAATTAACGTGCGCTATTGAGTACGTTTAGCGTACGCCACGATTGGGACTTAGCGTGCGTTAAGTCATCAGCTGAGTCAGTCGGCTGATTAGTGAGGCACTGACCATTTCTGATTAGCGTACGCTAGGCTGTGTGTACTGCGTGCGCTAACGAGTAGCATTAACGTACGCTACATAGGATTCGTAGCGTGCGTTAATCTATCCAGACAGATTGCATATTAAGGACTTTCTACCGTAATTGTTGAATTGTTAGACGTTCGTTCGGCATGAAATGAATTCTATGCTATTTATTTTGTTAAGGTTCGAGCCTAACACGTGATTGATCGAAGGGGACGACCTTCGAGTATTTTGATATTCGTGGAAGTTTATTCTTGTCAACGAACCGAGGCAAGTACTCTAATTAGAATTGTCTATATTATGACAAGTATATTGTGATTGTATTGTGTATTATGTGTTGTGATTAAATGTCCACCATGCTTTGATCCAACGGGAATCATCATGGGAATCTATAGCTGTGTGCGCTGGATCGTTGGACAGGTAGTTCCACCATGCTTTGGTCCGACGGGATCATCATGGGAATCTATAGCTGTGTGCGCTGGATCGTTGGAATACCATCAGTATGTTGAAACTGTTATGATATGATATGTGTTGTGAATATTTCTCGTTGGAGAAACTTGTTATGATATAATTGTTGATTATATCACTGTTGTATGATTATTGTACTTGTACTAGCATCGTTGTGCTAACCCCTTCAGGGGTGAACATTTGTGTATGTTCAGGATCCAGGAGAGTGGGGAAATAACCACTGGAGATGCATGACGACGAGGGTGCAGAGTGATGTTCCGGCCGGGTTTAGTGTCTGTTGTTTGTTGGTTATTTCAATAAGTACTCGAGTACGTCGTCAGTTTATAATGTTTGGATTTTAATGATGTAATAATAATAACTCTTCATTGGATATTTGTATTCTCTGTTTTGAACCAGACGGTTGTATTTTATTTCAGCAATTTCATAAATTGGTATCTGTTATTGTCATTTCCTTTATTCAGCCTTGTAAATTCTTATGTAAAGGATTTACGGCGCTGTAATATTCCTGAATATATTGGGGGTATTACAGAATATGGTATCAGAGCTAAGATTATGGATATCTTGGCCATTGGGTTAAAATAGGGGTCATTTACGTCTTTTGAGATAACCGACTGTGAATAACATCACTGTACTGCCTACGTCTTCATGCGAACGGTGGTTGTAAGTTCCTAAACTCTATCTCGTTCTTTACATGTTGTACTTTTTATACTTGAACATTAGAACAATGTTGTTTCCTGTATATTAAGTACTTGTGCTTACAGTATGTTGAGAGGCGGACGTGGACGTGGTCGCGGTCGTGGACGCGGACGAAGGAATGCTGAAAGGGAGGTGTCGCCTTCTAATCAGGCTAGTCATAGCTCAGGCGAGCCGCAAAAATCCATCAATAACGAACCAGAACCTGCTGTACCAGAAATCCTTCGCCAAGTGGTGAATCAGATGACTCAGTTCGCTCATGTCGTGGACCGAATGCAGATGGCGGTGGGACTCCAGTGGGGAGATGGACAGCAAAGGATCCCAGAAATGGGAAATCGAGGTGACCGATGGTTGCAAGAGGTAGCGAAAATGCAACCGCCCAAATTTGACGGCTTTTCCGAGACTCCCACTTGGGATCATTGGTTGATGGAATTGGAGAAAATTTTTGCTGGAATTAATTGCCCAGGGCAGCGGAGAGCTCCTATCGCCCGATGCTACGATTGGGGAGGGATCCGAGTGGTGGGAAGCTATCCGACCCGCAGATCATGATGCTGATTGGACAGAATTTAAAATGATGATGGAAGCTCAGTACTGCCCTCGTCCTGTGAGGGAAGCCAAAATTCGGGAGTTTTTCTCCGCTCAGCCATCAGACGAACCCGTATCCCAGACGATTAAGACGTTTAACCAACAGTTAGCATTTGTTCGACATCTGGTTAGAACAGATACAGAGATGATGATTCATTTTGAAATGAGGATGAAACCAGAAATCCAGAGGTACATGTCCGGTTTTGAATGTACCACTCTCCGCCAATACCAGGATAAGGCATTGGCGTACGAAATAAAAGAAGCGGCAATGGAGAAGTTTATGGAGTTGAAGAAACAAAAAGTCTCTGGTACTTTTACAGAGCACAAGAACAGTGGGGCCCGCAAGGCCCAGTCTTCTTTTTCTTTCAAGAAACCTCCGAACCCATCTAAGAGCGGAAAGAATTACGGAACAATGTCTGCCACGACGGATACAACTATGAAGTGCTTTAACTGTGGTCGCCCAGGCCACCTTTGGCGTGATTGTTTGCGCACTCCAGTTACATGTTTTGACTGCGGACAGGAAGGGCACCGTGTGACGTTTTGCAAGGACGCCACCAAGTACAATGGAACCCGTTCATCGCAGCCAGTTCAGAAGGAAGCTAGTATCCAACAAACGCAGTAAAGTGTTCACATGCCTCAAAATTTTGGCCGCAGACGAGGCAGAGGACAATGGGACCGAAAGGGGACATTGAGTGCCGGATCTGTTCCCCCACGTCTGTATGAGATGAGGAGGACAGACGATCAGGATGCTGCTGTCGCATCAGGTACTGTCCAGATCCTTTCCCAGCCAGTTAGCGTTTTATTCGATACAGGAGCTACGCATTCTTTTATATCTTTATCTTGTGTAAATCGTTTAAATATTTCCGGTTTTCATGCCTTGAACCTTATGTTGTTGGTTTACCGAGTGGAGAGAGTATTGTCGGGAACTTAGAAACCAGAAATTTTCCTGTATCATTTGGAGGCAGAGAGTGGCTCTCAAATCTGATTGTGATAGAAATGCAAGGAGACGACCTGATACTTGGAGATGATTGGCTTAATCGATATGGAGCTATTGTAAACTACCGAAGGAGGAATATTTCGCTAATCGTCGACGATGGCTCTGAAGTACTATTTGAAGGATGGAAACCAGGAAGCTGAGGAAAGTTGATCAAAGCAATGAAAGCTGTCAAATTGTTGAAGCAGGGTTGTACCGGGTATTGGTGCTATGCAATGAAGAAAGAAGACGAAATTATGGAACTTTCATCCATTCCTGTTGTGAATGAATTTCCAGATGTATTCCCTGACTAGTTACCTGGAGTACCTCCGCGAAGGGATATAGAATTTACCATTGAGCTGGAACCCGGAGCTACACCAATTTCTAAGGCACCGTATCGTATGGCACCTACTGAAATGTATGAACTAAAGAAGCAGCTGGAGGAGTTACTAGACAAAGGCTATATTCAGCCAAGCGTTTCACCCTGGGGAGCACCAGTCCTTTTTGTCCGAAAGAAGGATGGATCGCTTCGACTGTGTATTGACTATCGAGAGCTGAACAAGATGACGATTAAGAACAAGTATCCGTTGCCACGGATTGATGACCTGTTCGACCAGTTGCAAGGAGCAACAGTATTTTCTAAAATCGATATGAGATCAGGGTATCATCAGCTGAGGATTAAAGAATCTGATGTTCTGAAGTCAGCATTCAGAACTCGCTACGGACACTATGAGTTTGTAGTGATGCCATTTGGTCTCACTAATGCACCTGCTGTATTCATGCAGTTGATGAACCGAGTGTTCATCGAATATTTGGATTAATTTGTGGTCGTGTTCATTGATGACATTCTGGTGTATTCTAAGAACCCGGAAGAGCATGCACAGCATTTGCGGATTGTATTAGGACTCTTGAGAAGCGAGCAACTGTACGCCAAACTCTCTAAGTGTGAATTCTGGCTAAAGAAAGTAATGTTCCTCGGTCATGTGGTATCAGCGGAAGGAGTCCAAGTAGATCCGTAGAAAATCGAAGCGGTTTTGGATTGGAAGCCTCCAAAGAATGTGAAAGAAGTTCGAAGTTTCTTAGGACTTGCTGGGTATTATAGTCGGTTCGTGGAAGGATTTTCCAAAATTTCCCGCCCACTTACTCGACTCCTGCAGAAAACTCAAAAGTTTGAGTGGAACGAGTCGTGTCAGACTAGTTTTGATGAATTGAAGAAGAGATTGACGACGGCACCGATTCTATCACTTCCACAGGGAACTGGAGAATTTATAGTTTACAGTGATGCTTCGAACCAAGGACTCGGGTGCATATTGATGCAGAATGATAAGGTGATTGCTTATGCTTCACGACAACTGAAACCTTAAGTGAATTACCCAACACATGATTTGGAGCTAGCGGCAGTAGTTTTTGCTTTGAAGATCTGGAGGTATTATCTGTACGGGACTCACTGTCAGATCTTTATGGATCACAAGAGTCTCAAATACATCTTCAGTCAGAAAGAATTGAACATGCGGCAAAGAAGATGGTTAGAACTGATTAAGGACTATGACTTAGAGATTTTGTATCATCCATGCAAGGCGAATGTAGTGGCCGATGCACTCAGCCGTAATCCTATTTCTATTCAGATGCTGGAGACTCTGACCTCCCAACTTAGCCTTCAACGAGAGATGATTAGAGAAGGAATTGAAGTGTGGTTACAAAGAGTCCAAGGACAACTGTGCGTGATGGAAATAACTTCGTCATTAACCGAAGAAATCAAATCTAGACAGGCAGATGATCCTCTGATGATTCGGTTACGTGATGAAGTGATCAAGGGGAAGGCCTCCGGATTCGTAATCCATGATGATGGAGTTTTGAGATTTCAGAACCGACTCTGCGTATCCGATGTCGATGTTCTGAAACATACAATCATGAAGGAAGCTCACAGTTTGCCCTATTCTATCCACCCGGGCACCAGTAAGATATATAAGGACTTGAAGCAGAATTTCTGGTGGGGCAACATGAAGAAAGATGTAGCGGAATATGTTTCGAAATGCTTGACTTGTCAGCAGGTTAAAATCGAGCATCAACGTCCTGCCGGGATGTTGAAGCCGCTCCCGATTCCTGAGTGGAAGTGGGAGGACATATCGATAGACTTTATCACTAGTATGCCGAGAACCAAGACCGGAATGAACATGATTTGGGTGATAGTTGATCGTCTAACCAAATCAGCTCATTTTCTAGGCATTAAGGACACGTGGGGACCAGAGAGGTTGGCGCGAGTATTTATTTCGGAGATTGTTCGATTGCATGGTACGCCGAAAACCATTGTTTCTGATCGAGATGGCCGTTTTGTGTCTCACTTTTGGAAAGCAGTTCATAAGGCCTTGGGAGGCCCGAATTGAACTTCGGCCATGACTTATCACCCACAGACTGATGGACAATCCGAGAGGACTATTCAAACGGTGGAAGATATGCTGAGGGCTTGTGCTTTAGATTGGTCAACTGATTGGGAAGTTCATATACCGTTGATTGAATTTACCTACTACAATAGTTGGCATGCTTCCATTAAGATGGCACCATTTGAGGCATTATACGGGAGAAGATGCAGATCGCCCCTATGCTGGGACGATTCATCAGACTTAATCGGGACATAACCAGAGTTGATCGTGCAGACTCGAGAGAAGATAGCTTTAATTCGTGATAGACTGTTAACCGCCCAGAGTCGCCAGAAATCTTACGCAGACGTATGCCGTCGCCCTTTGGAGTTCAGTACGGGAGACCACATACTTTTAAAGGTTTCTCCTACTCGAGGAATACTTCGTTTCGGAAGGAAAGGAAAGCTGAGTCTGAGATATATCGGACCATTTGAGATCCTTGAGAGAGTTGGAGAGTTGGCATACAGATTAGCATTGCCGCCGTCATTGAGCCATGTTCATGACGTGTTCCACGTATCCCAGTTACGGAGATATATACCAGATCCTAGTCATATCATTGATTTCGGCGGGATCGAAGTTGCTCAAGATGGGACGTTTGAAGAAAGACCGGTCAAGATACTCGAGAGTCGAGTTAAGCAGTTGAGGAACAAACCAATCGTTTTGGTCAAAGTTCAATGGTCACGCCACGGAGTGGAAGAAGCCACATGGGAAACGGAAGATGGTACGAAGTCCAGTTATCCCGAATTATTTTCGTCTTGAGTTTCGGGACGAAACTCCTTTTTAGTAGGAGAGTATGTAATATCCTGATTTATTACTGTGTATTTCATCTGTATTCAGACCCTGTATTATTCATATTTGTGGTTTTGATTATTGGAGTATGATATTTCTTGCATTGGCATCCTTGTACTTGAGTATAACAACATGCAAATTTTCTCATGCAAACTCGTGATAGCGCACGCTAAGAATGTAGCTTAACGCGCGCTATCGGCTATTACTAGCGCACGCTACGTATGTAGGAGTTGCGTGTGCTAGACACTGAATTATTGAGGTAGGTGGCTAGCACATGCGCCAGCCGGGACATGGGTCCGGGATAAGATTCCCACGGACGAACCTGGACAGATTTGGAGTCAACGCTTATTAGCGCGCGCTAAGTATGTATTGTAGCGTGCGCTAATTATCTAAAGTGCAGAATATTATAAATGAGACAACCACCCATTTTGGCTTACATTTCCTTCGTCCATTCTTCATTCTTGAGAGGCCAGAGAGCTATAATCATCCTTATAACACACTTAGAACACATCTTAGTGATCCTTGAATATTGGTTATCACTTGTGAGTGATCATTGAAGAGAAGTAACACCTTGGAGTGGCACATAACCAACCGGAGTCGGATTCTACCTCGAGGTTCAGTGATTTCGTCATATTAAGGTATGTTGATTCTATCTTGAACTCTAGATTCGTGTTATGGAGAATAAGGTGATCATGTTAATGAGATATTGAATTTCATTAGTGAATTATTCAACAACACCATGTTTAGAAGATTGGAATGTCTACGATTACGATATTATTGTTGGAACCTTGAAGTCGGAACCCTGATACTTCAAATGATGAGAGAAATATTCTGAAGTTGACAATCCGTATGATTTATGTTATCTTTGTGATCATGAATTGGAGGTGATATTATTTCGGTTATAAGAACTTAAAGGAAGAATCATCTTAAGAAATATTCTTTCGTATAAGTTGGAATTGTTAGTTCACCTCAAGATGAAGTCTGAATATGTATAATGATAGTAGAATCTAATACATCAACCAGAGATCACCAACTTCGCATGAGAATTGTAATCAAGACGGATTATGGTGTTATGATGATTATATGTATACTTGCACCTCGAAGTTGTTATTATCCATGAGATCATTCTTAAAGGTTATGAACATAACATGAAGCCAGATAACAAACATTAATTACTGAGGAATTCGCTTACTTCATCACCATTTGTATAATTTGCTGCCCTCCAGTGAACTGCCATGCACTCTTAGCGTGCGCTAAGCTACGTGAATTAATGTGCGCTATCGAGTACATTTAGCGTACGTCACGATTGGGACTTAGCGTGCGTTAAGTCATCAGCTGAGTCAGTCGGCTGATCAATGAGGCACTGACCACGCCTGATTAGTGTACGCTAGGCTGTGTGTACTGCGTGCGCTAACGAGTAGCATTAACGTACACTACATAGGATTCGTAGCGTGCGTTAAGCTATCCAGACAGATTGCATATTAAGGACTTTCTACCGTAATTGTTGAATTGTTAGACGTTCGTTCGGCATGAAATGAATTCTATGCTATTTCTTTTGTTAAGGTTCGAGCCTAACACGTGATTGATCGAAGGGGACGACCTTCGAGTATTTTGATATTCGTGGAAGTTTATTCTTGTAAACGAACCGAGGCAAGTACTCTAATTAGAATTGTCTATATTATGACAAGTATATTGTGATTGTATTGTGTATTATGTGTTGTGATTAAATGTCCACCATGCTTTGATCCGACGGGAATCATCATGGGAATCAATAGCTGTGTGCGCTGGATCGTTGGACAGGTAGTTCCACCATGCTTTGGTCCGACGGGATCATCATGGGAATCTATAGCTGTGTGCGCTGGATCGTTGGAATACCATCAGTATATTGAAACTGTTATGATATAATATGTGTTGTGAATATTTCTCGTTGGAGAAACTTGTTATGATATAATTGTTGATTATATCACTGTTGTATGATTATTGTACTTGTACTAGCATCGTTGTGCTAACCCCTTTGGGGGTGAACATTTGTGTACGTTCAGGATCCAGGAGAGCGGGAAAACAACCACTGGAGATGCATGACGACGAGGGTGCAGAGTGATGTTCCGGCCGGGTTTACTGTCTGTTGTTTGTTGGTTATTTCAATAAGTACTCGAGTACGTCGTCAATTTATAATGTTTGGATTTTAATGATGTAATAATAATAACTCTTCATTGGATATTTGTATTCTCTGTTTTGAACCAGACGGTTGTATTTTATTTCAGCAATTTCATAAATTGGTATCTGTTATTGTCATTTCCTTTATTCAGCCTTGTAAATTCTTATGTAAAGGATTTACGGCGCTGTAATATTCCTGAATATATCGGGGGTGTTACACATATCGCCTCTAAGGATCGAGTTGGCAATGAACCGTGCTATCATTATGGAGATGCTGGACATGGTACAAGAACTGCCATGCAAGCAAGCAAGTCGCATCTCACTAAAAGAAATATAGAGAGTCCAAAGAAAGTAGAACTCACTATATGGAAGAATATGATCTAGACAAGTCCCCCTATGTCAATTTTCACAGTCACCAATCGTCGAATTGAGTCATACGAGCCACAGTCTATAGACTGAATCTTAGTATTATGTTTACTTTCTCGTTTACATTTGGTATAGTTACCTCAAGACGACTGTGTTGGTGTTTTATTTTCAATAATGGCGTGATGCAACATTATTTCACGAACAAGATATTAATATTGCTTACGTTAGATTATTAGCTTTATTTCGAAGTACTGAATAATGCTTGAATGCTTATGGTTCGAAATTTCACTCTTTTCTAAGAAATGAATCGAGGAGAGCTTGAATGTTCTTAGAATTAGGCTTTTATTCATCGAATAAGTTGCCTGACAAACCTCGGTAACTACGATGATTGGGTCCTCCCAACTCATCAAAGGGCGAGGTAATGCCCAATTCTTGATGCCTAAACTGCAGTCTTCTAAGTTACCGATGCTCTGTATGCATCTAGTGCCCTTCGAACCTTACTTAGCTTCAACAATATACGTAGCAATGGTTTCCAGATTGAAACCCATTGTGAGAATGGCATAGAGTTTCTTTTATTAATTCTAATGAATGTGGATGTAAATACATTTTAGAATAACTCATGAGTCAACCTAGTGCACTGTACCTCACTATTATTAGGTTTTTAAAATTCTATATTGTCACCAACAATATACCTTGGGACATAGACTCATATAGGCTTTGGCACGATAGACTAGGTCATCCTGGTCGAAGTATGATGATATGTATACTGAAGAACCTGTACGAACATCATTACTTTTCGAGCGAAAATGGGCAACAACTCGACATAAAGAACAATGTTGATGTTAATCGTATTATATCATCCAAAGAACCGGATGCATATCAAATGCCCACCACTTAGTGTTGCAAAGCCTGCTCTTTAGCCAAAGTAGGAGCGAGACATTCCTACGTTAAAGAAACATAAGCAAACATTTCATTCTTACGCTGAATATAAGGAGATATTTGTGGATCCATCCACCTAATATGCGGACCATTTATGTATTTATGATTTTGATGGATTCTCCGACATATTGGTCACATGTCGCTCTCCTGTCCACTCAAACTGCTGCAGAACTTCCAAGATAACTTATAAGGGCTCACCTTCCTTATAACATCTAAAGGACTTGATGATTAGAGAGTTCACATCAAAAAGTATTTGATGTTTATTGCATGATAGAGATCAATGAATAGTATCTCGTTCCATGTGCATATGCAAACGGTCTCACATAAACCACCGTCGAAAGAATATGTATGGTGATTATGTCATTGGTTACGCGTATCAATTAGCATATTTTTGCCTGGGATTATGCAATATTGCACGCAACTTTACTTAAATCGTTCATTCTTAGACCTTTTGCTAACCAATTAGTTTATGCGTACCAGTTGGTAACTGGATAGCTTGATTTTTGTATTTTGGACCCAGACGAACTTGAGTGCCAATTGCGCATATTTGGTTACGCATTATATGTGCCTTATGCGCCCCACAGCGCATCGGTCTTTAGATACAATTAAGTATTCACGTTGGATAAGAATCTCCAGACGTTTATCCGCTATTTAAAACATTCACAGTGATCTTTTTACTGCACGATTTGCGGATTGTCACTTTTATGAGACAACCTTCCCGTCGTTAGGGGGAGGAGAGAAAACGTAATTTCTCGGGGAACGACAAGAATTGTCGTGGTGTGTCCCCACTTTGTCTCATTATGATCCCCGAACTTCACAATGTTACCGTGAAGCACAAAGAACACTCGATCTTCAGGATGTAGCAGATTCGATGCCTGATGCATTTACTGATATCGTTCAAGTGACAAGATCTCACATTACAGCTGCAAATGTGCCTGTAAGGTTAGAAGTCCCGTGTAAGGGGCACATCACCAATGAACCGGGTGATGCAACTGCACCCGGTGGAGGTGTGGTTGAGGTCGTGGCTCCCTGCGAAGGAAAGGGGTGGAAGCCACATGGTTCGACTAAATACTCACCCAAGTAAGAGGTAGAGTATGGCACAAATTCACATGTTAACCATCAATGAACTCGTTTCATGAGATCATGCTTGATTTTATTATGTCCATGAATCATGACGAGTGGGACGCCCCGAAAATATGATTCAGAAAATCAAGAATCTCGATGAAATTATGAGGGTGTGGCCTGATCAACCACCCACTTTGATGACATGTCATGAATCATAAAGTACGATGATGTCGAACCCCGCTCAGTTGGATGAAATCAACATTGGCCTATAAGAAAAATATTCCAGGTAGGACTAGATTCTCCGACAAAGAGACAGGTATTTGGTGTGGGTAGTGCTAACCTACCCAAGTGTAAAGCCTATAAGACATAAATGAACCTTTGTCGTAAAGCGTAGTGAAAATATAAAGTCCTAATGTACAAGGTTTCACGAAGTAATGATTCTCACAATGCCCTGGAATTGATTACGAGGAAATGTACTCCCACGTATACGTTCCGCTATTTGATTAGCATAGTAATTTCCGAGGGACTAGAAATGCAGCTAAATGGATATGGTTACTACGTATCTCTATGGGGATCTAGATACGGAGATATATATGGAAGTGCCCTATGGCATTTCACTACCCAAATCAAGTAACTCCATACCACGGAGTGCGTATTCAGTTCGTTTGAAACGCTCACTTTACGGTTTGAAACAATCCGGAAGGATGTGGTATAACCGTCTCTAAGTGAATACTTGATTAGGAAGGGATACAAAAACAAGTTCCGGATTTGCGATTATCGCAATGTACGCCGATGACGTGAACATAATCGGTCTTGATGAAATAAGAGAAACCATCGGATACTGGAAATCTGAGTTTGAGATGAAAGATCTTGTAAAAACTCGGTTCCGTCGAAGCATTGACATAGAACATCGAGTTTGTGGAATTTATTCCACCGGTCTGCCTATGTCTAGAAGTTTCTCAGGCACTTTAATATGGACAAGGTAAACCCGACTAGCACCCCATGATAGGTCGAACATTTGGATGCAAAGGAAAGATCCATTTCGTCTAAACGAAAGTGACGAAGAGCTTTGGGAGCTGAAATTCCCTACTTGAGTGTAATCGCGTATTATTGTACTTAGCTTAATGTACACGACCTGCTATCACTCCTCAGTTAATTCGCTGACTAGATTTAGTTCAGCATCGACGCAATATCAATGGAATGGTATCAAGAATATCTTTTGATACTTAAAAGAAACCATTGACTTGGGACTATTCTTTCCCTACAAGCAGGCAAATGAAGTTGCTTACGAAAAAGCAAATGTTAAAGTAAATGCTGGTGCCGAAGCAACTACCACAAAGTATGTGTTGGTATGAATTGCTTATGCCTTGGAAATCGACTAAGCAAACCCCTTTTGGCTACCTCCTCGAATCACGACAAGATTATTGCTTTGCATGAATCAATCCGTGAGTGTACATGATTAAGAACTATCATTCTACACTTGTGAGGAACTTGCGGTTAAGTACTGCCACTGATGAGCATACTTACATTTATGAACATGATGTAACTTGTAAATCCCCTTGATTGATGGAATGATCATAACGGGAAATATGTGAGATATAACGTAACATACTCACATAGGTTGCACTCTTTTCCTTAGACCAATGTTTATTTTTCCTACTGGGTTTTGTTACTTGTCAAGGTTTTTAACGAGGCAACGATATATGAATGTAAGCATTAGGGGGAGCTGTAGATTTTTTCAACTCTCGAGATCGATGTAAAGATCACAAGGAAATGGTGATTTATAAAGAAACTTAATCACATATGTTGTACTCTTTTCTTTGACCAAGGTTCATTTTCTCCCATTGGGTTTTGTTACTTGGCGAAGTTTTTAATGAGGCAACAACTACTTGATTGATGTACAAATCAGGGGGGATGTAGACTTGAGGGGGAGTCTTACATCCACACCGTACGTTACACTCTTTTCCTTCCAAGGATCATTTTTCCCACAGGGTTTTTATCACTTAGGAAAGTTTTTAACGAGGTAACAAAATGTACGATTTTAGAGATTGATGGAATGATCACCTTAATATCGCTATGATCAAATGTAACGATCATATGAGAGGATAGATTCAAAGGACGAAGTTTAAACTTGATGTGTCTAGATGTTGTACTCTTTTCCCTACGATCAAGACATTTTTCCCACTGGGTTTTTGCTTGACGAGGTTTTAACGAGGCAACATGACATGCGCTTGTAGACTAGGCACAAGGGGGAGTGTTAAAGGAATAATACCCATTGCGTGCCTAAGTCTGTTAGTTTATGGGCTTTCCTAGTTAGGATTTGGTTAAGACCTGTTTGTATGTACTTCACCCTATTTAAAAGGAACTCATTGATGGAATAATACAACAACAATCTTTTCCCCTACTTTCTGTCTCGGTTATTTTCCCTTCAACACTTTCATATTTTTTTAAAATCCACGCTACACTATATTTTTCGTCGACAGGGTGACTAGTAAAATATATTTGTAATTGTATGTTTTAAAACAGTGTTGCTATATTTTTATGTGCATCGCATGAATAAAAAAAGATGAATTTGCTCAAATGCTCCGGTCCGTGATTTGGCCGGTTCATATCTTTATGTTGGACCGTCATCCATAGTTGAAAACCTTCCACTTTGGACTTTCCCAAGAAACGGAATAGTAAGCGACAAACCAACAACACAAACTCAAAAGACACGTACACGTTCCACCACCGTGACCGTCTGAAATATATACATTTTCTTCAATCATCCCTTTCTCTTCTTCTATTCTTGTTTCTGTCCATATCAATAATCCCCCCTCCCTCCCCACACTTCCATCCTGAAGCGATTCCTGCGATTTTTGCACTTGAAACAATTTGCGGTTTTAGCCGGCATATTTAAAGGTGTAAAGGTCCCTGAACCAAAAAAAAAAAAGGTCCCTGAACCAAATTGAAGAAAATGGTTCAGATGAAAGAGTTGTATCCTCTCTTGCTTTGTAAAAAGCACCACATTTTCTTCTACATGTGCGCGCGCGTGTGTGTATGGTCTATTATCAATTTATATTGATTATTATCATCGTCATTATTATTATCGTTGTATTCGATCATCTCCTTTTTTATGGTTCTTTCATTACATTAATCCAAATTCAACATGGTACAAGATTTCCTCTGTGAAATTACTGTTTTGCTGTTTCATTGGTTGCTCAAATAAATTGATGGTTTGTGAGATAATTCATGTGTTTGATTCCTTTTCTGTAAAATTTATGGTGCACTCGTCAAATATTAATCGATCATCATCTCTTTGATAATTAATCAGTAGGAGTTGTTGATATTTCTCACTAACAAAACAAGTTACGAGACTTCTGCTTGCATCCCACATTTTATCTTTGTCGGATATTTATTATATGTTAATTTTTTTTTCCTTGACCAGAATACCTTTTTTTTTTTCGAAATTGGGATTTCTCTAAAGTCGGATTGTTATGCCATTATCGTTGGACGAGGTAATTCACAGTCTCATGGATCAATGGTGTAGGACATGACATATGGTGTTGCTATTAGATAATGAATGGATGTTTTGTTTTTTTATGTTTTTAATTGCAGTTTCAAATAGCTCAGATGTATATGGTAATGAAAATGCAGCAACAGAACACCACAGGAACGGAGGGGGTGGAGGTGTTGGAGAACCGATCATTCGAAGATGATGTTTATGGGAAAGGTCAATACACGTTGAAAATTTATCGGTTACAGAGGTAAATCTTTGCTTTGGACAATTGGACACTGTTTGTTTAAATTGCTTCTCTTTTATTGGTTTCATGTTAACACTTTGTTCACAATAATTCCGAACAATTGAATTTGTACGCAGTAATTCCAAACAATTGATTTTGATACGGTGTTAAAATTTATGGTGACGGAGGTAAATTCTGATAAAAAACAATGTGATGGGTTAAATTTAAAATTGTGATGAGTTGTCTTTAGCACACTACAATCATGTACTGATCCGCCATTGATTGCGAACTACTAGCGATGTCTGATTAAAATTTGTGGCATTATGGCAATATGATTAAAAAGGGGCTCTCATTTGGTGACATATAGAAACGGAGCTAATGCAAGTCAGATTGATTTCTTTTTAGTAAGGAATGTTTGGAGGAAAAGTTTTACTAATTGCAAGGTGATACCCGGTGAGAGTCTTTTGACGCATAGGGTTGTGGTGCTTGACTTTCGAGGTAAGAGGCACTTAAGAAAGAGAAGACCACAAGTTGACCCTCAAATTAAGTGGTGGAAGCTCCAAGGGGAGAGTCGACATACTTTTGTGGCTAAGATTGCTGATAGTGGTATTTGGTCTGATTGCACTGAGATGGATATAGATTCGATGTGGAACTTGTTGGAGCATAACATAAAGGAAGTTGCAAAAGAAGTCTTAGGAGAATCTAAAGGAAACAGACCATCAACTAAGGACACATCTTGGTGGAGTGATGAAGTTAAGCAAGCGATAAAGACCAAACGTGAATGTTATAAGGTACTGGGTAAATGCTCGAGCGATGAGAATTATGAGAAGTACAAGAATGTTCGAACAGAAGCTAAAAAGGCAGTGCGAAATGCCCGATCAAAGGTCAATCAAGAATTATATGCAAGATTAGATACAAAAGAAGGGGAAAAAGATATCTATAAACTTGCTCGAATGAGAGAGAAGAGGACGCGAGATATTGGAAAAGTTAAATGTGTAAAAGATACTGACCAAAAAGTTTTGGTTCAAGATAAAGAGATAAAAGAGAGATGGAGGTCATACTTTGATACCCTATTCAATGGCCACCAAGAACAAGATATTGGGAATTTAAACAACCCCTCAAGTATGGTTAACCGAGAGTTTAAGAGGAGAATTCAAAAGGGTGAAGTGACATAGCATTGAAGAATATGGGGTCAAAGAAAGCAGAAGGACCAGATGGTATACCTATTGAAGTTTGGAGGTGTTTGGGGGAGAGAGGGATAGAATGGGTAACTATGCTTTTCAATATGATTTGGAGAAGCAATAAGATACCATCAGCATGGAGGAAAAGTATTCTCGTCCCTTTGTATAAGAACAAAGGTGATGTTCAAGATTGTTCTAATTATCGCGGAATTAAACTAATGAGTCATACCATGAAGTTGTGGGAACGAGTGATTGAACAAAGGATCAGGAAATGTGTGAAGATAACAGAAAATCAGTTTGGATTTATGCTTGGAAGATCGACCATGGAAGCAATTTATCTTATCCGGCAGTTGATGGAACATTATCGAGATAAAAAGAAATATCTACTTATGGTTTTTATTGATTTAGAGAAGACATATGATAAAGTACCAAGGGAAGTACTTTGGTGGGCCTTAGCAAAGAAGAGTGTATCGCGAAAATATATTGACATTATAAAGGACATGTATGAGGGAGCTAGTACAAGTGTACGTACTAATGTTGGGAGGACAGAAGAATTCTCTATTACGATTGGGGTGCATCAAGGATCTGCTCTTAGTCCTTTTCTCTTTGCCATAGTCATGGACGAATTGACCCAAGAAATTCAAAATGACGTTCCGTGGTGCATGATGTTCGCAGATGATATTGTGTTGATTGATGAAACGAAGGTTGGAGTGCAACAGAAATTAGAACTTTGGAGGGATACTTTGGAAGCTTGAGGGCAGAAGTAAGACTGAATATATGGAGTGTAGGTTTAGCGAAAACAGTGATAGAGAGGCGGGGATGATCACATTTGATGGAAAAGTTGTTCATGAATCCACTTTCTTTCGGTATCTTGGATCTATAATCCAAAAGGATGGAGAGCTAGATGGCGATGTGGCTCACAGAATAAAGGCAGGGTGGTTGAAGTGGAAGAGTGCCACTGGGGTTTTATGTGATCCTGACATGCCTCATAGATTAAAGGGTAAATTACCGCACGACATTAGGCCTGCACTGTTATATGGCACCGAGTGTTTGGATGTAAAACAGTGTCACGTTCAAAAGATGAATGTGGCGGAGATGCGTATGCTACGATGGATGTGTGGTTATACAAAAAAGGATCGGCTCAGAAATGAAGTGATTAGAGAGAAGGCAAGAGTTGCGTCTATAGAAGACAAGATGATGGAGAATCGATTACGATGGTTTGGTCATGTGAGAAGAAGACCTGTTGATGCCCCTAGAATGTTGGGGAACAAGTAATATTGTGAAAGGTAGAGGAAGACCCAAGAAAACTTGGATAAAGATGATTGAAAATGATATGCAGTTTCTTGGAATTGGAGAAAGTATGGCGATGGAGAGGCAAATGTGGCGGGAAGGAATACGGATGGTGGATGGAATCTGATATTTTTTTTCTTTTTTTTTTCTCTATTTTCTTTTATTTCATGTTCTTTTAATTTATTTTTCAGAATTTTTCATTTTTTTTTGTTCTTTTTTTTTAACATTCATTCTCTTTTTTTATTTGTTTTTTTCTCTACTTTTCTCTTTTTTTTTTCCTTTTATGTTATTTATGTAACGATCATTGACGGTTTCAAAGTTTGATTCATGTTAGCTGACCTCAAATCATTTTGGGACTAAGGCTTAGATGTTGTTGTTGTTGTTGTATGGCAATATGTATAGTTGTTAGAGTTCGTTCTTGTTTTTCGGTCACAGTGGCATTTTGTTACTTTAGTTGTGGCTTCTTTGTTTTTTTAATTCATTCATGGTGTTCTTTCCAGCAAAGCTCCTACTTGGTTGGCTAAATTGGCCCCAACGGGTGCTCTTGTGATGCAAGAAGAAGCTTGGAATGCATATCCGAGATGTAAATCAGGTGTGTGTTTCTCTTTCCAAGAAGAAACTATAGTTGTTGTTATAGTTCGTTCTTTTTTTTTGCGTGGCTATTCTTTTGTCTAAAAAGAATTTTACTGTTTTACATGGTCATTGGTGCTGATTTACCCCACATCGTTACAGTTATCAAGGTAAATACACTGAACATGTTACAATTTTCTTACTGTATGACCATCCAGGATAAAATCCTAATGGAAGTCCTTTTTTCCTTTCTGGAACATATTCTCAGTGCCCATATTTCACGAGGTTTATTCTTACAATTGAAACTATTCACAAGGCTGATCGTGGTTTATCTGAAAATGTAAGTTTAGATGTCACTTCATTTGATTTCCTATAGGAGTTTGTTGTTGTTGTCGCCATCTAGTGAAAGCCATCTCATCTTTAGTTTCCTTCCATAAGTTTCTATATATTTGTTACGAAAAGGTAGTATCTAACTCTATTTTTCTTTTTTCGGGACTACAAACAATCAGGTTCATGGCCTCACCAAAGAGCAAATAGCAGTTAGGCAGGTGGAAATGCTTGATATCGCTTCATATACAAACGACTATTGGAGTTATGTTATTGGGAGTAGTGATGCTGATTTATCTCAGTTCAAATCAGCTCGAACTAGCCGTGGTCCATTATTGGAGGGATGGCAGGTTGGTATTCAACTCGTATTCATGATATTTGTTGATTGAATTCCCAAATGTTTAGGTGGTTGATTTATGTGATTTGAGTTTACTCGCCATAAATTAAAGGAAAACGTATACCTAGACTGTTGAGCTGTAAAATAATCTTTCTAGAAAAAGAAATAAAGATTACAGCTCTCTGCTCAGAAGCTATTTCTTGGCAAGTGTCCAGAAAAAAAATGGTTTTCTTTGAAATTGATTGTGGACATATATTGGCAATGTAATATGTGGTCTATGAGCAGCATGACACCCTTTGGATTTTTAACGAAATTATTTTTGTTTAAATAGGAATGATCGGAGTAGTGTGGAGTGAATGCAAGATATATGTGATTTCTAAAGAAAGTTGTTCCTCGGACCATTTTTCTTTTCAAGTAGAACTTGTCGACAACGAGGGTTATATATTCTAGACGTGAAACTCAAAAAACTTGGATATGAATCTTGTCATAGTAGGGAAGTGTGTTTTCTGCATTGCAAGTCCTTTAATGTATCAATGGCACATGAACACACACACACACACACAAACACATGCTTTTGCAAAAAAATTGTGCACATGATAAAGAGTAGTGGATTGAGGTTCATTGACAGTATGAGCTCCTTAATACATGCAGGATCAATGTAATCCAGTTATGACGGCTTACAAGTTGGTGACGATAGATGCACCATATTGGGGCTTTGGGAGTAGACTTGAACAAGCTTTGCTTGCGGTACGTTCTGCTTTGAGCAGTCGCTAGATATATTTCCTACCGGATTTTCATATGTATAATACAATGTCTTTTCCTCTTTAACATTTTCGAAACCATCTGTACATCACGTTTCTATAATTTAGAATGAGATGCATGTTATGCTGCAATTGTTGAAAAAAAAAGATCACTTCATCAACCAAACATGTTAGAACAGAAGTATGCAGCATAATTTCTTGATGCATAAGATTTCCAAATAATGAAGGACATCCACTTGAAGATATCTGTCTGTTTAAAATATTCACTTGTTGGCATACTTAATCTCGTCCTTTTCTCTCTCGTACACAATCTTGATTTTGCATTTCAGGGAGAAAGGGCACTTTTCCTTGAGAGTCATCGTAATTGTTTCAGTTGGATCGATGAATGGTTTGGCTTGACTCTTGATGTTATGCGCGAGCTGGAGAAACAAAGTGATTCTTCATTGAACAGTGTAATGGGGGATCCAAACTCGAAACTTTATCCCATGGTCATATGTTTTTCCGAATTTCAGGAATTTAGTAGTCCCTCCATTCCACTGTTCCACTTGAATAGTCTATTTCCGAAACATGATTTTGTCCCAATAGAAGAGCCTATTCTCAAAATAAAAGTTCAATATATGATTAGATTTTATATAATATTCCATAAAATTAATATTTTTTTGTTATATATATATATATATGTATATATAAATATATAACATTAGTGATTGAATAAAAATTAAAAGAATAAGTGATAGATAGATGGTTTAAAAAGAAACGAAATTTAAAAAGTTGAACTTTAACTAAAGTAATAGCCCCCGATGTTACTCTTTAGACCTGAATCTGACCTTTTTGTCTTGTTTGTCGTTTGAATTATCTTTCAGTAATAGTTTATGCACAGACAATGATATTTTTTTAAAATATTTTTTTTTTTGCTGGGTATCTTATACTGTGGCTTGTGGTGCAGAAACTTGGTCGGACTTTAATCGCAGAGGAGGAATAGGATGACATCTTTTGGAGGTGCTAATGTGAGAGTTTTTTCCTCTTTTCTTTTTTTTTTTGGGGGGGGTGGGGGGGGTGGGGGGAGTGACTAATTTTTGAATCCTGGAGATCATATTCTATTTTCAGTGGATGCAAAATCTCCTATCCTCTTCTGAAATATTGGCCAGTTTTAGTATCATCTGCACCTATTTGAAGTTGTTTTATATGATGATCAATTCCCAGATTGCTTAGAAAATAGCAGGCTGGCTCGGCCGGGGTTTACCCCGACCCAATTTTGTGTGGTATATTGAGGAACTTCGTGAAAAAATGTAAAAGCAACGGTATCATTAGTTAGATAATAAAATTTGAGGGGGGTGGGGATGTAATATTTAATAAAGGAAACCTAAGTTATATTTTACCGTTTAGTGTTTGCATTTGTTTGATTCAAATAAATATTTGTTTCTGTTGAAGTAAAATAACTGAAGCAGAAGTACGGTAAAAGTGTGTATTCCCATTAAGAGTATTTCTATACATATAGGAGAGATTACAATTTAATAGGTATAATCCTACTTTAATTATGAAAGTCTATAACTTGCTGAGCAAGGCACATAAAATATCATTTCTTTAACACTACCTATTTTTTTAGTCTATTAACGCATGCTATGTTGTTTGGTTAAAACATCGTCAAGCAAAAACTCTGTGGAAAAATGTTTTGATCGTAGGAAAAGAGAACATCTAGAAATGTAAGGTTTAAATTTCGCCCTTTGAGCTTATCCTTCTATATAATCGTTACATTAACTATAGAGCTACTAAGTGCTTATTCTATTGATCCCTAAATCGATACATCTGGTTACATCACTAAAAATATTTTCAAGTGATAAAAATGTTGTGGGAAAATGATCCTTGCAAGGAAAATAGTATAATGTATTTTATGTCGACACATGTGATTAAGTTCTTTTATAACTATTTCCTTTTGATATTTACATTGATCTTGGAAGTTGGAAAAATCTACTTAATGCCTACATTCATATGTTGTCTCGTTAAAAAAATTGACAAGTAACAAAACACAGTGGGAAAAATAAATCTTGATATAAGGAAAAGAGTGCAACCTAAGTGAGTATGTTCTCTTATATCTCACATATTTTCCTTTAAATGGTTCTCCCATTGATCGAGGGAATTTACAAGTTACTTCAACGGTAGTACTTAACCACTAGTTCCTCACAAGTGTAGAATCATAGTTCTTGATCATGTACACTCAGCTTGATTCATGCAATAAAATAATCTTGTCGTGATTGGAGGAGGTAGCCAAAAGGGGTTGCTTAGTCGATTTCCAAGATATCAGCAAATCCTACCAACACTTTTTAAGGGGTAGTTGCTTCGACATTAGCATTTACTTTAGCATTTTCCTTACTGGAAGCAGTTTTCTTTGCCTCCTTATAGGGAAAGAATAGTCGTAAGTCAATGCTTTCTTTATGTATCAGAAGATATTCTTGATACAATTCCATTGATGTTGCGTCAGATGCTGAAATTAATCTAGTTAGGGAATTAACTGAGTAATATCAGGTCGTGTACATTGAGCCAAGTAAAATATTGCGCTATTGCACTCAAATAGGAAAATCAGCTCCCAAAGCTCTTCATCGCTTTCCTTTAGATAAAACAGATCTTTCCTTTGCATTCAAACATTCAACTTATCATGAGAGTACTAGTCGGGTGTACCTTGTCCATATTAAAGCGCTTGAAAATCTTTTGGATATAGGCAGACTCGTGGAAAGAATTCCACAAACTCTATGTTCGTGTCAATGTCTAGAGAAACCCTTTTTTTGCCAAGATCTTTTTATCTCAAACTCAGATTTTCAGTATCCGGTGGTTTCTCTTGTTTCATCAAGAGTACCGATTATGTTCATGTCATCGACGTACACTGGAATAATCATGAACTTGGAACTTGTTCTTTTTGTGAAGACGCAAGGACACAGTTCATCGCTCTTATAACCCTTCCCAATCAAGTAGTCACTCAGACGGTATACCACATCCTTAGGGATTTCGTCAAAAATTATAAAACTGAGCGTTTCAAACTAATTGCAACGCACTCCGTGGTCTAGAATCACTTGACTTGGGTAAGAAAATATCTTGGGCACTTTCCGTATCTAGGTCTCTGTAGATATACACAGTAATTACATCCATTGGCTGCATTTCTAATTCCTCGCAAATTACTACGCTAATAAAATAGCGGGATGTACATGTGGGAGTACATTTCCTCGTAATCAATCTCATGGCATTGTGAGAAGCATTACTTCGTAAATTTTGTACATTAGGACTCCACTATTCTCACTACAGTTTACGACAAACACTCGTTTATGTCCTACATACTTTACACTTGGTTAGGTGAGCAGTACCTACACCAAATACCTGTCTCTTTGTTGGAGAATTTAGTTCTACCTGTAATATTTTTCTTGTAGGTCAATAAGCTCTATGTTGTTTTCATCCAACTGAGCGAGGTACGACATCATCGTACTTTATGATTCATTGAATAACATATCATCAAAGTGAGTAGTTGATCAGGCCACAGTCTCATACTTTCATTGAGATTCTTGATTTTATGATCATATCTTCGGCGCGTATCCCTAGTCATGACTCATGGACATAATAAAATCAAGCATGATCTCACGAAACGAGTTCGTTGATGGTTAATATGTAAATTTGTGTCACACTCTACCTCTTCCTTGGGTGAGTATTTAGCCGAACCATGAGGCTTCCACCCCTCCCGACAGAATATTACGTCAGTAAAATTAATATATATTATTTTTTAGAAAAAATAACTGATGCTTTACCGATGGAAATTCTTGTCTGTAAATTTAATATATATTTTTTTATTTTTATTTTTATTATAATTTTAAATATATACTTCCTCCGTCCCTGAAGAGTAGGCACATTCTATTTTTAGAAAATACACTTTATATTTTTACTCTTTTGTTTTTAAGGGGCCGTCTGGGGTGGTTTTCAGTTTTTGGTTTTTGGTTTTGAAATACAAATTTGAAAACAAAACGTGTTTGGATAAAATGGGGTTGAAATGGTTTTTACACAAGTTTTAAAACCAATTCATCTTTCGTTTCAAAATCAAGAAAAGAGGTTTTACATTTTATGTTTTACGTTTTTAGAGAAGAGTCGCGACCTTATAACTTCACTGGTCGGTTTACATATCAAAAGCCTGCATCTTCATTCTCTCATACTCCCCTTTTCTCAAGTCTCAAGCTTCCATATCCGATTACATGTCAAAAAGCCTGCATGTCATCTTACCTGTGAGTACTTTTCTTTTCTTTTTCTTTTTCGTTTCTCTGATTTGTGTTTTGGGGGTAAATACGGGGAGGGGCTCATATAAAGGGTTATGGTGAGGGGTTTTTGTGAGGTCGAAGGATTTTCTGAGTCCTAGTGGAATTCTCCTCAATAAGTCTGCACTCTTCACGAAGGAGTGAAATTCTCCTCGATTCCCCTTTCCTTTCACTGTCCTCCGTTGGCTCTTTTTTTTCGTTGACTCTGCTTGCTTCTCTTTTTATGCTTTCTCTATTCTCCTAGCCAAGAATAGAAAAAAAAAATAGAGAACATGCCTTTCTATGCCAACCAAGCAGCAGGGTTGAAGGAATCAAAATATTTATTAGTTATAATACTGTGATCAATCAGTAAGGATTTTTATCTGGTTTGGAATTGATGTAACTCTTCGTCTATGTATAAATATTTATTTTGAAAGTTCAAGAAAACACGTGCAGATTTTTTAAAAAATACATCATATAGTCTTTATAATTTCTGATTTTTTATTTGTCTCTTTGCTTCCCTTGCATTTGGAGATGATTCTGAATTAAGTATTTGAAGTTTTAAATCATAAGAAAGAAATATTTAATGCTTTTTGGTCACATTCTGTGATAGATTTGCCAACTTTGTGATTTAAAACTAGCCTTGATGTAAGTTTGCACATTCTGTGATAGAAGTATAAGTTTGTGATTTATCACGGGGGTTTTGTGATGTGCCAACTTTGTGCTTTATCACAAGGATTTTGTGATTTATTAAAAGTGGCCTTGATGCCTTCTTCTTCTTCTTCTTCTTCTTCATCTTGTTCTTTTTCCTGTTTAACAAGACTAGGTTTTAATCATTAATATATCATTTTCCTATTATTACAATATTAATAAGTGCCTTATTAGATGGCAAATGAGAATGAAGCTATTAAAGATGAGGTGGTTGAAATTACACTATCTAAAAAGGAAATTTGGCCTGCGGATATCGAATCCTATTTTATATGCTTAATGGAGGATGAAGTTTAGAAAGGTAATAGACAAACAACCACTCTTACAAAAAGTGCATAGAGGGATATCAAGGCAGAGTTAAAAAGTAAATTTGACAAGGAATACACACCTGACCAATTTAAAAACAAATTCAATCAATTGAGAGGACGATGGAAAGATACCTTGTTGAAAATGGAAACTGGAATAAAGTATAATGCAATAACTGGACAACTTAGCACCACGAATGATCAATGGAAGAAGCTATGTGAGGTATGTTTCAATATCATATTCTATTAATATGTTACAATATTAGAATAATATTTTATAATTAATTAATGGTGTGATTTTTTTTTTAGAAGTATAAGTTTGCAAAGCAATTTAAGAAGAAATGTTGCATGCATTATGACAAATTATGTGTCATTTTTGGGGACACTACTGCCTGTGGTGCAAATCAACATCCTTCTATCAAAAGCCCTTCAATTAGTGATGATCATGAGAGTGAAGGAGGAGACAATAATGAGGAGGGAGATAGCCATCCATCAAGAAATAAAGCTAGCAAGAAAAGGAAAGGGAGAGAAGATGTTCAAGCTTCATTTGCTAATGCTTTAACAACTTTGGGAGAAACTCAAAAAAAGAAGCTTGAAATTTTGGAGAAGATGAGTTCAAACAATGTCAAAGGATTATCTTCCAATATTACAGGGGGGTAGGTGGGCAGGTGAATGTGCAAGATAAGAAATCGCTAATAACTTATTTAACGGTCCTTCAAGGACTTGAAGGCATTGATGGTGCATCTTTTGCAAAGGCTGTGAACTTACTTAAAGAAGATCATTTATGGTAAGATGTGTTCATGACATTATGAGATGAGCGAAAAAAAGATTGGGTCCTTAATATTGTTTAGCAGAACTCAATATTTGTTGTTCTAATTTCTCTGTTATTATTGTTGGAACTTTGAGTCTTTATGTTCATGTTTGAATTATGAAATGTAATATTTCTCTATTACCCGCCTATGAACCTAATAGCATGAATATTTGGATTTATGACTGCTATTCATTTGTGGTATCATTTGGTGTTTAAATACTTTGCAATTTATATTTTGTTCATGTTTTTCATGACAAGAATTGTCAACTTGTAGGATAGTTGTGATGAATATGATCGTGAGGAACCTGATAGATGATTCTGATGAAGAAGGGATTTTTGCATGTCTTTATCTCAACTTTGAATATAATACTCTACTTAAGCCAAAACCTCAACCGCAAAGGACTTCAAAATTGACCGGACATGAATGTGTGGTTGAAGTATTGAATAGTCATCCAATGAATTGTTATGAAACATTTCGAATGACATCATCCCAATTTATTAAGTCCTGTGAGTTGTTAAAAGAAAGAAAATATTTGAAAGATACTAGGTTCGTGACTGTTCAAGAGCAGGTTGCAATATTTCTACTCATTATATGTCAGATAGTGCGGACTAGATTTTCAGGTGATCGATTCCAACATTTAGTAGAAACTATTCACAGGAACTTCAAGAGAGTTTTAAAAGTTGTTTGCTCTCTTTCAAAGGATTTTCTTATTCCTCCTTCTTTTGATGAAACTGCTCCGGAGATACGATTCAATCCAAGATATTTTCCTTTCTTCAAGGTATTTTCAATAAATTGTTTCAATATATTGACTTCTTATTTCTTATTTCTACTAGCAAATGTCATTATTAACATTTTTTATTAAAGAATTATGTAGGAGCTATTGATGGCACCCATATTTCAGCATGCATCCCCAAAGATGAGCAAATTCCATATCGTGGGAGAAAATTGAAGCCGACCATTAATGTGATGTGTTGTTGCTCTTTTGATATGAAGTTCACATTTTCCATGGTTGGATGGGAGGGAACAACAAATGATTCAAGAACTTTTTTAGAAACCATTCATAATGCAGAGAATCATTTCCCTATTCCTCCCGAGGGTAAATATTATCTTGTAGACTCTGGATATGCTAATATGCCTGGATTTCTTTCACCATATCGTGGAGAACGATATCATTTGCGTGATTATAGAGGCCAAAGGGAACCCCAAGGTCCGGAAGAGTTATTCAATTATATGCATTCTTCTTTACGTAATGTCATTGAAAGATGTTTTGGTGTTTTAAAAGCACGTTTTCCTATTCTCAAGTCCATGTTGCCATACGTTGTGAAAAGAAAAAAATACATACCAGTTTCATGTTGTGTTGTTCACAATTTCATTAAAATGGACATGCACGGAGATCCTTTGTTTACACGGTATGTTGATGAAAATGTTGAGTTAGAAGCTGAAGAAACAAATCAAAACCATGCTACAGATGAATATGTACTTCCACAAGTGACTACAACAGATATTCGTCGAATGACTGCATTTCGAGATCGATTGGCTCAACGCTTATGGAATGCAACTAATAGGATATAAACTTTTTTTTACAGTTGTCTTTTTTTTTAATTCTATCTTTATTAATTTTCTCATTTGTAATGTCTACTTATTATGTAGTGGAAAAATAACAATTATGGAATTGTTATTAATGTTGCTATTGTTGTTTTTAATTTTATTATTTTTATCATTAGTGCTCATGTAAAAAAAAAAATTCACATGATTTATGGAAAAATTATTCATATAAGGCATAGAACTGAAAATGGATATTAGAAATGAAATTGGAAACCATAAAACTGAAACTGAAAACTGGTTTTCGTTTTTACAATTTTCAAAACTGAAAACTGGTTTTGGTTTTTAAAATTTTCAAAATTAAACACTGAAAACCACCCAAGCGGCCCCTAATTTTTTTACAACACTTTTTAACTTTCCCTCTTTTTTATAGAATGTGACCATTTCTCCATTTCAATTTTGTTAAAATTCGTGCTCCTAGAGAGAGTGCCCACTATTTAGGGATGGAGGGAGTATAATGTAACTTTAAATAACTACTGTAATTTATTAAATAATTATAATATTAATTTATAATTCTAATATTCATATTTTTTATATATATAATTTTAGATATACATATAATTTGACTTTATATATATATATATATAAGTCCATATATATATGGACTTATGCTATATTTATACATATAAACATGTCCGTATATTATATATATATACAGAATATCACATATACATATAATTTAACTTTGTATATATACTTTAACTTTATATATATAAATTTAGAATTATATTTTATATATATAGTTATTATAAGAAATCGGACTTAAATATATGTAACGTAACTATACACATATATTTAGAGTAATACTTTAATTATACATATATATATATATATATGTAAAGTTATGTCACATATATACGTTGTAATTATTTAAAATTCAATTATATAAATATTTAAAATTATATTAGTATATATGTATATATAATTGTATATTAATAATTCAGTATATAGCTATATATATAATGTAACTCTATATAAAACACGATTACAATATAATACATAAAGCTATATAATATATATAATATAAATTAAATATAGATATATGATATAATTTAAATATATATAATTTTATCTTTAAATAACTGTAATTTATTTATAATATATGACTTTGATTATATATAATATTACATTACTAGTATTTTTCATATATAACCGTTTTTATATTATTAAAATATAATATTATAAAGTAAGTATTATATATTTTTAAGTTACATTATATAAATCATAACAAATTAATTTTTACTCCAAATCTAATATATAAAACCTTACAAACGTATATACAAATATCATATACAGCTCAATTGCAAAACTCCACTTTACCAACCAAGAGAACTGGGGTTTGAATGCCAGTTTGCTCCAAATAATCAACACTATATTCATAATTTCTTGGCATGGTGGGTGTAATACCCGAGATCTTCATTCCGGTTTCGTTGAACTTTTCTTCGATTGAGCGGTTTGTTGTCGTCCACGTCTTTGGAATCGTGTGCTTGTACTGTGGTACGTTGGGTTTCGTAGCCTGCTCGTTGATGTTTTGAATCTTAGACGGTGCGTTAGTGTGATCGAGACGTCGTCGAGCATCTAGCCGGGCAGTCGGATGGTTGGTTGGGCCGAGTTACGGCCGTAAGGCGTGGCCGATTACAGCCGTAAGACGCCCGCACATCCTGGCCTAGGGGAACTCAGTTATGGCCGTAAGGGGTGTCTTGTTATGGCCGTAATGCTGCGTTACGGCAGCAAGGCTTGGGCCGGTTACGACCGTAATACATCGGCATTTTGTGGGCAGTAGCCCGAGTGCTTGCTTACGACCGTAAGGTTATGCCGAGTATGGCCGTAAGGGGTGCCGGGTACGTATGTAAGGCAGCGGCCGGTACATACATAAGCGGGGTTGACCGAGTTACGACCGTAAGGGGTGGCCGGTTACGGCCGTAATGTGATCGGCCATAAATAGGCCTGGGCGTCGGACATGCCTCATTTCAACCCTTTCCTCACTTTTTCTTGCGGTTATCGGACGGGAGGTTCGGGAACTTGAGTTCTTAGTTGATTTCACTTAATTCTAAGACATTTTGGAAGACTCTTGTCGATTATATTATCATCAAATCCTTGTTCCTCGTCGGATCAAGGTATTTTCTTCCTTAGAACCCTAGTGGTGTAATTTTTTGGGGTTTCTTTGTGATTCTTCGATTTAATCCGAGGTTGATGAATTGATTTTGGAATTCTTGTTGTCTTGGTCATAGTCTTCAGATTTTGTAACTCGTTTATCGATTTTTATCACCCGGATCGTGATTCTCGATTTCTTAGAAGAAACCCTCGGATCCTTGTTGTTTTTCGGGTCGATTCGGATTCTGATTAGTGTTATTGATTCATGGTGATGTTATTTTTGTAGTATTCGTGGGGTTGTCGAGTTCTTGGTCGTTCTTGGAAGTTCGAGGGCTACCCGACCGTATCCATTTGTTGTTCCGTTGCTCGTGGTATCAAGGCAAGTATCTTGCCTATACATTTCATGTTTCGTAGACATAATGGTTGGTAATTAATTATATGTGCAATCTGAAGGTTTTAATGAACTTTCAAAAGGATCGGTATATTCTCGATAAATGTTGTCTTTCAAAAGATAACTCGAGCGTTTTGGGAATAAATTTGTATTCTTGTATATGTATGTAAGTGTTGCGTGGTTATGATTATAGTAAACCCTTTCCTCCGGTTGAAGGTTGTGTATTGATGCGTGTATTCGTTTGGTGAATATGTGGCGTGGTGTGATATTAGTTGTTACTCCTTTGTAAGGAGGTTGTGATGCTTAGTGTTGTTTGGTAATGGTATTTGCTTGTTGTTCTGTGATTGTTGCAAGTGATGAGCCACCGGGTAATATTTGTTGAATCTCCAGGATCCGTCCTTGCTAGTACGAGTCGGGCGTGACCGTAGGGTTATCCAATCGAGTATGCCTTGCGGGGACTCCGAGGTTCATGGCTTGCTAGCCCGATGCCGGGATAACTTATGGGGTTATCCAATCCGGGTATGTCTTGCGGGGACTCCGAGGTTCGTAACTTGTTAGCGCGATGCCGGGATAACTTATGGTTGTGGTTTGGTTGTGTGATGTGCGTGTCATGGGTTGTACAATTGGGTATGTCTCGTGGAGACTCCGAGGTTCGTAGCTTGCTAGCGCGATGCCGGGATAACTATGAACGTATGTATGGTTATGGTTATGTGACTATTGTCACAGTGATATGTGAATTGGTATAGTTTCCCATTGGGTTATTCACTCGGGTATGTTCTGCGGGAGCATCTGAGGTTCTTGGCTTGTTAGCACGGGATGCGAATAATACTTGGGAATATGTTGTTATGGATGATTGGGTCGTGGACCCTGCAGTTTGTGATCGGAATGGTATAATTGGGTCATGGACCCCGTATTTTGTTATTGGAATTGTACTTTTGGAAAATGATCGTTGGGCTATGTCCCAGGTTTTTTCGATAAGTGAGAATTCTCAAATGTTTTCAAAACTCTCGAAATCTTAAAATGTTTTCTCAAATTGTATATCGAACTACAGATCCATTTTCCATGCTTCGATCGGTTTTATTCAAATAAATTATCTCGGGAAGTCTGTTGTTATTTATGTATGGATGACTATTCCCGATCTTATGTTCTTGGAGTATGTTGTGAATGGATTGTATTTGTATTTTATACTTACACTAGCAAAACAGTGGAGTTTTTCTAACCCCCGAGTAATCGAAGGGTGGATGTCTGTATTGCGTCCAGGTATTTGCAAGTTGCTGGGGAGCAAATCACAGGATCGGTATGAAGGATGATGGAAGATGACGATACTAATCACATGAAGACCAGTGTTGAGTATTTTTAGTAAAGTCCTGTTGTTTTGTCTTTTCGTCATGGTATTTTCCGTTTTATGGGAATGTTGATGTACTCCAACCCCTGCGTGGGTATGAGTTGTGAGAAAGAGTAATGTATGTTTGATGTGTGTGTTGTGGCAAAAGACCAAATCGGTATAATGGTTCGTTATTAGCCATGTTGGCATGTATTGTGTTGTGTTTTCTGTATTTAGCCTGGTAGATCCTCACAGAGAGGGTCTGCGGCGCTGTAATATTCTTGAGTGGTTTGGGGGTGTTAAAGAATATGGTATCGGAACTTAGGTTGGGGAAACCTAGGCTGTCGGGTCGAGTTGTGTGTTGTCGAGTCTTGTCTTGTCAGATTTTGTCTGATTGAGTCGTGTCGCGATGCGTCGTCTGGGATGTCGGTCGTGATTAGTATCAAGGCGCAGCCATCATCTTCGTGCGATCTGTGGATATATGTGACTTTTGTTTTTAACTTTTCAGTTTCATGAATTTCAGTTAAAAGGTATGTAGTAAGGATGTTGTTGTTATTTTGGCTATATTGCTCCGAGTTGTGATTAAAGTGGTGGTGTGAACGCTGAGTCATTCGGTATGCACTCGTTGAGATAGTTCTCTTGACTGAGAGGTGGAAATTCGGTTTTGAATGTTAGTTAACTTCTGATGGTTTTTTGTGTAATGTTATAATTATGCAAACCGATGGCGTTTAGATTTGCACGCTGTTTTTTATTTGTAACCTCCGGTCTAGTACTGTTGGTAGGTGATTATGTTTTTCATTACGTTAGGTTGTTGCTTGCTAGTATGCCGAGGGGCAGAGGTCATGGTCATAACCATGGTACTGATGGCCACGGGGAGCAGACGCGGGATCGAGAGAATAGTACCAGGAATGATATTGGTATTGGTGTTGCTACTATACTGCAACAAGTAGCAGCACAGATGACTCAGTTGACCCAGACGGTTCAACGCAACACTGACGCGACTCAGAACGTCGGTGTAAATCAATGGCTTCGAGAGGTAGTTCGTATGAATCCCCCTCGATTCGCTGGTGCTGCGGATGCATTGGGCTGGGACAGTTGGATTTTCCAGTTGGGAAAGATATTCGAGGCTGTCGATTGTCCCGAAGAGCGGAAGGTACCTATCGCTCAGTACCTACTTGATAGAGATGCCGCTAATTGGTGGGAAGTTGTTAAACCTCGTGATCGTGATGTCATGTGGGCAGAGTTCTAGGAATTTACGGAAGCTGTGTTTTGCCCAAAACCGATTAGAGATCATAGGATTCGTGATATTTATTTGGCATAACCGCAAGATATATCGGTGTCACAGGCTATAATCGACTATAGCAAACAACTCAGTTACGTGCGAAATCAGGTGAGGACTGAAGAAGAGAGGATCCTTCATTTTTGACATATGGATGAAGCCGGAGATTCGCAAGTATATGGTCGGACTCACTTGCACTTCGTTAAGAGATTACCAGGATCGAGCCTTAGCCTATGAACTAGCTTCGTTATCGTCGGAACGTGTGCCCGAGTCATAGAAACAGAGGAAGTCCGATGACCTTATGAGCAGTACAGGAGTTGGTATTTCTATATTGCAACGTCATAGTCTTTTTGCTGTGAAGCTCTATCGTCGATGCGTGGGACTGAGAGTTCCAAGTCGTCAGATTTGACTCCTGGTAAAGTGAGGAGGTGTTTTAACTGCAATGTGCGGGGGCATGTTCGTTGCCCTTTTCCACCAGTAACGTGTTACAAGTGCGGACTCGGGGGACACCGAGTTCAGTTTTGCGAGTTGGTCACCGAGCCTTCCGAGGCACGGACTTGAGCACTGATATCAGGATCGACTCTGAGGAGTCCCTGAGATATGTAGTCTACCAATTGTATGTTATGTTATTTCCTTGCCTTGTTGTTTCGAATTTCAGGGATAAACTTATTTTATTAGAAGTGGAACGGATTTTAAACTTCTGTATTTTCAACTCTACCTACTCGTTTGTCTTCGTTGATATTTTCTGAACTTGTCCTATCTTTTGCTTTTTGTTGATCGAACGAGTTGTGGTATTTTTTCGGATTAATCCATTTATCGTTGTGACTTTTTTCGAATTCGGTTCCATTCCTGTGAATCTTATGTAAATGAATATCTTGTAGTTTTTACCAGATCATCTATTGTCTTGATTCGAGGTGTGAACTTTGGAATTGCAAATCGGTTTTTGTTGTTCGTTGTGCTTCGAACTTGGTTGTTCGACCGTCGTTGTTTTGATTGTTTGTTGTCCGGTTTTTGTTGATCTCGTATCGTGATTTTTGAGCGTTCAGGTCACTTCGTAATTTCCTTAAGTTCCGGAAATTAGCTTCGTTTTCAATCTTCCCACCCTTGGGTTGTGGAATTCCGTATTTGTTCAGCGATTAACTCGCGTTTTGATTGATGTACTGTTCAGGTTGGTCAACCATATTGATTTTTGTTCGTTACGTTTTGTTATCATTCTAGCGTAGCGATATGAATGATAACAGCTACGTACTGCATGTGATTCGTTGCAAATCATCGGTAGCGGATAACGTATGTTATCTGATATTGTCTTGCATTGAATGTTTCATGTTTTAAGTTTCGGGGACGAAACTTCTTTTAAGAGAAGTAGAATGTAATACCCGAGATCTTCGTTCCGGTTTCGTTGAACTTTTCTTCGGTCGAGCGGTTTGTTGTGGTCCACGTCTTTGGAATCGTGTGCTTGTACTGTGGTACGTTGGGTTTCGTAGCCTGCTCGTTGTTGGTTTGCATCTTACACAATGTGTTAGTGTGATCGAGATGTTGTCGAGCATCTAGCCGGGCAGTCGGATGGTTAGCTGGGCCGAGTTACGGCCGTAAGGCGTGTCCGATTACGACCATAAGACGCCCGCACATCCTGGCCTAGGGGGACTCGGTTACGGCCGTAACGAGTGTCCTGTTACGGCCGTAATGCTGCGTTACGGCTGTAATGCATCGGCATTTTGTGGGCAATAGCCCGAGTGCTTGCTACGGCCGTAAGATTATTCCGAGTATGACCGTAAGGGGTGCCGGGTACGTACGTAAGGCAGCGGCCGGTACGTACGTAAGCGGGGTTGACCGAGTTATGGCTGTAAGGCGTGACCGGTTATGGCCGTAACGTGTCGGCCATAAATAGGCCTGGGCATCGGGCAAGCCTCATTTCAACCCTTTCCTCACTTTTTCTTGCGGCTATCGGACGGGAGGTTCGGGAACTTGAGTTCTTGGTCGATTCCACTCAATTCCAAGGCGTTTCGGAAGGCTCTTGTTGATTATATCATCAAATCCTCGTTCTTCATCGGATCGAGGTATTTTCTTCCTTAGAACCCTAGTGGTGTAATTTTTGGTGTTTCTTCGTGATTCTTCGATTTAATCCGAGGTTGATGAATTTATTTTGGAATTCTTGTTGTCTTGGTCATAATCTTCGGATTTTGTAACTCGTTTATCGATTTTTATAAATCTGAAAATGATCTTTGATTTCTTAGAAGAAACCCTCGGATCCTTGTTGTTTTTCGAGTCGATTCGGATTCCGATTAGTGTTATTGATTGGTGGTGATGTAATTTTCGTAGTATTCGTGGGGTTGTCGAGTTCTTGGTCGTTCATGGATGTTCTAGGGCTACCCGACCATGTCCGTTCGTTGTTCCATTGTTCGTGGTATCGAGGAAAGTATCTTGCCTATATATTTCATGTTTGGTAGACGTAATGGTTGGTAATTAATTATATGTGCAATCCGAAGGTTTTAATGAATATTCAAAATGATCGGTATATTCTCGATAAATGTTGTCTTTCAAAAGATAACTCGAGCGTTTTGGGAATAAATGTGTATTCTTGTATATGTGTGTTAGTGTTGCGTGGTTGTGATTATAATAAACCCTTTCCTACAGTTGAAGGTTGTGTATTGATGCGTGTATTCATTTGGTGAATATGTTGTAACACCCCCAAAAACTATCCGGGAATGTCACACACCGCAGACCCTCTCCATGAGAATCTACCAGGCTAAATACTGAACAAGACATCACATATCATGCCAACATGGCGAAATAACGGACCATGAGACCGATTTGGTCTTTCATCATTAACATACAACTCAAAAATACATAACTCTTTCAGGACTCATACCCATGCACGGGTCAAATACACTCACAAACAGAAGAATACGGCAACGGAAAAGACCATACAATGAACTCCAACTAACTGCACACAGAATTGACCTTCATGAGATTAGTATCATTTGTCTTCCATCATCATTCGTAACGATCCTGTGTTTAGCTCCCCAAGAAACTGCATGTACCTGGATGCAATACAGACATCCACCCCCGATTACTCGGGGGTTAGCAAAATCCCACTATTTTGCTAGTGTAAGTATTCAAGTCATATCAAATATACCATGCAAACATTAGTCATATCAAACCAACAACAACAAGATTTGAGAGAATTTTCCAAGGGTTTTAATATTTGTAAAATACTTCACATCTTTAAATATGAATTATCACCTCGGCATTTTAAAGAAAATCCGAAAAGTCTTTTAGTACCTCAAGTCCTTGAAGGTAATATATATATATATATATATATATATATATGTATATATATAGACTCGGAAGTTTTAGAAAACGACAAAATCCTTTGGGACTTCAAGTTCAAGATAATGAAACCCTTTTAAGACAATTGGGTCTCGACCCAAAGTCATTTTCCGCAAAGCATCCTTTATACAGTAGTTAAGGTCTCACCCCAAACTTTCTTCAAACCACAATGCACAATAAGAAGTCCATTAACCGACACCAAAGCATTTCAAACAAGGAACAAGACATATACGACACATATTCTTCTGCCATTTTAGCCAAGTACCAAGGCCATATATATAATATATCTCAACATCGAGGATAAATGTTGTGATATTCTAGACATATCACAATTACTGAAAACATCAACATCAACATCGACATCACAAAAACCACACCTGGTAACCCGTGGCCGTACCCATTAGTATCGACCCCAGAGGCCCCGTCGGACCATCCCCGGGTGGGAAACCACTTCCGCGGCCGTACCCATTAATATCGGCCCCCAGAGGTCCTGTCGAACCATCCCTGGGTGGAAGAACAACTCACGCACACTAGCGTTCACAACTTTCACAAATTCCGAACATTGAATATAATGTATATAGTTATGGAACTTGCTAGAATGACCACTTACCGACACATGACAACGACCAAAGACTGACGCAACTATGAACCATTCGTAGAATACGTCAATACCACAAGGTACCCATGAGCAACACATTCAACACTCAATATATTCAAAGGTTAACGACATGACTACCCGAGTAACTTAACCATCCTGGACGCACCTCTACCCATCAACAAGTATACAAAGCAATCAACTAATCTCAACAATTTCAATCCTATAATACACCATTTATAAATACGAGTAAACCATCACTCACACTTTGCATAACATCAATTCACATGATATAAGTCATATAGGCAAGAACACTTGCCTCGATAATTGATGCCGAAAGCTCCGACGAATACGGCTCACCCGATTGATCCATTGAAATTCCAACCTTTATTATAAATACATAATAAACAATTTAATATAAGGGTCTAATTTAATATCTTATAATTCCAAGGTAATTAGTCAGCTAATATATTACCTCAATTGTGCCCCTTAATTAATTGATTGGATCAAACGACTAACGATAATCAACTCGGATCCACAACTCGATTATTGCTCCAAACACAAACTCCGAACTCGGACTCATTCCGTGGGTCTAATTACACCAATCCACAAATTGACCAAATTATCACCATCTTTATCCATGTCTACATCTTCCCCTTTCACAATCCCAACACGACCACATACACCCACCGAACACACATATACAACACACACAAAATAAAATATAAACACGCACACATACCTATCTCTACACACACACACATATATATATATATATATATATATATATATAACCTTTTAAAAGGACAGGTTTAGTGTGTGTGTATATATATATATATATATAACACAAAAAAAAACTTACAAACACGCACACATACACTTACAGACACACACACGTAAGCACTTATATATATATATATACCCACACATACACACATATATACATCATATATATCTATATATATGGACATACAGCACACACACACACGCCTGCATACAACCTGACATACACACAAAGACACACCAACACCCACTGCGCCTACACACAAACCGATCGGAAACCCAACTCTCGTCGCTTCCTATATCAGTTCTGGCCACGACCGGAGCTACCTAAATCAATGCCGGAAATACAATCAGTTATTTCCAATTCCAGAGCCATCATCGCTAACCTCCCAAAAACCGACCGGATCCAGATCCGACAACCACTACGGAATCAGAGCCGACTCAACCTGACCAGATTCACGCCAGAAATTCACGGCCAGCATAATCCTGACCCACGTCGCCACCCTCGGAAACCCTCCCCGAGCCGCCACGTACGACAACAGTCGATGGTCCTCACCTCCGCGACCATTCACGTCCCTGGCCTGGGCAACTGACTCCCGTCAAAAATCTATCCCATACCTCCATCATTTATCGATGCTGTGAAGGAGGAAGAGAAGTTCTGAATCGGCCGCCGATGTGAATGAAAGAGATGAATTTGTTGTTGGGAGAGAGAGGAAAGTGCAAAGCGAAAAAAGGAAGATGAAAAAAAAATGAAGAAAACCCTCCCTCATGACCTACTCCTTTACCGATAAGTTGGGAGGTGTTGGTGGTGGGCCAATTGGCTCAACTTTAGAATGGGCTTAGGGAAATATAAATTAGGTTAATAGTATTTAAAAGGCCCAAAAATATCATAATTGATATCAACCCCTCATTTAGGTATAATTATTCTAAAAACGTGAATTAAAATCGAATTTAATTCTCGACAAGCCATCGGGACGAGATGTATAATGCAGAGGCTACATTTAATAATTAACGGCCACACAAAAAGGTAAATATCATTCAACTAAAAAAAAATTAATTCAGGAAAATGCTCAGCTATTAGAAATAAAATAAACTAAATAAATATATAGTCGGTAACCACACGACAACCAAATTAAATAAAATAAAAAGTGTGGGTATTACATACTATCCCACTTAAAATAAGTTTCGTCCCTGAAACTTGCCATGCCATCGCCCATCTCACTGTAACGTCACTCCAATTATGCATGCGAACCGTTCAGCAATATCGGTAATCTCATGATTCGGTCGGTATATTACTATTACGTACATAGTCCCCGATATATGAAGCGGCACTCAAGAGAGATCACCATGTATGTGACAGCTCTCGGGCCGACTTTCCGTTCATCATACAACCAAAAATAATTGTCCGTCTTGTACAACACTATCCTCATCACGTATCTTAACTTACGGACAACTATCCCACTTAAAATATCCGTACATGCCAAATAAAAAAATATTGAAATAATTTTTCATTAAACTCAAAAATACTGAAAAAAAATCTATCAAGAAACTCCATCATTAATTTCCAAAATCTCAATATTCAACTCGTTTGATCAAATTTTTGGACCTTCGCCCTTTGTAAACAACCAAAAATATTTTCTCTCAATAATTTTTCAAAATATCACTCTATAATATATATGTTCGCATTACGCACCAAAAATATATATATATTTTTTTATCAATCTAGTTGGAAAAATGAAATAGTTTACTCTATCGAAACCCAATATTTATTACTTCAAAACACAACTCAAACATTTTATAAAATATTGATAGTACTTCAAAACATAACCTTCGTATTCTGTCGCAAGGTTTCTATGAAAGTGCACGATCATTTTGTCAAAACTCAAAACGTATTTAATTAAAACAATGTATATGCTAAGTCACTACTTATGCATACCGACAAAATATTTTTAGAATTCAATTTATCCACAGGCATATCTAAGTTTATAAAATTCTTCAGAAAGCCATTTGCAAATATGCCAAAGGGCAAAGTCGGCAATATTTTTCAATATTTTAAATACTCTACAAATATCCATTTTCTGAGTGCCGTCATAAAAATCTCATTTGAAAATGCAAAGCCCGAATTGCAAAAATCGACAATTTAAAAACTTACGTTAAGTCACCGCTTATATGTACCAATAAAATAGTTACGAAAATTTTTAAATTTAACTCAGTGCAAAATGCTAGCGAATCATTTAAAATAAACGTGCAGCAGATATAGCTAACGATGAGAGCACAATAAGGTAGCAAAAAATAATCAATCAACTCTCCTATTTGAAAATAAACATCCGGTTTGTCTAAAATTTCAGAAAATTTTTAAAATTCACACTAACCACCAATTAACCGTACTAGTAAAATATTTTAGAAGGTCTGATTTTTCACAACATACTTGAGTCTATGAAATTTTCAGAAATATTTTCAAATACACGCGCAGCCAACGCAGTCACGAACACGTTTGTAGCATTTAGCAACAATTAGTCAAACATATCCGGTTCCCAAACACGTGCAAATCTAGCATTCAAATCATCATACTAATCGATACCACTCATGAATATAATCTTAAATTCAAACATACATCGAAACCATCTGTTTATATTTCCGACAATCTCTGTTGTCAATACGCCTCCTGGAACACATTAATGTCCAGAAACTTCTGCAACACATTATACCAATCAAAACTCAATCTACCAGTATATCCCAATTGTTACACACGTAATATACCACAAGTATCAAATACGAACTCCATCTCCCAACACGCATGTAATAAAGTGACTAAATACAAGATAAAATAGAGGAGGCTTATATCCACAGATCGCACGAAGATGATGGCTGCACCTTGATACTAATCACGACCGACATCACAGACGACGCGTCGCGACACGGCCCAGTCAGACACAGTCCGACAAGACAAGACTCGATAATACACGATTGGACCCGACAGCCTAGGTTTCCACAACCTAAGCTCCGATACCATAAATGTAACACCCCCAAAAACTATCCGGGAATGTCACACGCTGCAGACCCTCTCCATGAGAACTACCAGGCTAAATACTGAACAAGACATCATATATCATGCCGACATGGCGAAATAACGGACCATGAGACCGATTTGGTCTTTCATCATTAACATACAACTCAAAAATACATAACTCTTTCAGGACTCATACCCATGCACGAGTCAAATACACTCACAAACAGAAGAATACGACAGCGGAAAAGACCATACGATGAACTCCAACTAACTGCACACATAATTGACCTTCATGTGATTAGTATCATTTGTATTCCATCATCATTCGTAACGATCCTGTGTTTAGCTCCCCAAGAACCTGCATGTACCTGGACACAATACAGACATCCACCCCCGATTACTCGGGGGGTTAGCAAAATCCCAATATTTTGCTAGTGCAAGTATTCAAGTCATATCAAATATACCACGCAAATATCAGTCATATCAAACCAACAACAATAAGAGTTGAGAGAATTTTCCAAGGGTTTTAATATTTGTAAAATACTTCACGTCTTTAAAATATGAATTATCACCTCGGCATTTTAAAGAAAATCCGAAAAGTCTTTTAGGACCTCAAGTCCTTGAAGGTAATATATATGTATATATATAGACTCGGAAGTTTTAGAAAATGACAAAATCCTTTGGGACTTCAAGTTCAAGATAATGAAACCCTTTTAAGACAATTGGGTCTCGACCCAAAGTCATTTTCCGCAAAGCATCCTTTACACAGTAGTTAAGGTCTCACCCCAAACTTTCTTCAAACCACAATGCACAATAACAAGTCCATTAACCGACACCAAAGCATTTCAAACAAGGAACTAGACACATACGACACATATTCTTCTGCCATTCTAGCCAAGTACCAAGGCCATATATATAATATATCTCAACATCGAGGATAAATGTTGTGATATTCCAGACATATCACAATTACTGAAAATATCAACATCAACATCGACATCACGAAAACCACATCTGGTAACCCATGGCCGTACCCATTAGTATCGACCCCCAGAGGCCCCGTCGGACCATCCCCGGGTGGGAAACCACTTCTGCGGCCGTACCCATTCATATCGCCCCCCAGAGGTCCCGTCGAACCATCCCTGGGTGGAAGAACAACTCACGCACACTAGCGTTCACAACTTTCACAAATTCCGAACGTTGAATATAATGTATATAGTTATGGAACTTACTAGAATGACCACTTACCGACACATGACAACGACCAAAGACTGACGCAACTACAAAACATTCCTAGAATACGTCAATACCACAAGGTACCCATGAGCAATACATTCAACACTCAATATATTCAAAGATTAACGACATGACTACCCCAGTAACTTAACCATCCTGGACGCACCTCTACCCATCAACAAGTATACAAAGCAATCAACTAATCTCAACAATTTCAATCCTATAATACACCATTTATAAATACGAGTAAACCATCACTCACACTTTGCATAACATCAATTCACATGATATAAGTCATATAGGCAAGAACACTTATCTCGATAATTGATGCCGAAAGCTCCGACGAATATGGCTCACCCGATTTATCCATTGAAATTCCAACCTTTATTATAAATACATAATAAACAATTTAAATAAGGGTCTAATTTAATATCTTATAATTTCAAGGTAATTAGTCAGCTAATATATTACCTCAATTGTGCCCCTTAATTAATTAATTGGATCAAACGACTAACGATAATCAACTCGGATCCACAACTCGATTATTGCTCCAAACACAAACTCCAAACTCGGACTCATTCCGTGGGTCTAATTACACCAATCCACAAATTGACCAAATTATCACCATCTTTATCCATGTCTACGTCTTCCCCTTTCACAATCCCAACACGACCACATACACCCACCGAACACCCATATACAACACACACAAAATAAAATATAAACAAACAGGCACACATACCTATCTCTGTACACACACTATATATATATATATATAAAGCAATTTCAAAACAGGGTTAGTCACTCTCTTATTTAGAGGGGACCGTTTTTGATACTACATCTTTCCCAGGACAGGTTTAGTGTGTATGTATATATATATATATATATAACACAAAAAAAAAACTTACAAACACACGCACACATACACTTACAGACACACACACACACACGTAAGCACTTACAGGTATAAATATATATATACCCACACATACACACATATATACATCATATATATATATATAGACATACATCACACACACACACACGCCTGCATACAACCTGACATACACACAAAGACACACCAACACCCACTGCGCCTACACACAAACCGATCGGAAACCCAACTCTCATCGCTTCCTATATCAGTTCTGGCCACGACCGGAGCTACCTAAATCAACGCCGGAAATACAATCAGTTATTTCCAATTCCAGAGCCATCATCGCTAACCTCCCAAAAACCGGCCGAATCCAGATCTGACAACCACTGGTCCCGACGGAATCAGAGCCGACTCAACCTGACCAGATTCACGCCAGAAATTCACGGCCAGCATAATCCTGACCCACGTCGCCACCCTCGGAAACCCTCCCCGAGCCGCCACGTACGACAACAGTCGATGGTCCTCACCTCCGCGACCATTCACGTCCCTGGCCTGGGCAACTGACTCCCATCGAAAATCTATCCCATACCTCCATCATTTATCGCTGCTGTGAAGGAGGAAGAGAAGTTCTGAATCGGCCGCCGATGTGAATGAAAGAGATGAATTTGTTGTTGGGAGAGAGGGGAGAGTGCAAAGCGAAAAAAGGAAGATAGAAAAAAAATAATGAAGAAAACCCTCCTCACGACCTACTCCTTTACCGATAAGTTGGGAGGTGTTGTTGGTGGGCCAATTGGCTCAACTTTAGAATGGGCTTAAGGAAATATAAATTAGGTTAATAGTATTTGAAAGGCCCAAAAATATCATAAGTGATATCAACCCCTCATTTAGGTATAATTATTCTAAAAATGTGAATTAAAATCGAATTTAATTCTCAACAAGCCATCGGGACGAGATGTATAATGCAGAGGCTACATTTAATAATTAACGGCCACACAAAATGGTAAATATCATTCAACAAAAAAAATTTAATTCAGGAAAATGCTCAGCTATTAGAAATAAAATAAACTAAATAAATATATAGTCGGTAACCACACGACAACCAAATTAAATAAAATAAAAAGCATGGGTATTACATATGTGGCATGGTGTGATATTTGTTGTTACTCCTTTGTAAGGACGTTGTGATGCTTATTGTTCTTTGGTAATTGTATTTGCTTGTTGTTGTGTGATTGTTGTGAGTGATGTGCCACCGGGTAAGATTTGTTAAATCTCTGGGATCCATCCTTGCTAGTACGGGTCGGGCGTGAGTGCGTGACCGTAGGGTTATCCAATTCGGTATATCTTGCAGGGACTCCGAGGTTCGTGGCTTGCTAGCCTGATGCCGGGATAACTTGTGGGGTTATCCAATCCGGGTATGTCTTGGGGGGACTCCGAGGTTCGTAGCTTCTTAGCACGATGCCGGGATAACTTATGGTTGTGGTTTGGTTATGTGATGTGCGTGTCATGGGTTGTCCAATCGAGTATGTATCGTGGAGGCTCCGAGGTTCGTATCTTGCTAGCGCGATGTCGGGATAACTATGAACGTATGTATGGTTATGGTTATGTGATTGTTGTCACGATGACATGTGAATTGGTATGGTTTCCCATTGGGTTATTCACTCAGGTATGTTCTGCGGGAGCATCTGAGGTTCGTGGTTTGTTAGCACGGAATGCGAATAATCCTTGGGAATATGTTGTTTCGGATGATTGGGTCGTGGACCCTGCGGTTTGTGATCGGAATGGTATAATTGGGTCTTGGACCCCATGTTTTGTTATTGGAATTGTACTTTTGGAAAATGATCCTTGGGCTGTGTCCCAGGTGTTTCCGATAAGTGAAAATTCTCAAATATTTTCAAATATCCCGAGATCTTAAAATGTTTCTCAAATTGTATATCGAACTACAGCTCCATTCTTCAAGTTTCGAACAGTTTTATTAAAATAAATTATCTCGGGAAGTCTGTTGTTATTTATGTCTGGATGACTATTCCCGATCTTATGTTCTTGGAGTATGTTGTGTATGGCTTGTATTTGTATTTTATACTTACACTAACAAAACAGTGGAGTTTTGCTAACCCCCGAGTAATCGGGGGTGTGGATTTCTGTATTGCGTCCAGGTACTTGCAGGTTGCTGGGGAGCGAATCACAGGATCGGTACGAAGGATGATGGAAGACGACGATACTAATCACATGAAGACCAGTGTTGAGTATTTTTAGTAAAGTCTTGTTGTTTTGTCTTTCCGTCGTAGTATTTTCCGTTTTATGGGAATGTTGATATATTCCAACCCCTGAGTGGGTATGAGTTGTAAGAAAGAGTAATGTATGTTTGATGTGTGTGTTGTGGCAAAAGACCAAATCGATCTAATTGTTTGTTCTTAGCCATGTTGGCATGTATTGTGTTGTTGTGTTTTCTGTATTTAGCCTGGTAGATCCTCACGGAGAGGGTCTGCGGCGCTGTAATATTCCCGAGTGGTTTGGGAGTGTTACAGTGGGTGCCCGGTTCGGGTGTTAAACGAAGACAGAAGACATGGTTTAGCCATATAGCTTAGTAGATTCCAATATTTGTCATGCAACTTAGTTTGTATAATTTTTTTTATTTAATCCACTCAATTATTCTGAATCTACCTATTCAAATTACAAAAAATTGGTGGGAAGCCGAGATACAATCTGGGCCCCCACTTCTCTAGCTATAGCAAAGCCTATCCTGGTGAAGATATAAGCACCAGCACAAGCCCCAATATCTTGAGTCTTAGAGAACTTCTGAACCCGCTTAAGCAACGCAACATCATCTTTATCCAGTTCCCCTAGAGAAGAAAAACAGAAACGAAGAAAACCATAACCAATTGCCCGGCAACCTGCCTCATACTTGACTCGCTTACGATTAGCCGCATCAGTCACAACCTGTCCCGGAACAAAGTCAAACAACCCAGATTGTGTCAAAGGAGAAGATCCTGTCAAGAACACACACATCATGGCCCCGATCCCAAGAATAGAGTAACACGTCTGCAGGTCGGAGAGCTCCGTCATTCCCTCCAGACAGTCCAATATCAACCTCTTTCCTGGCCGAAATCCCAGACCGATAACCAACATCAACAAGGGTATCTCGAACAACATTATGCCAATGTTTAATACCCAAAATTCCAGCACACGACACCGCATGATCACCGAAGATATCCCCTGCAAAAACCCTGGAGCAAGCAGAATATGGTGTCGAAATAGCGAACAAAGGAACATCCAACCGGTAACACAACACAGCGCGATAAGTCTTAACATTCATCGTCTGTCCCAACCCTGATATGTGGACCGCCCGAAGCCAAGCAGAGGTGTGATCTCCCTGCTGTGATTTCCACAATGCTAATTGTCGATGAGATAAAGAAAAAAAGTGGATCCTGCAGATGCAATAACCTTTGTGAAATATATATCTGACAATTTCTTCGTGAGTTTAGGGGCAGCGAGCTCACTAGGATTACTCAAAATGTCAGACTCCACAATTCTATTAAATAGACTCAACACATCTTCAAAGGTCGACCAAGACCAACAATGCCAGCATGCCAAAAAAGTTTCGTCTGCAAACTAGCAGACTGTAATCGAGAGGCAAGAAAAGCATAATGACGAACATCACCTACAGAATAAACACCAAGCCCTACAGACGCAAAAGGTAAGGTGGAAAGTCGCCACTGCCAATCACCAAACCTAGGCCCCGAAGCAGTAACAATACGCTCCAAGGAAGATCGGAGAGCCCCATTGAAAGCACGCCGAGCCGCCTCAAAAATGCAAGGATGACAGGTATGCAAAGCAAAGTAAAGTTTAGAAACTCTGGTACATGCCATAAGTAACAACAACTCACACTGAGGATCTTCCACCTTAGCAACCTTATCTATAAGCACAATGGTCTGGGTCACCTTCTGCATCACAAGCTCACCACTAAAAATGGAGTTGGAACTGGCGGGACCACCAAGAAACCTAACACCATGCAAAGGTCGAGTTAGGGGGAAAGGCACCCACAATCCTGCTACGAGGGTCTATTATAGGCCAGAAGACTTCAGTTTTTTCCATGTTGAGATATAACCGAAATAAGGCCCTTCCTCCATAATCAACTGAGAACATTCCCCACCACCAAGGTGTTACCAATAATAGTGCCGTCATCCAAGTACCATGCCTGAAGACATACATCAAAAGCGTCTCTGATTTTACACACCAGTGGTTGTAAAACCAAAGCAAAAAGCAGAGGACCAAGGGGATCACCCTGCTGCACCCCTTGACACGACCATAATTTGTGCTCCCCATAATACAATCAGGCTGGATTAGAGTAGCAGAATTCAACCTAACTCGAAATAGCCAAAAAGGATAAATCTAGACCAATTTACCCTTACTAAAGGGGAGGCTAGTAACTCTTTACGAAATGATTATTTCTTTATTGTGTTACTCTATTGTGTGCTGGTAACTCATTAAGTAATGATCATTTCTTTATTGGGTTACCCTATTGTGTGTTACCCTTGGTATACATTTTTGTTCCATTCTCCTCCATGTGTAACAATTAAAAAAGATGACCTTATCAGCTCTGTATGTAATGGTAACGAACGTAACAGAAAAATAAATATCATCTCCGCTTACTGATACCTTGTGTACAATATTTCTTGTCTTCTTACTTATTAACCGGGTTGCATTCCTACATGCTAGTAACTCGTTATGAAATGATCATTTCTGTATTGTGTTACTCTATTGTGTGATGGTAACTCGTTAAGAAATGATCATTTCTTTATTGGGTTACCCTATTGTGTGCTGGTAACCCTTGAAGGAAATAACCATTTCATATTCTGATTACCCTTTTGTGTTACCATAATGTCGTACTAGTCGAATGTTATACGCATGGGCGGAATAGGAATTTCGTATTCTGATTACCCTTTTGTGTTACCATAATGTCGTACTGGTCGAATGTTATTTGCATAGGTGGAATAGGAATGTACTCTTTTCTGCCTCAATCGTATATATTTTTGTTCCATTCTCCTCCATGCGCAAAAATTAAACAAGATGAGCTCATCTGCATGAAATAAGTAACGATCAGCTCTGTATGTAATGGTAACGAATATTTCGCACAAATATCGCAGGGTTTTGATTTGAAATGAATTTGTGGAATCCCAGGCTGGATACGATTTGTTTGTGGTATGATTTCTTGTCTTCTTGCTATAATTCTGGAGAATATAGCATGTTTCTTGATAATTTGTGGCTGAATTGATTTGAATTTTCGGGTTACTCTAATGTGTTGTGGTAACTCGTTACAAAATGATCATTTCTTTATTGTGTTACGAAATGATCATTTCTTTAGGAATTATACATGATCAATTCTTAGCTGGGATGCTCTTGTATGTGATGGTAACTCAGTACGAAATTATGACTTATTAGTTGGGTTACCCTTCTATGTGATGGTAACTCTGTAATAAATGATTAATTTATAACCGGGTTATATTTCTACATGCTAGTAACTCGTTACGAAATGATTATTTCTTTATTGTGTTACTCTATTGTGTGCTGGTAACTCATTAACAATTATCATATCTTTATTGAGTTACCCTATTGTATGCTGGTAATCTCGAAAGAAATAACCATTTCGTATTTCGATTACCCTTTTGTGTTATCATGCAATTTATTAAAAAGTAAGGGTATATTGGTCCGGACATGTCCTTTTTGGCTAGAATTTGTACTTTTTGGGTTAGAATTTGTACAAACTAAGTTCCTTGAAAAATATTATCAGTGACTATGGCAAAGTGGCTAAAGGAGTGGATTTCCACTTAAATGAATGTGGGCGGGTGTATGGTACAAGTCCCTTGTAAATCTTTTTTTCTCTGTACTACCTCTTTATAATTGTAATACCCGGATATTTGATATGTATTCTATCTGTATTTGAACCTTGTGACATTGTGTATGTCGCATTATTAATGCATTCATGTACTTACATGTAATTAGCGCACGCTAAACAGTGAGTGTAGCATACGCTAGAATGTGTAAACTAGCGCACACAAGGATGACACTTAGTGTACGCTATGTGTGGTCAACATGAATAAGACAAGGGTCAGCAGGTGAGATCGTATCGTGGATTTGGATAAGATTATGTCGGGATGAACCTGGACGAATTTTGGAAAAGTTGAATCAACAGTACTAGAGCACGCTATTGGCGATATGCTAGCGCATACTAAGTCGAGTACAGTGAGGTCAGTAAGCTTCGTAAAGCCTTTAGCGCACGCTAAAACTGAAGATAGTGCACGCTAAAGGTCATTTCCTATAAATAGGACATTACCTCTATTTCATTTCTCACTTTACCCTTCGTCCAATTTCCGACTTCTACGACTTGAAGAGCTACTCTCACGACATTAACCCCTCATATCAGCCTCTGAATGTGATTGTTGAACATGAGGAGCATTGGGTATTAGTGTTCTAGCATCCAACGTTGAGTTTCGTCAAGTGTTTCGTTGTTTCCTTCCGTAGTAAGGTATGTGATGCTTCAATCACCTAAAACTCTTATCCTTAATATCGATTTTGAGTATGCTACTGATTTTATCACTAGTAGAATAAACATCAAAGACTTCGGTACGTCTCACTTCGGTAATGTATATTACCGAAGTAAAAACAAACAACAACTTCGCTTTTCAATTTACTGAAGTAAACAACCCACATAGACTTCAGTAAATGGTACCAAACAAAAAAGCAGGAGCTAGTTAGAAATTTTAAGTTACAAAGACTTCACTAATTTGATAATTACTGAAGTAAAAAGTGTGAAATTTTATTTTTTACTAAAACTTTTTACAATAGCGAAGTGTATGTTTTGAAGCGAGAATTAATATTTTTGCAATTTTTATGTTAAAGTCGAAATAAAGATATATTTAATTAATACCAAGTATAATTCTTCTACCCTTAGACGTTGTATTTCTTTATCCCTTCTCTTCATAGTATTCTGCCGTCTAAATCAATCCGAGTCTTGACTGTTCTTTTTTGTCTTGTTTTGACTTCTCATTCATTAAATAGTTAATGATCAGAGTGTTGATTATCTTTTTATTTCATTCTTTTTTCTCCTTCGGTTTTGGAACAAAATAGGAATTCCCATTTTTCCCCTACAAAACCCTTTCATCGCCGCGACTCTCCAGTGCGATTCTCACACACCGAACGTGCGATTCTTCCATGGCCGGCGGCTTTTGCTCTTCTTTTCTTTCTATATTCACGTTTGATGTTTGAATTTCAACTTAATTCCTCCCGGTTCAGTTTTTGGGGATCTCATCCTCGCGAGTTCAGCCTCGTTTCGCATCCCCGTCGTCAAGGGGATCTCTTCCTTTACATTACGGTGGTCTTCTCGACGATCCGCTTTGTAGGACATCGGTCCGGCAACGTCCTTCCGAGTTGCAACATCGCCTTGGTGGTGCCTCGATTGACCACTTGGCTGTCTTCTATGGCGGTATAATAGGTATCACGGCGGACAAGAGGACCATTCTCGGAGGTGCTACTTCTTCCGCCCTATCGAATATTTTCAATCGGGTCTTTCCAATGAAGGTACTGTAGCCCGTCCTTCTCTTTCTTTATATGGCACAAATCGGGCGTGTGCCCTTGGGGCGGTTGAAAATCAGAATGGGGCTGAAGGTAGGCCTTCTTTTTGCAGAGAGGGTGACCCTTTACCCCCCGTTTGGTTGAGTGCTACAATACCCGATGCTGCATACTTGCTCTTCGGTTGCACGATTAGTGTCTGAGGGAAGTCCTCAAAATACTTCATCACGTCGAAAAGGCCAGGCCGCTGCCTGCTTGCAATTCCTTAGTCACCCGATTGTAAATGACCCAAGCCAAGAACCTGCTGCTCTTTTCAATTGGACTGCTGATGTGCAGATGCCAACATCTTGAACTTGGATCATGTTTGTTGCCGGACGGATCTTTGGCAGCAGGTATGGCAAAGCAACTGCTGTTATTCGTCTATTTCTCTCTGATATTCTGAGCGTGAATGTCTGCCGCGTTCGGGATTAATCGGTTTTTCTTGTACACGTAGCAATAACAGCTGGGTTTCCTTGTTTTGAATTAACCAGCAATACCATGGATTATTGCCTTCTGATGCTTAGTCTTGGTATTGGTTGGTTTCCCATGGGTTTGAATCTATTATTGGATATGATTTTATCATTTCGCTCCAGTGACTTAGCTGCTGTTTTTCTGTGTACTTTCGTTGTATTGTTGATTTTAGATTGGTAAATTGATTCGGCACAGCTGCTGCCAATTTTCATCCTTCGAGGTTTTGGATGAAATCGAGGAGCATTTGTCAGTTCATTTTGTATTCGTATTGTTCATAATATGTACTTCTAAGATTCCGCCGAGATTATGCAGGTATATGCCATCTTATTTAACCTTCTAGCTTTCATTGTTAGAGTAAGTATAGAGTTTTCATGCCCGAGAGGTTTTGAATCGTCTAATTTCATAAAAATCGTCGCCTTCTTTTTTGTGTGTCAACAACGGGTTTTAGAGTAACTGGTTTCATCTGGATCCTGGGGTGTGTATGTGTGTGTGTAAGACGTAAATTTTTTGTTGCGTTCCAATCAGGGGCGGAACCAGGGGAAGAGTGTGTGTGTGTGTATCAGGTTTGAAACCTTACCAGGTTTGCGTATTGCTCCTCCCAAATCAACTGTCACGTTTTACATGTTTTGAAAAGGATTTTATTTTGCTGATATGTTCTCAAAAAGTGCTAATTATTGTTGTTCGACTAAAAGTGCCAATCTTTGGTGTCTTTGCTTTTATGTGAGGTGATTTATCTTTGTCTCCCTCTGTCTGCATCTATGTAAATTTAAATGTGATTCCTCCGTTCATTTTTTTGGTTATTGTTTCGCGGATCGACTACGGATGGGTGAAGTAGTATCAACTATTCCGAGTAAGTGTGTCCTTTTGCATACTCAATTATTTCTGATATAACGAATCTAGAATGATGGGAGCACTGCATTGTTTCTAACATTTGGTCTGTTTCGTATGAAAGAGATTTTTTCGACTACTGCTTCCAGATCGTTATTGTTCTTCTTGAATTCGATCTCATACTCGACTTTAAATTTTTGGTGTGTCTATTTGAAGTAGAATGAATTAATGTGGATATATTCGAAAGAGAGATGCTTATGGTTGATTTTATGTATATATATTTTCTTTTAATTGCAAAGAATTGGATTCAATGTGGAAACTCTGCGGTATAACAACATAAAGTTTCAAGTATGGGATCTAGGTAAATTTATCTCTGCGCTTGGTGATTTTTTTTTTTTTGCACGAGAAATATGTGTTATTCATGAGCGATGACACTGTGGCAAAAGAACAAAATAAGCTTTCATTCTTGCATATAGGTGGAATGTGTAGTCTGGGTGCATTATTCATATCAATGCTCCTTTGAATGATCCTAAGGAAGATCATGCATAGAATGTTGCCTCTGTGTTCACTTTTACCATTTTACTATTGTTGAAAATCATGCTAGCTTACTTGCTATCCTTGTTCATATGGAACTTGTTGATCACTTTATGGAATGGCAATGGAGAATAATGTGATAGTGTTTGGTTTCATAGGCTTTGACCAAGGTTTATAGGCATTTATTTTTCTTTTAACCTAAACTTTCACTTCGATATCGATATGTGGAAACCACGGAGGGAAGGTTTTAATCGATCTTGCCGAAACGGTCTAGCTTATTGAGCTTAAGTGATACAATAGTGCAGCAAGTTTTTTTTTGCATGATTTAGTTATATTTTGGGGTTTTGAATTTGAAAAAAATAATTTCTTTTATGGTCGACTTCTCTATTTTCTCCTATTACATTTAACTGCTTTTTCTTATTCTTGCTCATAATAAGCATCTTTCAATTAGTGTGGTCCTTGTTGCTCCTTAGGTATCAATATTTGATGCAATTTCGTGCAACAGAGGTATGTTGAGTCAACAATGTGGGGAAAGAAAATACCTTCTTCATGATTCATAATAATCATGATTTATAATAATTCAAATTTCTAAAAAGCGTAAAAAAATTAAAAATAATAATTTGTTCTTCTATTTTTGATGGCAATCAAACTACGGGAAAATAGGATCAGTTCATAATTCATATGCATGAATACATGATACTAGAGATGAATCTAGGCACCGATATTAATGTTCGAGCAATTCACAAGATTTTGGAGCAGATATCTTACGGGTAATTCGATCTCATGTCTTGATTCAGTGCCACAACTAAAAGCAAAAAGGGTTATGATTTCTCTGGTTCGGTAGATTTAGGAAAGCCATTGTCAGTTATCCAAAGTGCCAATTCTTGAAGGAACACACTGGGAAAGCCGATATCTGGCTGTAAAACTCGTGCGGAGACTAAAACAGACGAATAAGAGAAAAATTTTATTATGTGGTTATATCTACGGTAAGTTACTGCATTTCTTCACCTTCACCCAAGATTGAGTATTGAAATAAATGTTGCTTTTCTGACTGCTCGAGAAAAATAAAAATCAATTATATAGTATGACATTAGTTTAATAATTACGGGGATCATCGAAGTCGGGCTTCACAGGAGAAGTCTCAATTGATTTTGCAGATCTAGCAAAGGCTACCAAACCATTGAATTTAACTCTTCCACTACATACGTCAAAATCGGGCGCAATATTACATGTTAGTGTGCAAAAACTTAAAGGCACGGATACACGGCTAGTATCCTACAAAGATATATCTTTTCTTCTCTGAATATCATAATGTTGTAATGTAGAACTTCACCACCAACGGTAATCCATCGACTAGTGTTTACGATTATCAGTCACGATTCGGAAGGATGCAAGGAGGTGCCCTTTCAAGGTGCGATAGATAAGATAACGGTGATAATCATGCCCGTATGCATTATCACGGTATTTTATAATCAAGAAGCATTTTTTGTTTTGGCCTTGAAAAATCTCGGACATGATGATGATAGTGAAGCACCAGATGAAGAATCATACGATCGAAATTTGGATACGAAGCAAGAGATTCTCACGGCTTTGGAAAGAAACACGAAATCTCCGAAGTAAGGTCTCCCATTATGAAAATCCCTGAAACGTTTGCACCAACATGGAAGAAGTGATGGAAGAAGTGATTCTGAAGTCCATCTCTAATGCTTGTGTCTTCTTTCCTTGTGGCAGGCGGGCAGACTAGTATCAGGTAACTTTATTTGATTCTCCAGTTATACCTGTTGTCTCGATTGTTTGCCTTTGTAAGTATCTTCCATTTACAAGCTAATATTTCCCTATATACTGGTTCATCCGGTGCTTTGTTTTTTCATTACCATTTAACAACTTCTTGGTTGGGAAATGTACTTTATTGACTAAGATTGAGAAGATTTATGTAAAGCAGGGGTGAAACCCCATAATGAGAAAAGTGAATGAAGAAAATGGATTAGGTTAGAAATACATGTTTTCTATTTGGCACCACCTGTTTGGTTAGCATTTGCTTCGAGTTATTGTCCATTCCGACCAAAGATTTATTGGGTTTGCATTTTATTCTTAATCAGATGATACAAGATCTAGTCGCGCTTGTTTTTGAATCTTCATATAATTTGCCTTCATACAATTTTCACCGATTAAGCTTTGTTAGAGATGTGTTTGTTGTATTTAGCTTTTTGTAGTTAACAAACGTACCTTGATGCTTATTTTTCGGTGTTGCTATTTAGGCCATATTGGAGGTGCTATTTTCCTAATACGCAAGCCATTATATATGTTGTTGATTCAAGTGACACCGATAGGTGGTGGTTGCCAAAGAAGAATTTCATGCAATATTGGAGGTGCTCTTGCTTTCTTTCATCTTTATGATTACTCTATTAAAATGATGTTGAATGTTCCGTATGAGATCTGTTTTTATGACGCTGAACATTATCTTGTTGATAGTTTCGATGATATCTTTGAAAGCGAATCAAGAATGTTTTTCCAAGTTCTTTTATGCTTAAATAGGAAATAACAAAACTTATTACTAAGCTCAAGTGTGCGTAAAAACACATCATGGCATCACATCATGTGCGGGAAAAACACATCATGGCATCACATCATGTGCGGAAAAACACATCATGGCATCACATCATGCGGGAAAAACACATGTGCGGGAAAAACACATCATGTAATTTTAATTTGTCATCCTTTTATATTATATAGTATGTTTTGGTCTGAAAATTTGTGATGTTGATGCATCTTTTATGAATGTACTTAATCTATTTTTTTGTTTCAATGTGATTTGCTCGATATCTGGTTGATCAAAGACCAATACTACACTCAGTGCGGTATGATGAAGTCGAGAACGAGTGGAGCAAGTTCGTCTACACGTTTGTCGATGGTGCTTAAATGGCTTCATTGTCGGGAAGTTCTTTGTCTAGTTTCAAATCAGTACTATATGTGTATGGTCTTGGTTGCAACACTACCGGTACTCTGGTGTATATCTCTTTGGTATAGTTAGATCGAACATGTCGTTTGATCGGGTAAATATGGTGAATGTTTTGTTAATGTGCGTCCATTAGCTAGACCTATGCATGTGTCTCGTAGACATTGTGGAAGTTTATTTGATGTTGGCATATTATAGTTATGCCCAATGCAAACTTGTGAATCACGCGAATCGAATATTTGGCATTTTGTCTGACAGTCCGCCGTTTATATATGAAATTGTGGTTTATTACTATTATCAATGCTTATGATCTTGTGTTATTGAATTGGGATCTTGTGATTTGAGTTTGTTGGATTTTTAATGAGGTTGATTGATGTATTTGAGGTTGTGTTGTTGAGATCTTGTGAATTGAGGTTTTTTATTGGATGGATCATGTTTTTGTACAACAGGGATTCTATATTTACAAATTGAAAATAAATATGCAATGTGGTTATTTACTTCGGATAAAAAACGAAGTCAGAGATATATAATTAGCGACACAAAATAGAATAAGCGAAGTAAAAAGGAGTGTAATGCTTCGGCTAAACAAATAAAAGTGAAGTAAATGTGGTATCTTTAACTTCGTTACCTATTAATAAGCGAAGTCGATAACATTATTTCACTTCATCTGTATATATTTTACTGAAGCGAATAGGAAATATACACTTCAGCGATTATAAAATAAGTGAAGTGGAAGGACCTTTTTTACTTCGCAAACCCCCATATTCGGGTTCTAAAAACCGAGATAGACTTCGGTTATTACGATATTAGACTTCGTCTAATAAGCGAAGTCTAAAGTATACCTTTAACTACACGAACATAGACTTCGGTAATTATAACATTTTTACTTCGGATATTATCCGAAGTCTTTGACGTTTATTCTTATAGTGTATGGAGTTTGTTATGAACATTATGAATCATATAACAAGTTCAGGAAGATTGGATTGGATGAATGTAGGGTTTTCATTGGTAATAGTTGAACCTTGATTATGCTTATCATAAGGATGTGATTTTCAAAGATTATAACCTGCCTTGATGATGATTTCGTGATGATTACATGATGGAGATGATGATTTCGTGATTATTATCCGATGAACGAATTGTGTATGTTATCACCTAGACTCGGTGAATTCGAGATGATAAATGTAGGGATTGTCTTTGAGTATAATCCAGGGTATGTAATGATTGTTTGGATTGATAATATTCATATGAATGGTTAGAATGATATGATCATGTTGTAACAATCGTGGTGAACCTAGAACTTGGACTAGAAGAACTACTTGCGGAAGAACGAGAATCATAGGGATGAATTAACCTAGAACTAGGTTGATCGTAGTTACCTTGCTATGTATCGTTAAGACAACCGAATCGAGCATTAGAGTTGATAATCGAAATTAGAGTATGAATTTTAATGGCATGATGAATATCCTGAATTTTGTAGACGGCGGCATTGTACCCCATTAGAATCTATTGAATTTGCATGCCATTAGCCAACCTAGTGTTCGCCGGGAAGTTGAACCGTGAACTGGCCAAACATAGAATGTTTACTCGGTCGTAGTATGTGTTAGATGTCCATACGTTAGAATTGCTACATAAGTTGAGTTGTGGTAATTTCCTTTTGTGTAAGGTTCGAGGTTTACGAACGATTGATCGAAGGGACAGTCTTTGAGTTTGTTGAAGTCATTGAAGTATTTATTTCTTGCCATCTTTCTAAGGCAAGTACTTTAATTATATTTTATGTATTGATGTTATAAATGTTGTCGTGCATATGTGTCGTTGTTGTATGTCCACCTCGTGTTGGTCCGACGGGATCATGTTGGGATCTATGCTAGCGTGTGCTGGATTATTAGACAGGTTTTTCCACCTCGTGTTGGTCCAACGGTATCATCTTGGGATCTATGCAGTGAACGCTGGATCATTGGAATTACTGTGTATGTTGTGATGTCATGTTGTGGTTATCATGTTGTGTATGGTAATATGAGTCTTCTCGTAGTAGAGACTCGTTATTATTGTTGTCGTTGATGATGTTGTCTTTATTCTTCATGAGATGTTGGATAATCTATTGTTGTACAATTATCGTACTTGTACTAGAATCGTTGTGCTAACCCCTTCGGGGGTGGACATTTGTTTTATGTTCAGGATACCAGAGGATGGGGAAACAACCACTAGAGCTGCATGATGGCAAGGGTGCAGAGTGATGTTACGGCCGGAAGTGTTTGTCAGTTGTGTTTTGTTTTAATAAGTACTCGAGTACGTTGTCGTTGTCGGTTGTATTTGATGTTTATTATCGGGAGTTGTCCGATTTGCATTTTCCAGACCTGTTTGTTGATATTTATTAATGTTGTTTTAAATTTCTAGCCTAGTAAATCCTTATATCAAGGATTTACGGTGTTGTAATCATCGTGAATATCTCGTCGTATTACAGAATATGGTATCAGAGCTAATATTATGGATATCTTGGCCGCTGGGTTAAATTAGGGTTCAGATGTGTCTTTTCAGAGTTAACAGGCCGCAAATAACGTCACTGTACTGCCTACGTCTTCATGTGAGCGGTGGTTGTAAGTTTCCTAAACTCTATCTTGTCCTTTACATGTTATGTCCTTTTTGATAATTGAACGTTAGAATGGTATTATTTCCTGTATATTTAGTATGTATGCTTACAGTATGTTGAGAGGAGGACGTGGACGCGGTCGCGGACGTAGAAATGTTGAGAGGGAAGCTTCACCCTCTGTTCCTGATTCGCTGTCGAATCAGGCTAACTCCAGTGCTGGCGATCGGAGAGCCCCCATTGCCCAATACTTCCTGACGGGGGAAGCGTCTGAATGGTGGGAAGCTATCTGACCTATCGATCATGATGCCGATTGGGGAGAGTTTAAACTTATGATGGAAGATCAGTACTGCCCTTGCCTGGTGAGAGAAGCCAAAGTTCGAGAATTTTTCTCCGCGCAGCCTTCGGATGTGCCAGTGGCTCAGGTGATTAAGACATTTAACCAGCAACTGGCGTTTGTTCAACACCTGGTCAGAACCGACGCAGAAATGATGATTCACTTTGATATGAGAATGAAGCCGGAGATACAGAGGTACATGTCAGGTTATGAATGCACCACTCTCCGCCAGTATCAAGACAAAGCTCTGGCGTGTGAAATGAAATAAGGAGCTATGGAAAAGTTCTATGAGTCCAAGAAGCAGAAAGTCTCTAGTAGTTTCACAGAGCACAAGAGTAGTGGCCCCCGCAAAGGCCAGTCATCATATCATTCATTCAAGAAGCCTATGCATCCATGCAAAGGTGGAAAGAACTCCAGATCAGTATCAGCAATGGCAGATGCAACCACGAAATGTTTTAACTGTGGTCGGACATGACATTATCGATGGGATTGCTCACTTCCCTCTGTGACGTGTTATGATTGTAGATGAGAAGAACATCATGCGGTGTTCTGTGAATAGGCTGCAAAATCTTTTGGAGCTCGTACTTCGCAGACAGTTCAGAAAGAGGCGAGTGTTCCTCAGACTCAACAGAGTGTTCTGCCACCCCAAAATTTCGGACGAGGTAGAGGCAAAGGACAGTACGAATAGAAAGAAGCATCGAGTTTTGGGTCCGCTCCTCCATGCCTTTATGAGATGAGAAGGGTAGACGATCAGAATACAGCTGTCGCATCAGGTACCGTTCAGATCCTTTCGCAACCAGTTAGTATTTTGTTCGATACAGGAGCTACACATTTGTTTATATCATTGTCTTGTGTTAATTGTTTGAACATTTCTTGTTTTCATGAATGTGAGCCTTATATTGTGGGTTTACCGAGTGGGAAAATAATTATGTGGAATTTTGAAACTATAGATTTTCTTGTATCAATTGAAGGCAATGAGTGGCCCTTGAACCTGATTGTGGTAGAGATTCAAAGAGATGACCTGATTATTGGAGATGATTGGCTTAGCCGTTATGGAGCTATTATGAACTACCGAAAGAGGAATATCTCGATGATAGTCGAAGATGGTTCTGAAGTATTATTCGAAGGATGGAGACCAGGAAGCTCAGGGAAAGTGATCAAGGCTATGAAAGTCACCAAACTACTAAAATAGGGTTGTACCGGATACTGGTGTTACGCGGTGAAGAAAGAAGAAGGAAAGGTAGAGCTTTCATCCATTCCTGTTGTGAACAAATTTCCAGACGTGTTTCCCGATGAACTACTGGGACTATCTCCACAACGAGATGTAGAGTTTACCATCGAGCTAGAACCGGGAGCTATGCCAATTTCTAAGGCGCCATATCGTATGGCACCTACCGATATGTATAAATTGAAGAAGCAACTGAAAGAATTGCTGGACAAAGGTTATATTCAGCCAAGTGTTTCGCCCTGGGGTGCACCGGTTCTTTTTGTTCGAAAGAAAGATGGCTTGCTTCGATTGTGCATTGACTACCGAGAGCTAAACAGGATGACGATCAATACTAAGTACCCGTTGCCACGGATTGATGATTTGTTCAACCAGTTGCAAGGAAAGACAGTGTTTTCAAAGATCGATTTGAGGTCGGTATACCATCAGCTGAGGATTAAAGAATATGATGTCCCGAAGTCAGCCTTTAGAACTCGTTATGGGCACTATGAGTTTGTGGTGATGCCGTTTGGTCTCACTAATGCGCCTGCTGTGTTTATGAAGTTAATGAATCGAGTATTCATAGAGTATTTAGACAAATTCGTAGTTGTGTTTATCGATGATATTTTGGTCTATTCCAAGAGCCTGGAAGAGCATGAGCGACATTTGAGGATCGTCTTGAACCTCTTGAGAAGCAAGCAGTTATATGCCAAACTTTCTAAATGTGAATTCTGGCTAAAAGAAGTGATGTTCCTTGGTCATGTGGTATCAGCGGAAAGGGTCCGAGTAGATCCCCATAAAGTCAAGGCAATTTTAGAATGGAAGTCTCCTAAGAACGTGAAGGAAGTCAGAAGTTTCTTAGGACTTGCTGGGTATTATCGTCGATTCGTGGAAGGGTTTTCCAAAATTACCCGTCCACTTACTCGATTGCTGCAAAAGACCCAAAAGTTGAATGGGATGAGAAGTGTCAGGCCAGTTTTGACGAAGTTAAGAAGAGATTGACGACGGTTCCAATCTTAACATTACCGCAAGGAACTGAAGGGTTCGTAGTTTACAGTGATGCTTCAAATCAAGGTCTCGGTTGTGTACTGATGCAGAATGAGAAGGTGATTGCCTACGCTTCACGACAGTTAAAGCCATGTGAAGTTAATTATCCAACGCATGATTTGGAATTGGCAGCTGTTGTTTTCGCCCTGAAGATATGGAGACACTATTTGTACGTGACTCACTATCAGATATTCACAGATCATAAGAGTCTTAAATACATCTTCAGTCAGAAAGAGTTGAACATGCGACAGAGGAGATGGCTGGAATTGATTAAAGACTATGACTTGGAAATTCTTTATCATCAGGAAAAGCGAACGTAGTGGCTGATGCACTGAGCCGCAAACCCATTTCTATTCGAATGCTCGAGACGCTCACGTCCCAGTCCAGCATACAGCAATAATTGATCCGTGAAGGAATTGAAGTATGGTTACAAGGAGTTCAAGGACAATTGTGTGTGATGGAATTAACTTCATCGTTAATCGAAGAAATCAAATATAAGCAATTAGATGATCCTCTTATGACTCGGTTACATGATGTGCTGGGGCAATATTGGTCGGTATTGCCGTTTAGAGATATAGTTATAAAACTCTTTCCCGTTGCGGAAGCGATTTAAATAAAGGTGTAGAAAATAAATCGACACAGGATTTATAGAGGTTCGGCCAACCATGCCTACATCCTCTATCGATATCTTTTTTAATAGCTAAAGATAAACCTCTGCATCTCTCTTCTATCGGTCGAGGGATAACCGTTACAAACTCATCTTCTATCGGTCCGAGTAAACCGCTCAATCACTTGTCTTTATGTTGGTCCAAGTTAAACCATTTTTCTTTTCTATTGGACAAGGAATCAACCAATCTAGCTTTATATAGGTACTAGATAAACCTCACATAGATATCGATTGCGATTCTAACAATGCCAGATCCTTGATCCTAAAAATACCGAATCCAATCATATCCTTTTTTTTCTCTCTTGTATGATTTCGTGTATAACACTCAATCACTAAACAATATAAGCTCAAATACAACAAAAATAATGAATACAATGATATCTCAAGTATGAATGATTTGCTCAAGGTTGTTGTATAGCTTGATACCAAATGGTTTGATATTTATAGCCATTTTCATCCAACTAGCCGCTAGTCACTTTTGACTTGCTAGCGTGCGCTAGCCTTTCTTCACAACGTGCGTTACGGCTTATTACATACGTATACATGTTATGTAGCGTATGTTATCGACTTCCAGTATCAGTCCAGTAGCTTTCGTTTCTCCCTTTACGTACATTGTTTGCTTCATATTATGTACATTATCAATCTGGTGTAGCGTACGTTAACCTTGCATCGTAGCGTGCGTTAACTCATATATCTTTTGCATGTTTTTGTCAAACTGACCGTTTGATTCTCTAACTTTGACCCTGACTTTTCCCAATGTTCATCTTGTTTGAATTTCATTTTCAAACTTCATTACGTACGTTAACACCGTTGTGTTACGTATGTTAGTAAACTTCGATAGCGTGCGTTATCCTTCCTTTGTAACGTGCGCTATATTCATCAGGTAAGTCCTTCAGGTAGCTTCGTAACTCATCTGATCTGCTGGTAACTTCCTTATTACGTATGTTATGCTTTGTATATTACATACATTAAGATCCTTTGATAACGTGCGCTATTCCTGACAGATAGCGTGCATTAATCTTGTTAATTTCAGCTTTTTGCATCTTCAACTTCTTGTTGTTTTGTTTCGCTTCTTTGTTGTTTTAATTTGTTTAACAACTTAATCATCAAAACTCGATAATTAATATTTGGAATAAAATATTCCAACAATCTCCCTTTTTTTGATGATTACAAAACAACACCTTGAATTGAATAAAACCTGCAAAATAAAGTATATATATATTTTTACGAATCAAAGTTTTCAGCTTTGGTCGTTTCGTTAGTTTCTTCCATTTTCTTTCTCTTCTCTTCGACTTCTTCTTTTTATTTTTCAACTTCGTCTTTTCGTTTTCAACTTCTCCGTTTATTCTTTTTCGATTTTTCTCCTTTTTATTTTTCTCTCCCCATTTTTACTTTTTATTTTTCTCGTCATTCTTCCATGACGTTTTTTATCCCATTCAACTCTTTTCTCCTTTTTGTTATCAGCAAAAAGTGTAAAAATCAAAGTAAACCAATTTATGACAAAATATGATTTGATAAAATATGCATAAAAATGTGCATAAAAAGGGTAAAACTCCCCCTGACAAAAATCTCCCCTTTAAAAATAAAACCTCCCCCTGAGTAAAATATTTATTGAAAAAAAATTAATTTTTATTTTTGGGGATCCAACCGATAGTTTGTATTTCTTTCGAGACATAGACGATATTCGGAATAAAAGTTCCTTTTGGAATCCAAATCTTTTTGGTTTTTATCGTCGGTCGTGGGCTTTTGCAACTCGTAAAATGATGCCTAATTTTTAAATATTTTTTGCAGTGGGGTATTTTGAAATTTAAGGATTCATTTTAGTATTTGGTTTGAACCCCAACCCCTGTTTGGTTAAAGTAAATTTTTGAGTAACATTTGTACAAATTTATCATTTCCACACGAAAATTTCTTTATCAAAACCTTTAGTTCGTCTTGAACTCTCAAACTATCATTCTTTAAAATATTTTCATTTTCAAGGCAATGAGAATGATCGATCTCGATAAATTTCCCTTTCTCAAGAATTTTGGAAATTTCGTTTTCTAAAAATTTATTTTTAGATTGGAGGGATTTAATTTCGGATAAAGCATTTTGAAAATTTGTATGCAATCATTCGAATGCTTCAAATAATTCATCGTGAGACGATGTACTAACCTGGCTTTCGACGTCGCTATCGTCGAATGAACTTCTTGCCATAAGTGCGAGGTTATTTTGATTGATGAAATCTTCGTCCTCGTCTTCGTCACTCCATGTGGCAATTAGAACTTGCTTCTTTTGATTTGCTTGGCAATTCTTCGCGAAGTGGCCTGGTTTACCACAGATTCTACAGTTGTTGTCGAATTTCTTAGATTCGCCCATTTTGATGTCTTTCTTTCTCCGGTTTAATAAGTTTTTAAACTTATTAATATTCTTGGCATAATATGCTGATTCTTCCTAACTTTCGTCTACCGGGATTTCTTTTTTGTGAGACATCTTAGCGTTCATATCTATCGTTCTTTCCTTCGGCTTCGGCTTGTTGTTTCGAGATTTTAGAACTATCTCATAATTAATTAGCGAACCAACGAGGGCGCTAAAATTGAGTGTATTGAGATCTTTAGATTCCATTATGGCCGTCACGGTGCCGTCCCACTCACTAGGTTGTGATCGTAAGATTTTCTTGACTTTATCACTACTTGATAATGGTTTCCCGAACGAAGTTAGTCCATTGGTGATGACCGAAAATCGATCGAGCATTTTGGTGATGGACTCGTCACCCTTCATTATGAATAACTCATAATTATGGAGAAGCATATTGATCTTTGTCTCCTTGACTTGATTTGTGCCTTCGTGTGTGATTTCTAACATCTTCCAAATCTCTTTGTCACTATCACATGAAGATATCCAGTTGTGTTCTTCCGGATTTAAAGCACGGTATAATAATTGCATAGCTTTTATAGTTTTCATTTTTCCAATCGGAATCATCGTACTCTTCGAAAGATTTAAGTGTACCGTCGGATTTGATTGGAATTTTTGGACCAAGACATATCACTTTCCAAAGCTCGATGTCATAAGCTCGGATGAGTATTGACATCTTCTTCTTCTATGTCATGAAGTTCGATCCATCGAAGAAAGGAGGTCAATTTAGAGCAAGACCTTTGACCGGGGCAAGTTGAAACGCCATTTAGATATTCTCCTCGGATGTTAAGCTGCTGATAGGAGGTACCGCTCTGATACCAATTGTTGGGGAAATATTGGTCGGTATTGCCGTTTGGAGATAGAGTTATAAAACTATTTTTCATTGCGGAAGTGATTAAAATAAAGGTGCGGAAATTAAATAGACACAAGATTTATAGAGGTTCGGCCAACAGTGCCTACGTCCTCTCTCGGTATATTTTTCAATAGGCTAAAGATAAACCTCTGCACCCCTCTTCTATCGGCCGAGGGATAACCATTACAAACTCATCTTCTATTGGTCCGAGTAAACCGTTCAATCACTTATCTTTATGTCGGTCCAAGTTAAACCATTTTCCTTTTCTATTGGACAAGGAATCAACCAATCTAGCTTTCTATGGGTACTAGATAAACCTCACATAGATATCGATTGCGATCCTAACAATGTCGGATCCTTGATCCTAATAACACTGAATCCAATCGTTACCTTTCTTTTTTCTCTCTTGTATGATTTCGTGTATAACACTCAATCACTAAACAATATAAGCTCAAATACAACAACTAGAATGAATACAATGCTATCTCAGGTATGAATGATTTGCTCAAGGTTGTTGTGTAGTTTGATACCAAATGGTTTGGTATTTATAGCCATTTTCATCCAAAAGTCACTTTTGACTTGCTAGCGTGTGGTAGCATTTCTTCATAGCATGCGTTACGGCCATTACATATGTTATACATATTATGTAGCGTATGTTATCGACTTCCAGTATCAGTCCAGTAGCTTTCGTTTCTCCCTTTACGTACGTTGTTTGCTTCATATTACGTACGTTATCAATTTGGTGTAGCATACGTTAACCTTGCATCGTAGCGTGCGTTAACTCATATATCCGTTGCATATTTTGTCAAACTGACTGTTTGATTCTCTGACTTTGACATTGACTTTTCCCAACGTTCATCTTGTTTGAATTTTGTATCCAAACTTCATTACGTATGTTAACACCGTTGTATTACATACGTTAGCAAACTTTGATAGCGTGTGTTATCCTTCCTTTGTAGCGTGCGCTATCTTTATCAGGTAAGTCCTTCAGGTAGCTTCGTAACTCGTCTGATCTGCAGGTAACTTCCTTATTACATACGTTATGCTTTGTATATTACATACGTTATGATATTTTGATTGCGTGCGCTATTCCTGGCGGATAGCGTGCGTTAATCTTGTTAATTCCAGCTTTTTGAGTCTTCAACTTCTTGTTGTTTTGTTTCGCTTCTTTGTTGTTTTACTTTGTTTAACAACTTAATCATTAAAACTCGATAATGAATATTTGGAATAAAATATTCCAACATGATGAAGTGGGCAAGGGAAAGGCCCCGGGATTTCTAATACATGAAGATGGAGTTTTGAGGTTCTAAAGTCGATTTTGTGTTCCCGATATCAATGTTTTGAAGCAGACAATCATGGAGGAAGCACACAATATGCCCTATTCTATTCACCCAGGCACCAGTAAGATGTATAAAGATCTGAAGCAGAATTTTTGGTGGGGCAACCTGAAGAACGATGTGGCAGACTATGTTTCGAAGTGTTTAACTTGTCAGCAGGTTAAGATTGAACATCAGCAACCTACCGGAATGTTGAAGCCACTTCTGATTCCTGAATGGAAGTGGGAAGATATATCGATGGACTTTATCACCAATACGCCGAAGACCAGAACCGGGATGAATATGATTTTGGTGATAGTTGATTGTCTAACCAAGTCGGCTCACTTTCTGGGCATTAAGGATACATGGGGTCCCGAGAGATTGGCACGAGTGTTTATTGCGGAGATAGTCCGATTGCATGGTACACCGAAGACCATTATTTCAGATCGGGATGGTCGCCTCATGTCACATTTTTGGAAAGTGGTTCATAGAGCCTTGGGGACCGAGCTGAACTTTAGCACAGCTTATCATCCTCAAACCGATGGACAGTCCGAGAGGACTATTCAAACAGTAGAAGACATGTTGAGAGTTTGTGCCTTAGATTGGTCGATTGATTGGCAAATTCATCTGCCGTTGATTGAATTCACCTACAAAAATAGTTGGCATGCTTCTATTAAGATGGTACCTTTCGAAGAATTATACGAAGAAGATGTAGATCCCCCTTATGTTGGGACGATTCGTCTAACTTAATCAGGACAAAACCAGAATTGATAGTGCAGACTCAATAGACAGTAGCTCTGATTCGTGAAAGGCTGTTGACTGCCCAGAGTCGGCAGAAGTCTTATGCAGACGTGCGCCGTCGCTCGTTAGAGTTTGGAATCGAGGATCACGTACTTCTGAAAGTTTCTCCTACCCGAGGAACTTTTCGTTTTGGGAGAAAAGGAAAACTGAGTCCGAGATATATTGGACCATTTGAGATTCTTGAGAGAGTTGGGGAGTTGGAATACCGGTTAGCCTTGCCGCCATCGCTGAATCATGTTCATAATGTGTTTCATGTATCTCAATTACGGAAGTATGTATCGGATCCCAGTCATGTCATCGATTTTGGCGAGATCAAAGTAGCTAATGATGGCACGTTTGAGGAGAAGCCAATTAAGATACTCGAGAGTCGAGTCAAGCAATTGGGGAATAAACCCATCTCCTTGGTTATGTTGGGATTCAGTGCCTAAAACAAAGGCCCAGCGGAAGCGATAAAAGGAAAATTAATACGATCCGAAACCCTACGAGGATCGATCAAGCTAGTATATACGAATATATAATGAAAACAAGAGTAGGATTCGAAATTATACCCTTAAAGTTCGTTGATTAAATGATTGTCTCATCCACGAATCCGATCATCCAAGCTCTTGAAATCCTGAGCACCGAAAGCACCGTGCCTCTACTTGCCACGCGCCGGAAAAACAATCAGAACGACTTCCACTTCATTGTCCTCTAAGGAAACGGCTAGAACAAAGTGGTAGGAGCTATCAAATATAATCTAAAACACTCTTAGTGTATAGATATATTTTCTCTCTATTTTTCTCTCGATTTTTATCCAAGAAAAACTCAAGAAGGAATGAAGAAGATAAAATGAAGAAGAAGAAGTCTTGAGAAAAATAATTCTCTCTTTCCTTTGCTCAAAACTGCCGTGAGTCTTTTCTTCAAGTGAGTAAGTCTCACTTTTATTCTTCTACTTTACTTCTTTATAATTATTCTCCAAGAATAATACTCACCCCCATTTTCCATGGTCTTCCACCTATTAAGGTGGAAAGTGAAGACCAAGACAAAATAAAAGGAGTGGTTCGGCCATCTAGAAGGACCGGAGGAATCCGGTCCGTTTCGGACTCTCTCGAGTCCAAACAGATAAATTCCATTTCGTTCCGATGTATTTATGACAATTAATTAATCCAGTTAATTAATTCTATCAAATACAAATTAATATAATTAATTTCTCCGAGAAATAATTATATCTTTGAATTAAATTAATCACCCAGTAATTTATTTAATTCATTAGGCCGTAAATTAATTTATCCAATAAATTAATTTGGACATCCAATGTACCTAAATAAATTAGACATCTAATATCCAATAAATTAGATATCCAATATCTAATATTTATAAAAAAGAGATTAAGCTCAATTCGTTCCGTCGTCAATCCTAATGCGCGACTCGGTAGGTCCGTCTCAGTCAGCAATGGGAGGAACCAAAGAGTAGTAGCACACCTAGCCAGCCTGGCGGCCTACACTGTACCCCAAATGAGAACGAATGATTGGGATCATTCAAGAACCATTCTGTCGTGAATACCAGTATACGTATAAACCCTTCTTTCAAATGTCCCGATCAAGTTATAGGGTCACGGTCAGTCAAAACATATCTGTACTTGACGTTATGCATGCGTTTATGCAAATCGAGATCATCGAGCTCTCGTGTATCCAATACAACTACCTCCAATGCTTTGGCAAAGACTTTTGATCTCATCTGCCAATAACCTCATAGGACATATAACCCACTCACTAACAGAAGAAAGAATTCTATCTTGATATTTAGTAGGACCTGCTACTCGCCCGTCAAGATGTACGTCGAGGTTGACCTCCACCTTTCGGTTTACAGAGTCGAACTACTCTTATGAAAATATTGACGTCACAAGCACATACTTACAAAATACTCAAGTCTAAGGTTCACGAATACCTATCACAACCTTTTGATTCCGTCATTGACTGTCCCTTAGTGAAATCCGTGTGATGAATCGAGGGTTAGTCGGTCCGAGTATACTAATCCAATTATTATACCTATAACGTGTGATCCCACTAACCATTAGTGTTCGACAGGTACTCTCCATGTCAAAGAACACATCATACAAGTCTTCACATAACGCCCAGTCAAGTTTCATCGACTTGCGGACGATTAAGTATTTGAGCTATAAACCTTTCCAGTGCCGACCCCCTTATCCAATAAGGAGTGGAACGTTTTGCTCCAAAATACACGGACTAGTTTTTATATGTATATTTATGAGTTAGGATTTCCAGTAACTATCAGTAAATAAAGAAACATCCATTGCCTTATATTAATAATTTACATAATTACAAGTACAATGCCCTCGCTCAACATCCTCTGTGTGGCATTCGAGGGCATACTCCTAACAATCTCCCACTTGCACTCAATGCCACACACTATGGTATCTAATACCCATGTTCTCCAAATGACGCTCCAAGCTAGTCTGAGAAAATGGCTTGGTCAGTGGATCAGCGACGTTGTCGGCCGAGTCTACTCTGTGCAGCACAATATATCCCTTGCGAATAAATTCTCTTACGAGATGATACTTCCTCTCAATATGTTTGGTGCTGTTGTGAAACCTCAGCTCCTTGGCCGGCGTTACAGCTCCGTCATTGTCGCAGTACAGCAGAACAGGCAGCTCAACACATGGTATCACTTGAAGTTCTCCCAGAAACTTCTTAATCCAGAACCCTTCCTTGGAAGCCTCCGAGGCTGCTTGATACTCAGCCTGACAGGTGGAATCAGCAGTCGTGCTTTGCTTGGCGCTACGCTAAGATACTGCTCCTCCATTAAGAGTAAATATGTAGCAGAAGTAGACATCGAGTCGTCCTTCTGTACTTGGAAGTCCGATTCAGTGAATCCCACCACATACAAATCTCCACCGCCATACATAAGAACCATATCTCTAGTCAATTTTAAGTACTTGAGAACATTCTTTACGGCAGTCTAATGTTCCCTACCTGGGTTTGCCTAAAACCTGTTCACCACACTTACAGTATACACAATGTCAGGTCTCGTACACAACATAGCATACATAAGGCTACCCATGGCCGAAGCATATGGTATATTACTCATTTCCCGTCGTTGTTCCACACTTTGAGGACACATCTTCGAGGTGAGTTTTATTCCATGTCACATCGGAAGGAATCCACTTTTAGAATCATCCATCTTAAACCGCTTTAAGATCTTATCTATATAGAGGGCTTGGGAAAGACATATTGTTCTCTTCGCTCTATCCCGGTAGAGCCGAATTCCAAGAATATAGGTTGTTTCTACCAAGTCTTTCATGGAGAAATTACTTGAAAGCCAAGCTTCCACCGAACTGAGCATTCCCACATCATTTCCTATTAGTAGAGTGTCATCTACATATAGTACTAATAATGCGATCTTGCTCCCACTAACCCTCTTGTATACACAAGGTTCCTCTTCATTTTGCACGAATTCAAACTCTTTGACCATCTCGTCAAAATGAAGGTTCCAACTACGCGACGCTTGCTTCAGTCCATAAATAGAACGCTGAAGCTTGAACACTTTCTGAATATCGACTTCAGACACAAAGCCTTTAGGCTGCTCCATATAGATTTCCTCCTTGAGAAATCCATTAAGGAAAGCTGTCTTTACGTCCATTCGCCATATCTCATAATCGTGGCAGGAAGCTATAGCAAGCATTATGCGAATAGACTTGATCATGGCTACGGATGAGAAGGTATCGTGGTAATCGATCCCTTCCTTCTGGGTATAACCCTTTGCCACAAGCATGGCCTTATAGGCGTCAATCTTGCCATCTCCACCAGTCTTTCTCTTATAGATCCACTTGTTCCCAATAGGCACTATGCCATCGGGGCGGTCTACTAGAGTCTAGACCTGATTGGCATGCATCGAGTCTATCTTAGCTTCCATAGCTTCACGCCATTTCGCGGAGTCTACCTCCACCATCGCTTGGTCATAGGTCGTTGGGTCGGTCTCTTGGCTATCACTTGGAACCTCATGGATACACAGCTCCTCCAAGTGTACAAGCCCATACCTCTCAGGTAAATGAGACACCCTACTAGACCTACGAGGTGGTTGTACTTTTGTTTCAGAAGGTTCGGTTCCAACTTCTTACGCAGGTGTCTCCTGAAGAGTTTCATTGTATTCTTCTAAAGAAATACTTCTACCTGCTCTGCCTTCCTGAATGAACTCATCTTCCAGGAAGTGTGTGTGTAAAGAAACAGCGATCCTTCGATCTTAGGGCATGTAGAATAGATACCCCATCGTCCCAGACGGGAATCCAATGAAACATCCCTTCACGGACCTAGCTTCCAACTTTTCCACCTTAGTCTTCTTGACATAGGCGGGACATCCCCAAATCCTAATATGATTAAGACTTGGTTTTCCTGCCCTCCCACAACTCATGTGGAATTTTAGGAACGGATTTAGAAGGACATCTATTCAAGATGTAAGCGGCAGTCAGGGGTGCATACCCCCATAGGTAAATTGGTAAGTCAGTATCGCCCAACATGGAACAGACCATGTTCAACAAGGTCCGGTTCCTTCTTTCTGACACACCATTTAACTGAGGAGTACCTGGAGGTGATAGTTGTGAGACTATTCCATGTTCCTTAAGGAACTTGTCAAACTCTGTACTCATATACTCGCCACATCGGTCCGACCAAAGTGCTTTGATATGATTACCAGTTTGTTTTTCGACTAGGGCCTTGCATTCTTGGAATTTCTCAAAGGCCTCGGATTTATGTTTCATTATGGATACATAACCATACCTAATATGATCATCTGTAAACGTAATGAAATATTGATATCCATCCCGTGCTGCTTCCAAAGCACCACATACGTCGGTATGGATTAATCCCAGTTTATCAGCGATTCTTTCAAAAGTCCCTATGAAGGGGGACTTAGTCATTTTTCCTTTAAGACAAGCTTCACAAGTAGGAAAGGGATCTGATCCCAATGGACCCATAAGTCCATCCTTTTCCATTTTGTAAACCTTGGTCTGACCAACATGACGAAGTCTAAGATGCCATTTCAAAACTTGATTGGTTTCATCCCAAACACGTTTTCTAGTCATAGTATTCACAACTACTTTGTTGCTGAGATTTAGATGATATAATCCATTTAACAATGTAGCAGTACCCACTAGTTTATTTCTGAAATAAATTTTGCAGGAACCATCACCAATGAAAAATGAAAAGCCTTTTCAGTCCATGACCGGAATGGATACAATGTTTTTATGCCCCTTGGGCAAAACAAGTACATCTTCTAAAGTCAAAACAAAGCCGGATTCTAAACCCAAAAGAAGTGATCCTATGTCGGTTGCCTCGATACTATGCCCGCTTCCGACAGTGATCATTACTTCTCCAGCTCCAAGCTTCCTACTTTGTTTCAGATCCTGATTCATGGTACAAATATGAGAACTCACACCAGAATCTAGTATCCAGGAAGTAGAAATGACAGTAGCAGAACAATTTGTTTTCATAGCTAAAAGTTCTGTACCTGAAGTGCCATGAAGAATAGGACACTCTCTAGCCCAGTGGCCTAGCTCACTGCACTTGAGACAAGTGTCTTTCTTCTTGCTCTTCGGAACCATTGGGGCCTTGCCCTTGCCCTTGAAGTCCTTGACATGTAGTCCAGTCTGCTTCTTGGTCTTTTTTTTCTTGTTCTTGACCTCCGAGGTCTAGAAGAATTCACAAGAGCAGACTCCTTCATCCGCGGAGTCTTCATCTGAGACTGAGTGGTCACAAGTTTGTTCATTCTAGTTAAAGTTCATAACAAACTGTGACAAGGAATCAGGAAGAGACTGTAGTATAAGGTGGGTTTGAAGAGGAGCATCCATTTTAAAATCAATAACCTCCAATCTCTCGATTATGGATATCATTTTGAGGATATGTTCCCCAACCTTCTCACCTTCCTTCATCCTTGCACCGAACAGTTGCTTGGATATCTCATATCTAGCAGTTCTGCTGTGCTCACCATAAAGTTCGGTTAAGTGAGATAGAATCTGCCTAGCAGAAGTCATTTTCCCATGAGCTCTCTGAAGCTCATTTGACATAGAAGCCATCATGTAAGCACGGACTTTTATGTCATCCTTAACCCACTTTTCATGGTTTTTGATCTCTTCTTGATTGGCTCTAGTCCGTACTGGAGGCGCCGGAATGTCCGTCTCCAAGACGTATCCCAGTGCCTCTATATTGAGGATAATCATCAGATTGCGGAGCCAGTCCACAAAGTTAGGTCCAATCAGGGTGTTCTTCTCGAGTAGAATTACGAGTGGGTTCATTGTCATATTGAGAGTTAAGTCTGCATTAAGTACGACAGATTAATTAGTGACTTGTTTAATTATGACCTGAGTATAGAATTAAGGTCTTTTCTATTCTTGTTACCCATCTCCCACTATTTTTATCGGAATAACAAACTCCCATGTGAAATCCGGAAGTACGTCGCTCTACTTCATAGTGGTGATCGAGTTCTTTATAAATCTTAATAGAGGGCAACCGAACATGTTTCTAGTCTATTAATTTTCATAAAGTGGTGTCCAACACCAACCCATCTAATGGATGATTCGATCTTCTTTTTCCCCTTGTTCACTCCCCTCAACCTATACGGTTTCTATAGTTCGTGAACAAGTTAAGTTTATACCATCGACGCAAATTAGTTTCACAATTGAATCTTATCCGACAACCTATCAGGTTTTTAGGGATAAATTTTGCTCCAACGGAAGGCATCCAATGCGCTCCCGGTAATTTATCCATCCTCCTCGAACGACTAACCCGATAACTCAGAAGCATAGCACATCCGGTTTGGATTTCAATTTCCCGAAAGCTCGATGGAGGGAAGGAAAACCGTGAAACCTTATAAACTTAATAATTTGTTGTGGTAGAATTTTCGCGATTAATGTTACACTTTGCACATTAATTCATTTAAGCGCGTTTGTGGCATTCATACAATATGAAACAACCATTCACAACCTAGTTGCTACCAACATGTGGTTCATGGACCGTTCCTAGAAAACAAAAACTCCGTAATCTAATTACAAGTCTTCGTCTTGAATCTTCATCTTCTCGAAACGGATCTTCCTCCGATCTTCGTCATTACATATAAATTTTATATATGAAAAATTGCATCCTATACAAATTTTCTAGTAAAATAAATAGGCTCAAAACGGCCTTTACAACCCAATCGAATAAACCGAACGATTCAAAACTAGATCCATGAACCACATTCCCATTCAAAAACATTTATCCAATAAATACTAAATAAATGGATTACACATTAAATATATTGATCCAACCAATATAAATAAATAACCATCTATTAGAATTAATCCAATTAATTCACAAGCATGGTAGTTTAATTCGTTCGTATAAACCGGATGATAAATATTCCACAATAATAAATTTCCTCAAAATAAAAACACCAAGTATTTTATTTAGTCAAATTAAATCCAATTTTGCCAGAAATTATTATAACCAAACATAAACACAAAATGGAGTCGAAATAAAATCGCCTGGGCCTAGCCCGTGGTCCGGCATCACAACCGGTCCTTTGCTGAGGGGCTGATCTGCCCAGTGCAGGAAGCAAGTTGCCCGGGAGCGGTCCAGCACCCTAGAGCAGCCCCGGGCAGCCCGGGCAGTCCCCCGGGCAGGTGTTTTTTTGACTCTTTTCCGTCCTGATTTCAAAAATTATTTTTTTTATAATTTTAATATTACCCATATAATTCAGTTTTAATAAATAAAACCGATTTATATAGTAACATAAAAACATAGAAAAATTAAATTTTCAACGAACAATTAAAACAACGAATTAAACGGTCGTGATTCCAAATCATTAATCATTTAATCAAGCATTCCAAATGTTATATATCATATATACGATCGCAAGACCTACGCTCCGATACCACTGTTGGGATTTTGGTGCCTAAAATGAAGGCCCAACGAAAGCGATAAAAGGAAAATTAATACGATCCGAATCCCTAGGAGGATCGATCAAGCTAGTATATATGAATATATATAAATGAAAACAAGAGTAGGATTCGAAATCATACCCTTGAAGTCCGTTGATTAAATGATTGTCTCGTCCACAAATCCGATCCGCCAAGCTCTTGAAATCCCGAGCACCGAAAGCACCGTGCCTCTACTTGCCACGCGCCGGAAAAACGATCGGAACGACTTCCACTTCATTGTCCTCTAAGGACACGGCTAGAACAAAGTGGTAGGAACTATCAAATTTAATCTAAAACACTCTAAGTGTAAAGATATATTTTCTCTCTATTTTTCTCTCGATTTTTCTCCAAGAAAAACTCAAGAAGTAATGAAGAAGATAAAATGAAGTAGAAGAAGTCTTGAGAAAAAAGATTCTCTCTTTCCTTTGCTCAAAAATGCCATGAGTCTTTTCTTCAAGTGAGTAAGTCTCACTTTTATTCTTCTACTTTACTTCTTTATAATTATTCTCCAAGAATAATACTCACCCCCATTTTCTATGGTCTTCCACCTATTAAGGTGGAAAGTGAAGACCAAGGCAAAAAATAAAAGGGGTGGTTCGGCCATCTAGAAGGACCGGAGGAATCCGGTCCATTTCGGACTCTCTCGAGTCCAAACAGAGATATTCCATTCCGTTCTGATGTATTTATATCAATTAATTGATTCAATTAATTAACTGTATCAAATACAAATTAATATAATTAATTTCTCCATGAAATAATAATATCTTTGAATTAAATTAATCACCCAGTAATTTATTTAATTCATTAGGCCGTAAATCAATTTATTCAATAAATTAATTTAGACATCCAATGTCCCCAAATAAATTAGACATCTAATGTCCAATAAATTAAATATCCAATATCTAACAAAAGAGAGATTAAGCTCGATTCGTTCCGTCGTCAATCCTAATGCGCGACACGGTAGGTCCGTCTCAGTCAGCAATGGGATGAACCAAAGAGTAGTAGCACCACCTAGCCAGCCTGGCGGCCTACACTGTACCCCAACTGAGAACGAATGATTGGGATCATTCAAGAACTATTCTGTCGTGAATATCAGTATACGTATAAACCCTTCTTTCAAATGTCCCGATCAAGTTATAGGGTCACGGTCAGTCAAAACCTATCTGTACTTGACGCTATTCATGCGTTAATGCAAATCGAGATCATCGAGCTCTCGTGTATCCAATACAACTAGATCCAATGCTTTGGCCAAAGACTTTTGATCTCATCTGCCAATAACCGCATAGGACATATAACCCGCTCACTAGCACGAGAAAGAATTGTATCTTGGTATTTATTAGGACCTGCTACTTGCCCGTCAAGATGCACATCGAGATTGACCCCTACCTTCCTGTTTACAAGGTCGAACTACTCTAATGAAAATCTTGACATCACAAGCACATCCTTACTAAATCCTCAAGTCGAAGGTTCATGAATACCTATCACAACCTTTCGATTCCGTCATTGACTGTCTCGGAGTGAAATCCGTGTGACGAATCGAGGGTGAGTCGGTCCGAGTATACTAATCCAATTATCATACCTATAACGTGTGCTCCCACTAACCATTAGTGTTCGACAGGCACTCTCCATGTCAAAGAACACATCATACAAGTCTTCACATAACGCCCAGTCAAGTTTCATCGACTTGCGAACGATTAAGTATTTGAGCTATAAACCTTTCCAGTGCCGACCCCCTTACCCAATAAGGAGTGGAACGTTTAGCTCCAAAATACACGGACTAGTTTTTATATGTATATTTACGAGTTAGGAATGCCAGTAACTACCAGTAAATAAAGAAACATCCATTGCCATATATTAATGATTTACATAATTACAAGTACAATGCCCTCGCTCAACATCCTCTGAGTGGCATTCGAGGGCATACTCCTAACAATCTCCCACTTGCACTCAATGCCACACACTATGGTATCTAATACCCATGTTCTACAGATGACGCTCCAAGCTAGTCTGAGAAAGTGTCTTGGTCAGTGGATCAGCGACGTTGTCGGCCGAGTCTACTCTGTGAAGCACAATGTATCCCTTGCGAACAAATTCTCGTACGAGATGATTCTTCCTCTCAATACGTTTGGTGCTGTTATGAAACCTCGGCTCCTTGGCCTGCGCTACAGCTCCGTCGTTGTCACAGTACAGCGGAACAGACAGCTCAGCACATGGTATCACTTGAAGTTCTCTTAGAAACTTCTTAATCCAGAACCCTTCCTTGGAAGCCTCCGAGGCTGCTTGATACTTAGCCTGATAGGTGGAATCAGCAGTCGCGCTTTGCTTGGCGCTACGCCAAGATACTGCTCCTCCATTAAGAGAAAATATGTAGCCAGAAGTAGACATTGAGTCGTCCTTCTGTCCTTGGAAGTCCGAATCAGTAAATCCCACCACATCCAATTCTCCACCGCCATACATAAGAACCATATCTCTAGTCAATCTTAAGTACTTGAGAACGTTCTTTATGGCAGTCCAATGTTCCCTACTTGGGTTTGCCTGAAACCTGCTCATCACGCTTATAGTATGCACAATGTCAGGTCTCGTACACAACATAGCATACATAAGGCTACCCACAGCCGAAGCATATGGTATATTACTCATTTTCCGTCGTTGTTCCTCACTTTGAGGACACATCTTCGAGGTGAGTTTTATTCCATGTCACATTGGAAGGAACCAACTTTTAGAATCATCCATCTTAAACTGCTTTAAGATCTTATCTATATAGAGGGATTGGGAAAGACATATTGTTCTCTTCGCTCTATCCTGGTAGAGCCGAATTCCAAGAATATAGGTTGCTTCTCCCAAGTCTTTCATGGAGAAATTACTCGAAAGCCAAGCTTTCACCGAACTGAGCATTCCCACATCATTTCCTATTAGTAGAATGTCATCTATATATAGTACTAATAATGCAATATTGCTCCCACTAACCCTATTGTATACACAAGGTTCCTCTTTATTTTGCATGAAGTCAAACTCTTTGACCGTCTCATCAAAATGAAGGTTCCAACTACGCGACGCTTGCTTCAGTCCATAAATGGAACGCTGAAGCTTGAACAATTTCTGAATATCGACTTCAGACACAGCCTTTAGGCTGCTCCATATAGATTTCCTCCTCGAGGAATCCATTAAGGAAAGTTGTCTTTACGTCCATTTGCCATATCTCATAATCATGGTAGGAAGCTATAGCAAGCATCATGCGTATAGACTTGATCATGGCTACAGGTGAGAAGGTATCGTGGTAATCGATCCCTTCCTTCTGGGTATAACCCTTTGCCACAAGCCTGGCCTTATAGGCGTCAATCTTGCCATCTCCACCAGTCTTTCTCTTGTAGATCCACTTGTTCCTAATAGGCACTATGCCACCGGGGCGGTCTACTAGAGTCCAGACGTGATTGGCATGCATCGAGTCTATCTCAGCTTCCATAGCTTCACGCCATTTTGCGGAGTCTACATCCACCATCGCTTGGTCATAGGTCGTTGGGTCGGTCTCTTGGCTATCACTTGGAACCTCATGGATACCCAGCTCCTCCAAGTGTACAAGCCCATACCTCTCAGGTAAATGAGATACCCTACTAGACCTACGAGTTGGTTGCACTTGTGTTTCAGAAGGTTCGGTTCCAACTTCTTGCGTAGGTGTCTCCTGAAGAGTTTCATTGTATTCTTCTAAAGAAATATTTCTACCTGCTCCGCCTTCCTGAATGAACTCATATTCCAGGAAGTGTGCTTGTAAAGCAACAACGATCCTTCGATCTTAGGGCATGTAGAATAGATACCCCATCGTCCCAGACGGGAATCCAATGAAACATCCCTTCACGGACCTAGCTTCCAACTTTTCCACCTTAGTCTTCTTGACATAGGCGGGATATCCCCAAATCCTAATATGATTAAGACTTGGTTTCCTGTCCTCCCACATCTCATGTGGAGTTTTAGGAACGGATTTGAAAGGACATTTGTTCAAGATGTAAGCGGCAGTTAGGAGTGCATACCCCCACAGGTAAATTGGTAAGTCAGTATAGACCAGCATGGAACGAACCATGTTCAACAAGGTCCGGTTCCTTCTTTGTGACACACCATTTAACTGAGGAGTACCTGGAGGTGTTAGTTGTGAGACTATTCCATGTTCCTTAAGGAACTCGTCAAACTCCGTACTCATATACTCGCCACCTCGGTCCGACCAAAGTGCTTTGATATGATTACTAGTTTGTTTTTCGACTAGGGCCTTGAATTCATGGAATTTCTCAAAGGCCTCGGATTTATGTTTCATTAAGTATACATTACCATACCTAGTATGATCATCGGTAAACGTAACGAAATATTAATATCCATCTCGTGCTACTTCCAAAGCACCACATACGTCGGCATGGATTAAGCCCACTTTATCAGCGGCTCTTTCAAAAGTCCCTGTGAAGGGGGACTTAGTCATTTTTCCTTTAAGACAAGCTTCACAAGAAGGAAAGGGATCCTATCCCAATGGACCCATAAGTCCATTTTTTTCCATTTTGTAAACTTTGGTCTGACCAACATGACTAAGTCTAAGATGCCATTTCAAAACTTGATTGGTTTCATCCCAACCAGGTTTTCTAGTCATAGTATTCACAACTACATTGTTGCTGAGATTTAGATGATACAATCCATTTAACAATATAGCAGTACCCACTAGTTTATTTCTGAAATAAATTTTGCAGGAACCATCACCAATGAAAAATGAAAAGCCTTTTCGGTCCATGACCGGAATGGATACAATGTTTTTATGACCTTTGGGCAAAACAAGTACATTTTCTAAAGTCAAAACAAAGCCGGATTCTAAACCCAAAAGAAGTGATCCTATGTCGGTTGCCTCGATACTATGCCCCCTTCCGACAATGATCATTACTTCTCCAGCTCCAAGCTTCCTAATTTGTTTCAGATCCTGATTCACGGTACAAATATGAGAACTTGCACCAGAATCTAGTATACAGGAAGTAGAAAATACAGTAGCAGAACAATTTGTTTTCAAAGCTAAAAGTTCTGTACCTGAAGTGCCATGAAGAATAGGACACTCTCTATCCCAGTGGCCTAGCTCACCGCACTTGAGACAAGCGTGTTTCTTCTTGCTCTTCGGAACCATTGGGGCCTTGCCCTTGCCCTTGAAGTCCTTGACATGTGGTCTAGTCTGTTTCTTGGTCTTTTTTTTCTTGTTCTTAGACCTCCGAGGTCCAGAAGAAATCACAAGAGCAGACTCCTTCATCCGCGGAGTCTTCATCTGAGACTGAGTGGTCACAAGTTTGTTCATTAGCCCAGCTTAATTACATGCAATCTCATTCCAGTTAAAGTTCATAACAAACTGTGAGAAGGAATTAGGAAGAGACTGTAGGATAAGGTCGGTTTGAAGAGAAGCATCCATTTTAAAATCAAGATCATCCAATCTCTAGATTATGGATATCATTTTGAGGACGTGTACCCCAACCTGGTTCATCCTTGCACCTAACAGTTGCTTGGATATCTCATATCTAGCAGTTCTGCTGTGCTCACCATAAAGTTCGGTTAAGTGAGATAGAATCTGCCTAGCAGAAGTCATTTTCTCATGATCTCTCTGAAGCTCATTTGACATAGAAGCCATCAAGTAAGCACGAACCTTTATGTCATCCTTAACCCGCTTTTCGTAGTTTTCGATCTCTTCCTGATTGGATCTGGTCCACACAGGAGGCGCCGGAATGTCTGTCTCCAAGATGTATCCCAGTGCCTCTATACTGAGGACAATCATCAGATTGCGGAGCCAGTCCACAAAGTTAGGTCCAATCAGGGTGTTCTTCTCGAGTAGAATTGCGAGTGGGTTCATTGTCATATTGAGAGTTAAGTCCGCATTAAGTACGACAGATTAATTAGTGACTTGTTTAATTATGATCTGACTATAGAATTAAGGTCTTTTCTATTTTTGTTACCCAGCTCCCATTATTTTTATCGGAATAACACACTCACATGTGACATTCGGAAGTACGTCGCTATACTTCATAGTGGTGATCGAGTTCTTTATAAATCTTAATAGAGGGCAACCGAACAGGTTTCTAGTCTATTAATTTTCATAAAGTGGTGTCCAACACCAACCCATATAATGGATGATTCGATCTTCTTTTTCCCCTTGTTAACTCCCCTCAACCTATACGGTTTCTATAGTTCGTGAATAAGTTAAGTTTATACCATCGACGCAAATCAGTTTCACAATTGAATCTTATCCGGCAACCTATCAGGTTTCTAGGGATAAATTGTGCTCCAACCGAAGGCATCCAATGCGCTCCTGGTAATTTATCCATCCTCCCCGAACGACTACCCTGATAACTCAGAAGCATAGAACATCCGGTTTGGATTTCAATTTCCCGAAAGCTCGATGGAGGGAAGGAAAACCTTGAAACCTTATAAACTTAATAATTTGTTGTGGGAGAATTTTCGCGATTAATGTTACACTTTGCACATTAATTCATTTAAGCACGTTTGTGGCATTCATACAATATGAAACAACCATTCACAACCTAGTTGCTACCAACATGTGGTTCATGGACCGTTCCTAGAAAACAAAAACTCTGCAATCTAATTACAAGTCTTCGTCTTGAATCTTCGTCTTCTCGAAACAGATCTTCCTCCGATCTTCGTCATTACATATAAATTTTACATATGCAAAATTGCATCCTATACAAATTTTCTAGTAAAATAAATAGGCTCAAAACGGCCTTTACAACCCAATCGAATAAAACGGAACGATTCAAAACTTGATCCATGAACCACATCCCCATTCAAAATCATTTATCCAATAAATACTAAATAAATGGATTACACATTAAATATATTGATCCAACCAATATAAATAAATAATCATTTATTAGAATTAATCCAATTAATTTACAAGCATGGTAGTTTAATTCGTTCGTATAAACCGGACGATAAATATTTCATAATAATAAATTTCCTCAAAATAAAAACACTAAATATTTTATTTAGTCAAATTAAATCCAATTTAATTGCCAGAAATTATTATAACAAAACATAAACACAAAACGGAGTCGAAATAAAATCGCCCGGGCCTAGCCCGTGGTCCGGCATCACAGCCGGTCCTTTGCCAAGGGGCTGATCTACCCGGTAGAAGCAAGCCGCCGGCAGTCCAAAGACCTAGGGCAATGGGCGATCTGGCAAAGCGATTTTTCGACTCTTTTCTGTCCCGATTTATTTTTTTCTAATGTTAATATTACCCATATAATTCAGTTTTAATAAATAAAACCGATTTATATAGTAACATAAAAACATGGAAAAATTAAATTTTCGACGAACAATTAAAACAACGAATTAAACGATCGTGATTCCAAATCACTAATCATTTAATCAAGCATTACAAATGCTATATATCGTATATACGATCGCAAGACCTACGCTCCAATACCACTGTTGGGATGTGGTGCCTAAAATGAAGGCCCAACGGAAGTGATAAAAGAAAAATTAATACGATCCGAATCCCTACGAGGATCGATCAAGCTAGTATATACGAATATATAAATGAAAACAAGAGTAGGATTCGACCCCAATAGCGTGCGCTGCGCGGACGCTAGCGCGCGCTAGGCGACCTGTCCAGAACTCTCTGGACTAAACTACTCGGCCAGGTAACGTGCGCTAGTCGGCCGACAGCGTGCACTACACATACCGGTTAGCATGCGCCATGACCGACAGCAGCGTGCGCTACCTGCCGATCCTCCCCGAGTCTAGAACTCCAGGGACCTCTCTGCCCAGCCCGATAGCGTGCGCTGGCCGGCCGCATAACGTGCGCTACACCTGATGGCTAGCGTGTGCAGCCTTCCGGAAGTAGCGCGCGCTACGCCGGTTCCTGCAGCGTTTGCCCGGCCAGTGCCCAGCACTTCCGACAGTGCCTGCCGCACCCGTCCGGCCAGTGCCCAGCCGCCCTGACCTGATGATTCAATTTCCGAAAATGCACGGAACGAAACACGACGAAATGCTCGCGGACAACATCATTGATCCGAGATGAAATGCTACGTGACAATGAATCATACGCGACCAAATAAACACGAAAATCGATCAAGACAACAAATACGAATGTGGATACCCACAACTTTGGGTAAATTACAAAATGGCCCAAAACGCCCGAAAATCACAATACGTGATCGAATAACCAAACCGAAGTTCACAACACGTCTAACAAGGGAAACTCGAAACATTAATTTTGAAGGAGATTCACAAGAATCGAACTCGAGTGCGGAAAAGTCGCTAAGAAACACGGAACTCAACAAACGGCACCGAAACAATCTCGGATGGCAAAAAGTGCAGAATTAATCATTCTCAGAATGATGAAATGGTTAGAAGAGAGTCGTCAAAACGGATTCCCGCTAAAAAAAGAAAATTATCGGATATTACATTTCATTTCTCACTTTACCCTTCGTCCAATTTCCGACTTCTACGACTTGGAGAGCTACCCTCACGACATTAACCCCTCATATCAGGCTCTGAATGTGATTGTTGAAGATGAGGAGCATTTCGGATTAGTGTTCTAGCATCCGACATTGATGTTTCGTCAAGTGTTTCGTCGTTTTCTTCCGTAGTAAGGTATGATGCTTCAATCACCTGAAACTCTTATCCTTAGTATCGATTTAGAGCATGATGATGATTTTATGGAGTTTGTTATGAACATTATGAATCATACAACAAGTTTAGGAAGATTGGATTGGATGAATGTAGGGTTTTCATTGGTAATAGTTGAACCTTGATTATGCCTATCATAAGGATGTGATTTTCAAAGATTATAACCTGCCTTGATGATGATTTCGTGATGATTACATGATGGAGATGATGATATCGTGAATATTATACGATGAACGAATTGTGTAAGTTATCACCAAGACTAGGTGAATTCGAGATGATAAACGTAGGGATTGTTCTTCGAGTATAATCCAGGGTTTGTAATGATTGTTTGGATTGATAATCTTCATATGTATGGTTAGAATGATATGACCATGTTGTAGCAATCGTGGTGAATGTAGAACTTGGATTAGAAGAACTACTTGCGGGAGAACGAGAATCATAGGGATGAATTAATCTAGAACTAGGTTGATCGTAGTTACCTTGCTATGTATCGTTAAGACAACCGAACCAAGCATTAGAGTTGATAATCGGAATTAGTGTATGAATTTTAATGGCATGATGAATATCCTGAATTTTTTAGACGGCGGCATTGTACCCCATTATGATCTCTTGAATTTGCATGCCATTAGCCAACCTAGTGTTCATCGGGAAGTTGAACCGTGAACCGGCCAAACACAGAATGTTTACTCGGTCGTAGTAGATGTTAGATGTTCGTACGTTAGAATTGCTACATAAGTTGAGTTGTCGTAATTTACTTTTGTGTAAGGTTCGAGGTCTGCGAATGGTTGATCGAAGGGACAGCCTTCGAGTTTGTCGAAATCATTGAAGTATTTATTTCTTGCCATCTTTCTAAGGCAAGTACTTTAATTACGTTTTATGTATTGATGTTATACATATTGTCGTGCATATGTGTCGTTGTTGTATGTCCACCTCGTGTTGGTCCGACAGGATCATTTTGGAATCTATGCTAGCGTGCGCTGGATCATTGGACAGGTTTTTCCACCTCGTGTTGGTCCGACGGGATCATATTGGGATCTATGCTGTGAACGTTGGATCATCGAAATTACCATGTGTATGTTGTGATGTCATGTTGTGGTTATCATATTGTGTACGGTATTGTGAGTCTTCTCGTTGTAGAGACTCTTTATTATTGTTGTCGTTGATGATGTTGTCTTTATTCTTCATGAGATATTGGATAATCTGTTGCTGTATAATTATCATACTTGTACTAGCATCGTTATGCTAACCCCATCGGGGGTGGATATTTGTTTTATGTTCAGGATACCGGAGGACGGGGAAACAACCACTAGAGCTGCATGATGACGAGGCTGCTGATGTTACGGCCGGAAGGGTTTGTCAGTTGTGTTTTGTTTTAATAAGTACTCGAGTACGTTGTCGTTGTTGGTTGTATTTGATGTTTATTATCGGGAGTTGTCCGATTTTCATTTTCCAGACCTGTAATGCATTAATAAACTTTGCCGTTGATATTTACTAATGTTGTTTTAAATTTCTTAGCCTAGTAAATCCTTATATCAAGGATTTACGGCGCTATAATCATCCTGAATATCCCGGGGTGTTACAATAATCACTGACGGATTTTTTTCACGGAATGGTACTTTTTTATTATTTACCGACTGGAATATTTTAAAAATCCATTGGTAAATCCATCGATTTTTTTTCGTTGGTAAATATTTACTGACGAGCACTTTCCTGACCAAACTTTTCCATCGGTAAATGATTTAATGATAGATTTTTTTGGATTTACCAACGGAAAAATCCATCGATACTTCTCTATTTTTTGATAAATACCCCACGAAATCACTTTATCATGGTTTTATTTAATTTATGCAGTAGTATCGAGTCCTCTAAAAACTACTATTGATAAATCCTAATTTGCATGTCATATCTACAGATGCATGCAAGATATATATGTATATTTATAGGTAAAGACATATAATTCTAGAAATATATCTACACACGTAATATGCAATCAAGTAAGATTCTCATGCCACAATAAATATTAGTTCTCTTGAATTTAATTTAATGCAAGTTACTTTAAGCAATTTACTTTGATTTAATTAAAGTTATTAATGCAGCATGCTTTAATTGGTTTAAGTAGTCTTAAATAAATTCATGCAATATAAATATGCAACAAAAGGAACTAAGCATGCAAAATTGTGCATGTTGCAAATAATAGGGTTCAGATTACACTACCAAAATCGGGGTTTAGCCGACGACTTAAAGTCTTTGGCTAAAGGCAAATGTCGTCGGCTAATCCTATCAGTCGTCGGCTAAAAAACCGTCGGCCAATATTCGTCGGCCAAGGTTTAGCCGACGACTTTTTTGGTAGTCGTCGGCTAAAGTTTAGCCGACGATTTTTATAGTTGTCGGCTAAAGTTTAGCCGACGACTATTGTTAAATGTCGTCGGCTAAAGTTTTTTCAAAAAAAAAAGTAATATACTTTAGCGGACGACATTTAACAATAGTCGTCGACTAAAACATTTTTTTTAAAAAAATAATATACTTTAGCCGACGACTGTTGTAAAGGTTGTCGGCTAAAACCTAATATAAAAGAAAAAATTAATTCAGATTTTGGGAATAATTTATAGTCAATAAAATACACCAATTAATAAATTAGAGAAAAAAATACACAAACAATACATACAATTCAACACAAATACATAACACATATACAATACATCAATTTAACATCAACAAAAATACACCAATTCAATATAATACACCAATTAATAACACAACATACCAACAATACATACAATTCAACACAAAACACCCCATTAATAAATTAGAGACAAAAATACACCAACAAAATCGGACTAAAATCGGGCAAAAAAATAAAATCTACCTGTTGGGCGGCAGACAGCGGCAGACGGCAGACTGATGTGCGGCGGACTGATGAAATTATGAGGTGAAATAAAAATACACAATACACCAATTCAACATCAACAAAAATACACCAATTCAACACAATACACCAATTAATAACACAATACACTAACAATATATACAATTCAACACAGTACACCAATTAACAACACAATACACCAACAATACATCAAATAAATACAATAAATTCATCAAACAAATGAAAGCTAAATAAAACACAAAATTCTAAAAACTAAATAAAACATAACCTAATAAACTAAAAATAATAAAAACTACATGAAAAACAACCTAATTACAGATGAAATTAATACACTAAAAATGCACAAAAAACCTGTGCGGAGGTCGGGCGGCGGGCGGACGGTCGAGCGGTGGGTGGGCGGCGGGCGGGCGTACGGTCGAGCGGCGGTGTTCCAGCGGGTGGGTGACGGGCGGTCTAGTGTCGTTGGGCGGGTGATGGGTGGGTGGGGGAAGAAAAAAGAGGAAAAGTCTGAAGAAAGAAGAGAATAGGGTATATATATTTAGAGGTTTAGCCGACGACTAGATCTAAGTCGTCGGCTAAACCCCAATTTTTTTGTTTTTCTTTTCCGGGTGCCGAGGAGAACTGAGGACGATATATAATTTTAAATTGGAGGTTTAGCCGACGACTAGATCTAAGTCTTCGGCTAAACCCCAATTTTTTTTCCAGGTGCCGAGGAGAACTGAGGACGATATATAATTTTAAATTGGAGGTTTAGCCGATGAATAGATCTGGGTCGTCGGCTAAACCATTACAAAAGTCGTCGGCTAAAGTGTTAAACTTTAGCCTACGACTAGTTGTAGTTTAGCCGACGACCTGGACAAAAGTCGTCGGCTAAAACATTTTAGCCGACGATAGTATGGGTCGTCGGCTAAAGTCTAAAGTTTAGCCGACGACACTTAAAAATCGTCGGCCATATTTTTAAGTGTCGTCGGCTAAAGTCCTTTTCGGTAGTGTTAGTGTACCTTACTTCGCATTCGGAGAAAAAAAACTGATTAGGTGAAGCGGATACTGAAAATCGGATCACACTGCAACTGGAACCGGGTCGCACTGCAACTGGAATCGGGTCGGACTGGGGAAGTAGCGGGCCAGGCCAGGCGGGCTGACTGGGCGACGATCTGATCTGGACTGCAGACAAGCGGGCTGAAATCTGCAGATGGGTCGTATGGGTTGGTATGGTTCGATGCAGATCATGCGATCCACGAAAAGGGCGCTTAGTCGAGGGTCGGGATCCGAGTCGAAATTTGGAGATGATGGGTTGCACGGGTCTGGCTAGCATGAGGCAGACAAATCGAAGATTTTGGGAAGAATATTGCTGAATGAGAGCAGGCTCCTCGCGCGTCGATCGGGCTTAAAGGCTTCGTATCGTCCTAGATCTCGAACGTATCAAGGTTGATGATGGCAGCGATCTAGGTAAGGGAATACGATGGCAATGATGACCTGGTGCGGGGCAGCGGCCGATTTGGGGGTTGCTAGTATTAGAGCGGCACAGCGGGAATTAGGTTCTCGATCGCAATTTTTTTTTGGATTTTGGATTTCTTTCTTGCTTGTGGAGAGACTACGGGCTGATAACGTATTGAATAGAAAATAACTGAGGCAAAAAGTAGGGCAATGTGTGTATTCTCATTAAGGTATCCCAATATATAGAGAGAAATTGCAATATAACAGAACTAATCCTACACCAACTAGGAAAGTCCATAACTTGCGGACTAAGACACATAAAATATTATTCCTTTAACAACTTCTTAATATTTTAGAGTTAATATTTGGTAGCAATCACTTATATTTAATCTTGAGTCCATTACAAGTAGGTACAAAGTAGGAGCAAGTATTACAACTAGATACAATCTTTTTTGAGGCATTACTACTAGATACAAAGTTGTATTTGGTAAGACTATTTTACCCTTCTGCACATTTTTTGTTATTATTCATTTGAAAATTGAAATTTGAATTTATTCATTTGAAATTTGAATTACATATCTATAATAAAAGAAGTTACAGATTTAAAATTGAAAAAAAAAACTTTCTTTGTTCTCCAACTTCATCTTTCATCTTCTTCGTTGTCCTTCATCTTCAAATTTGGATTTTAAAAATATGTTGCAGACCTTCATCTTCTTCGTTGCAGACTTTTATCTTCTTCGCCTTCCATCTTTCGATATACACCGGTGCATGCACATGTTCTAAAAAATATACACCCGTGTATGCACCTGTGCACCAATACATGAACCGTTGCACTAATTCATGAACCCCCCAATCCCCAAATGAACCAAAAAATGAAAAACAAAATCAAACATAATTAAATCCAAAAGAGGGAAACAAAAATCTAATAAAAAGGTACTTGTATCCTTCTTCATTCACCATATGTTCCTACAACCAGAGAGTTAACTTGCTCTGTCCCTCGATTTTGTTGCATTCATAATCTCCATATCTACACATTCAAATCTAAAATCTCGATCAATTGAAATAAAAATTAAAAATTGAGCAATGGAATCCATGAGTGTAACACCCCAAACTAGGCGGATATTACAGTGTCGTGGACCCCCTGTAATATCCGCAATTTCGAATTTCGGTAATTTTATTTTTTCGTCGGAAGTTCGTTTTGACGACTCACTCCTGACTGTTTCGTCATTCCTAGAATGATTAATTCTGCACTTTTTGTCATCCGAGTTCGTTTCGGTGTCGTTTTGTTGAGTTCCGTGTCCTTAATCGACTTTTTCACGTGGGAGTTCGACTTTGTAAAGTCACCATTAATTCTTGGAAACTCCAAAAATTCTGAATCTTTTCAACATTATATAGCATCAAGTTAGCTTTCCAATGGTTCAAACGGTGAGTCAATCGGAGTCCATACGAAGGAGTTATGGTCGAAATAGCCGAGACTGCACGGTGTGCCTTTTTGGTGTTGAAGGGGGCTGTACCGTGTGCCTCAGCACACTCAGGCTATGCCGCAGCACTAAGCTGATTTCTGGGCGTTTTTGGTGGCCCTGGGCCGCGGCACACTTGTCCTGTGCCGCGGCACACGGGCTTTTTCTGCGTTTTTTAGCAGATTTTCGAGGAGAAAACTTCATTTTTCTCCTCTCTTCTTCCTCCTTCCATCTAGAGCGATTTCAATGGCGATTTTGGGCGATTTGAGTGCTCCCAAACTTGTAGAGATCATCCACCTCAAGTCTTGTTGTAGATTTTCGACCTCTACTTGAATCATTCATCCAAATCAAGGTATTTTGGCTTGAACCCTTGTTTTTGTAGATTTGGGGATTTTCCTTTTTGATTTCGATTCCAATCCGTTTTTAATCAATTAATTGTTGTATAAACGTTGTTTTGAACTTGTTCTACGTATTGGATACTCGTATCTTTGGTTCGTTCGACCCGAGGGGTGATTTCTTTGTTCTTGAAGGGTCTTGAACATTTAATGTTCGATTAAATGTTCGAATGAGTTCCCTTTGATAGTTTGTTGGGATTTCCGTTGTTTTTGGCCTTGATTCTCGTCGTAATCATGTTTTATTATTCCTTACGGAGGATTATAGGTGCTCGATGATTCCGATGTTGAATTCCGTTGGTGATTGATGATTCATGTGGTGTTTTCCCGTAGTAATTTTGGTGCTATCGCGTTCTAGATAGTGTTCGGGAATTTGAGGGCTACCCGGCCGTATCCGTTCATTTTTCCATTGCTCGTGATATCGAGGCAAGTACCTTGTCCATACTAGTCTTGTTTTGAGGATATGATAATTGGTGATCGTCTTGGTGTGTTTGTTTATTTGTTTGAAATGAGTTTTCAAAAGAATCGGCTAGCCTCGTTAAAGGCCCTCTTTCAAAATCAGGTGTGTTTTGTGATTAGCGTGTTTCGTGAATGGGTATGTGAATCTTACGGATATGTTTGGTGTTGATGTTGCGCTTGATAATACGTGTGTACATATATTATCTCTTTTCGGTGCGTTATGGTTTGATGTGGTGTTTTGCTAAGTGTTTGATGTCTCTGGTTGAATTGTTTGGATATCCTTGATGTGATATGTTATTTGTGCATAATTGTTTCGCTCACCGCGGGTTAGTTCGACGGGGCCACGGCGGGAATCCAATGGTAGAGCCCTGGATTCACGAGTGGTGATTGTATTTTACTCACCGTGGGTTGGTTCGACGGGGCCACGGCGGGAGTCCAATGGTAGAGCCCTGGATTCACGAGTAAAAACTTCACAGGTTGGTGTATATTTAGTGAATGTATTTTACTCACCGTGGGTTGGTTCGACGGGGCCACGGCGGGAGTCCAATGGTAGAGCCCTGGATTCACGAGTAAAACTTCACGAGTTGATATTGATGTTTATGTCCGTCGAGGACACGTGACGTGGGTTTTAACCCTGTGAATTATTGTCGGTTTTCTATTTGTGAAAACAAAACCTTTGGGCTGTGACCCTATTGATTTTTGGGAGGAGAAGGATTTGATAATCCTAAATTGTTTTCTATTAAAACTCTCGATGGTATTTTAAACTGTTTTATAAATTATTTCCACTGATTTGTGATCTTTCGGTATTGGATTGTTTCACCCAAACTCTTGCCTCGGGAAGTACTTTTCGTTACTTTTGGATTTTTGAGGATTCCTGGTTATTATTATTCGTGGAATGTGAATTGTATGGCTCGTATTTGCACTTGTACTTGCACTAGCAAAACAGTGGAGTTTTGCTAACCCCCGAGTATTCGGGGGGTGGATGTCTATTTTTGCATTCAGGTTTTGGAGCATAGTACAGGGTCGGAACGAAGGATGATGAAAGATGAACGATACTAATCACACGAGGTTCCGTTGATGTCGTATTGGTCCAGTTGCATTTTCTTTTCCGCTGCGGTATCTTTTCCCCGTTGTACGGGAATTTATTGTATTTTGACCCCTGCATGGGTATGTGTTTGGAATTGAGTTGTATATTATTATTGAAAGACCAAGTCGGTCTACTGAGTCATTTTAGCCTTAAAGGCGATGTTTAGATGTTTGATTTTAGTTATCAGCCTGGTAGATCCTCGAGGAGAGGGTCTACGGCGTGTAATATCCCTGAGTGGATTGGGGGTGTTACATAAATGGTATCGGAGCTTAGGTTGTGGAAACCTAGGCTGTCGGGTCAGTGGTGTCTATTGAGTTTAGTCTCGTCGGATTTTGTCTGACTGAGTCGTGTCGCGACGCGTCGTTTGAGTTTGTTGGTCGTGATTAGTATCGTGGTGCGATCATCATCTTCGTGCGACCTGTGGAAGTAAGTCTCCCTTCTTTGTGTTGTGCCTCGTGTGACACGAGCTATTTTTATGATTATTTGTTAAGTGATGGAATCCTTATGTGGATTTTGATTTCACGATATGTATTTAATCGACTCTCGTATTTGATTTATACGAGGAGTGTCGTCGCTTGTGATGTCTTTTATTGTTGTTTTTGTCCGTTGGTGATGATTTTCGAATCGATTTGCACATTTTACAAGTTCTCTTGTGGAAGCTTTGTGCTTATACGCGTTCGACTTGTTCACTAGACAGTGCGTGAGGGTCCTTAGAGGCCTCGAATGGGGCCAGTGATTTTGTTCTGAATGTGGTTATTTGACTCTAATATTTTGTTCTTATGAGGAGTAGTGTTGCTGGATTGTGCATGTTGAACTGTATTTCTTTTATCCGCTGCGTGAGTTCTTTTGTAATGACTTTCGGTATTTTACCGACCGAGTTTTATTTCGATAACCGCTTCCCTTAACCGAGTTTTTGGCATTATGGCCTTGATCGCTTTGACGAAATTCTTGTGACAGTATTTAGTATTTTGTAAATGGCTTTCGTGAGTTTTTGAAATATTACCGTCATCAGCCTTTTTGGCATTTTTGTAAATGGTTTTTAGCACAGGGTTCCGCCTTGGGACCCACAGCGCTATGATGTTCCGTGTGATTACCTGAAATTTTTGGGCATTCTAGCCTTTTTGGCATCGTCCTTTTTGGCATTGAATTATTTTCGAAAACTTGAGTATCTTAGAAATAAATTTCGAGACATATTTTTTTTCAAATGAGTTATTTTCTTGTGGTACATCCAGGTGCCACAATATATTTCAAAATTTTCCTGCCTCGAGGACCAAAATGTTTTGAGATATTTTCAATGTTTTAGAAACACTTTTATTTAGACCCGAGGGTCGAATATTTCTGAAAGTTTTCACTAAGAGAAAGTGTCCTCATTTTTATCAAATGCGAAATGGTTCTCCAAAGTCTCGATAACAATGTTTCACGTTTGTACTTTTTGAAAGCTGATACTCAAGATCAACCGGTGTTCTTCTAAATTATTTTCAAAATGAGGTTTTCGTTTTAAAACCTATCCATTCCCGTTTGAGGGCTGGGTATGTATGTGTGATGTTTGCATTGTCATTTTGATGTTTGCTCCCGAGTATGATCGAATTGGCGGTGTGAGCATTGAGTCGTTTTCCACACATTTGTTGTGTTAGCCCCCTGTGAGAGGCGGGATGTTGGTGTTAAATGTTGTCGTCTCGTGGTGGATTGCGTGTGCCACACGAGTGTGAGATGTTGAAGCTTGGGTTTGTACGTTGGTGTACATATGTGATTGTTTCATGATGTTTGTATTACGTGCTGGTTATCGTTCGGGCCATTGAGGTCGCCAAACGATACCGTTGTTGTAGTGTTTGTGTGTGTATTACTTTACGATGGTAATCATTGTATATGATATGTGTTATGATTCCTTGTTGTGCTAAGTTGGCATCTCCGGTATGTTGTTTTGCGGTGCTATGTTCCATTGTATCTAGCATTTGTATTTTCGGTATGCCGAGCCGAGGCATTTCAACCGTGATGTGCCGGGGGAATGTACGTGCAAATTGTCCTTCTCGTCAGTAACACATTTCGAATGTGGACTCGAGGGACACCGAATTCAGTTTTGCGAATTGGCTACCGAGACTTTCGGAGTTCGCGCTTCAGCACAGATATCAGAATCGGCTTTGAGAGGCCTTTGAAGGATGTTTCTATCGATTGCCTGTTGTGTCGTCTCCTTGTTTTCGTTATTGTGAGTAGCGGGGACGACCTTCTTTTAGAAGAGGTCGAATATAATACCCGTATTATTTTTGGCTTCTATATTTTCTCTTTCTCCAGTCTATCGATTCGCTCATGTTCGTTGAAACTTTATGAAATTGTTCTGTATTTCGGTTTCATCATCCGAGCGAACTGTGATCTTGTTGTGGGTCGATCTGGTTATCGTTGTGACTTTTTCGAGTTCGGTTGGATTCTTGTGAACCTTGTTCGGAAGTAACATCTTTTGGTTCTACTAGTTCTTTTAATCAAAGTGGATCGGATTTAGAACTTCTGTATTTTCGACTCTGTCGACTCGTTTATGTTCGTTGACATTTTCTGAGCTTGTCCTGCCCCTTGCTTTTGTTGATCGGACAAGTGCGGTATCGTTTCGGAATAACTCGTTTGTCGTTGTGACTTTTCAATTTCTATTCCCTTTCATGTGGATCTTATGTGAATGCATACGTTGTTGTTTTCACCGGATCATACATTGTCTCGAGTCGAGATGTGAACCTTGGAGTTGTTGTTTGAATTTTATTGTTCTTCGTGATTCGAACATGATTGTTCGCTTTTTGTTGTCTCGACCGTTGTGGTTCAGTCGTTTGTTTGTTCGGTTTTTGTCCTCGTTTCGTGATCGTTGAGCATTCAGGCTCCTTCCTAATTCCCTTAAGTTTGGGAAATTAGTTTCGTTTTCGATCTTCCAACCCCTGGGCGGTGGAATTCCGTATTTGTTCAGCGATTGGCTTGCGTTTTGATTGATGTACCGTTGGGTTGGTCACTCGTATTGATTTTCGTTCATTGTGTTTTGTGATTGTTCGGATAATTGACTTGATTGTATTATCCATTTGATGACGCTTGTCACTTGTTGGTTTTATTATATCCTTAACGGCGACGTTGTGTTGATCGTCGTGGAGCGTGTTTTCACGCCGTATATTCCTTGCGTTGCTTGTAACGTTTCGCCGACGGGCATAAGTTACGCGTTTCCTTGCATATCTCGTTGAGTTTTCCTGGAGGGATATTGCTTCTCCCTACTTGTTTTAAGTTTCGGGACGAAACTTCTTTTAAGGAGGGTAGAATGTAATATCCGCAATTTCGAATTTCGGTAATTTTCTTTTTTCGTCGGAAGTTCGTTTTGACGACTCACTCCTGACCGTTTCGTCATTCCGAGAATGATTAATTCTGCACTTTTTGTCATCCGAGTTCGTTTCGGTGTCGTTTTGTTGAGTTCCGTGTCCTTAATCGACTTTTTCACGTGGGAGTTCGACTTTGTAAAGTCACCATTAATTCGTGGAAACTCCGAAAATTCTTAATCTTTGCAACATTATAGAGCATCAAGTTAGCTTTCTAATGGTTCAAACGGTGAGTCAATCGGAGTCCAGACGAAGGAGTTATGGTCGAAATAGCCGAGACTGCACGGTGTACCTTTTTGGTGTTGAAGGGGGCTGTACCGTGTGCCGCGGCACACTCAGGCTGTGCCGCAGCACTAAGCTGATTTCTGGGCGTTTTTGGTGGCCCTGGGCCGCGGCACACTTGTCCTGTGCCGCGGCACACGGGCTTTTTCTGCGTTTTTTAGCAGATTTTCGAGGAGAAAACTTCATTTTTCTCCTCTCTTCTTCCTCCTTCCATCTAGAGCGATTTCAATGGCGATTTTGGGCGATTTGAGTGCTCCCAAACTTGTAGAGATCATCCACCTCAAGTCTTGTTGTAGATTTTCGACCTCTACTTGAATCATTCCTCCAAATCAAGGTATTTTGGCTTGAACCCTTGTTTTTGTAGATTTGGGGATTTTCCTTTTTGATTTCGATTCCAATCCGTTTTTAATCAATTAATTGTTGTATAAACGTTGTTTTGAACTTGTTCTACGGATTGGATACTCGTATCTTTGGTTCGTTCGACCCGAGGGGTGATTTCTTTGTTCTTGAAGGGTCTTGAACATTTAATGTTCGATTAAATGTTCGAATGAGTTCCCTTTGATAGTTTGTTGGGATTTCCGTTGTTTTTGGCCTTTATTCTTGTCGTAATCATGTTTTATTATTCCTTACGGAGGATTATAGGTGCTCGATGATTCCGATGTTGAATTCCGTTGGTGATTGATGATTCATGTGGTGTTTTCCCGTAGTAATTTCGGTGCTATCGCGTTCTAGATAGTGTTCGGGAATTTGAGGGCTACCCGGCCGTATCCGTTCATTTTTCCATTGCTCGTGATATCGAGGCAAGTACCTTGTCCATACTAGTCTTTTTTTGAGGATATGATAATTGGTGATCGTCTTGGTGTGTTTGTTTATTTGATTGAAATGAGTTTTCAAAAGAATCGGCTAGCCTCGTTAAAGGCCCTCTTTCAAAATCAGGTGTGTTTTGTGATTAGTGTGTTTCGTGAACGGGTATGTGAATCTTACGGATATGTTTGGTGTTGATGTTGCGCTTGATAATACGTGTTTACGTATATTATCTCTTTTCGGTGCGTTATGGTTTGATGTGGTGTTTTGCTAAGTGTTTGATGTCTCTGGTTGAATTGTTTGGATATCCTTGATGTGATATGTTATTTGTGCATGATTGTTTCGCTCACCGCGGGTTGGTTCGACGGGGCCACGGCGGGAATCCAATGGTAGAGCCCTGGATTCACGAGTGGTGATTGTATTTTACTCACCGTGGGTTGGTTCGACGGGGCCACGGCGGGAGTCCAATGGTAGAGCCCTGGATTCACGAGTAAAAACTTCACAGGTTGGTGTATATTTAGTGAATGTATTTTACTCACCGTGGGTTGGTTCGACGGGGCCACGGCGGGAGTCCAATGGTAGAGCCCTGGATTCACGAGTAAAACTTCACGAGTTGATATTGATGTTTATGTCCGTCGAGGACACGTGACGTGGGTTTTAACCCTGTGAATTATTGTCGGTTTTCTATTTGTGAAAACAAAACCTTTGGGCTATGACCCTATTGATTTTTGGGAAGAGAAGGATTTGATAATCCTAAATTGTTTTCTATTAAAACTCTCGATGGTATTTTAAACTGTTTTATAAATTATTTCCACTGATTTGTGATCTTTCGGTATTGGATTGTTTCACCCAAACTCTTGCCTCGGGAAGTACTTTTTGTTACTTTTGGATTTTTGAGGATTCCTGGTTATTGTTATTCGTGGAATGTGAATTGTATGGCTCGTATTTGCACTTGTACTTGCACTAGCAAAACAGTGGAGTTTTGCTAACCCCCGAGTATTCGGGGGGTGGATGTCTATTTTTGCATTCAGGTTTTGGAGCATAGTACAGGGTCGGCACGAAGGATGATGAAAGATGAACGATACTAATCACACGAGGTTCCGTTGATGTCGTATTGGTCCAGTTGTATTTTCTTTTCCGCTGCGGTATCTTTTCCGCATTGTACGGGAATTTATTGTATTTTGACCCCTGCGTGGGTATGTGTTTGGAATTGAGTTGTATGTTATTATTGAAAGACCAAGTCGGTCTACTGAGTCATTTTAGCCTTAAAGGCAATGTTTAGATGTTTGATTTTAGTTATCAGCCTGGTAGATCCTCGAGGAGAGGGTCTACGGCGTGTAATATCCCTGAGTGGATTGGGGGTGTTACACCCCCAACTGGGACCCACCAGGTGAATGAAAGTTAATGAATTAAATAATATAATTGTAGTACCGAACCACATTATATCATTAATCACTCCGATGAGGAGTTTCAAGTACAACACACCCAGGGAATACAGAATACATGTATATTTTATCTGAAGATAAATTATACAACACTGAATGAAAATGAATATTCAAACGGAAATCTGCAGCGAAAATATAAGTGAAGAGACATGAATGACTGAAAAGGGACTGGGGCCCCCTACTAGTATCACTGGGACTCCTCACCATCAACATTCTTTTCCCGTGCTTTAGCCTTGCCATGACCTGAAAACAACATCCCCCAACGGGGTCAGTTACACAGAACAACAATCCTCTAAAGTTGAATAAACACAATCATGATATAATTTAATTATGAAATTAAGCTGAAGAGGAGCATCATAGTACGCCCGTAATGGTATGTGAAAGTGCACAATACGAATGTCCGGACACACCCGTCCTTGTACCTAATTAGTATCACGGAGGTATGTTACCGTGTGCACAGTCCATTGTGTCGGTGAACCCGAACATATGACCATCATGTGCCCGACTAAAAATTCCACACATCCCCACCCGGCCACGCAATATGAACCCAGAAGGTCATATGAACAAGAATTACCATGAAGAATATTAATGAATAACAATCCGACAAAGTCAAGAATGACTCACCGAGATGAAATAATAGTGAAGTGAATGATAGCTCAATGAAATGATTGGAATCGTCGTTCCTCGTGAATGAAGTGATTATTCGACAATTACAAGTCTCAATACGGTTAATACATTATGAATGAGTTATGATTATGAATGAACAACAACGAAAGGAATGAATATCCTTTTAACCGAGTAAGAATTAACTTACTCAATACCGGCGAAGAAAGTCCTTCCTCGAACAACGTCTTAAAAGAGATGTTGGTCGCTCGAACAACCTTGAATAACACAAATACCAATATTCTGCTTAATAAATGATTCAAACATGATCACAACCCACTTCAAAAGTCGATACAACAATATCCAAACTCATTGGGGCATTAAGACAAACACTTAGCGAACATCAACCCTTGATTATAACCAAATCCCAAATATATTGAAACCAACTCCAAAATGAGTAGTTCAATACAAAAAAATACCTTCAATGATATCAATAATCCAATAGGAATCCACAAATCGAGTTAACGACAACATCTAATCGAAAACCCCCAAATATCAAACTCAACTCTAAAGCGTTCTTGATTAATTCTCCAAATATTCGTCAAATCCGAAAAACACATCAATAAATCCATAGGAATACATGTATCTAAGGTAGATAATCCATATCTAACATATTCCAACATAATAGCAAGCTTACACGAAGAGATCAGAAGGAAAAACCCAAAAATCCGAAATTCTAGATCCAAGAAGTTATTACCTTGATTTGATGTGTTGGAGAGGATGAAATGATGATTAATACAAATGATAAGCTTGAAGATGATGATAGATAGATTCAGCTCAAAGAAATCTCTCCAAAACAGCCGAAATCGCCCAAAATGCCCAAAAAAACGAAGTGATATGCGAGAAATGACGAAACCTGGGCTGACTGTCTTATTTATACTGTTCCAGTTTAGCGCACGCTAAGCCCTGATATTTAGCGTGCGCTAGCGAGTTAACTGGACAGTACAGTGCCTACTGACTACCTCGTTAGCGTGTGTTAACCCTAACATGTTAGCATGCGCTAACAGAATATCTGATGTCCAGTAACTGAAGTCCAGAACTTCCTATTCTCTGATCTTCTCGCGATAGCGTGCGCTACACCCAAAACTCAATGTTCGCTACTACATCATTAGCGTACGCTAAAATCTACTCATAGGGTGCGCTATGAATTATTTCAAATCAGTCCAGTACCCACTGGACTCTGCCTGATCGACCTTAGCGCGCGCTACACTGCCAGCATAGCGTGCGCTCAATTAGCGCGCGCTAAAGAGAGTACGTAGCGTGCGCTACTCCTCACATATAGCCCACTATGAAGATGACAATGATGAGAAACATGGCTCGATCCTCCAACCAGGTAGAAAGATGAATAATAACTAATACACGATACAAATACTCTGAACGGTGAATACAATGATTGAATATGAATGATGAATGATCATTAATGAGTGAAAATTACTGATTGACAATTACTGAATGATAATTACTGAATGATAATGGCTGAATTACAACCGGGTATTACAATGAGCAGTACCTTTCAAGCAAAATATCTCCTCTCTTACGTCGACTTTTTGTGGGATTCAGAAATACCTTAAAATCGCAGATCGAAAATGAGCCGCCGCCGCAAAATTTAGAAGGATTTGTTAATTTGCCATCAATTTTCATCAACTACTAGTGTTCAGTATTTTACACCGGAATGTATTCCTTTAAATTTGTACTAGTAATGGTAATAATAATATATAAAATCAGACTATGAACTAAACAGGTAATGATAATTATTCTAAAAAAATAGATAGGTGAAGATGATATAATAAAAAATACCTGGATGGAAATACAGTCCATCACTGTTGGATATTCTCGAGTCTATTTTCAACCGACCGACTGATTCGTGTCCAATTATTCCATCGACTGAATTCATACCCAATCTATCCCAAAGCATTAGATCGCCTAGGCAGCATATCAGATGCATCGACACTGGAACAATTTCGGGACGTTTGCATTAAGGAAGAGGCCCGGTATCATAATTGGGTTGAGGTTGACTCAAATCTGTCAGGTAACAACAACATATCGGTTTGCAGCGCACATCTGGAGCCTTTCGTTTCATCAAGGGGCCAAACTCTTGTCTATAAAAAGACAAGGAGCAGACAGCCGATCTAGAGGCTTGGGTATACTGGTTGGTGGCGGAGGATGCCGAGGCCATGGTCACGACGGGGTAGTGGTGGTGGTGTATATGGTCGTGGGAGGCGGAAAAAGAAAATAGATTTCAGTACTTCTCTCGCATCTAAAACAAAGCATCTGGCGGCTGGTTGGGTTATTAAAAGCAAATATGCGTAGGGAATAACCGGCCTTTTGGGAAAACAAAAAAAAAAGATAAGGGGCAAAAAAAAGCATTTGGGTTTTGAGTCAACCCAGATTTGAGGGATATATTATAGTAGTTGAGTTATAGGGTGTTTGGGTATTTTGCATCATATTTTGTACCAAGTAGTAATGCAAAAAAAAAAAAAAAAAACTTGTACCTAGTTACAATTGTGCTCTAAAAATTATATCTAGTAGTAATTATTTCTTTAATCCCCCCCCCCCCCCGCCCCCACACACCTATGAGTTTGTTTGGTTAACTTACACATTTTAATTCATTTTTCAAAAGAATTACACAAATCTCAAAAAACTGATATAATTACAAGAATAACGACTTGCGATGGTATCGAGATATAATATTCAGATAACTAATCTACTACTTGAAAGTATCCAACAATATTTTATTTCACTAGATGTTGGGCATTTGATACCCAATTGACTGTATCCCAATGCATTATTTCAGTAAATAAATTACCAATTATAAATATCCAATGCGTAAGTTTCGTAATTATTTCCTATATATTAGATTTGTATAATTAAGTTATAAATATTATATAAACGCGTAAAGACCCTATTAGAAGTTATTTTGTCCATTCCATTTTAAGAGGACAATTTCAAAATATATTTTTGTGTGGTCGTGTGGTCGCACAATATTAGATAGAATCTCGAACGGAGTTTTCAGGAACGCGCTAGAATTGGCGCCCATTTCAGCAAAAGTTAAGGAAGGGAGATTGAGATGGTTTGGCCACGTTCGCAGGAGGCAAGCATCTGCTCCGGTGAGGAGGGTCGAGAGTTTATTGATTGTTGGGGAAAGGAGGAGAGGCAGGCCGAGGAGGACGTGGGAGGAGCAGCTGAGATTAGATTTGAAGGCCTTAAACCTTTCCGAGACCATAACTGTTGATAGGTGCTCTTGGAGGCGCTAGATCAGAGTTGTTGATTCTTTTGTAGGGAGCGGTGCTGTAGTTGAGAGCCTCAGGGTTGGGTTGTCTCGGTTAGATTTGACCTAGAGCATCACAATTTTCTTTACTTCTATTGTATATTTTATCTTATTGCCTTTGCATGTGGTGTATTTTTGACAGGGAGCTGTGCTCAGAGTCTACCTTTTTTCTATTAGAGCAGCCTTCATCGAGAGTGCAGTTGCCAAAGTCCCCTTAGGTAAGTCTCATGTGAATTAAGCCATGGGCTCAGGTATGGTTTTGAGCTTTTTTGTATCATATGCTTCTTCATAATTATCACTCAATACTTTGCTGTGTACTAAGCTGGGGGTCTTCACGGAAACAGCCTCCCTACCGTAAAAAGTAGGGGCAAGGTCTGCGTATATCTTACCCTCCCCAGATCCTGCTCTGAGCGGGATTTACTGGGTATGTTTGGTTTGGTTTGGTTTTGGACTCTCGTAAGCTAATCTATTGAGAGTACATAAATCTAAGTACTTTAGTGATGGGAATTTTGTGCATTTCAAATTAGTTAAGTTGGTGCATGATCAATTTCGATTTAGTCTTGATTCATTTTCAAATTAGTCACCGCGGGTCTTTACAACGATATTTGATTAGAAATTTTGGCACATATGTTAGACTTATCTGCAATTTTATAAAAAATTATATTAATAATTTTAAAAAATTAAAAAATATTTAAAAGAGTGATTTACATCTGACAACCTTTTTAGATACCATATAAACGTTTGGGTCCTTATGTTTTCATATTTTACGACGAAGGACAAAACTTGAACTGCTCAAAGTTTGTATTTACGATTAAGGATAAAAGTCAACTTTGGTGCTGATGTCATAGGAGAGTGAGAGAGAGAGAGGAAAATCCATTTTCTTTTCCAATTTTACCCCTTTTCTTTTATTAGTGTCTTCTATTTTTCCTTTTCTTTTAAACGAAATGTCACGTGAGCCGCACATGTTGTCCTTTGTTATAATATTGTTTAGTGTATATCTACCTAGACTATAATATTGTTTAACTTTTATGAACTTCATTGTAATATATCTTTAGAAGTTTTAACTAGCCGTTAGTTACCGTTTGCGAACGTGCGCGTGATGGGAGGGGCGGCGGCGGTGTTCCCCTGCCACAAGGATCACGTCCCGTGCCTTCCCGTGACCACTCCCTCCGCCCTAAAAGCAATCACCAGAAAAATGGGTTAACATGCGAATTCCTACTACTAATAATAATTATAACAAAGTTGGTACAGTTTTACCCACTTTACACATTTTCTCGAGTTAATGCCCAAATGGGTGTTTTTTAAAAATATATTTACCAATCTAGTGTACTTTCGAACATAATTACCAAAATGGTGCTGTTTACCCCATCTGGTTAAAAACCTCTCCTCACAAATCTCTCTCCCTCAAAAACCATCTCACAAACCTCCCGCATCTCAGTTCTCACTACCTCTCACAAACCTCTCACAAACGATCGCCCCCTCCGATGGCCACCTCCGATCGCCACCGCCAATCTCCAGCTCCGTCGCCAACTCCGATCTCCAGCACCGTCGCCAGCTCCGATCGCCACCGCCGATCTCCACCTCCGATCGCCATGTGAGTTCTACCTGCTCTCGGTTTAGTTCTTCCATCACAACCTCATGGATATTAATTTCTGTAATTTTCTTGTGAATTAGAGTTTTGGGAGTTTCTTACTGTTTATCTGTTTAATTTCTTGTGAAATTAATTTCTGTAATTTTCTTGTGTTCCTTACTGTTTATCTGTTTTGGGAATGGGGTTTTTTTTTCAGTTTTAGGTTTGTGGTCAACCCAAGTATCTGTTTTGTGTTCCTTACTGCAATTTTTTTCTGTTTTGGGAATGGGGTTTTTCAGTTTTTGTTTTGGGAATGGTTTTTTTTTTCTGTATGCTGCAATGGCTTTTTTTTTCAGTTTTAGGTTTGTGATTTATTTGTGGGTGTTTTTTTTAGATGGATCTTGTTACATTGATTCAGAATGAGGATTTCTATACAATCTCTCAAGTTGCTGTAGCAAGCAATGCAATACTAAGCGACAATGAAGTTGCTGAAGATGATGACATTGGTGGTGAAGAATAAGAAGATAGAGTTGAGATCACTCAAGAACATGAAGTACCTTAAACTTTTACTAGTATGGAGGAAACAAACACGACTACTGATGGCAATTGGATTGTTTCACAATCAACCAACAAGAATGATATTACACAGGAGCTGGGAAAGGATTATTTTAATGATAAAGAAGAACTTATTAGAGCTATCAAGCTCCACAGCATAAGAACACATAAACAATTTGAGGTCATTGAGACACGCCCAACTCTATGGAGCATAAGATGTAAGTTAAATTTACAATCCGGATGCAAATGGCACCTTCGTGCTTGTAAACGAAAACAAAGTGGGTATTTTGAAATTACAACATACACTGGTCCACATACTTGTTTACACAATAATATTTCTCAAGACCATCCAAACTTAGATGCAAGCTTGATCGCACATGAAATCAGACACCTTATAAAAGAGCAACCTTCTATTAGTATTTCTGCTTTGAGAGCCGAAATAGTTGATAAATTAGGCTATACTCCTTCATACAAAAAGGTCTGGGTCGGAAAGCAAAAGGCAATTGAACATGTGTTTGGAAATTGGGAAGAATCTTATGCTAGTTTACCGAAATTTCTAGGCCTAATTCAAAAGTTCAATCCGGGGACTATAGTCGAATGGTGTGTTTCGAGATCAACCGATGAGGAACAAGTGGAATTTAGACGTGTTTTTTGGGCTTTTGCTCCCTCTATCAAGGTGTTTGTGCATTGTCGTCCGGTGGTTAGCATTGATGGCACACATTTGTATGGTAAGTATAAGGGAAAGATGTTGATTGCAATGGGAGTTGATGGTAATAATCAGATTTTGCCACTTGCATTTGCTATAGTAGAAAATGAATCTTATGATAGTTGGAATTGATTTCTTTCTCATATCAAGAGTCATGTGGTGAAAGAGCGTCATGGCATTTGTTTAATATCTGATCGTCATGTTGGAATCCTAAAGGTAGTGAATGAGAATGGATCTCCATGGTTAGAGCCACGTGGTTTTCATAGGTATTATTACAACTCATATATATGGAATTTATATAACTTTTTTCACAATTACCATTTATGACTCACATTATTTTGTTTATTTTATAGGTATTGTTTACGGCATTTCATTGTAATGTCCGGTATTCTCATTTTCTGTTATCTTGAATTGTTTGTGTCTTGACGTCGGACATTTTCTTGTTGACGAGAATCGGAGTGAATTCTATCATAATACTATATTTGTTTCTACCGCCTAGTCGTTGTGGTCGGGTGCGACTTGTTGTCGCGTGCGTTTCTTTGATTAACTGTGTGCATGTGATGCGTCGTTAATTGCTCGTTATTGTTTTGAATCATTGCCGGTGGCGTTGTTATGGTCGTCGTGGGGCGTGTTTTCACGTTGTATGTTTTTTCGCGTTGCTTGTAACGTTTCGCTGTTGGGCGCGATTTTTTTCGGTTCTTGTGTATCTCGTTGAGTTTTTCTGGTGGGATATTGCTTCTCCCTACTTGATTTAAGTTTCGGGACGAAACTTCTTTTAAGAAGGGTAGAATGTAATATCCGCAATTTCGGATTTCCGGTAATTTTATTTTTTCGGCGGAAGTCCGTTTCGACGACTCGCTTGGGACCGTCTCATCATTATGAGAATGATTAATTCTGTACTTTTTCTCATCTGAGTTCGTTTCGGTATTCTTTTGTTGAGTTCCGTGTTTCTTAACGACTTTTCTGCACTCGAGTTCGATTCTTGTGAATCTCGTTCGAAATTACTGTTTCGAGTTTTCCGTAAGTCCGTTTAACTTTGTTAGACGTGTTGTGAACTTCGGTTTGGTTATTCAATCACGTATCGTCATTTTCGGACGTTTTGGGCCGTTTTCGTAATTTCCCAAAGTTTGGGGTAATTACTTCGGTTGTCGAATTTCGAGCCTTCGGGTGGTCGGAATCATGTGTTCTCTTATCTTTTAGATTCTTCTTTGTGAGTACTTCGTAACCGTATCTTCGATTCGTATTCAGGTTCGGGTTTCGGTGTCGTTTTCTTGAGTTCAGTGTTATTAAACGACTTTTCCAAGTATGAGTTCGAATTTGTAAAATCACCATAAATTCTTGGAAACTCCAAAAATTTTGAATCTTTTCAATATTATAGAGCATCAAGTTAGCTTTACAATGGTTCAAACGGTGAGTCAATCGGAGTCCGGACGAGAGATTTATGGTCGAAATAGCTCAGACACTCATTTTCCAGTTTTGGCCAAGCAGCCTGTACCGTGAGCCGCGGCACACTTAGGCTGGGACGCGGCACACAGTCCAGAACAGCCTATTTGTGCGGATTTTGTGAGATGAATGCTCATTTCATCTCTTCCTTCATTCCTCCTCCTCTTGGGCGATCTTGTGGGCGATTTTGGGCGTTTTTGCATCATCAATCCCAGAGAACTTCATATTTTTCATGTTCTTGGTGTGGATTAATAACACCAACAATTGTTCTTCATCATTAATCCAAGGTAAATTCTTGAAACCCTACTTTTGGGTGAATTGGGGGTTTTTGTTCATTTTGTCTGATTTAACCGTAATAACTTAGATTTGTGATGTATTGATGATTATTTAGATGTATTCTATCATTTCCCTTGTTATTCCATGGTTGAATCGTTTCGATTCGTTGTTTTGGTCGAGTTCTTAGTCAACGCCTTGAAGGTGTCCGACAAAAGGTCTTAGAGGGGGGATTGGGCGTTGTATGATTATGATACGAATTACGTAAGTAATGCGTATTAAACACAGCGGGAGTTTATCACGTTTACAATATTGATCAAAATTACAAAGGGGATGGACGAATTTAATGGGATTCGGCCGTGATGTAGAATGATGTACGGAGTTTGGTGTGTTTTATCAAACTAGACCTATAACTCGATAAAAGGTAATCTCTTCCCAAGACCTTTTGAGAATTGATCAAGTTAAAATCTCGAGACGCGTCGAAACAATAACTAAAGTTTGTTGAACTCGTTCAACGTATATTTCAAAGGAAATACAAGGTTTATTATGATTCAAGATGATTTACAAATACAACGAGCACTACTATATATAGTCGTCTCCAACCGTAAGAAAATACAACAAAACGAGAAATGAAACTTCCTAGCAACTTCCATTTCGGCCGAAAATCTAAGGTGAGATACCAAGTATCTTGGTGTTATTAGGTGAATAAGACATGAAGCAATCTTGGTCTTTGATGGTGACATGAAGTAGAACAAAATATCATCCCTTGCACTTGCTTCCAATCGGCCGATCTTTACCAAGGAGTGAGGACGATTTTGTGAAGATTGATATCAACCTCTTTGGACTTATTAAGGTGAATAAGATATGAGAGACAATGACATGAAGAAGAAAATCTTCACTCCATCTTTATGTTTCGGCCGTTTGTGTCATGGTGGGGAAGGAGAAAATAACTTCATTATCTTGTCAAGATATGAAGTCAAGTGAGGTCCCTTTCAAGCATGATATGGCCGATTTTTCATGCTTTCGGACCGGTTCCGTCGTCGAATTTTACGTTACTCCGATTCCGATTAACAACGTAACTCCAATCCGCGTATTCTTTTCTCCCAAGTATAATGATGCATGGCCATGCGTATCGTCGTGGACGTCGATTTTTATTGGAGCTTCTTCGATTGGAATATTAGATATCGTATCATTCCCTCCTTCTTTGAAAGGAATTGACCTCAATTCCGTAATGCCATCGTCGTCAAGGTAAGGCGAGAGATCACCTACGTTGAAAGTCGCGTGTACTCCGTATTCGCACGGAAGTTAGACTTTGTATGCGTTGTCGTTCACTTTTTCCACAATTTTGTACGGACCCTCGGCTCTCGGCATCAATTTGTTCTTCCGTTTGCTTGGGAATCTTTCTTTTCTCAAATGTATCCAAACTAAGTCGCCAACTTCAAATAACCTCGCTTTTTTATTTTTGTTCGACTTCCGTTTGTAAATTTCATTCACTTCTTTAATCCGTTCCCGTATCTTTTCATGTAACTTCATCATTGATTTGAGTTTTGCTTCGGCGTCTTTGTGAACCAATTCGTTGCTTGGCAAGGGAATCAAGTCCAATGGCAAGTGCGGATTTAATCCGTATACTACTTCAAAAGGCGAATGGGCCGTGGCATAACCGGGTGATCGGTTGTATGCGAATTCCGCATGAGCAAGTTTAACGTCCCAATCCTTCTGTGTTTTATTTACCAACCCTCGTAATAATGCTCCTAAGGTTCGATTTGTTACCTCGGTCTGTCCGTCGGTTTGTGGGTGATGTGAAGTACTGAATAGGAGTTTAGTACCGACTTTCCTCCATAAAGTATTCCAGAAGTAACTCAGAAATTTGGAATCTCGATCCGACACGATAGTTTTTGGAACTCCGTGCAAACGAACTACTTCCCGGAAGTACAAGTCCGCCATATTGCTTGCATCATCGGTTTTGTGGCATGCGATAAAGTGAGCCATTTTCGAAAAACGGTCGACGACCACCATGATCGAGTCTTTGCCTCGTTGAGTACGAGGTAAAGCCACAATAAAATCCATCGAGACATCCTCCCACGGTCGTAACGGTACTGGAAACGGCATGTATGTACTCGACTTGAACGAACATTTCATCATGTGACAAGTGACGCATTTACTCATGATTGTGCTTACGTCACCATACATCTTTGGCCAAAAGAAGTGTTCTTTTAGCACTTCTACAGTCTTGGTCGAGCCGAAGTGACCTGCTAGCCCTCCTCCGTGCGCCTCCCGAACTAGCAATTCCCGAATTGTATGTCTCGGCACACATAATTTATTCCCCTTGAAGAGAAAGCCATCCTGTAACACAAATTCCTCGTACGGGGCTGTTTTACAACGGTTAAAAATTTCCCCAAGTCCAAATCGTCGCTGTAATGATCTTTCAAAGTCTCGAACCCCAACAAACGAACATCTAGCATCGACAGTAAGGCATACCGTCTCGATAGTGCATCCGCCACTATATTACTCTTCCCGTCTTTGTACTTGGATGAAAAGTGAAAAGATTGTAAAAATTCCACCCATTTTGCATGCCTCGGGCTTAGCTTACTTTGTCCGTTGATGTATTTTAACGACTCGTGATCCGAGTGCGGACGAAGTGTTTGAACGTAGATAATGACTCCAATGATCGAGTGCTCTCACGATAGCATAGAACTCCTTGTCGTAAGTACAATAATTCACTCGGGCGCCACTTAGTTTCTCCGAAAAATAGGCGATGGGACGGCCTCTTTGGATAAGCACCGCCCGATTCCAACTCCGCTAGCGTCGCATTCCACCTCAAACGGTTGTGAAAAATCGGGTAACGTCAAAATCGGCGCTTCACATAATTTCCCCTTTAAATTTTCAAAAGCCTTTTGGGCCGCCTCGTTCCATGCAAAGGTTCCTTTTTTTAGACACTCCGTGATCGGACTGGAGATGGTGCTAAAGTCCCGTATGAATCGTCGGTAAAAAGAAGCGAGGCCATGAAATGATCGTACCTCCGTGATTGTCTTTGGGGTCGGCCACGACTTGATTGCCGCGATCTTTTCTTGGTCGACCGAAACTCCGTCTTCGAAACAACATAGCCGAGAAAGACAAGACTCTCGACTAGGAAAGTACACTTCTCCCGTTTTCCATAAAGTTTTTGTTCCCTTAGCGTCTCAAATACGTACCGCAAATGTTTGAGATGCTCCTCTACGGATCGACTGTAGATCAAAATGTCGTCTAAGTATACGACAACAAACTTTCCCAAGAAAGGTTTAAGAATCTCGTTCATTAACCTCATAAAAGTGCTCGGGGCGTTCGTGAGGCCGAATGGCATCACAACCCATTCGTAAAGTCCATTCTTTGTTTTAAACGCCGTCTTCCATTCGTCTCCCTCTCGCATGCGGATTTGATGGTATCCGCTCCGTAAATCAACTTTGGAAAATATAACCGAGCCATGTAACTCGTCCAAAGATGTCGTCTAGTCTCGGGATGGGGAAGCGATACTTGACGGTGATGTTATTTACGGCTCTCTTGTCAATACACATTCGCCAAGTTCCGTCTTTTTTGGTACAAGTAGAACTGGAACCGCACACGGACTTAAACTTTCTCGGACATATCCGTGATTCATGAGTTCATCAATTTGGCGTTGTAGTTCTTTGGTTTCTTCAGGATTACAACGATACGCCGCTTTGTTCGGTAATGGAGCTCGGTATAAGATCAATCTGGTGTTCAATTCCGCGGATAGGTGGTAATCCTACCGGCAAGTCTTCGGGAATACGTCCAAAACTCGTGTAATAGAGCATCTATCTCTTCCTCATGGTGCGATTTGGTGGCAAGATTTGGACCTCTTTGATCATCATCAAATAAACACGTTCGCCATCGTCAATGGCGTGTTCGACTTCTTTCTCGTTTGCAAACATCGTAAGTTTCGGTCCTTCGACTTTTTTCGAACTCATCGTCCGGATAGCTTGAGGTGACATAGGTTTAAGAACGATTTTTTTACCTTTGTCACGTAACTCATACTCGTTACTCCTCCCTCGATGTAGTACATCCCGATCAAATAACCAAGGTCTTCCCAATAACACGTGACATGCGTCCATCGGTAGTACATCGCATGTAATATCATCGCCATACGAACCCATGGTGAGTCCGACCTTCACTTGCCTTGATACTTTCACCTTGTTTCCATCATCGAGCCAATGGAGTGCATACGGTTTAGGATGGGCCGTGGTGATCAAACCGAGTTTTGAGACCATCTCTCTTGATGCCACGTTTGTACAACTTCCACCGTCAATGATCAAGCTACACCATTTATCTCCGACACGACACTTCGTGTGGAAGATTTGGTCTCGTTGTTCTTCGTCACTTGGGGCGGCCTTCGTTTGTAACATGCGAAGGACGAGGTTCGTGTCATAGTTCGGGGCATCGTATGCCTCGCATTCTTCTTCTTCTTCGTCAACTTCTAAGTTAAAAGCGTCTCCAACTCTTTCTTCTTCGGCTAGCAATTCCTCTCGGGTGGCTATGGCTTCTCGTAACGTCACAATCCTCCGATTTGGACAAGCACTTTGATAGTGTCCAAATCCTTGACATTTGAAACACCGGACTTTAGATAGGCTTGTTCCTTTTGGTGTGATAGGAGTTTTTGGAATGGTAGTAACGGGTTGGTTTGTGGTGACAGTTTTTGGAAACGAGCTAGAACTCGCGCCAAAGTTGGTATTTCCGTATTTAGGTGGGAATTCGGGTTTAGAGAGTTTTGTTTTGTTTTGATTTTCCAACTTTATGCAAAGTCCGCATAAAGTATCAAAGTCGGAATAGGGGTAGAGTTCCACGGAATTAGCAATATTTTTGTTCAAACCTCGTAGGAAACGGGACATCCGCAATTCTTCGCTTTCTTCAAGTTCTCCCATCAAGGATAAGTTTTCAAACTCCTCGATGTACTCCTCGACACTTAGCTTTCCTTGCGTGAGTTCAGAAATTTTTCGATACAAGCTTAACTTGTGTGTAGTCGGGACATATCTCTTTCGTAGTTTCTTTTTTAGAGAATCCCACGAACGTATCTTCTCTTTTCCAGCACGAACTCTTTGTGTCTTCATTCGCTCAAACCAAAGGGAAGCTCCCTTTCCAAGTTTGAGAATCGCATACTTGCAACGTACCTCGTCATTGAGATCCTTGAACTCAAACATTCGTTCAATTTTTCTTGCCCACTCCAAATAAACCTCGGGATCGGTGCCGCCTACGAACTCCGGGAGTTCGCTTGTCTTGTATTCATCAGCATGTCGTGGTGCATGCATGGTGTCGTATCCTCGTCGTGCTTGGATTCTGGGCTCTGGTAAGCCACGAAGAACGTCACGTAGTTGTGCTACTTCTTCATCGGTGAATGCCATCTTCTTGAGTAACGTCGAGAACTGTGAGACAAATGGCTCTGGTACCACTTATGATACGAATTACGTAAGTAATGCGTATTAAACACAGCGGGAGATTATCACGTTTACAATATTGATCAAAATTACAAAGGGGATGGACGAATTTAATGGGATTCGGCCGTGATGTAGAATGATGTACGGAGTTTGGTGTGTTTTATCGAACTAGACCTATAACTCGATAAAAGGTAATCTCTTCCCAAGACCTTTTGAGAATTGATCAAGTTAAAATCTCGAGACGCGTCGAAACAATAACTAAAGTTTGTTGAACTCGTTCAACGTATATTTCAAAGGAAATACAAGGTTTATTATGATTCAAGATGATTTACAAATACAACGAGCACTACTATATATAGTCGTCTCCAACCGTAAGAAAATACAACAAAACGAGAAATGAAACTTCCTAGCAACTTCCATTTCGGCCGAAAATCTAAGGTGAGATACCAAGTATCTTGGTGTTATTAGGTGAATAAGACATGAAGCAATCTTGGTCTTTGATGGTGACATGAAGTAGAACAAAATATCATCCCTTGCACTTGCTTCCAATCGGCCGATCTTTACCAAGGAGTGAGGACGATTTTGTGAAGATTGATATCAACCTCTTTGGACTTATTAAGGTGAATAAGATATGAGAGACAATGACATGAAGAAGAAAATCTTCACTCCATCTTTATGTTTCGGCCGTTTGTGTCATGGTGGGGAAGGAGAAAATAACTTCATTATCTTGTCAAGATATGAAGTCAAGTGAGGTCCCTTTCAAGCATGATATGGCCGATTTTTCATGCTTTCGGACCGGTTCCGTCGTCAAATTTTACGTTACTCCGATTCCGATTAACAACGTAACTCCAATCCGCGTATTATTTTCTCCCAAGTATAATGATGCATGGCCATGCGTATCGTCGTGGACGTCGATTTTTATTGGAGCTTCTTCGATTGGAATATTAGATATCGTATCAGATTATTATCCATCGTACGATTATTGATTTATCATTGGCATGACTTAGGGACGAAATTCTTGTGAAGAACTCGAGTCGGAACCCTTCCGTTCGTTGTCTTTTTCGGGGTCCGAGCTTCCCGGTCGAATCGTGTTCTTCGGAGTATTCAGTAGCGGTTATTAAGGCAAGTATTTTACTATACGATTTGTGTCTTGTGAATAGGGACATCGTATTATGGTTGTGATGCATTGGTTTACTTTTGTGTATATACTTCGTATGAATTGATTATTACGAACAATTGATGGTAACGATAATACCTTCACTTAGTTAACATTTTGGGAATCGTGTTGGATGTGCAAATCATCTAAGTTTGTGCCGGGCGTGGTCGGTCATTGTTGATTTGTTGTGTTGATTATGATGTGTGTGTTGTCTTGGTTTACATATGTGTGTGTTGTCTTGGTTTACATACTTGATTGTACATTTCGGTGTAATGTGGAATGGCTTGACATTTCATGATTATGAGTTGTGTCGTGTCGATATGTGTGTGTGTGTTCCAGGTAGGGTCTGACGAGGCCTCTGGAGTTCGGTACATGATGTGTACGAACAAGGTGTGTGATCCAGGTAGGGTCTGACGAGGCCTCTAGAGTTCGGTACATGATGTGTACGGACAAGGTGTGTGATCCAGGTAGGGTCTGACGAGGCCTCTGGAGTTCGGTACATGATGTGTACGAACGATGTTTGTGGCCGGGTAGGGTCCGTTGAGGCCTCCGGAGTTCGGTACATGAAGTGTACAAACAATGTGTGCAGTCCGGGTAAGGTCCGTCGAGGCCTCCGGAGTTCGGTACATGATGTGTACGAACAATAATCGTGTTATAGTGCTTGTTTGAGTAATATTTTAAATACGGGTCTCGGACCCATAATGATATCCCATCTATTGTGTTTTGAAAAGAGAATCGGGCTAAGGCCCTAATGTTTTCGAAAAGGCTTTGTAAATTGGGACTCGAGGTCCAAAAGAAGTTCTGCTTTCAAAACCCCTGAGATGATGTGTTCCTTTTCAAATATCTCTTTCTTGAGTTCAAAATTAATAAAACTTCTCGGGAACATTTGATAATTTATTTCCATATTAAATTCGTAGTTGCTATTTACTTGTTGCATTTCGTATCGTTTTATACTTGCACTAGTAAAACAGTGGAGTTTTACTAACCCCCGAGTAATCGGGGGGTGGATGTCTGTTCTGCGTCCAGGTACATGCAGGTTCAGGGAAGCAGTCACAGGATTGGCACAAGGGGATGACAAGCTGCGATACTAATCAAAGAGTCGAGAGTTGGTAGAGTTTGGTTGTATTATTAGAATTGATTCAGTCTTCCGCTGTATTGTGTTTCGACCCCTGTGTGGGTAATGTTGTTAGTCAGTTCTGTTGATAGAGTTGTGTGACCTCATCGGTCTGTGTGTTTATGTGTAAGTGACCTTACGGTCTGTATTATTATATTGTTTGTCCCTGGCTGGGCAAGCATTTGGTTGTTTATGGATACTTAGCCTGGTAGATCCTTGTGGAAAGGGTCTACGGCGTGTAATATTCCCATACGGTTTTGGGGGTGTTACATTTATGGTATCAGAGCTTAGGTTGCGGAAACCTAGGCTGTCGGGTCAAGTCGAGTCGTGATTTGTCGAGTATTGTGTAGTTTTGTCATTCGAGATGTCGGGTGACAAGTTGAGTTGTGCGTAGTCACAACGTGTCGGTTATGTTGTCGGATGATATTAGTACTGTGGGAGACCGTCATCTCCGTGCGGACTGTAGACGTAAGTCTCCTCTTTTATGCATAATATCTGTGTTCATGATATGTGTGATAATTGTGGTGCATGATGTAATTTGCACGGTGCTGTGTAATGGAGTTTGTATTTGATACTTGTGATACACTGTATGTGTATTGAACTATACGTATTGACGTTTTGACGTTGAACCACCGTGTGGGGTGGTATAATGTGAAAGTTGTAAACTTTGATCGTTCCGAAAAGAAAGTACCGACGGTAGAGTTTGTGAGAGAATCGGATAGATGGTTTCGTTGTATGTTTAACTTGATGCCCATGAGATGCATTTGATTGAATTGGTGACCCCATTTGCCGTTTGAGCACGTGGTTCTAAGTTCGACTATTTTGGATTGTTGTAAATATGCCCGCTGTGGGTAGGTTTGAAAACGTTTTTCCTGAAAGACTCTACTGGTTTGGGCATTTTTGTGGAAATCAAATTTTTTCAAAATATCTTGATCGTACGGTTAAACAACGGTTTGTGTGGATTTTGAAATCGGTTGAATTGTGACAAGTTGGTCATGTATTTTCAAATAGCACCATCAATCAGTATTTGGAAAATGTGTTTTAAAATACTTCGGACATTGCAAAATACTACCGTCATTTTTATTACGATCGAAAGGATTTTTGGAAAATTTATGTTTTGCAAAACGACTCTAATTTTCGGAATTTAAATGTTATGTGTTTGAGTGTTGTGATGGCATGTTATAATTTAATTGTATTATTCTATGACGTTATCCCGGACATGATAGCTTATCTATGGTAATGATTAGTGTGCTGGAAGATATTAATAAGGTCATTTTGCTGACATCGGTTATAGAGTGGACTTAATATTTCAACGTATTGTTGTGCAAGTGATTTCAAATCAGAGCAGTTTTGATATTGGGTCCATAGATTTGGTTAAATGGTCGAGGTATTAATTAAAGTGTTTTCAAAATTTCATTTCTGCAAAATCTTTCGAACTCACCAATTTTAAAATATTATCATTTGAACAAATACCTCGGGAAAAATTTTATTTTTAAAGAATGTGACAAGTGCCTGAATTTAACGACATGTATGTGGTCTTGACTGTGTTTACTTTGGTAAAAGTCGTGCACCTCTGTTGGTGTAACCGTGCGAGTTACTTATGAATTTAAGTCTATTATTGCAGTGTTAGTCTGAGTACTCGTGTGATGATTTGGAGTGAATACTTTATTGTGTTGCTGTTTGTTGCCCTATGTTGATTATGTGATATTTATTTTGTTGTTCTGATCGGTGGCCGTTTAGTATGCTGAGAGGTAGAGGTCGAGAGCGTGGTCGTGGTAGAGGTCGGAATCAGGTGCATGAGAGGGCGACTCGCTCGTTGTCAAGCGCCAATGAGCTCAGTACAGGTGGTCGAGATGACCAATCGCGTGAGCAGAGGCAATCAACTGGGGAAAATGCTGACATTGGCGCCGCCACCATCCTTCGTCAGGTGGTTGACCAGTTGACACATATGAATCAGACCATGCACCGGGATAGGATCCCAGATGAGGATAATGGAGCTAGTATGTGGTTACGAGGTGTGATGAGAATGCACCCGCCCCGTTTTGTAGGTTCTTCGGACTCGTTAGGTTGGGAGAACTGGCTCTTCCAGTTGGACAGAACATTTGATGCCATAGCTTGTCCCGATGAGAGAAGAGTGCCTATTGCTCAATACCTGCTCGACAGGGAAGCTGCAGACTGGTGGGAGGCCGTAGCGCCTAGTGATCGTACCGCTACTTACGCTGAATTCAAGACTGCTATGGAGGCCGAGTATTGTCCGCTGCCTGTTAAGGAACGTAGAATTGTCGAGTTTTTCTCGGCTACGCCCCGAGATGTGTCGATATCTCAAGCAATAGTCGATTACAATCGACAACTTTGTTACGTTCGAGATAAAGTGCGAAGTGAGACAAATAAGGTTCGTTACTTTGATATGCGTATGAAACCTCAGGTTCGGCAGTGTATGGCCCCTTTTATGTTTACAACGCTGAAGGACTATCAAGATCGAGCCTTAGCATTTGAAATGACTATGATGTCTACAGAGTCTGTATCGGTAGCGAAGAAGCAGAAGATTTCCGATGAAGCATCGGGAAGTGAGGGAATTGGGATTCCTAAACCTCGACCCTCGTATCAGTCGAGTATGGGACCTTCTCGGTCAGCTAGAGAATCTAAAAGACCCGAGCCGGTGTCTTTGAGTTCTGGTAATGCTCCTAGGTGTTTCAACTGTAAGGTTATGGGCCATGAACGCGTGCATTGTAAGAAACCGCAGGTGACTTGTTATAATTGTGGACACGAGGGGCATTGAGTTCAGTACTGCGAGATTGTTGCCAAGATGATAGGGGACCGGAGTCCCATTCCTACTTCTGGAGGACCTAGTGGTGTCAGGTGATGTAGTTGTGGGTCGTACTTTGTGTTGTTATTCGTGTAGAGATTGATATTTGTTGCGTGAACTTTTTGGTTTTGTTTGTATTCTACCATGATGTTTTATGTTAAGTTTCGGGACGAAACTTATTTTTAATAGGATAGAATGTAATGTCCTGTATTCTCGTTTTTTGTTATCTTGAATTGTTTGTGTCTTGACGTCGGACATTTTCTTGTTGACGAGAATCAGAGTGAATTCTATCATAATACTATATTTGTTTCTACTGCCTAGTCGTTGTGGTCGGGTGCGACTTGTTGTCGCGTGCGTTTCTTTGATTAAATGTGTGCATGTGATGCGTCATTAATTGCTCGTTATTGTTTTGAATCATTGCCGGTGGCGTTGTTATGGTCGTCGTGGGGCGTGTTTTCACGTTGTATGTTCTTTCGCGTTGCTTGTAACGTTTCGCTGTTGGGCGGAATTTTTTTCGGTTCTTGTGTATCTCGTTGAGTTTTTCTGGTGGGATATTGCTTCTCCCTACTTGATTTAAGTTTCGGGACGAAACTTCTTTTAAGAAGGGTAGAATGTAATATCCGCAATTTCGGATTTCCGATAATTTTCTTTTTTCGGCGGAAGTCCGTTTAGATGACTCGCTTGGGACCGTTTCATCATTATGAGAATGATTAATTCTGCACTTTTTGTCATCTGAGTTCGTTTCGGTATTCTTTTGTTGAGTTCCGTGTTTCTTAACGACTTTTCCGCACTCGAGTTCGATTCTTGTGAATCTCGTTCGAAATTACTGTTTCGAGTTTCCCGTAAGTCCGTTTAACTTTGTTAGACATGTTGTGAACTTCGGTTTGGTTATTCAATCACGTATCGTCATTTTCAGACGTTTTGGGCCGTTTTCGTAATTTCCCAAAGTTTGGGGTAATTACTTCGGTTGTCGAATTTCGAGCCTTCGGGTGGTCGGAATCATGTGTTCTCTTAGCTTTTAGATTCGTATTTGCGAGTACTTCGTAACCGTATCTTCGATTCGTATTCAGGTTCGGGTTTCGGTGTCGTTTTCTTGAGTTCAGTGTTATTAAACGACTTTTCCAAGTATGAGTTCGAATTTGTAAAATCACCATAAATTCTTGGAAACTCCAAAGATTTTGAATCTTTTCAATATTATAGAGCATCAAGTTAGCTTTCCAATGGTTCAAACGGTGAGTCAATCGGAGTCCGGACGAGAGATTTATGGTCGAAATAGCTCAGACACTCATTTTCCAGTTTTGGCCAAGCAGCCTGTACCGTGAGCCGCGGCACACTTAGGCTGGGACGCGGCACACAGTCCAGAACAGCCTATTTGTGCGGATTTTGTGAGATGAATGCTCATTTCATCTCTTCCTTCATTCCTCCTCCTCTTGGGCGATCTTGTGGGCGATTTTGGGCGTTTTTGCATCATCAATCCCAGAGAACTTCATATTTTTCAAGTTCTTGGTGTGGATTAATAACACCAACAATTGTTCTTCATCATTAATCCAAGGTAAATTCTTGAAACCCTACTTTTGGGTGAATTGGGGGTTTTTGTTCATTTTGTCTGATTTAATCGTAATAACTTAGATTTGTGATGTATTGATGATTATTTAGATGTATTCTATCATTTCCCTTGTTATTCCATGGTTGGATCGTTTCGATTCGTTGTTTTGGTCGAGTTCTTAGTCAACGCCTTGAAGGTGTCCGACAAAAGGTCTTAGAGGGGGGATTGGGCGTTGTATGATTATTATCCATCGTACGATTATTGATTTATCATTGGCATGACTTAGGGACGAAATTCTTGTGAAGAACTTGAGTCGGAACCCTTCCGTTCGTTGTCTTTTTCGGGGTCCGAGCTTCCCGGTCGAATCGTGTTCTTCGGAGTATTCGGTAGCGGTTATTAAGGCAAGTATTTTACTATACGATTTGTGTCTTGTGAATAGGGACATCGTATTATGGTTGTGATGCATTGGTTTACTTTTGTGTATATACTTCGTATGAATTGATTATTACGAACAATTGATGGTAACGATAATACCTTCACTTAGTTAACATTTTGGGAATCGTGTTGGATGTGCAAATCATCTAAGTTTGTGCCAGGCGTGGTCGGTCATTGTTGAGTTGTTGTGTTGATTATGATGTGTGTGTTGTCTTGGTTTACATATGTGTGTGTGTCTTGGTTTACATACTTGATTGTACATTTCGGTGTAATGTGGAATGGCTTGACATTTCATGATTATGAGTTGTGTCGTGTCGATATGTGTGTGTGTGTTCCAGGTAGGGTCTGACGAGGCCTCTGGAGTTCGGTACATGATGTGTACGAACAAGGTGTGTGATCCAGGTAGGGTCTGACGAGGCCTCTGGAGTTCGGTACATGATGTGTACGGACAAGGTGTGTGATCCAGGTAGGGTCTGAAGAGGCCTCTGGAGTTCGGTACATGATGTGTACGAACGATGTTTGTGGCCGGCTAGGGTCCGTCGAGGCCTCCGGAGTTCGGTACATGAAGTGTACGAACAATGTGTGCGGTCCGGGTAAGGTCCGTCGAGGCCTCCGGAGTTCGGTACATGATGTGTACGAACAATAATCGTGTTATAGTGCTTGTTTGAGTAATATTTTAAATACGGGTCTCGGAACCATAATGATATCCCATCTATTGTGTTTTGAAAAGAGAATCGGGCTAAGGCCCTAATGTTTTCGAAAAGGCTTTGTAAATTGGGACTCGAGGTCCAAAAGAAGTTCTGCTTTAAAAATCCCTGAGATGATGTGTTCCTTTTCAAATATCTCTTTCTTGAGTTCAAAATTAATAAAACTTCTCGGGAACATTTGATAATTTATTTCCATATTAAATTCGTAGTTGCTATTTACTTGTTGCATTTCGTATCGTTTTATACTTGCACTAGTAAAACAGTGGAGTTTTACTAACCCCCGAGTAATCGGGGGGTGGATGTCTGTTCTGCGTCCAGGTACATGCAGGTTCAGGGAAGCAGTCACAGGATTGGCACAAGGGGATGACAAGCTGCGATACTAATCAAAGAGTCGAGAGTTGGTAGAGTTTGGTTGTATTATTAGAATTGATTCAGTCTTCCGCTGTATTGTGTTTCGACCCCTGTGTGGGTAATGTTGTTAGTCAGTTCTGTTGATAGAGTTGTGTGACCTCATCGGTCTGTGTGTTTATGTGTAAGTGACCTTACGGTCTGTATTATTATATTGTTTGACCCTGGCCGGGCAAGCATTTGGTTGTTTATGGATATTTAGCCTGGTAGATCCTTGTGGAAAGGGTCTACGGCGTGTAATATTCCCATACGGTTTTGGGGGTGTTACATTCATCAGCAACTTTAATGACAAGTTTCGTAATTCGGAATTGAAGGGTTTAGCTTATCGTGCCGGGAGTCAAAATCAAGTTCGAAAGTTCAACTCGACAATGGAAGAAATTGGGAAGCTAAATCTAGAAGCTCGACAATGGCTTGAAAGACATCCACTTGATAAATGGACACTTGCACATGATGGTGGAAGGAGGTATGGGTTGCTCACAACAAATCTGTCCGAGATTTTTAATAGTGTACTTAAAGGTGCTCGTTCCCGTTCCAAATTAGAGAAATGCTATGGTAAAACTTCGTTTGAAACGATGTGGTATACCCATCACTGATTGTGTCAAACTTACTTTCTATAGATTGGTGCATTATTTTGTAGTGAGACGTCCTTTAGGGTTTAGTGCACAAGCTAATGGAGATGCATATACTCCTCATGTTGTTTCAAAATAAGTAGCTTTGATGTCAAAAGCAAGTGCACATTTCTTGAGATCGTTTAATCGAGCGAAAGGTATATTTGAGTTGATAACTCAAAGAGGAGGAAATGTGCAAGTAGTTAATTTGGAGGAAAAAACTTGGACATGTGGTAAGTGGGAGATATTTAAGTATCCTTGTTCTCATGTCTTGCGTGCATGTGCCAAACTTTCGTTGAATAGTTTGCAATATGTTGATAGATGTTACTCAATTGTTGAATATTGTGCTACTTGGGCACCCGAATTTTCCCCGCTTCCTCATGAAGCGTATTGGCCACAATCATCATCTACCGTATTGCTTCCAAATTTAGAGCTCTTACGAAATAAAAAAGGTCGTCCTCGCTCAACGAGACTACGAAATGATGGACGACCTTTTTACTACACCAAAATGGTGTAGTAACCTAGACTGATCTAAAGAATTTTTCAAATTTATTTAGAAACTTTAGAAATAAATGGTAGTGTCAAAAGGACATTAGCTTTTCGGGCCTGGAGAAGAAGGACATTAATTTTAAAAAGTGGGAAAACAAGGACAATTAAGCCCAATCGGACGTCCTTCGGGCTTAATTGTCCTTGTTTTCCCACTTTTTAAAATTAATGTCCTTCTTCTCCAGGCCCGAAAAGATAATGTCCTTATAACCCAACTAGGCCAAAGTTACGGGCCTAAAAAAACATTTTTCCCGTATAATAGATATAAGTAAGGCTGTAAATAGGCCGAACTATACCGAACTATGGTACGTTTGAGTATAGGTTTGAAAATATCGAACATTAAGTTCGAACACATTTGCAAGTGTCGAATCTTAGAATTTAATGTTTGAGCATACGTTTGAACACCTCGAATCGAGCCGAACTTTTGTGAATCGAGTCGAACAATTTGACTAAATGTTTCAATTTTTTACAAATGACTGAATTAAATGGATGAGAGTTGTTGAGAAATGAATAAAATGAGATAAATGATGATAAATTTGTATCTTTATCAGATTTTAAACATAGGTTTACATCATATCTAAGGAATGATTGATCAAACGGGCTTCTAAGCCCTTTGATGATCGAACCGAACTATTTCGCACCATTTGGTCCGATCCGCCGAACTATCAATTTTAACATTTGGGTATACGTTTGCATGTTCGAACCGAGACGCGAGCCGAACTTTTTCGAGCCGAATAATACGAGTCGAATCGAACTTTTTACGTTCGGTCACAACCCTTGATATAAGTGAGTAAAGTTTTGGCATCCAGCCAGTTTTAGTTCGCCATATTCTAAAAATATTTCACTACTAAAAATAAGCTTCAATAGCTTCATCATAATAGCTTCACATAAAAATGATGAAGCTAAAGATATACTGCTTCAGAAATTTTTAAGAAAATGTATCAAATATGTGAAGCTATTAAATTTTAAAAGTTGAACACCAGTTGGGTTCAAAGGCTTTACATATTATTTCTCTAGCCTCACAAATTTGATATTAATAATTTATTAGAAAAAAAATACTATCTTTTCTTTAGCTTCAAGATATGAGCCTAGAGAAATAAAAAAGACTAAAAAAATATTTCTTTAACTAAGAAAATTATTTCTGAGAATTATTTTGATATTTCTGAATAATAAAAATTTTCATGTTCATCTAATAAGAGTACTATACATATAGTTTATTGAATGATTTTTTTTATTTTCATATTTTATTATATTAATCAGGTTTCAACAATGTAAACGTTATGAAGGAGTTTGGATACTTTTGTTTGATTTGTAGAAGTTTAAGTCTCTACATATAGATATTTCGAAGATTTTTCGTCATGAACTTACAAATTCATTGGAGTATTAAGATGCTGGTCTATATCAAGAATTACAAATGTTAAGTGATAATCTACCTGATGAAATAAAATAAGCTAATGATGTTGAATTACATCAAAGAGATCGAGGACTGCTACCCAAATACTTGGTTTTTTCATAGGATTTTACGAAGTATATACTAGTCACACATGTCTACTAACATATGCAGAAAGAAGTTTTTCAAAATTCACATTTGGCAAATCATACACTCGGTATACATGTCAATTGGACAATTCGACTATAATTTCAATTGAAAACACTACTAAAAAACATTTGTATTCGCTTCACACAAAAGTGAAGCCAATAAAGTTGACTGTGAAGCCTTTGTGTTTTACCTTCACATATGTGAAGCCAATGTGTGAAGCTAAAGAAGGTGAAGCTAAAGAAGGTGAAGCTTCAAACTTTGACCATGTGAAGCTAAAGAAACGGACTTTACCGTCACTCATGTGAAGCTAAAGAATACGCCGAACAAATAACCTAATTACTTTAGCTTCACATGGGTGAAACTAAAGCGAACAAGGAAAATTCTATTTTTTAAGCTTTGGCGTCACATATGTGTCGCCAAAAATTATCCTGCAATTTTAAATAATATATCTTTGGCGACATGTGACGCCAAAGATTGTCCAGCAATTTTAAATAATATATCTTTGGCATCACATATATGTCGCTAAAGCATGTCCAGAAAATTAAATAACATATCTTTGGCGTCACATGTTGCAACGCCAAAGTTTGAACATCCAATTACTTTAATCTTATTGTTTCGGCCATATTAGCGTCATGCTTTTAAATAAAAAATGAAATTAGCCAAAAAGATTTTTTTGGCTAATTTGAGGTGTGTGTAAATATATATATTAATTAATTAGTTAGTTTAATCAGAAATATATTTCAAATATAATTTTTTATTGTAATTAGAAAATATATGTCAAAAACTACACTTCTAATTATTATTAAAAAAATAAAATATATTATACTCAAAAATATTTATTTTAATTAGAAAATAAATATCATTATTTTTGTAAAATTGATTTTAAAAAGAGATAAATCACATTATGTTATGTTCCAACAATATTAATATTGTAATTCACTTATATTTAAATAAATTAAAATCCTGCAAAACAAAGAAAAAAAACAAAAACATTAATAAGTTAGTATAAACAAAAAAATATAGGTAAAATTATTAACAAAATTAAAAATAATTTAGAAATTACCTTGAAGATTGAGAGATGAAAGTTGAAGAAAGGAGATGAAATATGAATTGGAATTTTGGAATGAATGAAGGTTTGTAGTAATGTTGTATTTATAATATATTCTGAAACCCAATAGCTTCACATATGTGAAGCTAAAGTATTTCGATAAATTCAAAATTCCCCCGTGTCCAGGCCAAAATTTCAAACTCGCGCAAAAAATTGTAAAATTTTTTGTATTGGCGTCACATATGTGACGTCTTTAGACTAATAATTTTGTGCTCCACATTAACTTCATATATGTGAAGCTACTTGTCAACTATCATATCCGCGTGCGCCACCTACCGCCTGTGCAATTATTCTGAAGCTATCACGAAAAAAATCATTTCTGGAGCACACCCTATTTTTTTCTGACTTTTTTTTTCCGAAATATATATTCAAGGATATATTGAGCATTCTGAAGCAATATTATCGATATTATAAGGTATGTAGAAACAGTTGGAATTTACTTTGCATATTAATTTTGTATACAAATATGATTATACTTATTTTTCTTGTTGTTAATACGAAATAGAATTATCTTTTTAGTTGATAATTTAGTTGTAGTTTTATATTAAATTAAAATTTAGTTTGGTGAAAGTTAGTTGATTTTATATTCATAATTCGAAATAAAATATTATATTTTCATAAGGTACGGATATGAACTTTCTATTCAATTTTAAGTTAGTTTATTATACTTATTTTCTTGTTGATTATAAATATTATATTAGATCCGAAAATATTATTCATGTTTTAGTTGATAATATATTATTTATTTTGTAGTTATTTATTTTGTATGCAGTGATAAAAAATATCAACTTTTCGAGACTGGATGTACGAAAAACGTCGTGGTCCCTACGGTATGATTACTAGAAAATTTATTGATGGTGTTAATATGTTTCTGGATTTTGGATTCGCTCGTGTAGTAGTTGGTAGTAAGATATTATGTCCGTGCAAAAAGTTCAAGAATTGGCATGAACATGATCGCAATACAATCATGCAACATTTATATCAGTGTGAATTTTGCACCAGATTATCGTGTTTGGGTCTGCCATGGTGAAGATTATCAAAATTACGGGATCAATGATTACAATATAGGAGGATCATATTCTACACATGCAGAAAATTATTTTACCTCACAAAGAGATATGGTCATGGATAGTTTTACTCAATTTCGCAATTACAATGATAATGAGCCGGCAGATCCAAATCGTGAAGCAAAATTATTTTATGATCTATTAGAGTATGCTGGTCGGCCTTTATATGAGTTGCATAATAAGTTGTTGTTGCAGTGGGTTACAGGGGTAATGAATTTCAAAAGGACGTATAATGCATCACAAAAAGCAATGAATTATTTCATTAAAAGCAACAAAGGATTGGCATCGGAGCAATATCAGAGCCAAATGCCCGATAATTATTCTGAAGTAAAAAATATCATGTCGGAACTTGGTCTCTGAGTGATCAAGTATGATGTTTGTAGCAACAATTGTTTTTTGTACTATGGGGAAGGTGAGAGTTTGAAATTTTATCCTAATTGTGCAGCGCCACGGTATGAGGAAGGGAAATCGAGTGCACGAAAGAAATTATGGTATTTTCCAATCACTGATAGGTTGAAGCGGCTGTATATGTCGTGCAAAACTGCTGAACACATGACATGGCACAAAAAGTGCCATGATGAGTCAGAAAGAGTAATTCATCCTGTCGGCGCTGAAGCTTGGCGAAACTTTGATCGTATGCATCCTTCGTTCGTTGCAGATCCTAGAAATGTCAGGCTCGGTCTTTGTACTGATGGTTTAAATCCATTTCGAGGAACAGGTGCCCAGTGTAATACCCGAGATTTCTGATGTGTATTTGAACCTTATGATATTGTATTTATTGCATTTTGATCTGAGTATTATTCTCCATATTTTATGATCCGGTGTTGTTGAGCGTATGATTTCATGAAAATGTTCAATTGTGATTTTTGCACTTAGCGCACGCTATCGACTAAGCGTAGCGTACGCTAATTTGGGTTTCGTAGCGCACGCTATGTATGAACCTTAGCGCGCGCTATACGTAGTCAGCATGATTGAGACATGTTGGTAGGTGAGATCAGGCTGCGGATTTCGTTGGGATTATGTCGGGATGAACCTGTACGGCTTTCTGGAAAAGTCGAGTCAACGGTACTTAGCGCACGCTAAAGGTACGAGGCTAGCGCATGCTAAGTCCAGTACAGTGAGTTCAGTGAACTTTCGTTCAGTCATTAGCGCACGCTATAAGTAGTGGTTAACGTACGCTAATCGTTGATTTTAGTGCACGTGAGGCTGTTTATTGTACGCTATACCGAGACACGTCAGAGACAGTAGACTGATAGCCCGTTAGCGCACGCTAACCACAAGGAGTAGCACGCGCTAATAAGTCTTTTCTATAAATAGGACATCACCCTCCTTCATTTTTCAGACTTCCACTTCAACCCATAACATAATTCATAGTAAACAGTGATGCTTCGAATCAGGGTCTGGGATGTGTGTTGATGCAGAAGGGTAAGGTGATTGCCTATGCCTCTCGACAGTTGAAACCGTACGAAATTAATTACCCGACTCATGATCTGGAGTTAGCAGCTGTAGTCTTTGCTTTGAAAATTTGGCGACATTATTTATACGACACTCATTGTCAGATCTTTACAGATCATAAGAGCCTCAAGTATATTTTTAGTCACATAGAATTAAACATGAGGCAGACAAGATGGCTATAATTGATCAAGGATTACGACTTAGAAATCCTCTATCATCCGGGTAAAGCAAACGTAGTAGCCGATGCACTGAGTCGTAAACCTGTTTCTCTTCGAGTGTTGGAAGCACTTACGTCCCAAACCAGCACTCAATGAGAACTGATCCGCGAAAGGATTGAAGTATGGTCACCAGAAATCCAAGGGCAACTATATCTGATGGAACTAACCTCGTCAATAGTCGAGGAAATCAAATCCAAGCAGGTAAACGATAGTCTGATTCTTCGGTTATGTGACGAAGTAAAGAAAGGGAAGGGCCCAGGATTCGTGATTCAATATGATGGAGTTCTGAGATTTCAGAATCGACTTTGCATTCCCGACGATGATGTTTTGAGACAGACAATTCTGAAGGAAGCTCATAGCGCGCCCTATTCTATTCACCCAGGTAGCAGTAAGATGTATAAGGATCTAAAACAAAATTCCTGGTGGGGAAATATGAAGAAGAACGTAGCAGAATACGTCTCGAAGTGTTTGACTTGTCAGCAGGTTAAGATTGAACATCAGCGACCTGCCGGAATGTTGAAGCCACTTCCGATGCCTGAGTGGAAGCGGGAAGATATATCGATGGACTTTCTCACCAGTATGCCAAGGACCAAGACGGGAATGAACATAATTTAGGTTATCGTTGATCGATTAACCAAGTCGGCTCACTTCCTGGGTATTAAAGACACTTGGGGACCCGAGCAATTGGCACGAGTGTTTATTTGAGAGATAGTTCGATTGCATGGTAGACTTAAGACCATTATTTCGGATCGAGATGGTCATTTCGTGTAGCACTTTTGGAAGGCAGTTCATGGGGCTTTGGGAACCGAGCTGAACTTTAGCACGACTTATCATCCTCATACGGATGGTCAGTCCGAAAGGACTATTCAGACAGTTGAGGACATGCTTAGATCTTGTGCCTTAGACTGGTCAACCGACTGGGAGGTTCATTTGCCCTTGATTGAATTCACCTACAACAATAGTTGGCATGCTTCCATTAAGATGGCACCATTTGAAGCATTGTATGGAAGAAGATGTAAATCGCCCCTGTGTTGGGATGATTCTTCTGACTTGATTGGGACGGAACCAGAGTTAATAGTTCAGACTCAAGAGAAGGTAGCTCTAATTCGGGAACGACTGTTGACTGCCCAGAGTCGGCAGAAGTCTTATGCTGACATGCGCCGTCATCCGTTGGAGTTTGAGACTAGGGATAATGTACTATTGAAGGTTTCTCGTACCCGGGGAACTCTCCGTTTTGGTAGGAAAGGAAAACTTAGTCCGAGATATATCGGGCCATTCGAGATCCTTGAAAGAGTTGGGGAATTAGCATACAAGTTAGCTTTACCACCATCACTGGGTCACGTTCATAATGTATTCCACGTATCCCAGTTACGGAAATATATACCAGATCCCAGTCATATCATTGATTTTGGCGAAATCGTGATAGCTAATGACGGCACCTTCGAAGAGAGACCAATCAGAATACTTGAGAGTAGGATCAAACAATTGAGGACTAAACCAATATCCTTGGTTAAAGTGCAATGGTCACGACATGGAGTCGAGGAGGCCACTTGGGAAACGGAGGACATTATGAAGTCTAGATATCCGGAGTTGTTTTCATCTTAAGTTTCGGGACGAAACTTCTTTTTAGGGAGAGAGGATGTAATACCCGAGATTTCTGATGTGTATTTGAACCTTATGATATTGTATTTGTTGCATTTTGATCTGAGTATTATTCTCCGTATTTCATGATCCGGTGTTGTTGAGCGTATGATTTCATGAAAATGTTCAATTGTGATTTTTGCACTTGTAGCGCACGCTATCGACTAAGCGTAGCGTACGCTAATTTGGGTTTCTTAGCGCACGCTATGTATGAACCTTAGCGCGTGCTATACGTAGTCAGCATGATTGAGACATGTTGGTAGGTGAGATCAGGCCGTGCATTTTGTTGGGATTATGTCGGGATGAACCTGGACGGCTTTCTGGGAAAGTCGAGTCAACGGTACTTAGCACACGCTAAAGGTACGAGGCTAGCGCACGCTAAGTCCAGTACAATGCGTTCAGTGAACTTTCGTTCAGTCATTAGCGCACGCTATAAGAAGTTGTTAACGTACGCTAATCGTTGATTTTGAGAGTTGCCCTCTCCATTTTCAACCTTCATATTAGCTCCCTAACACCTCATTGAAGACGAAGGGACTTTGAGGATCAGTGTTCTAGCTTTTGGGCATAAGTTCATCAAGTTATTCCAACTTATCTTTCCGTTTAAGGTATGTTACGATTCACCAAGCTAGAATTTAAGTTCTTAGCTATGCTTTGAGCTTGTTTCGGAAATCATTGGACTAGTTAAAGATCTTTTGAGTCCAGCACCATGTTTTGGAGATTAGAACCCTAATATACCTTGTCTTTCTTCCATTACTTAGAGTATCAATTTAGCCTCGGTGGATGAAAACCTTAGCATGTAGTATCCTTAATTCGTTGGAATAATGAGCATGATTTCAGTTAGATTCTATGAATTCCTTCGATGTTCCACTAATGAAATTCATGTATGTTTGGGGAATTTATTTTGACAATATTCTTCATGATCTTGAGGATGATAAATCGGCCATGTCTTTGAACTTAACCCGGATTACCGTAGTATTGTTTTCCTTGCGTAATATTTGGGCATGCTTGTCATCTTGAGTAACATTGATGGTAAAATCATCATAGCCGAACTTATGCGAATTCGGAATTTAATCCCATATTTAAACCCGAAAACTTTAATGTCTTGTAAACCCCTGAACTCATAAGCATCGGCACTCCACCTCCGAAATGATCGTTCAACTCTCATGAAGTGTATTATGATTTCCGGTTCAGCCCTCATCTGGTGTACTAACCATGAACCGGCCTTACGTCACTACTTTACGATTCTTATATAAGTATTCGGTGATCGTACGTTAGTATCGAGTAGTATGTTAAGTTCCTTGTATCTCTTTTTGAACAAGGTCCGAGCCTTGCATAGGGGTCGATCGAGGGGCGGTTGCATACGGACGCGTGACATTTGTTGGAGTATTTTATTCTTGCCGTTTTCGTGGCAAGTATCATATGTTGAGTTTGGTTTATATTGGAACTTTGATCATGCATATGGTTTTGTTCATGTTGTCGAGTATGAGATTAATTCCTTTGATTTATCGTGGTATTCGTTATTAGTTGTTCGTATTGATGAACATATTGAAATGCATATATGTATGCATGATTGCATGGTTTATATTGTAAATGATCCGAGGGGGGTCATGAGGATCTATGCTGAGGGCACTGGATCGAATGTCCACCATGCGTTGGTCCGATGGGATCATCATGGGGATCCATGCTCAGGACGCTAGATCGTTGGACGGGTTTTCCACCATGCGTTGGTCCGACGGGATCATCATGGGGATCTATACCGAGGGTGCTGGATCGTTGGATTACCCTGTATTGTGTTGATGGAATCGTGAGGATTCACATCGTTGGATTCCGATGACGGAAGTCCGTTTTGTATGCTTTATGATGCATTGATGATTTATGTATTATGATACTTGTACTAGCATTGTTTTGCTAACCCCCTCGGGGGTGGACATTTGTTTTAATGTTCAGGTAGCCGAGGAGCGGGAAAGCAGCCACAGTACCGACATGACGATGAAGTGGCTCAGTGATGTGGATTTTGTTATTTTGGTTTTATGGTTATTTTCCAGTACTCGAGTACGCTTATGTTATCCATGTTTTGGAGATGTGTTGTAATATAGGACTTATTGAAATTGTCAGATGGGTTTGAATTTCTCTTCATTAATAACGCTTTAATATTATCTCCGCATTTTCTTAAATTAGCCTTGTAAATTCTTATTCAAAGGATTTACGGCACTGTAATTATTCCGAATATATCGGGATGTTACATAATATGGTATCGGAGCTAAGATTCATGGATATCTTGGCAGTCGGGTTAGTTGGGCCTGTTTACGTCATTTGATTTAACGGTCGTTTATAACATCACTGCTGAGCCAGCATCGTCGTGTGGACCGTGGTTGTAAGTCTCCAAATCTCAAATACTACCGTTTTATCTAATTCTTGTTTTGTGAATATTGACAGACTTTCTTTTAGAAATTTTGCTCTGGATATTGAGTATTTGTATTTACAGTATGTTGAGGGGAGGTCGTGGATGCGGAGGAGGTCGTGGACGCAGACGTGGTAATGCGAGACCAGAGGATTCGGCGTCTACCCCAGAATTTTCGGCTAGTTAAACCGATTCCCATTCGGGAGGACAACAGGGATCAGCAAATAATAACGCAGATCCTAACGTGCCGGGAGTGCTTCAACAGGTGGTTGCTCAGATAAACCAGTTTGCTCAGGTTGTTGATCGTATGCAGATGGCGATGGGACAGCAGCACAACGAGGATAATCGGGGAGACAAATGGCTTACCGAGGTGGTCAAATTGCACCCTCCTAAATTTGACTGTTCTGCTGAGGCAATTACTTGGGATCACTGGATGAAGGAGTTAGAAAAGATCTTTGCAGGGATTAACTACCCTAACGACCGAAAAGTTCCGATAGCCCAGTATCTCCTGACTGGGGAGGCTTTCGACTGGTGGGAGGCCATTCGACCTGAGAATCATAACGCTGACTGGACGGAATTCAAATTAATGATGGAAGCGCAATATTTTCCTCGCCCAGTTAGAGAGGCCCGAGTCCGGGAGTTTTTCTCACCACAAAATCTAGAGGCATCTGTGACAGACGTGATTAAGACTTTTAATCACCAGCTGACTTATGTACGCCACTTGGTCAGGATCGAGGCAGAAAGAATTTTCCATTTTGACATGCGAATGAAGCCGGAAATTCAGCAATATATGTCCAGATTTGAGTGTACCACCTTGCGACAGTATCAGGACAAAGCACTGGCCTTCGATATGAAAGAGGCGGCAGTAGAAAAGTCAATGGAAGTAAAGAAGCAGAAAGTGTCTGGCAACTTCACGTAGAACAAGAGTAGTGGGCCTCGCAAGGGCCAGTCCTCATTTCACTCATCCTGGAGGCCTCCACATCCTTCTCGAGGTGGAGGGAAGTTCCGAGTAGCACCGACCGTTTCAGACGCAGGGAAGAAATGTTATAACTGTGGCAAATCAGGGCATGTTCGACGTGATTGTTTCGCACCTGCTGTGACCTGTTTCGAGTGTGGACAGGAAGGACATCGCGCAACATTTTGTGGAAATGCAACTCGATCTTTTGGTACTCGCACTCCTGCGCCGGTTTCGAAGGATACAAGTGTAAACCAGACGCAATAGAATGGTTTCCAGCAGCCGAGTGTTGGGAAAAGATAGGCATCCAGTGCTGGGTCCATTCCTCCCCGTATCTACGAGATGAAGAGGTCAGACGATCAGAAAACGGTTGTTGCATCAGGTACGATTCAGATCCTTTTGTAACCAGTTAGTGTCTTATTCGATTCAGGAGCTACGCATTCTTTCATATCTTTGAACTGTGTTAATCGTTTGAAAATCTCGTGCTTATATGATTGTGAACCTTATGTTTTGGGATTACCGAGCAGAGAGAAAATTGTGGGAACCCTAGAAACTAGAGATTTCCGGTGACTATAGGAGGGAGAGATTGGCCATCAAATCTTATTGTAGTCGACATCCATGGTGACGATTTAATTCTCGGAGACGATTGGCTCAACCGTTATGGAGCTATCTTGAATTACCGAAAGAGAGTCATTTCTATCATTGCTGATGACGGGTCTGAACATTTATTCAAAGGATGGAGACCGGGAAGCTCGGGAAAATTGATTAAAGTTATGAAAGCAGTTAAATTGCTAAAGCAGGGTTGTCACGGACTTTGGTTCTATGCCATGAAGAAAGAAGAAGGAGTAGAGCTCTCATCTATTCCAGTTGTGAACGAATTCTCAGATGTGTTCCCTGACGAACTACCTGGGTTACCTCCACAGAGAGAAGTAGAGTTCAATATCGAATTGGAGCCTCGAGCTGCACCTATTTCTAGAGCACCATACCGTATGGCGCCAACCTAAATGTATGAACTAAAGAAGCAGATTGAGGAACTATTGCAGAAGGGGTACATTCAACCCAGTATTTCTCCTTGGGGAGCACCCGTTCTCTTTGTCAGGAAGAAAGATGGATCCCTCCGACTATGTATTGATTACAGAGAGTTAAACAAAGTGACGATCAAGAACAAGTATCCTAAACCTCGAATTGACGACTTGTTTGATCAACTGCAACGGGCAAGAGTATTCTCGAATATTGACATGCGATCAGGATACCATCAGTTGAGAATTAAAGAATCGGATATACCGAAATCTGCTTTCAGATCCCGGTACGTACACTATGAATTCATGGTGATGCCATTCGGGCTCACTAATGCTCCTACGGTATTTATGAAATTGATGAATCTGGTATTCTTATAATATTTAGATAAATTCGTGGTCATTTTCATTGATGACATCTTGATCTATTCGAAAGACCCCGAGGAGCATGCTGAGCATTTGCGTGTTGTTTTGAACACCTTGAGGAATGAACATCTTTATGCGAAACTATCTAAATGCGAGTTCTAGCTTAGGGAAGTAACCTTCCTTGGGCATGTTGTATCAGCGGACGGAGTTCAGGTGGACCCGAACAAAGTCGAAGCAATCTTGGAATGGGAGTCTCCTAGCAACGTGAAAGAAGCTCGAAGTTTCTTAGGACTTGCTGGATATTATCGCCGTTTTGTAGAGGGATTTTCCAAAATTTCTCGTCCGCTCACTCAGCTATTGCAGAAGACTCAGAAATTCGTGTGGAATGAGAAATCCCAGGCGAGTTTTGATGAGCTTAAGAGAAGACTGGCTACAGCACCTATACTAGCATTACCAGATGGAACCGAGGGATTCATAGTAAACAGCGACACTTCGAATCAGGGTTTGGGATGTGTGTTGATGTAGAACGGTAAGGTGATTGCCTATGCCTCTCGACAATTGAAACCGTACGAAATTAATTACCCGACTCATGATCTGGAGTTAGCAGCTGTAGTCTTTGCTTTGAAAATTTGGCGACATTATTTATACGGCACTCATTGTCAGATCTTTACAGATTATAAGAGCCTCAAGTATATTTTTAGTCACAAAGAATTAAACATGAGGCATAGAAGATGGCTAGAATTGATCAAGGATTACGACTTGGAAATCCTCTATCATCCGGGTAAAGCAAACGTGGTAGCCAACACACTGAGCCGTAAACCTATTTCTCTTCGAGTGTTGGAAGCACTTACGTCCCAAACCAGCATTCAACGAGAACTGATCCGTGAAGGGATTGAAGTATGGTCACCAGAAATCCAAGGGCAACTTATGTGATGGAACTAACCTCGTCACTAGTCGAGGAAATCAAATCCAAGCAGTTGAACAATTCTCTGATTCTTCGGTTATGTGACGAAGTAAAGAAAGGGAATACCCCAGGATTTTTGATTCAAGATGATGGAGTTCTGAGATTTCAGAATCGACTTTGCGTTCCCGACAATGATGTTTTGAGACAGACAATTCTGAAGGAAGCTCACAGCGCGCCCTATTCTATTCACCCAGGCAGCAGTAAGATGTATAAGGATATAAAACAAATTTCTGGTGGGGAAATATGAAGAAGGACGTAGCAGAATACGTTTCGAAGTGTTTGACTTGTCAGCAGGTTAAGATTGAATATCAGCGACCTGCCGGAATGTTGAAGCCACTTCTGATCCCTGAGTGGAAGTGGGAAGATATATCGATGGACTTTCTCACCAGTATGTCAAGGACCAAGACGGGAATGAACATGATTTGGGTTATAGTTGATCGATTAACCAAGTCGGCTCACTTCCTGGGTATTAAAGACACTTGGGGACCCGAGAAATCGGCACGAGTGTTTATTTCAGAGATAGTTCGATTGCATGGTACACCGAAGACCATTATTTCGGATCGAGATGGTCATTTCGTGTCGCACTTTTGGAAGGCAGTTCACGGGGCTTTGGGAACCGAGCTGAACTTTAGCACGACTTATCATCCTCATACGGACGGTCAGTCCGAAAGGAATATTCAGACAGTTGAGGACATGCTTAGAGCTTGTGCCTTAGACTGGTCAACCGACTGGGAGGTTTATTTGCCCTTGATTGAATTCACCTACAACAATAGTTGGCATGCTTCCATTAAGATGGCACCGTTTGAAGCATTGTACGGAAGAAGATGTAGATCGCCCCTGTGTTGGGATGATTCTTCTGACTTGATTGGGACGGAACCAGAGTTAATAGTTCAGACTCAAGAGAAGGTAGCTCTAATTCGGGAACGACTGTTGACTGCCCAGAGTCGGCAGAAGTCTTATGCAGACATGCGCCATCGTCCGTTGGAGTTTGAGACTGGGGATCATGTACTATTGAAGGTTTCTCCTACCCGGGGAACTCTCCGTTTGGGAGGAAAGGAAAACTTAGTCCGAGATATATCGGGCCATTCGAGATCCTTGAAAGAGTTGGGGAATTAGCATACAGGTTGGCTTTACCACCATCACTGAGTCACGTTCATAATGTATTGCACGTATCCCAGTTACGGAAATATATACCAGATCCCAGCCATATCATTTATTTTGGCAAAATCAAGATAGCTAATGACGGCACCTTCGAAGAGAGACCAATCAGAATACTTGAGAGTATGATCAAACAATTGAGGACTAAACCAATATCCTTGGTTAAAGTGCAATGGTCATGACATGGAGTCGAGGAGGCCACTTGGGAAACGGAGGACAGTATGAAGGCTAGATATCCGGAGTTGTTTTCATCTTAAGTTTCGGGACGAAACTTCTTTTTAGGGAGAGAGGATGTAATACCCGATATTTCTGATGTGTATTTAAACCTTATAATATTGTATTTGTTGCATTTTGATCTGAGTATTATTCTCCGAATTTCATGATCCAGTGTTGTTGAGCGTATGATTTCATGAAAATGTTCAATTGTAATTTTTGCACTTGTAGCGCACGCTATCGACTAAGCGTAGCGTACGGTAATTTGGGTTTCGTAGCGCACGCTATGTATGAACCTTAGCGCGCGCTATACGTAGTCAGCATGATTGATACATGTTGGTGGGTGAGATCAGGCTGCGGATTTCGTTGGGATTATGTCGGGATGAACCCGGACGGCTTTCTGGGAAAGTTGAGTCAATGGTACTTAGCGCACGCTAAAGGTACGAGGCTAGCGCACGCTAAGTCCAGTACAGTGAGGTCAGTGAACTTTCGTTCAGTCGTTAGCGCACGCTATAAGTAGTGGTTAACGTACGCTAATCGTTGATTTTAGCGCACGTAAGGCTGTTTATCATATGCTATACCGAGACACGTCAGAGACATTAGAATGATAGCCCGTTAGCGCATGCTAACCATAAGGAGTAGCGAGCGCTAAAAAACATTTTCTATAAATAGGACAACACCCTCCTTCATTTTTCAGACTTCCACTTCAACCCATAACATAATTCCGCGACTTTGAGAGTTGTCCTCTCCATTTTCAACCTTCATATCAGCTCCCTAACACCTCATTGAAGACGAAGGGACTTTGAGGATCGGTGTTCCAGCTTTGGGGCATAAGTTCATCAAGTTATTCCAACTTATCCTTCCGTTTAAGGTATGTTACGATTCACCAAGCTAGAATTTATGTTCTTAGCTATGCTTTGAGCTTGTTTCGGAAATCATTGGACTAGTTAAAGATCTTTTGAGTCCAGCACCATGTTTTGGAGATTAGAACCCGAATATACCTTGTCTTTCTTCCATTACTTAGAGTCATGATTTAGCCTCGGTGGATGAAAACCTTAGCATGTAGTATCCTTAATTCGTTGGAATAATGAGCATGATTTCAATTAGATTCTATGAATTCCTTCGATGTTCCACTGATGAAATTCATGTATTTTTGGGGAATTTGTTTTGACAATATTCTTCATGATCTTGAGGATGATAAATCGGCCATGTCTTTGAACTTAACCCGGATTACCGTAGTATTGTTTTCCTTGCGTAATATTTTGGCATGCTTGTCATCTTAAGTAACATTGATGGTAAAATCATCATAGCCGAACTTATGCGAATTTAGAATTTAATCCCATATTTAAACCCGAAAACTTTAATGTATTGTAAACCCCTGAACTCATAAGCATCGGCACTCCACCTCCGAAATGATCGTTCAACTCTCATGAAGTGTATTATCATTTCCTATTCAGCCCTCATCTAGTGTACTAACCATGAACCGGCCTTACGTCACTACTTTACGATTTTTATATAAGTATTCGATGATCGTACGTTAGTATCGAGTAGTATGTTAAGTTCCTTGTATATCTTTTTGAACAAGGTCCGAGCCTTGCATAGGGGTCGATCGAGGGGCGGTGGCATACGGACGCGTGACATTTGTTGGAGTATTTCATTCTTGCCGTTTTCGAGGCAAATATCATATGTTGAGTTTGGTTTATATTGGAACTTTGATCATGCATATGGTTTTGTTCATGTTGTCGAGTATGAGATTAATTCCTTTGATTTATCGTGGTATTCGTTATTAGTTGTTCGTATTGACGAACATATTGAAATGCATATATGTATGCATGATTGCATGGTTTATATTGTAAATGATCCGATGGGGTGGGGTCATGAGGATCTGCTGAGGGCGCTGGATCGAATGTCCACCATGCGTTGGTCCGACGGGATCATCATGGGGATCTATGCTGAGGGCGCTGGATCGTTGGATGGGTTTTCCACCATGCGTTGGTCCGACGGGATTATCATGGGGATCTATACCGAGGGCACTGGATCATTGGATTACCCTGTATTGTGTTGATGGAATCGTGAGAATTCACATCGTTGGATTCCGATGATGGAAGTCCGTTTTGTATGCTTTATGATGCATTGATGTATGTATTATGATACTTGTACTAGCATTGTTTTGCTAACCCCTTCGGGGGTGGATATTTGTTTTGATGTTCAGGTAGCCGAGGAGCGGGAAAGCAGCCACAGTACCGACATGATGATGTAGTGGCTCGGTGATGTGGATTAAGTTATTTTGGTTTTATGGTTATTTTCCAGTACTCGAGTACGCTTATGTTATCCATATTTTGGAGATCTGTTGTAATATTGGACTTATTGAAATTGTCAGACGGGTTTGAATTTCTCTTCATTAATAACGCTTTAATATTATCTCCGCATTTTCTTAAATTAGCCTTGTAAATTCTTATTCAAAGGATTTACGGCACTGTAATTATTCCGAATATATCGGGGTGTTACAGAATATGGTATCGGAGCTAAGATTCATGGATATCTTGGCAGTCTGGTTAGTTGGGTCTGTTTACGTCATTTGATTTAAGGGTCGTTTATAACACCACTTCTAAGCCAGCATCGTCGTGTGGACCGTGGTTGTAAGTCTCCAAATCTCAAATACTACCTTATTTAATTCCTGTTTTGTGAATATTGACGGACTTTCTTTTAGAAATTTTGCCCTGGATATTAAGTATTTGTGTTTACAGTATGTTGAGTGGAGGTCGTGGACGCGGACGAGGTCATGGACGCGGACATGGTAATGCGAGACCATAGGATTCGGCGTCTACCCCAGAATTTTCGGCTAGTCAAACCGATTCCCAGTCGGGAGGACAGCAGGGATCAGCAAATAATAATGCAGATCTTAACGTGCCGAGAGTGCTTCAACAGGTGGTTGCTCAGATAAACCAGTTTGCTCAGGTTGTTGATCGTATGCAGACGGCGATGGGACAGTAGCACAACGAGGATAATCGGGGAGACAAATGGCTTACTGAGGTGGTCAAATTGCACCCTCCTAAATTTGACGGTTCTACTGAGGCAATTACTTGGGATCACTGGCTGAAGGAGTTAGAAAAGATCTTTGCAGGGATTAACTGCCATGACGACCGAAAAGTTCCGATAGCCCAGTATCTACTGACTGGGGAGGCTTTCGAATGGTGGGAGGCCATTCGACCTGAGAATCATAACGCTGACTGGACGGAATTCAAATTAATGATGGAAGCGCAATATTGTCCTCGCCCAGTTAGAGAGGCCCAAGTCCGGGAGTTTTTCTCACCACAAAATCTAGAGGCATCTGTGACAGACATGATTAAGACTTTTAATCACCAGCTGACTTATGTACGCCACTTGGTTAGGACCGAGGCAGAAAGAATTTTCCATTTTGACATACGGATGAAGCCGGAAATTTAGCAATATATGTCCGGATTTGAGTGTACCACCTTGCGACAGTATCAGGACAAAGCATTGGCCTACGATATGAAAGAGGCGGCAGTAGAAAAGTCAACGGAAGCAAAGAAGCAGAAAGTGTCTGGCAACTTCACGGAGAACAAGAGTAGTGGGCCCCGCAAGAGCCAGTCCTCATTTCACTCATCCCGGAGGCCTCCGCATCCTTCTCGAGGTGGAAGGAAGTTCCGAGCATCACTGACCGTTTCAAACGCAGGGAAGAAATGTTATAACTGTGGCAAATCAGGGTATGTTCGACATGATTGTTTCGCACCTGCTGTGACCTGTTTCGAGTGTGGACAGGAAGGACATCACGCAACATTTTGTGGAAATGCGACTCGATCTTTTGGTACTCGCACTCCTGCGCCAGATCCGAAGGATGCAAATGTAAACCAGACGCAGCAGAGTGGTTTCCAGCAGCCGAGTGTTGGGAAAAGAGAGGCATCCAGCGCTGGGTCCATTCCTCCGCGTATCTACGAGATGAAGAGGTCGGATGATCAGAAAATGGCTGTTGCATCAGGTACGATTCAGATCCGTTTGCAACCAGTTAGTGTCTTATTCGATTCAGGAGCTACGCATTCTTTCATATCTTTGAACTGTGTTAATCGTTTGAAAATCTCGTGCTTGTATGATTGTGAACCTTATGTTGTGGGATTACCGAGCGGAGAGGAAATTGTGGGAACCCTAGAAACTAGAGATTTTCCGGTGACTATAGGAGGGAGAGATTGGCCATCAAATCTTATTGTAGTCGACATCCATGGTGACGATTTAATTCTCGGAGACGATTGACTCAACCGTTATGGATCTATCTTGAATTACCGAAAGAGAGTCATTTCTATCATTGCCGATGACGGGTCTGAACATTTATTCAAAGGATGGAGACCGGGAAGCTCGGGAAAATTGATTAAAGTTATGAAAGCAGTTAAATTGCTAAAGTAGGGTTGTCACGGACTTTGGTGCTATGCCATGAAGAAAGAAGAAGGAGTATAGCTCTCATCTATTCCAGTTGTGAACGAATTCTCAGATGTGTTCCCTGACGAACTACCTGGGTTACCTCCGCAGAGAGAAGTAGAGTTCAATATCGAATTGGAGCCTGGAGCTGCACCTATTTCTAGAGCACCATACCGTATGGCGCCAACCGAAATGTATGAACCAAAGAAGTAGATTGAGGAATTATTGCAGAAGGGGTACATTCAACCCAGTATTTCTCCTTGGGGAGCATCCATTCTCTTTGTCAGGAAGAAAGATGGATCCCTCCGACTATGTATTGATTACAGAGAGTTAAACAAAGTGACGATCAAGAACAAGTATCTTATACCTCGAATTGATGACTTGTTTGATCAACTGCAAGGGGCAAGAGTATTCTCGAATATTTACATGCGATCAGGATACCATCAGTTGAGAATTAAGGAATCGAATATACCGAAATCTGTTTTCCGATCCCGGTACGTACACTATGAATTCATGGTGATGCCATTCGGACGCACTAATGCTCCTGCGGTATTTATGCAATTGATGAATCGGGTATTCTTAGAATGCTTAGATAAGTTCGTGGTCGTTTTCATTGGTGACATCTTGATCTTCGAAAGACCCCGAGGAGCATGCTGAGCATTTGCGTGTTGTTTTGAACACCTTGAGGAATGAACATCTTTATGCGAAACTATCTAAATTCGAGTTCTGGCTTAGGGAAGTAACCTTCCTTCGGCATGTAGTATCAGCGGACGGAGCTCAGGTGGACCCGAAGAAAGTCGAAGCAATCTTGAAATGAGAGTCTCCTAGCAACGTGAAAGAAGGTCGAAGTTTCTTAGGACTTGCTGGATATTATCGCAGTTTTGTAGAGGGATTTTCCAAAATTGCTCGTCCGCTCACTCAGCTATTGCAGAAGACTCAGAAATTCGTGTGGAATGAGAAATTCCAGGCGAGTTTTGATGAGCTTAAGAGAAGACTGACGACAGCACCTATACTAGCGTTACCAGATGGAACCGAGGGATTCATAGTATACAGCGACGCTTCGAATCAGGGTCTGGGATGTGTGTTGATGCAGAAGGGTAAGGTGATTTCCTATGCCCCTCGACAGTTGAAACCGTACGAAATTAATTACCCGACTCATGATCTGGAGTTAGCAGCTGTAGTCTTTGCTTTGAAAATTTGGCGACATTATTTATACGGCACTCATTGTCAGATCTTTACAGATCATAAGAGCCTAAAGTATATTTTTAGCCACAAAGAATTAAACATGAGGCATACAAGATGGCTAGAATTAATCAAGGATTACGACTTGGAAATCCTCTATCATCCGGGTAAAGCAAACGTGGTAGCCGACGCACTGAGCCGTAAACCTGTTTCTCTTCGAGTGTTGGAAGCACTTACGTCCCAAACCAGCATTCAACGGGAACTGATCCGCGAAGGGATTTAAGTATTGTCACCAGAATTCCAAGAGCAACTATATGTGATGGAACTAACCTCGTCACTAGTCGAGGAAATCAAATCCAAGCAGTTGAACGATTCTCTGATTCTTCGGTTATGTGACAAAGTAAAGAAAGGGAAGGCCCCAGGATTTGTGATTCAAGATGATGGAGTTCTGAGATTTCATAATCGACTTTGCGTTCCCGACGATGATGTTTTGAGACAGACAATTCTGAAGGAAGCTCACAGCACGCCCTATTCTATTCACCCAGGCAGCAGTAAGATGTATAAGGATCTAAAAGAAAATTTCTAATGGGGAAATATGAAGAAGGACGTAGCAGAATACGTTTCAAAGTGTTTGACTTGTCAGCAGGTTAAGATTGAACATCAACGACCTATCGGAATGTTGAAGCCACTTCCGATCCCTGAGTGGAAGTGGGAAGATATATCGATGGACTTTCTCACCAGTATGCCAAGGACCAAGACGGGAATGAACATGATTTGGGTTATAGTTGATCGATTAACCAAGTCGGCTCACTTCCTGGGTATTAAAGACACTTGGGGACCCGAGAAATTGGCACGAGTGTTTATTTCAGAGATAGTTCGATTGCATGGTACACCGAAGACCATTATTTCGGATCGAGATGGTTGTTTCGTGTCGCACTTTTGGAAGACAATTCATGGGGCTTTGGGAATCGAGCTGAACTTTAGCACGGCTTATCATCCTCATACGGATGGTCAGTCCGAAAGGACTATTCAGATAGTTCAGGACATGCTTAGAGCTTGTGCCTTAGACTGGTCAACCGACTGGGAGGTTCATTTGCCCTTGATTGAATTCACCTACAACAATAGTTGGCATGCTTCCATTAAGATGGCACCGTTTGAAGCATTGTACGGAAGAAGATCTAGATCGCCCCTGTGTTGGGATGATTCTTCTGACTTGATTGGGACGGAACCAGAGTTAATAGTTCAGACTCAAGAGAAGGTAGCTCTAATTCGGGAACGACTGTTGACTGCCCAGAGTCGGCAGAAGTCTTATGCAGACATGCGCCGTCGTCCATTGGAGTTTGAGACTGGGGATCATGTACTATTGAAGGTTTCTCCTACCCGGGGAACTCTCCGTTTTGGGAGGAAAGGAAAACTTAGTTCGAGATATATCGGGCCATTCGAGATCCTTGAAAGAGTTGGGGAATTAGCATACAGGTTGGCTTTACCACCATCACTGAGTCACGTTCATAATGTATTCCACGTATCCCAGTTACAGAAATATATACCAGATCCCAGTCATATCATTGATTTTGGCGAAATCGAGATAGCTAATGACGGCACCTTCGAAGAGAGCCCAATCAGAATACTTGAGAGTAGGATCAAACAATTGAGGACTAAACCAATATCCTTGGTTAAAGTGTAATGGTCACGACATGGAGTCGAGGAGGCCACTTGGGAAACGGAGGACAGTATGAAGGCTAGATATCCGGAGTTGTTTTCATCTTAAGTTTCGGGAGGAAACTTCTTTTTAGGGAGAGAGGATGTAATACCCGAGATTTCTGATGCGTATTTGAATCTTATGATATTGTATTTGTTGCATTTTGATCTGAGTATTATTCTACGTATTTCATGATCCTGTGTTGTTGAGTGTATGATTTCATGAAAATGTTCAATTGTGATTTTTGCACTTGTAGCGCATGCTATCGACTAAGCGTAGCATACGCTAATTTGGGTTTCGTAGCGCACGCTATGTATGAATCTTAGCGCGCGCTATACGTAGTCAGCATGATTGAGACATGTTGGTGGGTGAGATTAGGCCGCGGATTTCGTTGGGATTATGTCGGGATGAACCTGGACGACTTTCTGGGAAAGTCGAGTCAATGGTACTTAGCGCACGCTAAAGGTACGAGGCTAGGGCACGTTAAGTCCAGTACAGTGAGGTCAGTGAACTTTCGTTCAGTCGTTAGCGTACGCTATAAGTAGTGGTTAACGTACGCTAATCGTTGACTTTAGTGCACGTAAGGCTGTTTATCGTACGCTATACCGAGACACGTCAGAGACAGTAGACTGATAGCCCGTTAGCTCACGCTAACCACAAGGAGTAGCACGCGCTAATAAGCCTTTTCTATAAATAGGACAGCACCCTCCTTCATTTTTCAGACTTCCACTTCAACCCATAACATAATTCCGCGACTTTGAGAGTTGCCTTCTCCATTTTCAACCTTCATATCATCTCCCTAACACCTCATTGAAGACGAAGGGACTTTGAGGATCGGTGTTCCAGCTTTTGGGCATAAGTTCATCAAGTTATTCCAACTTATCCTTCCGTTTAAGGTATGTTACGATTCACCAAGCTAGAATTTATGTTCTTAGCTATGTTTTGAGCTTGTTTCAGAAATCATTGGACTAGTTAAAGATCTTTTGAGTCCAGCACCATGTTTTGGAGATTAGAACCCGAATATACCTTGTCTTTATTCCATTACTTAGAGTATTGATTTAGCCTCGGTGGATGAAAACCTTAGCATGTAGTATCCTTAATTCGTTGGAATAATGAGCATGATTTCAATTAGATTCTATGAATTCCTTCGATGTTCCACTGATGAAATTAATATATGTTTGGGGAATTTGTTTTGACAATATTCTTCATGATCTTGAGGATGATAAATCGGCCATGTCTTTGAACTTAACCCGGATTACCGTAGTATTGTTTTACTTGCGTAATATTTGGGCATGCTTGTCATCTTGAGTAATATTGATGTTGAAATCATCATAGCCGAACTTATGCAAAACCCAAAAAACTTTAATGTCTTGTAAACCCCTGAACTCATAAGCATCGGCACTCCACCTCCGAAATGATCGTTCAACTCTCATGAAGTGTATTATCATTTCCAGTTCAGCCCTCATCTAGTGTACTAACCATGAACCGGCCTTACGTCACTACTTTACGATTCTTATATAAGTATTCGGTGATCGTACGTTAGTATCGAGTAGTATGTTAAGTTCCTTGTTTCTCTTTTTGAACAAGGTCCGAGCCTTGCATAGGGGTCGATCGAGGGGCGGTGGTATACGGACGCGTGACATTTGTTGGAGTATTTCATTCTTGCCGTTTTCGAGGCAAGTATCATATGTTGAGTTTGGTTTATATTGGAACTTTGATCATGCATATGGTTTTGTTCATGTTGTCGAGTATGAGATTAATTCCTTTGATTTATCGTGGTATTCGTTATTAGTTGTTCGTATTGATGAACATATTGAAATGCATATATGTATGCATGATTGCATGGTTTATATTGTAAATGATCCGAGGGGGGGTCATGAGGATCTATGCTGAGGGCACTGGATCGAATGTCCACCATGCGTTGGTCCGACGGGATCATCATGGGGATCCATGCTCAGGACGTTGGATCATTGGACGGGTTTTCCACCATGCGTTGGTCCGACGGGATCATCATGGGATCTATACCGAGGGTGCTGGATCGTTGGATTGCCCTGTATTGTGTTGATGGAATCGTGAGGATTCACATCGTTGGATTCCGATGACGGAAGTCCGTTTTGTATGCTTTATGATGCATTGATGATTTATGTATTATGATACTTGTAGTAGCATTGTTTTGCTAACCCCTTCGGGGGTGGACATTTGTTTTGATGTTCAGGTAGCCGAGGAGCGGGAAAGCAGCCGCAGTACCGACATGACGATGAAGTGGCTCAGTGATGTGGATTATGTTATTTTGGTTTTATGGTTATTTTCCAGTACTCGAGTACGCTTATGTTATACATGTTTTGGAGATGTGTTGTAATATTGGACTTATTGAAATTGTCAGTCGGGTTTGAATTTCCCTTCATTAACAACGCTTTAATATTATCTCCGCATTTTCTTAAATTAGCCTTGTAAATTCTTATTCAAAGGATTTACGGCGCTGTAATTATTCCGAATATATCGGGGTGTTACACCCAGTACTCTTGTTGCCCGGTCTTCATAACTCCATATAATTTACCACCAACTTTATGCATGCGTCAAGAGTTTATTTTTTTAAGTCTTATTATATCTGGCCCTAAAGGGCAGAGGATGAATATAGATGTGATGCTCCGACCCTTGATCGATGAGCTAAAAATTTGTGGACAGATGGTGCTACAACCTAGGATTTTGTAAGGTAGGAAAATTTCTCGATGCATGCGGCTCTGATGTGGACGATTAATGACTTTCCAGTCTATGGTATGTTGTCGGATGGAGCACACATGGAAAATTAGCATGCCTTTATTGCATGGAAAGTTGTTCTTCTTTTCGTTTAAAGAACGGAGGGAAACCATCATGGTTTGACTGTCACAGATATTTTCTCCCACATGGACATCCTTACAGAAAAAACAAACGTGATATTTACAAAGGTCATGAAGAAAGCTCATTTTTTCCGGAACGTTGAGGGCCAGCATAAATGAAAATTAATATTGCTGATCGTATTCCTGATATGACCTTCGGTGTGAATTATGGAGGTATTGAAGGGTTTGGAGAAAAGCATAATTGGACATAGAGGGGCATATTTTGGGAGCTCCCTTACTGGTCTACCTTACGGATTCATCATAATTTAGACGTCATGCACTGTGAAGAAAATTTCATTGATAATATACTTAACACAGTCATGGACATTCCCCAAAAAACTAAGAACAACCTGAAGGCGAGACGTGACTTACCATTGTACACAACAAGAGATGGGTTGTTTGTACCCCAGGAAATAAATAGAAAGCCGAAAGCAACCTATATGCTCACCTCAGAACAGAAACATTCAATATGCGAGTGGCTTAAAGAGCTAAAATTTCCAGACGGGCATGTTTCGAATATATCAAACTGTGTGAATATCGATACTAATAGAATAAATAGTATGAAGAGCCATGACTGCCATGTTTTTATGCAACGATTGCTATATATTTCCTTGAAAGATTTTTTACCGAAGCCGATTTGGGAAGCATTAACGGAGGTGAGCAACTGTTTCAGAGCATTGTGCACGAGTGAGATTAAAGCATCTGACATGAGAAACTTAGTCAAGACTGTCATAGTAAGTATGTTCAAGTTGGAACAGATATTCCCTCCGGTATTCTTTGACTCAATGGAACATATGCTCATTCATCTGCCGTACGAGGCCCTTGTCAGGGGACCGGTATTCTATCGATGCATGTACCCATTCGAGAGGTACTTTTATTTTCTTTCTGTTAATATATGCATTATGTTGTGGATGTATTTTTAAATTAAGTATTTCGTACAATACAGGATGATGTTTATTGTAAAAGGCATGGTTAGCAATAAATCGAAGGTTGAGGGATCCATATGTGAGGCCTATTTACTGACTGAGATCACAAATTTTTGTTCCTTCTACTTCGACAAAGAAATCGACACAACGACGACACGACCAAATAGGAACAAGGTTCTATTTGCCCCTCAATTGAAGGACAACTACCGATATTTACACCAAAAGGTCGAGTAATGGGAAAAAGTAAGGGACGACGCATGGCTGAAGTTGAGTGGAATATGGCAATCCTATATATTCTTACGAACTGTGAAGAAGCATAACCATATCTAAGGTATGATTATTATTTTGATATTCCATATTTTTACATGTAATGATGTATTTACACAGTATGTATTTCAGTGCATTTGAGAATCAACTACAGAGTAATATCTCCACCAGAGACTTGGAGTTCGCACGAGTTAATCACTTAGTTCCATAGTTTGAAAGATTGGTTGCGACCACAGAATTAAAGGAATCTCAACTTGCTATATTGTTTAGAGGTGATCAATTAGTAAAGATGTACAAAGGTTACGTGGTGAATGGATTGAAATTTCATACCAATTTCACGGGCAAAATATAAAGACTATGAATAGTGGATTGTGTGTTACAAGTGCAAATAGTTTTGGAGATTCATCTAAGTACTACGGGATGCTACTAGAAGTATTGGAGTTCACGTTCTACAATCCTGGATTTCCTGAACAAGTTATTCATCTATTTAAATATGATTGGTTCGACAACCGCAAAGTGAAATCTCTATACGGGTTAGTTGAACTCGATCCTCTAGCAAGACAAGTGATTGCCGAGTCATTTATCTTCCCAAGTCAAGAGACTCAAGTGTATTATGCTCGGTGGGAGGCATGGGAATCGCGCCCACGCCTGTTGGCATAGATGCGTGGCCATTAACCACTGATCTATGTTTTGATTCAGTAAATATATATATATATTTACGTTATACGCGTACTTATATTTAATTCATTTTTCAAATTAGATCAATTTTTAAAATAATTAAGCATAAGTAAATATACTGTAATTTAAGTTCTTAATGTTCAGAAATTCCTTACACTATAATTATTAAATATAATTTTACATTCAATATTTATAGTATTTAATATTTAAACCAATACATTTAAAATGGATTTAGTATATATAAATATATTTAATTTTATAACAGCATCACGTATGGATGCCTATTACTTGTTTTTTAGTTGTTTAGTGGCGTCACATATGTGACACCGTTTAAGGAAAAAATATTTTTAAAAAATCGATTATTACATATTGGCGTCACATATGTGACACTAAAGCTTTAGTCTTTGGCGTCGGATATGTGACGCAATTATTGAAATAAAATTAAAATAAATAAATTTATAGAACGGCGTCACATATGTGACGCCTTTGTTTAAGAAATGTTGATTGATTTTTCCACAGTTTAAGGCGTCACGTATGTGACGCTTTTGTTTACTTTAATTGTCGCCCTTATTTTTTTAGCTTCACCTTTTCCGGTGAAACTAATAGGGTGGCGCTATTAGAAACCTTTTTTAATAGTGAAAGGATATTACCCAAAATAAGATTATGCAAGTTTGATTAGTACATTTATTAAAGTATAGGGCCGTATTGCAAAATTAATTGGCAATTGGATGAATAGTCCATATCTTTATATACTGAAGGCAATTCTTGTAATTTCCCGACGTGGGATTACTGCTTCGACACGCCCCCTCAATCGTAGACGAACACATACAACATGGACTTTTTAATTCGGATGGCTCGAGTCTAGAATATAGTGCGCCATTGGGATCTCACATAAATAGAGTCTGCTCTAATACCATGTTCAATTTGGGGTTCCATCTAAAAACAGTTGGCAATGACTGGAGTAGTCTAGGGTCTCTATATATTGAAGGCAAGACTTGTATTGTTCGGTGTCGGATTAGAGCTTCAACACACCCCTCAACCGTTGCTTACCACTTCGACACTCTTTAATTTGGATGGCGAGGAGTTTGAACATCATCACTACCCAAATTCACACTTTAGCCGACGATTTAAAGTGGTCGGCTAAACCCCAAAGTTGTCGGCTAATCACGCAAGTCGTCGGCTAAAAAACCGTCGGCCGATATTCGTCGGCCAAGGTTTAGCCGACGACTTTTTTGGTAGTCGTCGGCTAAAGTTCAAAGTTTAGCCGACCACTACAGCAAGGTCGTCGGCTAAACCTGTTGGAAAAAAAAATTTAGCCGACGACCTTATCGAGTCGGTCGGCTAAAACCTGATTATTAAAAAAAATAAAAAAACTTTAGCCGAGGACCTTATCGAGTCGGTCGGCTAAAACCTGATTATTAAAAAAATAAAAAAAACTTTAGCCGACGACCTTATCAAGTCGGTCGGCTAAAACCTGATTATTAAAAAAATAAAAAAAACTTTAGCCGACGACTTTTAGATATGTCGTCGGCTAAAACCTGTTTTTAAAAAAAAAAAATAGACTTTAGCCGACGACCGTCTTATATGTCGTCGGCTAAAACCCTTTTTAAAAAAAAAAATAAATTACTTTAGCCGACGAACTTTGTAAAGTCGTCGGCTCAAACCTAATATAAAAAAAAATTAATTCAGATTTTGGGATCCCAAAATCTGTATTTTTTGCACCTGCAATTTTTATACACCAGCTCTCATTATCAACAACAATCAACGCGCAACACATTCAACTAATACCATCAATAATATGCCCAACATGATATGCAACACAACGCACAACACATTGAAGAACATTAATTTCATCAACATACTAGTAGCGTCAACAAAATCACTTACACAATTGTAACACAAATATAAATATACAAGAGTACTACAACAACACAACTACAATCCACTGCCAAAATCATCTAAATGTCGAAATGTAGTAGTAGAAGGATTACCACAATCCCCTAGATCCTCGTCACGAAATTTGTGAAGATGTGGTCTCCAGAAGAGAGAAGGCGATGGAGCAGTGCCTGATCCGGCTGAGTAATGGTGCAGTCGGCGTCATCATATAGTCCATCATGGCTGCTTCTTTGTCTCTGGAAACTCTCTAACCGCGACTCAGTCCTCTGCTCGCTCTCATGTAACCGCGTCTGAGTCCTCCTTTCATTCTCAGCTCGGAGCTCCCTCTCCGCCCTCAACTGCTCCTCGAGATAGGCAGTCCATGCATCCCGTCCGCGAGGGCGCTGGAAGCCGGGGGTATCTTTCAATACATGGTGACCCTCGGCTCCCATCATCTTAGTGCGGTACCGACTACCTCTAGGAGGGTAGACGATACCCCACACCCTAGCGCAAACATAAGGATCGGCCTGATCAATCTGTCCAATGGCAGAATCGAGGTCGGTCTCCGCTAAGTCCGGATACTGCTCCCGAGCAATCTCAACAAGCATCCTCTGAGGCTCCTCCCGCACACACTCCTAAGTTAATATGAAAATAAATATTTCAATATCAATAAAAGTATGATACAAAGGCATTTATTTTATTACCAAAATAAAATAAAAAAAGACTTACATGCTCCTCGGGACGGTTCGGATATGTTTTCTGAGTCACGTAGGCAAATGCGTCCAACGAATCAGAAGAAATGGCCTCGTGCACAACTCTGGCTAACGACCGGGAACCCAGACTGTGATGGTCAGTCAGACCAGCACGATTGGTCGTGTTGGTCAAGCTAGTCGCCTTCAAAAAAATATTATTTAGAATCGAGTTTATATTTAGATTTCAAAAAAAATAAAAACTGAAATATTATTATTTTTTATTAAATACTAGCAGTTTTTTTAATAAATAAAATACAATATTCAGATTTTTATTTTTTTATGGAAAATAATATTCTAGTTTTTATTTATATTAAGAAAATTTATTTCCACTTTTGAATAAAAATTCCGATTTTTATATTAATAATATTCGAATTTAAAAAATACAAGTTCCGATTTTTCTAATTTAAAAAATCGGAACTTCAAGTATTTTAAATTACAAAACATTAATTTAAAAAAATCGAGTTTATATTTAGAATTCAAAAAAATAAAAACTGAAAGAGAAAGAATGAAATGAGGGTATTTTAGTCATACCATGAACTCTGGGTCGCGAAAATGGGCGCGTAGCCACTTCCACTCGTACTCCCGGAACTTGAATTCTTCCGGGGTAGCCTCTCGGGTATCACCCTAGGCTGTCCAGAACATGTGCATCTCATTTTTCCAAGATTTGTACCTACAACACACGTTGCACAACATATATCATTCGTAAGAAAAAAAATTACGCAAACAATGTAGATACAAAATAAATTAAAATGACTTACTTGGTAGACTGCGCCTCGTCATACCAAGTACGTAGTAGAGAGTCGGGAATGACAAACCACACCTATGAACAGCATAAATACGCAATAATTTAAAAACATCACATATTGCATTTTCAAGAACTACGTGTTGATTGAAAAACACTTATTAAATATTTATTAACTTACCGACATAGCATTGTTCAAAGTATCCTTCACGCACTGCGGCACGTCCCCCCAATCGGGCCACAAAACGGGGACTCTGTCCCGAATGACAAAGCCAACATTACGGCTATATGACGCCGCAGCGTCAGAAGACATCACCGCCCGGCCGTGTCTGTCTAGAGGAATCTCATAACGGCCATGCTTACTTACGTACGAGTCGAGCGCCAGACCCTTTGCTGGGCCACGAGTCTTCTTCTTTTTCTTCTCCTCCTCGACTACATTTTTCCCCTTCTCCTTCTCCCTCTCTATCTCCTCGTACAGTTTCGTCTTCGAAACCCGACAACTCCGCCAAAACATGTTGTCTAGCCAAGACTCGTAGACCTACGCCTCGTCAGGGCTAATCAATCAAACGGAAACTCGGGCTCCCGTCTCATCGACCTCTGGAATAGTCGGAACCATCGGAGGCATGAATATAGTCGGCAGCGGACTGTGGGGCACCGCGGACGAGGAACTCCGTACATCTCCTGATGTGTGAGGGCTAGACGTGGGTCGTTGGATGGGAGGCATACGAGTCTCCGGCTGCGAGGGGGTCGGCCGTGGTGTCTGAAAGGATAAACGCCGCGCTAGTACAGCGGGCTCATCTGTCGCCCTAAAAAAATCGTCAGCGTTCATGTCGGTAGCTTCTAGTATCTGGTGGGCACGAACGCTACTCTGAGATATGTATAGTGTAGCGGGATCCGCCTTACTAGAGGCCGAACTCCCGAATCGGGAGTGATCGACTTTGTCGACTTCTTCCCCAACGCTTTCTTTATTCTATCCATAATCTAAACAAATAAATTAAATTCACAACTCAACACAACAGTAATTATCAATGCCATACCACATTAATCTTTCGATTAACGTCGGCTATAAAATTCCTTCCTCCTCAAACAAATTCATCAAATATTTCATCAAAACTCATTACACAATTTACCTAATTCATCAAATAATCTAAACAAATTCATCAAATTCACAATTCAACACAACAGTAATTATCAATGCCATACCACGTTAATCTTTCGATTAACGCCGTATATACAATCCCTTCCTCCTCAAACAAATTCATCAAATTCACAACTCATTAAATACAAAATATTGAAAATACTAAATTCATCAAATATTGCATCACAACTCATTAAACAATTTATCTAATTCATCACATAATCTAAACAAATTCATCAAACAAATACAATAAATTCAACAAACAAAATAAAAAAAATAAGGAAGAGGGTTACCGCGGCCGGGCTGGCAGGCGACGGGCGGAGGGCGTCGGGCAGGCAGGCGGGCGGGCGACGGGACCACGGCTGGGCGGGCGGCAGGGCTGGGGCTCGTACAGGCGGAGGGACGGAGGCCGAGCGGGCGACGGTTGGGTGACGGGGATTGGGGGCTAGGTGACGATCGGCGGGACGGGGGCTGGGTGACGATCGGCGGGACGGGGGCTAGGTGACGGGCGGCTAGGTGACGGGTGGTTGGGGGCTCAGTGACGATCGGCGGGCGACGGCTAGGTGACGGGCGACAGCTAGGTGAAGGAGAAAATAATAAAAGTTGGGAAGGAGAAAACGTATAAAAGGTGGGGGTTTAGCCGACGACAAGATCTACGTCGTCGGCTAAAGTTTTTAAAAAAAAAATTATACTTTAGCCGACGACATTCCAATAGTCGTCGGCTAAACCCCAACAATGACCCGACCGTGTTAGACAACACGGTCGGGTCTGGCATACAGCGTGTTTTCAATTTCTGGGCAGGTGCGACACGGGCTGTGTCATTGGACATGGTCGGGGGTTTAGCCGACGACTCTATTCATGTCGTCGGCTAAAGTTTAACCTTTTTTTTAAAAAAACTTTAGTCGACCATGTCAGGAGACACGGGCCGTGTCGCACCTGCCCAGAAAGGGAAAACACACTGTATGCCTGATCCGACCGTGTTGTCTAACACGGTCGGGTCATTGTTGGGGTTTAGCCGACGACTATTAAAATGTCGTCGGCTAAAGTATAATTTTTTTTTAAAAAACCTTTAGCCGACGACGTAGATCTTGTCGTCGGCTAAACCCCCCGATTCTTTTTAATAATATTATTGATATTATATTAATGTTATGATTATGATTATTATTATTACTATTTTTTTAATTATATTTAACAAATGAAAATATACATCTACTAAATTTATGGCTCATAGTTTGAGCCACCACTACAGTCTGTCTCATTATCTGAGTTGATATCCGGCAACATATGCCTCATGTCGTCCACATTATCGTCATCAGAATTTTCAAGTAATTCGTTTGTATCAACGTCAACGTACCCGCGAGCATCACCACGGAGTCGGACGACTCATCCTTCAGGAACATTATTCATTGTAATTGTCGTTGATGGTGGAATATTTGCTGTATTTGGCTCTTGATAAGCATCATCGTCATCAGTACCTGTTGTTTCTCCCAGTGTAGCAGCACTAAAAATATTCCTCGTTGTCACAACGTTCACTATCTTCCATGTGCCTTTCTTCACCAAGTCGTCCAAATAATACACCGACTTTGCTGATGTAGCAAATACAAAAGGATCACTTTCATACCATGAAGTGGAAGTGTCAACAGATAACATCCCGTAGTCGTCTTGCATATCGGTTCCAAGACTGGTGTCATACCATCGACACTTAAACAAGTAAATTGTCATGCCTTCCCCGTAAATTAGTTCTACCACTTCCAAAAGAACACCGTAATATCCATCATCTATCATAACCCCAGAATTTTGACATCTTCTTTTTTGGTCTCACTCAAGGCATACGAATGTGACACCGTTGACTTTGGCCATCGAATAAATTCTTGACATAACCGGCTTCATAGAAAGAAGCATAAGTTCACGCGACCAGTTAGGGTGTCCGTCATCTTGTATGTGTGTCATCTGTCGTAAATAAACTCTTTATGTAAAAAAATATCTTAAGTCCAAAATCAATAGCAATTGAATGTATACGTACCCATTCTCCAAAATAGTCGGCAAAAGTGTCATTGTGGAATCTAGTGTCACCTCGCACCATATCGCATGACAAGTGGATGTCTTTCCAGTACTGAACTTCTGGACAATTGAGCAATATCCATCAATGTGAAATTCGTGACTCGTACGGGTCTAATTGTCTTCCTGGCAACCTCCCATAGACGTCAACCTCAGTGGATATGATAGAAAGATTGAATTGTATTTTATCTGCCGGAATAGAGTGGGAAGGGGGCTCGAAGGTGCCCAAATACAACTTGATATGCGTAATACACTCCGACGCAAGGTAAGATTCTACAATGCATCCTTCCGGTGCAGACTTATTGGCCACGGAGTCTTTGTAATCACCGAGTTGCCTGTAATATTGTCATTGTGTTAGAAATCATACTTAATTTGACAATATATATATATATATATATCATACAAAATTATGTTACCTTTCAACCGGGTACATCCACGTGTAGTGCACTGGACCAGTGACCAATAAGCTATAGGGAAGGTGGATCATGAGGTGAGGCATGAGGTCAAAAAAGTTTGGAGGAAATATTCGCTCAAACTTGCACAAGATATAGATGATCTCATCTTGCATTTTACGCAAATCAGATCTCTTCACTTCTCTCATACATAATTTCTCGAAAAATCTTGACAATGCAACACACGGCCCGAACACCTGTTTTGGTAAGTACGGTCGAATAAATACCGGAAATAGGCGTTGGAGTAGGATATGACAATCATGACTCTTCAAACTAGTTAACTTGTTCTCCCTGAAATTAACATATCTTCCTATATTTCCAGCATACCCGGTAGGATACCTAGCAGTCTTTATCCAGCAAAATATCTCAGTTCTCTGCTCGGCAGTGATGGCGTAAGCTGCCTTAGGCATTTTTTGTTTTCCCTTGACAGTTTTCAACCACAAATGTTTTCTTATGCTCATTTCTTCCAAACCTTTGCGTGCTTTTGGCCCGTCTTTGGTCTTTCCATCCCAACCTAAGGTTGTCCCAACCACACTTTCACAAACATTCTTTTCAATGTGCATGACATCCAATAAGTTCCTTATCAGTAACTTGGACCAGTAAGGCAATTCCCAGAATATACTTTTGTGCGACCAATACTCATACCTGTCGGGCCTTTCAGGGGTTGCTGCAATCACATCAGGATGGTTGCTAAGGTGACCAAAATCGTACTCATTAAGAATCGATAGTATTTCATCACTTGTCCACTGTCGTGGTGGCTCGCCCATTTCTACAGTGCCATCAAATGCTGCAGCATCCATACGCCACTTATGTTCCCTCTCAAGCCATATCCGATGACGCATTCGGATAACTTTCCTACAGTGGTACCTAGCATAATCTGCATTCAAACACACTGGACAACCTCTATATCCGCTAATAACAGATCCAAACAGCATTCCATATGTAGGAAAATCACTAATAGTGCCGATACACATGGCGTGCAAGTAGAACGTCTCAGACGAATAACTGTCGTACGTGGGATGACCTTGCTCCCACAACAATTTCAGCTCCTATATCAAAGGTCTCATATACACATCGATACACTTTCCCGGATATCCACGACAGTTAACATATTATACTACAGCATTTGATGGCACTGTAGAAATGCTGCTGCACCTGTCCACTGTCGTACGTGGGATGACCCTGTGGAAGCATATTACTCGTAAGCTCCAAGTAATCATCTACAGACTTGATGGATGATTTATTTTCCACCTTTAATCTCATCGTTTCCATGACACAATCAAGAACAGTCATGTTACACCCTGGGTATAGAGGGGTCTGTTGGAGTTGAATTAGCTTGTTGTACCTGTCAAGCCCAGCAGTATTGCAAGAAAACGGTCTACGGGGTCGTGGGATTGGCTCAGTTGCTACAAACGTCTCGGAAAAACCAAACACATCATCAATCAACCTCCTCTTCGGATCGGTGAACTCGTCGTTACCACTAAATTGTCCGTGATCATACGGAATAACAGAATTCGGTGCTTCACCGTGGTATATCCAACATGTATATTTACTCCAAAAACCATTCTTCTTTAGGTGTTTCCAGACCTCATCAAATGGAAAACGAAACATATCACTGCAACATCTACATTTATTACACGGACAGTAGTGCAACATATTACTACTGTCGTGCTCTTTTACAAATCTCATAAACTGCTTCATCCCATCCATTACACTTGGATCCCATTTTCATAACCCAATACAACTCTTTTCCATCCTAAAAATGTATATATTTTCCAATATTAATCCAACTAACTAATATTGTTCAAATTATAAATGAAATCACAACAAACAATTAATCATAATGATTATCATCATAAAACTTAATCGTTTTACATAAAAGCTATCGAATGTAACATGAATAATACAAAGTTTCGAAATCACAATAAAAATACAATAAAATACGTACCTTAATCGAAATGGTGATTATAACAACCGGTAGAAATCTTCATCACTCCAGCTAGCACAACTCAAAGTAGCAACTCACAAGCTTTTTTCGGGAATAACTGACAGGATCGGGAATAGAAATGTGCTCTTTAGCGGGGAGAGGGGCAAGATTGGGTTGGTGTTCCCTGAACTACATATAATTTTCACTTGGAGGTTTAGCCGACGACTTGATCTAGGTCGTCGTCTAAACGCCATTTTTTATTTTCGAAAGGCTTTAGCCGACGGCCTAGATCTTGCCGTCGGCTAAAATGTGATTTTTTTTTGGGAAAGGGTTTTAGCCGACGACTTGATCTGGGTCGTCGGCTAAAACCTTTTTTTTTTGGGAAAAGGTTTAGCCGACGACCGAGATCAAGTCGTCAGCTAAAACGTTTTTTTTTTCATCGGCTAAACGTTATCTCGGTCGTCGGCTAAACCTCTTTACTATAGCCGATGACTATTTTGCACTTTATCCAACGACCTAGATCAAGTTGTCGGATAAAACCCTTTAGCCGACGGCAACCCAAGTCGTCGGCTACAGTGCACAGTTTAGCCGACGACACTTTAAAGTCGTCGGCTGTTTTTCCTGACGATGATGTTTTGAGACAGACAATTCTGAAGGAAGCTCACAGCGGGCCCTATTCTATTCACCCAGGCAGCAGTAAGATGTATAAGGATCTAAAACAAAATTTCTGGTGGGGAAATATGAAAAAGGATGTAGCAGAATACGTTTCGAAGTGTTTGACTTGTCAGCAGGTTAAGATTGAACATCAGCGACCTACCGGAATATTGAAGCCACTTTCGATCCCTGAGTGAAAGTGGGAAGATATATCGATGGACTTTCTCACCAGTATGCCAAGGACCAAGACGGGAATGAACATGATTTGGGTTATAGTTGATCGATTAACCAAGTCAGCTCACTTCGTGGGTATTAAAGACACTTGGGGACCCGAGAAATTGGCACGAGTGTTTATTTCAGAGATAGTTCGATTGCATGATACACCGAAGACCATTATTTCGACTCTAGATGGTCGTTTCGTGTCGCACTTTTGGAAGGCAGTTCACGGGGCTTTGGGAACCGAGCTGAACTTTAGCACGACTTATCATCCTCATACGGACGGTCAGTCCGAAAGGACTATTCAGACAGTTGAGGACATGCTTAGAGCTTGTGCTTTAGACTGGTCAATCGACTGGGAGGTTCATTTGCCCTTGATTGAATTCACCTACAACAATAGTTGGCATGCTTCCATTAAGATGGCACCGTTTGAAGCATTGTACGGAAGAAGATGTAGATCGCCCCTGTGTTGGGATGATTCTTCTGACTTGATTGGGACGGAACCAGAGTTAATAGTTCAGACTCAAGAGAAGGTAGCTCTAATTCGGGAACGACTGTTGACTGCCCAGAGTCGGCAAAAGTCTTATGCAGACATGCGCCATCGTACATTGGAGTTTGAGACTGGGGATCATGTACTATTGAAGGTTTATCCTACCCGGGGAACTCTCCATTTTGGGCTGAAAGGAAAACTTAGTCCGAGATATATCGGGCCATTCGAGATCCTTGAAAGAGTTAGGGAATTAGCATACAGGTTGGCTTTACCACCATCACTGAGTCACGTTCATAATTTATTCCACGTATCCCAGTTACGGAAATATATACCAGATCCCAGTCATATCATTGATTTTGGCGAAATCGAGATAGCTAATGACGGCACCTTCGAAGAGAGACCAATCAGAATACTTGAGAGTAGGATCAAACAATTGAGGAATAAACCAATATCTTTGGTTAAAGTGCAATGGTCACGACATGGAGTCGAGGAGGCCACTTGGGAAGCGGAGGACAGTATGAAGGCTAGATATCCGGAGTTGTTTTCATCTTAAGTTTCGGGATGAAACTTCTTTTTAGGGAGAGAGGATGTAATACCCGAGATTTCTGATGTGTATTTGAACCTTATGATATTGTATTTGTTGCATTTTGATATGAGTATTATTCTCCGTATTTCATGATCCGGTATTGTTGAGCATATGATTTCATGAAAATGTTCAATTGTGATTTTTGCACTTGTAGCGCACGCTAACGACTAAGCGTAGCGTACGCAAATTTGGGTTTCATAGCGCACGCTATGTATGAACCTTAGCACGCGCTATACGTAGTCAGCATGATTGAGACATGTTGGTGGGTGAGATCAGGCCGCGGATTTCGTTGGGATTATGTCGGGATGAACCTGGACGGCTTTCTGGGAAAGTCGAGTCAACGGTACTTAGCGCACGCTAAAGATACGAGGCTAGCGCACGCTAAGTCCAGTACAGTGAGGTCAGTGAACTTTCGTTCAGTCATTAGCGCACGCTATAAGTAGTGGTTAACGTACGCTAATCATTGATTTTAGCGCACGTAAGGCTATTTATCGTACGCTATACCGAGACACGTCAGAGACAGTAGACTGATATCCCGTTAGCGCACGCTAACCACAAGGAGCAGCGCACGCTAATAAGCCTTTTCTATAAATAGGACAGCACCCTCCTTCATTTTTCAGACTTCCACTTCAACCCATAGCATAATTCCGCGACTTTGAGAGTTGCCCTATCCATTTTCAACCTTCATATCAGCTCCCTAACACCTCATTGAAGATCAAGGGACTTTGAGGATCGGTGTTCCAGCTTTTGGGCATAAGTTCATCAAGTTATTCCAACTTATCCTTCCGTTTAAGGTATGTTACGATTCACCAAGCTAGAATTTATGTTCTTAGCTATGCTTTGAGCTTGTTTCGGAAATCATTGGACTAGTTAAAGATCTTTTGAGTCCAGCACCATGTTTTGGAGATTAGAACCCGAATATACCTTGTCTTTCTTCCATTACTTAGAGTATTGATTTAGGCTCGGTGGATGAAAACCTTAGCATGTAGTATCCTTAATTCGTTGGAATAATGAGCATGATTTCAGTTAGATTCTATGAATTCCTTCAATGTTCCACTAATGAAATTCATGTATGTTTGGGGAATTTGTTTTGACAATATTCTTCATGATCTTGAGGATGATAAATCGGCCATGTCTTTGAACTTAACCCGGATTACTGTAGTATTGTTTTCCTTGCGTAATATTTGGGCACGCTTGTCTTCTTGAGTAACATTAATGGTAAAATCATCATAGCCGAACTTATGCCAATTTGGAATTTAATCCCATATTTAAACCCGAAAACGTTAATGTCTTGTAAACCCCTGAACTCATAATCATCGGCACTCCACCTCCGAAATGATCGTTGAACTCACATGAAGTGTATTATCATTTTTGGGTCAGCCCTCATCTAGTGTACTAACCATGAACCAGCCTTACGTCACTACTTTACGATTCTTATATAAGTATTCGATGATCGTACGTTAGTATCGAGTAGTATGTTAAGTTCCTTGTATCTCTTTTTGAACAAGGTCCGAGCCTTGCATAGGGGTCGATCGAGGGGCGGTGGCATACGGATGCGTGACATTTGTTGGAGTATTTCATTCTTGCCGTTTTCGAGGCAAGTATCATATGTTGAGTTTATGAGATTAATTCCTTTGATTTATCATGGTATTCGTTATTAGTTGTTCGTATTGATGAACATATTGAAATGCATATATGTATGCATGATTGCATGGTTTATATTGTAAATGATCCGAGGGGGGGTCATGAGGATCTATGCTGAGGGCGCTGGATCGAATGTCCACCATGCGTTGGTCCGACGGGATCATCATGGGGATCTATGCTGAGGGCGCTGGATCGTTGGATGGGTTTTCCACCATGCGTTGGTCCGACGGGATTATCATGGGGATCTATACCAAGGGCACTAGATCATTGGATTACCCTGTATTGTGTTGATGGAATCGTGAAAATTCACATCGTTGGATTCCGATGACGGAAGTCCGTTTTGTATGTTGTATGATGCATTGATGATTTATGTATTATGATACTTGTACTAGCATTGTTTTGCTAACCCCTTCGGGGGTGGACATTTGTTTTGATGTTCAGGTAGCCGAGGAGCGGGAAAGCAGCCACAGTACCGACATGACGATGAAGTGGCTCAGTGATGTGGATTATGTTATTTTGATTTTATGGTTATTTTATAGTACTCGAGTACGCTTATGTTATCCATATTTTGGAGATGTGTTGTAATATTGGACTTATTGAAATTGTCAGACGGGTTTGAATTTCTCTTCATTAATAACGCTTTAATATTATCTCCGCATTTTCTTAAATTAGCCTTGTAAATTCTTATTCAAAGGATTTACGGTGCTGTAATTATTCCGAATATATCGGGGTGTTACACCCAGTACTCTTGTTGCCCGGTCTTCATAACTCCATATAATTTACCACCAACTTTATGCATGCGTCAGGAGTTTATTTTTTTAAGTCTTATTATATCTGGCCCTAAAGGGCTGAGGATGAACATAGATGTGATGCTCCGACCCTTGATCGATGAGCTAAAAATTTGTGGACAGATGGTGCTACAACCTGGGATTTTGTAAGGCAGGAAAATTTCTCGATGCATGCGGCTCTGATGTGGACGATTAATGACTTTCCAGTCTATGGTATGTTGTCGGATGGAGCACACATGGAAAATTAGCATGCCTTTATTGCATGGAAAGTAGTTCTTCTTTTCGTTTAAAGAACGGAGGGAAACCATCATGGTTTGACTGTCACAGATATTTTCTCCCACATGGACATCCTTACAGAAAAAACAAACGTGATATTTACAAAGGTCATGAAGAAAGCTCATTTTTTCCGGAACGTTGAGGGCCAGCATAAATGAAAATTAATATTGCTGATCGTATTCCTGATGTGACCTTCGGTGTGAATTATGAAGGTATTGAAGGGTTTGGAGAAAAGCATAATTGGACATAGAGGGGCATATTTCGGGAGCTCCCTTACTGGTCTACCTTACGGATTCATCATAATTTAGACGTCATGCACTGTGAAGAGAATTTCATTGATAATATACTTAACACAGTCATGGACGTTCCCCAAAAAACTAAGAACAACCTGAAGGCGAGACGCGACTTACCATTGTACACAACAAGAGATGGGTTGTTTTTACCCCAGGAAATAAATAGAAAGCCGAAAGCAACCTATATGCTCACCTTAGAACAGAAACATTCAATATGCGAGTGGCTTAAAGAGCTAAAATTTCCAGACGGGCATGTTTCGAATATATCAAACTCTGCGAATCTCGATACTAATAGAATAAATAGTATGATGAGCCATGACTGCCATGTTTTTATGCAACGATTGCTATATATTTCCTTGAAAGATTTTTTACCGAAGCTGATTTAGGAAGCATTAACGGAGGTGAGCAACTGTTTCAGAGCATTGTGCACGAGTGAGATTAAAGCATCTGGCATGAGAAACTTAGCCAAGACTGTCATAGTGAGTATGTGCAAGTTGGAACAGATATTCCCTCCAGCATTCTTTGACTCAATGGAACATATGCTCATTCATCTGCCGTACGAGGCCCTTGTCAGGGGATCGGTATTCTATCGATGGATGTACCCATTCGAGAGGTACTTTTATTTTCTTTCTGTTAATATATGCATTATGTTGTGGATGTATTTTTAAATTAAGTATTTCGTACAATACAGGATGATGTTTATTGTAAAAGGCATGGTGAGCAATAAATCGAAGGTTGAGGGATCCATATGTTTGGCCTATTTACTGACTGAGATCACAAATTTTTGTTCCTTCTACTTCGACAAAGAAATCGACACAACGACGACACGACCAAATAGGAACGAGGTTCTATTTGCCCCTCAATTGAAGGACAACTACCGATATTTACACCAAAAGGTCGAGTAATGGGAAAAGGTAAAGGACGGCGCATGGCTGAAGTTGAGTGGAATATGGCAATCCTATATATTCTTACGAACTGTGAAGAAGCAGAACCATATCTATGGTATGATTATTATTTTGATATTCCATATTTTTACATGTAATGATGTATTTACACAGTATGTATTTCAATGCATTTTGTTGCTACCCAAAATATTATCCGGAGATAGATATTGCTGGAATGGATGGATAGCAAACAAAGTGCGAGAGCAATTCCGTAGAGAAATCAAATAACACAAGATTTGCCGGGGTTGTTAGTCCCGGGCTTGAATGCTCTCGCGAGATATTATTAATACGAATATTCGGGGATACAAGTATTAATGTTAGAATACTATTACAATGAGTGTAACGATTCTAGTTATCTTAGCTAGTGAGCGTGTAGATAGCCGGAAGAACCAGATGTGATGCTCTGTGAGTTCTTGTAACAATGTTGGTGAACTATGACGACGTCGAGAGATCGACAGCCTCTCACGGCGTGTAGTTGCTATGTATCTGAGCTCTGAGGCTTGCGAATCTGAACTGTGGAGACTTCTTGCCTCTGCCGACCGTCTTCTGGTTGAGAGGTGCTGAGAGAGAAATCCTAAGGTAGATTCCGGTGAGGAAGCCGGGAGCCTGAGAGTATGCATGTTTGTATGTATTTCAGGATGATTTTCCAACTGAGAGAAGAACCGATTTCTGCTATGAGTGGTATTGAGAGGAACAAATCGTGAACCTTTTTCAAGTTACTGAATGTTCTCTATTTATAGGACTGGGACATGCCGAGTGATCGCCTTTGCTGTATTATAATAACCGGAGATCGCCATGTCGAAACCTAGAGTTTTGGGCCCTCTCCGCCATAAGAAGTCATCTCGGGCTCCACCTGTTGCGTTGCCTATCATTCTGGAGGTGGAGCCTCGCGTGGAGCCGATCGTGGTTGAGGAGGAAGTTCCTGAGGAGGGGCTTCGAACGAACCGCAAGCGGCCAAGGTCGGAAGAAACTCCGGTTTCTGCCCCTGCCAGCGAGGTGCCGATCGTCGCGCCTCCGATCACCGTCCTTCGTCTGGAGAGTGAGCCTACTCCCTCCGTGACTTTCTTACGGGAGATGGCGATCTCCGATGCTAAGACCCCTCGAGGGAAACCATATTTAGGTCGCGACCCCGAGAGGGCTGAGAGGTAGACATTGCTAGTTGAGTTGAAACTTTTTATTCGCGTAGGAGATGTGTTAATTTTTGTTGTTTTGATGCAGGGTCCGTAGAGATGATCCAACTTGCCCGCCGATGGTGGTGGATTTCTTAGCGAGCCGATCTCCTCGCCAGACCTGCGATATCCCTTTATACGTTAACCGGGACGTTTCCGCTCTGCCGAAGGCCTGGACGACGGATTTGTATGAGATCGCTCGTCCGCGATCTGGTAGCTCGATGCAGGCTGCTTTTGCTCTTTCTCTCTAGGCGGCGACAATGGCTGCCCAGGCTGTGCAGGAGTTTGAGGGGCGTCCTTCCACTATTCGCCTGCAGGCCGATCTCGAGGCGGCTTGGAAACAAAATGCCGAGTTCGTTGACAAGATAGCGGCAATGGAGAAGGATTCCCTGGCCGCAGCTAATTGGGCGAGCCAAGAACTTGAGTTGGCGAGAAAAGATGCCGAGCTATCCCAGGTGACGGTCGATCGCTTTCGTGACCAGATGAAAGATGCCGTGCGGGCGCAAAAGGCCGCTGAGAAGGAGGTCGATCGACTGAAAGTGACTATCGCTCGGCTGACTAGAGAGCTGGCGGAGTCGAGGGGGGAGACGGCTGCAAGGGAGGCCGAGCTCCAGGGCATGCAACAGGCGATAGTGGAGCTGAAGGGAAAGCAAGAGGCGACCGAGGCCAATCCCTTTCGTAATGTGGATTTTGTCAGTGAGTTCGCCTATTATATGGCGTTCGCTGATTCGCTCTGAGTCGCTAAGAAAGGAGGATTGGAGGTCGGCCCTCTAGCCGACAATTTCAAAGCGTACGCGCTGGAGCACCCTCTTCACCCTGACTTCTCCGTGCCTATCTTGGATCTCGCGGACATCGGTGTGGACCTGAGCTGGTACCCGACCCCGGCGAACCTTATTCATCCCGATGCTCCGGAGGATGGGGAGGCTGCTCCGCAGGCTGGCGAAGGGTCGCGGACGGATCCGGAGGCTGAAGGCGAAGGCCAGGCAGGGGCCTGAGGCACTTCTCTTTTACTGTTTTAGCTAAATGCCTTGTAATTTGTAGCTTTCTTTTTGTAGTACTTAGGCCTTCGAGCGACCATGTATGTACCTTTAAGATTTCAAGTAATGAAATGAATGTTTGGTTCTTCGATTTGTCACTTGAATGATTGCTATTTTTGAGTCTTTTGCTTGACTTTGTACAAATGTGTGAGGAGAGATTGTTGCAAGTGTAGGTCTACGTAAATTGATAAACTCATATAGATAACTTTTACAACAAATTCGATCGCTGCAAAAACATCTGATTAATGCCGATCGCCGTATGTAATTGAATACGGACGATCATCGAGTATATATCTCCGCACTCTTTCCCCCCTTGTTTTTGTTCACTTAGTGAAAGTAAGGGGACGAAAATAAATCGTTGAGTGAGAGGTCTTCAAATTTGTCGAATCCTCGAAAGGAGCCGTCCATCTCGGTCTTGAGGAGCCGTGCACGATCGCGGAGTTCGATGGACCGACCTCCATGATATGTCTTATGCACGAGCGACATTCCGTCTGATGGCTAAGTTCTCGTGAATCACTTAATTGGTAGGGTCCTCCGAAGGCTGCGCCTCGCCTCGTATTTAAACGAAAGGTGTGCGGTCTCGGTCTGGAAGATTCCTTGCACAGGGCGTCGTCGGATTAATCAACTCCACTTCTGCAGCTTGTTAGCTCTACTTCCACCTTGGGCCGCCATGAAGATGGCGACCCTCGACGGTGTACGTTGAGACGGGGGTAGGGACGCGTCGCATTGTCCGGGCCCACCATGTTAGATGATGAACCTTTGAGGGCAGGCGAGCGTGTTCACTGATTAGTTTTGGAGGGCCCTCATACTACGCCGGCCTCGTATTTAAACGAAGGGTGGGCGATCGTGGCCCAAAGGGACCTTGCATGGCTGAAGCAGTCGGTTCCATCGACTACCAGGACCATGGCTGCACTCTTCTACCTCGGATCGTCATGTAGATGCCGACCTTCGACGGTGTACGTTGTGCGGGGGAGGCAATCTCGTGCCTTAGTACACCATGTTAGATGATGAAATGTAGATGGCGAACGAGTCCTCCGGTTTCGAAGTGTTCGTCCAGGCAGTAGCCTTCGGTTTGATGAGGTGGGAAATCGGGGAGAGACGTCCGAGGTTCCCTTCTCTTGATTGAAGCATACGGTCGCCGAGGTTGATCGAGGGGTCGGCTCGTATGAGCTTTCCAGCCTGTTCGCGTTCGACTCGGGCGACCGTGTTAGGAGATTGGAGGGGCTCCGGCTAAGCCAATAAGCTGTCCAAATTGCCTTTCTCGAACAATTTCCAGAGTTGTTTGAGGAGGTCGCGGCATTGGTTGGTTCTGTGGCCGGGACTCTTATGGTAGGCACAATATTGATTGTGGTCCAGATGATCGTGGTCCCTTATCGCCTTTGGCTTGTTCAGCAATTCGCGCCCTTTGACGGCATAGTAAATGCGGGCCGGAGTTCGGTTGAATGTATGGATGATATGGGCTTCCATGTCCTCGAAGGTCTTGCGATCTCCGGGTGGCTTGGCGACCGCCTTCTTGGTTTTGGTGATCGCCGTCTTTCGGACAGGAGGTGGCGTTTCCTCGCCTAGGCGGAGGGTGAGCAGCTTCTGCCTGGCCAGAAAGTCGGCAGCCTTAGCGCAGAAGATCGCGTAAGTTGGGGGATGTCCTTCGTCAGGTGTCTAAACATGGGTGAGTGACCGTAGAATCCCCCAGGACTGAATAGAGAGCGAGCTTGTCGCTGATGGGCTCGTCGGTGAGGATGATTTCGTCCACTCGATTGATGTAGTCTGCATCGGATTTGTCTTCCCCCTGCCTGATTTTCATCATGCGGTGGGGGCCTTCTGGTCTGGCGACCTTGGCGGCGAAGTACGACGTGAAGTCGTTCGCCAGTTTCTCAAAGGAGATGATCGATCGTGGTGGTAGCGAGACGTACCACCTATGGGCCAGATCGCCTAATGTTAACGGGAAGATTCGGCACTTAGTTGCATCTGATGCCCCACACCCAGTCATGTAGATCCGGAACTTACTCAGATGGGTTTCGGGGTCCGACCTCCCTTCGGCTGCGATCCTTGGTTGCACGGGGGCGATCTCGATGTGGGCCGCGAGCGGCTCGGTCGGTCCGATGATCTTTCTGCTGGTGCTTGCCCCAGTGTCCAAGAGTGCTTTCATCTCGTCGAGCTGGCGTTGCATAACGGCCATCGCCGTGACCTGGCTGCTCGCGGCTAGGCGATCAGAGCGGGAGTCGAGGCGATCTAGTATTGACCCCCTGGCGTTCGGAATGGGGGCCAAGAGGCTGATCTGCCTTCGGCTGGGAGTTGGGTAGGCCGAACTCCTGGGGACGGACTCGGAATCCGTCGTCTCGTGGTTGGGGCCAGATTGCCCCGGTGGCCATGATGGATCGCTCCCCAGGCGACCGAACACGGAACCATCCGATCTAGTGAGGGGCCTTTCTCGCGACTTGGGGCTTTCTGACGATCGCTCGCCCAGTAGCCCCTTGAATTTCCGTTTGCCCACGCGGCGGATGGCCGAGGGAGTAATAGTGGGAGTTGCGCATGCTCTCCGTCGCTCCTTTAGGATGGCCATAGCCTCCTCGATCTGCTCCGCAGTTTGGATCTGATCGAGTGAGAGGCTGGGACCACCCCTCAGATGCGGGATCAAGAGTCTCACATTCCTGCGACTTCTCTACGCCGTCGGCTGGGCTCGGATTGAGCCGGGACTCGGTGCCCGGCGGTTTGGAGAGTGGCTCTCTTCGGTGCAGAGGTGGATGGCATGATTCTGAAGGTTTTGTTTGAAGCGCAGTGAGTGTCACTTCAAGTATATGCCCCGAGAACAGTGAGTGTTCTTCGGGACGGTAGGAATAAAAATGATGGTTTAGATTCCCTTCTTCCGGCGCCAATTGTTGCTACCCAAAATATTATCCGGAGATAGATATTGCTGGAATGGATGGATACCAAACAAAGTGCGAGAGCACTTCCGTGGAGAAAGTAAATAACACAAGATTTGCCGGGGTTGTTAGTCCCGGGCTTGAATGCTCTCGCGAGATATTATTAATATGAATATTAGGGGATACAAGTATTAATGTTAGAATACTATTACAATGAGTGTAACGATTCTAGTTATCTTAGCTAGTGAGCGTGTAGATTGTCGGAAGAACCAGATGTGAGGCTTTGTGAGTTCTTGTAACAATGTTGGTGAACTATGACGACGGCGAGAGATCGACAACCTATCACGGCGTGTAGTTGCTATGTATCTGAGCTCCGAGGCTTGTGAATCTGAACTGTGGATACTTCTTGCCTCTGCCGACCGTCTTCTGGTTGAGAGGTGCTGAGAGAGAAATCCTAAGGTAGATTCCGGCGAGGAAGCCGGGAGCCTGAGAGTATGTATGTTTGTATCTATTTCGGGATGATTTTCCAACTGAGAGGAGAACCGATTTCTGCTATGAGTGGTATTGAGAGGAACAAATCGTGAACCGTTTTCCAATTGCTGAATGTTCTCTATTTATAGGACTGGGACATGCCGAGCGATCGCCTTTGCTGTATTATAATAAGCGGGTGATCGTCTTTTAGCACATGGGTTGGTCCCTCTAAAGTCCGCAGGAGTTGCTGGCAGCCAGCTGTGAGGTCCAATGAGAAGCCTGCACGCGTCCGAGTCGCTGTCACGGGCAGCCCCACCTTGTACCTTTCGGCGGGCTTGTCGGTTGGTGATAAGGTGGTGCTATATATTCTTACGAACTGTGAAGAAGCAGAACCATATCTAAGGTATGATTATTATTTTGATATTCCATATTTTTACATGTAATGATGTATTTACACAGTATGTATTTCAATGCATTTGAGAATCAACTACAGAGTAATATCTCCACCAGAGACTTGGAGTTCGCACGAGTTAATCACTTAGTTCCATAGTTTGAAAGATTGGTTGCGACCACAGAATTAAAGGACTCTCAACTTGCTATATTGTTTAGAGGTGATCAATTAGTAAAGATGTACAAAGGTTACGTGGTGAATGGATTGAAATTTCATACCAATTTCACAGGCAAAATATAAAGACTATGAATAGTGGATTATGTGTTACAAGTGCAAATAGTTTTGGAGATTCATCTAAGTACTACGGGATGCTACTAGAAGTATTGGAGTTCACGTTCTACAATCCTGGATTTCTTGAACAAGTTATTCATCTATTTAAATATGATTGGTTCGACAACCGCAAAGTGAAATGTCTATACGGGTTAGTTGAACTCGATCCCCTAGCAAGACAAGTGATTGCCGAGTCATTTATCTTCCCAAGTCAAGAGACTCAAGTGTATTATCCTCGGTGGGAGGCATGGGAATCGAGCCCACGCCTGTTGGCATAGATGCGTGGCCATTAACCACTGATCTATGTTTTGATTCAGTAAATATATATATATATATACATTATACGCGTACTTATATTTAATTCATTTTTCAAATTAAATCAATTTTTAAAATAATTAAGCATAAATAAATATACTGTAATTTAAGTTCTTAATGTTCTGAAATTCCTTACACTATAATTATTAAATATAATTTTAAATTCAATATTTATAGTATTTAATATTTAAACCAATACATTTAAAATAGATTTAGTATATATAAATATATTTAATTTTATAACAGCATCACGTATGGATGCCTATTACTTGTTTTTTAGTTGTTTAGTGGCGTCACATATGTGACACCGTTTAAGGAAAAAATATTTTTTTAAAAAAAAAATCGATTATTACATATTGGCGTCACATATGTGACACTAAAGCTTTAGTCTTTGACGTCGCATATGTGACGCAATTATTGAAATAAAATTAAAAAAAAGAAATTTATAGAACGGCGTCACATATTTGACGCCTTTGTTTAAGAAATGTTGACTGATTTTTCCACAGTTTAAGGCGTCACGTATGTGACGCTTTTGTTTACTTTAATTGTCGCCCTTATTTCTTTAGCTTCACCTTTTCCGGTGAAACTAATAGGGTGACGCTATTAGAACCTTTTTTTAATAGTGAAAGGATATTACCCAAAATAAGATTATGCAAGTTTGATTAGTACATTTATTAAAGTATAGGGCCATATTGCAAAATTAATTGGCAATTAGATGAATAGTCCATATCTTTACATACTCAAGGCAATGCTTGTAATTTCCCGACATGGGATTACTGTTTCGATACGCCCCCTCAATCGTAGACGAACACATACAACATGGACTTTTTAATTCGGATGGCTCGAGTCCAGAATATAGTGCGCCATTGGGATCTCACATAAATAGAGTCTCCTCTAATACCATGTTCAATTTGGGGTTCCATCTAAAAACAGTTGGCAATGACTGGAGTAGTCTAGGGTCTCTATATATTGAAGGCAAGACTTGTATTGTTCGGTGTCGGATTAGAGCTTCAACACACCCCTCAACCGTTGCTTACCACTTGGACACTCTCTAATTTGGATGGCGAGGAGTTTGAACATCATGGGCCGTTGGGATTACACATTTAGAGGGTCTGTTTTGATACCATGTTAAAATATGGGGTTCCATCTCAAAATCGACTGTCAATGAAGGAGTATCCCAGGATTTCTGTATATTAAAGTATGACTTATATTTTCTCAATATGAGATTACTGCTTCAACAGGCTCCTTCAGGTATAGTCGGACGCAAGGTTTACCACATGTACCCTTTAACTCGAACGATGCGGAATTAGAACATCGTAAGCTATTGAGTTTGCACGTGTAGAGAGCCTGTTCTGATATTATATTATAGTCTGCGGTTCTATTTCATAAACTAATTGACAGAACAAAATATTCCATCACTTTTATATATTATAATCTGTTTATGCAGGATTATTGCTTCAACACATTTGCATCACAAGACGAGTCATTCTCCAGTCATTTATAGTTTGGATATCATCGTTTTGTGATTTTTTAATTTGATTTATTATGCCAGTTTGTTTAAGTTTTTTCAGGCTCACATTCTTTGTTCTTAAAAGAATAAATTAAATTTTAAAGTGTAATTATATATGTGAAATGGAAATTACTGTCTCTGTCTGCTATATCATTAAAAGCACATATGTGATATCTCCTTCGCCCCATAAATTTTTTCCTTTTTTTTGGTACGTCTCTCAGGTTTCTCCCTATGTCATTTATGAATATTAATTAACTTAATATTATATTAATATAGGATCTTTCCCTACTCACGTTACACTCCATAATACATACAATGTTCCGGGAATTATTAATCCCGTGATGTGTCTTACCTAATACATACATAGATGGAAGGTTCTAGATCCTTCTAGAGGTAGTAGGATCCTATTAGATGTCTTATCTTATCTAGGAATACTATGTATGGAAGGACTCTCATTGTAATGCCTATATAAAGGCCCCTCTATCAGTGTTATGAATACAATTGATTGACTCTATTTACAGTCTTTTTACTTTCTCCTGAAACACGTTATCAGCACGTAATCTACCACTGAGACCGAGAAAAATCGTCCAAAAATTAGAAAATTCCGAAAAAAAAAAGAAAAGAAAAGCGAAAAACCCTAGAAGCAGATCCGCCGCCGCCACCGACCAGAAATCCTCCCACAAGGGGTCATCTTCCGCCGCGCAGATCAGCTCCTGCTCGTTTTTCGCCTTCTGCAAACCCGCGCAACCCCGTTCCTTTCTTCTCTCTGGCGCTCTAGGGTTTCTCTTCAGGCTTTGTTTCCAGCGGCTTCGTAGAAAATGGCTGATGAGTTTGATGTCGAGGTCGAGGGTGAGCCCACGATTTCAATTAAAGACTACCTTGAAGCTGTTGAGGAAGAGGAGCTGGAAGCATATTTGGTCCTTGGAGGTGATGAAGGCAAAGAGTGCACCTACAGTAAAGGATATATCAAGAGGCAGGCAATTTTCTCATGTCTGACCTGCACACCTGATGGAAATGCTGGGGTTTGCACTGCCTTTTCTTTGTCTTGCTATGAGGGCCATGAGATTGTGGAACCATGGACAAAAAGAAATTTCAGGTGCGATTGTGGGAATTCAAAGTTTGGGCAGTTTTTCTGCAAGCTTTTGGCAAGCAAAGACGTGGAAAATTTGAACAATTTGTACAACCACAATTTCAAGGGCACTTATCAGACGAAAGAAAAAAAGAGACGAGAATTTCACAGCGTAAATTTTACGCAGACAATGAATGTACCAAAATCATGTTTCCAGATTCATTAACCGTCGGATCGGTGTGAAATTTTGACAGCAACTTTCCAACACAAATATACGTATAGTCAACGGTGGAGATCGGATTCTGAGTAATATTGATTACTGAATCTGCCGCCGAACAAAAGCATATTTTTACGAGGAAATTTGAAGATCCGACATCATCCAATACCGAGCTGCTGCATCGCCGCGCTCGAGTCCTTTTTCGGACGAATTATCGAGCCCAGTAGCCCTATCCGGGCGTTTCTCAACTCTCCATCTTTTCCTAATTAATGATTCATTTGTTCATGAATTTGTACACTTATGAATCTTACCATGTTTATGTTTTACGTGTATATAGGAAAATACGTCGCTCATGATGATGTGCATGCTATGGAGAAAAGCCATATTTGTTATCTCGCTCAAGGATCAAAGCAAATATGGAACCAAATACCCGTAAGATTTTATTAAAGTTCCCGTTTTTCAATTCCTCTCTTTTGGAAAATTTTTTTTGGGGAATTGGGTATTTGAGTTCTTTATCTCCCACGCTACTTTGCGGTGGATGAGACTATGAGAGGTGGTATCACTCTCGTATGTCGAAGTAAACTGTGTGATGGTCCTGGGGGAGTCACGGATAATTGTTGAAAGTCGATATTTGTGGTTGTTGCATACACCACGTTTTGGGTGCAATTTGACGTCGCCGTTTTGTCGATTTTAAACCAACAATTGAATAAAATGAACATTGTCGGTAACGATAAAGTTATGACTTGTTCATGATTAGTCACGGATTTGTGACGTACAAATGGGACAAACATCGATTGCGATGGATATGTCGTGATTAAAATCAATTTGTGACGGATTTGTCACGTTGAATTGAGCGACCACCACGTTGGTCTTGACCCAATCCCATACTTGGAAAACTCCATCTTTCATCTTATTAAAATAAAATATTGCATGTGGGTGTAGTCATGTACCGTCTCCTTGCAATATGATATATGAAAGAATGTAAGAGTAATTCTCATGAATTTCAACATGTAAAGCAATGGCATATTGCGGTAAATACATGAATTCGTTGACCTCGATTATAGTTCGTATGACTATAGGTCCAAATACTTTTTCGAGTATTTGTAAAAGCATGTGCCTTATACATTTGACTATGTTTAGTCGATCTTATTGGATGGTCAAGACAAGTTGGTTATGGTATATTCATTATGTCTCATGGTTCAAAATGCTTAACTACGATGCACCGCGTTGCATCCACATAACATGGCTATTATGACGTATACTTGCAAATTGAGAATTAAAATTCTTGGTTGATTTGATGCATTTTGGTGGATTTTGTCTACACTTTGATCATGACTAGGCGCATCCTCCTTGGTATTTGTTTATGCTTTGAAAGTTCAAACGGAATTAGTGGTTTTTAAACAGCCTTAGCTGTACCGATATTCCTACTTTCTCTGCAAGTCTACCAAGTTGGAGTTACCGAAAGGATCATTAGTCGAGATAAGAAATTGAACACCCTGATGCGTTTAAACGCACCTATGGCTGTCATTGTCATGTTTTTGCATCAACACTTATGCCATTGGATATGGTCTCAACCTTGTTTTCTCACTAAACTTGGGAAATACTAAACAGCCAATTAAAACATGCAATGTGATTTGAGTTTAACGATCTTTGTGGTGCACAATATATGAATAGAAATATACGGAAGTCTAGTTTCCAGAACATCTGACCGTTCGTCCATAGCCTTCCTAACAAGGTAGTTATTGCTGTTTTAGTGAACAAAGGTCAAGCTGTGCAGAATTTTATTTCCAGCGATTGTGCTAACCTTTGTCCCAACCAACTTGGTTCCCATCTTAAATTTGCAAGTGGTCTTATGACACATATTTTTCAACCTCTTTTTGGCCGAATTTACCATAGATGATGCAGTTTTTGGTATGCGTTGTATGCTAAACTATCATTTTTCAAATGTTGAAAAACAGTTTCCTTGGGGAAGCCCAAAATACGCACCCTTATAAGAAGGTCGAGCCTATGCATGGTAGTTTTACACCATGCTTGTGTAATGATTTTGCCCCTTAGGCATATAACCTTGCCATGTTATGCACTCAATATAATAGATCATTTTGATCGTATCTGGTATATAATCTCTATGTTGTTAGAGTGTTCGCTATGCTCATATTTGTAAAATTTTACAAGCGAAATTGAGTGTGTATTAAGCCATTTTCAAGGAACACGATATTTTTGGATTTCAGTTTATAAATCCATTGTGACTATGATGACTAGGTCATCACAATCAATGAGTGGTATAATGCTCAAGTTGTTGAACGCCGAATGGCGTTTTCTAGTCACATATGTTTAGGGATGGCAGGAAAGCCCAAACCCGTGGGGCCCACCCGAACCCGAACCCAAGTCAACGGGCGAAACCCGAGTTGATTGGGTTTGGGTTTGGGTTCGGGCGACACCCGATATTACGGGTGCGGATTTGGGAACACTCAACCCCACACCCGAAACCCAGACACCCGCCCAGTTATATGTTAAATTACCTACTATGTATATATAAGTGTAAATTAGGATTTTTACTTTTCACCCATTCCTTTCCTACACATCTCACGACTCACTCTGCCTATGTTAATTGTATGTTATTGTAATTTAATTTCTTGAGAGTCTATGTTGAAGAATATGTTAAACTATGTTATTATTGTATTGTCATTTGTAAACTATTTTATTATTCTATAGACATTTTCAAACTATGTTAAATTATGGTACATTTTGCATTTTATCAAATTTGAATTTGGATTAGCACCAAACTTGAATTTTGGTTCTGCCTGATCAAGCTGTGGGTTTGGGTTTGGGTGAAAAACCCGAACCCAATGGGTGTGGGTGTGGGTTTTGTTTTGCCACCCACACTACACCATATATGGGTTTCAGCAACACCTGAAAAACTGTGTTCAAAAGTCCAAAAAGTATTGCTGAAGGTAGAAAAACAAGCTATGGCTATACTTTGACCAAATTCTAAAGTGTTACAAAAACGGCCGCAACCATAGGGGTCTAAGGTAACACTTTTCTTTTTTTTGGAAACATGTTAAAAAAGTGTAGCAATAGACCCCTATGCCAACACTTTTATTGTCTCTGGCTACACTAGATTTTGTGTGGCTGTAGACTTAAGGCCACACTTTTATATTTTTAGTGACACCAAGATTTGTGTAGCTGTAGACCTATGCCAACACTCATGAGGTCTAATGTAACATTAAATTGTGAAACATTTTGACATCTTTGCCAACAACTTTAACACTATGGCTACACTTATATATGAACAGTTCTAACTTTTGCCAACACAATTTTAATCTTTGCCAACACAATTTTTATATTTTGCCAACAAAAAAAATTATAAATTATAGTTTATGGCTACATTTTTGCAGATTTTTACCAATATTTTTCATGCTAAAAAGCAAAATGTTATATTGGAAAATAAATATTACCATAAAACATTCAATACCATTAAAACAATGTCAACCATAACAACATCGATCCAAAATACATGACTGCTAATATTCAATCCATAATAGCTAAGAACAAGTTACGATCGCAATCCACAAATATAACAAAACTACTTGAGTCACTTAGCTAGCATAATATAAAATGATGAGATCAGTCAAGGAGTGACATTGTCACCGCCATAGAACTCCTCGACTGATTTCTGAGAGTCATCAATCTTTAAGTTCAAATCTGGATTCTTCTCGGCCAACATTTTCTTCATTTCTCGAGTTGAGCCCTGATAGTAGTTAGGTCTGCCACGTACTGATCAGCAACTTGAACGGATGGTGATGCTGAAGACTTCGATTTTGGTTGCTCTGTAATATACTCTTCTTGACTATATATATACACTCACTGGTAAGAAGAATGAGAATATGCCACATTATGTTAAGAAGGAGATAGTTGAATTTCACAAGGAAGAGATGATAAAGTATAGGGTAAGATAAACTGCAAAATCAATGTTAAACCTTTTCTAGCATAGACTTCCTGAGCATTTACATAAGGTAGCATAAATTGCTTAGTATACCGAAGAATACATATTACTCGAAACTTACAGGCAATATGAATGGGTAAAAAGAAAACTGAAATTCCTGGAACATAACATGCAGCATTGACCATTTTTCTTTTTCTCGTTAAGGAAGGCATAAAATCGTTAATGCAGAAAAAAAAAGAGCTAATTTTTACCCAAACATTTGTCTGATCATATTAATAGGATTTTCACCATCAGAATCTTCATCATGGAGCTGCCTCTTAAGTATTGCCTTTGGCTTTTGGTCCACTGAAGTATGACGAGCTGCAGGTTTGGGTGGTGGTCTCCTCAACTGCCAATATATAGATAATAGAAATAAGAAAAAGGACACCAAAACCACAAGAGCCTATTCATGCTAACAATCATAAAAATACGACAATTCCTCATACGTGAACAAATCATCGGATAAGAAAGAATAGTCCCTCGCGTTCTTTAGAATTTCAACCTTTTTCTTCAACTGTGTCAGTTATTAGGAAAGTGAAAAAAGGGGTGAAAAAAAGTTATAAACCACCAACTACCAATCGGAGTATCAGATAAGTCAACAGTAATTACCCTGTTTGTGACTCTTGGTGGATGGTCATCGCTGGATATTGACTTGACATGGTCAGTAACGGAGCTCTTATTATTCTGCACAGCAATAAAATAGCTTCAAAGTGAAATAATGATTCATTCTCATCGAGAATGACCAAACAAATAACAAGGTAAAAAAAGGGCTCCAGGCTTCAACATGTAAGATAAATGACTAGACTCCTTAAAAAATTCCTTGCTTATGGTGTAGTCAACGAGATCATGATTTAGACATACTCGAGACGCACAATATATCGAATCCACCGTAAAAATAAAGTGCTGTAATGACCAAAAGGCATATAAATAAACCTCATGATTGAACAAATCTGCACATCACATATCTGTTGCACGAACGTAATAGAAAGGACTTAAAATAGTAGTGATGCATGCAATCAAAGGAAGCAAATTGAAATGTATATACAATTTCATAAAAGGCAAAACAAATCGTCTTCAATACATACAATATGGTTAGGATTAAAAATTATTGCTGCCAATATGCGCAAGTCTTGCCACGCGATGCAGCTTGACGACATAAGGAGTTTCAAAGTGCACAAGATCTTTATGTGACTTGATCTGTACAATTTCCAATATAAACACAGGAAATAAGTTTGTGAAAATGAAGGAAGAATTGGAACAAATTAAGCAGAATAACTAAACAGTGAAGACGATGAAGGAATTTTACATCATTGTAAAGTTTGCAGGCAAAATGTGGAATGCGTGGCATCAAACATTTGTTTCACACCCAAAGAATGTCAAGAATGAGGTATCTTGCAAATGCTAATACTAATACAACACCACCGTTTATAGATTTTAACACCAATGGAAAAAAACCAAACCGTGTCACAAAGAAGACCGTGTTAACGAAATGAAACAAATCTTGATTAGGTAGAATCCCTGCATTTAAATAATTAACCTATTTCAATATATGTCTGCCAACTGCCAAGTAATAGCAAACCTTCCACTATTTGAATTCTTGCAACAAATACAAAGATTACTCATTTAATAATAAACCGAACAAAAATATAGCTCCCAATTTCAAACTATGTCAAATCAAGTCTTTCAAAATTTAACAAATGGAGAGTATATAAATGAACCTTGAGGTGCACCCATCTCTTTCTCAACCTTGCCCTGCATTTCGCGAAGCGCACCTGCTTCTTCCTCAATCTCCTGCGATCTGTTCCTCATACTCTCCAAGTCCTATAAAATTTAAACACGGAAAAAAAAATCACCAACATTGTCTCATATGTATGCTATTCGAATATATACACACACCCATGCATACACACACATAGAATTTTAAAATGTGGAGGTAACTTATGTTATTCGTCCTAGAAAATGTTCTTCTCTCTTTTCCCCATGCCACAAACATAAATGAATCGCAAATCTTAAGTACATGAGAGCAAAATAATTAAATACAAGAAGGAAAAAACGATATAAAAAGAAAAGTGAATTAAGACAAAAATAAATAGCTAGGGTTTTTTTTTTTACAACAAAATACAATGTTACTGATCCATTCATTCTTGATTACAAAGGGCATAATCAAGAAACAAATTGGTGAAGGATTACAGTCCCTAGCATTGAACCAAAACTTACGATATGATGACAACAGAAGTACGCAACGCCAGCAAATTTTCCACCATTTGTCGAATCAGGACATAAAAGAAGCGCACATGTTCGAACCGATGGTGCAAGAGACTTCACTATATATAGACATACAGCGAATTACGCAAACTTCCAGAAAAGTAAAGATCTATGAGTTTCTGCTCCAAGCTTAATACATGAGGTTAATTTCCTACAACAAATTTATGATTTCCAAAAGTATAAGGAAAGAAACAAAGACATTATTCTTTCAGTCTCTACAAGAGGAGAGTCAAGAAGATTCACTGGATGTTGCTGCATCATCTTTGTGCTTAATCATGCCAGAATCAACCAGAACAGGAATTTCTACTGCAAGCCACGGTGCCAGGCCCAAACAAAGGGCATGTGCTATGCCAAACCTAGGACTGTTTTTAGCCCATAGCGGCTTGAAATGCACCGTCAAGCATATCTTCCCTCCTCTATACATCTTCTGCGTTTTCCCATCGAGCTGAGGCAGCTCAAGCTCCGGTTCCGTAGCAGGATAAGTAACGGATATATCGAATCAGAAATCGAACTCAGATTTCAAGAATTGTGAACATACCAACATTTGCCGGTCCATCGCGTCCCCTCCGTATTGGCCGCGGATATCCGGAACCAGTCATTGTCGTTGGATTTGTTCATCGAGGTGTAGGCGATCAGCGCCTTGTATTCTTCCTTCAGGCGTTGCGTCCACGCGTCTCCGTCGCGCGGCCCTGTTTTCATCGAGAGCAATGGGATCTGGGTCAGAGTCGACTTCGTTGTCTGGTCCCAACCCTCCATGATCCGATCAGGGAACCCAAACTCACGAATTAGGGGGGTTGGTAAATAAATAGCTAGGGTTTAGGAACTAACGTCGTTCGGTTTCAACAGAAACCTCGTCTCGGAATCCACGGACCTTGGTCTTCTTAGGGGCCGATGACGAGCCGCCACCAGCAATGGCGGGCCTCAGTAGGGGAATAGCGGAGGCGCCGTTTCGGTTGGGGGATCCGTCACCGACGTCCTCCTCCATGAGATCCTCATCCTCCGGCTCGATATCAACCGCCTCCGCTTCCGCGTTCGCCATTGGAGAGCTTTGAGACTTTGGGAGCTAAATGTTGAGTAGAACCAAGGGTTTGCTACGAGTGTTATGAGATTTGTTTTTAGAATCGCACAATATTGAAACCTTGATAGAGGCATCGTTAGGAACTTTACTTTTTCTTATAATGATTAAAATCTGTTTAGAATTTAATACATAACATAAATTATTAACAGTATCTTTTCGTAAATTATAAACTCTTGATAACAGAAAATATAATACACAACATAAATTAATAATGGTAATATTTTACTTGTGTTTTTAGGAGTTAAATGAAAAAATCTGAAGTTGTAAAAATATTAATTCCCGGTCAAAACACATACACTTCGCTTTTGTAAAAATATTCTGATAAAAAATAAAATTTCAAACTATTAACTTCGTTAATTATCAAATTAGTGAAGTATTTGTATCTTAAAATTCCCAACTAGTTTCTGCTTTTTAGTATGATACCATTTACTGAAGTCTACGTGGGTGTTTTACTTCAGTAAATTGAAAGCGAAGTTGTTTTTTTACTTTTTACTTCACTAATATACATAACTGAAGTAAATTGTACCGAAGTCTGTGATGTTTATTCTACTAGTGTTGTCAGACAATTTAGTAGTTGGGGATTGGGCTTTCCAATCATGAACGGGTTCCTTACTCGTGTAGAAATCATGAGCCGCCATCTCCTTAATCAAAGAAATGATATATTTCTAATGATAACATAATAATTAGCTAGATATGTTCATATAGAAAAGGAGCTAAAATAAATAATTACTCCATCTGGTCCACAATAACTGTCGCTTTTTGACTATTCACATGTTTTAAGAAAGATAATTATTTCTCCAATTTAATGATCAAAGTACCAATATTTCCTCTTATTTAATGCTCATCTCTCTTACATTACTCCTTCCGATTAGGACGATTCATAAAATACCTTAAAAACATTAGTTCGTTATAGTTGAAAATAATTTATTTGGACCGCCTAAAATATTTTAGCAAGTCCGCCTATTTCTTTTAGTGTTTAGTTACACTTTTTCTAAATAGCAACGGCTACACCAAATTTTGTGTTAGCGTAGATATTCAATTTGGTCTACGGTAACACTAATTTATATCAATAATAACATTAGAAAAATGTGTAGCCTTAAATCAAATTTGACCAATTTTAAGGCATCTAAGGCTACACTTTTGCTTGTAACATCAAAAAAAATGTTGTTGAAAGCCATATATGGTGTAGTGCCAAACAGCCTTTGGGTTTGGGTTTGGGTTCGGTTGGTGATTTCGGGTGTGGGTTTGGGGAGTATGAAACCCGCACCCAACCCGACCCGTTGCCATCCCTACATATGTTCCGTAACAATTGAACCATGTTATGACTCGATGATACATATGCTAAAGTGTATCACTCATAGCATCTCATTATGATTTGTGAGAAATAAAATCTTATGCATCACTTGTATTGGACATGTGAATGGAAAAATATTCATGAGTCAATATGGTCCGGCTTGCATCAGTTTTTGTAACCAGAAGATGTATTGGGACATTGACACATTTAGGCTTTAATAGTCCGGAGTTTGGACAATTTGATGATCCATATACCACGGTATTGTCATAGACATCATTTTCTTTTAACAAAGAAACTAGTTGGATCAAAGACACCAAAGTACCTTGGTGGAGTCACGAGTAGGGCTCATGACCAATGATGATATTTATGTCATCCGCGTCTTGTTTTCATAAACATGTGTGACGCCAAAGACCCCCTCAATGATCCTTCTTAGCCATGTTCATTGATTTAAGCCTATTCTTTGGCACGAATAGGAGATGACACCCTCCTATGCTAAAGAGGATAATGTAGCAACTCGCATGTAATATCCGCATTTTTCTTCAATTTCCGATATTCCCGTTTTGGTGTATTTTTTTATTTTTTTTAGGAGTAGTTCGCTTGTAACCTTGTCGACATTTTGAATCTATGTTATTCTTGGAGTTTCTCCATCTGGGATGATCTTGGTGATGTTTTGATATTATTCTATTTTATGTCATGTATTATGGCATGAGCGTTCGATTCTCGTGGAACTCGTTCGCCTTTGTAATTTCTTTGGTTTAACGAGTTCGTATAGTTGAGTTGTTCGTGTTGGGAGTTTCGGTTTGTTAATCCGACGTCGTATCACGGTTTTTGAACGTTTGGTCCGTTTCGTAATTTTCTTCAGTTTAGGGTATTCTTGTTATCTTTGTTGTTCTTGAACCTCCGGGCATTCGGAATCACGCTTCATCGTAACGTTTTGATTTCTGAAATCCGTGGTGAGTGCATCCGTTGGTCGTGGATACACGTTGTTATTTTTCTTGTTCTATTTCTGATCATCCCCTCGTCGGTGGTGTTTCAGACTATGGCCTGCTGCCACAGGCCATGTTACGGCCGTAAGCCGTATATGATACGACCGTAATAATCGAGAGTTACGGCCGTAATCTTCCTTCATACGGCCGTAACAATGCTTCGTTTCTTGCCTCCGGGTCCAGTCCTGAGTTACGGGCGTATCGTGTTTTAGTTACGGCCGTAAGTATTGATACGGCCGTAATGGTGCCTTGATACGGCCGTATGTGTCGTTCGTAAATTTTGCCCAGTTTCATTCCTGGAACAGTTACGGCCGTAAGGCAGGCGAGTTACGGCCGTATGTTATGGATGTTACGGCCGTAATACCGGCCAGTATATAAACTGACAGCAGCCGTGTTTTTCCTCATTTCTCACCTCTCTCACTTCTCTTCGCGACGGAACGACCTGGAGAGCTAGGTTTCGCCCGATTTTCGCCCAAATACCATTTTAAAAGTGTATTCAAGCTTCATATCATCAACCTATCTCTAATCATTCATTGTTCATCGTCAAATCAAGGTAAAATCTCTTAAAACCCTACTTTTGGGATAATTTGGGGGTTTTGGGATTTTCTTCCGATTCGTTCCGTTTCGTTGTTGGATTCAAGATGAATATGATTCATCTTGTTGATATCATTAGTTTTCCTACGGATTCATGGTATATTTTCATAGTTTTGCGGAATCGAGAGGGTTTGGTTGTGGTCCGCCCTCGTTGTTATTTTTATTCGAATATACATGAATCGTAGGCGGATTTTCGGGTATATTCCATTTCCGTATTCGTCTAGAATTGGTTGTAATTATGTTCTTCGAATCGTTAGGTTCAGTTCCGTTGATTCCTAGTGTTCATCGGTGACTATCCTTTCTGTTCGTTGCGTCATCTATTATTCAAGGCAAGTATTTTTGGAAACCTTTATGCTTAACGTGGAATGGTAATGTATTTTGTGTGTGATTTGCTCAACTCGTGCTGGTCCGACGGGATCAAGGAGGGAATCCAAAGGTTTTCGTCCCGGATTCATGAGTTTGTTTAGCTAGCCAGTGCGGGAGGGTCCTTAGAGGCCTCGTGCGGGAATTTATGATATGACTCTGTTCCCAAGGCGATGCATGTGCGTGTTTTGCTTTATAATATAGCCAGTGCGGGAGGGTCCATAGAGGCCTCGTTCGGGAATTTATGATATGACTCTGTTCCCAAGGCAAATTGTTTGACTGTTTATTTCCGAAAAAGACATGTCTGGTTTTGGTTTTCGAAATGATATTGGTGCATGTACTATGAGATGTGTAAGCGATTGGTTTGCCTTGATTACTTGTACTAGCGTAATTGCTAACCCCTTTGGGGACCCGTTTTGGGGAAATTCTTGTTATGGATTTCAGGTTATGATTATCCGGACGAGCGGGCACTGGGACGGTACGAGGATGTTGGCCAGGGTCGTTGACATGTGCATTTGGGTCCCTTTATTTCTTTTGTCCATTTCGATTTGGTTGTTCTTACAATTATAAACTTTTAGATTGTACTCGCGAGTACATAGGCTTCTCATTTCAAACTCCGTATTGTACTACTTTAAAATGGTTACATCGTCGATTGATGCTTATTTCGCTGGTTACTCCGGGCGTATCTTTTTATGTCATATCATTTAAATGTGTGTCCTCGCTAACCGAGATGGTTAGTCGAGCGGAGTTTTCTTGTTTATAGCCTGGTGGGTCCCATGTAGGGGTCCACGGCGCTGTAATATACTCTGAATATCTCGGGGTGTTACAGAAAATGGTATCGGAGCACTAGGTTTATGGATACCTAGGCTTGTTGGTTATTTGGGTCTAGTCACGTTTTGTTTTGCACATTGTCACACTGCTGCCAGCATCTCGGTACTTCCAGTGCTCGTAAGTTTTCTTATTCGGTCTTTGTTTTCTTGCATTGTATTTCCGCTTTTCGAATCGTATTTGCTTTTTACTCCCTTACTCATCATCAACATACTTCTGTTATCTCTTAACACCAGTATGGATGCCGGAGGAAACCGTGGTCGTGGTCGTGGTCGTGGACGCGGCCGAGGACGTGGGGAAACCGGTGGGGCGGCCACGTCGCATTCTTCGGGAGCCGGCAGCACCGGTGACCGTCACAGTCATGCTTCTTCTGAGGAGCGCGCCGATCTTGGTATTGCGGCCGTTATGCAGCAAATGGTTAACCAGATGGCGGCTATATCTTAGGTGGTCCAGAACCCCGATCAGGCCCATGCTAATCGGGGCAGAGCGGATCGCTGGCTTCAGGATGTCATCAAGATGCATCCTCCTCAGTTTTCGGGACCTTCGGACCCGATCGGCTGGGAAGGGTGGATCAAGGAGATATCCAAAGTCTTCACTGCTACCAACTGTCCCGAGGACCGCAAGGTCCCTATTGCCCAGTACTTTCTCACTGGGGACGCTATGGATTGGTGGGAAGCCGTGGGGCCCAAAGACCATGTTGCTTCGTGGGCCGAATTTCAAGAATTGATGGAGACCGAATATTGTCCGTGGCCGGTCAGACAGGCTCGAGTGCATGCTTTCTATGATGCTCAACCACGGGATATTCCCGTATCCCAAGCTATTGCCGATTTTAACAAGGAGTTGGGTTATGTGAAGACCCAAGTTGTCGCTGAGAGCGACAAAATTTTTCATTTTTCCAGGAGGATGAAGCTGTCCATTCGGGACTATATGTCTGGACTCGTCTGCACTACCTTGAAGGATTATCAGAGTAGGGCCCTCGCTTATGATATGTCAGTGACGGCTAGTGATTTGGCTCGTGAAAGCAAGAAGCAGAAGTCGGTCGGAAATTTTTCTGGTCCCAAGAGTGGAGGCCAGCAGAAATCTCAGACAGCAAATATTTCTACGGGCGGTTCGGCTCGTTTCTCTGGGAGCTTTCGGGGTGCCGCCGGAACCTCCGCTCGTGAACCCACATGCTTTAACTGTGGTGTGCAGGGCCATAAGAGCCGGCAGTGTTCTCGTCCGAAGTTTACTTGTCAAACTTGCGGACAGTTGGGCCACAAGGCCCCCTTTTGTGAACAGATCAGACAGCTTAGCAGCGCCCGTTCTTCTCAACCAGCACCTATGGAGCCGAGTGTGAACCAGGGCTCATTTGCCCCGCCACCTCCACCGAGTGCCGGCGGAGGTAGGGGTCGAGGTCAGCCCACTAGGGGAGGAGCTTCCAGTATTGGCTCTGCCCAGCCGCGTATCTATGAGATGAGGAGGGCCGATGATCCAGCAGCTACTGTGGCGATAGGTACCGTTCATATCCATTCTCATCCTGTCAGTGTGCTTTTCGATTCTCGTGCTACACATTCGTTCATATCGCTGGGGTGTGTGCGCCGTTTGAGTCTCGACTGTTTGTCGCCTTGCGAGTCTTTCATCGTTAAACTTCCTAGCGGTGATAGGATCGTTGGCGATCGAGAGGTCCGAGACTGTTCTGTGTTTATTTGTGAGAGAGCTTGGCTCTCTAATCTTATTGTTGTTGATATTGAGGGTGAGGATTTGATTCTCGGGGATGATTGGCTCGAGCGGCATGGTGCGATCATGAACTACCGCACGAGGATCATTACCATGTTAGCCGAGGATGGCACCGAGCACTCCTTCGCGGGCGAAGGAGGGGAAATCAGAAATTTGTTATTAATGCCTTGAAGGCGATGAGTCTCCTGCGAAAGGGGTGTACTGGTTATTGGTGCTATGCCTTGAAGGCGGAGGATGGTGGAGTCGAACTCTCGTCGATTCCAGTCGTTAATGAGTTTCCTGATGTGTTTCCTGACGAGTTACCGGGATTGCCACTGGATCGTGAGGTCGAGTTTGCCATAGAGTTAGAGCCGGGCGCGGCTCCTGTTTCGAAGGCGCCGTATCGCATGGCACCTTCAGAGATGTCAGAGTTGAAGAAGCAGTTGAGTGAGCTTCTTGAGTCGGGGTATATTCGACCGAGCGCCTCGCCTTAGGGCGCACCGGTCCTGTTTGTGCGGAAGAAGGACGGTTCACTACGTTTGTGTATCGATTATCGCGAACTAAACAAGGTGACCATCAAGAACAGGTATCCTTTGCCGAGAATTGATGACTTGTTCGATCAGTTGCAGGGAGCTGCGGTATTCTCGAAGATTGATTTGAAATCGGGGTACTATCAGCTTCGGGTGAGACAGTCCGACGTGCCGAAAACAGCTTTTCGGACGAGATACGGATATTATGAGTTCATAGTTATGCCCTTTGGGTTAACTAATGCGCCGGCGGTGTTCATGATGAACAAGGTCTTTATCGAGTATTTGGATAGGTGTGTCGTCGTCTTCATTGACGATATTCTTATCTATTGGAGGAATGAGGAAGAGCATGCCCATCATCTGCGGATAGTGTTAGACACTTTGAGGACTGAGCAACTCTATGCGAAGTTCTCGAAATGTGAGTTCTGGCTGAAGGAAGTGATGTTTTTAGGTCACGTGATTTCAGCCGAGGGAGTTCGTGTGGATCCGCAGAAAATTGAGGCAGTGTTGGATTGGGCACCGCCCACGAATGTGAAGGAGATCCGTAGTTTCTTGGGTTTAGCTGGATACTACCGTAGGTTCGTCGAGGGTTTCTCGAAACTGGCTCGACCACTTACACAGTTGCTCCAGAAATCCGAGAAGTTCGTCTGGAATGACGAGAGGCAGTCGAGTTTTGAGGAGCTGAAGAAGCGTTTGACTTCAGCCCCGGTTTTGGCATTGCCATGTGGCAACGAGGGATTCGCCGTTTATAGCGATGCTTCGGGTCAGGGTCTTGGGTGCGTATTGATGCAGCATGGAAAGACCATTGCCTTTGCATCGAGACAGTTGAGGCCGTACGAGCTGAGCTACCCTACTCATGATTTAGAGTTAGCGGCAGTTGTTTTCGCGCTCAGGATTTGAGGTCACTATCTTTTCGACTCTGCATGTCAGATTTTTACCGATCATAAGAGCCTGAAATACATATTTACTCAGCGAGAGTTGAATATGAGGCAGATGAGGTGGTTAGAACTGATTAAAGATTATGAGCTCGAAATCCTTTATCATCCGGGCAAGGCGAACGTCGTGGCCGATGCCTTGAGTCGGAAACCAATTGCGTTGCGAACGCTTGAGATCCTTACGTCTCAGTCCGAGCTTCGGCGAGCTTTGATCGAGTTGGATGTTGAGGTTTTGTTGCCTGGGGCTGACGGGCAACTTTGTGCCTTAGAGATTTCATCATCTTTGATCGATGAAATTAAGCTGAAGCAGTTAGAGGATCCGATGATTACTCAAATCCGAGAGAATGTTCTTAAGGGAAAGTCTCCTGGGTTTGTGATTCACGAGGATGGTATTTTGAGATTCCAGAGTCGGCTTTGTGTGCCGAACGACACAGAGTTGAGACAGAGTATCTTACGGGAGGCCCATGTTACGCCTTACTCCATTCATCCTGGTTCGAGTAAGATGTACAAGGACCTGAGGAGGAATTTCTGGTGGAATGATATGAAGGAGGAGGTCGCACAATTTGTAGCGAGATGTTTGACTTGCCAGCAGGTCAAAATCGAGCATCAGCGACCGGCTGGGTTATTGCAGTCACTTCCCGTTCCGGAATGGAAATGGGAAGATATTTCGATGGATTTCGTTACGAGTTTGCCGAGATCGAGGTCGGGCATGAATATGGTATGGGTGATTGTTGATCGTCTGACCAAGTCGGCACATTTTCTGGGCATCAAGGACACTTGGGGCCCGGAGAAGTTAGCTCATGTGTTTATCGCGCAGATTGTGAGGCTTCACGGTACTCCGAAGTCTATTGTTTCGGATTGTGATGGCCGTTTCGTATCGCACTTTTGGCAGGCGGTGCATAAGGCGTTGGGTACCCGTTTACATTTGAGTACCTCTTTTCATCCCGATCGACGGATGGGCCGAACGCACTATCCAGACGTTCGAGGATATGTTGCGTGCGTGCGCTCTCGATTGGAGCAACGATTGGGAAGAGCATTTGCCATTGATCGAATTCACGTACAACAATAGTTGGCACGCGTCGATTCGGATGGCACCGTATGAGGCACTTTATGGGCGGCGATGTCGATCACCGATTTGTTGGAATGAGGCGTCCGATTTAGTCGGGACCGAGCCGGATGTCGTTTTAGAGACGAGGCGGAAGATAGAACTAATTCGAGAACGGATGTTGACTGCCCAGAGTCGACAGAAGTCATATGCCGATGTCCGTCGTCGACCTTTAGAATTCGAGGTGGGAGACCACGTTTTGCTGAAGGTGTCGCCGACAAGAGGGGTTTTCCGTTTCGGGAAGAAGGGGAAGTTGAGTCCGAGATTTATTGGACCCTTCGAGATTCTCGAGCGAGTCGGTGGGTTAGCATACCGTTTGGCATTACCCCCGGCCCTGAGTCATGTTCATAGCGTTTTTCATGTTTCCCAGCTGAGGAAATATGTCCCGGATCCTCGGCACATCATCGATTATGGTGAGATTGATGTCGCCGAGGATATTACCTTTGAGGAGCGTCCTGTGAAGATTTTAGAGCATCGGGAGAAACGACTGCGGCATAAGACCATCCCTTTGGTCAAGGTGCAGTGGTCGAGACACGGTGTCGAGGAGGCAACTTGGGAAACCGAGGATAGCATGCATGCTAGGTACCCCGAGTTGTTTGTTTCTTAAGTTTCGGGACGAAACTTGTTTTTAGAGGGGTAGAATGTAATATCCGCATTTTTCTTCAATTTCCGATATTCCCGTTTTGGTGTATTTTTTTATTTTTTTTAGCAGTAGTTCGCTTGTAACCTTGTCGACATTTTGAATCTATGTTATTCTTGGAGTTTCTCCATCTGGGATGATCTTGGTGATGTTTTGATATTATTCTGTTTTATGTCATGTATTATGACATGGGCGTTCGATTCTCGTGGAACTCGTTCGCCTTTGTAATTTCTTTGGTTTCACGAGTTCGTATAGTTGCGTTGTTCGTGTTGGGAGTTTCGGTTTGTTAATCCGACGTCGTATCACGGTTTTTGAACGTTTGGGCCGTTTCGTAATTTTCTTCAGTTTAGGGTATTCTTGTTATCTTTGTTGTTCTTGAACCTCCGGGCATTCGGAATCACGCTTCATCGTAACGTTTTGATTTCTGAAATCCGTGGTGAGTGCATCCGTTGGTCGTGGATACACGTTGTTATTTTTCTTGTTCTATTTCCGATCATCCCCTCGTCGGTGGTGTTTCAGACTATGGCCTGCTGCCACAGGCCATGTTACGGCCGTAATCCGTATATGATACGGCCGTAATAATCGAGAGTTACGGCCGTAATCTTCCTTCATACGGCCGTAACAATGCTTCGTTTCTTGCCTCTGGGTCCAGTCCTGAGTTACGGGCGTATCGTGTTTGAGTTACGGCCGTAAGTATTGATACGGCCGTAATGGTGCCTTGATACGGCCGTATGTGTCGTTCGTAAATTTTGCCCAATTTCATTCCTGGAACAGTTACGGCCGTAAGGCAGGCGAGTTACGGCCGTAATGTTCATATGTTACGGCCGTATGTTATGGATGTTACGGCCGTAACACCGGCCAGTATATAAACTGACAGCAGCCGTGTTTTTCCTCATTTCTCACCTCTCTCACTTCTCTTCGCGACGGAACGACCTAGAGAGCTAGGTTTCGCCCGATTTTCGCCCAAATACCATTGTAAAAGTGTATTCAAGCTTCATATCATCAACCTATCTCTAATCATTCATTGTTCATCGTCAAATCAAGGTAAAATCTCTTAAAACCCTACTTTTGGGATAATTTGGGGGTTTTGGGATTTTCTTCCGATTCGTTCCGTTTCGTTGTTGGATTCAAGATGAATATGATTCATCTTGTTGATATCATTAGTTTTCCTACGGATTCATGGCATATTTTCATAGTTTTGCGGAATCGAGAGGGTTTGGTTGTGGTCCGCCCTCGTTGTTATTTTTATTCGAATATACATGAATCGTAGGCGGGTTTTCGGGTGTATTCCATTTCCGTATTCGTCTAGAATTGGTTGTAATTATGTTCTTCGAATCGTTAGGTTCGGTTCCGTTGATTCCTAGTGTTCGTCGGTGACTATCCTTTCCGTTCGTTGCGTCATCGATTATTCAAGGCAAGTATTTTTGGAAACCTTTATGCTTAACGTGGAATGGTAATGTATTTTGTGTGTGATTTGCTCACCTCGTATTGGTCCGACGGGATCAAGGACGGAATCCAAAGGTTTTCGTCCCGGATTCATGAGTTTGTTTAGCTAGCCAGTGCGGGAGGGTCCTTAGAGGCCTCGTGCGGGAATTTATGATATGACTCTGTTCCCAAGGCGATGCATGTGCGTGTTTTGCTTTATAATATAGCCAGTGCGGGAGGGTCCATAGAGGCCTCGTGCGGGAATTTATGATATGACTCTGTTCCCAAGGCAAATTGTTTGACTGTTTATTTCCGGAAAAGACATGTCTGGTTTTGGTTTTCGAAATGATATTGGTGCATGTACTATGAGATGTGTAAGCGATTGTTTTGCCTTGATTACTTGTACTAGCGTAATTGCTAACCCCTTTGGGGACCCGTTTTGGGGAAATTCTTGTTATGGATTTCAGGTTATGATTATCCGGACGAGCGGGCACCGGGACGGTACGAGGATGTTGGCCAGGGTCGTTGACATGTGCATTTGGGTCCTTTTATTTCTTTTGTCCATTTCGATTTGGTTGTTCTTACAATTATAAACTTTTAGATTGTACTCGCGAGTACATAGGCTTCTCATTTCAAACTCCGTATTGTACTACTTTAAAATGGTTACATCGTCGATTGATGCTTATTTCGCCGGTTACTCCGGGCGTATCTTTTTATGTCATATCATTTAAATGTGTGTCCTCGCTAACCGAGATGGTTAGTCAAGCGGAGTTTTCTTGTTTATAGCCTGGTGGGTCCCATGTAGGGGTCCACGGCGCTGTAATATACTCTGAATATCTCGGGGTGTTACATCGCATAAGCATGATGCTGAGTCCTCCCTTTTTACCGAGTCCTTATACATACATGATCATAAGTATTAGCCTGTGTGGCTTATGATGCTATTATGGTGTTCACAAATGGTCGTACTCAAGTAATAACATTAATGTTATGTTGTTCCTTTGACAATGATTGATAAGTTGATGAAACCTGAGTTTATGGTTGTCCAACTTGCGGACCAGTCATTGTAAAGGTCGGTTCACCCACTTTTAGACCAAGTCTTAAAGTGAAATTTTAACAAGTACTTCCTAACATCCAAGGCTACCTTCTCACAAATTTTGGTGCCATTTGGAGACTTGGAAGGAGGTGAACCACTTAAATGAAGTTTTCACATACCACCAGCCATCCGACGACCAATTCGATGTCATTTCGACCGGTTTTTTACCACAAGGTTGATAGTTTTGGAATCCTAAACACCCGTTTATACATGCTCATGAAATTTTGAGGTGTTTGGGGCTGGTGAAGGGAGTGAACTCTTCAAGAAAGCACTAGAGGTTCGATAAAACCAACGGCCTATCATCGGTTCAATCGTTTCTTCATGTTTAATCCCGGTGGTGCATGGTGGCGGTTTTGTTGAATTCTCAAGACCAGTAGCTACAGCTATGTATCATAGGTCAACATGTCATATTCACCTATACCTATCATCATTCAAATGCTTAGTTACGAGTGTAACAGTATGCATTTTGTTAACTGGATTGTGTTAACACTGAAAACCTTTATCGTCCACATGTTCATGTGCCAAAGTGCGTCACCACAACGCATTATGACAGGTTATAAATGATTAATATGACATGCGCTTTCACTCATAGTCCGCTTAAAATATACCTTGGCAGACAATCTCGTAAGTCATTTTAATGAGCCAGTCTTCCCGTCATTAGGGGGAGATGCGAACGATCATGTTCGAGTAGAACGACTTGGAATTGTCGTAGTTTGTCCCTACTGTGCCTCACCAAGTTCCCTAAAGTGACGAGATTTAATACATGCTGCAAACATGTCTGCAAGGATTGTGTCTGGTCATGGACGTTCATCACCTATAAATGGTGATATGGTAACACCACAAATTGTGGTAGATGGTGTTACTAGGTCGTGGATCTCATAGAGTATTGGGATGCCACTTGGTTCGATAAATACTCTCGCTAAGAATGTATGCGAATTTGGTACATGAAACTTGATCATATGATCAAATGAACTCATCTGTCTCATGTGATTCTGGATTATAGTCATCATTGGGGGACGCCTCAATGAATGCCAATCCATAAAGAGTACTCTATGAATAAAGCCGGTTCATGAAGACGTGGAAAGTGAGTTTAATCGAGCCATACTTCGTTGAAAATCTACAACGTTGTAGCCTTGGCCTAAAATGGAAACATATGCGACTCCAGTATAAACAAAGTGATAGCCCTTTGTTGAAGTGGTACCGACACTCCAAAGATAAAATCTATCCGTATACTTTGTTAAAGCGAGTGAGAGAAGGAGTTAAACTCACCTCATGGCGCGAGGTTTCTCATGAATGCACTGGAATCGACTACGATGACACGAAACTTAGTTGTGCTATCGTAATGGATGTTATAGCATCCACTATCTTTCCAGTTAGATAGTTTCCTAAAAACTGACGTGCAACATGTGGTTAAATCTTATCTTAGTGGGGAACTAAGTTAAGTAACAAAAAGGATCTCGTGGTGGATCAGACTCAAATCAAGTGGCTCCTGACCACGGAGCACGTCGACAAGTGATTGTCGGGAACGCATACTAAGTATATACTTGATTTGGAAGAGATATGAAGCTTTTGCGTGTAAAACTAAGGGTTTATAGTGATGTACTCTTGTGAGACTAAGAGATTCCTCTAAATCCAAAGTTAAGAATGAAAGGATCTTGGGGACACTTGATGATGCGTATTCATCAATCGGTTTAAGGTAATCCAAGGGACGGTTTCCCTAAGATACGATAAAGTAAGGCCTATATGATTCCCAATGACTAGTCGAAGTCATCATAAGACTTGGCTCACTTAAATGATGATGCAGTCTTAAGAGAAAAGTATGGTATTATGTACTCATGTTTGACTCGATGTATTCATTTGTAATAATCCGGTAAAGCCACTGTGATGATGGCCTAGGATGCGTTCATGCAATGTCTGTGATTGACAAGAAGCTTGAAGCTCGCTCTATCTCGATAAAAAGAACACTTGAAAACTAATACCCGAATCTGCCCAGAATGTGTTGGTCTATCTCCCATATGACCTACAGGGCAGCTCACTTGCTGAAAAATGGTGAAATTGGTGTCATTGGAAAGGTTTGTGTCTAGTTTCCAAGGAAACCAACCATTTGATCACATCCATCATGTTGAGTGACATATGACTATTGTTGCAAAGTAGGACAGGATATGTCCGGTAATTTCCTAAGTCAGCTTCGATAGAGCTTTGTGATCTGCTCAGGTCGATCTAGGTTACGTACTGTATGTGAATGAAAAGCTATGGGTGTCTAGTTTTCATAAGTTCTTACAGTTTCGTTGATGCCTATTGAATCGAAGAAGTTATGACTGATTTAGTGCATGGAGGTCAAGACTTTAGAAAAATTGATAAGTCTTTAGCGACTCTGCACTTTGGATGTGTCGCGCTCTTTTTGTCCTTAGACCAAGGTTTGTTTTTTCCATTGGGTTTTTACTTGGTAAGGTTTTTAACGAGGCGACCTATGAGAACATCCATAAAATGATGCGTTGTACTTCTGTTCAACTTAGACCAAGAGGTATTTTTTCCAATGTGTTTTTCCTTGGTATAGTTGTGAGGGCAACTTGGCATCTGACTCCTATGATTTGAGGTACTCATCAGGGGGAGTCGTTATGTATACATCAGGGGAGTATACATGACATGTTATCTTGGTGCGTTGCAATCTTTTCCTCATCAAGCCTTTATTTTTTCTCATGGGGTTTTGTTTTGGCTTGGAATAGGTTTTTACGAAGGCAATATCTTCTGCACCATTGTTGTATTAGTGCTCGACACAGGGGGAGTATTCCGGGAATTATTAATCCCGTGGTGTGTCTTACCTAATACTGATTGTAGATACATAGATGGAAGGTTTTAGATCCTTCTAGAGGTAGTAGGATCCTATTAGATGTCTTACCTTATCTAGGAATCCTATATATGGAAGGACTCTCATTGTAATGTCTATATAAAGGTCCCTCTATCAGTGTTATGAATACAATTGATTGACTCTATTTACAGTCTTTTTACTTTCTCCTGAAACATACAACAATTTTTTCTATTAAAATTAGTACTGAGGATTCCTAAAAATAAATTTGGGGTTGGAAGAAGTATTTTATTGAGGCTGGCTATAATTACTTAGGATCGTGAAACTACTATGTATACAGAACTTCATGCGGTGATGACTAATATTGTTGGTTGGGTGCAAGACACATATAGCTGGAAATTGATGCTTTATCGCATCTTTCACATTGTGGGAGGGAATTGGAAACTCAAGGCGTTCTGAATGAAGATCACCCAAACAAGGCTGCAGATTTACTAGCTATATTATGCTACTGATGATCAAAAGATTTATAGGACTGCTAATCCTCAGAAGATTCCAAGGCTTTAATGATGTGGTTCGTGTTGGTGATTTTAGTGTCACCATTCATTTTGTGTAATTGGAACTAATATGTGAGCTAAGGGGTTTATAATTCGTATTCTAATATATGATCGGGTATGTGCGGAGTGCACACATGTATAAGATCGAATTATGTTCTGCATTTAACTAATGTCGGGGTCCGGGGCGCGCTTCTGTGAGTCTAGGGGCGCGCTTCTACGGTCCATGGGGCAGAGCCAGTGTCCCCATTGTGATATTTCCGAATTTTAGAGGAGGCGTGGTAAAATTGATTAATTTCGTTAACCACCCGTCAACCCTAATTTCGGACCACTAATGACGGCGCCGTCATCAAAACCCTAAAATCGACCTACTTGTAACCCTAATCCGACATTATAAATAGGGCTCTCCTCATGAGTCTGAGATACACCCTTTTCTGAGCTCTTTATCTTTCTGATAAATACAGAATTTCTCTAGCAATTTGGCTTACGTTTCTGTGCCTGGATTCGTAAGTGTTCCGTTGTATTATCCTAGGCTGAATTTCTTGTAACCCGGGCATAGGGTAGAAATATCAGTTCGGAAAGTGTTTACACGATCCATTGGAAAATCCGGATCTCCACAAAACCCTTATACCCCAACAGTTCGCATTATGCATGAGAAGTTCCGAATTTTAAATTTCTTTTTGTCCCAAAACCTTCATGTCATTTGTTTTTTTTTTTTGTTCCACAAAAATTAGATATTTAATTTCGATCTCATAGCTATATTATCTATCTGATTTTGATTTAGTTTTCGCTGGAAAAATGAGAACGGCGTCGTTTTGCCAATCACGTGCCGAGCAAATGTTGGTCCAATCTATCCAAACAACTGTCTTTTCCTTGTCCCAGTTGATCAGTTAGAATCATAATGTTGGTTATTGCACATAACATGTAATTTCTTATAAGCTTCGGTGAATCACTTGAGCCGTGATACATATTCAATCCATTATACTTAAGATGAGATAATTGAATAGATTACTAAACCTAAACTCAAATAGAATACCTCATTAATGGTTAACGGTGTGATCAAAATGACTCGCGGTACACAATTGGGATCAAGTCCCAACATTACAGTACACAATACAATGGTACGTCAACAAATAACTACTCAATGTGCTAATGTTGTAAGGATACAATATACTTCTTGTATTTATAATTATACCAAAATATAGTACTTGTTGATATGGAGAAAGTATGGTGATGGAGAGGCAAATGTGGCGGGAAAGAATACGGATGGTAGATGGAGTCTGATTCTTTTTTTTTTAATTCTTATTTTCTTTTATTTCATGTTATCTTTTAATTTATTTTCCAGGATTTTTTTTCTTTTTTTTTTTATTTTTTTTATTTTTTTACATTCATTCTCTTTTTTTATTTGCTTTTTTTCTCTACATTTTCCCTCCTTTTTCCTTTTATGTTATTTATGTAACGATTATTGACGGTTTCAAAGTTTGATTCATGTTAGTCGACCCCAAATCATTTTGGGACTAAGGCTTAGATGTTGTTGTTGTTGTATAGTACTTGTTGATATATAATTGAATTTCTCATGTGAATATTTGTGTCTTATGTTTTTAGTCCCTGAGAAATTAACTATTCAGTTTTAGTTCCACAATCACTCCATATTTATCTATTTTTGGTCCAATTTTCGTGTAAAATATAAACGACATCATTTTAAAAAAATTCGATTTAAATTCTTTCAACACGTGACAGACATTTGATTTAGAACGACGTCGGTTCTATTTTTCCGAAGAAAAACAAGCCAAGATTAAAGAAATGAAACAGTAATTGGACCAAAAAAAAGTACTTTTTTCTCTCTAAAATATTGGTTCTATTTCTCTCTATTTTTAGAATGAAAGCCGATGACATGATAATTACTGGATAAAAAAAAGTACTTTTTTCTCTCTAAAATATTTTAAGGCGAGGCCTTTTGCTACAAGATATATTATTTTCCCTAAATTTTAGGTTTGGATTAGAACTTTTAATGAGACCCTTGTGATCTGCACTCGAGTTAGGTTATTCGATTATAAAATATTATTTTTGGAAAAGAATTACCGTCTACTTTTGGGAGGAGGAAGCTCACAGTCGAGGCTCATTAAGGAGGAATAATCCCGGAAGTATCCTGACATCAGGAAACTGCAGTGAATCCCACTAAGAAAGTTCCTTATAACAACACTTTTAGAAAGTGATGAACCACAGGTTCGATCGGAACCTATTGCCTGCACCTATGATGGGCGCCTCACTGCTAACCATAGCCATTTTCTTCCTAATAATGAAGATGAGTCTCCGACAATGACTTCATACAACTTTAAGTCAAAAGTATTGAGGTCATGAGAGGCTGAGTCAGCAAGAGCCAACGTAATTATTTGAAATTGAAAAAGTGTGAGGAAACAAACTTATATATCGATGAAAAAAGATGAGATGGGTTCACATTGCAGAGGGGAGATTAAATGGTGTGAGGTAGGGGTGGCATTTTGGAACCGAAAATTAAAAACCAAACCAAAAAAATCCGAAAAAAGAATCGAAGAACCGAAACCAAAGAAGACCGAACCGAAAAATAGAAAAACAGAACTGAACAGAATTGGTTTGGTTCGGTTCGGTTTAAGTCGATGCACCCGAACCGAACCGAAATGGACCGAAGTCAAAGTCACATACTAAAATGACATCTTTTTGTGAGTTTTATGTGTTTTAGATTCTAATGTAATTTGTTTTTCTTTTTTAAGACCTTCATGGATCTAAGGAGGATCGATAATATGCTCGTGTAATTCGTGATTCAACTAATTTAGGTTTAGATAATGATCTATTGTGATTTTTGATTGTTATATCTTTTGAGATATTTGTAAATTGTTGTGCAAGTCTACCTCTTATCTTGAGCATATATATATAACTTTTGTTGGCTTGTTGTTATATATAACTTATTCTATTGAATATAATATTTGAATTTATATTGTGAAGAACAGAAAAAACATCAAATCAAACCAAAACCGAACCGAATATTTATAAAACCGAATTTAACCGAACCGAACTTCAAAAAGAACCGAACCAAACCGAAACCGAATATTTTATTCAATTATTGATTTCGGTCAAAAACCGAACCGAATGGAACCGAGTCCACCCCTAGTGTGAGGTATCTATTGTTATGGTTGTATATTTATCTTATTTTTTTATGCTCGTAACATGTTTGATATATTAATTCACGTTACGATTATATAAATATTATATATTTATTTTGTAATAAATAAAATGATGTGTTAGTGTCACACGAAAGATCATATTGTTTGATACCTTATAAAGCATAAAACTGGTTCACAACATATGCCAATCTTAGACAATTATGTGAATGGTTGTAATGTATGCTTGAAATTCATTGGTCTTGACCATTAACATATATTAGCATACTTCGTATACGTTGAACTGAATTTCACTGACTAAATGAAGAACATAGATCTCGGTTAATTACTATTTCTTAATTCTACTATGTTAATATAATTATATATTTATAATATTTATTGCTTTGATTTATTATAGGTGAGAGCCACATTGATCTACTCAATCTGGTCGATATTTTGAAAAATAGTACTATTATAGCTAGAAATCGTGTCCGAATCGTTCAGGTTGATTATGTCCCCTTGATGAACTCAAAATATTTATTACATTAAACCCCGTAGGTTTATTGATTTAGGGTCAATGACGCCAATATCCACGACCTTTCATCTAGCTTTCATTTTTTCCACAACCTTTTAAAAAATTATGTAAATCCACAACCTTTGGCACTCGTTCGAATTTTCCATAATTTTGATTTAGCCCCAAATTCGGTCCTACGTGGATCCTACGTGGATGCCGGGAGTGTGTCGCCGCCGAAAATTCAAACTGCATCATTTTAATCTTAGTGTTAATGACGCCAAAATACACAACCTTTGATGCCCCTTTCATTTTTTCCACAATCTTTGACACTTGTTCGATTTTTCCAGTAGCCGTATCTAAAAAGTTAAACCATATTTTCATTTTTTTTAGTTTTTTTTGCACAATTTTAAGGACGACTTTATAATGTAGTTCTATTTTTTTTTGTTTTTCCAAAAAAAAAAAAAAAACAGTTTATAGAGTTCCACTTTTTAGATTTTTAACTAGTTACTTTTTCAATTAGTATATCATGATCTTAAACAATATACTTCCTAAAAACTCAATTAGAGTTTAAATGACAAATGGTCCCATAACTATATGTCAAAATAGATTCAGTCCCAAATTTAACTTTTGCTCAATTTTAGTCCCAATTTTCTGAAAATGTCCAATTTACATCCCAAATTCGTCGGAAACTAAAAAATGGTGACCTTTCCGATCACGTGAGACACGCGTGCCGGCGGAAACTAAAATTTTCCGGTGTAATAGATGACATGGCATCCATGTGTATTTTTTTAATTTTTTAATTGCCACTTCATTAAAAAAAACGAACCTGACCTGAATGTAAAACACGACTTCCCCAAACAGATTCACGTTGCTACTCACTCTCACTCCCCCCAAATTCAAGGGTTCGTTGCCACTCTCACTCCCCCAAATTCAAGGGTTCATCGCATCTCTCACTCCCCCACATCACTCGCATCTGGTGCTAAAACAAGGAACGGCAGAACCTGGTGCTTGTGCGGCAATGGTGTTTGTGCGCAAAAAAGGAACCACGGATGGGGACATTCCACAATACGGTATGTTTGTTGAACCTGAAAATTTACAACCTGAGATTTGTGTAGAGCTTGATGATGAAGATAATGACTTTGATGGCCCTGACTTTATAATTGGCAATGAGATAACAGATGACGATGACGATGACTTGTATGATGAAAATGTAGTTGAAGTTGAATCTAGTCTTGAAGGGGTGGATCAAGGTAGATCTGAAGGGACTAATGGTGGGAAGGATTTAGATGAGGATAGTAGTGAGAGTGAAATTGAAGAAGAGGATGATAAGGATGTTATGGAAGAAGAGAGGGGGTATGACTTTGATGAGTTTAGGCTGTCTGATGAGGAAAATGGTGAGCCTGCTTACACTGTTTTCAATCCATCCACAATATTTAATCTTGAGTTTGTCATAAGTCAGATATTTTCTAGTAAGAAAGAGTTTAAAAAGGCTGCACAATCACATGCCATTAAAGCAAGAAGAAGCATTTGTTTCCCCAAGAATGATCGTAGAAGAATTTATGCTAAATGTTTGGTGCAGGTTGTAAGTGGAAAATACATGCTTTAAAGAGAAAAACGAGTCCGCGTTCCAGATTAGGCAATACTACCCCAAACACACATGTGCACCCTCTCAAAAAGTAAATAACTTAACATCTACCTGGTTGAGTGATAGGTTTATACAGAGGTTTCAGTCTGATGCTAAGAGAGGTGTTAATGGTTTCATGAGAGACGTGTTACATGACACTAAGTGTCAAGTGTCCAGGCAACAGGCTGTGAGGGCCAAGTCTTTGGCCTTACTTAGAATAGAGGGTGATCCAGAAGCCTAATATTCTAAGTTATGGTCGTATGCAGATGAATTAAGAAAAACCAACCCTGGATCTACTGTTATATTAGGGACTACTGTTGATAATGGGATAACAATGTTTAATAGGTTTTATGTGTGCTTTGATGCTATCAAAAAAGGGTTTCTTGCTGGTTGCAGACAGATTATAGGGATTGATGGGTGTCATTTGAAGACTAAATATGGGGGTGTTCTTCTTACTGCTGTGGGTGTGGATGGGAACAATAATTTGTATCATGTAACTTATGCAGTTGTTGAAAAGGAAAATGGGGAGATATGGGAGTGGTTTCTTACTGTTCTTAAGGCTGATTTGGAAATTAAGGTTGATGAATTTACATTTATGTCAGATAAACAGAAAGGCTTAATTCAAGCTGTTGATCTTGTGTTCCCTGGTGTAAACCATAGGTTTTGTGTTAGGCATTTGCACAATAACCTGCAAAATTCTGGATTTAGGGGTTTAGCTTTCAAAGAGGCTATGTGGAAGGCAGCTTGTAGCACTACACAAAAAGAGTTTAATTTGAGAATGACAGAACTGAAAAGCCTAAATGAGGGGGCATGGGAATGCTTTAAAGATAAACCTGAAAATCAGTGGTCAAAGGCATTTTTCTCTGAAAAGGCAAAATGTGACATGCTTTTAAACAATGTGTGTGAATCTTTCAACTCAAATATATTGCAAGCAAGAGATAGGGCCATTATAACTATGCTTGAGTGGATTAGGGAGCATCTGATGCAAAGGCTTAAAAAAAATAGAGATAGGGCAAAGCTTAGATGGAAGGAGAGGGTGTGCCTTAGGATTGCAAAGATATTGGAGAGAAATATGGAGAAGGTTGCTGATTGCATACCTATTAAATGTAATGATAGGCATTATCAAATTTCTTGCTTTGATGGAGGTCAATATACTGTGGATTCTCTTGCAGATTGTGGCAGTTGACTGGCATACCTTGTGTCCATGGAGTTTGTTCAATATTAAAACAGGACCTTGATCTATTGGATTTAGTAGATATGTATTATACTGTAGAAAGATACTTGAAAGCCTATGAAAATCCCATACTTGGGATTAGCTATGAGGCATTATGGGGTGATAGTCTTTATATACCCCCACTGCCCCCTAGTTTTGGAACCAAGAAAAAAAGAGGCAGGATTGCTACAAAGAGGAGAAAAGAAGTTGATGAACCCAAGAGTAACAAGAAGAGCAGAAAACTCAGCATGAGAAGGCAACAAACTAGTGTACATTGTAGGAAGTGTGGAGCACAAGGTCACAATGCAACAACTTGCTCATCAAAAGGGGTAAATATACTTTTTGTGTTACAACTATATTTTCTATATAACACCTATTTTTTCTGTTGTTTTAGATGTTACAATTATCTTTTTAGTTGACAATTATCTTTTCTATATAACACCTATTGTAATTTATTTTCTATTTCAGAATGACAGCAGCAATGTGGGTGGTGAGTCTAGTCTCAAGACTAGAGTAGCTAAGACACATGCTGTAACAAGGAAGGAAGGTCAGTTAATTTATAATTGTTCTTGAATATTCTGATAAACTAGGACATATGCTGTCACAGTTGTAACATTCATATTCTTGTATATGCTGTAACAGTTGTAACACTTGTTCTTGACCTTATTTAGGTATCAGAGAATCAGATAAGTGAAGTTATATCAAGCAATAAGACCAACACATGTTTGAAAGAGACTGAAGTACATGTAAGTATAAACCTACACTCTTAACATTCTTAGTGAATTTATACTCTTCTACTAACTTGAATTGATGCATTGCAGATTGCACCACCTAAAATGGACACTGAGTATCCTAATGATGGAGTTTCGGGTGTACACATTGCAACCCAACAAAGCCAAGTGATTGATGAAACTTGGTTGGCCCCAATTCCAACACCAAATGTTCAGGGGCCTACCATGCACCAACAACTACAACTGGGAAAATCCCCTTCTCTACCAGGAATGAAGTTCAGAGATCCTCCTCCATTTACAGATGGACATTTCTCTCTCAGAAGCAGATTAACTGTGCGGCCAGAGACTTTGAAGAAAATTGTTATTGATGGTGGCCAAAAGTTTATGGACTTGTCATCTCAGTGTGAGAGTAGTGGTGATAAGAAGGGGAAGAAAAAAGTGTGAAATGAAGTGATTTTTCAATTCAGATTTTGTGTAGAAAAACAATGAATTCTACTTATTTTGTATGTTTTAGTAGGGGAAAAACAATGGATTCTTGCTTATTTTGTTGCTTTTGAATGGTTTGTATGGTTATGAAAAACCATACAATGGATTATGCTTCTTTATCTGAAAAAAAGGTGTGTATGGTTTGTGCAGCAAGCAATGGATTGCAGTAAACTTTACTTTTTTTGTTATGGTTTTTATGATTTGTTATGGTTTGTGCAGCAAACTTTAATTTTCTGGAATGGTTTGCATGGTTTTTATGGTTTGTTATGGTTTGTATGGTTTGTATGATTTGTTATGGTTTGTATGGTTTGTTATGGTTTGTTATGGTTTTTTTTTTGTGCAGCAAAGTTTACTTTTTTTTTGCGAAGTTTGTAAAGTTTACAAAGCTGTGGTTGTGGTTAGCAAAGTTGTGGTTGTGTTTTGTTACTGTTTTTTTACAAAGTTTGCAAATTTGGTTGTGGTTTGCATGGTTGTTTGTGGTTTGTTACTGTTTTTTACAAAGTTGTGGTTTGCAAATTTGGTTGTGGTTTGTTACTGTTTTTTACAAAGTTTACTGTTTCTTTTTTTTTTTGCAGCAAATTTTGTATCAACTATCATACATTGCTGAATTAGTGTAATGGGAATGTGAGCAGAGAACCATTATTGGTTTGTTGGTTTAGGCTTGAGTTGTTGCAGAGAACAATTGTTGGTTTACTGTTAGGAATATTGCATGTGACGTGCTTCAACAGCAAATTTTAGTTTTGTGCAGCAAATTTTGTATCAGCACATCATTTCAATTAAACAGCAAAGTTTTATTTAACGTTTAAAACTCTATAATGTTTTATTTAATGTTTTAAACTTGTTCATTTAAGTCAAATACATCAGTCTTGGATGTTATTTCTTAAAATGTGAAGTAAAGTTTATATATACTTTATATTGTTCTACATTACATGTTCTGATTTATATCAGCAGGACATGTGCTCTGTGCCATTTCATATGATTACCACATACATATGCTCTGATACATCTCATATGATATACATGTTTTATATACTCTGATGCAGTTCTTTACATTGTATATAAATTAAATTTTACACCAACTAATACTACCTTTTACATGATGTTAGTAGGAAAATCAATATCAAGTGATTAAAAATGATGTATGTTACCTTTTACAGATAGACTTCATAGTTAACCACTTGTTATGACTATGTTGGAAAGTTTTTATTACTACTTCTTATAAAACCAAGACTAAAATGATTTTGATTAATTTGCATAAAAGATATTTAGTGAAAGAATGGTTTGTTTATTCAACCCCCCTTCTGCACTTTATATATATATAATGAACTTGTTTAATTTGCTTATTCCCACTGGCCAGAAGCTTGAAATCCCACAAGTCTTGAACGCAGGTCAGACAACCTATACACAAACATCTTTTATTCATCTACCTCTAACATTATAGAGTTTTAAAGCATCAGAACATCAGCAAATTTTGTATCAGCACATCAAAACAAAATAAATTTTGTATCAGCACATCTGTCCAACAACCAAAATAATTTCAATTCACACCCAAAAAAATCAGCAACACACACACACACACACGAAAAAATGATTTGGATAGCATGAAAAAAATATAAACACAACTAACACAACAGTTTGCATTGCTTCTTCCCAGAGATACATACTGATAAAACCAAACATACAAACTATTAATGGATAAAAGAGTACCACAGGATTTTAAGCTATCATTTTCATATCCATATCGATGCTTGAACTACATATTGCATTAACTACCAAACATACAAACAACACTACCACAAAGCTCAAGAGCAGCTTGCACTTGACAGTTTGAGGATGGTCTCTCTTCTCCTTCAACATTACATTCGAACCCTTGATTACTCTGTTTTCTTCCACTAAATTATCAATTTCACTTTGCATTGTATCTCTCAATCCTTCAAGCTCATCGATTCTACACTGTAGCACCCTTTTCTCATGATTCTGTTCATTGAGCCTTTTCAATAATTCGGGAATTATTTGCCTAGCTCTTTCGCATAGCGGACCGTCAATCCACCGAAAGAAGTTACAGTATCCATGATTCTATATAAACAAACAACTTCAATAGAAAGAAATTTAAAAGAATTGAGATGAACAAACAATAATAAGCATATTCTTACCGGATACCGTTCACACCCTAGAAATCTTCTACCAATATTATCATTCTTCCATGAAGTAACAAGAATTGCTGCTCGACGACAATGACATTTGACTGGTCCTGGGCTTCCACTCGATTGCGATATATTCGTGAAGAACCCTAAAATTTCTTGTGAAGAACCCTAAAATGTCTTGCGAAGTCGTGAACTGTGGATTTGGGGGAGTGAGAGTTGTAGATGGGGAAGTCGTGTAGATGGGGTTTGGGGAAGTCGTGTTTTACATTCAGGTCAGGTTCGTTTTTTTTAATGATGTGGCAATTAAAAAATTAAAAAATACACATGGATGCCATGTCATCTACTACACCGGAAAATTCCAGTTTCCGCCGGCACGCGTGTCTCACGTGATCGGAAACATCACAGTTTTTTAGTTTCCGATGAATTTGGGATGTAAATTGGACATTTTCAGAAAAATTGGAACTAAAATTGAGCAAAAATTAAATTTGGGACTGAATATATTTTGACATATAGTTATGGGACCATTTGTGATTTAAACTCCCGAAAATTAAAAACCAAACCGAAAAAATACGAAAAAAGAACCGAAGAACCGAAACCAAAGAAGACCGAACCGAAAAATAGAAAAACAGAACTGAACCGAATTGGTTTGGTTCGGTTCTCGGTTTGGGGTCGGACAGAGCCGAACCGAACCGAAATGGACCGAAGTCAAAGTCACATACTAAAATGACATCTTTTTGTGAGTTTTATGTGTTTTAGATTCTAATGTAATTTGTTTTTCTTTTTTAAGACCCTCATGGATCCAAGGAGGATCGATAATATGCTCGTGTAATTCGTGATTCAACTAATTTAGGTTTAGAGAATGATCTGTTGTGATTTTTGATTGTTATATCTTTTGAGATATTTGTAAATTGCTATGCAAGTCTACCTCTTATCTTGAGCATATATATATAACTTTTGTTGGCTTGTTCTTATATATAACTTATTCTATTAAAAATAATATTTGAATTTATATTGTGAAGAACAGAAAAAACATCAAACCAAACCAAAACCGAACCGAATATTTATAAAACCGAATTTAACCGAACCAAACTTCAAAAAGAACCGAACCAAACCGAAACCGAATATTTTATTCAATTATTGATTTCGGTCAAAAACCGAACCGAATGGAACCGAGTCCACCCCTAGTGTGAGGTATCTATTGTTATAGTTGTATATTTATCTTATTTTTTTATGCTCGTAACATGTTTGATATATTAATTCACATTACGATTATATAAATATTATATATTTATTTTGTAATAAATAATATGATGTGTTAGTGTCACATATCATATTGTTTGATACCTTATAAAGCATAAAACTGGTTCACAACATATGCCAATCTTAGACAATTATATGAATAGTTGTAATGTATGCTTGAAATTCATTGGTCTTAACCATTAACATATATTAGCATACTTCGTATACGTTGAACTGAATTTCACTGACTAAATGAAGAACATAGATATCGGTTAATTACTATTTCTTAATTCTACTATGTTAATATAATTATATATGTATAATATTTATTGCTTTGATTTATTATAGGTGAGAGCCACATTGATCTACTCAATCTGGTCGATATTTTGAAAAATAGTACTATTATAGCTACAAATCGTGTCCGAATCGTTCAGGTTGATTATGTCCCCTTGATGAACTCAAAATATTTATTACATTAAACCCCATAGGTTTATTGATTTAGGGTCAATGACGCCAATATCCACGACCTTTCATCTAGCTTTCATTTTTTCCACAACCTTTTAAAAAATTATGTAAATCCACAACCTTTGGGACTCGTTCGAATTTTTCATAATTTTGATTTAGCCCCAAATTCGGTCCTACGTGGATCCTACGTGGACGCCGGGAGTGTGTCGCCGTCGAAAATTCAAACTGCATCATTTTAAGCTTAGTGTTAATGACGCCAAAATACACAACCTTTGATGCCCCTTTCATTTTTTCCACAATCTTTGGCACTTGTTCGGGTTTTTTTGCACAATTTTAAGGACGACTTTATAATGTAGTTCTAATTTTTTTTGGTTTTTCCAAAAAAAAAACAGTTTGTAGAGTTCCACTTTTTAGATTTTTAACAAGTTACTTTTTCAATTAGTATATCATGATCTTAAAACAATATACTTCCTAAAAACTGAAAGCTAAGAAACCCCCTCCCAAAAAGACAGTTGAAATATGGGGAAAAAAATAGAATAAATTACATAAGTGCAAAAAATTAAGGCAAATATTCTTGCCTATTTATTGCCATGAAACCAAATCACCTTAAAAACAAACAATTGACATCTGAAACACACACACACACACAAGAAAAAAACACTAATTAAAGAAGTCCTAAGTGATTAATCATCAACCAACAAACAACTGACGCCAAAAAAAATTATCAAGCTGAAAAAAATTGAATTTTGGCGTCATTAAACCTAAATAATAGTACTTTGATTTTTTTCAATTTTTTACTGATATTTTATCGATAATTTTTTTGTTAATAATACTTTCAACTTTTTCGATAATAATACTTTTAATTTTTCCGATAATAATACTTTCTATTTTTTCAAAAAAAATTCAGTTTGATAATTTTTTTTGGCGTCAGTTGTTTGATGATTAATCACTTAGGACTTCTTTAATTAGTTTTTTTTCTTGTGTGTGTGTGTGTTTTAGATGTCAATTGTTTGTTTGTAAGGTGATTTGGTTTCATGACAATAAATAGGCAAGAATGTTTGCCTTAATTATTTGCACTTATGTAATATAATCTGTTTTTTCCCCATATTTCAACTGTTTTTTTTTTTTGGGTTTTTCTTAGCTTTCTTTTTAGGAAGTATATTGTTTTAAGATCATGATATACTAATTAGAAAACTAACTAGTTAAAAATCTAAAAAGAGGAACTCTACAAACTGATTTTTTTCTTTTTTGGAAAAACCAAAAAAAATTAGAACTACATTATAAAGCCGTCCTTAAAATTGTGCATAAAAAAAACTAAAAAATGAAAATATGGTTCAACTTTTTAGATATTGCTAATGGAAAAATCGAACAAGTGCCAAAGATTGTGGAAAAAATGAAAGGGGCATCAAAAGTTGTGTATTTTGGCGTCATTAACACTAAGCTTAAAATGATGCAGTTTGAATTTTCGGCGGCGACACACTCCCGGCGTCCACGTAGGATCCACGTAGGACCGAATTTGGGGCTAAATCAAAATTATGGAAAATTCGAACGAGTGCCAAAGGTTGTGGATTTACAGAATTTTTTAAAAGGTTGTGGAAAAAATGAAAGTCAGATGAAAGGTTGTGGATTTTGGCGTCATTAACCCATTGATTTATGATATAACGATAATATTTGAGTTTAATATTAAAATTGCATACGAAATTAATTAGTAAAGCTGTCAGTAGTTTAATAATTAATGAATATGCGATATATCAAACACGGGAAATAGCAAATTCAAAAAGAAGCTCGATTCATAAATATGAAATTGGTAGGAAGTGCAATATTAATTCATGTGCACTGAATTAATATAAAGAGACTCAACAATATTAAGAAATATTAAATATAAAAAGTTGAGGTATATTATGAGTCCTTATCCTAATCCCCCTTAAGCTCCCTTGCGTAGCCTAAGATGTCTATATGAGTGTTCATTATCTATTTTACTTCCCTCAAGTATATGGAGTAGTTGTAAAAGGTGGTGAGCAGGGTCGTATTCAAGGGAGGATAATTATTCCTATTGTATCCAGTACTAGATCGTAGTGATCTCAACTTTATATAGAGATCGAGATTCTGAGAGAATAACTAATTGTCTAATGATAAAACTAGATAGAACAAGTCACGGTAATTAAATCATAGAGATTTTATGAGTTCAAAAGATAGATTCGAAGGCGATGTTTCCATTAATTGCTATATTTAACCGGAACTGGTTTAATTAGAGTTCTACGTGTCTTTCCAATATGATAGTCACAAAAGTATTTTAAAGTCCCTCTCGAGAGCATTGAAATGCAGATTAAATAACATAAAATGATGTCTTTATCTACTATAAATTAGCGAACTCCAAAAAATTCACAAGACAAAATATCATAACAATTAATCACTAATTTCTCAATCTCGTAATTAATTATGTCAAATACTCGATAACAATTAATACCTTTATCTCTCGAATTATGAGCAATTAGTTAAGTATGTAAAAATATTGATCAAATGTTAAACATGAACAATAGGGTTTAAGACAAACAAAAATGCGTCTGCCACATTTTAGTGACATGGATCGTGTCAAATGACACAGCCGTGTCATACTACTCCAGAAATGCCAAAATTTCTCTGTACTCTAACACGACCAATTCCATGTCCATACCATTTGACACTATCGTGTTGTTTGACACGGTCTAGACCGTGTCCTCCTATCCAGATCCGTGTTTTCAGTCTTTTTTCAGCTTGTACCCTTGTTTGTGCATCGCTGATATTGTCGGGGGTTAGGACTTTGTTCATGCTTAACAATGACCTTAAAATTACCTACAAAACCCACAAAACACACCCAGAAGTAATCCCCAAAATGAAATAGGTAAAATCAGAATAACTCATCATTGATCTAAGCATATCTAAGAGGGTTCAGTTTTGCTCACCAATGCTATTTTGTTGTGGAGTTCCTGGCATAGTGATCTAGAATGTGAGCGCTCATTAGGTAAGAAATTCAAAAACTCTTCACTAAGGTATTGGCCACCATGATCTGATCATAATGAATACTCTTACCATGATACTTCTACGTTTCATCCTTAAAGTCTCTGAACTTGTAAAAGGACTCAGAATTGCGTCGCATTAATTAGACATATCCATATCTCGAATAATAATCTACAAACGTGATGAAATATTCGAAGCTACCCTTACCTTGGATATTAATTGGGCCCACATACATCAGCATGGCCCAAATCTAACATATATTGGGCCCAATTTCCCTTGGATTTGAAAGTCCTTTTAGTCATCTTACCTTGAGACATGATCCGCATATTAGAAATGACTCAAGCTGGAGCGAGTCTAATGGGCCATCATCTAGCATCCTCTAAATCCTTCTAACGTTTATATGACCTGATCGTAATGCCAGTGATATGTTTGTTTTATGCTTGAAGGTTCATTTCTTTTCTTAAAATTAGTAAAAGGTAAGTGATTTATTAGTTTGTGCAATATTAATGATATACGGTCGATCTTTATAAATATCCTTGCAGATATATTCCCCATTTATTAAAATAATAGCATCATTTTCAGAATAAACTTACATCCATTGCAACATAATTTAGAAACTGAATTCAAAACAAAAGATTTTTAAGAACTAAAATCATATGACTAACTATCAACTGCACGACACCCTCAAAACAGCAACAAGCTTGGAATAATCTCCCCAATTGATGGTAATCTCGCCCGCATTAAGCCGCTAGTGGAGCTTTGATTTACTCTGATTGCCTCCTCAAGTGGAGATGAAATCTCTAACGTACAAAGTTGCCCTTGTACTCGTTGTAACCAGACCTCGATCTCGGGCCTAAGGAATTCCTACTGAAGTTCCTTCTGAACAGTTAAACGAGCAAGCATTTGCTCCTGAACAGACTTACGACTCAAGGGGTCGGCGACAACGTTCGCCTTGCCTGGGTGGTATAGGATCTCAATATCATAATCTTTGATTAGTTCCAACCACCGCCTCTGTCGCATATTTAACTCCTTCTGAGTAAATATATACTTCAAACTCTTATGATCGGTGAATATCTGACAGGTAACGCCATAAAGATAATGACGCCAAATCTTCAATGCGAACACCACGGCTGCTAGCTCCAGGTCATGGGTCGGATAATTAACCTCGTAAGGTCTCAAGTGCCGTGAAGCATAAGCAATAACTTTTCCGTTCTGCATTAATACACATCCAAGACCGTGTCCGGACGCGTCACTATAAACCACGAATCCCTCCGTCCCTTGCGGCAAGGAAAGGACAGGTACTGAAATCAAATGACTCTTAAGTTCCTCAAAACTCCGCTGACACGCGTCAGACCACATGTATTTCTTATCCTTCCGTAAAAGGTTCGTCATAGGTTGAGCGATTTTAGAAAATCCTTCCACTAATCGCTGGTAATACCCTGCTAATCCGAGAAAACTTCGGATTTCCTTAACATTCTTTGGAGGTTGCCAATCTTGGATGGCCTCCATCTTCTGAGGGTCGACAAGAACTTCGTTTGATGAAATTACATGTCCAAGAAACGTCACCTCGGACATCCAGAACTCACATTTGGAAAACTTTCCATAAAGTTGCTCTCGTCTCAACACGTCGAGAACCTGATGAAGGTGAAATTCGTGCTCCTCACGGTCACGAGAATAAATCAAAATGTCATCAATGAAGATAACCACGAACTGATCCAAATAGTCGATGAAGATTCATTAACTCCATGAATACCGCAGGTGCATTAGTTAACCCAAACGGCATTACCACAAACTCATAATGACGATAGCATGTAAGAAACGCCGTCCTTGCGATATCCGACTCTCGAATTCGCAACTGATGATATCCAGATCTTAAGTCAATCTTGGAAAATACTAAAGATCCCTGAAGTTGATCTAAAAGAACATCAATATGGGGTAGAGGATATTTATTCTTGATCGTCACCCTATTCAACTCCCGATAATCAATACACAAACGAAATGAACCGTCCTTCTTCTTGACAAATAACACTGGTGCTCCCCACGGGGATGCACTCGGTCAGATATAACCTTTCTTGGTCAAATCTTCCAATTGATTCTTCATTTCCTGCATTTCGATCGGGGCCATCCGATACGATGCCTTCGATATTGGAGACGTACCAGGCTCCAATTCAATCGTGAATTCCACATCTTTCTGTGGAGGCAAACCAGGTAACTCGTCTGGAAATATATCGGCATATTCTCTCACTAGAGGAATATCCGCCAACATTATTGATGATTTCTCGGTCTTGGTCATATAGCACCAATAACCAACACACCTCTGACTCAGTAATTTCACTGCTTTCATCAAGTTGATGACTCTCCCGGAAAAACTGGGATTATGTAATACCCGAGATTTTGATGTGTATTTGAACCTTGTGATAATGTATTTGTTGCATTTTAATCTGAGTATTATTCTCCGTATTTCATGATCCGATGTTGTTGAGCGCACAATTGCATGAATGTGTTCTAAGTGGTGCTTTTTGCACATGTAGCACACGCTATCGACTAAGTGTAGCGTACGCTAAGTTGGATTCATAACGCACGCTATGTATGAACCTTAGCGCACGCTACATGTAGTCAACATGATTAAGAAAGGGTGGTAGGTGAGATCAGCCGCGGATCTTGGTCGGATCATGTCGGGATGAACCTGGACGGCTTTCGGGAAAAGCTGAGTCAACGCGGTAGCGCACGCTACTGATATGAGGATAGCGTACGCTAAATGCTGAGTACAGTGAAGTCAATAAGCTTCGTATGGCCGTTAGCGAACGCTACGGATATGGACTAGCGCGCGCTAATAACCATTTTCTATATATAGGACAACATCCTTTTTCATTTTTTCAGACTTTTCACTTCCCACATCTGAATTCTTAGACTTAGAGAGTTAATTCTTCCATCCTCAACATCTCATATCATCATCCTAGCACGAGTTGGAAGATTGTAGATCATTGGAGATTGGTGTTCAAGCCTTCGGCATTGTATATCTTCAAGTTCCTCCTTGTTCATCACTACTTTGAGGTAGGTGATTCTTCACCAATAATTAGTAATATTCTAAAGGACGTTTTGATCATGATTTGGGATTATCGAGTCAGTTGAATTTGCACGTAGTCGAACATCATGTTGTTAGAAGGATATTTTCGATGTTTCGGTACTTCTTCATCGTATAAACCATTGAACCTTTTAGTGTTTGAACTCCTAGCATACTCATGAGACTTCAAAACCAAGTTTGACCAGTTTATGGAGATTATCAAGTGCTTATGTACTTACATAATGGAATTATACATTTCGGGACATAAAATGGATTGAACTTAGGATATCTTCTTGAAGATCAAGATGAATTATCGTGTTGTGATGGTTATACGTATCCTTGTATCTCAAAGTCGTTTAATCCGTATAGATCTTTCACAAACCATATGAGCATGATATGCATGGAGATGACATGTATTAACACTGAAGATTTCTAGAGTTTCATCACTATAAGATCAAGTCTACTGCCCAGTAGTAAACTACCACACACGGTTAGCACACACTAAGATATGTATATTAACGTGCGCTATCGGGAATGAGTAACGTACGCTACGTTTGGTACATAACGTACGTTATGTCATCAGGCTAGTCAGTCGGCTGATCAGAGAGGACTGTCAGTACATAGTTAGCGTACGCTAGACTTCGTCGTTTACGTACGCTAACGGGCAGGCTTAGCGCACGTTACGTAGAGTACGTAGCGCACGCTAAGTAGTTCAGGCACATTACATTTTTAGAGCTGTCGGCCGTAGACCGGATTGTTAGACATTCATACGACATGAGATGAATTATTTATTATTTCTTTTGAACAAGGTCTGAGCCTTGCATAGGGGACGATCGAGGGGCGGTGGCCTACGAACACGTGACATTTGTTGGAGTATTTCATTCTTGCCATTTTCGAGGCAAGTATCATATGTTGAGTTTGGTTTGTATTGGAACTTTGAACATGCATATGGTTTTGTTCATGTTGTCGAGTATGAGATTAATTTCTTTTCTCGTGGTATTCATTGTTAATTGTTCGTATTAATGGATATATTGAAATGCATATTTGTATGCATGATTGCATGGTTTATATTGTAAATGATCCGAGGGGGGTCATGAGGATCTATGCTGAGGGCACTGGATCGAATGTCCACCATGCATTGGTCCGACAGGATCATCATGGGGATCTATAATGAGGGCGCTGGATCGTTGGACGGGTTTTCCACCATGCGTTGGTCCGACAGGATCATCATGGGGATCTATACTGAGGGCGCTGGATCGTTGGATTACCCTGTATTGTGTTGATGGAATCATGAGGATTTGCATCGTTGAATTCCGGTGACGGAAGTCCGTTTTGTATGTTTTATAATGCATTGATGAAATTTGTATTGTGATACTTGTACTAGCATCGTTTTGCTAACCCCTTCGGGGGTGGACATTTGTTTTGATGTCCAGGTAGCCGAGGAGCGGGGAGGCAGCCACAGTACCAGCATGACGATGAAATGGCTCAGTGATGTGGTTGATGTTTGTTGTTTTTGTGATTTGTCTTCTTGGTTCATTTTCAGTACTCGAGTACGCGTGTCTTATTAATATCATTTCGATATGGTTGTATTAATTAACTCAATGGATTAGTTGGAACCAATTTTGTAATTTGAATTTCTGTGGTATTGTTGGATTATATTCACATTTCTTTTAATTAGCCATGTAAATCCTCACTTAAAGGGTTTACGGCGCTGTAATTATTCCGAATATCTCGGGGTGTTACATAACATGGTATCGGAGCTAAGATTCATGGATATCTTGGCAGTTGGGTTTTGGTTGGGTCTGTTTACGTCATTTGATTACGGGTCGTTTGTAACATCACTGCTGAGCCAGCATCGTCGTGTGGACCGTGGTTGTAAGTCTCCTAATCTCAATTGTTACCGTTTTATTTAAATCCTTTTTGTGAAAATTGACGGACTTTCTTTTAGAAAAGTTGCCCTGGATATTGAGTATTTGTGTTTACAGTATGTTGAGGGGAGGTCGTGGATGCGGACGTGGAAATGCGAGACAGGAAGATTCGGTGTCTACCCCAGAATTAACCGCTAGTCGAACCGATTCCCATTCCGGAGGACAGCAGGGATCAGCAAATAATAATGCAGATCCTAACGTGCCGGGAGTGCTTCAATAGGTGGTTGCTCAGATAAACCAGTTTGCTCAGGTTGTTGATCGCATGCAGACGACGATGGGACAGCATCATAACGAGGATAATCGGGGGGACAAATGGCTTACTCAAGTGGTCAAATTGCACACTCCAAAATTTGACGGTTCTTCTGAGACAATTACTTGGGACCACTGGCTGAAGGAGTTAGAAAAGATCTTTGCAGGGAATAACTGCCCTGACGACCGAAAGGTTCCGATAGCCTAGTATCTTCTGACTGGGGAGGCTTCCGACTGGTGGGAGGCCATTCGACCTAAGAATCATAATGCTGACTGGACGGAGTTCAAATTAATGATGGAAGCGCAATATTATCCTCGCCCAGTTAGAGAGGCCCGAGTCCGGGAGTTTTTCTCACCACAAAATTTAGAGGCATCTGTGACAGACGTGATTAAGACTTTTAATCACCAGCTGACTTATGTGCGCCACTTGGTCAGGACCGAGGCGGAGAGGATTTTTCATTTCGACATGCGGATGAAGCCGGAAATTCAGCAGTATATGTCCGGATTTGAATGTACCACCTTGCGACAGTATCAGGACAAGGCACTGGCCTATGATATGAAAGAGGCGGCAGTAGAAAAGTCAACGGAAGCAAAGAAGCAGAAAGTGTCTGGAAATTTCACGGAGAATAAGAGTAGTGGGCCCCGCAAGGGCCAGTCTTCATTTCATTCGTTCAGGAGGCCTCCGCATCCTTCTCGAGGTGGAAAGAAGTTCCGGGCAGCATCAACCGTTTCAGACGCAGGGAAGAAATGTTATAACTGTGGCAAAACAGGGCATGTTCGACGTGATTGTTTCGCACCTGCTGTGACCTGTTTCGAGTGTGGACATGAAGGACATCGCACAACATTTTGTGGAAATGCGACTCGATCTTTTGGTACTCGCACTCCAGCGCCAGTTCCAAAGGAGATAAGTGTGAACCAGACGCAGCAGAGTGGATTTCAGCAGCAGAATGTTGGGAAGAGAGAGACATCCAGTGCTGGGTCTGTTCCTCCGCGCCTGTACGAGATGAGAAAATCTGACGATCAGAACACTGCTGTTGCATCAGGTACGATTCAGATCCTTTTGCAACCAGTTAGTGTCTTATTCGATTCAGGAGCTACACATTCTTTCATATCATTGAACTGTGTAAATCGTTTAAAAATCTCGTGTTTATTTGATTGTGAACTTTATGTTGTGGGTTTGCCGAGCGGAGAGAGAATTGTGGGAACCCTAGAAACTAGAGATTTTCCAGTGTCTATAGGAGGGAGAGATTGGCCATCGAATCTTATTGTAGTTGACATCCATGGTGACGATTTAATTCTCGGAGACGATTGGCTCAACCGTTATGGAGCTATTCTGAATTACCGAAAGAGAGTCATTTCTATCATTGCTGATGACGGATCTGAACACTTATTCAGAGGATGGAGACCGGGAATCTTGGGAAAATTGATTATAGCGATGAAAGCAGTTAAATTACTGAAGCAGGGTTGTCACGGATTTTGGTGCTACGCCATGAAGAAATAAGAAGGAGTAGATCTCTCGTCTATTCCAATTGTGAATGAATTCTCAGATGTATTCCCTGACGAACTACCTGGGTTACCTCCGCAGAGAGAAGTGGAGTTCAATATCGAATTAGAACCTGGAGCCGCTCCTATTTCCAGAGCACCATACCGTATGGCGCCAACCGAGATGTATGAAATAAAGAAGCAACTGGAGGAATTATTGCAGAAGGGTTACATTCAACCTAGCGTTTCTCCTTGGGGAGCACCCGTTCTCTTTGTCCGGAAGAAAGATGGATCCCTCCGATTATGTATTGATTACAGGGAGCTAAACAAGGTGACGATCAAGAACAAGTATCCTATACCTCGGATCGACGACTTGTTTAATCAACTGCAAGGGGCGAGGGTATTCTCGAAGATTGACTTGCGATCAGGATACCATCAGTTGAGAATTAAGGAATCGGATATACCGAAATCTGCTTTCAGATCCCGGTACGGGCACTATGAATTCGTGATGATGCCATTCGGACTTACCAATGCTATTCTTAGAACACCTAGATAAATTTGTGGTCGTTTTCATTGACGACATCTTGATATATTCGAAAGACACAGAGGAGCATGCCGAGCATTTGCGTGTGGTTTTGAGCACCTTATGGAATGAACAGCTTTATGCGAAGCTTTCCAAATGCGAGTTCTGGCTTAGGGAAGTAACCTTCATTGGGCATGTGATATCAGCTGACGGAGTTCAGGTGGACCCGAAGAAAGTCGAAGCAATCTTGGATTAGGAAGCTCCTAAAAAGGTGAAGGAAGTCTGAAGTTTCTTAGGGCTTGCTGGATATTATCGCCGTTTTGTAGAGGGATTTTACAAATTTGCTCGTCCACTCACTCAGCTGTTACAGAAAACTCAAGAGTTCACATGGGATGAGAAATGCCAGGCTGGTTTTGATGAACTTAAGAAGAGACTGACGACATCACCTATATTAGCGTTACCTGATGGAACTGATGGATTCATGGTATACAGCGATGCTTCAAATCAGGGTCTGGGATGTGTGTTGATGCAAAAGGATAAGGTGATTGCCTATGCTTCTCGGCAGTTGAAACCATACGAAGTCAATTACCCGACTCATGATCTGGAGTTAGCAGCTGTGGTCTTTGCCTTGAAAATTTGGCGACATTATTTATACGGCACTCATTGTCAGATCTTTACAGATCATAAAAGCCTCAAGTACATTTTCAGTCAGAAAGAATTAAACATGAGGCAGAGAAGGTGGCTGGAATTGATCAAGGATTACGACTTGGAAATTCTCTACCATCCGGGTAAAGCAAACGTAGTAGCTGATGCATTGAGCCGTAAACCTGTTTCTCTTCGAGTGCTGGAAGCACTTACGTCCCAAACCATCATTCAACGAGAACTGATCCGCGAAGGGATTGAAGTATGGGCACCAGGAATCCAAGGGCAACTATATGTGATGGAACTGACTTCGTCACTAGTCGAGGAAATCAAATCTAAGCAGTTGAATGATTCTCTGATCCTTCGGTTATGTGACGAAGTAAAGAAAGGAAAGGCCCCAGGATTCGTGATACAAGATGATGGAGTTCTGAGGTTTCAGAGTCGACTTTGCGTTCCCGATGATGATGATTTGAGACGGACAATTCTGAAAGAAGCTCACAGTGCGCCCTATTCTATTCACCCGAGCAGTAGTAAGATGTATAAGGATCTAAAACAAAACTTCTGGTGGGGAAATATGAAGAAGGACGTAGCAGAGTACGTTTCGAAGTGTTTAACTTGTCAGCAGGTTAAGATTGAACATCAACGACCTGCCGGAATGTTAAAGCCGCTTCCGATCCCTGAGTGGAAGTGGGAGGATATCTCGATGGATTTCATCACCAATATGCCAAGGACCAAGACGGGAATGAACATGATTTGGGTTATAGTTGATCGACTAACCAAGTCGGCTCATTTCCTAGGAATTAAAGACACATGGGGACCCGAGAAATTGGCGCGGGTATTTATTGCAGAAATAGTCAGATTGCATGGGACGCCGAAGACCATTATTTCAGATCGAGATGGTCGCTTCGTGTCGCACTTCTGGAAGGCAGTTCACAGGGCTTTGGGGACCGAGCTGAACTTTAGCACGGCTTATCATCCTCAAACGGATAGTCAGTCCGAAAGGACTATACAAACAGTAGAAGACATGCTTAGAGCTTGTGCTTTGGATTGGTCAACTGATTGGGAAGTTCACTTGCCGTTGATTGAATTCACGTATAACAATAGTTGGCATGCTTCTATTAAGATGGCACCATTTGAAGCTTTGTACGGGAGAAGATGCCGATCACCCTTATGCTGGGATGATTCTTCAGACTTGATCGGGACGGAACCGGAATTGATAGTTCAGACTCAAGAAAAGATATCTTTGATTCTGGAAAGACTGTTGACTGCCCAGAGTCGACATAAGTCTTATGCATACGTGCGTCGTCACCCGCTAGAGTTCGACATTGGGGACCACGTACTATTGAAGGTGTCTCCTACACGAGGAATTTTCCATTTTGGGAGGAAAGGTAAGCTAAGTCCGAGATATATCGGACCATTTGAGATCCTCGAGAGAGTTGGGGATTTAGCATACAGTTTGGCCTTACCGCCATCGCTGAGTCACGTTCACAATGTGTTTCACGTATCCCAATTGCGGAAGTATGTACCAGATCCCAGTCACGTCATTGAGTTCGATGAGATCGAGATAGCTAATGATGGCACCTTCGAAGAGAGACCAATCAAGATACTTGAGAGTCCGATCAAACAATTGAGGAATAAACCAATACCCTTGGTTAAAGTACAATGGTCACGACACGGAGTTGAAGAGGCCACTTGGGAAAGAGGAGGACAATATGAAGACTAGATATCCGGAGTTGTTTTCATATTAAGTTTCAGTACGAAACTTCTTCTTAGGGAGAGAGGATGTAATACCCGAGATTTTGATGTGTATTTGAACCTTGTGATATTGTACTTGTTGCATTTTAATCTGAGTATTATTCTCCGTATTTCATGATCCGATGTTGTTGAGCGCACGATTGCATGAATGTGTTCTAAGTGGTGCTTTTTGCACATGTAGCGCACGCTATCGACTAAGTGTAGCGTACGCTAAGTTGGATTCGTAACGCACGCTATGTATGAACCTTAGCGCTCGCTACACGTAGTCAACATGATTAATACAGGGTGGTAGGTGAGATCAGCCGCGGATCTTGTTCGGATCATGTCGGGATGAACCTGGACGGCTTTCGGGAAAAGCTGAGTCAACGCGGTAGCGCACGCTACTGATATGAGGATAGCGTACACTAAATGCTGAGTACAGTGAAGTCAGTAAGATTCGTATGGCCGTTAGCGCACGCTACGGATATGGACTAGCGCGCGCTAATAACTATTTTCTATATATAGGACAGCATCCTTTTTCATTTTTTCAGACTTTTCACTTCCCACATCGGAATTCTTAGACTTAGAGAGTTACTTATTCCATCCTCAACCTCTCATATCATCATCCTAGCACGAGTTGGAAGATTGTAGATCATTGGAGATTGGTGTGCAAGCCTTCGGCGTTGGATTTCTTCAAGTTCCTCCTTGTTCTTCACTACTTTGAGGTAGGTGATTCTTCACCAATAATTAGAAATATTCTGAAGGACGTTTTGATCATGATTTGGGATTATCGAGTCAGTTGAATTCGTACGTAGTCGAACATCATGTTGTTAGAAGGATATTTTCGATGTTTCGGTACTTCTTCATCGTATAAACCATTGAACCTTTTAGTGTTTGAACTCCTAGCATACTCATGAGACTTCAAAACCGAGTATGACCAGTTTATGGAGATTATCAAGTTCTTATGTACTTACATAATGGAATTATACATTTTGGGACATAAAATGGATTGAAATTAGGATATCTTCTTGAAGATCAAAATGAATTATGGTGTTGTGATGGTTATACGTATCCTTGTATCTCGAAGTCATTTAATCCGTATAGATCTTTCACAAACCGTATGAGCATGATATGCATGGAGATGACATGTATTAACACTGAAGATTTCTTGAGTTTCATCACTATAAGATCAAGTCTACTGCCCAGTAGTAAACTGCCACACACGGTTAGCGCACGCTAAGATATGTATATTAACGTGCGCTATCGGGAATGAGTAACGTACGCTACGTTTAGTACGTAACGTACGTTATGTCATCAGGCTAGTCACCGGTGATCGAGAGGATCGTTACATAGTTAGCGTACGCTAGACTTCGTCGTTTACGTACGCTAACGGACAGGCTTAGCGCACGTTACGTAGAGTACGTAGCGCACGCTAAGTAGTTCAGACAGATTACATTTTTAGAGTTGTCGGCCGTAGACCGGATTGTTAGACATTCGTACGACATCAGATGAATTCTTTATTATTTCTTTTGAATAAGGTCTGAGCCTTGCATAGGGGACTGATAAGTGGTAATTTTACCACTTATTTCTAGGATTTTATACTAGGTTTTTATCTCGTTTCGTGATTAATGTGCTCGTATTTGGCTTATTTATGATTAGTCGAGCCGTATTACGTGTTTGGGTTGGTTTTAGTGTGTTTGCAGGTTTTTAGAGCCAAAAGGACCCAAAACGAGACAAAGGACCGAGAGTCGAGTCAAACGAACGAAGAAACGGATTTTTGCAAGAGACAGACCACCCTATCGGCCCAGCCTATCGGACGATAGGTGCGTCCGAAAGGTGTTCCTGCCCTACCGAGTGAAGTCGATCGACGAACCAACTAACTATCGGCCAAATTTATCGGCCGATAGGCCACCCGATAGTCGCTAGCGGACTCTCGTGTTTTGACGGATTTTGACTCTATTGGATAGATTTTGTTTCCTAGATTAGGGCTAATCGGGAGTTTAACTCCCATAGGCTATATACACCCCTCCTAGACCTAGTTTTACTATCTTCGACCATCTATCATTATTCTTTTTCATCTTTTATCATCTTTTGCAATCTTTTACATATTTTGGCAAGATTAATTCTTGGGATACAAGAACTTTTTGGAGGCAGCAATTATTATTGTTTTTCGGAGATTGAAGACTCGGAGTTCATCCGTAAGGGTTGTAATCTCTCTTTTCATATTAATAATATGCATTCTTCATCTATTTCTTGTTTAATTTCAATTATGTCTGGCTAAATTTATTGATTGATTCTAGGGTTAGTAATTTTAATTGATGTTCACATGATGTTCCTTTGATTACCTTTTTACCTTTCATCCTAGGCTTGTGTTCAAGATGTGTTAAATCTCATGCTAGATTAAAGGGCCCTTAATTGATGCATGTTAGCTAATTAATTTTGTCCGGAAGGAGTAATTGATTAGTGGAAATACTTGATGCACAATATGATTTTATCTTGAGACCTAAGTGGAGAAAGATAAATCATAGATAAATAAGTTGGCGCTTTTAAGTGATTTAAATTCTTTGAGCCACAGGCGAAAAGGGTTTAAATTAACTATCGTTCTAGGTTACCTTGATCGGAATTCTAGATCGGCTGAGTGATTATTTCTAGGATTGAATTAAAATTTGGGGAAAAGGAATCAAGTGAATGGATTGTGTGAACTCAATTAGATGATACTACCCTAGGATCAATTACCTTTCGACTTGTGATTTTATCTTGCTAATTTGCTTTATTTGCTTGATTTAGATAATTCATCTTTTATTTAATTTTTATTTTTCGATTTTTAAAGTTAGATAATTAGAATCAAAACAAATTTTCGGATTCCTAAATAGCAGTCAAATTTTGAGTAGAGTCACTTTCTTTATTTTCGACACATCAATTCCCTTGGGTTCGAAACCTTGGAATTACTTCGAGGTTTTACAAATTTTAAAATTGATCGGATTTGAAAACCATACTACGCGAATTCTAGCGATCAATTTTTGGCGCCGTTGCTGGGGAATTGATAGAAAACTTAAGGGGATAATTCGAAAAAGAAGAGATTGTTACTTTAGGTTGTTTACTATTATTATTAATATTTGATCTCGTTTCCTCACATCTTGTTTTCTCTTCCTTGTAGGCGGTGCATGATCACAAGATCCCAAGGAAAGGACTTATTTCCTTTGGATCCGGAAATCGAGAAGTCTTCGAGGAGGAAGAAGCAAGAAGCGAGAACCGAGACTATTTCTATACCTTTCGTTGATACCATGGCCGGCATTGTTGACCCACCACGAGAACTCGCTCGTCCCGAGAAGATCCCTTTGAATGCCCGCTTTCGACCTAAGCTGGACGATTATCAAGAAGGAGGTTGGGGAAAGATTGATGCCAACAACTTCGAGCTTAAGCCATCCCTCATAGCTACGGTGAAGTCTCAAACATACGGAGGAGGAGTTAATGAAGATCCAAACGCTCACCTTGAGTCGTTTTTGGACATATGTGCCACCATCAAGCAAAACGGAGTGCCTCCGGATGTCATTAAGCTCCGCCTATTCCGGTTCTCCTTAGAAGATGATGCGCTAGATTGGTACAAGAGCCTAGATCGGAAGGAAATTGGTACTTGGAGAGAGATGACCCGGTTATTCTTAGCACAGTTCTATCCTCCCTCGAAGGTGCAAAAACAAATCAACGATATCTTGCAATTCGAGCAATATGAGGATGAATACTTATACGAGGCATGGATCCGATTTAAGAAGCTACTTCGCAAATGCCCACAGCATGGAATTGACAAGGAGGAAATCTACATTCGGTTTTATCGGGGTTTGACGAGGAAGGCTAGAAGAGAGTTAGACTATTCATCGAAAGGGGGATTTCTTGCTAACGATTATGAAGAGGCCAAGAATCTCATTGAGCTAGCGGTCAACAATGATTACGAGGAGGTGACCGATAGGAAGATGACGAGAAGAAAGGTCTCATCCGGTGACGAGGACGCCTACAGTGATTTGAAGGCAAAATTTGAAAGACAACAAAAAGAGCTTGAGATACTAAGAAAGAAGACTTTGGGAGTCAATGCAGTGTTTGAAGAGCTAAACGAGCCTATTGCAATTGAAGAGGATGCAAATTACGTGCAAGGAGGAAACTTCTGGCAAGGGGGAAATAGGGGAAACTATTATCCGAACAATCGAAACCACCCTAATTTCTCCTATGCCAACCCGAACAATGCTCTTCAGCCACCACTGGGATTTAACGTGAAAAACGGGGTTATTCAAGAGCCGATTGCTAAGACACCTATGGAAGAGATGTTGGAACGATTGGAGGCGAGTCAAAAAGATTTTATTTATAAAGTAGACAAGAGGTTCGGGGCTCTCGAGCATAGTGTGACATCTATTGGAAACTCAGTGATAGCATTGACAAAGCAGATGTCGATGGTGGAGACCCAAATGGGTCAAATGGCGAACGCCCAAGCCGGATTTCATAAGCCGGGCCATTTTCCGAGCAGCACCGAGACCAACCCGAAGACGCAACAATGCAACGCAATCGATCTTCGGAGTGGGACAAGGTATAGTAATCATGGGGCTGAAGTTGAGAAATCTGGAAACGAGGATGTACTAGAAACGGGAGCCGAGAACGAGAAAGAAGATGAAATGCAGCAGGCCCATCGGCCAAGCCTATCGGCCGATAGACCCACTCGATACCCAGACAGAATGCCGGAAGTTAAGCCTATCGACCCCCCTATCGGTCGAAAGGCTCCTGTAAGTTCGAATGTGCAGGATTTTGAGGTAAAAGCTCCATTTCCACAGCGATTGGCCAAGTCGAGATATGATGAAAAGCTTCAACAATTTATCGACATGTTTCAAAAGGTGAATATCAACATTCCACTTCTAGACGCTTTGAGAGACATGCCGGGGTACGTTAAATTCTTGAAAGACGCTGTGGCAAGCAAGAGGAAGTTGGCGAAGTTTGAAACAATAAATTTGACAGAGGAGTGCAGCGCTATCATTCAAAACAAGCTCCCGCTCAAGCAGAAGGATCCGGGACGTTTTACTTTGACATGCATGATTGGCGACCAAACGTTCCGTAATGGGTTGTGTGATCTCGGGGCAAGCATCAATCTTATGCCTCTATCCATCTTTAAGAGGTTGAAGATTGGGGAGATGAAGCCGACTACCATTTCTCTACTCATGGCGGACCGGTCGATCTCTTATCCGAGGGGAGTTGTGGAGGATGTGCTCATTAGAGTCCAACACTTAGTCTTCCCGGCCGATTTCGTAGTTCTTGATTTGCCCGAGGACGAGAATCAACCATTGATCTTTGGGAGACCGTTTCTAGCGACGGGGAGAGCACTTATCGACGTCCAAGAGGGTGATCTTACCTTCCGGGTTAATGATCAAAATCTGAAAATTTCTATCTATGACGCGATGAAGAAGCCCGAGGATGCGCCCGAGGAATGTTATGAAATTGAGTCTATTATGCCGCCCCCGACCGACTTGTTGGAGCATTGCATTTCACACTCCATTTACTCACATTCCGATGTTTATGAAATTTTCGAGGATTTGCCAGAGTATGTTCGAATGTTGGAGGCGAACGAGAGTCGATCTAATGAGAAGGACGTATGCTATCTTGATATCAACAAACCCGTTCAAAGGGGAGTAGTCGCTGAAGACCCGGAATGAATAAGGTATCGTCTAGCTAAAGACGTTAAACGTAGCACTTGTTGGGAGATAACCCAACGTATGTATATTAGTTCATTTTATTCGTTTGTTTTCGATTTTTCATTTGCGTGATTTTTGTAGTTTCTAATTTCGTAGTAGCTTTGTTAGTTTTGTTAAGTTCTAATCCATGCACGCCGAGTTTTGGATACTTACAGGTCTTTAATCGCCATATCCAAGCAAAAACGGGACCAAGTTTGCGAACGAGAAAAAGCTGGAAAATTTTTGAGACAGACGATCCTATCGGTTGAGCCTATCGGCCGATAGGCCCGGCCGATAGGCTGAGGAAAATTAAAAAAAAATTTATGTTACAAGCAGTGGTCGATAGGCAGACCACATAGACCGATATTCCACCCGATATGAGGTACGTAAGTTTCAGTAGTTCCTATCGGTCCATCCTATCGGCCGATAGGCCTGCCCGATAGGACATACCCGGCCCAGTATCCGAAGGGAGCAAGAGAGGAAGAGGCAGGAAGATAGGTGGGCCCAGGAGGACCACTACAACCGAATGCTCCATGAGATGTACCACTTTGCTCCTTTCCCCGATTCACATGCCCGCTATGATCCGAGCTCGCCGACAAACCCGCCATTTCCGCCACAGTGATCAGGTACTCCGTTAACAAAGCCACTCCTTTCTATTTTCAAACTTATTCCTTCTTTAGGATGCGAAATAAGTTTGGGGGGGGGGAGAAGTGCGGCTTTGTTAATTTCTTTACGTGTGAGTACCTTGTTTGCCTTGTATCTTTATTTGCTTGTGTTGGTGCCCGTTGTTTTTATTTGTGCTTATCATATTGGTGTTGCGTGGATTTAGCTTTTGTTGCTTAGTTTTTAGATTTTTATGTTCATTTTCGTTTGGTGTGTTTGCTAGTTTCTATTTTTTTTTTTTAGGTCGTAGTAGTTTTTTTTTAGATTTCGTGTTTACTTTTATTTGCTTTTCGTTGTTTGTTTTAGATAGCCTTGCTTGTCTTAGTTTTTCTTTACTAGTGAATTTTTCGTGCTTCTATTTGTGTGATACCGATGTTGCGACACTGTTTTTCTCTCTGAAGAAACGGTCGAGTTTAGTCGAGTTGTAGTTAGTCATTTCTGTTTTGCATAGTATTCATTTAGGTCCAAAATTTTTCGTGATTGTAGAGGTCTTGGCAGATAAGAGACGATACATACTTGTTTTAAAATCACCGTCAATACGTTTGGTTACATCTTCCGGATAGTGAGTCGTACTGTTTCTTTAGTCGAGTTGGCACTTAGATTGAGTTTAGAGTCGGTCAGTTTTTCCCAAAAGTCGAGATAATGTTGTTCTATGAAGGGAAGTCTAGTAACCGGGGGCATTCGCGTGACCCGTTGTTTACCCTCGCGTAAAACGACGACTCTGATTAGACTAGTGATTTAGATATTTCACATGTGCCAATGATAGGGAACCTAGTAACCGGGGGTATTCGCGTGACCCGCTGTTTACTCTCGCGCAAAACGGCGACCTTGATTCGGGCATGCGGAAATTATATATTCGAGTTGTTTCTCCGCTGTAAACGAGAACTTAGTAACTAGAAGCATCCATGTGCCCCATGAGTGTCTTTTACGTCAAACGGTTCCCTAATACATGAGAATGGAAGTTCCACCCTAGGATTACCCCGATGAAACATCCCGAGATCCTAACCTAGTGGTCAACTCGAATCAAATTCTTGAACATACATATAAGGGAATACTGTCCGAGGTTTATTTGTTATGAAACTCGTTAAAATTGTGCCACTAGACTGTGTAACGGGACGAACTAGCTTGTGTATTTTAGCCTTTCATATTGACGGTCGATTTGACTCACATTTTGTTAATCTTTGAGCTGGATTTTCTTCATGAACGAATGATTAGGACTGAACTTGACTACTTTGCAGAATCATTATTCTGAGTGCAGCTCGCTTTTACGACACTCGGATTATTTAGAGAGAATTACAGGATAGTATTGATAGGTTGAACACTATGAGTTGCACGATGATTCACGACATTCTTTTTCTTTTCTTTTTGTTGTTCGGGACGAACAAGGCTTAAGTTTGGGGGGGTTTGATAAGTGGTAATTTTACCACTTATTTCTAGGATTTTATACTAGGTTTTTATCTCGTTTCGTGATTAATGTGCTCGTATTTGGCTTATTTATGATTAGTCGAGCCGCATTACTCGTTTGGGTTGGTTTTAGTGTGTTTGCAGGTTTTTAGAGCCAAAAGGACCCAAAACGAGACAAAGGACCGAGAGTCGAGTCAAACGAACGGAAGAAACGGATTTTTGCAAGAGACAGACCACCCTATCGGCCCAGCCTATCGGCCGATAGGTGCGTCCGAAAGGTGTTCCTGCCCTACCGAGTGAAGTCGATCGACGAACCAACTATCGGCCAGCCTATCGGCCGATAGGCCAGTCCGATAGGCTGCCCAGCGGACTCTCGTGTTTTGACGGATTTTGACTCTTTTGGATAGATTTTGTTTCCTAGATTAGGGCTAATCGGGAGTTTAACTCCCATAGGCTATATACACCCCTCCTAGACCTAGTTTTACTATCTTCGACCATCTATCATCATTCTTTTTCATCTTTTATCATCTTTTGCAATCTTTTACATATTTTGGCAAGATTAATTGTTGGGATACAAGAACTTTTTGGAGGCAGCAATTATTATTGTTTTTCGGAGATTGAAGACTCGGAGTTCATCCGTAAGGGTTGTAATCTCTCTTTTCATATTAATAATATGCATTCTTCATCTATTTCTTGTTTAATTTCAATTATGTCTGGCTAAATTCATTGATTGATTCTAGGGTTAGTAATTTTAATTGATGTTCACATGATGTTCCTTTGATTACCTTTTTACCTTTCATCCTAGGCTTGTGTTCAAGATGTGTTAAATCTCATGCTAGATTAAAGGGCCCTTAATTGATGCATGTTAGCTAATTAATTTTGTCCGGAAGGAGTAATTGATTAGTGGAAATACTTGATGCACAATATGATTTTATCTTGAGACCTAAGTGGAGAAAGATAAATCATAGATAAATAAGTTGGCGCTTTTAAGTGATTTAAATTATTTGAGCCCTGGCGGGGAAAAGGGTTTAAATTAACTATCTTTCTAGGTTACCTTGATCGGAATTCTAGATCGGCTGAGTGATTATTTCTAGGATTGAATTAAAATTTGGGGAAAAGGAATCAAGTGAATGGATTGTGTGAACTCAATTAGATGATACTACCCTAGGATCAATTACCTTTCGACTTGTGATTTTATCTTGCTAATTTGCTTTATTTGCTTGATTTAGATAATTCATCTTTTATTTATTTTTTATTTTTTGATTTTTAAAGTTAGATAATTAGAATCAAAACAAATTTTCGGATTCCTAAATAGCAGTCAAATTTTGAGTAGAGTTACTTCCTTTATTTTCGACACATCAATTCCCTTGGGTTCGACACCTTGGAATTACTTCGAGGTTTTACAAATTTTAAAATTGATCGGATTTGAAAACCATACTACGCGAATTCTAGCGATCAGGGACAATCGAGGGGCGGTGTCCTACGGACACGTGACATTGGTTGGAGTATTTCATTCTTGCCATTTTCGAGGCAAGTATCATATGTTGAGTTTGGTTTGTATTGGAACTTTGAACATGCATATGGTTTTGTTCATGTTGTCGAGTATGAGATTAATTTCTTTTCTCGTGGTATTCATTGTTAATTGTTCGTATTAATGGACATATTGAAATGCATATTTGTATGCATGATTGCATGGTTTATATTGTAAATGATCCGAGGGGGGTCATGAGGATCTATGCTGAGGGCGCTGGATCGAATGTCCACCATGCGTTGGTCCGACGGGATCATCATGGGGATCTATGCTGAGGGCGCTGGATCATTGGACGGGTTTTCCACCATGCATTGGTCCGATGGGATCATCATGGGGATCTATACTGAGGGCGCTGGATCGTTGGATTACCCTGTATTGTGTTGATGGAATCGTGAGGATTCGCATCGTTGAATTCCGGTGACGGAAGTCTGTTTTATATGTTTTATAATGCATTGATGAAATTTGTATTGTGATACTTGTATTATCATCGTTTTGCTAACCCCTTCGGGGGTGGATATTTGTTTTGATGTTCAGGTAGCCGAGGAGCGGGGAGGCAGCCACAGTACCGGCATGACGATAAAATGGCTCAGTGATGTGGTTGATGTTTGTTGTTTTTGTGATTTGTCTTCTTGGTTCATTTTCAGTACTCGAGTACGCGTGTCTTATTAATATCATTTCGATATGGTTGTATTAATTAACTCAATGGATTAGTTGGAACCGGTTTTGTAATTTGAATTTCTGTGGTATTGTTGGATTATATTGTTGTGTCGAGAATTATACTCTCCGACCGGCGATCGCCTCGGAGATCGGTCGACCTAGCCATTGCCGAGCAGTCGAGGCAGAACTGCCGACTAGAGATCGGGCGGCCTAGTCTCAGCCCCGCAGACAAGATGTATCGGCCGACCGAAGGTCCCAGGACAAGTCCTGGTGCCGAGCGATCGACATCTAAGACGATCGTCTCTCGTCACTTGGCAATCGACTCCTGGTGGCCGACGACCAGACAATCATCTCTCGGCACCTACCGACCGACCCTTGGTGACCAACCGATGCCGACCCTTGGTGACCGATCATTGACAACCGCCTCATGCCACTCAAAGCCGATGGTCATCCAGTCGGCAAAGGCCGAGCCTCAGGACATACCCCACGTGCAGAGCCGAGACAAGATCCGCAATTCACGGATCATTGACCACAGCCTGTCAGCATCCGTCCACCAGCCGACAGGCCCGCCGAAAGGTGTCAGTAGGACCGCATGTGACAGTGACTCCGGACGCGTGTTGGCTCCTCATTGGACCGCACAGCTGGCTGCCAGCAGCTGCCTTGGACTTTAGGCAGACTGCCCATGTGACTTAAAGGCGATCGCCCCATTATTATATTGGCCGGCAGGCGATCGCCCCATTATTATATTGGCCGGCAGACGATCGCCCGCCAGGAATCAAGGCTCCTCAGCCCCTATATATAGAAGGCAGCCTGCACTTGGATTCCGCCCTGGCATTATCGCGATTTCAGCACACAATACAGAAGCAATACACAGCACTTGGCTTTCTCCTACTCTTGGCAACAGCTATCTTTTGGTTCTTTCTTCTCTCGGCCTCTCTCATCAAGAAGACGATCGGCAGGGACGAAGAACACCGAGCTTCGCTCAAGAGCTGGATTAACAGAGTCTTTTTACACTCATTGTACTTAGATTCTCTCATTAATACTTGTATCCACGAATATTTGTATTAATAACATCTCGCGAGAGCATTCAAGGCCGGGCCTAACAAACCCGGCAAATCTAGTGTTTATTCATATTCTCTCGGAAGTGCTCTCGCAAATTTGTTTGTTGTCCGTCCATTCCAGCAGTATTTAATCTTCGGATAAATATTTTGGGCAACAACAATTGGCGCTAGAAGGAGGGCATCTAACCCTCAAATTTTTATTCCTACCGTCTCGAAGAACACTCACTGATCTCGGGGCATATACTTGAAGTGACACTCACTGCGCTTCAAAGAAATCTTTCAGAAATCATGTCTTCCGCCTCCGCGTCGAAGAAAGCCGCCGGCCAACCCGCCAGATGCCTCGTTCCGTCTCAGTCTGAGCCACTGCCGATGGCGGAGGGTAGCCGCCGCGGTCCTAGACGCTCGATCCCGCCCCTGGGGAACGGTCCAAGTCTCTCACTCGATCAATTCCGCACCGCGGAACAGATCTAGGAGGCCATGGCCGTCCTACAGGAGCGACGGAGTGCTCTCGATGCGCGTCCCGCTATCACCCCCTCGGCCATCCGCCGGAGGACCAAACGGAAGCGCAAGGCACTGCTGATCGAGCGATCGCCGGGAGGCTCCCGTTCGCAGGGAGAGGCGCTCGCCAGCCGGGGCTCATCTATTTTCGATCGCCTCGGCAGCGACCCGACCTGGCGACCGGGGCAGTCCGGCCCCAGCCACGAGACGACGGAGTTCGAGTCCGTCACCAGGAGCTCGGGCTATCCGACTCCTAGAAGGCAGCCCAGCCGTCTGGCTCCCCCTCGCCAAATAGTCGAGGTCGGGAGCAGCGGAGTCAGGAGATCGGTACATGATTGCCTCGGCTCCCGCTCCCAAAGCCGATCCGCGGGCGACCGAGCCATGGCAATAGCCGCGATGCAGCGCCAGATCGACGACATGAAGGTGCTCCTGGAATCCGGGGCAAGCACCAAGAACACGATCGCCGAGCCAAGCCAGCCGCTCGTGGTCGGCATCGAGCTCGCCCCCGTGCAGCACAAGATCGCTCCTCCGCAAACACCTTTGTACGAGGGGAGATCAGACCCCAAGACACACCTGAGCAAGTTCAACATCTACATGACCGGGTGTGGGGCATCAGACGCGACCAGGTGCCAAATATTCCCCCGGACGCTGGACGACCTCGCCCATAGGTGGTACACCTCATTGCCGCCTCGGTCCATCGGCTCTTTTAACCAACTGGCGACCGACTTCATAGCGTACTTCACCACCAGGGCCGCTCGGCTAGAAGGTCCCCATCGCATGTTGCGAATCATGCAAGGGGAAAAAGAATCTGACTCGGACTACATCGACCGGGTAGACGAGGTCATCCTCAACGGCGAGCCCGTAAGCGATGAGATCGCCCTCCACACGGTCCCAGCAGGATTCCACGGTCTTTCGCCTATGTTCAGGCATCTTACGAAGGACCAGCCCTCGACCTACGCGATCTTCCGAGCTAAGGCCGCAGATTTTCTGGCCAGGCAAAGGCTTTTTCTTAGCCTAGGAATAACACGATCGGCAGCCGAGCGACGACCACCAGTCTCCCAGCCCGATCGCCATTATCAAGCAACATCACCGAACCCGGAGGACTCGTTCGCCATCTACAGGTCACCATCTAACATGATGGACTAAGGCACGAGATCGCCTCCACCTCACATCATAAATCCATGGTCCTGGTAGTCGATGGAACCGGCTGCTTCGGCCATGCAAGGTCCCTTTGGGCCAAGATCGCCTGCCCTTCGTTTAAATACGAGGCAGGCGTAGTCTGAGGGCCCTCCAAAATTAATCAGTGGACACGATCGCCCGCCCTCAAGGTTCACCATCTAACATGATGTACCCGGACAATGCGACACGTGCCACTACCCCCGTCTCAACGTACACCGTCGAGGTTCGCCATCTCCATGGCGGGCCGAGGTGGAAGCAGATCTAACAAGCCGCAGAAGTGGAGTTGATTAATCCGACGACGCCCTGCGCAAGGACTCCTCTAGACCAAGACCGCACGCCCTACGTTTAAATACGAGGCGAGGCGCAGCCTAACATAGGACCCTCACAATAAAATGAGTCACGAGACAGTCATTGTCGTTCGCGCACAAGACACGGTCATGGAGTCGGTCCATCGAACTCCGCGACTGTGCACGATTCCTCAAACAAACGAAACCATCAAGTTTCTGAGGGGGATCGGCCAATGTTGTTTTTTGCAGGTACAAGAACCGAAAGATAGCTAGCCAATCGACCATGATCGCCCAAGTCCGAATCCAAAGTCAGCTCAACGGATCGCCCGTTCTCATCCTACACGATCGCCAGCAAGAACCACTTCGCCCCATGTCTTCAACATCGGAGCAAGCTGGGGGGCAATTGTTGTGTCGAGAATTATAATCTCCGACCGGCGATCGCCTCGGAGATCGGGCGACCTAGCCATTGCCGAGCAGTCGAGGCAGAACTACCGACCAGAGATCGGGCGGCCTAGTCTCAGCCCCGGAGACAAGATGTATCGGCCGACCGAAGGTCCCAGGACAAGTCCCGGTGCTGAGCGATCGACATCTAAGACGATCGTCTCTCGGCACTTGGCGATCGACTCCTGGTGGCCGACGACCAGACAATCATCTCTCGGCACCTGCCGACCGACCCTTGGTGACCAACCGATGCCGACCCTTGGTGACCGATCATTGACGACCGCCTCATGCCGCTCAAAGCCGATGGTCATCCAGTCGGAAAAGGCCGAGCCTCAGGACAGACCCCACATGCAGAGCCGAGACAAGATCCGCAATTCACGGATCGTTGACCACAGCCTGTCAGCATCCGTCCACCAGCCGACAGGCCCGCCGAAAGGTGTCAGTAGGACCGCATGTGACAGTGACTCCGGACGCGTGCTGGCTCCTCATTGGACCGCACAGCTGGCTGCCAGCAGCTGCCTTGGACTTTAGGCAGACTGCCCATGTGAATTAAAGGCGATCGCCCCATTATTATATTGGCCGGCAGGCGATCGCCCCATTATTATATTGGCCGGCAGACGATCGCCCGCCAGGAATCAAGGCTCCTCAGCCCCTATATATAGAAGGCAGCCTGCACTTGGATTCCGCCCTGGCATTATCGCGATTTCAGCACACAATACAGAAGCAATACACAACACTTGGCTTTCTCCTACTCTTGGAAACAGCTATCTTTTGGTTCTTTCTTCTCTCGGCCTCTCTCATCAAGAATACGATCGGCAGGGACGAAGAACACCGAGCTTCGCTCAAGAGCTGGATTAACAGAGTCTTTTTACACTCATTGTACTTAGATTCTCTCATTAATACTTGTATCCACGAATATTTGTATTAATAACATCTCGCGAGAGCATTCAAGCCCGGGCCTAACAAAACCGGCAAATCTAGTGTTTATTCATATTCTCTCGGAAGTGCTCCCGCAAATTTGTTTGTTGTCCGTCCATTCCAGCAGTATTTAATCTTCGGATAAATATTTTGGGCAACAACATATATTCACATTTCTTTTAATTAGCCTTGTAAATCCTCACTTAAAGGGTTTACGGCGCTGTAATTATTCCGAATATCTCGGGGTGTTACAGATTACCTCCCTGAAAAACACATTCGACCCCATCGTCTGAAATGATAGTGACCATACGCTTATGGACACTAATGATGGCATCGTGACGATCCATCCAATCAATACCCAGGATGACGTCGTCTCTTGGTAAATCTACCATGATTAGGTCTGCTAACCAATCATGGCCATGAAGCTGAATCGGACAATTCTTAATCTCATGATTTCCGATAATTCGTCTACCATCAGGTAGACCAATGACATACGGCTCACAACTAGTAGCACTACCCAGATGTAGTCTACTCAAACATGACTCGGAAATGAATGAATGCGATGCACCAGTATCAAAAAGGGTACACACAGGTTGAGATAGAATATCGAGTGTACCTGAGATCATACAGGCCTCCTGATCGTCGGTCTTCTTCATCTCATAGATTCAGGGCTTGCCGGCCCCCGAACCGGACGCTCCCGTCTAATAACTTTTGGCTCTGCCTTTATTTGCTCCTGTCGTTTTGAACGACGCGGACTGAGTGGCCTGATTCTGAACCGCTGACTGTCTCGGGGCCTAAGATGACTTCGGAGTAGGTTTCGAGTCCCTTCGGAAAAAACGGGCCTTATTCCCAGCAATCCCACAGTTATGGCATGTGATAGTCTGCCTCGGACACTTGGTGCTGAAATGGCCCTATTCTTCACAGTTGAAATAGGTGATGGCCGAACTGGCCACTTGGGACTGTGATTCCACGGGTCTGGGCGCCACAGGAGGTCGCTCAGAGAAAGTAGAGCCCGTACGAGGCTTCTTGAAGGTTGCCTGACCGCCTTCAGACTGATTTCGATTCTTAGACTTCTTGCTAGCAGATGAAGGTTGCTGCTTAGCAATCTCCTTAGCAGTAAGCTCATAAGTAAGAGCTTTCTCAATGAATTCGGCCAGAGTGGTGCAATTGTGATTAAGAAACTGCATCCGCATATGAGGTTTCAGCCTCTTGCTGAAATAATTGGTCTTGTCCGCCTCTGAGTGAATAATAGACGAAGCGAAGGGAAGTAGCTCCTGAAATTTCTCGGCGATGGCGAGAACATCATCGTCCGCTGAGAGGTCAGGAGTGAGTAATTCTGATAACTTGGCCTCTCTGAGTGGGGCCGGATAATACCTCTCCATCATGAGAGTCTTGAATTCATCCCAAGTACATGATCCGTCGGTGGGCTTCAACGATAACCACCATGAATGAGCGCTCTTACCCAGATAGTAAGCCGCAACTGAAACTTTGTGCCCACTCCACCATAGCAAACAACTTCTCGAAATGCTCGAGCCAATGAACAATATCCGCCAGCTTATATGAGCCCTCAAAAGTAGGTGGCCTCTGGCGAGAGATGTTGTCAATGATACTGCTCACACCCCTCTCCTGCCCCTGAGGTGGCGGCAGAGGAGCCTACTGATTCTCTGCGGTTGAGTTCTGCATTGTCTCCATGAGGCATGCCATCTGAGTCATCTGGGCCATCATGCCCTGCATAAATGTGAGTGGATCAACTCTAACACCTTCTGATTGATCTGTGTCCCGGGTACGACTCCTTGACAGTGAATGATCATTTCCGGGTGAATGAGTGGCAGCGTCGCTGCTCGATGAATTAGCATTATTCCTCACGTTCGCGCGTGTATTCACATGAGCTCTTAGGTTTCGGCCCGCACCGCGGCCTATTCACCCGCGTCCTATGCCTGCTCTCTCCATACTGAAGTAGGAAAGTCACAAGATAATTATAGGTCTCGCATGAATATCGCATTATGATTACGCCATGAAATGATGAAAATGAGCATACGCGCTCTAACACAATGATTACATGAATGATTAACTGAGGTGACATGATTATCTGATGAAATTCTTGAAATGATTATCTTGAACAAGTTAAGAAGATTAATGACACGATCCTTACAATCAACAACTGAGCAATGAAATGAACTGAGTGATTAATGAGTTAACATGATCGATATGATCAAAATGAAAATGATGATTGAGTATTGTTGACTGTTGAATGATAAATGAGTGATTCTTATTGCCAGAAATTATATCATGGCGTCAGAAATCTTACTGTTCTTTGGTCTAAGGGGCTCGGCTCTTGCACAGGTCACACGTGATGCGAAAGTCCAATGATACTAGTTTGATGAACGATGATTTCAAATGAGATATGACTCGGGAGGTAGTATTCAAAACCACGCCCCGATACCAACTCTGTAACACCCCAAACTAGGCGGATATTACAGTGTCGTGGACCCCCAACTGGGACCCACCCGGCGAATGAAAGTTAATGAATTGAATAATATAATTGTAGTACCGAACCACATTATATCATTAATCACTCCGATGAGGAGTTTCAAGTACAACATACTCAGGGAATACAGAATACATGTATATTTTATATGAAGATAAAATATACAACACTGAATGAAAATGAATATCCAAACGGAAATCTGCAGCGGAAATATAAGTGAAGAGACATGAATGACTTAAAAAGGACTGGGGCCCCCTACTACTATTACTGGGACTCCTCGCCGTCAACGTTATCTTCTCGTGCTTTAGCCTTGCCATGACCTGAAAACAACATCCCCCAACGGGGTCAGTTACACAAAACAACAATCCTCTAGAGTTGAATAAACACAATCATGATAATTTAATTATGAAATTAAGCTGAAGAGGAGCATCATAGTACGCCCGTAATGGTATGTGCAAGTGCACAAGACGAATGTCCAGACACACCCGTCCTTGTACCTAATTAGTCTCACGTAGGTACGTTACCATGTGCATAGTCCATTGTGTCAGTGAACCCGAACACATGACCATCATGTGCCCGACTAAAAATTCCACACATCCCCACCCGGCCACGCAATATGAACCCAGAAGGTCATATGAACAAGAATGACCATGAAGAATATTAATGAATAACAATCCGACAAAGTCAAGAATGACTCACTGAGATGAAATAATAGTGAAGTGAATGATAGCTCAATGAAATGATTGGAACCGTCGTTCCTCGTGAATGAAGTGATTATTCGACAATTACAAGTCTCAATACGGTTAATACATTATGAATGAGTTATGATTATGAATGAACAACAACGAAAGGAATGAATATCCTTTTAACCGAGTAAGAATTAACTTACTCAATATCGGCGAAGAAAGTCCTTCCTCGAACAACGTCTTAAAAGAGATGTCGGCCGCTCGAACAACCATGAATCACACAAATACCAATAATCCGCTTAATAAACGATTCAAACATGTTCACAACCCACTTCAAAAGTCGATACAACAATATCCAAACTCATTGGGGCATTAAGACAAACACTTAGCGAACATCAACCCTTGATTATAACCAAATCCCAAATATATTGAAACCAACTCCAAAATGAGTAGTTCAATCCAACAAAACACCTTCAATGATATCAATAATCCAATAGAAATCCACAAATCTAGTTAACGACAACATCTAATCGAAAACCGCCAAATATCAAAGTCAACTCTAAAGTGTTCTTGATTAATTCTCCAAATATTCGTCAAATCTGAAAAACACATCAATAAATCTATAGGAATACATGTATCCAAGGTAGATAATCCATATCTAACATATTCCAACATAATAGCAAGCTTACACGAAGAGATCAGAAGGATAAACCCAAAAATCCGAAATTCTAGATCCAAGAAGTTATTACCTTGATTTTATGTGTTGGAGAGGATGAACTGATGATTAATACGAATGATAGGCTTGAAGATGATGATAGATGGATTCAGATCGGAGAAATCTCTCCAAAATGCCCGAAATCGCCCAAAACGCCCAAAAAACGAAGTGATATGCGAGAAATGACGAAACCTGGGCTGACTGTCTTATTTATACTGTTCCAGTTTAGCGCACGCTAAGCCCTGATATTTAGTGTGCGCTAGCGAGTTAACCGGACAGTACAGTGCCTACTGACTGCCTCGTTAGCGTGTGTTAACCCCAACATGTTAGCGTGCGCTAACAGAATATTTGATGTCCAGTAACTGAAGTCCATAACCTCCTGTTCTCTGATCTGCTCGCGATAGCGTGCGCTACACCCAAAACTCAGCGTGTGCTATTACATCATTAGCGTACGCTAAAATCTACTCATAGCGTGCGCTATGAATTATTCCAGATTAGTCCAGTACCCACTAGACTCTGGCTGATCGACCTTAGCGCGAGCTACACTGCCAGCATAGCGTGGGCTATCCGAACTCACTAGCGCGCGCTACTTACCATTCATAGCGTGCGCTGCTACAACTCAACTGTAGTCCAGTGCCTTCTGGACTGTCTGCCTGAACCATGCTAGCGTGCGCTAATGCTGCGAGGTAGCGTGCGCTACCCGTACTCAATTAGCGCGCGCTAAAGAGAGTACATAGCGTGCGCTACTCCTCACACACACCCCACTATGAAGATGACAATGATGATAAACACGGCTCGATCCTCCAACCAGGTAGAAAGATGAATAATAACTGATACACGATACAAATACTCTGAATGGTGAATACAATGATTGAATATGAATGATGAATGATCATTACTGAGTGAAAATTACTGAATGATAACGACTGAATTACAACCGGGTGTTACAATGAGCAGTACCTTTCAAGCAAAATATCTCCTCTCTAACGTCGACTTTTTATGGGATTCAGAAATACCTCAAAATCTCAGATCGAAAATGAGCCGCCTCCGCAAAATTTAGAAGGATTTGTTAATTTGCCATCAATTTTCATCAACTACTAGTGTTCTGCATTTTACACCAGAATGTATTCCTTTAAATTTGTACTAGTAATGGTAATAATAATATATAAAATCAGACTATGAACTAAACAGGTAATGATAATTATTCTAAAAAAATAGATAGGTGACGATGATATAATAAAAAATACCTGGATGGAAATACAGTCCATCACTGTTGGATATTCTCGAGTCTGTTTTCAACCGACCGACTGATTCGTGTCCAATTATTCCATCGACTGAATTCATACCCAATCTATCCCGAAGCATTAGATCGCCTGGGCAGCATATCAGATGCATCGACACTGGAACAATTTCGGGCCGTTTACATTAAGGAAGAGGCCCGGTATCATAATTGGGTTGAGGTTGACTCAAATCTGTCACGTAACAACAACATATCGGTTTACAGTGCACATTTGGAGCCTTTCATTTCATCAAGGGGCCAAACTCTTGTCTATAAAAAGACAAGGAGCAGACAGTCGATCTAAAGGCTTGGGTATACTAGTTGGTGGCGGAGGAGGCCGAGGCCATGGTCACGACGGGGTAGTGGTGGTGGTGTATATGGTCGTGGGAGGCGGAAAAAGAAAATAGATTTCAGTACTTCTCTCGCATCTAAAACAAAGCATATGGCGGCTGGTTGGGTTATTAAAAGCACATATGCGTAGGGAATAACCGGCCTTTTGGGAAAACAAAAAAAAAAGATAAGGGGCAAAAAAAAATGCATTATTTCAGTAAATAAATTACCAATTATAAATATCCAATGCGTAAGTTTCGTAATTATTTTCTATATATTAGATTTGTATAATTAAGTTATAAATATTATATAAATGCGTAAAGACCCTATTAGAAGTTATTTTGTCCATTCCATTTTAAGAGGACAATTTCAAAATATATTTTTGTGTGGTCGTGTGGTTGTACAATATTGGATAGAATCTCGAGTGGGGTTTTCAGGAATGCGCTAGAAGTGGCGCCCATTTCAGCGAAAGTTAGGGAAGAGAGATTGAGATGGTTTGGTCACGTCCGCAGGAGGCAAGCATCTGCTCTGGTGAGGAGGGTCTAGAGTTTATTGATTGTCGGGGAAAGGAGGAGAGGCAGACCGAGGAGGACGTGGGAGGAGCAACTGAGATTAGATTTGAAGGCCTTAAACCTTTCCGAAACCATGACTGTTGATAGGTGCTCTTGGAGGCGCGATATCAGAGTTGTTGATTCTTTTGTAGGGAGCGGTACTGTAGTTGAGAGCCTCAGGGTTGGGTTGTCTCCGTTAGCTTTGACCTAGAGCATCATATTTTTTTTACTTCTATTGTATATTTTATCCTATTGCCTTTTGCATGTGGTGTATTTTTGACAGGGAGCTGTGCTCAGAGTCTACCTGTTGGCCACTAAGTATACTTGATACAGCTTGGAAAGTGTTTTAAACTACAAGCTGTACGGTTTTAAATCTGAGTGCGTAGCGGAAGTCTTAAATAGTAAGTTGCTGTAGATACAGGAACTCGATATGCAGAGTATACTTAAATAATCACAGTTAAATAAAACAATAAAGGCAGAAGGTAAATAACACAATATTTAAAGTGGTTCGAGGTAAACCCCTCTACGTCCACTGGTCCTCCACACAGGAGTAAAATATTTATTATAATTACTGCGTACACAACTACGTAATTATAACAACACAATCAATATATCGTTCACACAAATTGATATAAAGATCTTAGCTTTCAACCGTTCACACAGATTGGTTTGAGCTAACACTTGACTGGCTTCTTCACACACAGTTCTGAAGCTTTGTCTTCTTCGATGCAATTCCTTCACACACCGTTCCGGAGTAGCAAAGATTCTCAGTCCACACAGGGCTGATGGGTTTGCTCAAGGTTTATAACAATATATGAACAACAGCTTTGACTTTCTGAGCTTCTAGCTGATGATGTGTTGTTCACTGTTTGAGCACTGTATATCTCTTATATCTGAATAGCAGTGAGCTTTGGAGATATGTTTTGCTCTGATGTATATGATAATAACTTTGTAAGCTTTTTAGTAACTTAGTAACTGATCTTCAACCCCTTGAGGAGATATATATAGTCTTCTGAAAATATATCCGTTTGAAATCTATCCGTTAGGCAAGATTCTATGACAACAGACATTTGACTGAGATCCGGATATTGCGGGATTTGAAGATCTTCTGATTTACAATATTTAAATACTTTATCCTTTAGTATTTAAATACTTCTTTATCAACGGGACTTGACTTCTAGCGAATTACTGAAGATTCCTTCTTTGTCCTGTTGAGAGCTGTATGGAAGGATCACTATATTGATATTCGAGACATCTTCCATACTTTAGTTTTGCGGGACTCTTTGCTGTATGATCAATATGCTGTATCTACGAGAGGTCTTCGATACAGGTTGACACTTCAGCTTTTCGATACAGTTTGCTTACTGTATGCTGGATTGCCATATTGTCAAAACATCTTATCACCACTATTCGATATAGAGATTGTTTATCCTAACTGTTTCGATACCGGGTATTGTTATCCCAACAATTTCGATATAGGGTATTGTTATCCCAACAATTTCCCCCTTTTTGACAATTTGTCAAGACTTAAATCTTTCAAGCCATCTTGATGATGCCAAAACCTTCTTCATGAAGCGAATAACCTTCTTGATGACTTCGGGCAAATATCTTGGTCTTCTGTCGAATGATCTGGATTTCAGCAACTTAGTCTAATCCATGAATCGCTTTCAGCGAGTTCGACAATCTGACTAAAAGTTTTTGACTTAATCTTATGATTGGCGCGCAGGCACAATCTTACAATGTATTCTAGATGCATACAACTGAATCTATGAACTGTTCGCAAACAAGTTCGTACAGCTTAATTTTTAAACACGTTTCTATACTTGTAATTAATTTCAGCAATTAAATTTAGATTTCGTAATCAAAATAACACAGTAGATTACGAGTTGTAATCTTTCAAGACAGGCAAACATTTGATTGATATTCAAAATAGAGTACAAAGATTTCTGTTTTAAAAGAAAAATTACAAACAAAAATACAAGGATTTTAACTCTTATAATCCGAGTGTCTCCATGGCCTTTTCTCGGGATCATTCTCGGTTCCACGCCACCAGTGCTGTAGGGAATTATTGCCTCGATCTAAGTAGATTGCTCTACCATCGTATGATCTGCGAAGGCAAGAATCCAGTCTTCTGGATGGGTGATCCGATCTCCGCTTCTATGCTTGGACTTCATTTCTTGTTGGAGAGGAAGCTTTCCTTCTTTAACAACTTTATAAATTTCTCTGCAGTCTCCGCTAATGTTTTATATCCTTTTCCCTGACGAGTTTTGCAAAATATCTCATCAGTTCATTTCTCCTCCATTGCTTCACTTCTTCAGCAGTGGGATGGCGGTTGGTTGGCAGATGAATTTCAGAATGTCTTACGATCATGGTTTGCCATGGGACGCTGGGATCATGGAACTTAGGTCGAGAACCTGAAATCCTGTATCCTTGAGTGGGTGCAGCTAATTTATTCAGCTCTGCAGTAATGCTGTCTTGAGCAGCATTAAATTCTCTTTCATGCTGGAGCCTCGTTCTCCTCGCGGCTTCTCTCGCTTCTTCCCCCTTTTTGGCGTCATCAAGACGTCCTAGGATCTCCAGAGCAGCATCCTATCTCGTCTCAATATTTGTCCATTCTCCCGATAAGGGAGGAGAGCACCTGTGACATATCTTTAATGCTTTTGTCGTGGGCTCGAAGCTGGGAACCGGTTTCGATCATGGCAGATGTTGTCTTGTCCTCAGACACGCGAGTTTTAGATTCCTCGTCTCTCAGGATCTTTTCTTGCTTCTCTTGCAGATTGCTCAGGGCTTGCTTGAAGACTTCTGGCAAGACAGTGAAGGCTTCGACTACTCGAGAGACTTCATGCTATAATCCAGTTATCTCTTCAACAGCAGATGTGTGCATCCAATTTAGAGCTTTTTCTACTGAATACAAGGCATTAACTGCATCCTGGATAAAGACGGTTTGAAGGCCAAGAGCACGCAATCGCTCTTTCCTAGCTGCAGTGCGGGGAGAATCCGGCTTGGCAAAGTCTTCTACTCCATCCAACCTTCTCAAATTCACGTTAGGACGTGAAGTGAGTTGGACATCCTCAGGTGTAGTACCGTCGTCGGATTCCAATACGTTTGGTGGGGCGGCAGCAGCTGTTGTGGGTTCGGCGGCAGGAGGTGCGGTATCCTCCTGTTTCGAAGAGGTGTTTGTAGACATGGGTACAGGAGGGACTGATTCCTCCTGGTGTATCTCAGCGTCCGCCTGTTCCGGCAGAGGGACTGATTCCTCTCGCTGGACGGCGCGTGATTCTTCTTCTTCTGCGACAGCAGGCTCGCGTGCCTATTCTGAAACGGATGGTTGATCCTTTGCGAAAAGAGGGACTGATTCCTCTTGCTCGGGAATAATATGTGGCTGTTGCGAGGGGGATCATTGCGGCTTGATGTCCCTTCATCATTTTGTTGAACTTGAGGGACTTCTCTTTCGTGAGCCTCCTCACGGCTCATTCTCATATCTGCCTGAAAGACATCGTCGTCGTCGTCTGAGTCGTGGTCTTCTTTTGGACTTTTGGGTGATTTCTCGGACTGGCATCTGATTTGTGCAAAATATGGCTTTCAATTAACTCTTTGCAGCATAGATTATCCCATTGGATCAGGGCTTCAACTTTTTGAAAGTCCGTTACTTCCAACACGAATCTTTCTTCATTGCTCCACTTGCTTTATTTGAACAGGGTATCGTATGGAGCTAGCCTATAGCTTATCCATTGAAGAAATTTTTCATAGGCCTGTTCAATTTGCACAGAGAGAAGGGTTTTATTGATAATAGTGTCCGGGGAGGGACTTCGTACAACGTCTGAGTCCGCTGTAGCGATTTATTCCTCTACAGGTGTGGGATCCTGTATGTAAGAGGGATTCCTTATAGGGGATGGTACCCCTAAGGAAAGTGGATCCTGTACGGGTGTGGAATCCCTCATAGGAGAGGTAGCATTTGGCTCTGAAGGGGCAGCCGACTCGCTAGAGTCTTCCAAGTTGGCAGATGTCCTCGTATCCGTCGTTGCCGCCAAAGGCTCGGGATTTACTATCGATACAGTAACGGACATCTCTTCCATAGGGGTTGGGCCCTGGGATAGTTGTTCAGTGGGTTGTGCCGCAATAGAAGCATCCTCGGAGGTTTTTGAAGCTTTAACTTTAGAAAGCCTCCTTAGCTTCCTTTTCGGCTTCTCAACAGCAACTGGCGTCTTGCTGTGAGATCTCTTTTGTTTCTTTGAAGATTCCACACTCTGGGACTTAGGAGAAACGTCCCTTGGATCTTCAGAAAGTTGTAGGTTCCGGATAAAAGGCCTGTCTGCGATCAGAATACTTTGTTTGTAGGCAGTGGGCTTGACTCCTCCCAAGAATATCCGGGAACTTATTTTCTTTGCATATGCGGATTGTGGAAGCCCGCACTTCGTCAAAATGTGGTTTAAGAATAAACCAAATGATTTCTTCTGAGTAGCAGGTTTGGACACTTCTTCCTGCAAGCGTTTCAGAATAATTTGACACCAATTGACCTTTTCACAGGTCATAATAGCTACCATCATTCTAAACCTAAGATTAGTGCACATCTCAAATGCACCTGTACGATTTTCAATGATGCGACATCAAAAATCATGCAAATAAACAAACGGTAAGCAAAAGTTTTTCTTATGGTAGGTGGTGTGAACCACTTCAACCGTTGTCAAACTGGTGAACAAGCCATAATATTGAGTCAACAACTCTTGAGACCCAAATGTCTCAAGTTCCTCCATGGTCAGGCCTTCAGAGGGTAGCCTGTAAATGTTTTTGAGAAGATCTCGGTCGATGCAGATCTCCACTCCATGAATGACTGATGTGATATCAGCAACATGTCCTCCTAGGGCTAGAGGCAGAAATCGAACCACGGCGTTGAGGTAGAACTCCTCAACAAGGTGAGCGTCATAACTTTCAGCGGTGTGGCTCCCAAGGCGGTAGAGGCCTTGTTGACGGATTCTGGTGATGACGACCTCCATCGTATCGACGTCATCAGTTTCAGCATGAATGCGCTCGATGACGACAGATCGGGTGAAGATCCGTCCATCGATGAAGTTCAGAGATTTCTTGAGGGCGGTGGACGCCATTGATGAATCTCAAGAAAAGATGAAAAAGATTCAAGAAGAGTATGCAATAAACACAGAAAAACTTGTAGGCTGATTTGCTTGAGTACTCTTAAAATATGCAGAAAGCGTAAAGAGTCTCAAATGGCAATTGCAGTCCTTTTATAGTGGGCGGCGAAGAAGGGTTTTCAGAGAACGAATGGTCAGATTTAAGGGATGGGAACCGGCGTTTGAAATGAACGGTCACGATGGACTTAGTATAACTGGTACACTTATCCAGTGAATTTTAAAATAGGTGCGGGTCCCACTTATGCATTTGTTATTACCCTCGATGCCTGAAACAGCGGTATTAAACATTAAAAAATTTGAAAACATCGCGGTTTTTGAGATTCAGTTGTCCAGATGTCGTGTAAGGCATTTAATGTAAATGACGTTTGACATGAAAACAGGGCGCGTGGACAGAAATTATTTTTAATTGAAATATTATAATATATATTGAATCGAAATCCCATAGTATGTGCTGTATCCGCGAAGATACAGTGTTCCCCCTTAAAAGGTACATATAAGATTTAATTCCATACAACAACTATTGGATTAATGCTGTATTCATGGGTCATACTGTATTCCCCCTTAATTATTTCACACGTCAGATGTAGGATGATTCATATTGCTTTGTTCCCTACAGTGCTGTATTGAACGTTCTTAGTGTATAGATAATTAATGGTGGATACTGTATTCTTGGGTCTTACAGCATTCCCCCTCAATTGATGAGTAAAAACAGTAAATACTTAGAGGGAGTCAGGCTGTAGCAATCCCAATTCTTGTCTGAGCATGTTGAATCTTGCTGTGTCGAGAGGTTTGGTGAAGATGTCGGCCAACTAAATATCTGTATGAACCTTTTCGAGCCGAACATCCTTGTTCTCGATATGATTCCTTATGAAATGATGCTTCATGTTGATATGCTTAGTGCGCGAGTGCAATACAGGGTTGTGCGTTATTGCAATTGCACTCGTGCTATCACACATTATTGGCGTTTCCTTCGCTTCAATCCCATAATCTGACAACTGTTGCTGCATCCAAAGGATCTGCATACAACAACTACCAGCAGCATAGTATTCTGATTCAGCCGTGGAAAGTGAGTTTGCCAATTGCTTCTTACTGAACCAAGAAACAAGTCTACGTACAAGAAAATGACAAGTTCCACTTGTACTCTTCCTATCTAGCTTGCAGCCTCCGAGATCCGAGTCGCTGTATCCAACTAAATTGAACCACCTTCTTTAGGATACCACAGTCCTACATCGACTGTTCCTTTAATATACTTCAGGATTCGTTTAGCTGTATTGAAGTGTGATTCCTTATGTGCTACTTGATATCTCGCGCACACTCCTACAGCAAACTGGATATCGGGCCTGCTAGCCGTTAGGTACAGGAGCGAGCCAATAAGCTTCTTGTAGAGTGATTGGTCAACCGGCTTTCCAGCTTCATCAGCACTAATATGCACGGAAGTGCTCATGGGGGTTGATGATGATTTGGAAGTGTTCATTCCAAATTTGTTGAGAAGCTCCTTGCTGTATTTTTCCTGGTTGATAAAGATACCTGTAGGCAACTGCTTTACCTGCAAACCTAGGAAATAACTAAGTTCTCCCATCATACTCATTTCAAATTTACTTTCAATGAGATGAGAGAACCTTTGACACAAAGCAAGGTTAGTTGAACCAAAAATTATATCATCTACATAAATTTGGACCATTAGAAGGTCATCGCCTTCCTGTATTTTGAACAAGGTCTTGTCCACATCACCTTTCTCAAATCCATTATCGGTTAGATACTGGGACAGGGCCTCATACCATGCTCTAGGGGCTTGCTTAAGTCCATACAGTGCTTTCCTTAGCCTGTATACTAGATATATGCCATCTGTGTTGGCAAACCCTGGTGGTTGTTCAACATAAACTTCTTCGGCAAGGTCTCCATTTAGGAATGCACTTTTGACGTCCATTTGATATACAGTGAAGCTCTTATGGGCAGCAAAGGCTAAAAATATCCTAATGGATTCTAGTCTGGCTACAGGGGCAAACGTTTCATCATAGTCTATGCCTTCTTCCTATCTATATCCTTGTGCGACTAGTCTGGATTTATTCCTTATAATTAGTCCATTTCGATCCTTCTTGTTTCGAAATACCCATTTGGTTCCTATAACCGATTGATGCGTAGGTCTGGGTACAAGATACCATACATTGTTTCTTTCGAAACTGTTAAGCTCTTCTTCCATAGATGTTATCCAATGAGAATTATTAAGAGCGTCTATGGTAGAAAAAGGTTCGGACTGGGCTAAGAATACAGCAATAGTGCACATGTTGAGTCTTCTAAGCTCGGATTGAGATTTCCATTCAGGGAATGGTGATATCTCAGTATCTAATTCTTCTTGTGCACACAGTACATTTCCTTGTGTACTCTGTATTCTCCTACGGGTAGAAACACCAGCATTAATGTTTCCAATGATCAGCTCTAACGGTGATCTCTCAACCATATTCGGTCGGGTTCTAATTCAGGGTCCCGTACTGTATCTTGAGTTGCTATAGATACAGCTTCAGCTTGTACAGCATCGGCTTCATCTACGTCGATTCTTATAGCTGCGGGGTTGATTTCTAGGTCAACAACAGGTTTTATGGGAGTTGGTTGATCTAAGATGGAAAGTTGTTGGATGTTCTGAGTAACAGCTTCTACTCATGTAGGGTCATGGTGAGGTTCGTCGACACTACATGAACTGATTCCTCGATCGTCAGCTTCCTTTTATTAAAGATCCTGTAAGCTTTGCTGACGGAGGAATATCCTACAAATATTCCTTCATCTGACTTTTCATCGAAGGTTCTAAGTTGATCCTTCCCATTATTCAACACATAGCACCTGCATCCAAAAATGTGAAAATATGAAACTAATGGAGTTTTGTTGTTCCATACCTCGTATGCTGTTTTGTTGTGGTACTTGTTGACAATACAGCGGTTTTGAGTGTAGCATGCTGTATTGGTTGCTTCACCCCATAAATTTTGTGGCAACTTGCTTGCGGCAATCATTGTCCTTGTTGCTTCTTTCAGCGTCCTATTCTTTCGCTCGGCAACACCATTTTGTTGAGCTGTTCGGGCAGCTGAGTATTCGTGCTGTATCCCATTTTCCGAATAGTACTGCTCTATAAAGTGGTTAGTAAATTCTGTACCTCTGTCGGAACGAATGGACACAATACTCAATGCCTTTTCATTTTGAAGCTTTCTCAGGAGCTCGGGCAGCTTTGATGTTGTTTCCTTCTTCTTGCTTAGGAAAATTTTCCAAACATACCTGGAGTAATCATCAACAACAACAAGACAGTATTTCTTACCTCCCAAACTTACCATTTCTATAGGACCATAGAGATCCATGTGTAGCATCTCTAACACTCTTTGGGTTGAAAGGTAGGATTTGCTCTTCAGGGTGGACTTGATTTGCTTGCCTTTCTGACATGGTCCGCAGACGCTGTCCTTTTTGAATGACACGTTTGGCAATCCTCTTACCATTCTCTATCTTGAGAGCTTGTTGATTGTCTTGAAGTTGACGTGAGACATCCTCTTGTGCCATAACCAGCTTAGATCTGTAGTGCCTTTGGCAACAAAGCATGGAATTGAGGAGCTCATATGCTTCCAGTCAGCAATATACATGTTACCTGACCTGCTTCTTGTAAGCACAACTTCTTTGGTCTGGATGTTCTTGACTCTACAGCGATCTATATAGAATTTGACCGAGAACTGTTTATCACAGAACTGGCTAATACTAAGTAGATTGTACTGTAAGCCTTCAACATATGCAACATCGGTGACTTTGAATTTTCCTACAAGAAGGTTTCCTTTCCCTCTTGTTCTTCCTTTAGATTTATCACCGAAGCGCACTTTTGGACCGCGACCTTCTATGAAATCTGATAGCTTGCTTCTATCTCCGGTCATGTGCCGAGAGCATCCACTATCGAAGTACCAGGTGTCCTCCTCTAGGATGTCCTGTATGCAAAGAGATTAGGTAGATTAGGTCCCCTTTGATTTTTGGGTCCATGAATGTTAGTTCCTTTAGGTACCTAAATTTTCCTGACAGCAATTGGTTTGCTGTAGGTCACATTCGGTACAGTGTTGCGATATCTACGTGGGGCATAAACGTAGTCGCTATAACCATGATAATTGTTATGCATGTAAAATTCAGGGTTATTATTATTAGTCCAGTACGAGTGCCGTCTTGGAGGTGGAGCCATTTTCTTTGTCCTAACAGCTTACCTTCTAGGTCTCCAGTTGGATTCCCAACGCCGTGGTTGATACTGTGCGGTCACCTATTTTCTCGAGGAATAACAGGGCTCCTGTATCCAATACCTAGGCGTGCTTTACTGATAGTACTGCCGTGCGGGCCTTTGATATTTGGATACAGCCTTCCTTCTGAATGGTTGTTGGCGCTGTTGATATGCTCGGGGAGCATGATGTTGAGTGCGCCTTTCAGGTCTGAATGGCTGGTGATTCCGCTGTCTGGAGTATGATTGAGGTGGCGGAATGGCAGCCTTTCTTTGTCATTGGCAACAGTTCCTTCACAGAACTCGAAGTTTCTTTCGACACAGGAATGGGTTCCACACCCCTGACAAACACTGTACTAGTTTTCCCTTTGTTTGAACATGAGCTGTATCCTAAGCCACTTTTATCATGAGCATGTTTCCCAGTGCTTAGAATTTCTTCCATTCTTTTGGACGATTTCTCGAAAGATTTCAGAATGGTCTCAAGTTCATCTTCTCGTTTTTCGAGAGTTTTGACTTTGGCTTGAAGTAGAACAAAATTATTTGTTTTGCTCTCATTGTGTGTTTTAACCTCACTTAGTTCATGAGCAAGTTGATGATTGCTCTCCATGAGTTTTTCATAATCGACTTTGCTGGTTTCACAATCAATAGACATATTTTCATAATTTATTTTCAGCAAGTCATTTTCATCTTTCAACTCTAGGTTAGACAGTTGGAGCTGTATATTCTCATTTTTCAGTGTCTCATGGGCCTTTTGAATGTTTTTAAACTCATTCATCATATTTTCAAAAGTATGATATGCATTTACTGGAATAGCTGAGGTTGAGCTTACCTCATCGTCGCTATCTTCATCTTCCGGAATGTCCTTGGCCATAAAGCACATATATGCTTTATCATCGAATTCGTCATCGGATGAATCACTGTCCGTGACCACCTGTAGACATTCTTAGGACTTGGATGGTGCGGGGGAGGCTTCTGACTCTCCAATCAGGGCCTTGAGCTTGTTTTTCCAAGCGCGTATTCTTTCATCCCTTTCTTGTTGCTCAGTTTCTGGAAACCTTTGAACCTTAGGATGAGGACATTTATTTGCATAATGTCCCGGTTTCCTGCAATTATAGCACAGGTTAGCATCACCAGATGAATTTTCAGTACTTACCTTGTGGACAGGTTTGGGCCTGTAGGGAGTTTTTCCCGATTGCTTGATGAACTTCTTGAACTTATGCATGAGAAGCGCCATTTCATCTTGAGACAGGATGTCTTCGTCACTGTCAGCATTCTTGTGACTAGGCTTCGACGAGCTGGGCATGCTGTGTCGACGGTTCGATACAGCGGCTAGTGTTGTAACCTTTGAAGGAGATTCTTCAGCTTTCTCTCTTCTGTCAATATCATACTCAAAAGCTTTGAGGTCAGAGAAAAGATCAAAAGTAGATATTTCATTTAGATTACACGACATACGCATAGCTGTGGTTTTAATGTCCCATCGGGCAGGGAGAGATCTGAAAATTTTTAAATTCTTCTCCTTTTGGGTATAAATTTTGCCCAAAGCTTCAAGTTCACCAACAATACCAGTGAATCTGAGGTCAAGTTCCTCAAGTGTCTCAGTTGGTTTCATTTCAAAAGATTCAAATTGCTGAGTCAGTTTTGAAATTTTATTTTCTTTTGAGAGATCAGTTGCCTCACAAATCAAGTTGAGTTTATTCCAGATTTCCTTGGTTGTTTTACAGCTTTTTACCTTCGAGAACGTGCCTTTGTCAAGAGTGACAAATAACGCGTTCTTAGCCACATTGTCGAGATTGGCGCGCTTTCTTTCATCTGTGGTCCATTGTTTGCGCTCCTTCTCGAGCATCTCAGCATGGGCTTGGCCTTCAATCCTTGCGGCCGTGTTTACCTTCATGATCTTAATGGGGCCATCCTGTATAACAAAAATCATTTCTTCGTGTATTGCTGCAAGATGAGCCTCCATCCTGATTCTCCAATCATCAAATTCATTAATAGAGAACATGGGTACTTTGTTGATCATAGATGTATCCATGTGAGAATAAAGGAATGAAAAAGACTGTTTTAAAAATTAAGTGATTTTGGATCTGATTCGGTTAAAAATACGACTGATTCTTTTTAGAATCAACCGCTCCGATACCACTTGTTGGCCACTAAGTATACTGGATACAGCTTGGAAAGTGTTTTAAACTACAAGCTGTACGGTTTTAAATCTGAGTACGTAGCGGAAGTCTTAAATAGTAAGTTGTTGTGGATACAGGAACTCGATATGCAGAGTATACTTAAATAATCACAGTTAAATAAAATCATAAAGGCAGAAGGTAAATAACACAATATTTAAAGTGGTTCGAGGTAAACCCCTCTACGTCCACTAGTCCTCCACACAGGAGTAAAAAATTTATTATAATTACTGCATACACAACTACGTAATTATAACAACACACAATCAATATATCGTTCACACAGATTGATATAAAGATCTTAGCTTTCAACCGTTCACACAGATTGGTTTGAGCTAACACTTGACTGGCTTCTTTACACACAGTTCTGAAGCTTCGTCAGCTTCGATGCAATTCCTCCACACACAGTTCCGGAGTAGCAAAGATTCTCAGTCCACACAGGGCTGATGGGTTTGTTCAAGGTTTAGAACAATATATGAACAACAGCTTTGACTTTCTGAGCTTCTAGTTGATGATGTGTTGTTCACTGTTTGAGCACTGTATATCTCTTATATCTGAATAGCAGTGAGCTTTGGAGATATGTTTTGCTCTGATGTATATCATAATAACTTCCTAAGCTTTTTAGTAACTTAGTAACTGATCTTCAACGCCTTGAGGAGATATATATAGTCTTCTGAAAATATATCCGTTGGGCAAGATTCTATGACAAGAGACATTTAACTGAGATCCGGATATTGCGGAATTTGAAGATCTTCTGATTTACAGTATTTAAATACTTTATCCTTTAGTATTTAAATACTTCTTTATCAACGGGACTTGACTTCTAGCGAATTACTGAAGATTCCTTCTTTGTCCTGTTGAGAGCTGTATAGAAGGATCACTGTATTGATATTCGAGATAGCTTCCATACTTTAGTTTTGCGGGACTCTTTACTGTATGATCAATATGCTGGATCTACGAGAGGTCTTCGATACAGGTTGACACTTCAGCTTTTCGATACAGTTTGCTTACTGTATGCTGGATTGGCATATTGTCAAAACATCTTATCACCACTATTCGATACATGGATTGTTTATCCTAACTGTTTCAATACCGGGTATTGTTATCCCAACAGTATCGGTACAGGGTATTGTTATCCCAACACTACCTTTTTTCTGTTAGAGCAGCGTTCCTCGAGAGTGTAGTTGCCAAAGTCCCCTTCGGTAAGTCTCATGTGAATTAAGCCATGGGCTCAGGTATGTTTTGAGCTTCTTTGTATCATATGCTTCTTCGTAATTATCACTCAATACTTTGTTGTGTACTAAGTTGGGGGTCTTCACGGAAACATCCTCCCTACCGTAAAAGTAGGGGCAAGGTCTGCGTATATCTTACCCTCCCCAGACCCTGCTCTGAGCGGGATTTACTGGGTATGTTTGATTTGGTTTGTTTTGGTTTTGGACTCTCGTAAGCTAATCTATTAAGAGTACATAAATCTTAGTACTTTAGTGATGGGAATTTTGTGCATTTCAAATTAGTTAAGTTGGTGCATGATCAATTTCGATTTAGTCTTGATTCATTTTCAAATTAGTCACCGCGGGTCTTTACAACGACATTTGATTAGAAATTTTGGCACATATGTTAGACTTATCTGCAATTTTATAAAAAATTATATTAATAATTTTAAAAATTAAAAAATATTTAAAAGGGTGATTTACATCTGACAACCTTTTTAGATGCCATATAAACGTTTGGGTCCCTATGTTTTCATATTTTACGACGAAGGACAAAACTTGAACTGCTCAAAGTTTGTATATACGGTTAAGGATAAAAGTCAACTTTGGTGCTGATGTCATAGGAGAGAGAGAGAGAGAGAGGAAAATCCATTTTCTTTTCCTATTTTACCCCTTTTCTTTTATCACTATCTTCTATTTTTCCTTTTTTTTTAAAACAAAATGTCACGTGAGCCGCACATGCCGTCCTTTGTTATAATATTGTTTAGTGTATATCTACTTGGACTGTAATATTGTTAACTTTTATGAACTTCATTGTAATATATCTCTAGAAGTTTTAACTAGCCGTTAGTTACCGTTTGTGACCGTTTAACTTATTTTTTCCTCGTCCAAAAATTCTGAAATAAATCATCTAAAAAAAATTCGAAAAAAAAGGAAATCGCCGGTGGTCTTCTGCAATCAGCAGATCAGAACGTCGAACAACAGCATCATCGAACGTCGAACCACAGCAAATCAGAACCTTCTTCCCTTGTCTCCGCCGCTGGCAGCAACCCTAGCCACCGCCCTCCACCAGATCTGAGCCTTCTTTACAGATCTGCCATCCGAGTCGATCTTCAATTTGCTGAAGCATAACGATCCTAACTCGCCAACCTGCTCTCCTCGCCCGTCCTCCTCGATTCGCGCGCCATGGCGGCCATCCTCCCCCGAAATCAGATCACCCAGGACGAGTCGTTCATCTGGCCGCACCGATCTGCCACCCCCGATTCCGACTGGGAACAAGGAAGAAGACGGAAGAAACGGGAGAAGACGGAAGAAGAAACAGCCATTTTTTTTATTTATTTAAAAAAATATTTTATTCAGTAATATTGAATAAACCAATTTCAAAAGAAATAATTTATTCAAGGGGTAAAATGGAGTTTACGCAAAAAGTCAACCATTTGCCTGAAATTGAACATAATCGTAAATTAAATGATAAAGTAAATCATAAGAAATTAAAATGAAATTCTACATAATCGTATGTACCAAATTAAAACTCTAGATTTTTGCTTGATTAAATAGAGAATAACTCCCAAAAAAATTAACCGGTCCGTAATTTTCTAATTGTCCTACTGAAAAGGTTTTTTCAAAATAAATTCTCAATATCTAATTAAAATTTGCATGATAAAAAATCAGTCTTTCGTTGATATAAATTATGATATTAGTTGACTGAAAAAGTAATCTAAAAAGTAAAATGAAAATATATAATTTAGACGAGTTGCACATTTATTAAAATAATTAAAATTAAAAAGGTATACATTAATTAAAATTACCCTCTTCATCAAATGGGGGAGAGATGGAGTATTAAACTCAAACATGAATTTTGATTCATGAACAATGTCTTAAATCTTACTTTTATTCATGACCAAAAGTAAAATACAGAGCCGATCGAACCATGCTTGATGTTAATTTTCTTCTACACCAATTTCATTTTATATCTTATGTTAGTACACATGAAGGATGTAGTCAAATGCACGTATCTTTGAGACAAATTATATATAGTATGAAATAACATAAACTAAACACCAAGTCGTAATCAAATGATCAGGTTCACCGAATCGATTTCAATTACATAAGCTCGTAGAATGGGCTGGCCTTCTCGCTTCGGGCGAGTGGTTCACTGTATTAATTTCTATTCGAACATCAGGTCCCCATCGTCCATTGGGACCTCAACACAAGATTTGGTTTCATCACGCTTTTTGTCTTGGCTTAGAGCCGCCCAAGTAATCACTTGCAAGACGACCAGGATAATCAATATGACAAGGTTAATAGTACAAACTTTTCTCCAGCTCTTCTTCAGGCTGGCTACCACACCGGCTTTACATGAGCCGCAGTTGTAGCAGAGTCATTCTTGTTCGTTGCTCCATCTCAGACAATCTTGATCGGTTCCCCCTATTAGCCCCGCTCCAGGTGTCCAGAACGTCTCATTTACGTAAGTGTAGCCGCATGATGTTGGGGGCTTGCAGCATCCAGACCGTACCCATATATAAAAACCCAAAGTGAGTTTGGGGTGGAAGGATATAAACTTGCAGCGTCATTTGAGGGTAAGATCAACATTTATACAATGAGTCATATGAGAAATTAATGATAGTATTTTCATTGTGTTATTTTAAGCAATCTAGTACTCTCTCCGTCTCTATTAATTTGCACATTTCTATCCTGTGCAGTTCTCGAGAAATATGTTTGATCATTAATATATTTAATTATATATAATTAAAAATTATATAAAAGTCAATATTTTGAAAATATATATTATGATGAATCTAATAACATCTTATATGATAATATTTTTACCTATACATTAATGAGATTCGATGATCAAAATTAGATAATTTTACGAATAGTAACTGTGCAAACTAATGGGAAACTGAGAGAGTACTATATAAGGACATCCATTTTTTTGACCTAGCAGCTAAAACTTGTGCAAGTTAAAAATGCATAGGTGTCCTCTGGCACCTGATAGATTTGACACATAGTGAGGATGTGTGCACTAGCAAATCAAGGAGATATTTTCGTTAAACATGCAAAAGAATTAAAAACATCCAAGCTCCAACTATTTTATTCTAAATTTCTCCATATACATTAATTAGTATTGAAACCAAATTTATTTAGTTGAATCTTCAAAATACGTACACCCGAAGACAATATAAACATGTTGGCTTTTGGTATCTGGAGAAGATTCAAAGAAAGAACAAAAGGGCTGCAGAGAGCGGAGTCAGACGAAAATTCCGAGAAAATTTTATTGGCTTTTCTACTAACTAGTACAGTACAAGAAATTAAAGAGACTATCTGTATCAGTATGTATGGGTTATATATATACTTTCTCCGTTTTTTTTATTATTGGAACGTGTTGACTATTACACTGTTCATATATTCTCTTTTGACCATCTTTTGTGATTTATACATATGAAAAAATATAATCATGTAGGATCTTGTTAGATTCATCTCGAAATATACTTTCAAAATATCAACTTTTTATAATTTTTAAAAGTAAAGAATTGAAGATATTAATAATCAAAGTTGTGAATCGACAAACGTGAAACTCCAGATGTTGCAGTTATATATATATTGCCAAAAAGCAAAAGCTCCATCTTTTTAGTAAAAGCAATCACCAGAAAAATGGGTTAACATGCGAATTGCTACTACTAATAATAATTAATCCCTCAGTCCCACTCATATTGAGCATTTGCTTTTCGGTACGAAATTTAAGAAAAGTTAAAAAATAGTATATAAAAGTGATAGTTTGGATATATATTATTTAAAGTTCTGAGAGATAAATGTATCTTAAAAAGGAAATGGCCAAATATCTTAGGACGGTCAAAAAAAGAATATGAACCAAGATCGGTGTGACTGATGGAGTATACCAAAGTTGGTACAGTTTTACACACTTTACACATTTTCTCTCATATAGTACTTATATACCTATGATAAGTCAAATCACCAATCTTAAAACTCTATTTAGGAATAACCTCCATTTAGAAATATTTGTTTATGTTTCCAAGAATATGACTTTAGAAAGATTTACTGTAGTATTATATTTGCACCGTATATACTTGCCTCTTTATTTGTCAACTACAATACTTAAGACTTTCACACTTGTAAATCCAGGTTTTTTTATTTAATTGATAAAAAATATAAAATATTGTTATTTAAAAAACATATATGGTTATAAATTTAACAAAATTTCAAATACCTATATTTTTTTCTCGACATCAAATTACAGAAAAATGCTTAAAATAGAATGTAAACACGGAAAAAAAAAATCATACTCTCACTTTTTTTAGTGTTTTTTTAATAATTATAAAATAACAGGATATCCAGTCACGCCCTTATCCATCTGCAGAATTCAGTACTTACTATAAAGTTGGAACAGTTAAGCACCGTTGGGAACGCATTCCTGACTGTGAAGATTTTATCAACAGAAAAAAGACATCTACTTTTTATTTGAATAAGAACAAAAAAAAAAACGAAGTTTTTTTTTTTTCTAAAATGAGTATAATATATGGTCATTTTATCTTGTGTCATTTCACATTTCTATTGTTTTTTGGTCCCATAGAGATTGGAAGAGTTAAATCGTAATGACTCAGCGATCTATTAATTAAGTAGGAGGAACAGTATTTGGTGCTCACAAAAATTATTCCCAATATTAAAGGGATAAAACTCCCGTACTGCAGCTGTCAGGACTCGAACGTACAAACAATCTGCCATGTAGAAACCAACTGAACTACCCATACAGACACATTCATATGTAGTAAAGCACATGAGGTAATATATCAAAAATCTTGCTTACTGTTGTGATGCAATGATAATATTTATCTTATATGACGGTCTAATTAAGATAATTTTATATTTGACAAATGCCAACGTTATTTTAAGACAAGCGTTGTCAAAAATAAAAATATATCCACTGTTGTGAATTGAATAATTAGATAATAATTAGACAAGCGTCTTAAAAAATAATCCTTTTTTTTGGTTTTCGGGAAAATATTTTTCTAGGCCTGTAACTTAAATGGGGTTGTGATTTAATGATAATATATTTTCGGACTTATATTTTATGCATAATATCTTTTAAAACTTATAAATATATGACAATTAACTCCGAATTAACCCAAATCGGGCTCGAGTAGAACTATTCAGGTGCGATTGACTTAGATTTATATATTAAAGTTATTATTCCTATGTTACAAACTCGAAAATATATTATACTTAAATTACAAATCCCTTAAATTACGGGCCCAAATTTTTTTTTCCACAAATATAAACAAGTCAATTATTTGGAAATATTCTGAATTAAAGATGTTTTGATCTTTAATCAAATATTTCAAAAGAGATTTTAGCTAGTGAAATGAACAAAGAAAAAAGCAGATGCAACCTATTATGCTCTCGTACGTCGAAATTTCTAGCAAATTTCAAAACTTCAAGAATAATTTTTCCAGTGAAGTTTAGCAAATCTAACATTTCAATATTTAATATTTTTGGTGATTAACTAGGCGCAGGATTAGGATATATGACTTTCACTTAAATACATGTTCTTCGGATAGTTACTTCAACTTAATTGTACATGTACACTCTACTGTCATTCGGGAAACTACCTTTCAGTTAACGAGGCCTTACGAACCCGTGCAATGCACCGGCTGTGTTTTGGTTTAATATCTACGTGTTTTTACGTAATGTTGGTGCAGACTCTTGGCCTTCATAATTACTGTCATAATCATCTTTCATCACCTAACAATCTGCATCATTGTTAGAAGACGATGATGGCAAATATGTAGCAACATTTGATGTTGTCGAATCAGTTGTTGATAGTATCGACCTCATTGTTTTTTCCCTTTCATTGACTTATAGTTTAATTCTTGTTGTTGTCCTTTTTATTCTTTTTTACTTTTTTTTATTGTTAATTTCTCAAAATTTGGGATTGCTTAAGATGGTTTGGCTACACATTATTATAAATTTACATTATTAATTAATTTCTTTAATAAAACAATAACAATAAAAAGTCAATCAATCCGCCATCCCATAGTTTCACTAAAAAGCGTAAAACCCACACGTCTCATAAAGATTGCGATATTGTATAAAATTATTTGCTACATAATGTTTAGCGTAAAGTGTAGAAATGAAGATAAAAGTATCTGTTTGAACAAAGCGGGCATCGTAATAATGAGAACATTTATAAAAGAGTGTAGTATTTGGAAGAACACAAATTGAATGTATTTAATTATTTCATAAATAGGATGGGGTTCAAGTTATGTGTCACTATATATTCCATTAAGTTATATATCACTTTGTATTCCATTAATTGAAGCGCAACTTCAGTTGCATGGGTAGAGGTTATTATAGCATAGGGTTCTATCAAGTGAACTTTATTGCATGGTTATGATTCATTATATTAGAAGTTTGTCTTAGTTGTTAAAATCACTTTAAAAGCACCCTCCAAATACCCTCCAAATCAGTATAAACACAAATGACATTGTCCTTTAATGATTCCAGAAACAAATAACAAAACTAATTGTTTTGTTCGACTTTTTAATTTTCTGGACAAAGTGATTGAGTATAAAAAATTGTTGCCTAACAATGAACTTGTATTATATATTGTGTTTGAAGACATGGCCTATATGCTTATAACGTGGAAGTTTATTATACGACGAACATTCGTTCATAATTTTTTGTTTAATAGAGTTTGAATTTTCTATTTTTAGCATGAGATTACAAAATTAAAGCTTAGATTCATTACTCCTCCAACAATTCAGTATATACATATATGGATATCAAAGAGTCAAAAAGATTAAATGCAAGCAAAATATTAACATTCAGATCCATCCAACTATTGAGTGTCGCAATGAATCATGGATAAAATTTATGAGAATGAGACTGATTAGAGGATGATTCAACTTCATATATTGTTGACAACCGAAGCCTAAAGAATCGAACAGCCAACCGAATTTGCCTCGATGAATATCTTTGCATTTCTCGGTTGAACATGATCTCGGCACTCTAAGCTCGAAGACGATTATTGTTGGCTTCTTTCTTGTGAAGAAAGCTATGCATGAACATAATCGTTTCTCGGTAGTGATCGGGCTCTTGTTTAATCTTCTCTTCTTTCTCCAAGTGGACTTTAAGTTTCTATTCGTCATCTTTTTGTTGCTGCAACTCGAGTTGAGTTAGTTGTTTTGCTTTCTTCTTCTTCTTCTTCTTATTATTATTATCCTAATTCTTTTTTTTTCCTTCATCCATTCCCTGACATTTGGAAAATCGATAAGACATAGAACAATAGAACTTAACTTTATCCCCCACATTTTTTTTTTAAGAAAACGAAATGAATGAATTTGAGTTGGCCACCCCCTCCTCATGAGGGGTTAAATAAAATCAAATACATTTTACGTCTGTATGTGTTTGCTTATATAAATATATTTTGTAAAAGGGAATGAAAGAAGACATACGGTTGTTGGCGAAGATATCATCTCCTACACCATCTTCTTGCCCAAACCTATCATGCAATAACAAATTACTAATAATCAATCATTAACAATACAATCACAAACAAATATGTTTGCCAATGACGTTAATCATTTTGGAGCTGCTCATTACACACGACAACAATCAAAACTAAACTTAGTACCATATCACATTACCAAAAGAAACAATTCAAACAAATAAAATATACATCACAGCAATTTTTCAATAACCTTCTTCATCAACGACTCATGCATGCCATGATGACTAAAATGAGATGTGTTGAACTATACTATTTATACTTTGTAATGTGTAACTATTCGTGATACAAAGAGATTGTAACTATCGAAATTGGTTACAACATTTACCCGTGATCAATATTCATAAATTGATTTCATAAAGGACTTCAATTCAATTCCTAATATTTATTTGCAAAGAACAATTCGCATTCCCAATCCCAACATTTATTTGCTTATCGCCCACATTCACAATCTCAAACCAATCCAATCTCAATTAAAATATTACTTTCTCTCATCCACCTACATATATTCAACTCCAATCCAATCTCAAATTTTTCATACTCCAACCACAATCTCCTACAATCCAATCTAGTCTAAATATTATTTTATAAAAATTATATGTTTATTTTTTTATACATATAATTATTATTTTTAATTATAAGTATAAAAAGATAAAACAAACGAACAATTATCTATTTTGAAACATAATTATGATTATAAAAATTACCCTACAACTTTTGCAAAAGACGGTAATTAATTATTTTGACCGATTTTTGCCATATATGCTCCATCGAAAAAAATTGAAAGTTTTTTTTTTTGGATTTTGCAAGATAACGAAAGGATTGAAATGAATAGAAAAATTAGTGTAATGAAAATATATCAATATTGGGCTCTATTCGTAGGGAATTGAAAATCATGAATTTTAGTATATTTATTATCTTTTATTAAAGATACATTTTTATCAAATAAGTTTTATTCTAAAAAAATATAATATCAATCAATAGTAATTTGACACGTGGCATATAAATGGTTTCAATCTTTGGCCGATCTCCGTTCGTGTGGCGATCAGGATCGCGAGATTGCTTAAAAATTTAGTTTTTTTTTTCTTTTTTTGAATTGGGTTTTGTCTTATTCACAATCTGGATTGCCCAGATTGTTACTGTGGATGGTGATCTCAAGATTGAAATCGTGAATAAAACAAAACAATATTTAAAAAGGAAAAATGAAAAAATAAAATAAATGAGCAATCTCCAGCAATCTCGATCACCACACGAACTCAGATTGAGGAATTGCAATCACTTTTACTTGAGATGTGGCATAACTTGATTGGATGATTTTAAGTTTTTAAAAAATAAATCTTACTTAATAAAAGAAAATGGCTTTAATAAAAGAATTAAAAATTAGAAAATATATCAAAATTCATGGTTTTCAATTCCTACAAATAGAGACCACTCGACATATTTTCACCACACTAATTTTTTTCTTCATTTCAATCATCTTGTTATCTTGCTACTTTCTTTCAATTATCTCACATGGATCCAAACTTCCCAAATCTTCTTTCAAATTCTCAAAAATCGGTCAAAATAATTAACTACGGTTATTTATGTATTTTATATCTAATTTCGTACTTATTTTTATGACTTGTTTTATTTAATTTCGCTTGTATGGTATGTTTTTTTATAAATATAATTATGTTTCAAAATATGCAATTGTTCGTTCGTTTAATATATATTTTATACTTATAATTAAAAAAATTATATGTATAAAAATGAAATATATGATTTTTGTAAAATAATATTGTAGATGAGATTGGATTGTAGAGGATTGTGGTTGGAGTATGAAAATTTTGAGATTGGATTGGAGTTGAATATTATGTAAAAGGATGAGAGAGAAACTAATATTTTAATTGAGATTGGATTGGTTGAGATTGTTGTTGTGGGTAGTCTTACAACTCTCTGCATTTAAAATGGACACTGTTCAGATTTTCTAAGCCATTGTACAATGTTGTTAAGCTTCCGATGCCAATTCCCTGATTGTGTTTCTTCAAGACTCTCACGATCGTCCCCAATGGAAGCGTCAGGAAACTCAACAATACCTCCGCAAAATCGTTGTTGGCTTCTGCATATAGTTACTTCGTTTTTTGTTTATTAGTGACGACTTTCATGTTGAACTTGACATAAGTATTAGACATCTTGTATGTACAATATATATATATATATATATATATATATATATATTTTGCTTGAATGTTGAAAAACAACACAACTGATGATATCTGAATCTGGCCTCGGTATTTATAAATAATAGACACAGCAATAAACCAAGGGTCGGTCTCTCCAAATCACAGTAGACCCTTCATCTTCCCCAAGACTGACTGACTTCAAACTTCTTCATGCGTCTATTAAACTGACTTGAGAAATGTACCGAAAGTGACATATGTGACCCTTCATCTTCCCCTCATTAAGATATTGCCCTTTGGCATGAAATTTTTATCATAATAATTGGTGTCATTACCCCTCATCAATGAATTTTTTGGGTGAATCTTTCAATATATATGATTGTGCATCTATAAATGAATGTTCAATTTTTATTAATATATTTCATATTTATTCAAAAGCTACAAGTTGATCTTAAAAGCTGAAAATAAATAAATGAAGTCTAAAAAATGATTCTTAAATCAATAAATAAAGTTTTTATTGTGTATATTTTCAAACTTTATTATAATAATTACGTATTTTCACCTTAAAATTATTTATATGACAATTCGATACTGTTTCTTAATTTAGTAACATAGTTATATATATTTATTTTTATATTTTATTTCTATACTTCTAGATTTTAAATTAATCTTCAGAGTCTTTAAATATTTCAGTAATTTAGGGATTGTGATTTAAGAAAAATATATTTTGCAAACTTTTGCTTCAAGGACAATATTATTCAAAACTTGTAAATTTAGGTTAATGGAGCCCGAATTGGTCTATTCGAGTCTAATTTGGGATAATTCGAGATTGATTGTCCTAGATTTACAAATTTTAAAAAATATGTTGCTCTTAAATCCCCTAATCTACGGAGCTAAAAAAATATTTTACCCCCCTAAACCCTAAACCCTAAATAAATCTGAATATACATTCTTTTAATAACTATACTCCCATAAATATTATTTATTCCAAATAAAGATAATGGTACAGTGAAAATAAATTAGTAAAATAGGTAGAGGGACTTATATTATGTAACAAAAAAAATAAGAACAGAGTGGTGAAATATATAGAATAACTTGTATTTTGTAACCAAAAACTTAGGAAGACATATATTTCTGTACGGTGAATATTAAATAAAGGCATCATAAAAATATTGCGCAATATTTTATTTTTCCAAAGTATTTTCTTAGTTTGTAATCAAAATAAAATGGACTATCTTCTTCAAGAGGGAGCTAGTATATGTATTATTAAAAACGATACTTTTATAATTCGGGCATCTAATGGAAATCAGATAGAATTAATAATACAATTAACGCTCTAAACTCTGAAATAATCGTATATATTTTTGTGTATAAATATAAAAATAGATTGAGGTGTGAATGTAATTGTTAAAATAAAAATTCACGTCAACAAACCGTTTGAATAGTTATAAATTAGTTTCAAAGTAAATGCCAAATGTGAAATTTGAGTGTGGATGTAATTGTGAAAATTAATACGTAATTGAACCAAATAATAAAAGTATTTTATGTAATTCACCATAATCTTAATATATTTTGTGTATAAATATAAAAATAGATGAAAATTAATTATTAATACCTGGATAGGATTGAGTTTCCTGAGGTAAAACAACTGAGCAGACTCAGGAATATCCCCCATCGCAGTCCACCCGAGTTCCTGGCAAACATGCGATTTCCTAATGCAAGCACTGATCTCGCTCCAATAACTGTGACTCGCCACCCGTTTTGTCAGCCAGCTGCCCGAATAGTCCTCTAACGAGTAGTCAAGGTAGACTCGGTTCATGACGGGCCGACCCGATGTTAGAAAATTTTTCAAAATTAAAGACGTCGAGGCTTGAATCACGCATGGAAGTGCTTTCCTTATATTATTTCTTGCACCCCGAAATGTGTCTTAAGGTCACAAACAAGAATACCGCAGGATACGACAAGCCTTAATTTCGGACTGCACTAAGACAGAGTGAAATCCGAAGATAGGCAAGAACGATTTTTCTGCATTATATGTATTTGATAAATGAGAATAGTTGATTCGAAAATCTGTATGAATTTTTGAAACCGAACTCGGTTTTATAAATAAATCATACCTATTCGCGAAAGGGAGCACCATTTCGTTCAAACGACACGACTGTTGGCCAAACAACCGTTCGTTTCGAAATGACATGACTTTTCATTTAAACAGCAAAAAATAACCACCAATTGAAGAGGCACAACCGTTGGCGAGAATCGCCGTGAGAAACCCGCGGACCGCGCCGTTTCGCCGGACTCGCCACGTGACCGGCGTGACCGGCATGCCAAAGTGCGCCTACGAAGCGCCACTAAAGCCTCTAAGCCCGAGCCCGAGCCGGACGCCGTTGTCGCCGGTGGCAACACCGGCGAGCGGCGATGTGAGAGTGAAAAATGGCATAGATTTGCTACCTCACCTCCACATGGCACTACCCCATGTTTATTAATGGTTATTTAATTGCTCACACTTATAAGATGCTCATTTCCTTTGTTTTTGTTCCATGTGGGATTCTTTTCCACTCACAAAACATACTATTTTGTCTTTTAATGAACAATCAAATAAAAACTTTACAAAATTAAATCTCTTATTTAATTTTCTAACTTTTCAACAATCCCCCACTTGTTCATAAAACACAAAATAGAATCCAGAAGATAAAACAAAGAGTGTTAGTACAGATAAGTATCTTTCGATTTGAACTAATCCTTAGTACAAGCAACACAAGACTTTATCGAAAATTAGGTAGCTAGGCTTTGAACCTATTTTTCTTGTGATAAAGTCGGTATTACTCAACACACACGCTCTTTAGTGTTCTTTGCCTACATCTCACGCTTAGCACCGTTAATGGCCATGTGGTCATCCTGTCTCGTGAATTTTTCATGAGAGAAACTCCAACTCTCACTTTGGGACGGCACCATCCTTAAATTCACATAGGTGAAGTTCTTACATCATCTCTGTTATTTACAGATACTTGTCCTCATGACTGAACTTCATTAAGAGTTGAGAAAAAAAAAAACTCATCCTCCAATAGTAACAGCCAACATTACTGTATATGTAATACCCGTAATTTCGATTTCCGCTAATTTCTTTTTTTTCGGCGGAGGTTCGTTTTGACGACTCGCCCATGACTGTTTCGTCATTCTAAGAATGATTAATTCTGCACTTTTCGTCATCCGAGTTCATTTCGATGTCTTTTTGTTGAGTTCCGTGCTTTCTAGCGACTTTTCCGCACTTGAGTTCGATTCTTGCGAATCTCGTTCGAAACTGCTGTTTCGAGTTTCCCGTAAGTCCGTTTAACTTTTTTAGACGTGTCTTGAACTTCTGTTTAGTTATTCGATCACGTATCGTGGTTTTCCGGGCGTTTTGGGCCATTTTTGTAATTTCCCAAAGTTTGGGGTAATTACTTCCGTTGTCGAATTTCGAGCCTTCGAGTGGTCAGAATCGTGTGTTCTCTTAGCGCTTAGATTCGTCTTTGCGAGTACGTCGTAATCGTGCCTTCGATTTATATTCAGGTTCGGGTTTCGGGTCGCTTGCCGTTTGAGTGGCCACTACGAGCAGTGGCTGGCTCGCCGAGTTACGGCCGTAAGGTACGATTACGGCCAGACGTGCTCGGCAGCATGGCTCGACGAATACCGCTCGGCCGTAAGGCGTGATCGGGTACGGCCGTACGGGCGTTGGGCATCTTCCGGACGAAGGCTGGTTACGGCCGTAATGTGTGCCAGTTACGGCCGTAAGTGTCCGACAGGTGCTGGGCAGATTTTTTTTGACGAATGTCGATTACGGCCGTAAGGCCTGCCGAGTACTGCCGTAAGGCCTGCCGAGTACGGCCGTAAGGGTCGAGTTATGGCCGTAAGGCACTGCCGGTTACGGCCGTAACCCTGCCGGCCATATATAGGCCTGGCTCGGCCAGACATCGTTTTTTTTCATTTTTCCTCGTTTTTGTGCGGCTGCGGACGGGAGTGACTGGTAGGAGGTGTTCTTGGCCGATTCTACTCATTTCCTAAGCGTTTTGGAAGATCCTTGTTGATTATATCAACATCTAATCCGTGTGTTTCGTCGAATCAAGGTATATTTCTTGATTTTCCTTCAAGTTGACTTTTTAGAGAAATTGTTCTTGATTTCGATTCTAGTCCGATTTTGATACATCGGTTGGTGTAGTATGATGTTATTAATCGTGTTCTATGTATTTTTATATCCATATATCGAGTTTGTTTAACTCGATTGACGATTCGAGTGTTCTTGGGAATTATTGAACATTTAGTGTTTGATTAAATGCCCCAATGAGTTCCTTTCGATAGTTTGTTGGGATTCCCGTCGTTTTTGCCTTGATTCTCGTCGTAATCATCTTTTATTGTTCCTTCCGGAGGATTATAGGTGCTCGTGGATTTTCGATGTTGAATCCCGTTTGGTGATTGATGATTCGTGTGGTGTTATTCTCGTAGTACTCGTGGTGCTATTGCGTTCTTGATATTGTTCGGGGGTTCGGGGCTATTCGACCGTATTTCATCCATCGTCTTGTTGCGATCGTGGTTTTGAGGCAAGTACCTTACCCATACTTTTCTTGTTTTGTGGATATGATAATTAGTGATCGTCTTGGTGTGTTTGTTTGTTTGAAATGAGTTTTCAAAAGATTCGGCTAGCCTCGTTAAAGACTCAATTTCAAAACGCGTGTGTTTTGTAAATTGTGTGGGTTGTAAGTGACTACGTGAATCCTTTGGATATGTTTGGTGTTGATGTTGCGCTTGATAATGCGTGGGTACGTATATTGCTTCTTTCCGTCGCGTTATGGTTGACGTGCGTGTTGTTATTTATTCGTGTGGTCGTGGACTGACGGATAAATTATGTGAATTGATGTATTGATTTGATAATTGTTACAACGATCGACTGTGTGCTTGATGTTTGTGACAATATGAATACTTGTTGTGAGAGACGTCATATCCGGGGGCCTCTGAGGGCGGGGCGAGTACTCCGGCCTGGTGTACGCTGCAATGTGCGGCTCCATATGGTTGGTGAACGCCGGTGTTTAACCTGATGCCTGTTCAAGGGGCGGCTCTTACGGGAGTAACGCCGGCGCGGTGACATGTACAAGGGGCAGCCGACATAGCAGAATGAACGCCGGTGCACAGGTGTTTCAGTGGAGGCGCCTGGCAGGCTTATTGGTAACGGATATTTGAGTGTTTAGCTAAGACCCCGTTACCGAATGATTATCATATTTCAAATTCTTTAAACTCTTTTGTAAATGCTGGTCTCGATATAGACCGTGTTTCGTGTTTTCTGAAAGGGTGTTTCAACTTGTTTTAAATGTCGGTATCAGAGTTAATTAACCAAGGACATTTGACGAGATCTCCGAGGGTTAATTAATCAGGGGTCTTGAGCAGTATTGGGCGGACGAGAGACTGTGTCTTTGATTATACTGTGTTGACATTTTGTGTTTTGGGTCGAGGACCCCGTGTGATGTTGAGATGTTTGATCTCGTGTTGATATTATTTGGTTTGGGTCGAGAACCCCGTGGAAATATTTGTGGAGACTCGCTTGTGTTGATTGAATTGTTTTCTTGCAAATTGCTTTCCGCCTACTGGTCGAGGACCCTGTTGATTTTGGAAAGAGGAGGATTTGATAATCCTAAATTGTTTTCTATTAAAACTCTCGATGGCATCTTTAAACTGTTTTATAAATTGTTTTCCTTGATTTGTGATCTTTCGGTTTTGGGATGTTTTACCCAAACTCTTGCCTCGGGAAGTACTTTTCGTCATGTTTGGATCTTTGAAGATTCCTGGTTATTGTTATTCGTGGAATGTGAATTGTATGGCTCGTATTTGCACTTTGTTCTTGCACTAGCAAAACAGTGGAGTTTTGCTAACCCCCGAGTATTCGGGGGTGGATGTCTGTTTTTGCAATCAGGTTTGGGAGCATAACACTGGGTCGGCACGAAGGATGATGAAAGATGAACGATACTAATCACAAGAGGATCCATATGATGTCTTTGGTTTAGTTATAGTTTATTTTTCCGCTGCAGTATTTCTCTCCTGTTGTACGGGAGTGTGTTGTATTCGACCCCTGCGTGGGTATGTAATGAGTTGAGTTGTATACATTTATTGAAAGATCAAATCGGTCTACTGAGTCATTTTAGCCTTAAAGGCATTGTTGTGTTGTTCTATGTTGTTACCAGCCTGGTAGATCCTTGAGGAAGGGTTCTACGGCGTGTAATATCCCTGAGCGGATTGGGGGTGTTACATAAATGGTATCAGAGCTTAGGTTGTGGAAACCTAGGCTGTCGGGTTTAGTGGTGTCTGTTGAGTTTTTGTCTCGTCGGATTTTGTATGACTGAGTCGTGTCGCGACGCGTCGTCTGAGTTTGTTGGTCGTGATTAGTATCGTGGGCGATCATCATCTTCGTGCGACCTGTGGATGTAAGTCACCCTTCTTTGTGTTGTGCCTCGTGTGACACGAGCTATTTTTATGATTATGAGTTAATTGACGGAATCCTCTTATGGATTTTGATTTCGTGATATGTGGTTATTTGACTCTCATATTTCGTTTATATGAGGAGTATTGTCATTATTTACGTCCTTTTGACTGTTTTTCCGGTAAAAGACGGGTGTTGTCTTGATTTTGAGCGAGTTGATGGGTGTATTATGATTGTATGTAAGTGAATATTGTTACATGTGAGTTTTTTTAGGCATTCTAGCCTAATAGATTTTCGAAAACCTTGAGTATTTTAGAAAATAAAATTCGAGACGTACTTTTTAAATGGATTGTATTTTCAAGGCGCCTACTAGCGCAACTATCTGTTTCAAAATTCTTCTACCTTGAGGACCAGAATATATTTTTTTTCTTTCCACTAATTTTGGAAATGCTTTGCTTAGACCTGAGGGTCGAATATTTTTAAAAGTTTTTCACTAAAAGAAAGGTGTCCTCATTTTTGTTTAAACGCAAGATGATTTTCAAAGTCTCGAAAATAATGTTTGTTCAACTTTTTGTAAAATGATACTCTAGATCAACTGGTGTTTCCATACTGTTTTCAAAAGGTGGTTTTCATTTTTAAAACCTATCATTCCTGTTTGCGGACTGGAAATGCATGTATGGTTTTCGAACTTTTGTTACGGTGTTAAACCCGATTTGTGATTGAGTTGGTGGCATGAGCATTGAGTCGTTGCCACGCATTTGTTACATTAACCCTCTGTGAGAGGTGTGATGTTGATCTTTAATATTGTCGTTTCGTGGTGATTTGCGTGCTATCGCACCTGTGCGAGCTATTAGAACTTGGGTTTATATGATTGTGCACATCTGTGATTGTTTCATGATGTTTTGTGTTTATGTGATGGTTATCATTCGGGCCGTTGTAATCGTCGAACGACGCCGTGGTTGTTGTGATTTTAGTATGTGTTGATAGGTTATGCCAAGTTGGCATCTCCGGTTCGTTGTTTTGCGACGTTATATTCCATTGTACCTAGCAGTTGTATTTTTGGTATGCCGAGCCGAGGTGTTTCAACCGTGGTGTGCCGGGGGCATGCACGTACCAATTATCTTTCTCGTCATAGGATTCAGTTTTGCGAACTGGCTACCGAGACTTTCAGAGTTCGCGCTTCAGCACAGATATCCGAATCGGCTTTGAGAGGCCTTCGAAGGATGTTTCTGTCGGTTGCTTGTTATGTCGTCACCTTGATTTCGTTGTTGTGAGTTTCGGGGACGACACTTCTTTTAGAAAGAGGTCGAATGTAATGCCCGTATCATTTTTGACTTCCGCATTTTCTCTCCCTCAAGTCTATCGATTCGCTCATATTCGTTGATACTTTCTGAACTTGTTCTGTATTTCGGTTTCGTCGTTCGAACGAGCTGTGATCTTGTTTTGGGTCGATCTGGTTATTGCTGTGACTTTTCCGAGTCCTGTTCGATTCTTGTGAACTTTGTTTGGAAGTAACATCTTTTGGTTCTACTAGTTCTTTTATTCGTAGTGGATCAGATTTTGAACTTCTGTGTTTTCGACTCTGTCGACTCGTTTATGTTCGTTGACATTTTCTGAGCTTGTCCTACCCCTTGCTTTTGTTGATCGAACGAGTGTGGTATTGTTTCGGAATAACTCGTTTGTCGTTGTGACTTTTCAATTGCTATTCCCTTTCCTGTGGATCTTATGTGAATGCACATCCTGTTGTTTTCACCGGATCATATATTGTCTCGAGTCGAGATGTGAACCTTGAAGTTGTTGTTTGAGTTGTATTGTTCTTCGTGATTCGAACATGATTGTTCGATTTTTGTTGTCTCGATCGTTGTGGTTCGATCGTTTGATTGTTCGGTTTTTGTTGATCTTGTTTCGTGATTGTTGAACATTCAGACTCCTTCGTAATTCCCTTAAGTTCGGGAAATTAGTCTCGTTTTCGATCTTCCAACCCTTGGGTGGTGGAATTCCGTATTTGTTCAGCGATTGGCTCGCGTTTTGATTGATGTACCGTTGGGTTGGTCAATCGTATTGATTTTCATTCGTTGTGCTTTGTGATTGTTCGGATAATCGACTTGATTGTATTATCTGTTTGATGACACTTTTCACCTGTTGGTTTTATTATGTCTCTACCGGCGACGTTGTGTTGGTCGTCGTGGAACGTATTTTCACGCCGTATATTCCTTTGTGTTGCTTGTAACGCTTCGCCATTGGGCGTAAGTTTCGTGTTTCTTGTGTATCTCGTTGAGTTTACTGGCGGGACATTGTTTCTCCCCACTTGTTTTAAGTTTCGGGACGAAACTTCTTATAAGGAGGGTAGAATGTAATACCCGTAATTTCGATTTCCGCTAATTTCTTTTTTTTCGGCGGAGGTCCGTTTTGACGACTCGCCCACGACCGTTTCGTCATTCTGAGAATGATTAATTCTACACTTTTCGTCATCCGAGTTCATTTCGATGTCGTTTTGTTGAGTTCCGTGCTTTCTAGCGACTTTTCCGCACTTGAGTTCGATTCTTGCGAATCTCATTCGAAACTGCTGTTTTGAGTTTCCCGTAAGTCCGTTTAACTTTGTTAGACGTGTCGTGAACTTCGGTTTGGTTATTCGATCACGTATCGTGATTTTCGGGCGTTTTGGGCCATTTTTGTAATTTCCCAAAGTTTGGGGTAATTACTTCCGTTGTCGAATTTCGAGCCTTCGAGTGGTCGGAATCGTGTGTTCTCTTAGCGCCTAGATTCGTCTTTGCGAGTACGTCGTAATCGTGCCTTCGATTTATATTCAGGTTCGGGTTTCGGGGTCGTCGGGCTATCGGAGTGGCCACAGCCAGAGCAGGGCCTGGCCTGGCCGAGTTACGGCCGTAAGGTACCAGTTACGGCCGTACGTGCTCGGCAGGCATGGCCTGACGAATGCCAATTACGGCCGTAAGGCGTGATCGGGTACGGCCGTACGGGCGTTGGGCATCTTCCGGACGAAGGCTCGTTACGGCCGTAATGTGTGCCAGTTACGGCCGTAAGTGTCCGACAGGTGCTGGGCAGATTTTTTTGACGAATGTCGATTACGGCCGTAAGGCCTGCCGAGTACGGCCGTAATGGTCGAGTTACGTCCGTAAGGCACTGCCGGTTACGGCCGTAACCCTGCCGGCCATATATATGTAACACCCCCAAAACCATATGGGAATATTACACGCCGTAGACCCTTTCCACAAGGATCTACCAGGCTAAACATCCATAAACAACCAAATGCTTGCCCAGCCAGGGTCAAACAATAAAATGATACAGATCGATATGGTCACTTACACGTGAATACACAGACCGATGAGGTCACACAACCCAATCGATAAAACTGACTTAAATAACATTACCCACACAGGGGTCGAAATACAATACAGCGGAAGACTGAAATCAACTCTGACAACACAACAAAAATCAATACAACTCTCGACTCATGATTAGTATCGCAGCTCGTCATCCTCTTGTGCCAATCTCGTGATCGCTCTCCCGACTGCATGTACCGGACGCAAAATAGACATCCACCCCCGACACTGGGGTTAGTAAAACTCCACTGTTTTACTAGTGCAAGTATCAAATCATACGAAATGTAACAAGCAAATAATAATCGTGAATCCAATATAATAATCAAGTATCAAAATATTCCCGGGAGGTTTTCACAAGGGAAGGTAAACTATGAAGCATTCGAAAATAAGATTATCATCTCGGGAATTTTTAGAATTTCAAACCTTTCGAAAATCTTAGGGTCTTAAGCCAAATCACAAATTGTATTTCAATAATTCACAGTACGAAAACATTTCATAAATCTCGTGGGGCTCGGCCCAACATTCCTTTCTAAAACTTTCTTTTCAAAACTTTGATTTGAAAACAATCATGCTCATGACACCGTGATCCACTGTCACGTGTCTCCGTAGGTTCAACAACCCGCACGGACTACACCACGCACAATTAAACAAACATAATCAATTCCGACACCGTGATCCACTGTCACGTGTCTCCGTAGGTTCAACAACCCGCACGGACTATTAACCAGACATAACCAATTCCGACACCGTGATCCACTGTCACGTGTCTCCGTAGGCTTAACAACCCGCACGGACTATATCAATCTCAACAACCACACACACAGTCCTGACACCGTAGTCCACTACCACGTGTCACCGTAAGCCCCGTCGATCTCACCTGGTTGGACGTACTGTGTCCGAAACTCATGGTCCACTGCCATGCGTTATCGTAGGCCTCGCTGCATCAAAGACGATTGGACCTCAGTACCTCACTAAGTTCTGACCCCGTAGTCCACTGCCACGAATCCTTGTAGGTCCCGTCGGACCAACACGAGTGAACTTAGCGGTCATACACATATTCATATTCACATTCACATTACATAAAACAATGAGCACAATTGATCAATCACATTGATCACCACAAAATCGTACATCACCTGCACATAACACAATCTCAACACTCGCAACGACTATCGTCAATCAACGACACATATCCAACATAACACACATTCGGTACACATTACATTACACAACCAAGTGTACGACCGTCCCATATGTACGGCGCAATCCTGCACAAATGGCACAACGCCTAACACGTATACTAATATAACAATATTATCGCAAAGCCTTCAAATTACGGAAAACACAACCAACTCAAACGGAACATAATTACGAAGGCAAGCAAAATCATCACACATCTCATACATAATTACTAGTCGCAAGATACAAGTCGTATAGTAAGATACTTGCCTTAATAACCGCTACCAAACGCTCCGAAGAACACGGTTCGACCGGGAAGCTCGGACCCCGAATAAGACAACGAACGGAAGGGTTCCGACTCGAGTTCTTCACAAGAATTCGACCCTAACAACATATAATCAATAAATCATCGATCATACGAGGAAGAATAATGGTAGAACGCTCGAATTCTCTTTGTGACATTTTATCGAACACCTTCAAGGCGTCGATAAAATACTCAATAAAACGACAAATCCGGGGCAATCCAACCGTGTAATAACAAGGAATTAGATATAATATAGCTTAACAATCATCAATCCATCAATATTCTGAGTTTAAACGGATTAAACGGACAAATCGAACAAAATCCCCAAAACTATATTTTAAGAAAACTTGCCTTGATTCGGTCGATCGGAGCAAGTTATGGAAGGGTTAATCGATGTTATGAACTTCAAAACTTCATGGATTTAACCCCTAACAACATCCCTCCATGATCATCAAAGCTCCAGCCGCGGAAGAGGAAGAAACGAGTGAGAAAAATGAAGAAAAACCCGACTGCTCTGCCATATTTATAGCCCTGCCGGACACGGCGCAGCAAACGGCCCAGATCAGCCCCGGGTGTCTCGGCCGTGTCTCGGAAGGCTGCTGGTCCTGGCCGACCCGGCGCAAGACACGGCTGGCAAGGCTGCCGTTTCAGGCCGTTTCGCACAGTCAGGCCGGCCCAGGACTCGTTCGTTCCGACGGTCCGAAGAATCCCGAAACTCAAACCTGAACGTAAACCGAAAGCACGGTTACGAAGTACTCGTAAAGACGAATCCGAACACTGATAGAACGCATGATTCCGACCACCCGAAGGCTCAAAATTCGACAACGGAAAGTAATTACCCCAAACTTTGGGAAATTACGAAAATGGCCCAAAACGTTCGAAAATCACGATACGTGATCGAATAACCAAACCTAAGTTCACAACACGTCTAACAAAGTTAAACGGACTTACGGGAAACTCAAAACAGTAATTTCCAACGAGATTCGGAAGAATCGAACTCAAGTGCGGAAAATTCGCTAAAAAGCACGGAACTCAACAAAACGACACCGAAACGAACTCGGATGACAAAAAGTGCAGAATTAATCATTCTCAGAATGATGAGACGGTCCCAAGCGATTCGTCGAAATGGACTTCCGCCGAAAAAATAAAATTACCGGAAATCCAAAATTGCGGATATTACAATATAGGCCTGGCTCGGCCAGACTTCGTTTTTTTTTCATTTTTCCTCGTTTTTGTGCGGCTGCGGACGGGAGTGACCGGTAGGAGGTGTTCTTGGACGATTCTACTCATTTCCTAAGCGTTTTGGAAGATTCTTGTTGATTATATCAACATCTAATCCGTGTGTTTCGTCGAATCAAGGTATATTTCTTGATTTTCCTTCAAGTTGACTTTTTGGAGAAATTGTTCTTGATTTCAATTCTAGTCCGATTTTGATACATCGGTTGGTGTAGTATGATGTTATTAATCATGTTCTATGGATTGTATATTCATATATCGAGTTTGTTTAACTCGATTGACGATTCGAGTGTTCTTGGAAATTATTGAACATTTAGTGTTCGATTAAATGCCCCAATGAGTTCCTTTCGATAGTTTGTTAGGATTCCCGTCGTTTTTGCCTTGATTCTCGTCGTAATCATCTTTTATTGTTCCTTCCGGAGGATTATAGGTGCTCGAGGATTTTCGATGTTGAATCCCGTTTGGTGATTGATGATTCGTGTGGTGTTATTCTCGTAGTACTCGTGGTGCTATTGCGTTCTTGATATTGTTCGGGGGTTCGGGGCTATTCGACCGTATTTCATCCATCGTCTTGTTGCGATCGTGGTTTTGAGGGAAGTACCTTGCCCATATTTTTCTTGTTTTGTGGATATGATAATTAGTGATCGTCTTGGTGTGTTTGTTTGTTTGAAATGAGTTTTCAAAAGATTCGGCTAGCCTCGTTAAAGGCTCACTTTCAAAACGCGTGTGTTTTGTAAATTGTGTGGGTTGTAAGTGACTACGTGAATCCTTTGGATATGTTTGGTGTTGATGTTGCGCTTGATAATGCGTGGGTACGTATATTGCTTCTTTCCGTCGCGTTATGGTTGACGTGCGTGTTGTTATTTATTCGTGTGGTCGTGGACTGACGGATAAATTATGTGAATTGATGTATTGATTTGATAATTGTTACAACGATTGACTGTGTGCTTGATGTTTGTGACAATGTGAATACTTGTTGTGAGAGACGTCATATTCGGGAGCCTCTGAGGGCGGGGCGAGTACTCCGGCCTGGTGTACGCTGCAATGTGCGGCTCCATATGGTTGGTGAACGCCGGTATTTAACCTGATGTGTGTTCAAGGGGCGGCTCTTACGGGAGTGACGCCAGCGCGGTGACATGTACAAGGGGCGGCCGACATAGCGGAGTGAACGCCGATGCACAGGTGTTTCAGTGGAGGTGCCTGGCAGGCTTATTGGTAACGGATATTTGAGTGTTTAGCTAAGACCCCGTTACTGAATGATTATCGTATTTCAAATTCTTTAAACTCTTTTCTAAATGCTGGTCTCGATATAGATCGTGTTTCGTGTTTTCTGAAAGGGTGTTTCAACTTGTTTTAAATGTCGGTATCAGGGTTAATTAACCAAGGACATTTGGCGAGATCTCCGAGGGTTAATTAATCAGGGGTCTTGAGCAGTATTGGGCGGACGAGAGGCTGTGTCTTTGATTATACTGTGTTGACATTTTGTGTTTTGGGTCGAGGACCCCGTGTGATATTGAGATGTTTGATCTCGTGTTGATATTATTTGGTTTGGGTCGAGAACCCCGTGGAAATATTTGTGGAGACTCGCTTGTGTTGATTGAATGGTTTTCTTGCAAATTGCTTTCCGCCTACTGGTCGAGGACCTTGTTGATTTTGGAAAGAGGAGGATTTGATAATCCTAAATTATTTTCTATTAAAACTCTCGATGGCATCTTTAAACTGTTTTATAAATTATTTTCCTTGATTTGTGATATTTCGGTTTTGGGATGTTTTACCCAAACTCTTGCCTCGGGAAGTACTTTTCGTCATGTTTGGATCTTTGAGGATTCCTGGTTATTGTTATTCGTGGAATGTGAATTGTATGACTCGTATTTGCACTTTGTTCTTGCACTAGCAAAACAGTGGAGTTTTGCTAACTCCCGAGTATTCGGGGGTGGATGTCTGTTTTTGCATTCAGGTTTGGGAGCATAACACAGTGTCGGCACGAAGGATGATGAAAGATGAACGATACTAATCACAAGAGGATCCGTATGATGTCTTTGGTTTAGTTATAGTTTATTTTTCTGCTGCAGTATTTCTCTCCTGTTGTACGGGAGTGTGTTGTATTCGACCCCTGCATGGGTATGTAATGAGTTGAGTTGTATACATTTATTGAAAGACCAAATCGGTCTACTGAGTCATTTTAGCCTTAAAGGCATTGTTGTATTATTCTATGTTGTTACCAGCGTGGTAGATCCTTGAGGAAGGGTTCTACGACGTGTAATATCCTTGAGCGGATTGGGGGTGTTACAGTATAATGTTGTGAACATCCAAATCAATGACTTGTTCTTACCCATTGAACCTAATGTTAGTCGATTCCTAACGTTAGGTTGGGTTGCCATCATAGTTGGATCACTACTCAAGGAGTTTAAGACCCATCCCTCTCGAGGTCGATTTCACCAAATCTCTTGCAAGAGGTTTAGTGAACGGATCAGTAATGTTAAAGCTTGATCTCACATATGTGAGCGAAATGATTCCATCTTTGATCACTTTCATCACATAGTTATGTCTAAGACTAATATGTCTAGACTTTCCATTATACACTTCACTGTATGCTCTTGCTAAGGTTGATTGACTATCACAATGTATCGACACGGTTGATATATTGTCTTTAGCCAATGAAACTTCTAAAAGAAGATCCCTTAACCATTCAGCCTCTTGACCTGCGGAAGCGAGAGCTATGAACTCTGATTCTATGGTCGAATGAGTAATACACGTTTGTTTATTTGATTTCCAAAAAACTGTTCCTCCGGCAAGTGTAAATACCCATCCTGTCGTAGATTTGTTGTCTCCGACACTTGATATCCAACTTGCGTCAGTATATCCTTCTAGTACGGCAGGAAACTGACCGTATTGAAGTCCAAGATTCTTTGTTTTTAAAAGAAATCCAAAAATTCTTCCAATGGCCTTCCAATGCTCGGCACTTGGATTGCTAGTAAATCTACTCATTTTACTAATGGCGAACGCTATGTCTGGTCGAGTACATTGCATCATGTACATAAGACAACCAATAGCACTAGCATATTCCAATTGAGCCACAGCTCTTCCTTCATTCTTTTCAAGTTTTATACTGGGATCAAAAGGGGTGTTCACCTCCTTGAATTTTAAATGTTTGAACTTGTCAAGCACTTTTTCAACATAGTGTGATTGACTGAGTTCATAATCCCCACTAGTTCTATGAACCTTGATACCTAAAATAGTATCAACTTGTCTAAGATCTTTCATTTTGAAAGTGGAAGATAGAAACCTCTCCGTTTCTAATATTCCTTCCATCTCGTTGCTAATGATCAACATATCATCAACATAGAGACATAGGAAGACCACAACATTACCACGCACTTTTGTGTACAAACACTTGTCACAAACGTTAGGAATAAATCCATTCGAAAGTATGACCCAGTCAAACTTTTGATGTCATTGTTTGGGTGCTTGTTTTAATCCATATAAGGATTTAACAAGTTTGCAAACTTTTTGTTCATTACCCGAAAGCACATAGCCTTCCGGCTGCTCCATGTAAATCTCCTCATCGAGATCTCCATTTAGAAATACTGTCTTGACATCCATTTGATGAAAATTTAGATTATATAAAGAAGCCAAGGCGAACAACACTCTAATTGTTGTTGTTCTTGCTACCGGTGCATATGTGTCAAAATAATCGATTCCTTCCCGTTGTCGAAATCCTTTGGCTACCAATCTAGCCTTGTAAGCGTTAAGAGTGCCATCTCTGTATTTCTTTCGAAACACCCACTTACATCCAATGGGTCTCGACCCTTTGGGTAGATCGACAATTTCCCAAGTGTGATTTGCCATAATAGAATCAATTTCATATTGGATAACATCCTTCCAAAAAGCGAAGTCCCGAGAAGCCACTGCTTCATTATAATTCTTAGGATTATCTTCAACAAGAATAATCGGAATCTTTCGGGCAAAATTCTCTCTATTTCCTTCTGCTAGGTAAAAGGAAATAAGTTGAGAATCTATTTCATCAGGTCCCAAATCCTTAGTCTTACGGACTCTCTTGCTAATCCGAGGTTCTGGTTGTTCTACAATAATCCTAGAAGAACTCTCCCCTCGAGATTCTTCATTTGTGGAGTTTTGAGATTCCTTTTCCTTAGAATTTGAGTTTTCAAAGAATTCCACGTCTCGTGATTCTATTATGATATTAGATTCCAAATTTAGAAGTTTATATGCCTTGCTATTCGTAGCATAGCCAATAAAATCACTTCGTATCCCTCGAAGACCCAACTTGGTCCTTTTAGGATCCAGGTTTTTATAGTAGGCTAGGCACATATTCGGCTTTCGCCCTTTCCATACCTCGTACGGAGAAATCCGGGTTTTCTTTAAAGGTATACGATTTAAAATATGACATGCAGAAAATAAAGCTTCACCCCACAAACTAAAAGGTAATTCAGAATGCATTAACATGGCATTTATCATCTCTTGAAGTGTTCTATTTTTACGTTCGGCTAAACCATTTTGCTGTGGTGTACGTGGTGCGGAATATTCGTGAACAATACCATTTCCTTCACAAAAGGCATTAAAATCACTAGAAAAATATTCACCACCTCTATTGCTTCTAAGAACTTTAATTTCAGTTCCTAATTGATTTTCAACTTCAGCCTTATACATCTTAAAAGCATTAAAAGCATCATCTTTATGTTTTAATAAATACACATATGTAAATCTAGAGCAATCATCAATAAAGGTAATAATATACTTATTACCCCCACGGGTTAACATCCCATTGAATTCACATAAATCATAATGTATAATATCTAACAATTTAGAATTTCTCTCTACACTATAAAAGGGTTTCTTTATCATTTTAGATTTCACACATATTTCACATTTATCTAATTTATCAGATTTGCACGAAATTAAACCACATTTAATTAATCTTTTCATAGTGCTAAATCCTATATGTGCTAATCTACTATGCCATAAAGAAACGGAATCAATCATATAAGCAGAAGGAGAAATCTTATTAATAACATTGTCAACAATACATAATTTGACCATCCCTTCACTGGAGTAACCCTTTCCAACAAATACACCATTACGGGTCAAGATAAGCTTTCCCAACTCATACACAGATTTGATCCCCAGTTTACTTAAGAGATCACCACTAACAAGGTTCCTATTCATTTCCGGAACATGGAGAACATTGGTCAAAGTTACCTTCTTCCCGGATGTGAAATTGAGTTCCACGTTTCCGATGCCGACGACCTTTGAACGTTGCTCGTTTCCCATCTGAACTTCTTGTCCTCCATCGACTTCAGAATAGGTGTTAAAATCAGTCATATCGTAGGATACGTGGATGGTAGCACAAGTGTCGTACCACCACCCTTGAATCTTTCCCTTAACCGCCATAATTTCGCTCACCGTAGCGATTATGTTCCCATCGGTCATGGTGGCGTCGACTTCTTTTTCCGCCGTCTTACGGAGTCGACAATCCCGAGCATAGTGACCGGGTTTGCCACACACATAGAAGCCCCCATTGGACCCCTTGGACACGGATTTGTTGCCGGACTTGAATTTGATGGAATGCTTGAATTTCTTTGAATCCTTTTTGGGACCCGAAGAATTTCCTTTTTCATTCCACTTCCTCTTGCCTTTCGCGCTCACCGTGTTGGCCTTGAAAGTACCAGCATCCGTCGTCTTCTCTCTCATCCTCGACTCCTCCTCGATTCGAAGATGTTTCTGGATTTGTTCCAAAGAGAAGTCCTCGGTATTGTGAAGAAGTTTCTTCCGGTAGCTTTTCCAGGAATTGGACAACTTCACAATAATTAAACCAACTTGGAAAGTCTCCAGAATATCAATCTTCACGGCCCTCAATTTGTTGACAATAACTTGCAATTCATGTACTTGAGCAAGTATGGGCTTATCGTCAAACATTTTAAAATCGAAGTAACTAGACACAAGGAACTTTTTGGTACCTTCTTCTTCGGCCTTGAATTTGTACTCGAGTGCCTTCCAAATATCCATAGCTGATGGATTGTCGGTGTAGAGATCATAGAGACGGTCGGAGAGAGTGTTCAAAATGTGGCCACGACACAGCAACTCGTCCTCTTGACGCTTCTTCCATTCTACCTTGAGTTCTTCAGAATCATTCTCTGTTGGCTCAGGGATAGGCTTCAACGTTGGGTCCAACACGAAGAAGACCTTCATGGCAGTGAGGAAGAAACACATCTTGTCCTGCCAGCGAGTGTAGTTGGTTCCATTGAAGCGGTCCAACTTGACGAAGTCTTGGTTCATCACCTTGAAACTCGAAACAGTAGCCTCGGTCGCTATTGCAACAGATACTATAAGATTGTTAGAAAATTCTTCAAAATTAAAGACGTCGAGGCTTGAATCACGCATGGAAGCGCTTTCCTTATAGTATTTCTTGCACCCCGAAATGTGTCTTAAGGTCACAAACAAGAATACCACAGGATACGACAAGCCTTAATTTTGGACTGCACTAAGACAGAGTGAAATCCGAAGATAGGCAAGAACGATTTTTCTGGATTATATGTATTTGATAAATGAGAATAGTTGATTCGAAAATCTGTATGAATTTTTGAAACCGAACTCGGTTTTATAAATAAATCATACCTATTCGCGAAAGGGAGCACCATTTCGTTCAAACGACACGACTGTTGGCCAAACAACCGTTCGTTTCGAAATGACATGACTTTTCATTTAAACAGCCAAAAATAACCACCAATTGAAGAGGCACAACCGTTGGCGAGAATCGCCGCGAGAAACCCGCGGACCGCGCCGTTTCGCCGGACTCGCCACGTGACCGGCGTGACCGGCATGCCAAAGTGCGCCGACGAAGCGCCACTAAAGCCTCTAGGCCCGAGCCGGCGCCGGACGTCGTTGTCGCCGGTGGCAACACCGGTGAGCGGCGATGTGAGAGTGAAAAATGGCATAGATTTGCCACCTCACCTCCACATGACACTACCACATGTTTATTAATGGTTATTTAATTGCTCACACTTATAAGGTGCTCATTTCCTTTGTTTTTGTTTCATGTGGGATTCTTTTCCACTCACAAAACATACTATTTTATCTTTTAATGAACAATCAAATAAAAGCTTTACAAAATTAAATCTCTTATTTAATTTTCTAACTTTCAACACCCGACCCCTTGTCTGTGCCTGAATAGGCGATGATGACTAACACAAGGAGGGCGACCATGACAAGAACCATGGACCAGAGGCAGAGATACATGAGGACGTTTTTGCGATAGCGTGCGCCGGCAAAGCCTGCGAAGGAGACGAGCATGATGGAGACGCCGATGGTGATAATGGGCCACTGGAGGAACTGCATGCAGTCGGTGGTGTTGGCACGAACGCTCAGCCATATGCCACTGCCGAGGACAGGGAGGGACAGGAGGAATGCTACTAGGAAGTTGACGGAGCCGATCCGGCGGCTGCTTGTTTCCATGGTTTTTTGACTTTTGTCCTTTGTGTTGGGGTATAAAGCACTCAAGCGGGGGGTGTGGAATATCACTTGTTCTCCTCGGCAAGTTTATTTATAGAGAGAAGAGTTATGTGCATGTTTGCTAAAGTTTGCTTTATAGATGAGAGATTTTTTTTTCTTTTTTTTTAGTCTTTTCTTCTACTCCATGGATTTTTAGGTGATTTTTTAAGTCTCATTTTCGACCAGGCCTCAAACAATTTCCATTGCATAATATTATTCCATCTTTACTCAAGTTTGGAAAACAAATTGTCAGAGTGTGTATTCAAAAAGTCAACATTAAAATTTAATTGAAAGTTAAAAAAAAAAAAATTTGAATTAATATTTTATGTCTTAAAATTCATATATTAGTTGATAGGATACAAAAAAAATGAATGTAGATTGTTTTCAACAGAAGTTTACCTTCGTCAAAACGAATAAAATTTAAAAGTTCTCCATTAACTATTGGGTGTCTGTACTTTTATGTCAATATATGTTTATTAAGCGTGATAACTATTGCCTTCTATCTAGCATTTTTTATGCAATTTATGCCCAAAAATCGCTGAAAATTAAAAAAAATGGCATGTGGGTGCTCTGAAAAATTGCACAATGGAGAAATTAATAGACATATTTTATCAAATTTAAAAAAGGTATATATTAATATAAAAATTAAAAATAAAAATAACATATCAAAATTCTAAAAAATCATTCAACATTCAGAAAATAGTTTGAAAATATTCAATATTCATTTAAAAACTAGAAATTATAAAATCCACTTCTAAATATTATTTTGAGAACTCTAAAAATGCATTTAGTATTTAAAAAATTTAAAGGGCATAAGATGCATATATAAAAGGGCGTAACATAAAAAACTTTAGAAATTAATATACATATATCAAAGAGCATAATATTAACTTCTTTCAAGCACTTTGGTCTTTATATACACGAAGCATTATTCAACTCGTGCGATGCACGGTCTTTGGTTGAATATCTACGTATCTTGTACGTGTTGGGGCAGACAGTTTGTTGCTACCCAAAATATTATCCGGAGATAGATATTGCTGGAATGGATGGGATAGCAAACAAATGCAAGAGCACTTCCGTGAGAAAGATAAATAACACAAGATTTGCCGGGGTTGTTAGTCCCGGGCTTGAATGCTCTCGCGAGATATTATTAATACTAATATTCGGGGATACAAGTACTAATGTAAGAATACGATTACAATGAGTGTAAAGATTCTTGTTATCTTAGCTAGTGAGCGTGTAGATTGCCGGAAGAACCAGATTTGATGCTCCGTGAGTTCTTGTAACAAAGGAGATGAACAGTCGCGGCGGTGAGAGATCGACCGTCTCTCACGGCGAGTATTTAGTTGGATGCTTGGGCCCCGGGGCTTATGAATCCCTTGGAATCTGTCTAGTGGAGACTTGCCGCTTCATCGATCGTGTTCTGGACGAGAGATTCGGAGAGAGAAGTCACGAGATGGATTAGGTGAGAAAGCCGGGAGCTTGGTGATATGTGTGTTCTACTGTATTTCTGTTGTGGGAGAAATGAATTCTGAATGTAAGTCAAATGAATTCGGAACCTTTTTCCAGTAGGAGGAGGTTCTCTATTTATAGGACATGGATGTGCCGGGCGATCGCCTTTTCTGCATTATAATAATCGGGCGATCGTCTTTTAGCACGTGGGCATGTCTCCTTAAAGTCTGCAGGAGTTGCTGGCAGTCAACTGTGCGGTCCAATGGGGAGCTTACACGCGTCCTGAGTCGCTGTCACGGGTGGTCCCACTGACAACTTTCGGCGCACATGCCGGTAGGTGAGGTAGGTGACAGGCTGTGGTCAAAGGTCTTGTCTGTCAGCAAAAGATCTCATCTGTCAGCGAAGATCTTCGGTCGGCACCTTTTGTGGATCTGCACGTGGGTGCTGTTCTGAGATCCAGTCCTTGATGACTTTGACGGGCGATCCTCTCTGCTCGGGGCGTAGGTCGATTGCCCTTAGCCGATCACTAGAGTAGATCGCCAGCTGCCAAAGGGCGATCGCCCAGGGAGTCGATCGCTAGGTACCTGATGGTGGTCCGATATCTTCGACTTGGCGAGCTAGCCATAGTTTGACTGGAGTTGACTTGGTCGCTCGGCCTTATAGTCGATCGCCTGTCGGGATGAATAAATCGTGAAACAACAATTGCCCCCCAGCTCGCTCATACGTTGGAAACGTGGGGTGAGGTGGCTCTCTTGGCGATCGCTGAACTTCTGACGAGCGACTTCGTGTTTAACTGAACTGGCGATCGTCTTTGAGCTCATATACTCTGGGTTCGGACGACCTGGTTGGCCGCTGAACTGCGCGGGAAAAAGCAATGGGCGTGGAAAGTCTCCGCGCACGCGTCAGGCTTCTATTGGAGGATGCCAACGGTCATTAATGACTCCTCGGCTGACGCGTCCTTGAAAAGACGCATACGCGGGTCTCGAGGGGGTCAATTAATACGTCGTTTGAGATCCGACCCCTGAGGCTTTCCCTTATTGCAAAGGAGTCCCTGTCTTCTCCTATAAAAGGGGCGCGGTGTTGCAGTTTCATGCTCACGCGTACTTGTTGTTAGGAATATGCCCTCGAATGCCACTCAGGGGATGAGAGAGTAAGGGCATTATACTTGTAATTATGGAATAATTAATAAAAAGGCAATACGATTCATTCACTGTTTATTGTATTTCAATTGCATTCTTGACTTGGTAAACATTGAAGTGAAGTCCATGTAAATAAATCGAACATTCCATTCTCGTTATGGGATAAGAGAAAATGTACTGGAAGTGTTTAAAGTTTATTTACGTAAATTGTTCGCAAGTCAATAAACTTAAAATGGGCATTAAGTTTTAATATGACTTGTATAACTGATGCTAGGACGTGTGCACGTCTTGATAGCATAGTTATAAGTATATTGGTGGGGCAGTATACTCGAACACGACTCATACTCGATTGATCACGGTATTCACTCTCGGAGAGTCGATGACGAATCGAAGGTTGTGATAGTATACGTGGACCTTTGACTTGAGGGTTCGGTAGAAGATGTGCTGTGACGTTTAGTTTGTCATTAGAGTAGTTAGACTCATTTGCTTGATTTACGAGTCGACCTCAAGTGCGGACTATACGGGCGGGTAGCGATCTTTCTGTACGCCAAGAAAGGATTCTATCTCTGTTAGTGAGCGGCGAATGTCCTATACGGTTAATGGCAAATAAGATCATAAGTATTTGGCAAAGCATTACGATATAGTCGTATTAGATACACTATAAATCGATCGGTCTTGATTTGCATTAACACATGTATAGAGTTTAGTCAACGATAGGGTTTGACTTTACCGTGACACGAAGACTTGACCGGGACATCGATGAAGGGTCTATACGTATATAGTATTCACGACATAATGGTTGGAATGATCCCTTCATTCGTTCTCGGTCGGGGTTACTGATGCGGCCCGCTAGTTTGGCTAAGTCTTGCCCGCACTCATTAGTTCCTCCCAATGCCTACCGGTGAGACGGACCTACGAGTCGCGCATCGGGAGCGTTGACGGATAAATGTGAATTTATTATCTCTCTATTAATATTAGATATTGGATATCTAATTATGATTTATTGGATAAATCAAATATCGGTCTTATGAATTTAAATTAAGTTCTGGGTAATTAATTTAATTCATAAATTATATTTCTTAGAGAAATATATATTTGTATTTGATATAATTAATTAATTAGATTAATTAATTAATATAAATACATTGATGATTAAAAGGAGTGTATTTAACGGAGTCGTTTGTGACGTCAGTACACGAGCCGAGTGGCTCGGCTCGTTTTCTAGGAAACTTCCTTGTGGACACCCACTCCTCATGGCATGGCATGATCTTGCATGTGTGTGGGAACTCACTTAGAGTTGAGATTCCCACATAATTGTGAATGATAGTTGTAAAGGAATAATTATTCTTTTATAATATATATATATATATATCATTACATTATAAATGATGATATGAGACAACAACAAACATCTCATACTCATTCATTGAGAGCTGCTGCCGTGAGTTATATGTGAGGAGGGAGGAGAAATTTTTCTTTTCTATAATTTTCATCTTAGAGGTGTTATAAAAGTTAAGAAAAATTGAGAGAAAAAATTCCTACGAGTTCCCTAGCCGTGTTCTTGGAGAACGGAGTCTCGTCGAAATTTTTCCGGGCAACTTCCGACGCGTGTGAAGTAGAGGCTTCGAACTTTCGGTGCTTGGAACAAAGGGATTTCGTGTTCGGGACGAGGTTCGTGATCGTCATCCAATTTTACGAAGAATTATTTCAAAGGCTTCAAGGGTATGATCTTTATCTTCGTATTTATTTTTCGTATATACGTTACTTGATCGATCCTGTTTGGGATTCGTATTTATTTCCGCTGCGTATTTCGTTTTATTTTCGGAATCCCAACAGTGGTATCGGAGCGAGGTCAATGATATCGTATATACGATTATTTGTGCATTTTAAATGTTATTGGATGATGTTTATGATTTAGAAACATATTTGGAATAATTTTAGATTTTAAATTGTTCGTTGTAGCATCACGTTTTTGGAAGCAGTAGAAAACGAAGAAACGGGCTGGCGGTGGTGCGGCAGATCCTTGCCGTACTGCCAGCCAGTGCCGAAGCGTGCTCGGCCATGACTCGGCAGTGAGAGTGCTCGGCTTGATCTGAAGCGGTGGCTCGGCCAAACGACCCTCGGGTTTTGGCGATTTTGAATCGGGCCTAAAACCGGATTATCCTAACTCCATTTTAAGTTTATATTTTATTGTAATTATTTCCCAAAATTTAAATTGGATTTTAATTTGACTAAATTAATATTTGGAATATTTTTGAGTTAAGGGAAATAAATTAAACGAGAATATTATTTTTGGCCGGATTACTTCGAACGAATTAAAATGATGATTATTAGTATTAATTTGATTAATACCATTAAAATTGAATAGATTAATTTTATATTGATTGGATTAATATATTAATTGATTATTTAATTTTAATGCCACTTTATATTAATTGGATTAATATAGTAGAAATTGAATAGATTAATTTTATAGATTAATTAGATTAATTTATATTAAAATTAATTGTTTAATTTCTTTGCCATTACATGTTGTATGGAATCCTTATGTGATGGTGATATAGCTCGTGGACTTAGTTTTTGATTTGTTCGATTCGATTGGGTTGTAAAGGCCGTTTTGAGCCTATTTATATTTACTAGAAAATTTGTATAGGATGCATTTTTTCAATGATGTAAGTATTATTTTGGGTATGACGAAGACCGAAGACAACCGACCGAGAAGACGAAGAATCGAAGACTGTATTTTTTTTATTTATTGGGTCATTCGCTTGGCCCAAGATTTAGGAATTAGGTCCATGAGCTATATGTTGGTAGTAACTAGGTTACTATTTTCTGTTTTTCATTTTGAATGATTGACAAACATACAAACGCGCGTATAAATGAATTAATGTGCAAAGTGTAACATTAATCACGAAATTCTCCCGACAACAAACAGACTAAGTTTGAAAAAGGTTACGAGGTTTCCTGCCCTCCATCAAACTCGTAGAAAATTGATACCCGAGCTGGTGTGCTATGCTTCCGAGTTATCGGGGTAGTACATTTGGTAGAGGTTGAAAAATTCTTGAGTGCATTAGATGCCTTCGGTTGGTGATAAATTTCGCCCTAGAAACCCGATAGGTTGCGGGTGAGATTCATAGTCAAACCGATAGACGTTGATGGTCAACAACTTAGATAGTCCGGATTGCCAAGAAACCCGATAGGTTGAGGGCATGAAGACTAGGTGTAAAGAAGATCAAATCATCCGTTAGACGGGTTGGTGTTAGACACCACTTCTGAGAAATTAATTGGCAAGAAACCCGATAGGTTGCGTCTGTTAAAATTTGTAAAGAACTTGATCACCACTAAGAAGTCGATCTAACCATGATTTAGGATTATAACATGGGAGTGTATAATTCGATAAAATTAGTGGGAGCCGAGACAAGAATTATACAAGACCTTAAGTTCTATACTCGGACATAATTAAACAAGTCACTAATTTAATCTTGTCTAAATCTTTGCGTAAAACGAAATTGAATCTCTCTAAAATGGCTAAAAACCCACTTGCAATACTACTTGAAAAGAATCTCCTAAGGCCCTAACTTTGTTGGTAGTTGCGGAATCGATGATTGTACTCAGATGGAGTCTCGGGATACGCCTTGGAGGCGGACATTCCACCGACTCCAATCCGGACTAGGGTAATCGGGAAGACATTGACGTCCATGAAAAATGGGTCAAGGATGATGTGCTAGTCCGTGGTTTTATGATGGGCTCAATGACTAATGAGTGTAGAGAGCGCACGAGAAAATGACTTCGCTGGCGATTCTCGCACACTTGACCGAACTTTATGGAGAGCACAGTAGACTGCTAGATATGAGATATCAAAGCGGTTGTTCGGTGCTAGGATGAAAGAAGGGGAGAAAGTGGGAGACCACGTCCTCAAGATGATCTCTATGATTGAGAGGCTCGAGGTGCTCAACTTTAATATGGATTTATCCCTTCAAATTGATCTCATCCTTTAATCTCTACTGACTCTTTCACGCATTTGTAATGAATTTCAACCGTAATGAAATTACATGCACATTAGCCGGGCTAATGAATAAGCTGTGACGCGATCTAACATGAAGACTAAACCGAGAGAGGATGCTCTTGTGATTTCTTCTGGGCCTAAGAGGTCCAAGAACAAGAAGAAAAAGACCTACGAGCAGTACAAACCCAAGAAAGGGGTGCAAAAAGGAAAGGGCAAGGCCCGAAAGGTTCAAAAGGTAGGCGGTCCAAAACCTACGGACAAATGTCTTGAATGCGGTGAGCTGGGCCACTGGCGAAGGACTTGTCCCAAGATTAATGGCGCATCAGGTACGGAACTTTTTGTTTTTGAAACTAATTGTTCCGCTACTGTATATTCTGCTTCATGGATTCTGGATTCAGGTGCCACTTCTCACATTTGTACTATGAATCAGGATCTGGAACGAAGTAGAAAACTTGAAGCTGGGGAAATAATGATCACTGTTGGAAGCGGACAAAGTGTCGAGGCAACCGATATTGGATCAATCCTTCTGGGTTTAGAATCTGGTTTTATTTTGACATTAGATGAAGTACTTGTTTTGCCCAAGGGGCATAAAAACATTGTATCCATTCCAGTCTTGGACCGGAAAGGATTTTGTTTCTTCATTGGCAATGGCAGTTGTAAAATTTATTTTCGAAATAAATTGGTTGGAACAGCTACATTGTTGAATGGTTTATATCATCTGAACATGCAAAATAAAACAGGTGTGAACCCTATATCTAGGAATCGTGGTTGGCAAGTTACTACTCAAGCTCTTACATGGCACCTTAGACTTGGTCATGTTGGTCGACCAAGGTTCGAAAATGGAGAAAGATGGACTTTTAAGTCCATTGGGTGTAGAACCCTATCCAACTTGTGAATCTTGCCTTAGAGGCAAAATGACTAAGTTCCCCTTCACAGGGACTTTTGAAAGGGCCGCGATAAACTTGGATTGGTGCATACCGATGTTTGTGGTGCTTTAGAAGTAGCGAGACGGATATCAATATTTCATAACGTTCACAAATGATCATACTAGGTATGGGATTGTGTACTTAATGAAACATAAATCAAGCCTTTGCTAAATTCAAAGAATTTAAGGCCCTAGTTGAAAAACAAATGGATGTCATATCAAAGCACTTGGTCGGACCGAGGTGGCGAATATATGAGCACCGAGTTTGATGAGTTCCTTAAGGAACATGGAATAGTTTCACAATTCACGCCTCAGGAACCCCACGGTTAAATGGTGTTTGAGAAAGGAGAAATCGGACTTTGTTGGACATGGTTCGCTCCATGTTAAATTACACCGATTTACCTATTTACTGTGGGGGTATGCCTTACTAACCGCCTATATCCTAAATAGATGTCCTTCCAAATCTGTTCCTATCACTCCGCATGAGATGTGGAAGGGTAAGAAACCAAGCCTTAATCACATAAGGATTTGGGGATGTCATTTATGTCAAAAAGGCTAAGGTGGACAAGCTGAAGCGAGGTCCATAAAAGGACGTTTTATCGATACCCAGAGGACTCGATGGGTTATCTATTCTACATGCCGAGAAGACCATAGGGTCGTTGTGGCATTACAAGCGCACTTCCTTGAGGATGAATTCATTCAGGAGGGTGGCTCGGGTAGAAATATCTCTTTGGAAGAGCATAATGAAACTCTTAAGGAGACATCGATCGGGGATCAAGAACCGAACCTATTGTAACACAACCTCCACTTGAAGGTCGATAGGGTATCTCACTTACTCGAGAGGTATGGCTATACACATGTCGAGGCTGGGTCTCCACGACACACACGATAGCAATGAAAACGACCTGTCACCTATGACCAAGCGATAGTGGATGTAGACTACGATAAATGGCAAGAAGCAATGGAAGCCGAGATAGACTCGATGCATACCAATCAGTCTGGACTCTAGTAGATCTTCCAGTGGCATGAGGACTATTGGAAATAAATGGATCTATAAGAGAAAGACTGATGGGGATGGCAAGGTTGATGCCTATAAGGCCGTGCTTGTGGCAAAGGTTATACCCAAAGGAAGGAATCGATTATCATGATACCTTCTCGCCCGTAGCTATGATAAAGTCGATTCGCATGATGCTTGCCATTGCTGCCTATTATGATTATGAAATATGGCAAATGGACGTCAAAACGGCTTTTCTAAATGGATACCTCGAGGAGGAAATCTATATGGAATAGCCTAAGGGTTTTGTGTCCAAAGATAATTTTCATAAAGTGTGTAAGCTGCAACGAGCCATTTATGGTCTGAAGCAAGCTTCTCGGAGTTGGAACCTTCGATTTGACGAAGCAGTTAAGGACTTTGACTTCGAACGAAATGAGGAGGAACCGTGTGTTTACAAAAAGGTCAGTGGGAGCAACATTGCGTTCTTAGTACTATATGTAGATGATATTCTACTTATAGGAAATAACATAGCAATGCTCAGCACTGTGAAAGCTTGGCTTTCTAAAACGTTCTCCATGAAAGACTTGGGAGAAGCTTCCTATATTCTAGGGATCCGTCTTTACAGAGATAGACCACGAAGAATGATAGGACTTTCCCAAGCCCTTTATATCGATAAAATCCTGAGAAGATTCAAGATGGATGAATCTAAAAGAGGGTTCCTTCCCATGCGACATGAAATTCATCTCACCACGAAAATGTGTCCTCAAAGTGAGGAAGACAAGAGAGAGATGAGTAAGGTACCCTATGCCTCTGCAGTGGGTAGCCTCATGTACGCTATGTTGTGTACGAGACCAGACTTAGCCTACGCTGTGAGTATGGTAAGTCGATTTCAAGCAAACCCGGGAAGGGAACATTGGACTGCCGTAAAGAACATTCTTAAGTACTTAATAAGAACTAGAGATTTAGTTCTTACTTATGGTGGTGGAGAACTGAAGGTGATTGGATTCACCGATTCTGATTTTCAAGGAGACAATGATGACTCTAAGTCGACATCTGGGTATTTGTTTACTCTCAATGGAGGAGCAGTATCTTGGAGAAGCTCCAAGCAAACCGCTACTGCAGATTCCACCTGCCAAGCAGAGTATCAAACTGCCTCAGAGGCTAGCAAAGAAGCATTTTGGATGCAGAAGTTTATACAAGAACTTCAAGTGGTGCCTAACGCGGAGTTGCCTATATCACTATTCTGTGATAATGATGGAGCTGTCGCCCAAGCCAAGGAGCCGAGGGCTCACCACAACACCAAGCATATAGAGAGAAAGTACCACATCGTTCGAGAGATGGTGGAAAAAGGATATGTTTCATTGGAAAGAGTAGACTCAGAAGACAATGTCTCTGACCCGCTGACTAAGCCATTATCTCAGGCCGTCTTAGAAAGACATCTGAAGAACATGGGTATTGGATACCATGATGTGTGGCATTGAGTGCAAGTGGGAGATTGTTAGGAATATGCCCTCGAATGCCACTCAGGGGATGAGAGAGTAAGGGCATTATACTTGTAATTATGGAATAATTAATAAAAAGGCAATACGATTCATTCACTGTTTATTGTATTTCAATTGCATTCTTGACTTGGTAAATATTGAAGTGAAGTCCATGTAAATAAATCGAACATTCCATTCTCGTTATGGGATAAGAGAAAATGTACTGGAAGTGTTTAAAGTTTATTTACGTAAATTGTTCGCAAGTCAATAAACTTAAAATGGGCATTAAGTTTTAATATGACTTGTATAATCGATGTTAGGGCGTGTGCACGTCTTGATAGCATAGTTATAAGTATATTGGTGGGGCGGTATACTCGAACACGAATCATACTCGATTGATCACACGGTATTCACTCTCGGAGAGTCGATGACGAATCGAAAGGTTGTGATAGTATACGTGGACCTTTGACTTGAGGGTTCGGTAGAAGATGTGCTGTGACGTTTAGTTTGTCATTAGAGTAGTTAGACTCATTTGCTTGATTGCCGAGTCGACCTCGAAGTGCGGACTATACGGGCAGGTAGCGATCTTTACTATACGCCAAGAAAGGATTCTATCTCTGTTAGTGAGCGGGCGAATGTCCTATACGGTTAATGGCAAATAACATCATAAGTCTTTGGCCAAAGCATTACGATATAGTCGTATTAGAGACACTATAAATCGATCGGTCTTGATTTGCATTAACACATGTATAGAGTTTAGTCAACGATGAGGTTTGACTTTACCGTGACCGAAGACTTGACCGGGACATCGATGAAGGGTCTATACGTATATAGTATTCACGACATAATGGTTACGGAATGATCCCTTCATTCGTTCTCGATCGGGGTTTACTGATGCGGCCGCTAGTGGCTAAGTCCGCCCGCACTCATTAGTTCCTCCCAATGCCTACCGAGACGGACCTACGAGTCGCGCATCGAGCGTTGACGGATAAATGTGAATTTATTATCTCTCTATTAATATTAGATATTGGATATCTAATTATGATTTATCGGATAAATCATATATCGGTCTTATGAATTTAAATTAAGTTAGTGGGTAATTAATTTAATTCATAAATTATATTTCTTAGAGAAATATATATTTGTATTTGATATAATTAATTAATTAGATTAATTAATTAATATAAATACATTGATGATTAAAAGGAGTGTATTTAACGGAGTCGTTTGACGAACGTCCGGTACACGAGCCGAGTGGCTCGGCTCGTTTTCTAGGAAACTTCCTTGTGGCCACCCACTCCACATGGCATGGCATGATCTTGCATGTGTGTGGGAACTCACTTAGAGTTGAGATTCCCACATAATTGTGAATGATAGTTGTAAAGGAATAATTATTCTTTTATAATATATATATCATTACATTATAAATGATGATATGAGACAACAACAAAAATCTCATACTCATTCATTGAGAGCTGCTGCCGTGAGTTATATGTGAGGAGGGAGGAGAAATTTTTCTTTTCTATAATTTTCATCTTAGAGGTGTTATAAAAGTTAAGAAAAAATTGAGAGAAAAAATTCCTACGAGTTCCCTAGCCGTGTTCTTGGAGAACGGAGTCTCGTCGAAATTTTTCCGGGCAACTTCCGACGCGTGTGAAGTAGAGGCTTCGAACTTTCGGTGCTTGGAACAAAGGGATTTCGTGTTCGGGACGAGGTTCGTGATTGTCATCCAATTTTACGAAGAATTATTTCAAAGGCTTCAAGGGTATGATCTTTATCTTCGTATTTATTTTTCGTATATACGTTACTTGATCGATCCTGTTTGGGATTCGTATTTATTTCCGCTGCGTATTTCGTTTTATTTTCGGAATCCCAACACTTGTCGGAGAAAGAAGGACTTGCTGCCGAATTTTCTGAAGATCTTAGTGCCGATCGTCGTTCGATTTCACTTTCGGGTAAGAAAAATCCTTTTCTCCCTGAGAATGGCCGGAACCTCATCTTCACTTGGAGCGGGAACCAGTTCTGCCGCCGGGACATGGACTGTCCGGGGAGAAACTTTTTCCGTCTTCCACCTGGAGACGGCGGCTGAAGCTATTCGGGCCGGAATCGACCCTGCTGAAGTCGAGGCTTTATTCAATGAGGCCGATGTTGCTAAGGAGTCGGCTGCTGAAGAAAGACGATCGCAGATCGAGAGAGATCTGGCGATCAGGGCTTACTGGGAGCAACATAGTGCTTTCGGTCGGGCCTATAAGGCCTTTGCTGATATAATGGAGAAGTTGGCCGGCCCTACTCCGAGATTCGATTTCAGGGGGTACTCGGTCGCCTACCCCTATGTGCTTCCCAAACGGTCGCGATCTTGTCTTTGCAAATGATCGTTGTGGTCGCTTGGCCAAATACGGAGCTCGACGACCAGGAAAGATCTGGCCGTCTGGAGGACAAGATTCCATGTTCCTTCAGATGTGGACATGTTCGCGCCGGCGGAGAATGAACGTGCCGACCAGCCTCCGATGGGTATGGTTGCCGTGAATGAGGCGATTATGGAAGCCGGGCTGCGCTTCCCTCTATCCTTTGCTGTCTCCCATCTGTTGGCCGCTTGGAATGTGGCGCCACTTCGGCTGACGCCGAACGCCTGGCTCCAAATTAACTGCACTCACACCCTTTTCGGCGGTCACCGCCTGTACCGCCTCCCATCGCCGTTGGAGATGAACCATTTGTTTAAACTGACGGCTGATAAAGGGTTGGTCGGCGGTTACCATATTCAAGGCCGATCTGGTCGGGTGATTCATGGAGTCCCGAATAAGATGCGGGGCGATCAGACGAAGTGGTTCTGGGTCGCCGGCAAGTGGAGAGCTTCGGCGAGCGACAATCCTACGGGCGAGCTCGGGATCCCCACTGAATTTCGGGAGAGGAATCCCGGTAAGGGTTTAGACTCTCCCTTCGTTTGGATGCGTTTTGGACTGATCTAATTTGATTTCTGTTTTGCAGGTTTTCACATTCCGGCGATCGAGGAGCTGCCTTTTGACTTTCTCGTTGTCTGGGAGTGGATAAGGAGCTTGTCGGACGACGACCTTGACGCCAATCGGATCAATAAGGAGAGTCGTTGGTTGTCGGCTCGACTATTCCGTTTCCCGAGACATCTCTCGGTGCCAGGTATGAGTTTATGCGACCTTCACTTTCTAGGCGATCGCCTTACTTGAGGAAAGTGTCTGACCATTGGTCGATTGTCTTAACTGCAGAGGTTCGCTTTCCTCGCTTTTTGGAGCCTCCGACGGAGATCGCTATGTCGAACCCAGGACTTCTAGGCCGTCTTCGCCATAAGAGGTCGACTCGGACCCCGCCCGTTGCGTTGCCTATAGTTCCGGAGGCGGAGCCTCGTGTGGAGCCAGAGCCTCGCGTGGAGCCGGTCGTGGTTGAGGAGGAAATTCCGGAGGAGGGGCTTCGAGCGAATCGCAAGAGGCCGAGGCCGGAAGAAACTTCGGTTCCTGCCCCGGGCGATGGAGTGCCGATCGCCGCGCCTCCGATCACCATCGTTGCTCCGGAGAGTGAGCCGCCCTCTGCGGCTTTTATGCGGGAGACGGCGATCGCGGATGCTGAGACCCCTCGAGGGAAACCGTTTTTCGGTCGGGATCCCGAGAAGGCTGAGAGGTAGATAGCATTTTTGTGTTGAAAATTGCATCTGCGTAGGAGTTGTATTGACTTCGTTGTTTTGATGCAGGATCCGTCGCGCAGATCCGTCTTGCCCGCCGATGGTCGTGGATTTCCTAGCGAGCCGATCTACTCGCCATTCCTGCGACATTCCTCCATACGTTAGCAAGGCTGCTTCTGCTCTGCCGAAGGCATGGACGACTGATCTGGATGCGATCGCTCGACAGCGATCGGCGAGTTCGATGCACGTTGTTCTCGCCCTTTCTCTTCAGACGGCGACCATGGCTGTCCAGGCTGCTCAGGAGTTTGAGGGGCGGCCCTCCACTATTCGCCTGCAGGAGGATCTCGAGGCGGCTCGGAAGGAGAACGCCGAGTTTGCTGACAAGATCGCGGCGATGGAGAAGGACTCCCTGGAGGCGGCCAAGCGGGCTAGCCATGAGCTTCAGCTGGAGAAGAAGGAAACTGAGCAATATCGTCTGGCGGTTGACCGATTTCGGGACCAGATGCAAAATGCCGTCCAGGCGCGGAGGGTTGCTGAAGAGGAGGCCGATCGCCAGAAGGTGACGATCGCTCGGTCGACCAGCGAGCTGACGGAGGCGAGGTAAAAAGTTGCTGTGAGGGAGGCTGGGCTCCAGGGGTCGCAACAGGCGATGGCGGAGCTGAAAGGAGAGGTTGAGGCGACCAAGGCCGATCCCTTCCAAAACTTGGAGTATGTAAGCGAGTTCGCCTATTATTTGGCGTTCGCCGACTCGATCCGAGCGGCTAAGAAGAGAGGTTTGGAGGTCGGGCCTCTCGCCGATAACTTCAAGGCGTATGCGTTGGAGCATCCTCTCCATTCAGCTTTCTCTTTGCCGATCTTGGATCTTGCGGACATCGGCGTGGATTTGAGCTGGTATTCGTCTCCCGCCAATCTTGTTCATCCCGACGCTCCGGAAGATGAGGGGACCGCGCCGAATGCTGATGGCGAAGGCCAGGCAGGGGCCTGAGGCGCTTCATTTTTGATGTTTTAGCTTGCTTACTTGTAATTTTGTAGCTTTCTTTTGTAGCACTTAGGCCTTCGGGCGACCGTGTACTCTGATTTTTCAAGTAATGAAATGAACGTTTGGATTTCTGACTTATCACTTGAATGATTGTTATTTTTGAGTCTTTGTTTGACTTTGTACAAATATGTGAGGAGAGATCGTTGCGAGGGTAGTTCCAAATGAATTGATAAACTCATAAAGACAACTTTTTACAACAAATTCGATCGCTGTACTACATCTGAAAAAATGACGATCTCCGTATGTGGTTGAGTAGCAACGATCGTCGTGTAGGTAGTCCGCACTCTTATTGACCCTTGTTTTTATTCACTTAGCGGAAGTAAGGGGATGAAAATAATTTGTTGAGTGAGCGGTCTTTAACTTTGTCGAATCCTCCGGGACGGTCGTCCGTCTTGAGGAACCGTGCACGATCGCGGAGTTCGATGGACCGACTCCTTGATCATGTCTTGATGCGCGAAGACATTGAGTCTCTCGTGACTCACTTTATTATGAGGGTCCTCTGTTAGGCTGCGCCTCGCCTCGTATTTAAACGAAGGGCGTGCGGTCTCGGTCTAGAGGAGTCCTTGCGCGGGGCAGCGTCGGATGATTCAACTCCACGCCCGCGGCTTGTTTAGCTCTGCTTCCACCTCGGCCCACCATGAAGATGGCGAACCTCGACGGTGTACGTTGAGACGGGGGTTGTGGCACGTCGCATTGTTCGGGTTCACCATGTTATATGATGAACCTTTGAGGGCGAGCGATCGTGTCCACTGATTAACTTTGGAGGGCCCTCAGACTACGCCGACCTCATATTTAAACGAAGGGCGGGCGATCTTGGCCTAAAGGGACCTTGCATGGCCTAAGCAGTCGGTTCCATCGACCACCAGGACCATGGCTGCACTCTTCCACCTTGGATCGTCATGCAGATGCCGACCTTCGACGGTGTACGTTGTGCGGGGGAGGCGATCTCGTGCCTTAGTCCATCATGTTAGATGGTGAACTGTAGATGGCGATCGAGTCCTCCAGTTTCTTAAATGGGGAGGGAGATCGAGGTGACTTCCGAGGTCTCCTTCTCTTGATTGAAGCATGTAGGGACGGTCGCCGAGGCTGATCCAGGGGTCGGCTCATATGAGCTTTCCAGCCTGTTTTATGTTTGACTCGGACGATCGTCTATAGAGATAGGTTGGGGCTTCGGCTAAACCAATAAGCTGTCCAACTTGCCCTCCTCGAACAATCTCCAGAGCTGTTTGAGGAGGTCGCGGCATTTGTTGGTGCTGTGGCCGGGACTCTTATGGTAGGCACAATATTGATTGTTGTCCAGGTGACCGTGGTCCCTTATCGCCTTTGGTTTTTTGAGCTCTTCGTGCCCCTTGATGGCATAGAAAATATGTGCCGGAGTTCTGTTGAACGTATGAAGGAGATGAGCTTCCATGTCCTCGAAAGCCTTGAGATCTCCGGGTGGCTTGGCGATCGCCTTCTTTGCTTTGGCGATCGCTATCTTCTGGACAGGAGGTGGCATTTCCTCGCCTAGGTGGAGGGTGAGTAGCCTTCGCCTGGCCAGAAAGTTGGCAGCTTTAGCGCGGAAGATCGCGTAAGTTGGGGGAATATCCTTGGAGAGATGTCTAAACATGGGATAATGACCGCGGAATCCCCCATGACCGAATAGAGAGCGAGCTCGTCACTGACGGGTTCGCCGGTGTGGATGATTTCGTCCACTCGGTCAATTTAATTTGCGTCTGACTCGTCTTTCCCCTGCTTGATTTTTATCATGCGGTGGGGGCCTTCTGGTCTGGCGACCTTGCTGGCGAAGTATGACGTGAAGTCATTCGCCAGTTTCTTAAAAGAGGTGATTGATCGTGGTGGTAATGAGACGTACCACCTGTGGGCCAGCTCGCCCAATGTCAACGGGAAGATTCGGCACTTGGTTGCATCAGATGCCCCACACCCAGTCATGTAAATTCGGAATTTACTCAGGTGGGTTTCGGGGTCCGATCTCCCCTCATACAGTGGTGTTTTGGGAGGAGCGATCGTTGGCTGTATGGGGGCAAGCTCGATGTGGACCGCGAGTGGCTCGGTCGGCCCGGCGATCTTTTTGCTGGTGCTTGCCCCAGTGTCCAAGAGTGCTCTCATCTCGTCGAGCTGGCATTGTATGGCGGCCATCGCCGTGGCCTGGATGCTCGCGGCTCGGCGCTCGGAGCGGGTGCCGAGGCGATTGAGTACTGATCCCCTGGCGATCGGGGCGGGAGTCAGATGGCTGACCTGCGTTCGGCTGTGAGGTGGGTAGGCCGAACTTCTGGTGACGGATTCGGGTTCCGTCTTTTCGAGGTTGGAAACAGAGTGCCCCGGTCGCCAGGATGGGTCGCGCCCCAAGCGATCGAATATGGATCTGTCCGGTCATGCGAGAGCCTTTCCTCGCGAATTGGGGCTTTCTGACGATCGCTCGTTCAGTAGCCTGCTGAATTTTCGTTTTCCCATGCGGCGGATGATCGAGGGAGTTATTGCAGGCGACGCACATGCTCTCCGTCGCTCCTCCAGGATGGCCATAGCCTCCTCGATCTGTTCCTCGGTTTGGAACTGATCGAGTGAGAGGTTGGGGCCATCTCTCGGATGCGGGATCGAGAGTCTCGCGTTGCTCCGGCTTCCCCCTGTCGTTGGCTGGGGTTCGGATTGAGCCAGGATATGGTGTCCGGCGGTTCGGAGAGCGGCTTTCTTCGATGTACCGGCGGATGTCATGATTCAGAAGGTTTTCTTTGAAGTGCAGTGAGTGTCACTTCAAGTATATGCCCCGAGAACAGTGAGTGTTCTTCGGGACGGTAGGAATAAAAATGTGAGGGTTAGATCCCCTCCTTCTAGCGCCAATTGTTGCTACCCAAAATATTATCCGGAGATAGATATTGCTGGAATGGATGGGATAGCAAACAAATGCAAGAGCACTTCCGTGAGAAAGATAAATAACACAAGATTTGCCGGGGTTGTTAGTCCCGGGCTTGAATGCTCTCGCGAGATATTATTAATACTAATATTCGGGGATACAAGTACTAATGTAAGAATACGATTACAATGAGTGTAAAGATTCTTGTTATCTTAGCTAGTGAGCGTGTAGATTGCCGGAAGAACCAGATTTGATGCTCTGTGAGTTCTTGTAACAAAGGAGATGAACAGTCGCGGCGGTGAGAGATCGACCGTCTCTCACGGCGAGTATTTAGTTGGATGCTTGGGCCCCGGGGCTTATGAATCCCTTGGAATCTGTCTAGTGGAGACTTGCTGCTTCTGTCGATCGTGTTCTGGACGAGAGATTCGGAGAGAGAAGTCCTGAGATGGATTCCGGTGAGAAAGCCGGGAGCTTGGTGATATGTGTGTTCTACTGTATTTCTGTTGTGGGAGAAATGAATTCTGAACGTAAGTCAAATGAATTCGGAACCTTTTTCCAGTAGAAGGAGGTTCTCTATTTATAGGACATGGATGTGCCGGGCGATCGCCTTTTCTGCATTATAATAATCGGGCGATCGTCTTTTAGCACGTGGGCATGTCTCCTTAAAGTCTGCAGGAGTTGCTGGCAGTCAACTGTGCGGTCTAATGGGGAGCTTACATGCGTCCTGAGTCGCTGTCACGGGTGGTCCCACTGACAACTTTCGGCGCACATGCCGGTAGGTGAGGTAGGTGACAGGCTGTGGTCAAAGGTCTTGTCTGTCAGCAAAAGATCTCATCTGTCAGCGAAGATCTTCGGTCGGCGCCTTTTGTGGATCTGCACGTGGGTGCTGTTATGAGATCCAGTCCTTGATGACTTTGACGGGCGATCCTCTCTGCTCGGGGCGTAGGTCGATTGCCCTTAGCCGGTCACTAGAGTAGATCGCCAGCTGCCAAAGGGCGATCGCCCAGGGAGTCGATCGCTAGGTACCTGATGGTGGTCTGATATCTTCGACTTGGCGAGCTAGCCATAGTTTGACTGGAGTTGACTTGGTCGCTCGGCCTTATAGTCGATCGCCTGTCGGGATGAATAAATCGTGACACAACACAGTTGAATGAGCAGATGGCAGAATTTAAATGTCTTTTAGAAAAGTTTATATGTTTTTTTATTATTATTGTATTTTTATTTTAGTCTATGTAATTAGTTATATGAAATGAGGCTTTACTAACTCGTATGTTGCTCTGGGGTTGTTTTTGGTTTATTCAACCCGTGCGATGCACCGATTGTATCTAAGATTTCATAGCTAAAACTTAACCATCTTGTAATTTATAGTATCATTTAAAAGTTCATTTTAGTCACCTTGTGTATTAGAAGGTGCATTTGCATTGTGATGTTTATCATAACTTTTGTATTTAAATTAGTTTATTTACGTTCAAAGTTACAATTAAAATAGTCTCTTCATATGTAATCCTTTAATATAAATGAGTGACATAAATCCCCCTTCCACATTAAATTAAGGGGGATAAGTTTTATATAGTATAGATAAATATGGTTGTCGTCTAATTAAGAAATGGAAAGGGCATAATATAAATATAAAGGGCATATTCAGAAACTAGATATATATGTAAACGGGCATAATATTATCTTCTACATATGGTTATGATCATCTAAGAAATTCTGAGATTAATATTCTTAAAAACTTTGACCTTGTTTAAGGAGAAAGTAAAAGACAGCAAATCAATTGTATTGATAACAATGAATAGATGGGCTTTTATATAGGTATTACAATGAGAGTCCTTCCATACATAGGATTCCTAGTTAAGGTAAGACATCTAACAGGATCCTACTACCTCTGGAAGAGTCTAGAACCTTCCATAACTCTATCCTCCCTACAACCAGTATTAGGTAAGACACCAATAAGGGAAGGATTTCCCGGAACACTCCCCCTGTGTCGAGCACTAATACTAACATGGTGCATAAGGTGTTGCCTCGGTAAAAAACCTTTCCAAGTCAAATAAAACCCCGTGGGAAAAAACAAAGACTTGGTGAGGAAAAAGAGCACAACGCACCAACTACAAATGTCAGAATCATGTGAAGTATACTCCCCCTGAGGTATACATGACAGCTCATTCCATAGAGCTATCATTAGTTGAGCTCGGATAATCGACACATGCCGATGCTTCTCACATGTTTCTCAAATGTAGATTTCGGCAGAAACTTAGTGAACAAGTCTGCGATATTCTCATCGGAACTCACTTGTTTCACTTCGATATTCAGCAATTTCTGCTGCTGCTGATTATAAAAGAACTTCGGCGCAATATGCTTGGTATTGTCACCCTTAATGAAACCTAACTTCATCTGCTCAATGCATGCCACATTGTCCTCAAAGATGCAAGTAGGGGTTGCTGTAGTGGGATCTAATCCACACGTTCCTCATATATGGTCTATGACTGACCGGAGCCAAATGCACTCCCTTACGGATTCGTGCAATGCAATTATCTCTGCATGGTTCGAGGAAGTAGCAATCAGGGTCTGCTTGGTAGATCTCCAAGATATCGCCGTATTCCCAATGTTGAACACATAACCAGTTTGGGAACGTCCTTTATGCAGGTCAGAGAGATAACCGGCATCAGCAAATCCAACTAACGTGTCGTTAGGATTCTCTGCATAAGGGGTAAGCTTGCTCGCATTAGCACTTCTGGTAGTCAAGCTACCATGCTTAGCTGCAATATCAAAGGAAGATCGACGGTCGGTATGCATCGTCTTAACCTCAACAATTCCTTTCGGAATATCGCTCTCTCTTGCGTAGGGAAAGAACAATCCAAGATCACTGGAGCCTTTCAAGTATCGAAAGATGTGTTTTACTCCATTCCAATGCCTTATCGTGGGAGCGGAGCTAAATCTCGCTAACAGATTCACAGAGAATGCGATGTCTGGACGAGTACATTGAGCCAGATACAACAACGCACCGATTGCGCTAAGGTACGGTGTTTCTGCTCCAAGGACCTCTTCATCCTCCTCTTTGGGACGAAACGGATCCTTGTTCATTTCCAGACTTCGACCAATCATGGGGGTAGCAAGAGGATGTGCCTTGTCCATACTAAATCGCCTGAGCATTTTGTGGACATAGGCAGACTGATGAATAAGTATGCCATCATCTCGATGTTCTAGCTCTAAGCCCATGCAGAATCGAGTCCTCCCCAGGTCTTTCATCTCGAATTCGGATTTAAGGTAGCGGGCCGTTTCATTGACCTCATCTATGGTACCGATAACATTCATGTCATCTACATAGACGGCTACAATTATGAATCCTGTATCTGTTCTTTTCACGGAGATGCATGGACAGATGTCATTGTTCTCGTATCCCTTCCCAACCAAGTATTCACTTAGGCGGTTGTACCACATCCTTTCGGATTGTTTCAACCCATACAGTGAACGACACAATTTCACAGCGTAAGCGCTCCGTGGTTTAGAGCTACTTGATTTGGGCAACGAAATCCCTTCGGGGACTTTCATATAAATATCCGTATCTAGATCCCCATAAAGATACGCTGTAACCACATCCATAAGCTGCATATTCAGTTTTTCGGACACTACCAAACTGACTAAGTAGCGAAAAGTGATGATGTCCATAACGGGAGAATATGTCTCCTCGTAGTCAATGCCAGGGCACTGCGAGAAGCCTTGGGCAACTAGCCTCGCTTTGTAACGCATGACCTCATTCTTATCATTGCGTTTACAAACAAAGACCCACTTATGTCCAACTGGTTTAATGCCCATGGGTACTGGCTCGATACGGTCAAATACCTCACGTTTAGCCATTGAGTCTAGTTCAGCCTGCATTGCATCTTTCCATTTCGGCCAATCGGCTCGTTGTTGACATTTAGCAACCGAGCGCGGATCGGCATCGTCGTCTTCAATAATTTCTTGAGCGACGGAGTAGGCAAAAGCATCATCGACTAGCGTGGATGACCTGTCCAATAGTACGTATTCACTCTTACATTGCATCGAGATTTCTTTATTCTCTGACATCAATAAAGTTTCTGACGCATCCGTCGATTGTTCCATTGTTGATTCGAGGACATATCCGTAGTCAGAGATAATCTCGTGTGACGGAGTCACTGTGTCGATGATGAGAGGATTTTGTGCCTCCGTTCCTCTTCTCTTTCGAGGTTCGGTATCCTTTCTACCCACTGGCCTCCCCCTCTTTCGAGCAGGGATAAGAGCAGCCGGAGCAGCCGTCCCACCACTAAGGTTGACGCCGGGGGAATCATTCCTTTGGGCGGCTGGACCTTGACCTATAACTGGGACTTCTAACCTTGCATGAACATTCGCAGCGGGAATGGTAGATCTTGTCACTTTCGCAGTATCAGTAAAGCTGCCGGGCATCGAATCCGCAACTTTCTGAAGACTGGGAATACGTTGCACTTCTAGCTCGGATTGAGCTGTGCGGGAATCTTGATGAGGCAAGGAGGGAGCACACCAGACAATTTCCTGGCGTTCAACTGGAATCGTTCGATTCCTCTCTCCACCTAACGACGGGAAGTTTGTCTCATCAAAGTGACAGTCTGCAAATCTTGCGAAATGTATCTCCTGTCAAAGGTTCCAAATAGCGGACAATTTTAGGCGATTCATAGCCAACATATATACCTAATCGTCTTTGCGGACCCATTTTAGTATGCTGTGGAGGCGTAATTGGCACATGGACTGCACAACCAAAAATGCGTAAGTGTGAAATATCAGGCTCATATCCAGTTACCAACTGGTACGCACTAAACGGTTAATTGGCAGTGGGTCGAAAGCGAATAAGTATAGCTGCATGCAAAATTGCATAACCCCATGCAGAAATCGGCAAGTTGGTGTGCAATACCAATGCTCGGGCGATAAGCTATAACCGCTTAATCATAGCCTCGGCAAGGCCATTCCGCGAATGAATATGGGGGACGGGATGTTCAACTTCAATCCCAATCGACATGCAATAGTCGTCAAAAGACTTTGACGTAACTCACCAGCATTGTCCAATCTTAATGACGAGATTGGAAAGTCAGGGTGGTTAGCCCGTAACTTGATGATTTATGCTAGGAGTTTAGCAAATGCAGCATTTCTTGTGGATAGCAGAGCGACGTGTGACCATCGCGTCGATGCATCAACCAGAACCATAAAGTATCTGAATGATCCGCACTCTGGTTGAATAGGTCCACAAATGTCCCCTTGAATTCTTTGTAAGAAGCAAATATTTTGTGTTGAGTCTTTAGCAAATGACGGAGAGGATATCAACTTTGCTAGTGAACAGGCTTTGCAAAACGATTTATGGGCATTAGAAATTGCCACGGAAGCCTCGGGATTTACGAGAGATGCACCGTCAACCTTATCAGGGCGTGCGATCTTTAGTCCCGGTGATACGGTATCAAGCTCACTCACATCAATGCCGATATCGAGTGGTGCTTCCAATCGTTTTCTGGACTTGAAAAACGGATGACCATGTGAGTTTTTTAAAATGCGAATCATCATGTCCGTCCAGGGTGACCGAGTCGGTCATGCCATAGTTGGTATGCTTCGGAATCACAAAGTTCGTGACTCACAGCATAGGATTCAATAACCCTTATTGTAGTCTGGTATAAACCACTACTTAGACTCATAAGTTTCTCGAGAATGCGGCATCTTCCGCATTCTGCCAGAGTAACACACAAAATTTTTGTCCCATTCTCACAATGTGTATCAAGGTGATAACCGTTGGCACGGATGTCCCTAAAACTTAGTAAGGTTCGGTTTGCTCTTGGGGCATAGAGAGCATTTGTGACATTAATATGCATACCATTAGATAGCAAGAAATGAGCAGGTCCCCTCCCTTGAATTACTTGGAAGGAACCAATCATTGTGTCACTGAGGATATATATGGCACAATATCCTTGAATAATTGCCTATTCCGAATAATAGTGTGGGTTGTTCCACTATCAGCAAGGCACTCAATTTCGCCACGAGACATCTACAATAAGACATGAAACTCGATTAGTCTTGTGATTAAAGACATAGCGAAAACTCATTAACTTCGAGTTTGGGGAAATTCGACCAAGTTTGTTAGGATCAAAGTTAGCACAATCGCTGGAAATAATTTCCGCGCAGCTTGACCTTTGTTCACTAAAATAGAAATAACTTCTTCGGTAAGAAGGCTATGGATGAACGGTCATTTGTTCTGGAAACTAGACTTCCGTATCTTTCTATCCATAGGTCGTGCACTTTCTGAATCATTAAACTAAGCTCTCAGTGCTCGTTTCAAGTTGCTATTTTGGTATTTCCCTATTGTTGAGTGATAGAGCAAGGTTGAAGCCTTTTTCAAAGGCATTATTGTTGATATAATACTATGGCAATACGGCCATAGGAGCGTTTAAATACTTCAAAACGCATCGTGGTGTTCGATTTATATCTCGACTAATGATCCTTTCGGTAACTCCAACTTGGTAGACTTGCAGATAAAGTAGGAATGTCGGTACAGCTAAGGCTGTTTAAAAACCACTGATTCTGTTTGAACTTATAAAGCATAAACAAATACCAAGGAGGATGCGCCTAGTCTTGATCATAAGTTTTGATGAAATCCACCAATGTATCAAATTAACCAAGCAATTTATTACTGAGCAATTGTTTTGTGATAAACCAAACATGCTTTCGAAGGGAAAATTAAAATTCGTTTTTGCACAATCACAGCAATTAAAAGAATTTTATTCATCATGGCCAACTTTATTACATTCATAGAAAATCCAAAGTAGTTATCGAAAACTAGAAACAAGACAAAACATAACCAAAGCGTAAAACTAGTCAAACTACAATGATCTAGTCAAAGTCGGCAACATCCATATGTTGGTCTTTGTCCGCAATGGTGAGAGGAGGGATCTAAGTCGGGATATCAGTATGGTTCACCTCCGTATTCTCATTATCTTCCTCCATGTAATTTGACTCTTGAGTCAAGTACTGTTTATAGTGTTTGTAGTAAGCTTGGATGTTCTTTGGCGCCTTGCAATTGCGGTAAGTATGCTTCTTCGATCCGCAAGTATAGCAATTCCGGCCTTCCTTTGGAGTGGTTCCATTCCCCGCGGTAGGAGGCGGTCCACGTGGTTGGGTTCCACTAGGTCCCGTGGCCGAGCCACCTTGCCTCTTCCACACATTGGAACGACGACCTCGTCTTTTCCCTCGCTTGCTCGAGTCATGCACCGTGGTGCTTGCAAAAACTGAGTAGCGTTCCCTTTTCTATTTTGTCGTGGTGCCTTCCTGTGGGTAGCCTGATTCACTTCCGGAATCGGCTTCGTACCAGCTGGGCGCGCATTGCTATTGAGAATAATCTCATGGTGCCTTTCTTTTTTCGTGAGGTGGGAGATAAGGTCACTAAAATTTTTAATTCTCCCTTTCTCATAGGCAACGCGCAACTGATGAACAATCACACTTGCTCCCACGGGAAACGTGTTAAGAGTCTTCTCGATCAAATCTTGATCAGACTTCTTGACACCACAAAAACCAAGATCAGCGCGAAGATCGAGGATGGCTTGGTTATAGGCCTCCACATTCTCATAATCCAAAAATCGAATTTGCTCCCACTGAAGTTGCAATTCGGGGAAGCGCTGATCATGCACATTATTAAATCGTTGTTCGAGTGTATCCCATAGTTCTTTGGGGGTTTGCAAATTCATATAACACTTTTTCAACAACGGATGTATATGTCTACGCAAGTACATCAGTGCATTAGCCTTGGTTTCCTCGCTCGGTTCATGAGCGATAGGCTCGTTAGAGGGAAAGATGGTGGTGGTAAATCTCTTACCGACGAATGCCAAGCGAACGTCTGAGACCCACCTATGGTACTCCTTACCAGCATGGTCAAGGATGTCGAACTCCGGATGAACATTGGAGCTTTGTGCCATCTACAAGATATAAACAAGAGGAAGTTAGTCTTGTTGGATTTTCAGTGACAATGTAAACGGTCACAATCGATGCTTTTAAAAGCGTGTAACATAACCGTTACTCGATGTACTTCCTTTAATTGTTGTTTAGTAAAGTCGACAAAAAGAACGGCGATATCAGATCGCACCCAGATACGTGGTGTATGCAACAACCACAAGTATCGACTTTCAACAATTCCGTGACTCCCCCAGGACCGTCACACAGTTTTCTTCGACACGCAGAGATACCGACTTCTCTCGCGGTCTCATCCACCGCAAAGTAACGTGGGATATAAAGAACCCAATGACCCATGTCCCCAAAAGAAAAATTCCCAAAAGGAGAGAATTGAATAGGGACAAGTCAGATAATTACCTCGATTATAAAATTAGGCACGTGCTGAATTTGTGGTGTGCTTCGATCTACCGGTTGGTACTCGATGCGATGACGTGAAACCGGAGGCGCAATTTTGGCTGCTTCCGAAGATAAGTTGATGTTCGGGTTTTGGTCCGAGATTCAGAACCGGGTCGGACTTGGCCGGGCCAAGGTGGCGGCGGTGGTCGTGGCGCGGTCCGCGTGATGTTCGGCTGGATCGGCGTCGCTTCCGGTTGGGCTGATCGACGGCGACGGCTTTCCGTGGAGCGGTGGTCCGCGGCGCTGGGCGGCGGCGGCGGTGCTGGCAGCAGTGGTCTTTGAGGCGGCATTGGCCGGCTGGCAATGGCCGGTGGCTGGCAATGGCGATGGGCCGGCATGATAATGGCAATGGCAATAAATGGCCGGCTAATGTGGCGCCAAGTGGGCGATGGCGCGGGCAAGCGGCGGCGCGCAAGGGCGGCGACAGGGGGGCGGCGTCTATTGACCGATTTTTCTCTTGTTTTTTTTTGTTCGAGCTACGTGCTGATAACGTGTTTGAGGAGAAAGTAAAAGACAGCAAATCAATTGTATTGATAGCAATGAATAGAGGGGCCTTTATATAGGCATTACAATGAGAGTCCTTCCATACATAGGATTCCTAGTTAAGGTAAGACATCTAACAGGATCCTACTACCTCTGGAAGAGTCTAGAACCTTCCATAACTCTATCCCCCTACAACTAGTATTAGGTAAGACACCAATAAGGCAAGGATTTCCCGGAACAAACCTTTATATACATAAATTAACTAATTAATAAGAAAACAAGAATTAAATACTATGTATATTATATGTGTAATAGATATAAGTAAGGCTGTAAACGGGCCGAACTATACCGAACTATGGTACGTTTGAGTATACGTTTGAAAATATCGAACCTTAAGTTCGAATACGTTTGCATGTGTCGAATCTTAGAATTTAATGTTTGAGTATACGTTTGAACACCTCGAATCGAGCCGAACTTTTGTAAATCGAGTCGAACCATTTGACTAAATGTTTCAATTTTTTTTACGAATGACTGAATTAAATGGATGAGAGTTGTTGAGAAATGAATAAACTGAGATAAATGATGATAAATTTGTATCTTTATCAGATTTTCAACATAGGTTTACATCATATCTAAGGAATGATTGATCAAACGGGCTTCTAAGCCCTTTGATGATCGGACCGAACTATTTCGCACCGTTTGGTCCGATCCGCCGAACCATCAATTTTAACGTTTGGGTATACGTTTGCATGTGCGAACCGAGACGCGGGCCGAATTTTTTCGAGCCGAATAATGCGAGTCGAATCGAAGGTTTTGCGTTCGCTCACAGCCCTTGATATAAGTGAGTAAAGTTTTGGCATCCAGCCAGTTTTAGTTCACCATATTCTAAAAATATTTCACTACTGAAAATAAGCTTCAATAGCTTCATCCTAATAGCTTCACATAAAAAGGATGAAGCTAAAGATATACTGCTTCAGAATTTTTTAAGAAAAGGTATCAAATATGTGAAGCTATTAAATTTTAAAAGTTGAACACCAGTTGGGTTCAAAGGCTTTACATATGAAGCTAAAATTTCCATAAAGGTGTCACATTTGTGACGCCAATACATGAAGGGATTTGAATGTATTAAAATTAAATATATATTGTTAACAGTTGTGTCACATGGGTGAAGCTAAGATGTTGGTTAATTTTTTTTTTTTTTTCATGCAATGGCTCTATGTATGTGAAGCCAATGAAATAAATTAAAATTACCAATCAAATTGTTATTTCTCTAGCCTCACACTAATAATTTATTAGAAATGAAAACTACTATCTTTTCTTTAGCTTCAAGATATGAGCCTAGAGAAATAAAAAGACTAAAAAAATATTTCTTTATTTGGTTTTTAAATTTTGACAAGGAAGAAATGATAAAAAAAAATTTCTCAGTTTTCTTGCAAAATAATTTTTGTATTATTTTTAACTTTGTTCATTATTTAAATGTTAGAACTCCACAATAATTTCTATAAGTGTGTTAAATGGCTTCAAAATTAGTTAGTTGATGTTTAATTGAAAATTTGAAATATTAACTTATATTCGCAAATATGATACTAATCATTTTATTTCGCAAACGTAATGCTAGAAATAAAAATTATTATTAGTTCTTTAGCTTTATGAATATGAGCCTAAACAAATAAAAAACTAAAAAATATTCGTTAATTATATTACATAATGAATTTATTGATATTAATTTTAATATAGCTGATATTACTCAAAAAATAATTTTTGGATAGTTTCAGCTATTTTTTAAATAAATACATACTTAACAATGGCGTCACATATGTGAAGCCATTAGCTTTTTTATATTTTATTTATATTAGCAATGGCGTCACATATGTGAAGCTATGCTTTTTTTATTTTTAAAATATTATAGCAATAGCATCACATATTTAAAGTTATTACTTTTTCTTTAATTTGTCCTCTCTTCTTTGGCTTCACACATGTGAAGCCAAACCTTCTTCTTTTTTTAGCTTCACACCGTTAACTCTGAAGCCAATGTTTCTTTGGCAGCGTTTTTTTTACCGTCAAACAAAGGCTTCAATTATGTGAAGCCAATTTGTTTTGACTTCATGGTCAAAACATTTAACTTCACATTTGTGTGAAGCCATTATAATTATTATTTTGTAGTGTTTTAGAATTCTAAAAATACATTTATAATTAAAAAAATTAAGAAAATTAGTTCTGAAAATTATTTTGAGAATTCTGAATAATAAAAATTTTCATGTTCATCTAATAAGAGTACTATACATATAGTTTATTGAATGATTTTTTTTTATTTTCATATTTTATTATATTAATGAGGTTTTAACAATGTAAACGTTATGAAGGAGTTTGGATACTTTTGCTTGATTTGTAGAAGTTTAAGTCTCTACATATAGATATTTCGAAGATTTTTCGTCATGAACTTACAAATTCATTGGAGTATTAAGATGCTGGTCTATATCAAGAATTACAAATGTTAAGTGATAATCTACCTGATGAAATAAAATAAGCTAATGATGAAATAAGCTAAAGATGGTTTGGACACGTCCGCAGGAGGCAGGCATCTGCTCCGGTGAGGAGGGTCGAGAGTTTAATAGTTGTTGGGGAGAGGAGGAGAGGCAGATCGAGGAGGTCGTGGGAGGAGCAACTGGGATTAGATTTGAAGGCCTTAAACCTTTCCGAGACCATGACTGTTGATAGGTACGCTTGGAGGCGCCAGATCAGAGTTGTGGATTCTTTTGTAAGGAGCGGTGCTGTAGTTGAGAGCCTCAGGGTTGGGTTGTCTCGGTTAGCTTTGACCTAGAGCATTGCATTTTTACTTTTATTGTATATTTTTATCCTATTGTCTTTGCGTGTGGTATATTTTTGACAGGGAGATGTGCGCAGAGCCAACCTCTCTTTTGTTAGAGCAGCATTCATCGAGAGTGAAGTAGCCAAATTCCGCTTAGGTAAGTCCCATGTGGATCAATCCATGGGCTCAGGTATGATCTCGAGCTTTTTTGAATCATATGTTTTCCTTTGTATTTATCACACAAGATTCTCGCATGCACTGTCGGGGTCTTCACTAAATAAACCTCCCTACCGTAATAAGTAGGGGCATGGTCTGCGTACATCCTACCCTCCCCAGACCCTGCTCTGAGCGGGATATACGGGGTATGTTTGATTTGGTTTGGTTTATGTTGAATTACATCAAAGAGATGGAGGACTGCTACCCAAATACTTGGTTTTTTCATAGGATTTTACTAAGTATATTCTAGTCACACATGTCTACTAACGTATGCAGAAAGAAGTTTTTCAAAATTCACATTGAGCAAATCATACACTCGGTATACATGTCAATTGAACAATTCGACTATAATTTCAATTGAAAACACTACTAAAAAACATTTGTATTCGCTCCACATGAAAGTGAAGCCGATAAAGTTGACTGTGAAGCCTTTGTGTTTTACCTTCACATATGTGAAGCCAATATGTGAAGCTAAAGAAGGTGAAGCTAAAGAAGGTGAAGCTTCAAACTTTAACCACGTGAAGCTAAAGAAACGAACTTTACCGTCACTCATGTGAAGCTAAAGAATACGCCGAACAAATAACCTAATTACTTTAGCTTCACATGGGTGAAGTTAAAGCGAACAAGGAAAATTCTATTTTTTAAGCTTTGGCGTCACATATGTGTCGCCAAAAATTATCCTGCAATTTTAAATAATATATCTTTGGCGACATGTAACGCCAAAGATTGTCCAGCAATTTTAAATAATATATCTTTGGCATCACATATGTGTCGCCAAAGCGTGTCCAGAAAATTAAATAACATATCTTTGGCGTCACATGTTGCGACGCCAAAGTTTGAACATCCAATTACTTTAATCTTATTGTTTCGGCCATATTAGCGTCACACTTTTAAATAAAAAAATAAAATTAGCCAAAAAGAATTTTTGGCTAATTTCAGGTGTGTGTGTGTGTATATATATATATATATTAATTATTTAGTTTACTCAGAAATATATTTTAAATATAATTTTTTGTTGTAATTAGAAAATATATGTCAAAAACTACACTTCTAATTATTATTAAAAAAATAAACTATATTATACTCAAAAGATATTTATTTTAATTAGAAAATAAATATCATCATTTTTGTAAAATTGATTTTCAAAAGAGATAAATCACATTATGTTATGTTCCAACAATATTAATATTGTAATTCACTTATATTTAAATAAATTAAAATCCTGCAAAAAAAAAAACATTAATAAGTTAGTATAAACAAAAAAAATATAAGTAAAATTATTAACAAAATTAAAAATAATTTAGAAATTACCTTGAAGATTGAGAGATGAAAGTTGAAGAAATGAGATGATATACGAATTGGAATTTTGGAATGAATGAAGGTTTGTAGGAGTGTTGTATTTATAATATATTCTGAAACCCAATAGCTTCACATATGTGAAGCCAAAGTATTTTGATAAATTCGAAATTCCCCCGTGTCCAGGCCAAAAATTTCAAACTCCCGCCAAAAATTGTAAAAATTTTCGTATTGGCGTCACATATGTGACGCCTTTAGACTAATAATTTTGTGTTCCACATTAACTTCACATATGTGAAGCTAAAACTTGTCAACTATCATATCCGCGTGCTCCACCTACCACCTGTGCAATTATTCTGAAGCTATCACGAAAAAAATCATTTCTGGAGCACACCATATTTTTTTTCTGAATTTTTTTTTCCGAAATATATATTCAAGGATATATTGAGCATTCTGAAGCAATATTATCGATATTATAAGGTATGTAGAAACAGTTGAAATTTACTTTGCATATTAATTTTGTATACAAATATGATTATACTTATTTTTCTTGTTGTTAATACGAAATAGAATTATCCTTTTAGTTGATAATTTAGTTGTAGTTTTATATTAAATTAAAATTTAGTTTGGTGAAAGTTAGTTGATTTTACATTCATAATTCGAAATAAAATATTATATTTTCATAAGGTACGGATACAAATTTTCTATTCAATGTTAAGTTAGTTTATTATACTTATTTTCTTGTTGATTATAAATATTATATTAGATTCGAAAATATTATTCATGTTTTAGTTGATAATATATTATTTATTTTGTAGTTATTTATTTTGTATGCAGTGATAAAAAATATCAACTTTTCGAGACTAGATGTACGAAAAAGGTCGTGGTCCTTACGGTATGATTAGTAGAAAATTTATTGATGGTGTTAATATGTTTCTGGATTTTGAATTCGCTCGTGTAGTAGTTGATAGTAAGATATTATGCCCGTGCAAAAAGTTTAAGAATTGGCATGAACATGATCGCAATACAATCATGCAACATTTATATCAGTGTGAATTTGCACCAGATTATCGTGTTTGTATATGCCATGGTGAAGATTATCAAAATTGCGGGATCAATGATTACAATATAGGAGGATCATATTCTACACCTGCAGAAAATTATTTTACCTCACAAAGAGATATGGTCATGGATAGTTTTACTCAATTTCGCAATTACAATGATAATGAGCCGGCAGAGCCAAATAGTGAAGCAAAATTATTTTATGATCTGTTAGAGTATGCTGATCGGCCTTTTTATGAGTTGCATAATAATTCGTTGTTGCAGTGGGTTACAGAGGTAATGAATTTCAAGAGGACGTATAATGCATCACAAAAAGCAATGAATTATTTCATCAAAAGCAACAAAGGCTTGGCATCGGAGCAATATCAGAGCCAAATGCCCGATAATTATTCTGAAGTAAAAAAATATCATGTCGAAACTTGGTCTCTGAGTGATCAAGTATGATGTTTGTAGCAACAATTGTTTTCTATACTATGGGGAAGGTGAGAGTTTGAAATTTTGTCCTAATTGTGCAGCGCCACGGTATGAGGAAGGGAAATCGAGTGCACAAAAGAAATTATGGTATTTTCCAATCACTGATAGGTTGAAGCGGCTGTATATGTCGTGCAAAACTGCTGAACACATGACATGGCACACAAAGTGCCATGATGAGTCAGAAAGAGTAATTCATCATGTCGGCGCTGAAGCTTGGCAAAACTTTGATCGTACGCATCCTTCGTTCGCTGCAGATCCTCGAAATGTCAGGCTCGGTCTTTGAACAGATGGTTTAAATCCATTTCGGGGAACAGGTGCCCAGTACTCTTGTTGCCCGGTCTTCATAACTCCATATAATTTACCACCAACTTTATGCATGCATCAGGAGTTTATTTTTTTAAGTCTTATTATATCTCGCCCTAAAGGGCTGAGGATGAACATCGATGTGATGCTCCGACCCTTGATCCATGAGCTAAAAATTTGTGGACAGATGGTGCTACAACCTGGGATTGTGTAAGGCAGGAAAATTTCTCGATGCATGCGGCTCTGGTGTGGACAATTAATGACTTTCCATCCTATGGTATGTTGTTGGATGGAGCACACATGGAAAATTAGCATGCCTTTATTGCATGGAAAATAGTTCTTCTTTTCGTTTAAAGAACGGAGGGAAACCATCATGGTTTGACTGTCAGAGATGTTTTCTCCCACATGGACATCCTTACAGAAAAAACAAACGTGATATTTACAAAGGTCATGAAGAAAGCTCATTTTTTCCGGAACGTTGAGGGCCAGCATAAATGAAAATTAATATTGCTGATCGTATTCCTGATGTGACCTTCGGTGTGAATTATGAAGGTATTGAAGGGTTTGGAGAAAAGCATAATTGGACATAGAGGGGCATATTTTGGGAGCTCCCTTACTGGTCTACCTTATGGATTCATTATAATTTAGATGTCATGCACTGTGAAGAGAATTTCATTGATAATATACTTAACACAGTCATGGACGTTCCCCAAAAAACTAAGGACAACATGAAGGAAAGACGCGACTTACCATTGTACACAACAAGAGATGGGTTGTTTGTACCCCAAGAAATAAATAGAAAGCCGAAAGCAACATATATGCTCACCTCAGAACAGAAACATTCAATATGTGAGTGGCTTAAAGAGCTAAAATTTCCAGACGGGCATACTTCGAATATATCACACTGTGTGAATCTCGATACTAATAGAATAAATAGTATGAAGAGCCATGACTGCCATGTTTTTATGCAACGATTGCTATATATTTCCTTGAAATATTTTTTACCGAAGTCGATTTGGGAAGCATTAACGGAGGTGAGCAACTGTTTCACAGCATTGTGCACGAGTGAGATTAAAGCATATGGCATGAGAAACTTAGCCAAGACTGTCATAGTGAGTATGTGCAAGTTGGAACAGATATTCCCTCCGGCATTCTTTGACTCACTGGAACATATGCTCGTTCATTTGCCGTACGAGGCCCTTGTCAGGGGACCGGTATTCTATCGATGGATGTACCCATTCGAGAGGTACTTTTATTTTCTTTTTGTTAATATATGCATTATGTTGTTTATGTATTTATAAATTAAGTATTTCGTACAATACATGATGATGTTTATTGTAAAAGGCATGGTGAACAATAAATTGAAGGTTCAGGGATCCATATGTGAGGCCTATTTACTGACTGAGATCACAAAATTTTGTTCCTTCTACTTCGACAAAGAAATCGACACAACGACGACACGACTAAATAGGAACGTGGTTCTATTTGCCCCTCAATTGAAGGACAACTACCGATCTTTACACCAAAAGGTCGAGTAATGGGAAAAAGTAAGGGACGACGCATGGCTGAAGTTGAGTGGAATATGGCAATCCTATATATTCTTACGAACTGTGAAGAAGCAGAACCATATCTATGGTATGATTATGATTTTGATATTCCATATTTTTACATGTAATGATGTATTTACACAGTATGTATTTCATTGCATTTGAGAATCAACTACAGAGTAATATCTCCACCAGAGACTTGGAATTCGCACGAGTTAATCACTTAGTTCCATAGTTTGAAAGATTGGTTGCGACCACAGAATTAAAGGACTCTCAACTTGCTGTATTATTTAGAGGTGATCGATTAGTAAAGATGTACAAAGGTTACGTGGTGAATGGATTGAAATTTCATACCAATTTCACGGGCAAAATATAAAGACTATGAATAGTGGATTGTGTGTTCCAAGTACAAATAGTTTTGGAGATTCATCTAAGTACTACGGGATGCTACTAGAGGTATTGGAGTTCACGTTCTACAATCCTGGATTTCCTGAACAAGTTATTCATCTATTTAAATATGATTGGTTCGACAACCGCAAAGTGAAATGTCTACACGGGTTAGTTGAACTCGATCCTCTAGCAAGACAAGTGACTGCCGAGTCATTTATCTTCACAAGTCAAGAGACTCAAGTGTATTATGCTCGGTGGGAGGCGTGGGAATCGAACCCACGCCTGTTGGCATAGATGCGTGGCCATTAACCACTGAGCTATGTTTTGATTCAGTAAATATATTTACATTATACGCGTACTTATATTTAATTCATTTTTCAAATTAAATCAATTTTCAAAATAATTAAGCATAAATAAATATACTGTAATTTAAGTTCTTAATGTTCATAAATTCCTTACACTATAATTATTAAATATAATTTTAAATTCAATATTTATAGTATTTAATATTTAAACCAATACATTTAAAATGGATTTAGTATATATAAATATATTTAATTTTATAACAGCGTCACGTATGTGACGCCTATTACTTGTTTTTTAGTTGTTTAGTGGCGTCACATATGTGACACCGTTTAAGGAAAAAATATTTTAAAAAAAAATCAATTATTATATATTGGCGTCACATATGTAACACTAAAGCTTTAGTCTTTGGCGTCGCATATGTGACACAATTATTGAAATAAAATTAAAAAAAAAATTATAGAACGGCGTCACATATGTGACGCCTTTATTTAAGAAATGTTGATTGATTTTTCCACAGTTTAAGGCGTCACGTATGTGACGCTTTTGTTTACTTTAATTGTCGCCCTTATTTCTTTAGCTTCACCTTTTCCGGTGAAACTAATAGGGTGACGCTATTAGAACCCTTTTTTAATAGTGAAAGGATATTACCCAAAATAAGATTATGCAAGTTTGATTAGTACATTTATTAAAGTATAGGGCCGTATTGCAAAATTAATTGGCAATTGGATGAATAGTCCATATCTTTATATACCGAAGGCAATGCTTATAATTTCCCGACGTGGGATTACTGCTTCGACACGCCCCCTCAATCGTAGACGAACACATACAATATGGACTTTTTAATTCGGATGGCTCGAGTCCAGAATATAGTGCGCCATTGGGATCTCACATAAAGAGAGTCTGCTCTAACACCATGTTCAATTTAGGGTTCCATCTAAAAACAGTTGGCAATGACTGGAGTAGTCTAGGGTCTCTATATATTTAAGGCAAGACTTGTATTGTTCGGTGTCGGATTAGAGCTTCAACACACCCCTCAACCGTTGCTTACCACTTGGACACTCTTTAATTTGGATGGCGAGGAGTTTGAACATCATGGGCCGTTGGGATTACACATTTAGAGGGTCTGTTTTGATACCATGTTAAAATATGGGGTTCCATCTCAAAATCGACTGTCAGTGAAGGAGTATCCCAGGATTTCTGTATATTAAAGTATGATTTATATTTTCTTAATATGAGATTACTGCTTCAACACGCTCCTTCAAGCATAGTCGGATGCAAGGTTTACCACATGTACTCTTTAACTCGGACGATGCGGAATTAGAACATCGTAAGCTATTGAGTTTACACGTGTAGAGAGTCTGTTCTGATATTATATTATAGTCTGCGGTTCTATTTGATAAACTAATTGACCAGAACAAAATATTCCATCACTTTTATATATTATAATCTGTTTATGCAGGATTATTGCTTCAACACATTTGCATCACAAGACGAGTCATTCTCCAGTCATTTATAGTTTGGATATCATCGTTTTGTGATTTTTTAATTTGATTTATTATGCCAGTTTGTTTAAGTTTTTTCAGGCTCACATTCTTTGTTCTTAAAAGAATAAATTAAATTTTAAAGTGTAATTATATATGTGAAATGGAAATTACTGTCTCTGTCTGCTATATCATTAAAAGCACATATGTGATATCTCCTTCGCCCCTTAAATTTTTTCCTTTTTTTTTTTTTCGGTACGTCTCTCAGGTTTCTCCCTATGTCATTTATGAATATTAATTAACTTAATATAGCTGGAAATTGATGCTTTATCGCATCTTTCACATTGTGGGAGGGAATTGGAAACTCAAGGCATTCTGAATGAAGATCACCCAAACAAGGCTGCAGATTTACTAGCTATATTATGCTACTGATGATCAAAAGATTTATAGGACTGCTAATCCTCAGAAGATTCCAAGGCTTTAATGATGTGGTTCGCATTATGCATGAGAAGTTCCGAATTTTAAATTTTTTTTTTGTCCCAAAACCTTCATGTCATTTTTTTTTTTCGTTCCACAAAAATTAGATATTTAATTTCGGTCTCATAACTATATTATCTATCGATTTTGATTGATTTTATTTGGAAAAATGAGAACGACGTCGTTTTGCCAATCACGTGCCGAGCAAATGTTGGTCCAATCTATCCAAACAACTGTCTTTTCCTTGTCCCAATTGATCAGTTAGAATCATAATGTTGGTTATTGCACATAACATGTAATTTCGTATAAACTTCGGTGAATCACTTGAGTCGTGATACATATTCAATCCATTATACTTAAGATGAGATAATTGGATAGATTACTAAAACTAAACTGAAATAGAATACCTCAATTAATGGTTAACGGTGTGATCAGAATGACTCGCGGTACACAATTGGGATCAAGTCCCAACATTACAGTACACAATACAATGGTACGTCAACAAATAACTACTCAATGTGCTAATGTTATAAGGATACAATATACTTCTTGTAATTATAATTATACCAAAATATAGTACTTGTTGATATATAATTGAATTTCTCATTGTGTCTTATGTTTTTAGTCCCTCTGAGAAATTAACTATTCAGTTTTAGTTCCATAATCGCTCCATATTTATCTATTTTTGGTCCAATTTTCGTGTAAAATATAAACGACGACATTTTAAAAAAATTGGATTTAAATTCTTCCGTGACAGACATTTGATTTAAAACGACGTCGGTTCTATTTTTCCGAAGAAAATCAAGCCAAAATTAAAGAAATGAAATAGTAATTGGGCCAAAAATTAAGTGGTTATTTTTTTTAGAATCAAAGCAGATGACATGATAATTACCGGATAAATAAAAAGTACTTTTTTCTCTCTAAAATATTCTAAGATTAGATATACTCTTTTCCCTAAATTTTAGGTTTGGATTAGAACTATTAATGAGACCCTTGTGATCTGCACTCGAGTTAGGTTATTCGATTATAAAATATTATTTTTGGAAAAGAATTACCGTCTACTTTTGGGAGGAGGAAGCTAGGGGTGTGCATGGTACGGTATGGTACGGTTTTAGGGTAAAACCGATACCGTACCAAATATGTTCGGTTTATTATGATTTAACACCATACAGATACGGTTTTTTTCGGTTTGGTATTTCGGTATTTCGGTTTGGTTTACATCGGTACGGTATTTTTTCGGTTTTTCTACTTGATACTTGATAGCATTAATAATACAAAAATACTCAAATAAATTAATTCAACAAGGTACCATAAATAGCTGATCCAAATTAATAGCTAAACCAAAAAAATCACACCAACCTTAAGATAGTAACTAATTTAATGTTCAAGTTTTCATCCAACTATTTTGGAGGATAAAAATAAAAAAATAAAATAAAAGACAAACAGGTGTCTTGAACTTCAATAAATTTGTTATACTTCTATATTCATATTAGTTTGTAACTACTATATATATATATATATATGATATATTATCATAAAAATATTTAATATAAATAACTGATGCAGTGCTTTTTTCGGTATTTAAGTCAAATACCGCATCTGCATCAAGTTTCGGTTTTATAAAAAATAAAAACCATGTATGTCGGTTTAAACGGTTTATCGATTTTTTCGGTACGATTTTTACGGTGCGATGCGGTTTTTTGATTTAATCGGTTTTTTTGCACACCCCTAGAGGAAGCTCACAGTCGAGGCTCATTAAGGAGGAAAAATCCCGGAAGTATCCTGACATCAGGAAACTGCATGAATCCCACTAAGAAAGTTCCTTATAACAACACTTTTAGAAAGTGATGAACCACAGGTTCGATCGGAACCTATTGCCTGCACCTATGATGGGCGCCTCACTGCTAACCATAGCCATTTTCTTCCTAATAATGAAGATGAGTCTCCGACAATGACTTCATACAACTTTAAGTCAAAAGTATTGAGGTCATGAGAGGCTGAGTCAGCAAGAGCCAACGTAATTATTTGAAATTGAAAAAGTGTGAGGAAACAAACTTATATATCGATGAAAAAAGATGAGATGGGTTCACATTGCAGAGGGGAGATTAAATGGTGTGAGGTATCTATTGTTATGGTTGTAAATTTATCTTATTTTTTTTATGCTCGTAACATGTTTGATATATTAATTCACGTTACCATTATATAAATGTTATATATTTATTTTATAATAAATAATATATTGTGTTAGTGTCACACGAAAGATCATATTGTTTGATACCTTATAAAGCATAAAACTGGTTCACAACCTATGCCAATCTTAGACAATTATGTGAATGGTTGTAATATATGCTTGAAATTCGTTGGTCTTGACCATTAACATATATTAGCATACTTCGTATACGTTGAACTGAATTTCACTGACTAAATGAAGAACATAGATCTTGGTTAATTACTATTTCTTAATTCTACTATGTTAATATAATTATATATTTATAATATGTATTGCTTTGATTTATTATAGGTGAGAGCCACATTGATCTACTCAATCTGGTCGATATTTTGAAAAATAGTACTATTATAGCTAGAAATCGTGTCCGAATCGTTCAGGTTGATTATGTCCCCTTGATGAATCAAAACATTTATTACATTAAACCCCGTAGGTTTATTGATTTAGGGTTAATGACGCCAAAATCCACAACCTTTCATCTAACTTTCAGTTTTTAGGAAGTATATTGTTTTAAGATCATGATATACTAATTGGAAAACTAACTAGTTAAAAATCTAAAAAGAGGAACTCTAAAAACAGATTTTTTTTTTCTTTTTTGGAAAAACCAAAAAAATTAGAACTACATTATAAAGCCGTCCTTAAAATTGTGCAAAAAAAAACTAAAAAATGAAAATATGGTTCAACTTTTTAGATATTGCTAATGGAAAAATCGAACAAGTGCCAAAGATTGTGGAAAAAATAAAAGGGGCATCAAAGGTTGTGTATTTTGGCGTCATTAACACTAAGCTTAAAATGATGCCGTTTGAATTTTCGGCGGCGACACACTCCCGGCGTCCACGTAGGATCCACGTAGGACCGAATTTGGGGCTAAATCAAAATTATGGAAAATTCAAACGAGTGCCAAAGGTTGTGGATTTACAGAATTTTTTAAAAGGTTGTGGAAAAAATGAAAGTCAGATGAAAGGTTGTGGATTTTGGCGTCATTAACCCATTGATTTATGATATAATGATAATATTTGAGTTTAATATTAAAATTGCATACAAAATTAATTAGTAAAGCTGTCAGTAGTTTAATAATTAATGAATATGCGATATATCAAACACGGGAAATAGCAAATTCAAAAAGAAGCTCGATTCATAAATATGAAATTGATAGGAAGTGCAATATTGATTCATTAGTGCAGTGAATTAATATCAAGAGACTCAACAATATTAATAAATATTAAATATAAAAAGTTGAGGTATATTATGAGTCCTTATCCTAATCCCTCTTAAGCTCCCTTGCGTAGCCTAAGATGTCTATATGAGTGTTCATTATCTATTTTACTTCCCCCAAGTATATGGAGTAGTTGTAAAACGTGGTGAGCAGGGTCGTATTCAAGGGAGGCTAATTATTCCTATTGTATTTAGTACTAGATCGTAGTGATCTCAACTTTATCTAGAGATCGAGATTCTGAGAGAATAACTAATTGTCTAATGATAAAACTAGATAGAACAAGTCACGGTAATTAAATCATAGAGATATTATGAGTTCAAAAGATATATTCGAAGGCGATGTTTCCATTATTTGCTAGATTTAACCGAAATTGATTTAATTAGAGTTCTACGTGTTTTTCCAATATGATAGTCACTACAGTATTTTAAAGTCTCTCTCGAGAGCATTGAAATGCAGATTAAATAACATAAAATGATGTCTCTATCTACTATAAATTAGCGAACTCCCAAAAATTCACAAGACAAAATATCATAACAATTAATCACTAATTTCTCAATCTCGTAATTAATTATGTCAAATACTCGAGAACAATTAATACCCCTATCTCTCGAATTATGAGAAATTAGTTAAGTATGTAAAAATATTGATCAAATGTTAAACATGAACAATAGGGTTTAGGACAAACAAAAATGCGTCTGCCACATTTCAGTGACATGGATCGTGTCAAATGACATAGCCGTGTCATACTACTCCAGAAATGCCAAAATTTCTCTGTACTCTAACACGACCAAGGCCATGTCCATATCATTTGACACTATCGTGTTGTTTGACACGGTCTAGACCGTGTCCTCCTATCCAGATCCGTGTTTTCAGTCTTTTTTCAGCTTGTACCCTTGTTTGTGCATCGCTGATATTGTCGAGGGTTGGGACTTTGTTCATGCTTAACAATGACCTTAAAATTACCTACAAAAACCACAAAACACACCCAAACGTAATCCCCAAAATGAAATAGGTAAAATCAGAATAACTCATCATTGATCTAAGCATATCTAAGAGGGTTCAGTTTCGCTCACCAATGCTATTTTGTTGTGGAGTTCCTGGCACAGTGATCTAGAATGCGAGCCCTAATTAGGTAAGAAATTCAAAAACTCTTCACTAAGGTATTGGCCACCATGATCTGATCATAATGAATACTCTTACCATGATACTTCTACGTTTCATCCTTAAAGTCTCTGAACTTGTAAAAGGACTCAGAATTACGTCGCATCAAATAGACATATCCATATCTCGAATAATAATCTACAAACGTGATGAAATATTCAAAGCTACCCTTACCTTGGATAGTAATTGGGCCCACATACATCAGCATGGCCCAAATCTAACATATATTGGGCCCAATTTCCCTTGGATTTGAAAGTCATTTTAGTCATCTTACCTTGAGACATGATCCGCATATTAGAAATGACTCAACCTGGAGCGAGTCTAATGGGCCATCATCTAGCATCCTCTAAATCCTTCTAACGTTTATATGACCTGATAGTAATGCCAGTGATATGTTTGTTTTATGCTTGAAGGTTCATTTCTTTTCTTAGAATTAGTCAAAGGTAAGTGATTTATTAGTTTGTGCAATATTAATAATATACGGTCGATCTTTATAAATATCCTTGCAGATATATTCCCCATTTATTAAAATAATAGCATCATTTTCAGAATAAACTTACATCCATTGCAACATAATTTAGAAACTAAATTCAAAACAAAACATTTTTAAGAACTAAAATCATATGACTAACCTTCAACTGCACGACACCCTCAAAACAGCAACAAGCTTGGAATAATCTCCCCAATTGATGGTAATCTCGCCCGCATTAAGCCGTTTGGTTATTTAAAAACCATGCGAATCGGAAAAATACTAGTGGAGCTTGATTTACTCTGATTGCCTCCTCAAGTGGCGATGAAATCTCTAACATACAAAGTTTCCCTTGTACTCGTTGTAACCAGACCTCGATCTCGGGCCTAAGGAATTCTTGCTGAAGTTCCTTATGAACAGTTAAACGAGCAAGCATTTTCTCCTGAACGGACTTACGACTCAAGGCGTCGGCGACAACATTCGCCTTGCCCGGGTGGTATATGATCTCAATATTATAATCTTTGATTAGTTCCAACCACCGCCTCTGTCGCATATTTAACTCCTTCTGAGTAAATATATACTTCAAACTCTTATGATCGGTGAATATCTGACAGGTAACGCCATAAAGATAATGACGCCAAATCTTCAATGCGAACACCACGACTGCTAGCTCCAGGTCATGGGTCGGATAATTAACCTCGTAAGGTCTCAATTGCCGTGAAGCATAAGCAATAACTTTCCCGTTCTGCATTAATACACATCCAAGACCGTGTCCGGACGCGTCACTATAAACCACGAATCCCTCCGTCCCTTGCGGCAAGGAAAGGACAGGTGCTGAAATCAAATGACTCTTAAGTTCCTCAAAACTCCGATGACACGCGTTAGACCACATGTATTTCTTATCCTTCCGCAAAAGGTTCGTCATGGGTTGAGCGATTTTAGGAAATCCTTCCATAAATCGCCGGTAATACCCTGCTAATCCGAGAAAGCTTCGGATTTTCTTAACATTCTTCGGAGGTTGCCAATCTTGGATGGCCACCGTCTTTTGAGGGTCGACACGAACTCCGTCTGATGAAATTACATGTCCGAGAAACGTCACCTCGGACATCCAGAACTCACATTTGGAAAACTTTCCATAAAGTTGATCTCGTCTCAACACGTCGAGAACCTGATGAAGGCGAAATTCGTGCTCCTCACGGTAATAAATCAAAATGTCATCAATGAAGACAACCATGAACTGATCCAAATAGTTGATGAAAACTCGATTCATTAACTCCATGAATACCGCAGGTGCATTAGTTTACCCAAACGGCATTACCACAAACTCATAATAACCATAGCATGTTCGAAACGCCGTCCTTGCGATATCCGACTCTCGAATTCACAACTGATGATATCCAGATCTTAAGTCAATCTTGGAAAATACTGAAGCTCCCTGAAGTTGATCTAAAAGATCATCAATACGTGGTAGAGGATATTTATTCTTGATCGTCACCCTGTTCAACTCCCGATAATCAATACACAAATGAAATGAACCGTCTTTCTTCTTGACAAATAACACTGGTGCTCCCCACGGGGATGCACTCGGTCGGATATAACCTTTCTCGATCAAATCCTCCAATTGATTCTTCAGTTCCTGCATTTCGGTCGGGGCTATCCGATACGGTGCCTTCGATATTGGAGTCGTACCAGACTCCAACTCAATCGTGAATTCCACATCTCTCTGTGGAGGCAAACCAGGTAACTCGTCTGGAAATACATCGGCATATTCTCTCACTACAGGAATATCCACCAACATTATTGATGATTTCTCGGTCTTGGTCATATAGCACCAATAACCAACACACCCCTGACTGAGTAATTTCACTGCTTTCATCAAGTTGATGACTCTCCCGGAACAACTGGGATTACCTCCCTGAAAAACACATTCGACCCCATCGTCTGAAATAATAGTGACCATATGCTTACGGACACTAATGATAGCATCATGATGATCCATCCAATCAATACCCAGGATGACGTCGTCTCTCGGTAAATCTACCACGATTAGTTCTGCTAACCAATCATGGCCATGAAGTTTAATCGGACAATTCTTAATCTCACGATTTTCGATAATTCGTCTACCATCAGGTAGACCAATGACATACGGCTCACAACTAGTAGCACTACCCAGACGTAGTCTACTCAAACATGACTCGGAAATGAATGAATGCGATGCACCAGTATCAAAAAGGGTACACACAGGTTGAGATAGAATATCGAGTGTACCTGAGATCATCCAGGCCTCCGGATCGTCGGTCTTCTTCATCTCAACCGGATGCTTCCGTCTGATAACTTTTGGCTCCGCCTTTATTTGCTCCTGTCTTTTTGAACGATGCGGGCTGAGTGGCCTGATTCTGAACCGCTGACTGTCTTGGGGCCTAAGATGACACCGGAGTAGGTTTGGAGTCCCTTCGGAAATAACGGGCCTTATTCCCAGCAATCCCACAGTTATGGCATGTGATAGTCTGCCTCGGACACTTGGTGCTGAAATGGCCCTGTTCTTCACAGTTGAAACAGGTGATGGCCGAACTAGCCGCTCGGGACTGTGATTCCGCGGGTCTAGGCTCCACAGGAGGTCGCTCAGAGAAAGTAGAGCCCGTACGAGGCTTCTTGAAGGTTGCCTGCCGCCTCCAGACTGATTTCGATTCTTAGACTTCTTGCTAGCAGATGAAGGTTGCTGCTTAGCAATCTCCTTAGCAGTAAGCTCATAAGTAAGAGCTTTCTCAATGAATTCATCCAGAGTGGTGCAATTGTGATTAAGCAATTGCATCCGCATACGATGTTTCAGCCTCTTGTTGAAATACTTGATCTTGTCCGCCTCTGAGCGAATAATAGACGAAGCGAAGGGAAGTAGCTCCTGAAATTTCTCGGCGATGGCGAGAACATCATCGTCCGCTGAGAGGTCGGGAGTGAGTAATTCTGATAACTTGGCCTCTCTGAGTGGGGCCGGATAATACCTCTCCATCATGAGAGTCTTGAATTGATCCCAAGTACATGATCTGTCGGTGGGCTTCAACGATAACCACCATGAATGAGCGCTCTTACCCAGATAGTAAGCCGCAACTGAAACTTTGTGACCTTTGGGACACTCCACCATAGCAAACAACTTCTCGAAATGCTCGAGCCAGTGAACAATATCCTCCGGCTCATATGAGCCCTCAAAAGTAGGTGGTCTCTGGTGAGAGATGCTGCCAATGATACTGCTCACACCCCTCTCCTGCCCTTGAGGTGGCGGCGGAGGAGCCTACTGATTCTGTGCGGTTCAGTTCTGCATTGTCTCCATGAGGCATGCCATATGAGTCATCTGGGCCATCATGCCCTGCATAAACGCGATTGGATCAACTCTAACACCTTCTGATTGAACTGTGTCCCGGGTACGATTCTCTGAGAGTGAATGATCATTTCCGGGTGAATGAGTGGCAGCGTCGCTGCTCGATGAATTAGCATTATTCATCGCGTTCATGCATGTATTCACACAAGCTCTCGGGTTTCGGCCCGCACCACGGCCTCTTCCCCCGCGTCCTATGCCTGCTCCCTCCATACTGAAGTAGGAGAGTCACAAGATAATTATATGTCTCGCATGAATATCGCATTATGATTACGCCATGAAATGATGAAAATGAGCATACACGCTCTAACACAATGATTACATGAATGATTAACTGAGGTGACATGATTATCTGATGAAATTCTTGAAATGATTATCTTGAACAAGTTAACAAGATTAATGACACGATCCTTATGATCAACAACTGATCAATGAAATGAACTGAGTGATTAATGAGTTAACATGATCGATATGATCAAAATAAAAATGATGATTGAGGATTGTTGACTGTTGAATGATAAATGAGTGATTCTTATTGCCAGAAATTATACCATGGCATCAGAAATCTTACTGTTCTTTGGTCTGAGGGACTCGGCTCTTGCACAGGTCACACGTGACGCGAAAGTCCAATGATACTAGTTTGATGAACGATGATTTCAATTGAGACATGACTCGGGAGGTAGTATTCAAAACCACGCTCCGATACCAACTCTGTAACACCCCAAACTAGGCGGATATTACAGTGCCGTGGACCCCCAACTGGGACCCACCAAGCGAATAAAAGTTAATGAATTAAATAATATAATTGTAGTACCGAACCACATTATATCATTAATAACTCCGATGAGGAGTTTCAAGTACAACACACCCAGGGAATGCATAATACATGTATATTTTATATGAAGATAAAATATACAACACTGAATGAAAATGAATATCCAAACGGAAATCTGCAGCGGAAATATAAGTGAAGAGACATGAATGACTGAAAAAGGACTGGGGGCCCCTACTAGTATCACTGAGACTCCTCGCCATCAACGTTCTCTTTCCGTGCTTTAGCCTTGCCATGACCTGAAAACAACATCCCCCAACGGGTTTAGTTACACAGAACAACAATCCTCTAGAGTTGAATAAACACAATCATGATATAATTTAATTATGAAATTAAGCTAAAGAGGAGCATCATAGTATGCCCATAATCGTATGTGCAAGTGCACAAGATGAATGTCCGGACACACCCGTCTTTATACCTAATTAGTCTCACGGAGGTACATTACCGTGTGCACAGTCCATTGTGTCGGTGAACCCGAACACATGACCATCATGTGCCCGACTAAAAATTCCGCACATCCCCACCCGGCCATGCAATATGAACCCAGAAGTTCATATGAACAAGAATGACCATGAAGAATATTAATGAATAACAATCCGACAAAGTCAAGAATGACTAACTGAGATGAAATAATAGTGAAGTGAATGATAGCTCAATGAAATGATTGGAACTGTCGTTCCTCGTGAATGAAGTGATTATTCGACAATTACAAGTCTCAATACGGTCAATACATTATGAATGAGTTATGATTATGAATGAACAACAACGAAAGGAATGAATATCCTTTTAACTGAGTAAGAATTAACTTACTCAATACCGGTGAAGAAAGTTCTTCCTCGAACAACGTCCTAAAAGAGATGTCGGCCGCTCGAACAACCTTGAATAACACAAATACCAATAATCCGCTTAATAAACGATTCAAACATGATCACAACCCACTTCAAAAGTCGATACAACAATATCCAAACTCATTGGGGCATTAAGACAAACACTTAGCGAACATCAACCCTTGATTATAACCAAATCCCAAATATATTGAAACCAACTCCAAAATGAGTAGTTTAATCCAACAAAACACCTATAATGATATCAATAATCCAATAGGAATCCACAAATTGAGTTAACGACAACATCTAATCGAAAACCCCCAAATATCAAAGTCAACTCTAAAGTGTTCTTGATTAATTCTCCAAATATTCGTCAAATCCGAAAAAAACATCAATAAATCCATAGGAATACATGTATCCAAGGTAGATAATCCATATCTAACATATTCCAACATAATAGCAAGCTTACACGAAGAGATCAGAAGGAAAAACCCAAAAATCCGAAATTCTAGATCCAAGAAGTTATTACATTGATTTGGTGTTGGAGAGGATGAAATGATGATTAATACGAATGATAAGCTTGAAAATGATGATAGATGGATTCAGCTCGAAGAAATCTCTCCAAAACGCCCGAAATAGCCTAAAACGCCCAAAAAATGAAGTGATATGCGAGAAATGACGAAACCATGGCTGACTGTCTTATTTATACTGTTTCAGTTTAGCGCACGCTAAGCCCTGATATTTAGCGTGCGCTAGCGAGTTAATCGGACAGTACAGTGCCTACTGACTGCCTCGTTAGCGTGCGTTAACCCCAACATGTTAGCGTACGCTAACAGAATATCTGATGTCCAGTAAATGAAGTCCAGAACCTCCTGTTCTCTGATCTGCTCGCGATAGCGTGCACTACACCCAAAACTCAGCGTGCGCTACTACATCATTAGTGTACGCTAAAATCTACTCATAGCGTGCGCTATGAATTATTCCAGATTAGTCCAGTACCCACTAGACTCTGCCTGATCGACCTTAGCGCGCACTACACTGCCAGCATAGCGTGCGCTATCCGAACTCACTAGCGCGCGCTACTTACCATTCGTAGCGTGCGCTACTACAACTCAACTGCAGTCCAGTGCCTTCTAGACTGTCTGCCTGAACCATGCTAGCGTGCGCTAATGCTGCGAGGTAGCGTGCGCTACCCGTACTCAATTAGCACGCGCTAAAGAGAGTACGTAGCGTGCGCTACTCCTCACACACAGCCCACTATGAAGATGACAATGATGATAAACACGGCTCGATTCTCCAACCAGGTTGAAAGATGAATAATAACTGATACACAATACAAATACTCTGAACGGTGAATACAATGCTTGAATATGAATGATGAATGACCATTAATGAGTGAAAATTACTGAGTGACAATTACTAAATTATAATTACTGAATGATAATGACTGAATTACAACCGGGTATTACAATGAGCAGTACCTTTCAAGAAAAATATCTCCTCTCTAACGTCGACTTTTTGTGGGATTCAGAAATACCACAAAATCGCAGATCGAAAATAATCCGCCGCCGCAAAATTTAGAAACCAAACCAAACCAAACATACCTAGTATATCCCGCTCAGAGTAGGGTCTGGGGAAGGTAAGATGTATGCAGACCATGCCCCTACTTATTACTGTAGGGAGGCTGTTTCCGTTAAGACCCTCAGCTTAGTGCACAACAACATATTGAGTGAAAAATACAAAGGGAAGCATATGATACGAAAAAACTCAATAGCATACCTGAGCCCATTGCTTAATCCACATGGGACTTACCTAAGAGGAATTTGGCTACTTCACTCCCGATGAATGCTGCTCCAACAGAAGAGGGGTTGACTCCGCGCACAGCTCCCTGTCAAAAATACACCACACGCAAAAGACAATAGGATAAAATATACAATAAATGTAAAAATGTCATGCTCTAGGTCAAAGCTAACCGAGACAACCCAACCCTGAGGCTCTCAACTACAGCACCACTCCCAACTAAAGAATCTACAACTCTGATCTGGCGCCTCCAAGCGCACCTATCAACAGTCATGGTCTCGGAAAGGTTTAAGGCCTTCAAATCCAATCTCAGCTGCTCCTCCCACGTCCTCCTCGGTCTGTCTCTCCTCCTCTCCCCGACAACTACTAAACTCTCGACCCTACTCACCGGAGCAGATGCCTGCCTCCTGCGGACGCCGCAAAATTTAGAAGGATTTGTTAATTTGCCATTAATTTTCATCAACTACTAGTGTTCTGCATTTTACACCGGAATATATTCCTTTAAATTTGTACTAGTGATGGTAATAATAATATATAATATCAGACTATGAACTAAACAGGTAATGATAATTATTCTAAAAAAATAGATAGGTGACGATGATATAATAAAAAAATACCTGGATGGAAATACAGTCCATCACTGTTGGATATTCTCGAGTCTATTTTCAACCGACCGACTGATTCGTGTCCAATTATTCCATCGACTGAATTCATACCCAATCTATCCCAAAGCATTAGATCGCCTGGGCAGCATATCATATGCATCGACACTGGAACAATTTCGGGCCGTTTGCATTAAGGAAGAGACCCGGTATCATAATTGGGTTGAGGTTGACTCAAATATGCGAGGTAACAACAACATATCGGTTTGCAGCGCACATCTGGAGCCTTTCGTTTCATCAAGGGGCCAAACTCTTGTCTATAAAACGACAAGGAGCAGACAGTCGATCTAGAGGCTTGGGTATACTGGTTGGTGGAGGAGGAGGTCGAGGCCATGGTCACGACGGGGTAGTGGTGGTGGTGTATATGGTCGTGGGAGGCGAAAAAAGAAAATAGATTTCAGTACTTCTCTCGCATCTAAAACAAAGCATCTGGCGGCAGGTTGGGTTATTAAAAGCACATATGCGTAGGGAATAACCGGCCATTTGGGGGGAAAAAAAAGATAAGGGGCAAAAAAAAAAAGCATTTGGGTTTTGAGTCAACCCAGATTTGAGGGATATATTATAGTAGTTGAGTTAGAGGGTGTTTGGGTATTTTGGATCATATTTTGTACCTAGTAGTAATGCAAAAAAAAAAAAAAACTTGTACATAGTTACAATTGTGCTCCAAAAATTATATCTAATAGTAATTATTTCTTTAATCTTTTGATGCCCCCCTCCCCGGCCCCCACACACCTATGAGTTTGTTTGGTTAACTTACACATTTTAATACATTTTTCAAAAGAATTACACAAATCTCAAAAAACTGATATAATTACATGAATAACGACTTGCGTTGGTATCGAGATATAATATTCAGATAACTAATCTACTACTTGAAAGTATCCAACAATATTTTATTTCACTAGATGTTGGGGATTTGATACCCAATTGACTGTATCCCAATGCATTATTTCAGTAAATAAATTACCAATTATAAATATCCAATGCGTAAGTTTCGTAATTATTTCCTATATATTGGATTTGTATAATTAAGTTATAAATATTATATAAACGCGTAAAGACCCTATTAGAAGTTATTTTGTCCATTCCATTTTAAGAGGACAATTTCAAAATATATTTTTGTGTGGTCGTGTGGTCGCACAATATTGGATAGAATCTCGAACGGGGTTTTTAGAAACGCGCTAGAAGTGGCGCCTATTTCAGCGAAAGTTAGGGAAGGGAGATTGAGATGGTTTGGCCACGTCCGCAGGAGGCAAGCATCTGCTCCGGTGAGGAGGCTCTAAAGTTTATTGGTTGTCGGGGAAAGGAGGAGAGGCAGACCGAGGAGGACGTGGGAGGAGCAGCTGAGATTAGATTTGAAGGCCTTAAACCTTTCCGAGACCATGACTGTTGATAGGTGCTATTAGAGGCGCCAGATCAGAGTTGTTGATTCTTTTGTAGGGAGTGGTGCTGTAGTTGAGAGCCTCAGGGTTGAGTTGTCTCGGTTAGCTTTGACCTGGAGCATAACATTTTTTTTTTACTTCTATTGTATATTTTATCCTATTGCCTTTTGCATGTGGTGTATTTTTGACAGGGAGCTGTGCTCAGAGTCTACCTTTTTTCTGTTAGAGCAGCGTTCATCGAGAGTGCAGTTGCCAAAGTCCCCTTAGGTAAGTCTCATGTGAATTAAGCCATGGGCTCAGGTATGGTTTTGAGCTTTTTTGTATCATATGCTTCTTCGTAATTATCACTCAATACTTTGCTGTGTACTAAGCTGGGGGTCTTCAGGGAAACATCCTCCCTACCGTAAAAAGTAGGGGCAAGGTTTGTGTATATCTTATCCTCCCCAGACCCTGCTCTGAGCGGGATTTACTGGGTATGTTTGGTTTGGTTTGGTTTGGTTTTGGACTCTCGTAAGCTAATCTATTAAGAGTACATAAATCTTAGTACTTCAGTGATGGGAATTTTGTGCATTTCATATTAGTTAAGTTGGTGCATGATCAATTTCGATTTAGTCTTGATTCATTTTCAAATTAGTCACCGCGGGTCTTTACAACGATATTTGATTAGAAATTTTGGCATGTTAGACTTATCTGCAATTTTATAAAAAATTATATTAATAATTTTAAAAAATTAAAAAATATTTAAAAGAGTGATTTACATCTGACAACCTTTTTAGATGCCATATAAACGTTTGTGTCCCTATATTTTCATATTTTACGACGAAGGACAAAACTTGAACTGCTCAAAGTTTGTATTTACGGTTAAGGATAAAAGTCAATTTTGGTGCTGATATCATAGGAGAGAGAGAGAGGAAAATCCATTTTCTTTTCCTGTTTTACCCATTCTCTTTTATTACTGTCTTATCTTCTATTTTTCCTTTTTTTTAAACGAAATGTCACGTGAGCCGCACATGCCGTCCTTTGTTATAATATTATTTAGTGTATATCTACGTGGACTGTAATATTGTTTAACTTTTATGAACTTCATTGTAATATATCTTTAGAAGTTTTAACTAGCCGTTAGTTACCGTTTGCGAACGTTGAACTTATTTTTTCCTCGTCCAAAAATTCTGAAAAAAATCATCTAAAAAAAATTCGAAAAAAAAGGAAATCGTCGGTGGTCTTCTGCAATCAGCAGATCAGAACGTTGAACAACAGCATCATCGAACGTCGAACCACAGCAAATCAGAACCTTCTTCCCTTGTCTCCATTGGCGTGGCAAAGAACTCCTAGCCACCGCCTCCACGGTGATCGAGCCTTCTTCACAGATCTGCCATCCGAGTCGATCTTCAATTTGCTGAAGCATAACGATCCTAACTCGCCAACCTGCTCTCCTCGTCCGTCCTCCTCGATTCGCGCGCCATGGCGGCCATCCTCCCCCGAAAGCAGTTCACCCAGGACGAGTCGTTCATCTGGCCGCACCGATCTGCCACCCCCGATTCCGACTGGGAACAAGGAAGAAGACGGAAGAAACGGGAGAATACGGGAGAAGAAACAACCATTTCTTTTTTTTATTTATTAAAAAAAAAATTTATTCAGTAATATTGAATAAACCAATTTCAAAAGAAATATTTTATTCCAGGGGTAAAATGGACTTTACGCAAAAATTCAACCATTTGCCTGAAATTGAACATAATGGTAAATTAAATGATAAAGTAAATCATAAGAAATTAAAATGAAATTCTACATAATCGTATGTACCAAATTAAAACTCTAGATTTTTGCTTGATTAAATAGAGAATAACTCCCAAAAAATTAACCGGTCCGTAATTTTCTAATTGTCCTACTGAAAAGGTATTTTCAAAATAAATTCTCAATATCTAATTAAAATTTGCAAGATAAAAAATCAGTCTTTCTTTGATATAAATTATGATTTAGTTGACTGAAAAAGTAATCTAAAAAGTAAAATGAAAATATATAATTTAGACGAGTTGCACATTTATTAAAATAATTAAAATTAAATAGGTATACATTAATTAAAATTACCCTCTTCATCAAATGGGGGAGAGATGGAGTATTAAACTCAAACATGAATTTTGATTCATGAACAATGTCTTAAATCTTACTTTTATTCATGACCAAGAGCAAAATACAGAGCCGATCGAACCATGCTTGATGTTAATTTTCTTCTACACCCATTTCATTTTATATCTTATGTTAGTACACATGAAGGATGTAGTCAAATGCACGTATCTTTGAGACAAATTATATATAGTATGAAATAACATAAACTAAACACCAAGTCGTAATCAAATGATCAGGTTCACCGAATCGATTTCAATTACGTAAGCTCGTAGAATGGGCTGGCCTTCTCGGTTGGGGCGAGTGGTTCACTGTATTAATTTCTATTCGAACGCCATGCCTCCGTCCACCATTGAGACCTCACTACAAGCTTTGGTTTCATCACGCTTTTTGTCGCGTCTAAGAGCCGCCCAAGTAATCACTTGCAAGACGGCCAGGATAATCAATATGACAAGGTTAATAGTACAAACTTTTCTCCAACTCTTCTTCAGGCTGGCTACCACACCGGCTTTACATGAGCCACAGTTGTAGCAGAGTCGTTCTTGTTCGTTGCTCCATCTCAGACAATCTTGATCGGTTCCCCCTGTTAGCCCCGCTCCAGGTGTCCAGAACGTCTCATTTACGTAAGTGTAGCCGCATGATGTTGGGGGCTTGCAGCATCCAGACTGTACCCATATATAAAAACCCAAAGTTATGGAGTTTGGTGTGTAAGGATATAAACTTGCAGCGTCATTTGAGGGTAAGATCATCATTTATACAATGCGAGTCATAGGAGAAATTAATGATAGTATTTTCATTGTGTTATTCTAAGCAATCTAGTACTCTCTCCGTCTCTATTAATTTGTACATTTCTATCCTGCGCAGTTCTCGAGAAATATGTTTGATCATTAATATATTCAATTATATATAATTAAAAATTATATAAAAGTCAATATTTTGAAAATATATATTATGATGAATCTAATAACATCTTATACGATAATATTTTTACCTATACATTAATGAGATTCGATGATCAAAATTAGATAATTTTACGAATAGTAACTGTGCAAACTAATGAGAAAACTGAGATAGTACTATATAAGGACATCCATTTTTTGACCTAGCAGCTAAAACTTGTGCAAGTTAAAAATGCATAGGTGTCCTCTGGCACCTGATAGATTTGACACATAGTGAGATCGTTCCCTAATAAAATATTAAATTGAAAAAAAATATAAGATACAAAAGTATAAAATTTATTAAAATTAAATACAATTATTAAAATAATAAATAACTAAAATCGAAAAAAAATCAGAATGTATATCAAAAAGACCTCTAGAAACTCTAAGAACAAACCGTAAAAACTGAAAGTCAGCTAGGAAAAAAAACTAAAAAAATTGTAAATAATTTAAAATAAATAAAAAATTTAATAAAAAAGAAAGTGTTGCTTCATCTCACTTCATGTAAAATAGAGAAATCAAAATTATTTTTAAGAAAATTAATTATAAACAAACCATCAAAATCTATATCTATTTTATGAATTCCACCTGTCGAGGAGAAACAGTTTGTATTTGTAAATATGCAAATCTATGCGCGGGGATGTGTGCGCGTGCAAATCAAGGAGATATTTTTGTTAAACATGCAAAAGAATTAAAAACATCCAAGCTCCAACTATTTTATTCTAAAGAATTATGATATATAGACCTACATAATAGACCTACAAATAGGCCTACACCATTCACATTTTGACAAGTTTCAAACACCTTTTCTCTCTCTTTATATTAACCAATCAAATTTTTAACTTCACCAATCATAGTTGTAGGCCTATTTGTAGGTCTATTATGTAGGTCTATAAATCATTTTTCTATTCTAAATTTCTCCATATACATTAATTAGTATTGAAACCAAATTTATTTAGTTGAATCTTCAAAATACGTACACCCAAAGACAATATAAATATGTTGGCTTTTGGTATCTGGAGAAGATTCAAAGAAAGAACAAAAGGGCTGCAGAGAGCGGAGTCAGACGAAAATTCCGAGAAAATTTCATTGGCTTTTCTACTAACTAGTACAGTACAAGAAATTAAAGAGACTATCTGTATCTGTATGTATTGGTTATATATATACTTTTTCCGTTTTTTAATTATTGCAACGTGTTGATTATTACACCGTTCATATACTCTCTTTTAACCATTCTTTGTGATTTATACATATGAAAAAATATAGTCATGTGGGATCTTGTTAGATTCATATCGAAATATACTTTCAAAATATCAACTTTTTATAATTTTTAAAAGTAGAGATGAATGTGGCAGAGATGCGTATGCTACGATGGATGTGTGGTCATACAAAAAAGGATCGGCTCAGAAATGAGGTGATCAGAGAGAAGGTAAGAGTTGCGTCTATAGAAGACAAGATGATGGAGAATCGATTACGATGGTTTGGTCATGTGAGAAGAAGACCTATTGATGCCCCAGTGAGGAGGCTAGAAAGTTGGGGAGCAAGTAATGCTGTGAAAGGTAGAGGAAGATCCAAGAAAACTTGGATAAAGATGATTGAAAATGATATGCGGTTTCTTGGAATTGGAGAAAGTATGGCGATGGAGAGACAAATGTGGCGGGAAAGAATACGGATGGTGGATGGAGTCTGATTCTTTTTTTTCTTTTTTTTTAATTCCTATTTTCTTTTATTTCATGTTATCTTTTTTGCTTTTTTTTTTCTTTTTTTTTTTTCATTCATTCTCTTATTTTATTTGCTTTTTTCTCTACTTTTTCCCTCTTTTTTCCTTTTATGTTATTTATGTAACGATTATTGACGGTTTCAAAGTTTGATTCATGTTAGCCGACCCCAAATCATTTTGGGACTAAGGCTTAGATGTTGTTGTTGTTGTTGTATAATTTTTAAAAGTAAAGAATTGAACATATTAATAATCAAAGTTGTGCATTGACAAACGCGAAAATCCAAATGTTGCAGTTATAATAGTAAGAAAATAGTATATAATATATATATATATATATTGCCAAAAAGCAAAAGCTCCATCTTTTTAGTAAAAGCAATCACCAGAAAAATGGGTTAACATGCGAATTGCTGCTACTAATAATAATTGAGAAAATGATCAAATTGATCCCGTATATGAAATTAATTGGCCAAAAAAACCCATCTGTCTTTAGCGGAACAAAAAACCCCACATCTCTCCCCTACTTTAGCCAATTTAGTCCTCCGTCGCCGGCCGGAGTATTTTCCGGCCACCGGAGCTGACGTGGACGACACGTGGCAAAAAAATATAAAAACCTAAATAATATAAAAAAATCTAAAAAAAATTATAAAAATCTGGAATATTAAAAAACCTAAATTTAAAAAAAATTAAAAAATCTAAAAAATTTAAAAATCTAAAAAAAATTTAAAAAATTTAAAATCTAAAAAAATTTAAAAAAATATATAAAAACCTAAATAATATAAAAAAAATCTAAAAAAATTTAATTTTTAATTTAATTTAATAATAGAACCTTATGTAATTATTTTAAAATTCTGAAGTATTAATATAAATATATTATATTTATTTATTTATTTTTTAATTTTATAATTCTGAAAAGATTTTTTTTAAGAAAAAAATCTTTTTAATTCAAAAGATTAATTTTATAATTCTGAAAAAAAACTTTTTAATCTTTTTAATTTCTGAAAAAAAATTATATTTTTTTTTAATTTCATAATTCTGAAAAAAAATCATTTAAATTTCTGAAAAGATTCTGAAAAAGATCGTTTTGATAATTTTATCATTTTTTTTCAGAAATTAAAAAGATTTTTTTTTCAGAATTATAAAATTAATCTTTTGAATTAAAAAGATTTTTTCTCAAAAAAATCTTTTCGAATTATAAAATTAAAAATAAAATAAAAATTCTAATATATTTATATTAATATTTCAGAATTAAAAATAATTACCTAAGGTTCTAATTTTTTTTAATTTTTTTTACGATTTTTCAGATTCTTTAAATTTTTTTAATTTTTTTTATATTATTTAGGTTTTTATATTTTTTAAATTTTTTTAGATTTTTTTAAATTTTTTAAATTTAATATTTCAAATTTTTTAATTTTTTTTAATTTTTTTTATATTTTTTAGATTTTTATATTTTTTTTTGCCACGTATCAGCCACGTGTCAAAATCATTATAACAAACACTTTACACATTTTCTCTCATATAGTATTTATATACATATGATAAGTCAAATCACCAATCATTAGCAGAAATTCTTTCACGAAGTCCAATGCTCGTCCGCTCGCGATTGTCTAGGGATGGTATACCGTACCGTACCGTACCGAATTTTTTTGTCGATACCGTATACCGTACCGAAAGTTTCGGTACAATAAAATTCATACCGATACCGTACAGAAAGTTTCGGTATACCGAAATTTCGGTATACCGAAATTTCGGTATATCGAATTTTATTTTGGTATCGGTGTATACCGAACTTATCGAAATACCGAATTACCAAAATATCAAAAAAATCTTGATATACCGAGATATACTGAAATACCGAATAAAAAATGCCGAGAATATCGATATACCGATATATATATTGAAATACCGATTTTTTTTGGTATCTCGGTATATACCGAAATACCGAAAATAAAAAATTTCATACCGTTACCGTACCGAAAATTTTCGGTACGGCACCATACCGTACCGAAAATTCAGTATACCGAAATTTTCGGCAATTTCGGTAATTTTTCGGTATAGTAAATTCGGTATTTCGACATTTCAGTATATTTTGCCACCCCTACGATTGTCCATCTGATCAATCATTTCTGTTCAATTTTTTTTACTGTTAGATTTCTTTGCCACTTTTTAATTTTATTATTATTATTATTATTATTATTTTGCATCACATATGCTTCCCCCTTTCACACGTAGATGCACCTTTTATTATTATTATTATTATTATTATTATTATTATTATCATTATTATCATTATACGTCCTCAATCTCCCACAAACATGTCAAAATAGAAGTAGCACAGATTTTAAAAAATTCTAATGAAGTATATTGTGGTTGGAAAAGAATTTCACATTTTGGGTAATAAATGTAAGAATATATATCCAAAGGAATGCATGTTTTTAAGGGACAGATCGAAAATAAAACTTAGACATGTTTTTGAAGGACGGAAGAAGTATCTTCAATTTTACTTACTACAGTAAAACTTCTAAAAAAAAAAATACTCGAATAAATTTTATTTAGAAATAAAAATTTATGGTCCCAACTTGGGACTAGTTATAATTTAGAATAAACTCCGTATTATATTTTTAAATCCCAACATAAGGAAATACACCTCCATTTAGGAATAAATCATAATAAAATACATATATATATATATATATAATTTTTACAATAGATTTCAGTTGATCTAAAATCTTGTTGAGTTGATTGTGAAGGTTTAATCTTTTGTGTTATGTAAATATCTTTCAACTGCGTGTCTTCATTAGCTCGTCGAATAATGACCACCTTGTTGAGCAAAACATTTCAGAAACATCGAGTAAGGCAAAGCCTTCTTCATGAAATTTTTGTCTTATCTTATCATCCTCGGATTATTTTCGCCATTTTCTTGCCTAATTCCTTCATGATTTCTTCATCGTTTAAAGCATAAACAATTTTCTTGCCTAATTCCTAAGTTTACAACATATTACATACATGTATCTACTAATTATAATATTTATATATTATACATGCACTTTAAAATTTAAAAAAAAAAAGTCTTCTTAAAACTCTATTTAGGAATAACCTCCATTTAGGAATATTTATTTATGTTTTCAAGGATATGACTTTAGAGAGGTTTACTGTAGTATTATATTTGCACCGTATATACTTGCCTCTTTATTTGTCAACTACAATACTTAAGACTTTCACACTTGTAAATCCAGGTTTTTTTATTTAATTGATAAAAAATATAAAATATTGTTATTTAAAAAACATATATGGTTATAAATTTAACAAAATTTCAAATACCTATATTTTTTTCTCGACATCAAATTACAGAAAAATGCTTAAAATAGAATGTAAACACGGAAAAAAAAAATCATACTCTCACTTTTTTTAGTGTTTTTTTAATAATTATAAAATAACAGGATATCCAGTCACGCCCTTATCCATCTGCAGAATTCAGTACTTACTATAAAGTTGGAACAGTTAAGCACCGTTGGGAACGCATTCCTGACTGTGAAGATTTTATCAACAGAAAAAAGACATCTACTTTTTATTTGAATAAGAACAAAAAAAAAAACGAAGTTTTTTTTTTTTCTAAAATGAGTATAATATATGGTCATTTTATCTTGTGTCATTTCACATTTCTATTGTTTTTTGGTCCCATAGAGATTGGAAGAGTTAAATCGTAATGACTCAGCGATCTATTAATTAAGTAGGAGGAACAGTATTTGGTGCTCACAAAAATTATTCCCAATATTAAAGGGATAAAACTCCCGTACTGCAGCTGTCAGGACTCGAACGTACAAACAATCTGCCATGTAGAAACCAACTGAACTACCCATACAGACACATTCATATGTAGTAAAGCACATGAGGTAATATATCAAAAATCTTGCTTACTGTTGTGATGCAATGATAATATTTATCTTATATGACGGTCTAATTAAGATAATTTTATATTTGACAAATGGCAACGTTATTTTAAGACAAGCGTTGTCAAAAATAAAAATATATCCACTGTTGTGAATTGAATAATTAGATAATAGTTAGACAAGCGTCTTAAAAAATAATCCTTTTTTTTGGTTTTCGGGAAAATATTTTTCTAGGCCTGTAACTTAAATAGGGTTGTGATTTAATGATAATATATTTTCGGACTTATATTTTATGCATAATATCTTTTAAAACTTATAAATATATGACAATTAACTCCGAATTAACCCAAATCGGGCTCGAGTAGAACTATTCAGGTGCGATTGACTTAGATTTATATATTAAAGTTATTATTCCTATGTTACAAACTCGAAAATATATTATACTTAAATTACAAATCCCTTAAATTACGGGCCCAAATTTTTTTTTCCACAAATATAAACAAGTCAATTATTTGGAAATATTCTGAATTAAAGATGTTTTGATCTTTAATCAAATATTTCAAAAGAGATTTTAGCTAGTGAAATGAACAAAGAAAAAAGCAGATGCAACCTATTATGCTCTCGTACGTCGAAATTTCTAGCAAATTTCAAAACTTCAAGAATAATTTTTCCAGTGAAGTTTAGCAAATCTAACATTTCAATATTTAATATTTTTGGTGATTAACTAGGCGCGGGATTAGGATATATGACTTTCACTTAAATACATGTTCTTCGGATAGTTACTTCAACTTAATTGTACATGTACACTCTACTGTCATTCGGGAAACTACCTTTCAGTTAATTGTGCATCTATAAATGAAGGTTCAATTTTTATTAATATATTTCATATTTATTCAAAAGCTACAAGTTGATCTTAAAAGCTGAAAATAAATAAATGAAGTCTAAAAAATGATTCTTAAATCAATAAATAAAGTTTTTATTGTGTATATTTTCAAACTTTATTATAATAATTACGTATTTTCACCTTAAAATTATTTATATGACAATTCGATACTGTTTCTTAATTTAGTAACATAGTTATATATATTTATTTTTATATTTTATTTCTATACTTCTAGATTTTAAATTAATCTTCAGAGTCTTTAAATATTTCAGTAATTTAGGGATTGTGATTTAAGAAAAATATATTTTGCAAACTTTTGCTTCAAGGACAATATTATTCAAAACTTGTAAATTTAGGTTAATGGAGCCCGAATTGGTCTATTCGAGTCTAATTTGGGATAATTCGAGATTGATTGTCCTAGATTTACAAATTTTAAAAAAATATGTTGCTCTTAAATCCCCCTAATCTACGGAGCTAAAAAAATATTTTACCCCCCTAAACCCTAAACCCTAAATAAATCTGAATATACATTCTTTTAATAACTATACTCCCATAAATATTATTTATTCCAAATAAAGATAATGGTACAGTGAAAATAAATTAGTAAAATAGGTAGAGGGACTTATATTATGTAACAAAAAAAATAAGAACAGAGTGGTGAAATATATAGAATAACTTGTATTTTGTAACCAAAAAAACTTAGGAAGACATATATTTCTGTACGGTGAATATTAAATAAAGGCATCATAAAAATATTGCGCAATATTTTATTTTTCCAAAGTATTTTCTTAGTTTGTAATCAAAATAAAATGGACTATCTTCTTCAAGAGGGAGCTAGTATATGTATTATTAAAAACGATACTTTTATAATTCGGGCATCTAATGGAAATCAGATAGAATTAATAATACAATTAACGCTCTAAACTCTGAAATAATCGTATATATTTTTGTGTATAAATATAAAAATAGATTGAGGTGTGAATGTAATTGTTAAAATAAAAATTCACGTCAACAAACCGTTTGAATAGTTATAAATTAGTTTCAAAGTAAATGCCAAATGTGAAATTTGAGTGTGGATGTAATTGTGAAAATTAATACGTAATTGAACCAAATAATAAAAGTATTTTATGTAATTCACCATAATCTTAATATATTTTGTGTATAAATATAAAAATAGATGAAAATTAATTATTAATACCTGGATAGGATTGAGTTTCCTGAGGTAAAACAACTGAGCAGACTCAGGAATATCCCCCATCGCAGTCCACCCGAGTTCCTGGCAAACATGCGATTTCCTAATGCAAGCACTGATCTCGCTCCAATAACTGTGACTCGCCACCCGTTTTGTCAGCCAGCTGCCCGAATAGTCCTCTAACGAGTAGTCAAGGTAGACTCGGTTCATGACGGGCCGACCCGACCCCTTGTCTGTGACTGAATAGGCGATGATGACGAACACAAGGAGGGCGACCATGACAAGGACCATGGACCAGAGGCAGAGATACATGAGGACGTTTTTGCGATAGCGTGCGCCGGCAAAGCCTGCGAGGGAGACGAGCATGATGGAGACGCCGATGGTGATAATGGGCCACTGGAGGAACTGCATGCAGTCGGTGGTGTTGGCACGAACGCTCAGCCATATGCCACTGCCGAGGACAGGGAGGGACAGGAGGAATGCTACTAGGAAGTTGACGGAGCCGATCCGGTGGCTGCTTGTTTCCATGGTTTTTTGACTTTTGTCCTTTGTGTTGGGGTATAAAGCACTCAAGCGGGGGGTGTGGAATATCACTTCTTCTCCTCGGCAAGTTTATTTATAGAGAGAAGAGTTATGTGCATGTTTGCTAAAGTTTGCTTTATAGATGAGAGATTTTTTTTTTCTTTTTTTTTTAGTCCATGGATTTTTAGGTGATTTTTTAAGTCTCATTTTCGACGAGGCCTCAAACAATTTCCATTGCATAATATTATTCCATCTTTTTTTTTTTTTTTTTGATGACCCAGGTTTAATCCTGGGGGTTGTAGGTCCGATCCCTCATTCCTACCCCCGGTTAAATCGCGAGTTATCTCAATGGCCGGTTTTGAGGATCTTGGTGAATAAACACACGAGTTTAAATCGCGAAAAGGCGGATCTTTCCACGAGATTCGACCACGCTGCGTCTTGGAGAAGCGAAAGATATTCCTCTCCTTCGCATGCCTGGGGATTATATTATTCCATCTTTTACTCAAGTTTGGAAAACAAATTGTCAGAGTGTGTTTTCAAAAAGTCAACATTAATATTTAATTGAAAGTTAAAAAAAATTTTTGAATTAATATTTTATGTCTTAAAATTCATATATTAGTTGATAGGATACAAAAAAAATGAATGTAGATTGTTTTCAACAGAAGTTTACCTTCGTCGAAACGAATAAAATTTAAAAGTTCTCCATTAACTATTGGGGGGATAAAGTCTTTTTTGGTCCCATAACTTTTCGCCTTTACCAAAAATGTCCCAAGAAATTTCGTTTAGCCAATTACATCCCAATTTTTTCTCAAGTGTACAATTTACATCCCAATACTCGTCGGAGTTGAGAAAACAGCGTCGTTTTCCCCCATGTGACCCGCCCGTGACTTTTAATTTGGGGATTTTTATCTCCGGCGTGATGTGGACAATACGTGGAAGAGATAAAGTCTTTTTCGGTCCCATAACTTTTTGCCTTTACCAAAAATGTCCCAAGAAATTTCGTTTAGCCAATTACATCCCAATATTTTCTCAAGTGTACAATTTACATCACAATTACATCCCAATACTTGAAACATAAGATGTATAAGGACCTGAAACAGAACTTTTGGTGGGGAAACATGAAGAAAGATGTAGCGGAGTATGTCTCGAAGTGTTTGACTTGTCAGCAGGTTAAGGTCGAGCATCAATGGTCTGACGGAATGCTGAATCCTCTCCCGATTCCTGAATGAAAGTGGGAGGACATATCGATGGACTTTATCACTAGTATGCCGAGAACCAAGACAGGAATGAGCATGATTTGGGTGATAGTTGATTGTTTAACCAAATCAGCTCATTTCTAGGCATTAAGGACACGTGGGGACCAGAGAGGTTGGCACGAGTATTTATTTCAGAGATAGTCTGATTGCATGGTACGGCAAGACCATTATTTCGGCCGAGGCAGTCGTTTTTGTCTCATTTTTGGAAAGTAGTTCATAAAGCCTTGGGGACCGAATTGAACTTCAAGACTTATCACCCATGACAGATGGACAATCAGAGAGGACTATTCAAACAGTGGAAGATATCTAAGGGCTTGTGCCTTAGATTGGTCAAGACCGGGAAGTTCATCTATTGATTGAATTTACCTACAACAATAGTTGGCATGCTTATATTAAGATGGCACCGTTTGAGGCATTATACGGGAGAAGATGCAAATCGCCCCTATGTTGGAACGATTCATCAGATTTGGTCGGAGCGGAACTAGAATTGATCGTGCAAACTTGAGAGAAGATAGCTTTGATTCACGAAAGGTCATTGCCGCCTTGAGTCGGCGAAATCTTATGCGGATATGTACGTCGTCCATTAAAGTTCAGTATTAGAGATCACATACTTTTAAAAGTTTCTCCTACTCGGGGAATCTTTCATTTTGGGAGAAAAGGAAAGCTGAGTCCGAGATATATCGGACCATTCGAGATCCTCGAGAGAGTTGGAGAGTTGGCATACAGATTGGCATTACCGCCGTCACTAAGCCATGTTCATAACGTGTTCCATGTATCCCAGTTACGGAGATCCTAGTCATGTCATTGATTTTGGCGAGATCGAAATCGCTCAGGATGGAACGTTTGAGGAAAGACCGGTCAGGATACTCGAGAGTCGAGTTAAGCAGTTGAGGAACAAACCAATCGCTTTGGTCAAAGTTCAATGGTCACGCTTTGAGAAAAAATTGGGATGTAATTGGCTAAACGAAATTTCTTGGGACATTTTTGGTAAAGGCGAAAAGTTATGGGACCAAAAAAGACTTTATCCCTTCCACGTATTGTCCACATCACGCCGGAGATAAAAATCCCCAAATTAAAAGTCACGGGCGGGTCACATGGGGGGAAACGACGCCGTTTTCTCAACTCCGACGAGTATTGGGATGTAAATTGTACACTTGAGAAAAAATTGGGATGTAATTGGCTAAACGAAATTTCTTGGGACATTTTTAGTAAATGCGAAAAATTATGGGACCAAAAAAGACTTTATCCCAACTATTGGGTGTCTGTACTTTTATGTCAATATATGTTTATTAAGTGTGATAACTATTGCCTTCTATCTAGCATTTTTTATGCAATTTATGCCCAAAAATCACTGAAAATTAAAAAAAATGGCATGTGCGTGCTCTGAAAAATTGCACAATGGAGAAATTAATAGACATATTTTATCAAATTTGAAAAAGGTATATATTAATCTAAAAATTAAAATTAAAAATAACATATCAAAATTCTAAAAAATCATTCAATATACATATAGTATTTCAGAAAATAGTATGAAAATATTCAATATTCATTTAAAAACTAGAAATTATAAAATCCACTTCTAAATATTATTTTAAGAACTCTAAAAATGCATTTAGTATTTCAAAAATTTAAAGGGCATAAGATGCATATATAAAAGGGCGTAAAATAAAAAAATTTAGAAATTAATATACATATATCAAAGAGCATAATATTAACTTCTTTCAAGCACTTTGGTCTTTATATACATAAATATGGTTGTCGTCTAATTAAGAAATGGAAAGGGAATAATATAAATATAAAGGGCATATTCAGAAACTAGATATATATGTAAACGGGCATAATATTATCTTCTACATATGGTTATGATCATCTAAGAAATTCTGAAATTAATATTCATTAAAACTTTGACCTTTATATACATAAATTAACTAATTAATAAGAAAACAAGAATTAAATACTATGTATATTATATGTGTAATAGATATAAGTGAGGCTGTAAACGGACCGAACTATACCGAACTATGGTACGTTTGAGTATACATTTGAAAATATCGAACCTTAAGTTCGAACACGTTTGCAAGTGTCGAATCTTAGAATTTAATGTTTGAGTATACGTTTGAACACCTCGAATCGAGCCGAACTTTTGTGAATCGAGTCGAACCATTTGACTAAATGTTTCAATTTTTTTACGAATGACTGAATTAAATGGATGAGAGTTGTTGAGAAATGAATAACCTGAGATAAATGGTGATAAATTTGTATCTTTATCAGATTTTCAACATATGTTTACATCATATCTAAGGAATGATTGATCAAACGGGCTTCTAAGCCCTTTGATGATCGGACCGAACTATTTCGCACCGTTTGATCCGATCCGCCGAACCATCAATTTTAACGTTTGGGTATACGTTTGCATGTGCGAACCGAGACGCGAGCCGAATTTTTTCGAGCCGAATAATGCGAGTCGAATCGAACTTTTTACGTTCGCTCACAGCCCTTGATATAAGTGAGTAAAGTCTTGGCATCCAGCCAGTTTTAGTTCGCCATATTCTAAAAATATTTCACTACTAAAAATAAGCTTCAATAGCTTCATCTTAATAGCTTCACATAAAAAGGATGAAGCTAAAGATATACTGCTTCAGAATTTGTTAAGAAAAGGTATCAAATATGTGAAGCTATTAAATTTTAAAAGTTGAACATCAGTTGGGTTCAAAAGCTCTACATATGAAGCTAAAGTTTTCATAAAGGTGTCACATTTGTGACGCCAATACATAAAGGGATTTGAATGTATTAAAATTAAATATATATATATATATATATATATTGTTAACAATTGTGTCACATGGGTGAAACTAAGATGTTGGTTAATTTTTTTTATTTTTTTTCATGCAATGGCTCTATGTATGTGAAGCCAATGAAATAAATTAAAATAACCAAACAAATTGTTATTTCTCTAGCCTCACAAATTTGATACTAATAATTTATTAGAAATAAAAAATACTATCTTTTCTTTAGCTTCAAGATATGAGCCTAGAGAAATAAAAAGACTAAAAAAAAATATTTCTTTATTTGGTTTTTAAATTTTGACAAGGAAGAAATGATAAAAAAAAATTCTCAGTTTTCTTGCAAAATAATTTTTTATTATTTTTAACTTTGTTCATTATTTAAATGTTAGAACTCCACAATAATTTCTATAAGTGTGTTAAATGGCTTCAAAATTAGTTAGTTGATGTTTAATTGAAAATTTGAAATATTAACTTATATTCGCAAATATGATACTAATCATTTTATTTCGCAAACGTAATGCTAGAAATAAAAATTATTATTAGTTCTTTAGCTTTATGAATATGAGCCTAAGCAAATAAAAAACTAAAAAATATTCGTTATTTATATTACATAATGAATTTATTGATATTAATTTTAATATAGCTGAAATTACTCAAAAAATAATTTTTGGATAGTTTCAGCTATTTTTTAAATAAGTACATACTTAACAATGACATCACATATATGAAGTCATTAGCTTTTTTATATTCTATTTATATTAGCAATGGCGTCAGATATGTGAACTTATGCTTTTTTTATTTTTAAAATATTATAGCAATAGAATCACATATTTAAAGTTATTACTTTTTCTTTAATTTGTCCTCTCTTCTTTGGCTTCACACATGTGAAGCCAAACCTTCTTTTTTTAGCTTCACACACTCTCAAGCCAATGTTTCTTTGGCAGCGGTTTTTTTACCATCAAACAAAGGCTTCAATTATGTGAAGCCAATTTGTTTTGACTTCATGGTCAAAGCATTTAGCTTCACATTTGTGTGAAGCCATTACAAGTATTATTTTGTAGTGTTTTAGAATTCTAAAAATACATTTGTAATTAAAAAAACTAAGAAAATTATTTCTGAAAATTATTTGGAGAATTCTGAATAATAAAAACTTTCATGTTCATCTAATAAGAGTACTATACATATAGTTTATTGAATGATTTTTTTTATTTTCATATTTTATTATATTAATCAGGTTTTAACCATGTAAACGTTATGAAGGAGTTTGGATACTTTTGCTTGATTTGTAGAAGTTTAAGTCTCTCTCTATATATAGATATTTCGAAGATTTTTCGTCATGAACATACAAATTCATTGGAGTATTAAGATGCTGGTCTATATCAAGAATTACAAATGTTAAGTGATAATCTACCTGATGAAATAAAATAAGCTAATGATGTTGAATTACACATGTCTACTAACGTATGCAGAAAGAAGTTTTTCAAAATTCACATTGAGCAAATCATACACTCGGTATACATGTCAATTGGACAATTGGACTATAATTTCAATTGAAAACACTACTAACAAGATTTGTATTCGCTTCACACAAAAGTGAAGCCAATAAAGTTGATTGTGAATCCTTTGTGCTTTACCTTCACATATGTGAAGCCAATGTGTGAAGTTAAAGAAGGTGAAACTTCAAACTTTGACCACGTGAAGCTAAAGAAAGGGACTTTACCGTCACTCATGTGAAACTAAAGAATACGCCGAACAAATAACCTAATTACTTTAGCTTCACATGGGTGAAGCTAAAGCGAACAAGGAAAATTTTATATTTTAAGCTTTGGTGTCACATATGTGTCGCCAAAAATTATCCTGCAATTTTAAATAATATATCTTTGGCGACATGTGACGCCAAAGATTGTCCAACAATTTTAAATAATATATCTTTGGCATCACATATGTGTCGCCAAAACATGTCCAGAAAATTAAATAACATATCTATGGCGTCACATGTTGCAACGCCAAAGTTTGAACATCCAATTACTTTCTTATTGTTTCGGCCATATTAGCGTCACGCTTTTAAATAAAAAAATGAAATTAGCCAAAAAGAATTTTTGGCTAATTTCAGGTGTGTGTGTGTATATATATATATATATTAATTATTTAGTTTACTCAGAAATATATTTTAAATATAATTTTTTGTTGTAATTAGAAAATATATGTCAAAAACTACACTTCTAATTATTATTAAAAAAATAAACTATATTATACTCAAAAGATATTTATTTTAATTAGAAAATAAATATCATCATTTTTGTAAAATAGATTTTAAAAAGAGATAAATCACATTATATTACGTTCCAACAATATTTATATTGTAATTCACTTATATTTAAATAAATTAAAATCCTGCAAAACAAAGAAAAAAACAAAAACATTAATAAGTTAGTATAAACAAAAAAAATATAAGTAAAATTATTAACAAAATTAAAAATAATTTAGAAATTACCTTGAAGATTGAGACATGAAAGTTGAAGAAAGGAGATGAAATATGAATTGGAATTTTGGAATGAATGAAGGTTTGTAGGAATGTTGTATTTATAATATATTCTGAAACCCAATAGCTTCACATATGTGAACCCAAAGTATTTCGATAAATTCGAAATTCTCCCGTGTCCAGGCCAAAAATTTCAAACTCCCGCCAAAAATTGTAAAAATTCTCGTATTGGCGTCACATATGTGACGCCTTTAGACTAATAATTTTGTGCTCCACATTAACTTCACATATGTGAAGCTAAAACTTGTCAACTATCATATCCGCGTGCGCCACCTACCGCCTGTGCAATTATTCTGAAGCTATCACGAAAAAAATCATTTCTGGAGCACACCATATTTTTTTTCTGAATTTTTTTTTCCGAAATATATATTCAAGGATATATTGAGCATTCTGAAGCAATATCATCGATATTATAAGGTATGTAGAAACAGTTGAAATTTACTTTGCATATTATTTTTGTATACAAATATGATTATACTTATTTTTCTTGTTGTTAGTACGAAATAGAATTATCTTTTTAGTTGATAATTTAGGTGTAGTTTTATATTAAATTAAAATTTAGTTTCACTATAAGAATAAACGTCAAAGACTTCGGATAATATCTGAAGTAAAAATATTATAATTACCGAAGTCTATGTTCGTGTAGTAAAAGGTATACTTTAAACTTCGCTTTTTATGCGAAGTCTAATATCCTAATAACTGAAGTCTATCTCTTTTTTTTTCAATTATGATCCAAATGTGGGGGGTAAGTGAAGTAAAAGAATGCCTTTAACTTCGGTTATTTTACAATTGACGTAGTAAATAAAGAACTTTTTACTCCAGTTATTGTATAATATATATTAATATTTTCTGCAGTAATATATATATATATATATTAATATTTCACATTTCAATTTAAAATTCATTGTCAAAATCCACATTCAACTATAACTAACCATCAACCACAAGAGCTCAATAATATAAGAACCAACAATTTCATATCATCCCATCAAAAAAAATAACATGCATTCCAACCAATTCAAAACCAGATACATATCATAAAATATGTTATTTCTCGACAACTTGAAGAAAATAAAGAGTCAATACTCCAAAGAAATCCAACAAAATACAGATATTAAGCTTCAAAACCTTAGTACAGTTCCATGATTCCTTGGCTAATTAAATGTATCCCAAAATTATCTCAGCACTGTAACACCCCGAGATATTCGGAATAATTACAGCGCCGTAAACCCTTTAAATAAGGATTTACAAGGCTAATTAAAAAGAAAAGTAAATACAAGACATCAATACTGCGAAAATTCAAGTTTATGAAAACGTATAACTGGTTCAACGGGTAATTAATACAACCATATCGAATTAATATAAAAAAGACACGCGTACTCGAGTACAGAAACCAAACCAAGACCACAAATCTCCAATATAAACATCACTGAACCCCTTCGTCGTCACGTCGGTACTGTGGCTGTTTCCCTGCTCCTTGGCTACCTAAACATCAAAACAAATGTCCACCCCCGAAGGGGTTAGCAAAACGATGCTAGTACAAGTATCATATTTAAACAATTCGAATATGCATCAACAATACACAACAAGATACATCACACGGACTTCCGCTACCGGAATCCGACAATGCGAATCTACAAGATTCCATTACACTGGTATTCCAATGATCCGGCCCTCGGCATAGATCCCAAGATGATCCGTCGGACCAACACGAGGTGGAAATAACCCGTCCAATGATCCGGCGCCCTCGGCTAGATCCCAAGATGATCCGTCGGACCAACACGAGGTGGACATCCGATCCGGCGCCCTCGGCATAGATCGTACACGTATACAAACACAACTCATGCATACACATATGCCAAATCATTACGTTCATCAACATGAACATATAAGCGAATATCATGACAAATCAACGAAGTAAATATCATGTTCAACAACATGCATAATCATACGCATACTCGAAAATACCGATATTAACATATCACGATACTTGCGTCGTAGATGGCATGTTCGATATACTTGAATGCTCTCGGCACTTTCGAAGGCCGCCCCCTCCGATCAACGTAACAAGCTCGAACCTTAACAAAAGGAACGATATACAAATCATCTCGAGTCGAACAATGGCCTAACATTTGACTACGGCGAAAAGTGAAACTAAACAATGCTGGATTGCTTAGCGCGCTACGTACTCTACGTAACGTGCGCTAAGCTGAGCTGATAGCGTCGCTATCGTATAAGACTAGCGTCGCTAGACACGGCGCGATCGACTGTTGTCTCATAACGTACGCTACGTCGTTTTGTCTGGCAACCGAACCTCGATAGCGCACGTTAACTCACACATGTTAGCGTCGCTAATCTTGCATGTGAGAATCGCAAACCGAAAACTGGGTTGAATGATGAAGAACTTATGAATCCTATGGTGATGTTACAAGTTATCCTCGGGCATAACATGATAATAAGGTTTCTGGAAGATTTATGATTATGAAATACCAATATACGGATAGTTATCTCGATATCACAATTCCTCTACGATCTTCCAGAAATAATCTAAGTTCCATCGTCTAACGTTCCAAAACACATGATTCCAACGTATACAACGTATCAACTGGGTAATATCCGATTACTTGATCATAAATCGATTTAAACATGCTTAGGTGTCGTTATAATAAGATGGTTCAAAGGTTCATTCGACATCTAGTACCGATACGTCAAAAGTATCCTTCTAACATGTGATGAACGACATACTTGCTATCCAAACATGATTCAAATCTTCCTTATGAACATACTAATCATTGGTGAAGAATCACCTACCTCGAAGTAGTGAAGTACACGGATGAAAAGAAGCAATCCAACACCGAAGTCTTGAACACCAATCTCCAATGATGTATGATCTTAAATCTCGAACTAGGAGGTTGAGGAGGTTGATACGGAGTGTTTAGGACGAAAGTAGTTATGTTCTATGTGTCAAAGTTCGGGTTGTGGGAGGAGAAGGAACTGAAATCACGAATAGGATCTTGTCTATTTATAATAAATGGCTATTAGCGCGCTAGACCTGTTCGTAGCGTGCGCTAACGGCTCCTGATCTAAAGCGTACTCGGCACTTAGCGTGCGCTACGCATCGACACATGGCGTGCGCTAAGGCGTTGACTCGGCTTTTCCCGGCCGTCCAGTACATCCGACACGATCCGGCGGGGTCCCGGCGAGATCTCACCTACCGCACGTCTCAATCAATCGACCACGCATAGCGTGCGCTAATCACACTCGGTAGCGTGCGCTATGAAACCACGTTAGCGTCGCTACCCTCGGCTGTAGCGTGCGCTACATGCCTGAAATTTCAACCTTTATCACAAATACGAAATTATATGCTCGACAACATCGGATAATGAAATACAGAGAATAGTACTCATAGAAAAGTACAATCATTACAATATCACAAGTTCCAATTACATAACAGAAATCTCGGGTATTACATCCTTCCTCCCTAAAAGAAAGTTTCGTCCCGAAACTTAGGATGAAAACAACTCCGGATATTTAGCCTTCATACCGTCCTCCGTTTCCCAAGTGGCCTCTTCGACTCCATGCCGTGACCATTGTACTTTAACCAAATGTATTGGTTTATTCCTCAATTGTTTGATTCGGCTCTCAAGTATGTTGATTGGTCTCTCTTCGAAGGTGCCATCATTGGCTATCTCGATCTCGTCGAAATTAATGACGTGGTAGGGTCGGTACATACTTTCGATTGGGATACGTGAAACACATTGTGAACATGACTCGGCCGGCGGCGGTAAGGCCAATCTGTATGCTAACTCTCCAACTCTCTCGAGGATCTCGAATGGTCCGATATATCTCGGGTGAGCTTGCCTCTCCTCCCAAAACGGAAAATCCCTCGAGTAGGAGACACCTTCAATAGCACATGATCCCCAACGTCGAACTCTAGAGGACGACGACGTACATCGGCATAAGACTTACGACTCACGGGCGATCGATAGTCTCTCTCGAATCAAAGCTATCTTCTCTTGAGTTTGAATAATCAATTAGGTTCCGTCCCGATCAAATCAGAAGAATCATCCCAACACGGGGGTGATCGGCATCTCCTCCGTACAAAGCTTCAAATGGTGCCATTCTAATAGAAGCATGCCAACTATTATTGTAAGTGAATTCGATCAAGGGCAAGTGAACTTCCCAATCGGTTGACCAATCAGCGCACAAGCTCTAAGCATGTCTTGGCAGTTTGAATAGTCCTTTGGATGGCCGTGTTTGGGGATGATAAGGTGTGCTAAAGTTGAGCTCGATCCCCAAAGCCTTATGGTGCCTTCAGAAGTGCGACACGAAGCGACCATCTCGATCCGAAATAATGGTCTTCGGCGTCCCATGCAATCGACTATCTCCGCAACAAATACTCGTGCCAATCTCTCGGGTCCCCATGTATCTTTGATTCCTAGGAAATGAGCCGACTTGGTTAGTCGATCAACTACGACCCAAATCATGTTCATTCTGCTCTAGTCCTTGGCATCTTGGTGATGAAATCCATCGAAATGTCCTCCCACTTCCATTCGGGATCGGGCGGCTTTAACATCCGTGGTCGGCGATGCTCAATCTTGACCTGTGGCAAGTCAAACACTTGAAACGTGCTCTGCTCGTCCTTCTTCATATTCCCCCACCGGAAGTTTTGTTTAAGATCCTTATACATCTTATTCTTTAGGGTGAATAGAATAGGGCGCGCTATGAGCTTCTTTCGAGAATAGTCCGTCTCAAGTCATCATCGTCGGGAACGCAAAGTCGACTCGAAATCTCGAGAACTCCATCGTCTTGTATCACGAATCTGGGCTTTTCCTTTCTTTACTTCATCACATAATCGAAGGATCGAGAGAATCGTCCAGTGCTTGGACTTGATCTTCTCGACTAGTGATGAAGTCGGTTCCATCACATAAAGTCGCCCTTGGATTCTGGTGCCCATACTTCAATCCCTTCGCGGATCGGTTCTCGTTGAATCTTTGATGCAGGCGTAAGAGCTTCCAACACTAGAAGAGAAACAGTTTGCGTCTCAAAGCATCGGCTACTACATTTGCTTTCCGGATGATAGAGAATCTCCAAGTCGTAATCCTTGATCAATTCCACCACCTTCTACGCCTCATGTTTAATTCTTTCTTCCGAAAATGTATTTGAGGCTCTTATGATCTGTAAAGATCGACAATGAGTGCGTCTGAGATAATGTCGCCAAATTTTCAAGGCAAAGACCACATGCTAGCTCCGGATCATGAGTCGGATAATTAACCCGTACGATTTTAGTTGCCGAGAAGCATAAGCAATCACTTTATCCTTTTGCATCAACACGCAACCCAAACCACGATTTGAAGCGTCATTGTATACCATAAATCCGTCCTTTCCGGCGCGCTAATATAGGTGCTGTCGTCAGTCTCTTCTTAAGTTCGTCAAAACCAGCCTGGCACTTCTCATTCCACGCGAACTTTTAAGTTTTCTGTAACAGCTGAGTGAGTGGACGAGCAATTTTGGAAAATCCCTCTACAAAGCGGCGATAATATCCAGATAGTCCTAAGAAGCTTCGGACTTCCTTCACGTTCTTAGGAGCTTCCCATTCCAAGATTGCTTCAACTTTTTTCGGGTCCACCTGAACTCCATCGGCTGATATCACATGCCCAAGGAAGGTTACTACCTTAAGCCAGAACTCGCATTTAGAAAATTTTGCATATAGCTGTTCCTTTCTCAAGATGCTCAAAACCACACGTAGATGTTTAGCATGATCCTCTGCGTCCCTCGAATAAATCAAAATGTCGTCAATGAAAACGACCACAAATTTATCCAAGTACTCCAAGAATACCCGATTCATTAATTGCATGAATACCGCAGGAGCATTGGTAAGTCCAAATGGCATCACTACAAATTCATAATGCCCGTACCGGGATATGAAAGCAGATTTCGGTATATCTGATTCCTTAATCCTCAACTGATGGTATCCTGATCGCAAGTCAATCTTCGAGAATACCCTTGCCCCTTGCAGTTGATCAAACAAGTCGTCGATCCGAGGTATAGGATACTTATTCTTGATCGTCATCTTATTAAGCTCCCTGTAATCAATACACAGTCGGAGGGATCCGTCTTTCTTCCGGACAAAGAGGACGGGCGCTCCCCAAGGGGAAACGCTCGGTTGAATATAGCCCTTCCATGTGATTCCTCCAGTTGCTTCTTGAGTTCATACATCTCGGTTGGCGCCATGCGGTATGGTGCCACTGAAATAGGGGTTGCTCAGGGCTCTAATTCGATGGTGAATTCCACTTCTATTTGCGGAGGTAACCACGTAGCTCGTCGGAAAATATCCGAGAACTCATTCACAATCGGAATAGACGAGAGCTCTACTCCTTCCTCTTTCCTCATGGCATAACACCAAAGTCCATGACATCCTGTTTGATAATTTTCTGCTTTCATTGCTCGATCAATTTCCCGAGCTTCGGTCTCCATCCTCGGAATAAGTGTTCGATCCGTCATCGCAATGATGGAAATGACTCTCTCTCGGTAATTGACTGACTCCATAACGGTTGAGCCAATCATCTCCGAGAATTAAATCGTCACCGCAGATGTCAACTACGATAAGATTCGATGGCCAATCTCTCCCTTCTATAGATCTGGGAAATCCCTAGCTTCTAGTGTTCCCACAATTTTCTCTCGCTCGGTAATCCCACAACATAAGGTTCACAATTATACAAGCACGAGATGTTCAAACGTTTAACACGGTTGAAAGATATAAAAGAATGCGTAGCTCTAGAATCGAACAAGACACTAGCTGGTTGCAAAAGGATCGAATCGTGCACGATGCAGGCGGTGTTGCAGTCGTCGAGATCTCCTCATTTCGTGCACGGGCGCGGAGGAACGGACCCGGCCTTGGATGTCTCTCTCTTCCCGGCGTTCTGCTTTGAAATCCGCTCTGTGTGTCCGGTTCACACTTATCTCCTTAGGCCAGTGCCGGAGTGCGGGTACCAAAAGATCTAGCGGCTCCTGAAGGCCGCACGGTGCCCTTCTTGCCCACAATCGTAACAAGTCGCGAAGATGCGGGGCAATCACGTCGAACATGCGGCTCGACCACAATTGTAGCATTTCTTTGATGCGTCCGAAAGCCGATGTTGCCGGAACTTCTTTCACCTCTAGAAGGATGTGGAGGTTTCCTAGCCGGATAAAAGGAAGGCCGGTCATGCGGGCCCCACCACTCTTGTTCTCTGCAGTCACGGTCACCTTCGCTTCTTTGCCTCTACCGATTTCTCCATCGCCGCCTCTTTCATGTCGTAGACGGCGCTTTGTCTTGATCTTTGCCGCAACGTAGTACACTCGAATCGGACATGTCTGCTGAATCTCGGCTTCATCCGCATATCAAAATGAAAAATCTTTTACGCCTCCGTTCGACCAAGTGTCGCACACAAGTCGGTGATGATTAAAAGTTTTGATTACATCTGTCACAGATGCCTCCGAACTCTGTGGTGAGAAAAACTCTCGGATCTTCGCCTCTCTAGCTGGACGAGGACAATACGTGCTTCCATCATTTGTTTGAATTCCGTCCAATCCGCATTATGATTCTCGGGTCGAATAGCCTCCCACCAATCAAAGGCCTCCCAGTCGGAAAATCTTGGGCAATAGGAACCTTAGGTCCTCGGGACAGTTAAGACCTGCGAATATCTTTTCCAACTCCTTGAGCCAGTGATCCCAAGTAAGTGTCTCAGCAGATCCGTCAAATTTTGGCGGGTGCAATTTAACCACTTCCGCAAGCCATCTGTATCCCCGGTTATCCTCGTGGTGCTGCTGTCCCATCGCTGTCTGCATGCGATCAACGACACAGGCGGCCGATTTATTTGCGCCACCACATGTTGAAGCACTCTGGCATGTTAGGGTTTGCGTCATCATTCGCCGATCCTTGCCGCCTCGAATGGGAATCGGTTCGACTAGCTGATATTTCTGGGGTAGTTGCGGAATCCTCATGTCTCATGTTACCACGTCCGCGTCCACGACCGCGTCCGTGTCCACGACCTCCTCTCAGCATACTGTAAACGTAATTTCTCAATATACAGAACAATTTTTTTTTTGAAATAAAGTCCGTCAATACTCACAAAACAGTAATTAAGTAATACGGTAGTATAAGAGCTAAGAGACTTACAACCACGGTCCACGTGACGACTTCGGCTGAACAGTGATGTTACAACGACCCGTAAATCAAATAACGTAAACAGACCCAATTAAAACCCGACTGCCAAGATATCCATAAATCTTGGCTCCGATACCATATTCTGTAACACCCCGAGATATTCGGAATAATTACAGCGCCGTAAACCCTTTAAATAAGGATTTACAAGGCTAATTAAAAAGAAAAGTAAATACAAGACATCAATACTGCGAAAATTCAAGTTTATGAAAACGTATAACTGGTTCAACGGGAAATTAATACAACCATATCGAATTAATATAAAAAAGACACGCGTACTCGAGTACAGAAACCAAACCAAGACCACAAATCTCCAATATAAACATCACTGAACCCCTTCGTCGTCACGTCGGTACTGTGGCTGTTTCCCTGCTCCTTGGCTACCTGAACATCAAAACAAATGTCCACACCCAAAGGGGTTAGCAAAACGATGCTAGTACAAGTATCATATTTAAACAATTCGAATATGCATCAACAATACACAACAAGATACATCACACGGACTTAGCTCAGGAATCAGGCAATGCGAATCTACAAGATTCCATTACACACTGGTATTCCAATGATCCAGCGCCCTCGGCATAGATCCCAAGATGATCCCGTCGGACCAACACGAGGTGGAAATAACCCGTCCAATGATCCAGCGCCCTCGGCTAGATCCCAAGATGATCCGTCGGACCAACACGAGGTGGACATCCGATCCGGCGCCCTCGGCATAGATCGTACACGTATACAAACACAACTCATGCATACACATATGCCAAATCATTACGTTCATCAACATGAACATATAAGCGAATATCATGACAAATCAACGAAGTAAATATCATGTTCAACAACATGCATAATCATACGCATACTCCAAAATACCGATATTAACATATCACGATACTTGCCTCGAAGATGGCAAGAACGATATACTTCAATGCTCTCGGCGCACTCGAAGGCCGCCTCCGATCAACGTAACAAGCTCGAACCTTAACAAAAGGAGCGATATACAAATCATCTCGAGTCGAACAATGGCCTAACATTTCGCCTACGGTAAAAAGTGAAACTAAACAATCTGCTGGATTGCTTAGCGCGCGTACTCTACGTAACGCGGCGCTAAGGCGGCTGATAGCGTACGCTATCGTATAAGACTAGCGTGCGCTAGACACGAACTGGCAGTCTGACTCGGCTGTCTCATAACGTACGCTACGTACGTTTTGTGCGAAAACTGAACCTCGATAGCGCACGTTAACTCCCACATGTTAGCGTGCGCTAATCTTGCATGGCAGAATACTGCAAACCGAAAACTGAGTTGAATGATGAAAAACTTATGAATCCTATGGTGATGTTACAAGTTATCCTCGGGCATAACATGATAATAAGGTTTCTGGAAGATTTATGATTATGAAATACCAATATACGGATAGTTATCTCGATATCACAATTCCTCTACGATCTTCCAGAAATAATCTAAGTTCCATCGTCTAACGTTCCAAAACACATGATTCCAACGTATACAACGTATCAACTGGGTAATATCCGATTACTTGATCATAAATCGATTTAAACATGCTTAGGTGTCCTTATAATAAGATGGTTCAAAGGTTCATTCGACATCTAGTACCGATACGTCAAAAGTATCCTTCTAACATGTGATGAACGACATACTTGCTATCCAAACATGATTCAAATCTTCCTTATGAACATACTAATCATTGGTGAAGAATCACCTACCTCGAAGTAGTGAAGTACGGATGAAAAGAAGCAATCCAACACCGAAGTCTTGAACACCAATCTCGAATGATGTATGATCTTCAATCTCGAACTAGGAGGTTGAGGAGGTTGATACGAGTGTTTAGGGACGAAAGTAGTTATGTTCTATGTGTCAAAGTTCGGGTTGTGGGAGGAGAAGGCTGAAATCACGAATAGGATCTGTCCTATTTATAATAAATGGCTATTAGCGCGCTAGACCCTGTTCGTAGCGTGCGCTAACGGCTCGCAGTCTAAACTGTACTCGGCACTTAGCGTGCGCTACGCATCGACCTGTAGCGTGCGCTAAGGCGTTGACTCGGCTTTTCCCGAAAGCCGTCCAGGTACATCCGACACGATCCGACAGGGGTCCCCCGGCCAGATCTCACCTACCGCACGTCTCAATCAATCTGACCACGCATAGTGTGCGCTAATCACACTCGGTAGCGTGCGCTATGAAACCACGTTAGCGTACGCTACCCTCAGCCTGTAGCGTGTGCTACATGCACAGAATTTCAACCTTTATCACGAATACGAAATTATATGCTCGACAACATAGGATAATGAAATACAGAGAATAGTACTCATAGAAAAGTACAATCATTACAATATCACAAGTTCCAATTACATAACAGAAATCTCGGGTATTACAAGCACCACAATCAAACACTTTAGCTCTTGGCAGCAAGCTTTTCCTTTGCTTTCTGTATTTCCAAAACCTTCTTCACAATATTCTGTTCCTCAACCAAGAACGCTCTGATGACAACAATATACAACGTCAGAAACTCAACAATGCAACGGAGTACAAAAAATTATAATATTATATATATATATATATATTAAGTTCATTATTATCATTGAATACATGAAAAGAACCAACCTCTCCCTCACAACACCACCATTACAGACGCAAAGACACCAATTTTAGACAATGTAGACATTATTATATTTAGGTGCCTCTCATACAACTCGCCTCTTAGATTCCCAAATAACTTCACTGATTCCAGAAGGGAATTCAAAGATCAAAAGGTTACAATCTTGTTGATATTTAACCATATACAAGACAGATAATTCTCTCATAGTTACGTCAAATTATATATATATATATATATATACATGTACCAGTAGTTTGAACGCACTTATTGGCCTCTTCAAGGATTTTACGCTTGTTGGCCTCTTGAAGGATTTTATATACAGCTTTAAGAGATTCCATACAGATCTAAAGAAATAATAAGACAATGTCAATACAATTGTTGCAAATGTAAAAGTTTAAGATAAATTTATTTTTATTGCTAACATATATAGAATCAATTAAGACCTTCCGGTCTGAACTTTCTAATCCTTAGAGTAGGTACGATCTTTCTACTAATATCCTCTCGAGGAAGGCTATGCTATGTAGCCCACCGCCGAGCGAATCTTTGCGAATCTTCCATCTTAACAATTTTTTTTAGAGCTCCCCATGCTCCCTACAGATAATATTATTTGAAAATTTAATACACTAACAGGAGAAAATTACAAATTAATAGTAAAAGCAATACTGAGTGCTGAACTCTACCTCAAATGGATTTTTTTCATACTCGGTGCCAAGTGTACATACTAAAAAGAGTTGGTTTTACATATCGGATAGAAACCATTTGATATCTGCAAAAGTAATAACTTTCAGCCCCAACAATTATTTCTAACAATGAAATATAATCATAAAATTTAGATGTTACCTGGACCAACGAACTTATGTAAAACGCCAATAAGTTTAATACTGGCATATTTCTGGTAGCAGTAGCACTGGATTGCAGACCAACATCCTTGCAGAAATCAATCAAATCCTATACAGTGCACACAAAGGATTAGAGCAAATCAAAAGCTACCTGCATTTTTTTTTGGAAATTCTATTGCAGAAGAAGCAGCATGTATAGTGACCTCGATATGTTATATCAGAATGTAGCTAAAGGTCACCAAATTAAATAAGCATACCTGAACATTTTTCATATTACAACCAGAAATAACACAAAGTAGGGGCATCAAAATCTCCACTGAGATGCCAATGTTCCTTAAGGGACACAACACAATTGCTGCAATGACGACAGGGGAATGAATAATTAATACAAATATACAACGTACTGGATCTGTATCAAAGTGAAATTTAACACTATTGACCTAATATATATGAATTTCATTGAACACAAGTACAGTTAATGAAAATGATCAAAAGGAGAACATAATATTAGGATCACAATTCTTAATTCATCCTTCTATCTTCCAAATCTCAGCTGATTAGGGATTAGGGATTATCTCAGCTTTTTTAGGCGAAGCATGGGGCGTGTTAACAGCCGTGGGAGGCATTTGTGGTGGGCGTAGGAATGATTTTTAAACCTTTCATGTCAATTCTCACAGCAAACTTGTTCGTTCCTCTCAATTGAAGCCCTATCACCGAAGGGATTTATGTCTTTCCTCTGGACACCGAGTCCCATTTCTGATTCAGAAAGTCACACACACATACACACACGAGTCAGAAACAAGAACCCAACTTCCTCAAATCACTCAATACCAAAAATTCATTTTTGTTTCATAACAGAAACCGAAAGAAACAAACCTGAAAAAATAAATCCTTGAAGGTCTGTGGCCGTCTTCAGCCCTCAGCCACCATCAATTCATACCAGAGAACTGCCGCCGCCGCCGCGCTGAGCACCGTCGAGCCGAGATCCACCACCTTCCTTAATTCCGTCGGGAGTCGAATCGAGATTTGTGGGGAGGTTCGATTTGTGTCCTTGGAATAAGGTTAGAAGGAAACCACCACTCGGGAACTTATAAACTGCTCCCGACATTTTCGCTGGCCGGCAGCGAGACGGGATGCAGAGAGGGAGAGAGAGTTGCGGGGGGAGGGACAGAAGCAGACGATTCCTTCTCTTTCTTTGGGTTATGAACGGTAGGGGGTATGGGATTATGATAATCAATTAAACCTTGGTTCAGTTGGGCATTGCCTTTTGTAACAAGGAGGCCGAGGGTTCGACTCCAGTGGGAGTCCGGGTGCGTGCGTGTTATCATGGAAATTAGAGTAAAAAATTTGAGAGAGGAAATAATGGAAACCAATATTTGCTAAATGTTTTTTTGGAGCCCAAATGAAACAAATTGAACCTCAAAATATTAATTCCCGGTCTCAAGACATACACTTCGCTATTGTAAAAGATTTTTGGTAAAAAATAAAATTTCACACTTTTTACTTCAGTAATTATCAAATTAGCGAAGTCTTTGTAACTTAAAATTTCTAATTAGCTCCTGCTTTTTTGTTTGGTACCATTTACTGAAGTCTATGTTAGTTTTTTACTTCAATAAATTGAAAAGCGAAATTGTTGTTTGTTTTTATTTTGCTAATATACATTACCGAAGTGAGACGTACCGAAGTCTTTGATGTTTATTCTACTAGTGTTTGGTTAAAGTTAGTTAATTTTATATTCATAATTCGAAATAAAATATTATATTTTCATAAGGTACGGATACGAATTTTTCATTCAATTTTAAGTTAGTTTATTATACTTATTTTCTTGTTGATTATAAATATTATATTAGATCCGAAAATATTATTCATGTTTTAGTTGATAATATATTATTTATTTTGTAGTTATTTAGTTTGTATGCAGTGATAAAAAATATCAACTTTTCGTGACTGGATGTACGAAAAACGTCGTGGTCCCTACGGTATGATTACTAAAAAATTTATTGATGGTGTTAATATGTCTGGATTTTGTATTCGCTCGTGTAGTAGTTGGTAGTAAGATATTATGTCCGTGCAAAACGTTCAAGAATTGGCATGAACATGATCGCAATACAATCATGCAACATTTATATCAGTGTGGATTTGCACCAGATTATCGTGTTTGGGTATGCCATGGTGAAGATTATCAAAATTGCGGGATCAATGATTACAATATAGGAGGATCATATTCTACACCTGCAGAAAATTATTTTACCTCACAAAGAGATATGGTCATGGATAGTTTTACTCAATTTCGCAATTACAATGATAATGAGCCGGCAGAGCCAAATCGTGAAGCAAAATTATTTTATGATCTGTTAGAGTATGATGATCGGCCTTTATATGAGTTGCATAATAATTCGTTGTTGCAGTGGGTTACAGAGGTAATGAATTTCAAGAGGACGTATAATGCATCACAAAAAACAATGAATTATTTCATCAAAAGCAACAGAGGCTTGGCATCGGAGCAATATCAGAGCAAAATGCCCGATAATTATTCTGAAGTAAAAAATATCATGTCGAAACTTGGTCTCTGAGCGATCAAGTATGATGTTTGTAGCAACCATTGTTTTCTGTACTATGGGGAATGTGAGAGTTTGAAATTTTGTCCTAGTTGTGCAGCGCCACGGTATGAGGAAGGGAAATCGAGTGTACAAAAGAAATTATGGTATTTTCCAATTACTGATAGGTTGAAGCGGCTGTATACGTCGTGCAAAACCGCTGAACACATGACATGGCACACAAAGTGCCATGATGAGTCAGAAAGAGTAATTCATCCTGTCGGCGCTGAAGCTTGGCAAAACTTTTATTGTACGCATCCTTCGTTCGCTGCAGATCTTCGAAATGTCAGTCTCGGTCTTTGTATTGATGGTTTAAATCCATTTCGAGGAACAGGTGCCCAGTACTCTTGTTGCCCGGTCTTCATAACTCCATATAATTTACCACCAACTTTATGCATGCGTCACGAGTTTATTTTTTAAGTCTTATTATATCTGGCCCTAAAGGGATGAGGATGAACATAGATGTGATGCTCCGACTCTTGATCGATGAGCTAAAAATTTTTGGACAGATGGTGCTACAACCTAGGATTGTGTAAGGCAGGAAAATTTCTCGATGCATGCGGCTCTGATGTGGACGATTAATGACTTTCCAGCCTATGGTATGTTGTAGGATGGAGCACACATGGAAAATTAGCATGCCTTTATTGCATGGAAAGTAGTTCTTCTTTTCGTTTAAAGAACGGAGGGAAACTATCATGGTTTGACTGTCACAGATGTTTTCTCCCACATGGACATCCTTACAGAAAAAACAAACGTGATATTTACAAAGGTCATGAAGAAAGCTCATTTTTCCGGGAACGTTGAGGGCCAGCAGAAATGAAAATTAATATTGCTGATCGTATTCCTGATGTGACCTTCGGTGTGAATTATGAAGGTATTGAAGGGTTTGGATAAAAGCATAATTGGACATAGAGGGGCATATTTTGGGAGCTCCCTTACTGGTCCACCTTACGGATTCATCATAATTTAGATGTCATGCACTGTGAAGAGAATTTCATTGATAATATACTTAACACAGTCATGGACGTTCCCCAAAAAACTAAGGACAACCTGAAGGCGAGACGCGACTTACCATTGTACACAACAAGAGATGGGTTGTGTGTACCCCAGGAAATAAATAGAAAGCCGAAAGCAACATATATGCTCACCTCAGAACAGAAACATTCAATATGCGAGTGGCTTAAAGAGCTAAAATTTCCAGACGGGCATGTTTCGAATATATCAAACTGTGTGAATCTCGATACTAATAGAATAAATAGTATGAAGAGCCATGACTGCCATGTTTTTATGCAATGATTGCTATATATTTCCTGGAAAGATTTTTTACCGAAGCCGATTTGGGAGGCATTAACGGAGGTGAGCAACTGTTTCAGAGCATTGTGCATGAGTGAGATTAAAGCATCTGACATGAGAAACTTAGCCAAGACTGTCATAATGAGTATGTGCAAGTTGGAACAGATATTCCCTCCGGCATTGACTCAATGGAACATATGCTCGTTCATCTGCCGTACGAGGCCCTTGTCAGGGGACCGGTATTCTATCGATGGATGTACCCATTCGAGAGGTACTTTTATTTTCTTTCTGTTAATATATGCATTATGTTGTCTATTTATTTATAAATTAAGTATTTCGTACAATACAGGATGATGTTTATTGTAAAAGGCATGGTGAGCAATAAATCGAAGGTTGAGGGATCCATATGTGAGGCCTATTTACTGACTGAGATCACAAATTTTTGTTCCTTCTACTTCGACAAAGAAATCGACACAACGACGACATGACTAAATAGGAACGAGGTTCTATTTGCCCCTCAATTGAAGGACAACTACCGATCTTTACACCAAAAGGTCGAGTAATGGGAAAAAGTAAGGGACGATGCATGACTGAAGTTGAGTGGAATATGGCAATCCTATATATTCTTACGAACTGTGAAGAAGCAGAACCATATCTATGGTATGATTATTATTTTGATATTCCATATTTTTACATGTAATGATGTATTTACACAGTATGTATTTCAGTGCATTTGAGAATCAACTACAGAGTAATATCTCCACCAGAGACTTGGAGTTCGTACGAGTTAATCACTTAGTTCCATAGTTTGAAAGATTGGTTGCGACCACAGAATTAAAGGACTCTCAACTTTCTGTATTGTTTAGAGGTGATCGATTAGTAAAGATGTACAAAGGTTACATGGTGAATGGATTGAAATTTCATACCAATTTCACGGGCAAAATATAAAGACTATGAATAGTGGATTGAAGGTTCCAAGTGCAAATAGTTTTAGATATTCATCTAAGTACTACGGGATGCTTCTAGAGGTATTGGAGTTCACGTTCTACAATCCTGGATTTCCTGAACAAGTTATTCATCTATTTAAATATGATTGGTTCGAAAACCGCAAAGTGAAATGTCTACACGGGTTAGTTGAACTCGATCCTCTAGCAAGACAAGTGACTGCCGAGTCATTTATCTTCCCAAGTCAAGAGACTCAAGTGTATTATGCTAGGTGGGAGGCGTGGGAATCGAACCCACGCCTGTTGGCATAGATGCGTGGCCATTAACCACTGAGCTATGTTTTGATTCAGTAAATATATTTACATTATACGCGTACTTATATTTGATTCATTTTTCAAATTAAATCAATTTTCAAAATAATTAAGCATAAATAAATATACTGTAATTTAAGTTCTTAATGTTCAGAAATTCCTTACACTATAATTATTAAATATAATTTTAAATTCAATATTTATAGTATTTAATATTTAAACCAATACATTTAAAATGGATTTAGTATATATAAATATATTTAATTTTATAACAGCGTCACGTATGTGACGCCTATTACTTGTTTTTTAGTTGTTTAGTGGCGTCACATATGTGACACCGTTTAAGGAAAAAATATTTAAAAAAAAATCAATTATTATATATTGGTGTCACATATGTAACACTAAAGCTTTAGTCTTTGGCGTCGCATATGTGACGCAATTATTGAAATAAAATTAAAAAAAAAATTATAGAACGGCGTCACATATGTGACGCCTTTGTTTAAGAAATGTTGATTGATTTTTCCACAGTTTAAGGCATCACGTATGTGACGCTTTTGTTTACTTTAATTGTCGCCCTTATTTCTTTAGCTTCACCTTTTCCGGTGAAACTAATAGGGTGACGCTATTAGAACCCTTTTTTAATAGTGAAAGGATATTACCCAAAATAAGATTATGCAAGTTTGATTAGTACATTTATTAAAGTATAGGGCCGTATTGCAAAATTAATTGGCAATTGGATGAATAGTCCATATCTTTATATACCGAAGGCAATGCTTATAATTTCCCGACGTGGGATTACTGCTTCGACACGCCCCCTCAATCGTAGACGAACACATACAACATGGACTTTTTAATTCGGATGGCTCGAGTCCAGAATATAGTGCGCCATTGGGATCTCACATAAAGAGAGTCTGCTCTAACACCATGTTCAATTTAGGGTTCCATCTAAAAACAGTTGGCAATAACTGGAGTAGTCTAGGGTCTCTATATATTTAAGGCAAGACTTGTATTGTTCGGTGTCGGATTAGAGCTTCAACACACCCCTCAACCGTTGCTTACCACTTGGACACTCTTTAATTTGGATGGCGAGGAGTTTGAACATCATGGGCCGTTGGGATTACACATTTAGAGGGTCTGTTTTGATACCATGTTAAAATATGGGGTTCCATCTCAAAATCGACTGTCAGTGAAGGAGTATCCCAGGATTTCTGTATATTAAAGTATGATTTATATTTTCTTAATATGAGATTACTGCTTCAACACGCTCCTTCAAGCATAGTCGGATGCAAGGTTTACCACATGTACTCTTTAACTCGGACGATGCGGAATTAGAACATCGTAAGCTATTGAGTTTACACGTGTAGAGTCTGCGGTTCTATTTGATAAACTAATTGACCAGAACAAAATATTCCATCACTTTTATATATTATAATCTGTTTATGCAGGATTATTGCTTCAACACATTTGCATCACAAGACGAGTCATTCTCCAGTCATTTATAGTTTGGATATCATCGTTTTGTGATTTTTTAATTTGATTTATTATGCCAGTTTGTTTAAGTTTTTTCAGGCTCACATTCTTTGTTCTTAAAAGAATAAATTAAATTTTAAAGTGTAATTATATATGTGAAATGGAAATTACTGTCTCTGTCTGCTATATCATTAAAAGCACATATGTGATATCTCCTTCGCCCCTTAAATTTTTTCCTTTTTTTTTTTTTCGGTACGTCTCTCAGGTTTCTCCCTATGTCATTTATGAATATTAATTAACTTAATATAGCTGGAAATTGATGCTTTATCGCATCTTTCACATTGTGGGAGGGAATTGGAAACTCAAGGCATTCTGAATGAAGATCACCCAAACAAGGCTGCAGATTTACTAGCTATATTATGCTACTGATGATCAAAAGATTTATAGGACTGCTAATCCTCAGAAGATTCCAAGGCTTTAATGATGTGGTTCGCATTATGCATGAGAAGTTCCGAATTTTAAATTTTTTTTTTGTCCCAAAACCTTCATGTCATTTTTTTTTTCGTTCCACAAAAATTAGATATTTAATTTCGGTCTCATAACTATATTATCTATCTGATTTTGATTCAGTTTTCGCTGGAAAAATGAGAACGACGTCGTTTTGCCAATCACGTGCGGAGCAAATGTTGGTCCAATCTATCCAAACAACTGTCTTTTCCTTGTCCCAATTGATCAGTTAGAATCATAATGTTGGTTATTGCACATAACATGTAATTTCGTATAAACTTCGGTGAATCACTTGAGTCGTGATACATATTCAATCCATTATACTTAAGATGAGATAATTGGATAGATTACTAAAACTAAACTGAAATAGAATACCTCAATTAATGGTTAACGGTGTGATCAGAATGACTCGCGGTACACAATTGGGATCAAGTCCCAACATTACAGTACACAATACAATGGTACGTCAACAAATAACTACTCAATGTGCTAATGTTATAAGGATACAATATACTTCTTGTAATTATAATTATACCAAAATATAGTACTTGTTGATATATAATTGAATTTCTCATTGTGTCTTATGTTTTTAGTCCCTCTGAGAAATTAACTATTCAGTTTTAGTTCCATAATCGCTCCATATTTATCTATTTTTGGTCCAATTTTCGTGTAAAATATAAACGACGACATTTTAAAAAAATTGGATTTAAATTCTTCCGTGACAGACATTTGATTTAAAACGACGTCGGTTCTATTTTTCCGAAGAAAATCAAGCCAAAATTAAAGAAATGAAATAGTAATTGGACCAAAAATTAAGTGGTTATTTTTTTTAGAATCAAAGCAAATGACATGATAATTACCGGATAAATAAAAAGTACTTTTTTCTCTCTAAAATATTCTAAGATTAGATATACTCTTTTCCCTAAATTTTAGGTTTGGATTAGAACTTTTAATGAGACCCTTGTGATCTGCACTCGAGTTAGGTTATTCGATTATAAAATATTATTTTTGGAAAAGAATTACCGTCTACTTTTGGGAGGAGGAAGCTCACAGTCGAGGCTCATTAAGGAGGAATAATCCCGGAAGTATCCTGACATCAGGAAACTGCAGTGAATCCCACTAAGAAAGTTCCTTATAACAACACTTTTAGAAAGTGATGAACCACAGGTTCGATCGGAACCTATTGCCTGCACCTATGATGGGCGCCTCACTGCTAACCATAGCCATTTTCTTCCTAATAATGAAGATGAGTCTCCGACAATGACTTCATACAACTTTAAGTCAAAAGTATTGAGGTCATGAGAGGCTGAGTCAGCAAGAGCCAACGTAATTATTTGAAATTGAAAAAGTGTGAGGAAACAAACTTATATATCGATGAAAAAAGATGAGATGGGTTCACATTGCAGAGGGGAGATTAAATGGTGTGAGGTATCTATTGTTATGGTTGTATATTTATCTTATTTTTTTTTATTCTCGTAACATGTTTGATATATTAATTCACGTTACGATTATATAAATATTATATATTTATTTTATAATAAATAATATAATGTGTTAGTGTCACACGAAAGATCATATTGTTTGATACATTATAAAGCATAAAACTGGTTCACAACATATGTCAATCTTAGACAATTATGTGAATGGTTGTAATGTATGCTTGAAATTCGTTGGTCTTGACCATTAACATATATTAGCATACTTCGTATACGTTGAACTGAATTTTACTGACTAAATGAAGAACATAGATCTCGGTTAATTACTATTTCTTAATTCTACTATGTTAATATAATTATATATTTATAATATTTATTGCTTTGATTTATTATAGGTGAGAGCCACATTCATCCACTCAATCTGGTCGATATTTTGAAAAATAGTACTATTATAGCTAGAAATCGTGTCCGAATCGTTTCAGTTTGATAATTTTTTTTGGCGTCAGTTGTTTGTTGGTTGATGATTAATCACTCAGGACTTCTTTAATTATTGTTTTTTTCTTGTGTGTGTGTGTGTTTCAGATGTCAATTGTTTGTTTGTAAGGTGATTTGGTTTCATGGCAATAAATAGGCAAGAATGTTTGCCTTAATTATTTGCACTTATGTAATATAATCTGTTTTTCCCCCATATTTCAAGTATTTTTTTTTTGGGTTTTTTTTAGCTTTCAGTTTTTAGGAAGTATATTGTTTTAAGATCATGATATACTAATTGGAAAACTAACTAGTTAAAAATCTAAAAAGAGGAACTCTACAAACTGATTTTTTTTTTTTTTTTTTTTTTGGAAAAACCAAAAAAAATTAGAACTACATTATAAAGCCGTCCTTAAAATTGTGCAAAAAAAAACTAAATAATGAAAATCTGGTTCAACTTTTTAGATTATAGAAAAATCGAACAAGTTCCAAAGATTGTGGAAAAAATGAAAGGGGCATCAAAGGTTGTATATTTTGGCGTCATTAACACTAAGCTTAAAATGATGCAGTTTGAATTTTCGGCGGCGACACACTCCCGGCGTCCACGTAGGATCCACGTAGGACCGAATTTGGGGCTAAATAAAAATTATGAAAAATTCGAACGAGTGCCAAAGGTTGTGGATTTACAGAATTTTTTAAAAGGTTGTAGAAAAAATGAAAGTCAGATGAAAGGTTGTGGATTTTGACGTCATTGACCCATTGATTATGATAATGATAATATTTGAGTTTAATATTAAAATTGCATACGAAATTATTAGTAAACATGTCAGTAGGTTAATAATTAATGAATATGCGATATATCAAACACGGGAAATAGCAAATTCAAAAAGAAGCTCGATTCATAAATATGAAATTGGTAGTAAGTGCAATATTAATTCATTAGTGCAATGAATTAATATCAAGAGACTCAACAATATTAAGAAATATTAAATATAAAAAGTTGAGGTATATTATGAGTCCTTATCCTAATCCCCCTTAAGCTCCCTTGCGTAGCCTAAGATGTCTATATGAGTGTTCATTATCTATTTTACTTCCCCCAAGTATATGGAGTAGTTGTAAAAGGTGGTGAGCAAGGTCGTATTCAAGGGAGGCTAATTATTCCTATTGTATTCAGTACTAGATCATAGTGATCTCAACTTTATCTAGAGATCGAGATTCTGAGAGAATAACTAATTGTCTAATGATAAAACTAGATAGAACAAGTCACGGTAATTAAATCATAGAGATTTTATGAGTTCAAAAGATAGATTCGAAGGCGATGTTTCCATTAATTGCTAGATTTAACCGGAACTGATTTAATTAGAGTTCTACGTGTCTTTCCAATATGATAGTCACATCAGTATTTTAAAGTCCCTCTCGAGAGCATTGAAATGCAGATTAAATAACATAAAATGATGTCTCTATCTACTATAAATTAGCGAACTCCAAAAAATTCACAAGACAAAATATCATAACAATTAATCACTAATTTCTCAATCTCGTAATTAATTACGTCAAATACTCGAGAACAATTAATACCCTTATCTCTCGAATTATGAGCAATTAGTTAAGTATGTAAAAATATTGATCAAATGTTAAACATGAACAATAGGGTTTAGGACAAACAAAAATGCGTCTGCCACATTTCAGTGACATGGATCGTGTCAAATGACACAGCCGTGTCATACTACTCCAGAAATGCCAAAATTTCTCTGTACTCTAACACCACCAAGGCCATGTCCATATCATTTGACACTATCATGTTGTTTGACACGGTCTAGACCGTGTACTCTTATCCAGATCCGTGTTTTCAGTCTTTTTTCAGCTTGTACCCTTTGTTGTACGGCGATTTATATGCCTCGATGGCGATCGGCATGATGGTCAGGAGCCAGCCAAAGAAGACAGACGCTGGGCAAGCACCTAGCGATCGACGTCCAAAGGCGATCGTCTGTAGGCATCTGGCGATCACCAATGATATTTGACTGTAGACGATCGTCCCATACCGCATGTGAATCCGACACCCGTCAGAGTCTTTGAAGACCGAATCTCGGACGAAGACCCACGTGCAGATCCACAAAAGGCGCCGCAATATAAGGCCTTTGACCCCAGCCTGTCACCAACCTCACACCTACTGACAGGCCCGCCGAAAGGTACAAAGTGGGTCCTCCCCAGATAGCGACTCAGGACGCGTGCAGGTTCTCCATTGGCTCGCACAGCTGGCTGCCAGTAGCAGCCTCGAAATTTAAGGGAACAGTCCCACGTGACGGGACGATCGCGCACCTTATTCTAATATAGAAAACGGCGGTCGTCGGAGAGGACCCAACAACCTTTTCTCCTATAAATAGGAGGCCTCCAACAGTGGCCAAAAGGGGTGAAAAAGGTACAGAGAGAACGGTGGACTTACCTTACGAATACATACACATACACAGTAATATTCATTCACATATACAGAACATCAAAAGCAATAACTCACAGAAATCAGATCTGATTCTTCCGGCAATCTTCACGCTCTATAGATAAGATAACTCGAGTCTTTACACTCATTGTAATAGATTCTAACATTAATATTTGTACTCCAAAGTATTCATATTAATAACATCTCGCGAGAGCATTCAAGCCCGGGACTAACAACCCTGGCAAATCTTGTGTTATTTACTTTCCCACGGAAGTGTTCTCACATTTGTTTGTTACTCGACCATTCCAGCAATATCATCTCCGGATAATATATTGGGTAACAACAATTGGCGCTAGAAGAAGGTCGAAATCTTAACTTTCATTTTTATTCCGACCGTCTCGAAGAACACTCACTGTTCTCCGGGGCATATACTTGAAGAAACACTCACTGTTCTTCAAAGAAAAACCTTCAGAGACATGACATCTGCCACGACCTCCAAAAGAGCCACCCTGCGATCTACCGGACATCTCATTCCGGCCCAGACTGAATCCCAGCCTACCGCGGAAGGCGACTGCGGCGACGCTAGACTCTCACTCCCGCCCCCGAGGGACGGTCCCAGCCTCTTACTCGATCAGTTCCAGACTGTGGAACAGATCGAGAAGGCTATAGCCATCCTCAGGGAGCGACGGAGGGCATGCGACTTGCCCACCATTACTCCATCAGCCATTTGCCGAGCAGGCAAGCGGAAGCTTAAGGGGCTATACGTCTAGAAATCGTCGGAAAGCCCCGAGCCGCAGGAAAAGGATCTCGTAAGGCGGGATGATTCCGTATTCAGCCGCCTAGGGAGCGATCCCTCATGGCGACCCGGGCATTCAGGCCCCAGCCGGGAGACATCGGAGTCCGAATCCGTCACCAGGAGTTCGGCATATCCAACTCCCAGAAGACAAGCCGGCCAACAGGCCCCCACTCGCACAAAAAATGAGCCCGGTGGCGGAGAGCTCGTCACCTACCATGGGTCCAGGAGATCAGTACATGATCGCCTTGGCTCTCGCTCCGAGAGCCAATCAGCGAGCAGTCAGGCAACGGCTATGGCCGCCATGCAGCGCCAGCTCGACGAAATGAAGGCGCTCCTAGAGACTGGGACAGGCGCCAAGAGATCGATCGTTGGACTGAGTGAGCCACTCGCGGCCCAGATCGAGCTCGCCCCAGTTCAACCGAAGATCGTTCCCCCTCAAACACCTCTATACGAGGGGAGATCGGATCCTGAGACCCATTTGAGCAAATTTCGGATTTACATGACCGGATGTGGAGCATCGGACACGACGAAGTGCCTAATGTTCCCATTAACATTGGGCGATCTCGTCCATAGGTGGTACATCTCACTATCACCGCGCTCGATCAATTGTTTTGAGAAGCTGGCGAACGACTTCACGTCGTACTTCGCCGCCAAAGTTGCTCGGCTAGAAGGCCCCCACCACATGATGAAAATCAGGCAAGGAAAGAACGAGCCCGATGAAGATTACATCGACCGGGTGGACGAAATAGTCCTCACCGGTGAGCCTATTAGCGACGAGCTCGCTCTCTATTCGGTCCTAGGGGGATTCTATGGCCACTCGCCCATGTTCAGGCACCTTACAAAGGACATCCGCCCGACCTACGCGATCTTCCGCGTCAAGGCCGCTGATTTCCTAGCTAGGCGAAGGATGCTCACCCTCCGCTTAGGTGAGGGATCTACTGGGGAAGGGAAGGCGCCATCTTCTATCCCGAAAAGGGCGGTCTCCAAGCCCAGAAAGGCGATCGCGAAGCCGCCCGGCGAATTCAAAGCTTTCGAGGATGTGGAGGTTCACCTCCTCCGCAACCTCAATCTATCTCCGGCCCATATCTTCAACGCCATCGAGGGGCGTGAATGGCTTAGCAAACCAAGGCCGGTGAGGGACCACATTCATCTAAACCGCAGCAAATTTTGTGCCTACCACAAGAGTCCTGGCCACAACACCAGCCAGTGCCGCGACCTCCTCAGACAACTCTGGAGACTGTTCGAGGAAGGCAAATTGGATAACTTGGTTACCAAGCCAGAACCTCGAGCAGAGAGGACCGGAGGGCGCGAACACAGAAAGAATGATGGAATCCCTCCCAATCCGGTCGACAGGATCGAGCAGAACGAGCCGGAGTACTATGATGAATCTATCCCTCCGATCAACCCTGGCGGCCGGATCAATATGCTTCAGGCGGGAGGTGGAAACCTTGGAGGCCTTTCCCCGGTTTCCACTCTGTCAAACAGAAAGTGGAAGGCCGAACTGAGGGCATTCGCCGGGGTCCATGTCGTGGTACCCCCAGAGCCGACCATCTCCAAAGACGCGCTCATCACTTTCTCCAACAAGGATAGGGAGGGAGTGCAGTGCCCCAAAGAGGATGCATTGGTAATCTCTGCATGTATCCTTGGGAAAATGGTCGATCGCGTGCTGGTTGACAATGGGAGCTTTTGCAATAACATATTCAAATCCGCTCTTGACCAGCTCGGCAACCTGACCAAGTTCATCAAGCCATTTGACACCGTGCTTCAAGGGTTCGGCGACAGCACAGTCCAAGCCTATGGAAGTATCAAGCTCTCTGTCGAGCTAACATGCTACTACGATCCCAAGGTTAGGATTACTAGGAACCTAAACTTTGTAATCATATATAGGCTCAGCATCTATAATGGGTTCCTAGGTCGCCTATTTCTAGAAACCTTCGAGGCGGTCGCCTCTTCTTTCTTTTATTATATCAAATTCCCCACTGCCGATGGGACGGTCGGTACTGTAAAAGGAGACCAACTAATGGCTAAGAAATGTTTGAATTACTTCTGTGTCGTAACTTCTTTCAACACTTCCCGTACTATTTATAACATTGAGACGATTGACAATCAACCGATGGAGATCGACGAGCCGAGCACCTCGTACCAGCCCGACTCAGAAGACGGCATCTCACATCGATTAACGGACAACATCGAGCCAAGGATCGGTTTTGAGCCAAGCCTCGACATCGATCCAAGGATAGAGTCCGGAAATCGTTCAAAATGAGAAGCGACCGTCCCTATTGAAGAGTTGGAAAGTAGAACAATAGATCCGGCTCGCCCGGAGTGGGAAGTACAAATTGGCACAAGCGTCGACCTCGAGTTAAAGGAGGATCTGATCAATTTACTACGTAAGAATATCAGAGTCTTTGCCTGGTCGTATCAAGATATCGTCGGCATAAGCCCTGAACATGCTTGCCAATATCTAAAGATCGACCCGGCAAGGAAACCTGTTCACCAGAAATGTAGGAAATTCGGTCCTGAGAAGTACGCAGCACTCGACATAGAAGTCAAGAAGCTACTCGACAATAAACTAATCGAAGTAGCTACCGACGAGCCACAATGGGTAGCCAACGCGGTGCTCGTCAAAAAGCCGAGCAATTTCTGGAGGTTATGCATTGACTTCACCGACCTCAATGCGGCATGCCCAAAAGATCATTTTCTGATGCCTCATATCGACCACTTGGTCGATAGTACAGCAGGTTGCGAAATGATGTCGTTCATGGATGCCTTCGCCGGATACCATCAGATCCCAATGGAGGAGAAGGACATAAAGAACACATCGTTCCACACGGAAAAAGAAATACTTTTAGGTCCGAATGCCGTTCGACCTGAAGAATGCAGGGGCGACCTACCAGCGACTAGTCAACGGGATGTTCGCCAACCAGATCGGCAAAACCATGGAGGTTTAAATTGATGATATAGTAGTCAAGAGCCTCAAAAAGGAAGATCACCTCAATGACCTTGCCGAGACGTTCGCCATCCTCGAGAAGTTCAATATGAAGCTGAACCCTAAGAAATGTAACTTTGGGGTAAGCTCCGGAAAATTCCTGGGGCACATCGTGAGCCAAAGAGGAATTGAGGCAAACCCCACCAAGATCCAGGCGTTCCTCGACATGCAGGAGCCACAGAATGTCAAGTAGGTGCAACGCCTGACAGGTTGTCTAGCTGCCCTTAACCATTTTATTTCCCAGCTCGGAGATAAAAGCAAGCCATTCTTCGTGACCATAAAGAACAAGAAGTTCGCATGGACAAAGGAGAGTCAAATACCATTCGCCAAAATTATGGAGTACCTGTCTAACCCCAGATCTTGGCGAAGCCAATCCCCAGTGAAAAGCTATTCTTTTACCTGGCGGCCTCGGAGGTCGCGCTGAGTGCTGTTTTAGTGCAAGCAGAGGGGCAAATCCACTTGCCGATCTACTTCGTTAGCCAAGCGCTCCATGACGCGGAAACGCGATACACGCCTCTGGAGAAGATCGCCTACGCTCTAGTCATGAGTGTTCGCAAGCTAAGGGCCTACTTCTTCGAACATCAAGTGGAGGTTCTGACGACTCTCCCTTTGAGGCAAGTTCTACACCGACCAGACACCAACGGGCGACTCCTCAAGTGGTCACTGGAGATCTCCCAATACGGTATCACGTACGCTCCTCGCACGGCGCTCAAAGGCCAAGCTCTGGCGGACTTCGTGGTGGAATTAACATTCCCACCCAGTCCGACCCAGATCGGTCGCCCCGCTTGAAAGTTGTACGTGGATGGCTCGGCAACCAACTCGCGAGCAGGGGCAGGGATTGTCCTCATCAGCCCCGACGGCTAAAGTTTCACGAATGCTGTACGTTTCGGGTTTCGGGCGACCAACAATGAGGCTGAGTACGAAGCCTTGGTAGGTGGGCTCGATCTAGCCCTCGCCCTGGATGTTCGCCGTCTCCACATCTTTATGGACTCCCTCTTGGTCGTGAACCAAGTCAAGGGAGAATATGAGGCACGCGGCGAACAAATGATCAAATACCAAGAACTGGTCGCCGAAATGTGCACGAAGTTTGAGGAAGTTCTGATCAAATAAATCCCGAGAGAGCACAACTCCCAGACCGATGCCCTATCCAAACTAGCATCATCAGATGGGGCAGCAGATTTCTATAACATCCAAATCACAAAATCAGCAAAGCCGACAATCGACAGAAGCCTGATTACCACAGTTTTCATAGCCGAGGAGAACTGGATGACTCCGTTCATTAAATACTTGAAGGACGGAACAGTCCCCGCCGACCGTATCAAAGCTCATCAACTTCAGCTCCGTGCGACCAGATACACCCTATTGGACGCCGGCTTTACAAGCGAGCTTTCAGCCTTCCTCTCCTTAAGTGCATCACGCCGGAAGAAGGCCGACTCGTTTTAGCCGAGATCCATGATGGGATATGTGGAAACCATGCTGGGGGGCGAGCTCTCATCCACAAAACGACCAGGCAAGGTTTTTTATGGCCTACACTGCAAAAAGACGCGATCGCCTACGCCCGATCGTGTCACAGATGTCAAGTGATGGGCCCAAATATCAAGCTCTCCCCCGAACAGCTCACTTCTATGTACAGCCCATGGCAGTTCGCCCAATGGGGCATCGACCTCATCGGTCCCTTGCTGACGGCGCCAGGGGGTTGTAAATTCGCAATCGTGGGGGTCGATTATTTCACGAAATGGGCTGAGGCCGAACCACTCAACAAGATCGGCCAAGAACAAGTAATCAAATTCATTTGAAGAACATCATATGCCGTTTCGGTCTACCCCAGGCTATCATCTCCGACAACGGAAAGCAGTTCGACGGCTTGGAAGTTATGCAATTCTGCGAGAAGTGGGGAATCAAAAAGTTGTTCTCGGCCCCTTACCACCCTCAGACGAACGGGCAGGTAGAGGCTGTAAACAAGATCCTCAAACACACGATCAAAGCGAGACTTGAATCCAAACAAGGACGATGGGCGAGGGAGCTCCCAGATGTTTTATGGTCCTACTGAACGACGACCCGAAACTCGACTGGCAAAACCCCGTTCGCCCTCACCTTCGGAACAAAAGCGGTGATCCCTTCGGAGATCGCCGTCCTCAGCCACCGAACTGAACAAGAGATGACGACGGACAATGATGTGGCCCGGCAGATCGACTTGGACATGCTCGAAGAACGGCGACTGACCTCAGAAATGAAGAACACAATCCACAAGAGGAGATCCGAGAAGTTCTTCAATTCGAAGGTCAAAGAAAGACGGTTCCAACTGGGCGACCTAGTCCTCAAAAAAGTCCAGACTCACACAGGAGTCTTTGGCCCTAATTGGGAAGGCCCCTTCAAGATATCTAAGTGGCTAACTAGGGGAGCCTACGAACTTAAACACCCTGACGGCACTCCGGACCAATATCCCTAGAACGCCGTACATTTGAAGAAATACTACCAGTGAAAACTTTGTATTCAGTTTCAACTACCCAATGTACAAAGAGTATAGTGAGATTTTCCAATCCCATCTATATGATTCGCCTCGACGAAAACGAACAACTAAAAAGAGGACGGCTCGCTCGCCCTACAAGAGGTCATCGTCTAAACCTGATAGACCTATGCAAGCGATCGCCCCTCCAAGCACAACGTATACCGTCGAGGGTCGTCATCTAACATGGCGATCTGAGGTAGAAAAGTGCAGCCATGGTCCTGGAGGTCGATGGAACCGACAGCTTCGTCCATGCAAGGTTCCTTTGGGCTGCGATCGCTCGCCCTTCGTTTAAACACGAGGCGAGCGTAGCCGAAGGACCCTCCAATTGAATCCGTGGACACTCTCGTGTGCCCTCAAAAGTACATCATCTAACATGATGTACCCGGACAAGGCGACGCGTCCCTACCCCATCACAATGTATACCGTCGAGGGTCGCCATCTAACATGCCGACCCGAGGGAGAAAAGTGCTAACAAGCCGCGGGCGTGGAGTCAAATAAACCGACGACGCCCCGTGCAAGGACTCCTCCAGACCAAGACCGCTCGCCTTTCGTTTAAATACAAGGCGGGCGCAGCCTAACGGAGGACCCTAACAATAAAGTGAGTTGCGGGACAGACCTACGGATGGAATGTCCCTTGACATAAAGACACAGTTATGGAGGTCGGTCCATCGAACTCAGCGACCGTGCACACAGTCGTCCTCCCTCAAAGAATCGGCAAAACTCAAGATAGCTCGTCAAACATACTATTTTCGTTCCCTTACTTACACTAAGTAAACAAAAACAAGGGGCAAAGTGGAGCTATTCCTAAAATGCGATCGGGAGGAAGGAACCATACACGATCGGCTTCGTTCAAATACACACATGACGATCGGTTTTGTTCAAGAAGTTTACAAGTAAGAATTTCCAAGTGTACCACTACATAAAGTCGAAGCGATGCGGAACATTCAGATAGTCGATCGTACAAACAAGGCATCAGGTGCAATTGTGTAAACACTTGTACAAATTCATATGCAAACATTCAGAAGAGACGATCGTACATATAAAGAATCAGATGTGAAGAAGTATTTTATTCCATTCAAAATGATCGTACATACAAGCCCGAAGGCAATACAAGAGAAAACTAGAAATTACAAGCGAAAGAAAAACGAAAACAACTCCAACATCACTCAGGCCACCCCGGACTAGCTTTCGCCTCCAGCAAGTGGAACGGAGCGCGTTTCCTCACCGGATTCAGGATAAATAAGTTTATCTGGAAATGGATACCATCTCAGATCAATCCCCAAGTCGGTGAGATCGAGGATCGGCAGGGAGAAGTCCGGCTGCAGGGGATGCTCGAGTACGTAGGCCTTGAAACTTTCCATCATAGGGCCGACCTCGATCCCTACCTTCCTGGCGGCACGGATAGCGTCGGCATAAGCCACATAGTAGGCGAACTCGCCGACGTACCCCACATTAAGGTAGGGATCGGTTTCGACCGCCTTTAATTGCTCCTTCAACCCCGCAGTCGTCTTGTCAGCATCCGCAAGCTCGGCTACCTTGGCGGCCAGTTCCCCTTTCGTCTTCTCCAGCTCGCCGTTGAGCCGGTCCACTGTCTCCTTCAGCCCAGCCACCTCCTCATGCGAGGCCGTGTGCAACCGACGAGCATCCGTCATCTGGTCGCGTAACCGATCGGCCACCTCATTGGACCGGCCAAGCTCTTGCTTCATCCGGTCGAGGTCTTGTTTGGCCCGTTTGGCCATCTAAATATGTTCATTCTCCATGGCCATGATCCGGTTAGCGAACTTGGCATTCTGGTTCCGAGCAACCTCGAGATCTTGATGGAGGCGAGCATTAGAGGGTCGCCCATCGTAATCCTTAACGGCTTGGGTGGCCATCGTCGCCGCCTGGAGAGTCAGGGCGAGCGTCGCATGCATGGCATATCCAGACCGCCGACGAGCAATCGCGTCGAGGTCGGTCGTCCAGGACTTAGGAAGAGAGGTGATGGCCCGGGAGACGTAAGAAGGGACGTCGAGGGACTGGCGCGGAGACTTGCTCGCCAGGAAATCCAACACCATCGGCGAGGTGTCCGGATCGGAAAGACGGATCCTGCAACACAAACAAAAAAAAAGAAGAAACAAAGGAGTTACTATACATCTTACACAAATAGCCTAACTCAGAAAGATCAAACCGGTCTTACCTGTTAACTAACTCGGGGTCGCGGCCAAAAAAGGGCTTGCCCCTCGGAGTCTCAGCTTAGGCGATCGCCGCAGTTTTCAAGAGGGCCGCTGAGGGCCTAGACCCCTCCGTCATTGGAACAGCAGAGATAAGTGGCGCGGCAACTGGCGGCTCCAAAATGGATACCTCCGCATCAGTAGTCGGCAGGGACTCCTCCGGCCTCCGCCTCTTGCGGTTGCGCTGGAGCTGTTCTTCTTCCCGAGCTTCCGGCTCGACGACTGGCACCGTAGTAGGTCTCACCGCAGGGACAGGACGGGACATCGTTGCAGGGGCACGAACCGTCTTCTTTCCTTGGTGAAAACGACCCAAAAGACCGGGGTTCGACAATGAGATCTCTTTCGGGGGCTCAGAATAACGGGGAAGATGAATCTCTGTCAAAGAAGAAATTTAGACAAGTTAGACATCTCTTTCAAACAGACGATCGTCAAGCAGAAAAAAGGAAGTAAAAATTTATACCTGGAAACTTAAAATGATGAGGGAAGCGAAACAATCGAGCTTCCAACCGATGAGGTTCGTGGTTGAGTGTGCGAACGTCGATGTAGGAGTCCGACAGACCGCGAATTCGCTCCCAGACGATCAAGAAGTCGAAAGGAAGGTCGCCGGTCACTGGAACGAGGAAACCTGTAAAAAGGAAACCAAATTAGATCAGTCCAAGGGGTATCCGATCAAAGGTAGAGTTAAAACCCTTACTCGGATTCCTCTCCCAAAAACTGGTGGGGATATTAAGCTCTTCCTCCGGCTTATCGCTCGATGCCGACCTCCACGCTCCGCCGACCGAAAACCATTTCGTCAGGTCGCCCTGGGTCTTGTTCGGCACACCGAGGACCATTCTGCTCATGCGACCCTGAATGTGGTAGCCGCCAACTGAGCCCTTCTGCGCCGTCAGCTTGAAGAGGTAGTTCATTTCCAACGCAGAAGGCAGGCGGGACAACCAATGACCGCCAAAAAGTGTCAAGGTGCTAATGATCTGCAGCCAGGCGTTCGGCATCAGCTGGAGCGGCGCCACATTCCAGGCGATCAGCAAATATGACACGGCAAACGGCAAGGGGAACCGCAGGCCAGCCTCCAGAATCATTTCGTTGACGGCAACCAAACCCTCGGGAGGTTGGTCGGCACGTTCGTTCTCTGAGGGCACGTGCAGCGAGACATCGGAATGGATATGGAATGTTGCCCTCCAGCGACTCAAGTCTTTCCTGGTCGCCGAACTCTGAACCTGACCGAGGGTCCACAGGGAGCGGTCCGCGGCCCGAAACGCCGTTTGCTTCACAGGTTCATAGGGGTGGGCGGCCGAGTATGCTTCGAAGTCAATCTCGGGACACGGTCCGGCAATCCCCTCCATAAGGCCGGCGAAATCCAAAAAGGCAGGGCCGAACACGCTGTTCTGCTCCCAGTACAGCCTCACCGCTTCATCCTTATCCACCGGCGAGCCCCTCTACCCCGTCGCCGCCGACCTCGCCACGTCAGCTTCATTGAAAAGCTCTTCAATCTCCGCGGGTGCAATCCCCGCATGAATGGCCTCGACGGCCGTTTCCATATGAAGAGCCACGGGGGTTTCTTCCCGGTCAGGCGAAGCCGCGGCGGCGGAAGAGCTACCAGCCTCGTATGTTTTAGATCCTCCTCCAGACATGTTCTTAAGAGTAAATAGGGAGAGAAAGTTTTTGTTCTTACCTAGAAGGAAAGTCGGTCGGCACAAGAATCTTCGAAGAAATTCGGCAAAGTCTCGTCTGAAAAGCAAGGGCACATAAAGGGTTGAACTGAAGTGGCCCTAGCCCTTTTATAGGCGGGAGCAAGGGCCTCTGTGCAAATAGGCGGAATCCCAGGGGCTGGAGTGCAACCGTAGGGGGGGGGACACATTAAATGCAGCCCTCGAAACCCGCGTATGCATCGTTTCAAGGGCACGCCAGGCGACAAGTCTGACAAAACTGTCGGACTCCCCCAACGATAGCACAACACATGTCCCTGCAACGTTTCAAGAGCCCGCCTCCATTTCCCTCTATTTCCAGTGCATAAGGAGATCGTACGAATTCGAAATCAGATCGTCCAGGCGACGATCGTCCTTGTCATAAGCAGACGAGCCAATCGTCTAAAAAAAGGCGATCGACAACAGTGCCACCTCACCCCATGTTTTCAACATCGGAGCGAGCTGGGGGGCAATTGTTGGGCAGTGATTTATACGCCTCGATGGCGATCGGCATGATGGTCAGGAGCCAGCCAAAGAAGACAGACGCTGGGCAAGAACCTAGCGATCGACGTCGAAAGGCGATCGTCTGTAGGCATCTAGCGATCGCCAATGATATCTGACTGTAGACGATCGTCCCATACCGCATGTGAATCTGACACCCGTCAGAGTCTTCGAAGACCGAATCTCGGACGAAGACCCACGTGCAGATCCACAAAAGGCGCCGCAAGATAAGACCTTTGACCCCAGACTGTCACCAACCTCACACCTACCGACAGGCCTGCCGAAAGGTACAAAGTGGGTCCTCCCCAGACAGCGACTCAGGACGTGTGCAGGTTCCCCATTGGCTCGCACAGCTGGCTGCCAGCAGCAGCCTCGAACTTTAAGGGAACAGTCCCACGTGATGGGACGATCGCCCACCTTATTCTAATATAGAAAACAACGGTCGCCAGCGGTCGCCGGAGAGGACCCAACAACCTTTTCTCCTATAAATAGGAGGCCTCCAAAGTGGCCAAAGGGGGTGAAAAAGGTACAGAGAGAACGGTGGACTTACCTTATGAATACATACACATACACAGTAATATTCATTCACATATACAGAACATCAAAAGCAATAAGTCACAGAAATCAGATATGGTTCTTCCGGCAATCTTCACGCTCTATAGCTAAGATAACTAGAGTCTTTACACTCATTGTAATAGATTTTAACATTAATATTTGTACTCCAAAGTATTCATATTAATAACATCTCGCGAGAGCATTCAAGCCCGGGACTAACAACCCCGACAAATCTTGTGTTATTTACTTTACCACGGAAGTGTTCTCGCAGTTGTTTGTTACTCGACCATTCCAGCAATATCATCTCCGGATAATATTTTGGGTAACAACACCCTTGTTTGTGCATCGCTGATATTGTCGGGGGTTGGGACTTTGTTCATGCTTAACAATGACCTTAAAATTACCTACAAAAACCACAAAACACACCCAAACGTAATCCCCAAAATGAAATAGGTAAAATCAGAATAACTCATCATTGATCTAAGCATATCTAAGAGGGTTCAGTTTCGCTCACCAATGCTATTTTGTTGTGGAGTTCCTAGCACAGTGATCTAGAATGCGAGCCCTCATTAGGTAAGAAATTCAAAAACTCTTCACTAAGGTATTGGCCACCATGATCTGATCATAATGAATACTCTTACCATGATACTTCTACGTTTCATCCTTAAAGTCTCTGAACTTGTAAAAGGACTCAGAATTACGTCGCATCAAATAGACATATCCATATCTCGAATAATAATCTACAAATGTGATGAAATATTCGAAGCTACCCTTACCCTGGATATTAATTGGGCCCACATACATAAACATGGCCCAAATCTAACATATATTGGGCCCAATTTCCCTTGGATTTGAAAGTCCGTTTAGTCATCTTACCTTGAGACATATCCGCATATTAGAAATGACTCAAGCTGGAGCGAGTCTAATGGGCCATCACCTATCATCCTCTAAATCCTTCTAACGTTTATATGACTTGATCGTAATGCCAGTGATATGTTTGTTTTATGCTTGAAGGTTCATTTCTTTTCTTAGAATTAGTCAAAGGTAAGTGATTTATTAGTTTGTGCAATATTAATGATATACGATCGATCTTTATAAATATCCTTGCAGATATATTCCCCATTTATTAAAATAATAGCATCATTTTCAAAATAAACTTACATCCATTGCAACATAATTTAGAAACTGAATTCAAAATAAAAGATATTTAAGAACTAAAATCATATGACTAACCTTCAACTACACGACACCCTCAAAACAGCAACAAGCTTGGAATAATCTCCACAATTGATGGTAATCTCGCCCGCATTAAGCCGCTTGGTTACTTAAAAACCATGCGAATCGGAAAAAATACTAGTGGAGCTTCATAAGAGTAGGGTAGTATGCATTAAGATGTCTTTTATTGGTCGTACTACAATACTTTCTCTTTGGCTTTTTGTTCGCCTCAGACTGAGGAGCCTTTTCCCTTTACTTTGGGCATGTCACTTTCTTATGACTCACTTGAATATTTTTCTTTTCTTATTTAGGTTCATAAACTGAAGCACCAATAGCCGCAAGAACTTGATAACCCTGCTTGAAGAGTCGTTCAGCAACTTGAAGCTCTGTCATCATCTGTTGGAACATTTTGTTCCATACATGCTTAATAGTGTTTTGATGATTAAAGTTGTTACACAAAATAAAACAACAAAAAGGCGAAGCAAATCAACAAAGAAAACGAAGTTGCAAAAAGCTGGAAAATACAAGCTTAACGTACGTAATAAGAATATCATAGCGTACGTAACATGTGCAGCTTAACGTACGCAATGTGAGTTGTTTAACGTACGTAATGTGATATTTGTGAATTCAAACAAGAATAACGTTGGACGAGTCAAAGTCAGAAAGGCGGAAACGGATATATGACGTCAGTAAGGACGTATCCTTAATGTACATAATGTGTGATTGATTAACGTACGTAATGATCGAATCAGATGCTACTGAACTGAAACTGGGAGATGTTAACGTACATAACATTGATAAGTTAACGTACGTAAAATAGCTTACAAACGTAATATGAAGAAGATAACGGCCGTAGTGAATGCACAGGGAGCTAACGGCTAGTTTGATGAAGAAGGCTATAAATACCATTCCTATGGTATTGTTTCACTACAACAACTTCAAGCATTCAAGTCATTGATATGATAGTCATATACATTCTATTGTTGTTGTAATATTAAGCTTATATAATTAGTTTGAGTGTTTATAAATTCAACACATACACGAGAGGTAAAAGAAAAGATACGATTAGATTCGGTGTTATTAGGATCATGGATCCGATATTGTTAGAATCGTAATTGATATCTAAGTAAGGTTTATATAGTACCGATAGAAAGCTAGAGTGGTTTATTCCTTGTCCAATAGAAAAAGAAAACAGTTTAACTTAGACCGACACAAAGATAGGTACGAGTGGTTTATCACGGACCAATTGGAGACGTGATTGTAACGGTAATCCCTCGACCGATAGAAGAGAGGTGCAGAGGTTTTTATCTTCAACCTATAGAAAAAGATACCAAGAGAGGACGTAGGCTCGTTTATAGCCGAACCTCTATAAATCCGTGTGTCGTTTAATTTTCACACTTTATATTTACGCTTCTGCACAACGGCGCAAATACCGAAATTGCTCCAGACATCTCGGGCGAATCTAAGAAATTCGACAACAATTGTCGATTATGTGGTAAACCAGGCCACTTTGCTAAAAATTTCCGAGCAAAACCCAAGAAGGAGGTTCTCATTGCAACATGGAGCGATGAAGACGAAGATGATGATTTTATCAATCAACATAATCTCGCTCTTATGGCACGAAGTTCATTCGACGATAGCGACGTCGAAAGCCAAGTAAGTAATTCTTACGACGAACTTTTTGAAGCATTTGAATCATTGCATATGGATTATCAACATGCTTTATCTGAAATTAAATCCCTTCAATTTAAAAATAAATCATTGGAAATTGAAAATTCCAAAATTCTGGAAAAGGGAAAGTTTATCGAGATCGATCGTTCTAAATGCCTTGAAAATGAAAATATTTTAAAGGATGATCTTGTTAAAATTCAAACCGAGCTCAAAAATTGAAAAATATGCTCTCGGTTCAAAAGTATACTTAAATAAACAGGGATTGGGATTCAAACCTTATTCTAAAAATGAATCCTTAAATTTAAAAATACCCCGTTGCGAAAAATGTTTGAAAATCGGGCACCATATTTTAAACTGTAAAAGCCCAAGACGGACGATTAAAGTTAAGAAAATTGGGATTTCTAAAGGAACCACCATCCCAAACATCGTTCACGTCTCGAAACAAAAACCAACTATAGGTTGGATCCTAAAAAATTAATTTGTATTTTACTCAGGGGGAGTATAATTTTTTTTACGAATATTTTTTGTCAAGGGTATAACTCTATTTCCTATTCATGCATATAGTTATATTCATCATTTGGTATCGCATATTTTTTATACGTCAATTTGGTATTTATCATTTTATTGTCATTTATTACACTTTTTGATGAAACAAAAAGGGAGAGAAAGGAGAAAATAAAAAGTATGGAATTAACCCTGAAAGGGGGAGAAAATCGAAGAAAAGTCGAAAAGATGAAGTTGAAAAGAAAAATGAGGAGACGTCGAAAAAATGATGAAAATTTGAAAATTCAAAAAGAAAAAGAAAAGGAAAGAAGGAGTCCAAAAAGAAATGGGAGAAGAAACTAACGAAACGGACAAAGTCGAAAACTTTGGTCTATACACATACATATATTTGTATTTTTGCAGGTAAATCCCATTAACGATGTGTTGTTTTGTAATCATCAAAAAGGGGAAGATTGTTAGAACATTTTGTTCCATACATGCTTAATAGTATTTTGATGATTAAAGTTGTTACACAAAACAAAACAACAAAAAGGCGAAGCAAATCAACGAAGAAAACGAAGTTGCAAAAAGCTGGAAAATACAAGCTTAACGTATGTAATAAGAATATCATAGCGTACGTAACATGTGCAGCTTAACATACGTAATGAGAGTTGTTTAACGTACGTAATGTGATGTTTGTGAATTCAAACAAGAAGAACGTTGGACGAGTCAAAGTCAAAAAGACGGAAATGGATATATGACGTCAGCAATGATGTATCCTTAACGTATGTAATGGGTGATTGATTACCGTACGTAATGATCTAATCAGATGCTACTGGACTGAAACTGGGAGATGTTAACGTACGTAACATTGATAAGTTAACGTACGTAAAATAGCTTACGTACGTAATATGAAGAAGATAGCGGCCGTAATGAAGGCACAGGGAGCTAACGGCTAGTTTGATGAAGAAGGCTATAAATACCATTCCTATGGTATTGTTTCACTACAACAACTTCAAGCATTCAAGTCATTGATCTGATAGTCATATACATTCTATTGTTGTTGTAATATTGAGCTTATATTGTTAGTTTGAGTGTTTATACATTCAACACATACACGAGAAGTAAAAGAAAAGTTACGATTGGATTCGGTGTTATTAGGATCAAGGATCCGGCATTGTTAGAATCACAATCGATATCTAAGTAAGGTTTATCTAGTACCGATAGAAAGCTAGAGTGGTTTATTCCTTGTCAAATAGAAAAGGAAAACGGTTTAACTTGGACCGACACAAAGACAAGTACGAGTGGTTTATCAGGGACCAATTGAAGACGTGATTGTAACGGTAATCCCTCGACCGATAGAAGAGAGGTGCAGAGGTTTTTATTTTCAACCTATAGAAAAAGATACCGAGAGAGGACGTATGCTCATTTATAGACGAACCTCTATAAATCCGTGTGTCGTTTAATTTCCGCACTTTATATTTACGCTTCCGCACAACGGCACAAATACCAAAATTGCTCCAACATCAACTCCATCAACATGTAATCTATACAATTCATGTTGTAGTTTAGGCTGAATTGCTCAAAACTTCTAGACAGGCTACCTAGAATTATATATGCCTATATTTTCGCATCGACAGTGGCCCCCAGTATATCTAGTTTGTTTAAATGATAAACCATTTTTGGAATATGGTCTTTTTCTAGGGTCCCTTAAGCCACTTGGGTCATTGTCAAGGCATCTCAGCGAGATTTTGCATCATACTCGCAGTGGTGACCATGCTCTAATGTTGATATTGCAATACATTGGCCAAAGAATCCAGAATATAACGAGCCATCTCAGTATATTTCTTTCATCTGCCAGTATTCAGACACCTCCTGAGGCGTGAATCCACATCTGGTTCTAATGGGCATTCCAGAGTTAGAGTAGACTTGTTCTTCAGCAGTCATGACAACATTAAGACTTTATTTCCAATCAGCAAATTCTATTCCATCCAATTTATTTTCTTTGAGGGTAAATATTTTGCCTAAATGATTCCATTTGGCCTAATTTCAATGGCCCAACAAGATTTCTTTAGTCCACAATTTGGTAAGTCGGTTTAAGCATGAATAGTTCTATACGTCTCAAACTCTCATAGGTTTAACTTGTACCTTACTTTAACCTAGGAGTATAAATACACCTGTGATACCCAAGTCTGACATTACTTTTTTGGTCAATATTCGTGCATTACACTTATAAGTCATATGCTAGTTATGTTTACTTTGACATTTCAATGTTTGTTTTGTCTTATAGTCTATTTAAGTGCTTCAATGATATGACATGTAAATCTAATCCCGAAAACTGTAACGTGCTGAGAATATTAACTTTGTATAAGGATCAAACACATGTTAATATTATATAACTCTAAGTTCATATTATAAACCTAGAAGTACAAATTGTGTTACTGAGGCATCTATTTCATGTCATTCGATTTATCTCGTGGTTGTAGTCGGCGTATATGTTAAGTAAATCTAGATTATACTCCAAGTGAATAACATAATTTAATCTAAGAATACATGTAAAATATCTTTATTCTTATCAACACCATATATGACACAATTCACGGGGTCATCCAGTTTGTTAATAGTTTGATATGTCGTTGCCGTATTCATCCTAACTGAGGTCGGATACTCTTAAACTTATCTTTAAGTTTATTGTCCAAACTATATCACATTTATAAATGAGTTCTTATATTCTTACAATGTTCTATGTACGAGGTATTAGAAGATTTGACAATAAATATGGTCCTTATAAGCTAAGAACCGGTTAAAATTTTCTAAGAGCCGAACCTCATATGCTCAAATCGGTCTACACCATAGACGATGGCTTGTAGAGGTTACTAAGGGATAGTTCTATAATTTCCCCCTTTATAGCCTCCTCTTTTTCTTAGATAAGTGATGAAACCAAGTCTATACCCTCATATACTCTCTGAACTTGATTAAGAAGCTTTACCCTTCGAAAATTCACCAAAAAATCAAGGAAAATCATCAAATAACAATACCTTAATTTCTTTGACAATCAAGGTGAGTCTTCTTAGCTCTCTTGTTGTTATTGTTATGTTTTTGGTTGTTTTGAAGTTAGTAAAGCTTTTTAAGTTCCCTAAACATGCTATAAAGATGTTAAAAGTTCGTTCATAGCTTAATCGATGGTTTATAATGGATCTATAAGGCTTATAACCCATTAGGATAATAAAAGATTTGATTCTGCCATCTTTCGGAAACATCTATATATTGCATGGTATATGTTTGGTTCAGTTGCATGATCTTTGATATATTTGTTCTCAAGTATGTTGGAGATGTTTTTTCAATATTTGATGCAAATCAAATATATCTACAAGTGGTTATAAGCAAAACAATACCTGATTATTATAAAGTTTTGATAAGTTCTCTTATACAATCATGTTGTTGTAAAGTCTAAGAGACTTCCATTGTGGTGACTCAAAGCGCATTAAAACCAGATAGTTTAACATACTATAGGTCATAAATACTAGGTTAGTAGGCTGGTATGTATAGAAAGACGGACATAAATAAAAAATACAAACTAGGCATCTTGACAGAAATCCGTAAAAACCTTTGGATATGAAATGTGCTGGACATTATGAATACCATTGATCCTCTTTAAACACACTATTTGAAACATGGCATCAAGTTTTATCATCACAACTATATCATCATGATATAAAAGTAAGGGTATCACCCGAACAAGGTAAGTAGAAATCCATGTGCAACTACAATGCATAAACATAGTATTGTTTGTATAAACATTTGTTGGACTTGATAATATCGTGAGAGTGTTCCATTGCAGTCTATGTTTGATTTGGATGATGATTAACATGTCTAGTTGCACGTTACATAAACATGACATCCATTAGTCTTTCCACGTGCATGCATAGCATGGGACTCTCTAGTGTCTTCATGCGTGAAATTATCATGGAAAGAAAAAATATTTTGTTGACCGCTGCTAGAGCACAGAGTCATGGTACATGCATGCTTTCATGATATGCTTAGAATGGTAGATACGTGCTTATATGATGTGTGAAACATGGTAGATGCATGTTCTCACAATATATTTGGCATGGTAGATACATTATAAACCTGGTGTGATTGATGTATGCCTTATGGTATGATACGATATTGAGCTCTTTTTGGGGCCTAGTATGTGGGTCAATGGGATCAAATAAAAGAAAATAATTTTTGAGAGAGATTCTCATTTATGATCATATGTCATATATAGCATCAAACATTAGACATGCATGATTTCTACTTATTGGGCTTTAACTCATGTAGTTTATGCATTATAGTTAACTTTGATGCCTGAGAGTTTTCCTTTGCTGGATGGGTTGGAGTTCTACTATTGATAAGGGTCGATGTATATATGGATGGCGACCTGTTGGTCTAAAACGTGGGCTTATCGTGTTATTATTTGCTAAACTTTATTTTACAAATATATATTATGTCATCGAGTTAGAAAAACATATATGCCTAAGTGTGAGTGATGGTATTTCGAAGTTTCATATGCTTTTGGTATGGTTATGTAACTATAAGTTTATTTATGTAGTGAACTTGTATAATGCATAAATAATTATATGGACGATTAGAGACTTGGTGTTTATTGGTGTTTTGGTTTTATTTTTAAAGATATGATGCTGTATGGACGACATGAGTTTGATTCTGGCTGAGACATGATGTATCTATGTGGTGGTGATATTGATTTTATATTTCTATTGTTACAAGTTTGTGAGATAGGTACTATTTTAGGGTAAATTCTACGAAATTCGTGGTATTCTATAAGTATTAATATGATATGGGATAGTCCTGGTTAAGTAGTTAGTGTAGGTTATTTCAGGAGGTATCAGAGCCCAATTTGTGCCCTCTAGACTGTCTATGTACACGATCTCATAGCATGTGGAGCACAATAATCTGAGTAAGTTTTGTTTCATTTATGCGGTATTAATATTTCATGAAGTATATTGGACACATGATATCGGATTCAGTCATAACTAGAAAATAACACCGAGAATAAGAACTGAAGGCAGTGAAGAGGGTAAAACACAAGAACCAGAAATAGAGTCCTCAAGTTAAGATCATGAAATGATCATTGGTTGATTTATTGAACTTATAAAAAGGCAATCTCAACAAATCCGACAACTCATTCAACAAAGAGATATGGGAGGACAGCAGGGAGATGATAAGAATCAACCTCCAACTAGAGTAGAACAAGTAGAATTGGATGGATAAAGGTTCAGGAAGTTGAATCCCTAATATTTGAGAATGCAGTAGACCCTACAGAAGGAGAGGATTGGCTAGGAACTATAAAGAATATGTTCCACTACAAGGTTTCGGAAGAGAATAAGGTATTCTGTGCATCTTTCATGTTACGGGGGCAGTACAGGTCATTGGTGCAATACCCCAAAAAATATCCTGATTATATCACATGCCATAGAACCTTCTCACAAGGATCTACCAGGCTAAGCACTACAAGACAACCAAAATATTTGACCGGCCAGGGTCAAACTACATAACGACTGTAATATCCACATTTTTCCTTTCTCTTGATATTCTCATTTTGGTGTATTTTCGTTTTTGGCAACTCTCTTGTAACCGTATTGACATTTCGAGGATATTTAATATTGGACTTTTTGTCGTTCGAGCTTGTTTCGGACTCGTTTTACTCGATTCGGTGTTTTATGTTGTTTTCGTCGCTATTTCGGGTATTCTCATAAATCATCGTTGGGAACCGCCGTTTCGGGGTTTCCGGGGATCCATATCACATTATTATGTGTGTTATGAGCTTTTGTTTGATGTTTCGACCATGTATCGTACATTTCGGATGCTCTGGGCCGTTTTATAATTTCCCAAAGTTTTGGGATAATTACGTTTGTTGTTATTTTTCCGAACCTTTGGGTAGTCGGGAATATGTTTTCCTTCAACATTGAAGTTCATCGTCTCGAATCCTTTACGTTTGTACCATCATGAGTCGTTCAACATTGCATTTTGATCTTTTCGGTTCCTTCCTTGCCAGTGGTTGCGGCCTGTACTCCCCAGGAAGGAGCATTACGTACGTAATGCATGTTTCTGTTACGTATGTAACGGTGTGTGTAAAATAGTACAGGGAATTCTGCGATTTTCGTTACGTACGTAAGCATGGGGTAGCTTACGTACGTTAACAAGCTAACGTACGTTAGCTACATGTGGCTAACGTACGTAACTCGACCTGGGTTTATAAACCCAGGAGTTGACCGATTTCGGCCATTATCATTTCTCCTCCTCCCCATCCAACTCCTAGGTGATTTTCTTGGCACTTCCGGCGATTTGAAGCTTTGTAACTCCGAGCCATCATCTTCTTCGAGGTTTTGGAGTGTATTATCAACATCTAATCGTGTTCTTCGTCATTAATTTGTGGTAAACTCCGAAAACCTTGTTTTGGGTAAATTGGGGGTTTTCACATTTTCGTCCGATTCGTTCCGTATGATAGATTAATTCATGATGAATATGATTAATCTTGTTGGTATTTGTGGTTTTCCTACGGATTCATGGTATATTTCGTGGTATTTTTGTAATCGAGAGGGTTTGGTTGTGGTCCGCCCTCGTTGTTGTTTTTATACGAGTATACATGAATCGTAGGCGGGTTTTTGGGTGTATTCCAATTCCGTATTCGTTTAGGATTGGTTGTGATTGTGTTCTTCGAATCGTTAGGTTCGTGATTTACGGTTCCTAGCGTTCGTCGGTGTTTTTCCTTCTGTTCGTTGTGTCGTCAATTATTCAAGGCAAGTATTTTTGGAAACCTTTATGCTTAACATGAAATGGTAATGTATATTGTGTGTGCTTTGCTCACCTCGGGAGGGTCCGACGGGATCACGGAGGGAATCCAATGGTTTAGCCCTGGATTCACGAGTTTGTTTCGCTAGCCAGCTTGGGAGGGTCCTTAGAGGCCTCGGGTGGGATTTGTGGCTTCGTCCCGGTCCTAGGCGATGCCTGTGCGTGATTTGTTTTATAAGTGGCCAGCTCGGGAGGGTCCTTAGAGGCCTCGGGTGGGATTTGTGGCTTCGTCCCGGTCCTAGGGAAATTGATTGACTGTTTGTTTCCGGAAAATACATGTCTGGTTTTGGTTTTTGAAATAAATTTGGTGCATTGTACTATGAAATGTGTAAGCGATTGGTTTGCCTTGATTACTTGTAGTAGCGTAATTGCTAACCCCTCTGGGGACCCGTTGTGCGGAAATTCTTGTTATGGATTTCAGGTTATGATCATACGGATGAGCGAGCTCTGGGACAGTACGAGGATGTTTGCCAGGGTCGTTGACATGTGCACTTGAGTCCTTTTATTTCCATTGTTCCATTCGATATGGTTGTTGTCTACTTTAGAAACTTATAGATTGTACTCGCGAGTACTTAGGCTTTTCTCTTCGGATTATGATTTGTATTCGTTGAAGTTATTTATGTTTGCCATTGTTGATTATTCCGCCGGTTGTACCGGGCGTGTTATTTGATTTTCAACTGGATGCTGTGTGTTTTTACTGTGGTAAGTTGTGTCTAGCCTGGTGGGTCCCATGTAGGGGTCCACGGCACTGTAATATACCTTGAATATCTCGGGGGTGTTACAGAAAATGGTATCGGAGATCTTGGTTTATGGATACCTAGGCTTGTCGGTTATTTGGGTCTAGTTGTGTTTTGTGTTGCACAATGTCACACCGCTGCCAACATCTCGGTACTTCCAGTGCTCGTAAGTTTTCCTTACTCGCTTCCTTATTTTCTCGTAACGTAATTCTGTTTCTTGAATTGTGGATGTTTTTCGCCTCTTACTTATCATCGAGTTGTTTTTGCTATCTCTTAACATCAGTATGGATGCTGGGAGAGGCCGTGGTCCTGGACGCGGCCGGGGACGTGGGGCAGCCGGTGGGGCGGCCACTTCGCATTCTTCGGGAGCCGGCAGCACCGGTGATCGACATAGCCATGCTTCTTCTCAAGATGGCGCCGACCTCGGCATTGCCGCTGTTATGCAACAGATGGTGAAACAAATGGCGGCAATAGCCCAGGCGGTTCAGAATCCGGCCCATGCTGCTCGGGACGGAGCTGACAGTTGGCTTCAGGATGTCATCAAGATGCATCCTCCTCAGTTTACGGGAGCCTCAGACCCGATTGGATGGGAAGGGTAGATCAAGGGGATATCCAAGGTCTTCGTTGCCACCAACTGTCCCGAGGACCGCAAGGTTAGACGTTGCTTCGTGGGTAGAATTTAAGGACCTGATGGAGACTGAGTATTGCCCATGGCCGGTTAGACAGGCTCGAGTTCATGCCTTCTTTGATGCTAAACCATGGGATATTCCTGTCTCTCAAGCTATTGCCGATTTCAACAAGGAGTTGGGCTATGTGAAGACCTAAGTTGTCGAGGAGAGCGACAAAATTTTTCACTTTTCCCGACGGATGGAACTATCAATTCGGGACTACATGTCTGGGCTCGTCTGTACTACTTTGAAGGATTATCAGAGTCGAGCTCTTGCCTATGATATGTCGGTGATAGCTAGTGCGGTGGTTCGGGAGAGTAAGAAATAGAAATCCGCCAGAAATTTCTCGGGTCACAAGGGTGGAGGTCAGCAGAAGTCTCAGTCTGCGAATATTCCTGGAGGTAATTCGGCTTGTTTCTCTGGGGGCATTGAGGTACTGCCAGTGCCTTCGTTCGGGATGCCAAAACGCTTTAACTGTGGCGAGCCGGGCCATCGAAACCGGGAGTTTCCTCGTCCGCCTCTGACTTGTCATACTTGTGGTCAGTTGGGCCACAAGGCTTTATTTTGTGAGCGGGCAAGACAGCGTCTTGGTGCTCAGACTTCTTTTCCAGCACCTAGGGAGCCGAGTGTGAATCAGGGCTCGTTTGCTCCGCAGTCTCCACCGAGTGCCAGACGAGGGAGAGGTCGGGGTCAGCCCGCTAGAGAGGGAGATTCCAGTATCGGCTCTGCCCACCCATATATCTATGAGATGAGGAGGGCTGATGATCCAACGGCTACTGTGGCGACAAGTACCGTTCACATCCATTCCCATCCTGTCAGTGTGCTTTTTGATTCGGGTGCTACGCATTCATTTGTTTCTATGGAGTGTGTGCGCCGTTTGAGTCTTGATTGTTTATCGCCTTGCAAGCCTTTCATCGTTAAACTTCCTAGCGGTGATAGAATTGTCGGTGATCGAGAGGTCCGGGAATGTTCTGTGTTTATTTGTGAGAGGGCTTGGCTCTCTAATCTTATTGTTGTGGGTATTGAGGGTGAGGATTTGATTCTCGGGGATGATTGGCTCGAGCGGCATGGTTCAATCATGAACCACCACACGAGGATCATCACCATGCTAGCCGAGGACGGCACCGAGCACTCTTTCGCGGGGCGAAAGAGAAACCAAAAGTTTGTTATTAATGCCTTGAAGGCGATGAGACTCCTGTGAAAGGGGTGTATTGGTTATTGGTGCTATGCCTTGAAGGCAGAGAGTGGTGGAGTCGAGCTTTCATCGATTCCAGTTATTAGTGAGTTTCCTGACGTCTTTCCTGACGAGTTACCGGGATTGCCACCGGACCGTGAGGTAGAGTTTGCTATCGAGTTAGAGCCGGGTGCGGCTCCAATTTCGAAGGTGCCGTATCGCATGGCACCTTCAGAGATGGCCGAGTTGAAGAAGCAGTTGAGTGAGCTTCTTGAGTCGGGGTATATTCGACCGAGCGATTCGCCTTGGGGCGCACCACTTTTGTTTGTTCGGAAAAAGGATGGTTCACTGCGTTTGTGTATCGACTACCGCGAGCTAAACAAGGTGACCATCAAGAACAAGTATCCTATGCCGAGGATTGTTGACTTGTTCGATTAGTTGCAGGGGGATGCGGGATCGACTTGAAATCGGGGTACTATCAGCTTCGGGTGAAGGAGTCCGACGTTCCGAGAACAGCTTTTCGGACGAGATACGGACACTATGAGTTTGTAGTTATGCCTTTCGGGTTAACTAATGCGCCGACAGTGTTCATGCATTTGATGAACAAGGTCTTTATCGAGTTTTAGGATAAGTGTGTCGTCGTCTTCATTGACGATATCCTTATCTATTCGAGGAATGAGGAGGAACACGCGTATCAATTACGAGTAGTGTTAGACATTTTGAGGACCGAGCAACTCTATGAAAAGTTCTCGAAATGTGAGTTTTGGCTGAAGAAAGTGATGTTTCTGGGTCACGTGATCTCAGCCGTGGGAGTTCGTGTGGACCCGCAGAAGGTTGAGGCAGTGTTGGATTGGGCACCGCCTAAGAACGTGAAGGAGGTCCGTAGTTTCTTGGGTTTAGCTGGATACTACCGTAGGTTCGTCGAAGGTTTCTCGAAACTAGCTCGGCCACTTACACAGTTGCTCCAGAAGTCCGAGAAGTTCGTCTGGAATGACGAGAGGCAGTCTAGTTTTGAGGAGCTGAAGAGGCGTTTGACTTCAGCTCCGATTTTGGCATTGCCATGTGGCAACGAGGGTTTTGTCATTTATAGCGATGCTTCGGGTCAGGGTCTTGGGTACGTGTTGATGCAGCACGACAAGACTATTGCATTTGCGTCGAGGTAGTTGAGGCCGTATGAGCTTAACTACCCTACTCACGATTTGGAGTTAGCGGAAGTTGTTTTTGCGCTCAAGATTTGGCGTCACTATCTTTTTGGCTCTGCATGTCAGATTTTTACCGACCATAAAAGTCTGAAGTACATATTTACTCAGCGGGAGTTGAATATGAGGCAGAGGAGGTGGTTAGAGTTGATTAAGGATTATGACCTCAAAATCCTTTATCATCCGGGCAAGGCGAACGTCGTGGCCGAAGCCTTGAGTCGGAAACTAGTCTCGTTGCGGACACTTGAGATCCTTACGTCTCAAGCCGAGCTTCAGCAGGATTTGATTGAGTTGAGTGTTGAGATTTCGTTGCCTGGAGCCGTAGGGCGACTTTGTGCTTTAGAGATTTCATCGTCTCTGATCGATGAAATTAAACTGAAGCCGCTGGAGGATCCGATGATTATTCAAATTCGAGAGAATGTTCTTAAGGGAATGTCTCCTGGGTTTGTGATTCATGAAGATGGGAATTGAGATTCCAGAGTCGTCTATGTGTGCCGAACGACTCGAAATTGAGGCAGAGTATTTTACGTGAGGCCCATGCTATGCCTTACTCCGTTCATCCTGGTTCGAGTAAGATGTACAAGGACATGAGGAGAAATTTCTGGTGGAATGCTATTAAGGAGGAGGTTGTACAGTTTGTAGCGAGATGTTTGACTTGTCAGCAGGTCAAAATCGAGCATCAGCGACCAGCCGGGTTATTGCAGTCACTTCCCGTTCCGGAATGGAAATGGGAAGACATATCGATGGACTTCATTACGAGTTTGCCGAGATCGAGATCGGGCATGAATATGGTTTGGGTGATTGTTGTTCGCCTGACCAAGTCGGCACATTTTCTGGGCATCAAGGATACTTGGGGCCCGGAGAAGTTGGCTCGTGTGTTTATTGCGCAGATTGTGAGGCTTCACGGTACTCCGAAGTCTATTGTTTCGGATCGTGATGGCCGTTTTGTATCGCATTTCTGGCAGGCGGTGCATAAGGCGTTGGGTACTCGTTTGTGTTTGAGTACCTCTTTTCATCCTCAGTCAGATGGATAGTCGGAACGCACTATCCAGACGTTCGAGGACATGTTGTGTGCTTGTGCTCTCGACTGGAGTAACGATTGGGAGTGCCATTGATCGAATTCACGTACAACAATAGTTGGCACGCGTCGATTCGGATGGCACCGTATGAGGCACTTTATGGGCGGCGTTGTCGATCGCCGATTTGTTGGAACAAAGCGTCTGATTTGGTCGGGACCTAACCGGATATTGTTTTAGAGACGAGGCGGAAGGTGGATTTGATTCGATACCGGATGTTGACCGCCCAGAGTCGACAGAAGTCGTATGCCGATGTCCGTTGTCGACCTTTGTAATTCGAGGTGGGAGACCACGTTTTGCTAAAGGTGTCGCCGACGAGAGGAGTTTTTCATTTCGGGAAGAATGGGAAGTTGAGTCCGAGATTTATTGGACCCTTTGAGATTCTCGAGCGAGTCGGTGAGTTGGCATACCGTTTGGCACTACCTCCGGCCTTGAGTCACGTTGATAGCGTTTTCCATGTTTCCCAGCTGAGGAAATATGTTCCGGATCCTAGTCATATCATCGATTATGGTGAGATTGATATTTCCGAGGACATTACTTTCGAGGAGCGTCCCTTGAAGATTTTGGAGCACCGTGAGAAACGACTGAGGCATAAGACCATTCCCTTGGTCAAAGTGCAGTGGTCGAGACATGGTGTCGAGGAGGAAACTTGGGAAACCGAAGATAGCATGTGTGCTAGGTACCCCGAGTTGTTTGCTTCCTAAGTTTTGGGACGAAACTTGTTTTTAGAGGGGTAGAATGTAATATCCGCATTTTTCCTTTCTCTTGATATTCTCATTTTGGTGTATTTTCGTTTTTGGCAACTCGCTTGTAACCTTATTGACATTTCGAGGATATTTAATATTGGAATTTTTGTCGTTCGAGCTTGTTCGGACTCGTTTTACTCGATCCGGTGTTTTATGCTGTTTTCGTCGCTATTTCGGGTATTCTCGTAAATTGTCGTTCGGAACTGCCGTTTCGGGGTTGCCGAGGATCCATCTCACATTATTATGCGTGTTATGAGCTTTTGTTTGATATTTCGACCATGTATCGTGCATTTCGGATGCTTTGGTCCGTTTTTTAATCTCCCAAAGTTTTGGGATAATTACGTTTGTTGTTATTTTTCCGAACCTTTGGGTAGTCGGGAATATGTTTTCCTTCAACACTGAAGTTCGTCGCCTCGAATCCTTTACGTTCGTACCATCATGAGTCGTTCACCATTGCATTTCGATCTTTTCGGTTCCTTCAATGCCAGTGGTTGCGGCCTGTACTCCCCAGGAAGGAGCATTACGTACGTAATGCATGTTTATGTTACGTACGCAACGGTGTGTGTAAAATAGTACAAGGAATTCTGCGATTTTCGTTACGTACGTAAGCATGGGGTAGCTTACGTACGTTAACAAGCTAACGTATGTTAGCTACCTGTGGCTAACGTACATAACTCGACCTGGGTTTATAAACCCAGAAGTTGACCGATTTCGGCCATTATCATTTCTCCTCCTCCCCATCTGACTCCTAGGCGATTTTCTTGGCACTTCCGGCGATTTGAAGCTTTGTAACTCCGAGCCATCATCTTCTTCGAGTTTTTGGAGTGTATTATCAACATCTAATCGTGTTTTTCGTCATTAGTTCGAGGTAAACTCCTAAAACCTTATTTTGGGTAAATTGGGGGTTTTCACGTTTTCGTCCGATTCGTTCCGTATGATAGATTAATTCATGATGAATATGATTAATCTTGTTGGTATTGTTGGTTTTCCTACGGATTCATGGTATATTTCGTGGTATTTTTGTAATCGAGAAGGTTTGGTTGTGGTCCACCCTCGTTGTTGTTTTTATACGAGTATACATGAATCGTAGGCGGGTTTTCGGGTGTATTCCAATTCTGTATTCGTTTAGGATTGGTTGTGATTGTGTTCTTCGAATCGTTAGGTTCGTGATTCACGGATCCTAGTGTTCGTCGGTGTTTTTCCTTCCGTTCGTTGCGTCGTCAATTATTCAAGGCAAGTATTTTTGGAAACCTTTATGCTTAACATAAAATGGTAATGTATATTGTGTGTGCTTTGCTCACCTCGGGAGGGTCCAAAGGGATCACGGAGGGAATCCAGTGGTTTAGCCCTGGATTCACGAGTTTGTTTCGCTAGCTAGCTCAGAAGCGTCCTTAGAGGCCTCGTGTGGGGTTTGTGGCTTCGTCCCGGTCCTATGCAATGCCTGTGCGTGATTTGTTTTATAAGTGGCCAGCTCGGGAGGGTCCTTAGAGGCCTCGGGTGGGATTTATGGCTGCGTCCCGGTCCTAGGCAAATTGATTGACTATTTGTTTCCGGAAAAGACATGTCTGGATTTGGTTTTTGAAATTAATTTGGTGCATTGTACTATGAAATGTGTAAGCGATTGGTTTGCCTTGATTACTTGTACTAGCGTAATTTCTAACCCCTCTGGGGACCCGTTGTGGGGAAATTCTTGTTATGGATTTCAGGCTATGATCATCCAGACGAGCGAGCACTGGGACAGTACGAGGATGTTGGCCAGGGTCGTTGACATGTGAACTTGAGTCCTTTTATTTCCGTTGTTCCATTCGATATGGTTGTTGTCTACTTTAGAAACTTATAGATTGTACTCGCGAGTACTTAGGCTTTTCTCTTCGGATTAAGATTTGTATTCGTTGAAGTTATTTATGTTTGCCATTGTTGATTATTCCGCCGGTTGTACCGGGCGTGTTATTTGATTTTCAACTTGATGATGCGTGTTTTTACTGTGGTAAGTTGTGTCTAGCCTGGTGGGTCCCATGTAGGGGTCCACAGCACTGTAATATACCTTGAATATCTCGGGGGTGTTACAACGACATGGACCGATAAGGTCACACGACTAAATCAAACCGAATTAAAATTCCTTACAACAGTTACCCCACTGAGGATAAAAATACAATGCAGCAGAACTAGGATAAAACTCGGTAATACAACAAAATAGGACTGAACTCTCTCACTCTTGATTAATATCGTAGCTCATCATCTTCCATGCCGACCCTGTGACTGCTTCCTCGAGCTAAGCATATCTGAAATGCATGAAACGCATTTTCCCATTTAAGGGTTTAGTAAATCCAATTTGCTAGTACAAGTATCATAACAATACAAGATGTAGCAAGCAAACATCAATCACGAATTAGATAATGATAATCACACGACAAATATTTCCAAAAGGTTTCAGTGATTAGAAAACAAAGCAATTGAAGCATTTGAAAACAAAAAACATCATCTCAGGAGTTATAGAGATCAAAAGGCCTTTAGGACCACAAGTCCTAAGTTATAAAAATTATTTTCGAAAATATTAGGGTCTCAGCCCAAATCTCATCTCACATCACCTTAATTAAAATAAGATGGAAAACCTTTCTAAGAATCATTTGGGTCTCGGCATGACATTCATTTTCATAAAACTTCTTTTTCAAAAGCTTTGATTATCAAAATATTCTCGTGACCCCATGATCTCTTGCCTCGTGTCTCGTAGGTTCAACACACCCGCATGGATCGAGCCAATCACAACATCAAGTATCAACATGCTCATGTACCCGTAATCTTCTGTCACGTGTTTCCATAGGTTCAACAACCCACACTGATTGAGCTAAACACAACAACTCACAACAACCAGTCCCAACTCTGTGATCCCTTACCACGAGTCAACGGCCCCGTCGAACCCACATGGTTGGACGTACTGTACCCTGACCCCATGATTTCCTGCCATGTGCCATCGTAGGCCTTGTCAGACCCGCACGATTGGACCTCAGCACCACATCTAAGTTCCGATCCCATGGTCCATTGCCATAAATCCTCGTATGTTTCATCGAACCATATGAGTGAACTTAGTAACACAACATTTCACCAACAATGTACACGGCCAGTCAATGTACACAATTCCTCAAGAACACTAAAATCATCAACCGGGTTGAACGAATAGAAGATTTCGATATACAATCCATAAAACATGCTCATTAACATCAAATAACACCAACCGATTTATCGAAATCGGACTAGAATCGAAATCAAGAACAAAACCCTAAAAAGTCAACTATAGGGTTCAAGAACATTACCTTCGATCTGATGCAGAACGATGGATTATATGGTGTTAGTCCTTGCTAGGAACTCAAATACGTTGATGGATGCTGAAATATCACCCTCTATCGACCTGAGATCGTCCCAACCACCTGAACAAAGCAGAAGGATGAAAATGGTGTAAAAACACCAAAACGGGTATGCAACACACTAAGGTTACGTACATAACAACATTTACCGTATGTGAAGGCCCAAGTGCAACGTACGCAACATCCTATGCCGAACTTACTGCCTCAAACTACAGGTAAGTTAACATACGCAACCAATGAATAACATATGCTATGTGCCTCATGCAGCGTACGCTAAAGCCTCTCCAGAGGCTACTGCCTCAACCAACAGGTATGTTAACGTACGTTAACTTAGGTACATAGCGTACGCTAACCATCACCAATTATGTTCATAATTCACTTGTTAGCTTACATAATATGTTCTGACAATAGCACGGTCTGAAGTCGGTACAATGATACAACTTCCCAACGAATAACAATACTCCCAATTTGCAATGAATCTCTGACGGTCCAAAATTAGAACAATCATACGACGAAACACGACATATGGTGTCACACGCACAAGCATATGATCAATAGGACTAATGTGATGATAATATGTACTCAACGAAAACCACAATATGACCCACCACACAGTATATAATGGAGAAGCAATTCCACATAATCATCATCGGGAAGAATAATATCCAGCATAAATCAGTGAATAATTTCAGACATAACAAACAAAATTCTTAGATATTACAGATCTACAGGTAAGTTAATGTATGCAACCCTCTCACTATTACGTACGCAACTAATGGATAACATACGATATGTGTCTCATGCAGCATACGCTAAAGCCTCTCCAGAGGCTACTGCCTCAACCAACTGGTATGTTAACGTACGTTAACTTACGTACATAGTGTACGCTAACCATCACTAGTTACGTACGTAATGCACTAGTTAGCGTATGTAACATGTTCTGACAATAGCACAGTCTGAAATCGGTACAACAATGCAACTTCCCAACGAATAACCCAACTCCTAGCTTGCAACGAATCTCTGACAGTCCACAATGAGAACAATCATACTATGAAACACGATATATCACACAGTATATAATGGAAAAGCAATTCCACGTAATCATCATTAAGAAGAAAAATATCTGGCATAAAATGGTAAATAATTCCAGACAATACAAACAAAATTCTCGAATATTACATTCTACCCAACTAAAAATAGATTTCGTTCTCGAAACTTAAAACAAGAAACATCATGGTAGTACATAATGAAACAAAAGCGTTCAAGCAACAAATATCATATATGTAACACCCTAAAAATCACATTGGGTTATTACACTACCGTGGACCCCACAACAGGAAATCCACCAGGCAGACACGACTAAAATACATCAAACTGACCAAAAAGGAAAATCGCAGTCCCTTCTATGATATCTGACACAATATTCCAAAGTGGAATTTCAATGACATTGATGGCCTACATGGCCAAAATAAAAATACAATAACATCCACGAGCCTTGCTCGGACAACACAAAATAACAACAACTGACAACTGGAGAGCACTCCAAACTGACTGACCAACATGAACACCGAAACAACTCAGGACTAGTATCGCTCGAATGCCTCATCGCCACCATCATGCCCCTGTGTATTAACTCCCTCCCCACAAGTACCTAAAACATGAAAACATGTTTTAGGTAATGAATATCAAATACATGTACAACATGATATGCATCCAAAGGCAAAACAAACTGTACAACAATGATAATACGAGATGCTCACAAATAATGGTAAAAACCGAGCATTCGTGAAATACTATGCCCACGTCATACAACCAGTCCCTACTCAACATGTTAGAGTACAGATACCCAATGGGGAATAATCAACATAGAATGCAAACACAAATTACTCGAAGGCAAATCAGACAAAAGCTGAAACAGATAACAACAACGATGCCCGAAGGCTCCAACTAAAATAGCAATACATCGCACATGGCGTGAAAGTCCTCAGCCGAAGCTGCAAAATATCACAATGGCCTAAAAGCCCTCATCCGAAGCTGCAAATTGACACAATGGCCTAAAAGCCCCTCAGTCGAAGCTGCAAATTGACACAATGGCCTAAAAGCCCCCAGCCAAAGCTGCATGAGATCATACTATGACCGTGACCTGCTGAATTGCAGGTGCTGGGAAACCAACTGCGATAAGTTCAAGCCCCAGACTTACCCATAATGAGATCACCCACTGACCGTGACCTACTGAACTGTAGGTGTTGGGAAACCAACCGCGAAGGTTCAAGCCCCAAACTTACCCATAATGAGATCATCGAAATGACCGTAACCTAATGAACTGTAGGTGTTGGGAAACCAACCGCGAAGGTTCAATCCCCAAACTTACCCATAATGAGATCATCTAAATGACCGTGACCTACTGAACTATAGGTGTTGGGAAACCAACCGCGAAGGTTCAAGCCCCATGCTTACCCATCGAGCACTAGCTGAGACTAGCCTCCAAACACAAATAATCACAACCGGCAACAATCACAAAATTACCGAATTCACAAGATAGTATGCTGCATTGAGTCGTCTAACACGACAATAATAACTCACGGATGGGCACCGTCCTCGACAGTCCCAATTCAAATACCTCGATTGCCTTAGAATGGCTAATCGATAACAACAATACCACGGATGGAAAATATCCTCGAATTCCAATTCAATACCTCGATTACCTTAGAAATAGCCAATCGATTACAACTATACAATGGATGAAAACCATCCTCAACAGTCCCAATTTAATACCTCGATTGCCTTAGAATGACCAGTCGATAAAAATGACACAACAGATGAGAACCATACTCGACAGTCCCAATGCAGTACCTCGATTGCCTTAGAACGACCAATCGATAACAACGACAGAATGGATGCCTCAGTACCTTTAATTGGTTACTGACGACGGAGATGATAATCGAATACATAAATGCCTTCAATCGCCAATATAACATCAATAGCAAAACACCAATATCAATAGCAACATTCATATGGATGTCTTAATCGAACATCAATATCAACAATAACAATCGATATATTGATACCGCAAACCGGATATCGACAACAACAATAACAACAAGAGTCTCAATGCCTTGAACCGGCCATTGATGAACAACAATAACATTTGGCATAATTTCCAAAGGGTATCGTATCAAATAATTCCCTGATATCAACAAAAATCATGAAGAGACTACGTCTCGAAATGATACAACACATTCATACACATACATGATTGTTGGTTACAAGATTGGATATTGTGCCGTGTTGCAGATGCGTAAAAAAATGCGGAAATTAAATGACGCACGATTTATAGAGGTTCGGCTATAAACGAGCCTACGTCCTCTCTCGGTATCTTTTTCTATAGGTTTAAGATAAAAACCTCTGCACCTCACTTCTATCGGTCGAGGGATAACCGATACAATCACGTCTTCTATTGGTCGGTGATAAACCACTCGTACTTGTCTTTGTGTCGGTCCAAGTTAAACCATTTTCCTTTTCGTAGGAAAAGGAATCAACCTCTCTAGCTTTCTATCGGTACTAGATAAACCTCACGAAGATATCAATTGCGATTCTAATAATGCCGGATCCTTGATCCTAATAACACCGAATCCAATCGTATCTTTTCTTTTACCACTCGTGTATGATTTTGTGTATAACACTCAATCACTCAATGTAAGCTCAATATCACAACAACAATAATATTAATATGAATATCAGATGATTATCTCGTATGCTTGAAGTTGTTGTACTTGAAACAATACCACAGAATAGTATTTATAGGCTCCATAATCAAACTAGCCGTTAGCTTCCAGAACCTTCATTACGTATGCTATCTCCTCCACATTACGTACGTAAGCTTGATTACGTACATTAACATCGACAGTTTACGTACGTAAGCCTCTTCAAAAATCAGTCCAGGGAGTTTCATCATTTTGGTTATCTACGTTAACATACCATCTATTATGTACGTTAAGGCTTATGTCATTGCTGACGTCATATATCCGTTTCATGCTTTTCTGACTTTGACTCCTCCAACGTTCACTTGGTTTGAACATATGTTACGTACGTTATATACTTAGGTTTACGTACGTTATCCTTGCAATGTTACGTACGGTAAGCAGGCTACGTTACGTACGTTAAGCTTGCACAGAACACCATTTTGAGTCTCCGTTTTCTTCGATTCTTGGCTTCGCCTCTTCGTTGTTTTGTTTTGCTTATCCACTTTAGTCATCAAAACACTTTTAATTTATGTATAGAACAAAATGTTCCAACAATGATAACATTAATCTCATTGACCAGTACAAGTATAAAACTTGCCTCAAACCAAAGGCGATGAAATCCTCCCACGAATGACGAACAACATCATCCGACAATCCCAAGCACTCGAACAACCTTGAATGAAATACAGTTCATTCAATAACACAATATCAACCGAAAACAACACAATAGATAACCCGATTCGATCACGAATCGATCAAACCACACAAACGAATATCATAGTCCTCAACTATAAATTCTAACATCCTCCAATCTCTCCAACGATCAATAAACATGATCATAATGTTCTTAACACTTGTGAAAGACAATTCAACAAGGATTATCAAGAACAACATCAAATTAATCATCCTATTATGATGATATCATCACAATCACCCCAAGAACATCATTAACACTACCAACATGATGTCTACACAATAATCAATCACCAATTCATTAAGAATTCGAATTAATCAACAAGATTAACTCAACCATATCATGAATATGATAACTATCTCATAACTCACCATAATCTTACACTAAAATGGTTAAAATCTCCCAAGAACACAACCAGATCAATAACCATCTCAAAGCTATGTTAATCATCTAACAATCTTAACATAACTCTCCCTTGACATGATTATAATCTCCAAGTATTCCTAAAACACCAAGAACACACTCCTCCTCAAATTATAACCACCATGTTCTCAACATGTGTTATAAAAACTCATCAAGAATCATGCTATCCTCCAACAATACATCAATACACGAAGTAATCAACAACAACATCAACATGATCTCGAGATTAACACAAGATTAACTAACATACCTCTTGAAAATGAAGAACAACCTCAAACCCTTCAAGAATCCACTCAATCTTCAAGCTCCTAAGCTTCAATCCAAGTTAGGAAGCTCCAAAGCAAGTATGAAGGGGTTTAAATACACTAAGGAATGCAGAGAGATGATTTCCACGAAGAAAAATCGGAAATGGATCGTGAAGAAATGAAGATGATGTAATATCCATATTTTTCTTTTCCCGGTATTTTCATTTTTCAATGTATTTCTCGTTTGTAGCGACCCTCGTGTATTTTTCAGTGTATTTCTTCCGTCATCTATTGATCTGATTCTCGTAACTATTGTGCGAAACTGCCGTTTCGGGGTTGATTATGCATTTTGAGATGTTTCGTTAGATGTTTCGTTCATATTCCGGTGTTTTGGGCCGTTCATATTCCGTGCCCAGTGCGCGCTAACTTTTCTGCATAGCGCACGCTAGATATCCCTTAGTAGCGCACGCTACGTCTGCTTCGTAGCGCGCGCTAGCGAGCTGAGCCCTGGGAGCGGCAGTTCTGATTCCAGCCCTCTAGCGGATTAGCGTACTCTATGTTGTCTAGCACACGCTAATGTCGGGGGACTAGCGCACCCTAAGATGTCCGGTAGCATGCGCTAGCGTGACTGTCCAGTACTGGACAGTTTGTTCTGGACTCGTTCACGTGCCCAGGTAGCGCACGCTATAGATCGATAGCGCGTGCAACCGAGTCGTTGTTAGCACACGCTAGATAGTAGTAGCGCACGCTAACAGTCCAGGACAGTGAGTTCTGGACTGTGAAATAACTGGGTAGCGCACGCTAACCCTTAGCCGTTAGCGCGCGCTAAGCCGTGTGGCTACATATACCCAGGAGTTGACCTTGGACGGATCGAATTCTCATTTCACCTCCTTCCTCCGCGACTTTGGAGATTTTGGGCGATTTCTTGGCGATTTCTTCCTCCAATCATCTCAACCATCATCTTCCTTGAGTTCTTGGTGTATTATAACAACATCAACACGAATCTTTCATCCTAATCCAAGGTAAATCTTCTTAGAACCCTACTTTTGAGTAAATTAGGGGTTTTCGGGTTTTCTTCGATTCACTCCACACGGTTGATTAATTCATGTTGAATATGATTAATCTTGCTAGTATTCTTGTTTTCCTTATGGATTCATGGTATATTTCGTGGTTGTTGCGTATTCGAGAGGGTTCGGTTGTGGTCCGCCCTCATTGTTATTTTTATACGAATATACATGAATCGTAGGCGGGTTTTCGGGTGTATTCCATTTCCGTATTCGTTTAGAGTTGGTTGTGATTATGTTCTTCGAATCGTTAGGTTCGGTTCCGTTGGTTCCTAGCGTTCGTTCGGTGATTTTCCTTTCCGTTCATTGCGTCATCAATTATTCGAGGCAACTACTTTTGGAAACCTTTATGCTTAACGTGAAATGGTAATGTATATTGTGTGTGATTTGCTCACCTCTGGAGGGTCCGACGGGATCACGGAGGGAGTCCAATGGTTTGAGCCCTGGATTCATGAGTTTCTTTAGCTAGCCAGCTCGGGAGGGTTCTTAGAGGCCTCGAGTGGGATTTGTGGCTTCGTCCTGGTCCTAGGCGATGCACATGCGTGATTTGTTTTATGATATGGCCAGATCGGGAGGGTCCTTAGAGGCCTCGAGTGGGATTCATGGCTTCGTCCTGGTCCTAGGTAAATGTGATTGACTGTTTGTTTCCGGAAAAGACATGTCTGGTTTTTGATTTTGAAATGATTTGGTGCATTGTACTATGAAACGTGTAAGCGAATGGTTTACCTTGATTACTTGTACTAGCATAATTGCTAACCCCTCTCGGGACCCGTTGTGGGGAAATTCTTGTTATGGATTTCAGGTTATGTTCTGCCGGACGAGCGGGCACTGGGATAGTACGAGGATGTTGGCCAGGGTCGTTGACATGCGCATTCGAGTCTTCTTATTCCTCTTGTCTATTTCGATATGGTTGTTTCCCACACTTATAAACTTATAGATTGTACTCGCGAGTACTTAGGCTTTTCACTCCGAACTTCGTTTTGTATTAACTCAAATTGCTATATTGTCGGTTGATGTTTATTAAGCCGGTTGCTCCGGGCGTATCTTTATATGTTGTATTATTTAAATATGTGTCCTCGCCAACTGAGATGGTTAGTCGAGTGGTGTTTTTTTGTTTTAGCCTGGGGGGTCCCATGTAGGGGTCCACGGCGCTATAATATACTTCAAATATCTCAGGGGTGTTACAGACGAAACATGTCTTTACAAGCTGGGTTGCCATAACGTTCGCTACCGCTAAAGGTTAATGTACGTTAGAAACTATTACGTATGCTAACACATTAGTGTTACATACGTAACGATCCTCCAGAAGCTACTGCCTCAAAATGAAACCTCCCTACGTACGTTGCCAGAAAAAGACGTACGTAAGCTCACCTGCATTACGTACGCTATAACATAAGCATTACGTACATAATGCCCGTTGACTTGGCTGCCTCGAAAAGCCAAATATCCTGATCATGCATGGCCCTACACACCGAAAGTCAGATGCGATCTGATACCCTGCGTTACGTACGTAACCAACATGGTTTAATGTACGTAATCCTCCTCTCTTAGCGTATGTTAGCTATACATATATCATATGCTATGGCTAGTATACTTAGCCAAAATCAAAATTCACCAACCAACATCCAATCGGTAACAAGCATAAATATTTCGATACCGAGATACCACAATACAATATGCATTGTATTAGTCAAATCCAACAGCACTTGTACAATTCCAAGTGAATACGTACAACACAACAGTAAAAATAAAAAAATTACCCCAGGATATTACGTACTCCCCCCTTAAAAAGAGTTTCGTCCCCGAAACTGTAACACCCCCAAATCCACATGGGAATATTACACGCCGTAGACCCTTCCCACGAGGATCTACCAGGCTAAAAATCATAGAATGACCAAAGGCTTGACCGTCCGGGTCAAACAATAAAATAAAACGGACCGTTAAGGTCAAATACAAGCGAGGTCGCAAAACTCAATCAACACCAAATAACTCTTTACAACAGTACCCACGCAGGGGTGGAAGTACAGTACAATGGAAGACTAATTACAACTTGTCAGCATGACAAAACCATACCAAACTCTCACTCTTGATTAGTATCGTAGCTCATCATCTCCTGCGCCGATCCTGTGACTACTCTCTTGAACTGAGTATACCTGAAATGCATGAAACGCATTTCTCCCATTTAAGGGGTTAGCATTTGAATGGATAGTACAAGTATCATGATATACGAAATGTAACAAGAAAATATCAACCACGAATCAAATACAACAATCAACTACCAAAACATTCCCGAGAGGTTTTAGCAAAAGAAAACAAGCTATGAAGCATTTGAAAATAAAATCATTATCTCGGTAACTGTTATAAATACGAACCATTAGGACCTCGAGTCCTGGATTTCAAAACCTTTCGAAAATCTTAGGGTCTTAGCCCAAATCTCAAATTGTATTCTAACAATTTATAGTACGAAAATATTTTCATAAATCTCGTGGGGCTCGACCCAACATTCTTTTCTTAAAAACTTTCTTTCAAAACTTTGCTTTAGAAAACATGATTCATGACACCGTGATCCCCTGTAACGTATCTCCGTAGGTTTAACGACCCGAAAGGACTTAACCAATCACAACAATCACAATAATCAATCATGATCATGACTCCGTGATCACTTGCCACGAGTCTCCATAGGTTCAACAACCCACACAGATTGAGCCAACACAACAATCACTACAACCAATCATACTCATGACTCCGTGATCGCTTGCCACGAGTCTCCGTAGGTTCAATAACCCACACGGATTGAGCTAACACAACAATCACATCAACCAGTCCCGAACCCGTGAACTTGTGTCACGTGTCACCGTAGGTCCCGTCAAACCCGCACGGTTGGACGTACTGTGTCCTGACCCCATGGACCTGTGCCATGTGTCATCGTAGGCCTCGTCAGAACAACATGATCGGACCTCAGCACCACATACTAAGTTCTGAACCCGTGGACCTGTGCCATGAATCCTCATAGGCCCCGTCGAACCCACACGAGTGAACTTAGCATTCCAGCACACTTTCGCATCATACCAACACGTTCACGATCAATCAATCACATTGATTACCATAACTACACCCACCCGACACACATAGCACATTCTCAAAAATCCAACCATAAGCATCAATAACACATAATCCAATATAACTCATGATCGAAACACAACACATTGCACAACCTTATGTACAACCAACCAACAAGATTATCACAATACTGCACACATAACACAACAAACAATACACGTCCAAGCTTAAAATCAATCCGAAACAATCATCACAACCATCATGATTCCTCGATCACGAACAATCAAGCACAACACAACCAACATGGAGTATTTACTTCATTTAGTTTATACTCACAACATATGAAATATATATGTGTTCACAGAGGTAATTTAATCATCGTACTCTAACACGTAATATCTATTCACAAGACACAAATCGTATAACAAGATACTTGCCTCAATAATCGATACCGAGCACTCCGACGAACACGGCTCGATCGGGAAACTCCGAATACCTATAACTTCTGCAAGACACAACAAAAACATGATCACAACGAGGATTAAGACCAATAACAACGGAAATCACATCAAACTCTCGAAGGAAAACTCATTCGAACATTTAATCGAACATTAAATGTTCACGTTTCTTCAAGAACACCAAAATAATCCATCGGGTTGAACGAACCGAAGATATGGATATACAATCCATAAAACATGTTCAGAACAATGTTTTTACGAGAACCGATTCATCAAAACTGGATCAATTCTGAAATCAAGAACAAAACCTAGAAAAAGTCAACTTGAATAAAAACCCAGGAATTACCTCGATCCGACGAAGAACAATGGCTTAGACGATGTTATAATCACTTAGGACTCTCCAAAACACATTGGAATGGAAGAAAATCAGCCCAGATCATGAACCCTAGTCGCCCTCATCTCAAACCCGCGGAGGAAGAAGGTAATGAAGATGAAATGATGAAATACGACTGTTGTCCAGTATTTATACTGGACACAATTTCGCGTACGCTAATAAAACTGGTTAGCGCGCGTTATCGAAGCAATACAACAACACAGTTTGCCCAAACACACAGTTAGCGTGCGCTAACTACAAGCGTTAGCATGCGCTAACGAGACCCCAGTCCCAGTACAGTAGCTTTTGGACTGTCTCGTCCTAAACAGGTAGCGTACGCTACCCTCCCCGTAGCGTGTGCTAACAATGTAATACCCGAGATTTCTGTTATGTAATTGGAACTTGTGATATTGTAATGATTGTACTTTTGTATGAGTACTATTCTCTGTATTTCATTATCCGATGTTGTCGAGCATATAATTTCGTATATGTGATTTAAAGATTGAAATTCTGTGCATGTAGCGCACGCTACAGGCTGAGGGTAGCGTACGCTAACGTGGTTTCATAGCACACGCTACCGAGTGTATTTAGCGCACGCTATGCATGGTCAGATTGATTGAGACGTGCGGTAGGTGAGATCTGGCCGGGGGACCCCTGTCGGATCGTGTCGGATGTACCTGGACGGCTTTCGGGAAAAGCCGAGTCAATGCCTTAGCGCACGCTACAGGTCGATGCGTAGCGCACGCTAAGTGCCGAGTACAGTTTAGACTGTGAGCCGTTAGCGCACGCTACGAACAGGGTCTAGCGCGCGCTAATAGCCATTTATTATAAATAGGACAGCATCCTATTCGTGATTTCAGTTCCTTCTCCTCCCACAACCCGAACTTTGACACATAGAACATAACTACTTTCGTCCTAAACACTCCGTATCAACCTCCTCAACCTCCTAGTTCGAGATTGAAGATCATACATCATTGGAGATTGGTGTTCAAGCCTTCGGTGTTGGATTGCTTCATTTCATCCGTGTTCTTCACTACTTCGAGGTAGGTGATTCTTCACCAATGATTAGTATGTTCATAAGGAAGATTTGAATCATGTTTGGATAGCAAGTATTTCGTTCATCACATGTTAGAAGGATACTTTTGACGTATCGGTACTAGATGTCGAATGAACCTTTGAACCATCTTATTATAAGGACACCTAAGCATGTTTAAATCGATTTATGATCAAGTAATCGGATATTACCCAGTTGATACGTTGTATACGTTGGAACCATGTGTTTTGGAACGTAAGACGATGGAACTTAGATTATTTCTTGAAGATCGTAGAGGAATTGTGATATCGAGATAACTACCCGTATATTGGTATTTCATAATCATAAATCTTCCAGAAACCTTATTATCATGATATGCCCGAGGATAACTTGTAATATCACCATAGGATTCATGAGTTCTTCATCATTCAATCCAGTTTTCGGTTTGCAGTTTTCTGCCATGCAAGATTAGCGCACGCTAACATGTGTGAGTTAACGTGCGCTATCGAGGTTCGGTTTTCGCACAAAACGTACGTAGCGTATGTTATGAGACAAATGAGTCGATCGCTGCCGTGGCTAGCGCACGCTAGTCTTATACGATAGCGTACGCTAACAGTCCAGCTTAGCGCACGTTACGTAGAGTACGTAGCGCGCGCTAAGCAATCCAGGCAGATTGTTTAGTTTGAGCTTTTCGTCCGTAGGCCGAATTGTTAGGCCATTGTTCGACTCGAGATGATTTATATATCGTTCCTTTTCTTAAGGTTCGAGCTTGTTACGTTGATCGGAGGGGGCGGCCTTCGAGCGCGTCGAGAGCATTGAAGTATATCGTTCTTGCCATCTTCGAGGCAAGTATCATGATATGTTAATATCAGTATTTTTGGAGTATGCGTATGATTATGCATGTTGTTGAACATGATATTTACTTCGTTGATTTGTCATGATATTCGTTTATATGTTCATGTTGATGAACGTAATGATTTGGCATATGGGTATGCATGAGTTGTGTTTGTATACGTGTACGATCTATGTTGAGGGCGCTGGATCGGATGTCCACCTCGTGTTGGTCCGACGAGATCATCTTGGGATCTAGGCTGAGGGCGCTGGATCATTGGACGGGTTATTTCCACCTCGTGTTGGTCCGACGGGATCATCTTGGGATCTATGCTGAGGGCGCTGGATCATTGGAATACCCAGGCTGTGTAATGGAATCTTGTAGATTCGCATTGTCGGATTCCGGTAGCGGAAGTCCGTGTGATGTATCTTGTTGTGTATTGTTGATGCATATTCGAATTGTTTAAATATGATACTTGTACTAACATCGTTTTGCTAACCCCTTCGGAGGTGGACATTTGTTTTAATGTTCAGGTAGCCAAGGAGCAGGGAAACAGCCACAGTACCGACGTGACGACGAAGGGGTTCAGTGATGTTTATTGTTATTGGAGATTTGTGGTCTTGGTTTGGTTTCTGTACTCGAGTACGCGTGTCCTTTTGATATTAATTCGATATGGTTGTATTAATTACCCGTTGAACCAGTTATACGTTTTCATAAACTTGAATTTTCGCAGTATTGATGTCTTGTATTTACTTTTCTTTTTAATTAGCCTTGTAAATCCTTATTTAAAGGGTTTACGGCGCTGTAATTATTCCGAATATCTCGGGGTGTTACAAACAACACATCTTAGCGCACACTATAGAGCTGTATAGCATGCGCTAACTCTGCACAGTAGTGCGCACTACATCACTGTAATATCCGGAATTTCTACTACTGTTGTTTAATGTTATTTTATCCGAGTTATGTTGTACAACGTAGAATCTGTACAATATGGATAAAATAAATGAAGGACTGAGACATCTGTATTGGTATAATTGTCGTACTTGGTCGACAATTGTAGTTTAGGATATTGTGTATCATATGAGAATATTATTCGAAGTAGTATACGTATTCCGTATGCCTTTTGTTCGTATTCTGTATGTTGAGATGTTGGACAAGAATAGCTGAAAGTGGCTAAGTACAGCCACATTGGCACACAGTACGATGTATACTTAGCGTACGCTAATGCACAAGGATTACATACGTTAAGAAGGACAGTTAACGTAAATAAGGTGTACATATATTACATACGTTAAGCGGACATGTTAACGTACATAAAGTCATATCGGGCAGATCAGGCTATGGGGGACAGGTGGGTCCTGTGGTCGGCAGCTTTCGACGAAGAATGTGCATGGGCGAGTCAACTCTTGGTTAACGTACGCTACGAGTAGTGCATTACCTACGTTAAGTGGAGATTTACTGTAGCAAGTCAACGTACGTATTATGTACGCTATGAAGGAGATATTACGTACGTAAGCAAGTGAACGAAACAAGTCAGTGAGTTCTATAATGATGTTATGTACGCTATGTTGGATGCATAGCCTACGCTGGTAAGCATTACGTACGATAATGTTGAGTGATAACATACGTAATGAGTGATGCAGTTTATAAAATGAAGTTCGCTCTTTCATTTCTTCACCAGAGAAAAACCATTTCTTCCTCCAAACTTCGTCCCTATAAGTGTGTTAGTGATAATAAACCTTTTCCAACTTGATTATGATCTTGAAAACACAGATTTGAGGCTTAGATATGAAGATATTGATGATTCTTGAAGAGTTTGATTGTGTTATTCATGTTCTTGAGGTATGTTGATGAACTCTACACCTTGAATTCGGATTTTGATGTTATTGTTGATGAATGATTCATATGAAGATGATTATGGTGTCATTGTTATGATTATTGAGGTTATGTGAATTGTATATTGGAAGATACAATGATATATGTCTTCGATTATGTCATTTGTTATAATCATGATTATGGAATCATGGTGTTTTTGATGTTCTTGATGTTCTTGGTATATATATCACATCAAAGAGGGAAATTTGATAAGATATATGATGGTTTTTAAGGATAATCATGGAATTAATGATTTAGACCAATGCTATGTTGATTGTAGTGGTAGAATTCGTATGTTCTTGACGAAATACGAATCATGATAACAATTTTGAATCCGGAAAGATGATAGTTAATCTTATAACAAGATTCTCGAAGGTATTGAACTAGTTGGGTAGTTCGGGTTGCCGATTATGCCGATAGTATTGTCCTACTATGAAATTTACAATTATAAACAAGGAGGAATCGTGTTGATTCGTATGAATTCGGAATAGAGTGTGTTATGTAATCCTTGTTATCGAGATGAGTTGATCATTGATATGATCATTGGATTATGAAAATGTATCGTGTTTATGAGTTCATGATTGATTGATTCGGGTTGTTCGGATTTATGTTTAATCGGAATATTGTGGAACCGTTGGGTTTATTGATCGGTTGTATTGATTGTTAAGTATGATCATCGAGTTGTGGTTTGTATTGTAGATATGAGTTCGTATTTGTTGAGTTGGATTATTTGGTTTTGTATATGATCGAGGAATTTTTGAGCCGTTGAGTTTGATTGTTTGGTTATATCGGGAATTGATTATTCTCGAATATGTGTTAATTGATTACTTTATTAGGTTGAGATTATTGATCGGTGATTAGAACCTTACTTTGCAGTCGTGTTCGAGAATGTTCGTGAATTGCCGGGGCCGAGAAGCTTGTAGGCGACGGCAAAGAATTGGTAACAGCTTCATCGGTATCGAGGCAAGTTATTACTTGCTCAGTTTATAATATTTAATGAATGGTTTCCGTTTCATTCGTTTATAATTCGTATAGCAATGTTTATAATCGTAATCACAAGAGATTTGGGATTATATCTTATATTAGAGTTTTGGGAATTAAATCATAATGTATATGATTTACATTTGTTGTTGGTATACTTGGTATCAAAAATACATTGTGGTATAGACGAAGACGTGAATTATCTACCGTCCGTGACATTTTGGATCGTTGAAATTGTGGATAATGGTTGGTTATGGTTTAGACATTTCAATCGCTCTCGAAGGACTCAGGGCAAGTACTCTGATCATTTTTGTCATTTGTGTCGATTATATTGTGATACATTCGTGTATTGTTGTTGTCATGCATTTGTGCATTGTTGTTGTCGTGTATTGTTTATTGTTGTTTTCTGCAGTTGTGCATTGTTGTCATATGTCTACCATGCGTTGGTCCGACAGGATCAACATGGGATATCTATAGCTATGTGCGCTGGATCGTTGGACAGGTATTTCCACCATGCGTTGGTCCGACGGGATCAACATGGGACATCTATAGCTGTGTGCGCTGGATCGTTGGATTACCATGTGTTGTTGTGCATATGTATATTATGGGTTTGCCATAAGTATACATTGTTGTTATTGATGTGAGCATATTGACGTTTTCATATGAGTATGCATTTGTAGGTCTTATGTTAGGACCATGTCCGTATGATATATTGATCTGATCTCGGATTAGACTGACATGATTGTCGTGGTATTGTGCATCTCGAGGTATGTTCCGTATTTCCTTTGGTAAGTGTCTTTTGACGGACAGTCAATTATCGTGCTTAGATGTGATGATGTTAGCCGGCAGATTTGGGTTGGACAGAGTTAGTAGATTTCGTAACAGTGAGTTATGATGATGTTTTGAGAACCTTGGGTACTGTGCGAGATGTGAACTTTGGTAAAGTTACGGCACTAAGATTACATTGGTCGTATTCTTATCTTGTATTCTCATTGGTATGTAATTATTGATGATGTGATTGATATCATTGTTGGGAATTATGGCTGACCCCGTCGTGGGCTTCCTTTTTAGGTTCTTGTAATATCGAGCTTGTAGCGGTCGTGAAGAGATGAGCTTCCCGAAGGATACTGGCTAGGGCATTTAATTGTGTTTTGAGTTTCCTGATCAATTGTTGTATTCCGCTGCTAGAGTATCTTTAATCGTTTGTCTTTTTCGGTGCGTGAGTATTTTTTTTAAATGGCCTTTTGGTATCTGGTAACTTAGGTTACTTTGGCAATCCTTTTCTAAACTATTTTATCGGTTCTTGTAAGCTATATCTTAACGTATGTTTTTAAACTGTTGAGTCTTGGCATTTCGGGCCTTGTGGTTTCAAATGAGATTTTACGACGGTTTTGATAAACGAGTTTTATAAAGTCTTCGAATGTTTTAAATAGATAATACCGTCGTTAGCCTCTTGGGCGTTTGTAAATGTTTGCGAAAATTTTCTTCAGCCTTGTGGGTTCCATCTCAGGGCCCACGACGCTGTAATATTTTCGGTCGGCTCTGGGGGTGTTACACGATATTGTATCAGAGCTTAGGTTGAGAAAATCTATGCAGTCGGGTCGAGTTGGGTCGTGCTTTTGTCGTGTCATTCGAGTTGTCGGTTGACAAGTGTTTGAGCTATGGGTTTTTGTTGTTCACTCATGCTTGTGCGTCATGTGATTACCACTGTGGTACTGGGGTTGTTGTAAACTTTTCCAAATGGTGTTAACGTGTTTTTCGGAAAGAGATGTGTTGTGTTCTCGAGTTGAACTGATTTTCCAAAATGTGTATTTCTGTAAATGTCCGTGTCGAGTATTTCTAGAGTTGAGACATGTGCCAGTATCACGGGGAATCGTCGGCTTCACGATCTTTAAGTATTTGGATTTTTGAATTCTATTGAGAATTATTGCCATTCTAAGTTGATATGCTTTGAGATTCAGCAGAATATTATGCGTTACAGTATAAGGTGACAGAGTTGGGACAGGATTGATGATCTTGAGAAGTTATGAGTTTGGAAATCAATATGTCGGTTAAATTTTGGAAACGGAGTTGTGTATTCGGGAAGAACATGTAGTCATGTTAGCTCATTTTGAGATATATGAACTGTTTTTGAGCATTTGGAAATGATACTTTTCAAAATAAATGTTTCACGGATGTTTTACGGAAAATGATTTTTGGGCCGAGACCCAATCGATTTTGAAATAGTTTTATAACTCAGGACTTGAGGTCCAGAAGGGTTTTTTACTTTATAAATGTCTTGTGATGTGGAACGGGATATGGGCTGAGACTCTGATGTTTTAAAAGGCTTTTCTGTTTTCTAAAACTCCTAAGATTTGTAAAACACTTTACTAATCGTTTATGCATTTTATTACTACCTTTTGAGGTTTTGATTTACTTGTTCAAATGAGACTTCTCGGGTAGTCTTTCGCTGTGTTTGAATTGTTGATTATTCAATGTTTTGTCATAGCATGGCTGAGGTGATTCAGGATGGGTTAATGGTTGACGTTGCGAGTCATATGTGAAAAAAGGAATTTCTATCGGAGTCTACATATTAAGATTTTGGAACTCTATCGTGTGGTTTTCCGATGGAATATCAGTGGGTTTTGGTGACGAGCCGAATTGGTATAAAGGAGTATGGATGTGGTCAATCATTTGTATAATTTCATTTTATTTAATCATGTGTATTCGAAAAGAATTGTTATCGAATACTTGGCATTAGCTAGCCTATTTCATTTTTCGAAAATTGATTTCGTAGTCTTACGAAAATTTATGTTTTGAGTTTGAACTTTTTGAAAGAACTTTCGAAAATTTGGCTTCTTGACGAGACTATATGATTTCATTCTGGTTTTGAAAATGTGATTGATATACATACGCATTTATTGCATAATACATATCATGGTGAAGTTTTGAGTGAGACTCACAAACTGGATAACACACTAATGGTACGAGGAAAAGAGATCCGAACTCTAGTATGGTAGTTTGGTTATCCAGGGATGATCGGTTGATCGATCAGATAAGAGAAATATGCTGCGTATTGTAGATTCGGGTACAGGATATGATTTCTGAAATTTGGATTTTATGAAACTGGAGCATATGTGCTATGTGGCTTTATTGATGTGATGGTAGAGTGAATTTGCTATAGTGATTTTTGACTTTTGAGACATATTGATTGGAGTATGATTGTTTATGTTCGTCGGTTTGTGATTGGTTGTTCGTATGTCGAGGGGTATGTTCACCAGTCGGGTGTGTTTCTTTGAGATCTATTGTATGTGATTTGTTTAATGTTTTGAGAATTTTGTTCTTTCGTATATCGGTTTCTGTGGTTCTGTAGTGATCGTGTTGGAGTTTACCGTGTGAAGGTATTCTCGATTATCGTTGATCGTTCGCTGGTTATATTGGAGTTTATCATGTTGATGATATTCTCGATTGTGTTTTGACCTCTGGTTGGTCATATTGGAGCTTATCATGTTGATGATATTCTCTGCTGCGTTTTGCCCTTGGGATTGGTCGTATTAGAGTTTATCATGGCGATGATATTCTCGGTTAATTTATTGGTTGATCATTGCTGGTGATCATCTGAGCGTTCAGATTTTGTGTCGATATTTCGGGATTTGTTGCTATTTTGTTGGGCAGTTGTTTCACAGATGTATCGCGCATTATTCGTTTTATCAGAATTGGGACTTGATTGAGTAATCAGACAGACATGATTTGACACAGATAGATTATTTCATCCGAAGATGATTTATTTTGTTAAGACTCATGGAATTGTGATCGTAAGCATATGTTGAGGCTTTACAGTGAAGTCACTTGCTAGTATCTCAGGAGATCATCTACTTTACGCATCTGTAAGTATGCTGTTTTGGTTATTCGTTAATAATGATGATTGATCGTTGTCGTGATGATATTGGGATATTTTGGTTGAACGGTTCATTTCTTTATGACGGATTGAAAGTTTCGAGGACGAAACTTATTTTAAGTGGTGTAATATGTAATATCCGGAATTTCTACTGCTGTTGTTTAATGTTATTTTATCCGAGTTATGTTGTACAGCGTGGAATCTGTAGTATGGATAAAATAAATGAAGGACTAAGACATCTGTATTGGTATAATTGTCATACTTGGTCGACAATTGCAGTTGAGGATATTGCGTATCGTATGAGAATATTATTCAAAGTAGTATACGTATTCAGTATGCCGTATGTTCGTATTCTGTATGTTGAGACATTGGACAAGAATAGCTGAAAATGGCTAAGTACATCTACATTAGCGCACGCTACGATGTATACTTAGTGTACGCTAATGCACAAGGATTACGTACGTTAAGAAGGACAGTTAACATACATAAGGTGTACAGATATTACATACGTTAAGCGGACATGTTAACGTACATAAAGTTCATATCGGACAGATCAGGCTATGGGGGACAGGTGGGTCCCGTGGTCAGCAGCTTTCAACGAAGAACGTGCATGGGCGAGTCAACTCTTGGTTAACGTACGCTACGAGTAGTGCATTACGTACGTTAAGTGGAGATTTACTATAGCCAGTCAACGTATGTATTACGTACGCTATGAAGGAGATATTACGTACGTAAGCAAGTGAACGAAACAAGTCAGTGAGTTCTAGAATGGTGTTGCATACGCTATGTTGGACGTGTAGCGTACGCTAGTGAGCATTACGTACGTTAATGTTGAGTGATAACGTACGTAATGAGTGATGCAGTTTATAAAATGAAGTTCGTTCTTTCATTTCTTCACGAGAGGAAAATCATTTCTTCCTCCAAACTTCGTCCCTATGAGTGTGTTAGTGAGAATAAACCTTTTCCAACTTGATTATGATCTTGGAAACACAGATTTGAGGCTTAGATATGAAGATATTGATGATTCTTGAAGAGTTTGATTGTGTTATTCATGTTCTTGAGGTATGTTGATGAACTCTACACCTTGAATTCGGATTTTGATGTTATTGTTGATGAATGATTCATATGAAGATGATTATGGTATCTTTGTTATGATTCTTGAGGTTATGTCAATTGTATATTGGAAGATACAATGATATATGTCTTCGATTATGTCATTTGTTATAATCATGATTATGGAATCATGGTGTTTTTGATGTTCTTGGTATATATCACATCAAAGAGGGAAATTTGATAAGATATATGATGGTTTTTAAGTATAATCATGGAATTGATGATTTAGACCAATGCTATGTTGATTGTAGTGGTAGAATTCGTATGTTCTTGACGAAATAAGAATCATGATAACAATTTTGAATCCGGAAAGATGATAGTTAATCTTATAACAAGATTCTCAAAGGTATTGAACTAGTTGGGTAGTTCGGGTTGCCGATTATGCCAATACTATTGTCCTACTATGAAATTTACAATTATAAACAAGGAGGAATCGTGTTAATTCGTATGAATTCGGAATAGAGTGTGTTATGTAATCCTTGTTATTGAGATGAGTTGGTCTTTGATATGATTATTGGATTATGAAAACGTATCGTGGTTATGAGTTCATGATTGATTGATTCGGGTTGTTCGGATTTATGTTTAATCGGAATATTGTGGAACCGTTGGGTTTATTGATCGGTTGTATTGATTGTTAAGTATGATCATCGAGTTGCGGTTTGTATTGTAGATATGAGTTCGTATTGTGGAGTTGGATTATTTGGTTTTGTATATGATCAAGGAATTGTTGAGCCGTTGAGTTTGATTGATTGGTTATATCGGGAATTGATTATTACCAAATATGTGTTAATTGATTACTTCATTAGGCTTAGATTATCGGTGATTAGAACCTTGCTTTGCGGTCGTGTTCGAGAATGTTCGTGAATTGCATTGATCGGGGCCGAGAGGCTTGTAGGCGACGACAAGGAATTGGTAACGGCTTCATCAGTATTGAGGCAAATTATTACTTGCTCAGTTTATAATATTTAATGAATGGTTTCCATTTCATTCGTTTATAATTCGTATAGCAATGTTTATAATCGTAATCACAGGAGATTTGGGATTATAAGTTGTATTCGAGTTTTGGGAATTAAATGATAATGTATATGATTTACATTTGTTGTTGGTATACTTGGTATCGAGGATACATTGTGGTATAGACGAAGACGTGAATTATCTATTGTCCGTGACATTTTGGATCGTTGAAATTGAGGGTAATGGTTGGTAATGGTTTAGACATTTCGATCGCTCTCGAAGGACTCGGGGCAAGTACTCTGATCATTTTTGTCATTTGTGTCGATCATGTTGTGATACATTCGTGTATTGTTATTGTCATGCATTTGTACATTGTTGTTGTCGTGCATTGTTGTCATATGTCCACCATGCGTTGGTCCGATGGGGTCAACATGGGATATCAATAGCTGTGTGCGCTGGATCATTGGACAGGTATTTCCACCATGCGTTGGTCCGATGGGGTCAACATGCACTACTACAAAAACAAAGATTTAACAAATGTCGGGAAATTTTAACAGCGGTTCTGGAACCTGTTAAATGTTCACATTAAATTTAACAATGTTGTCTAAGAACACAGTTAAATTCCATTTAACAATGTTGTTGAACAACCGTTAAATTTGTTTATTTTTTAAATAATTTTTTAATAAATTGAAATTATTTTTAATATATTATTTTTTTAAAAATATATTATATTCCCTTGATCACCCGCCCCGCCCGCCCCCACGCGACCCACACATAATATGTATAAATGTGCATTCCGCTACTCACGAGATTTGAACCTCTGACCTCAATGAGATGCAGGTGGGTATCAAACCAGTGAGCCAAAGTCATTTGTTGTTCTAATATTGATTTATATTATATAAGTGTACAATAAACCATATATATGTATATAAATATATATATAAAATATATATATATATATATATTATATGTATATGTTTGTTAATATTTTCAGAATTATTTTCAAAATATATTAATATTTAACAAAATATTTTAATATATAATGTAATATAATTTTTAATATTAATATATAACAAAATATATTAATATTCAATATATTCCACATTTGATATAATATAATTCATAAAATAATATGTATATATTATAATTTTTAATATATAATGTAATATAATTTTTAATATTAATATATAACAAAATATATTAATATTCAATATATTGCACATTTAATATAATATAATTCATAAAATAATATGTATGTATTATAATTTTTAATATATAATGTAATATAATTTTTAATATTAATATATAACAAAATATATTAATATTCAATATATTGCACATTTAATATAATATAATTCATAAAATAATATGTATGTATTATAATTTTTAATATATAATGTAATATAATTTTTAATATTAATATATAACAAAATATATTAATATTCAATATATTCCACATTTGATATAATATAATTCATAAAATAATATGTATATATTATAATTTTTAATATATAATGTAATATAATTTTTAATATTAATATATAACAAAATATATTAATATTCAATATATTGCACATTTAATATAATATAATTCATAAAATAATATGTATGTATTATCATTTTTAATATATAATGTAATATAATTTTTAATATTAATATATAACAAAATATATTAATATTAAATATATTGCACATTTAATATAATATAATTCATAAAATAATATGTATGTATTATAATTTTTAATATATAATGTAATATAATTTTTAATATTAATATATAACAAAATATATTAATATTCAATATATTGCACATTTAATATAATATAATTCATAAAATAATATGTATGTATTAAATATTTTAATATATAATGTAATATAATTTTTAATATTAATATATAACAAAATATATTAATATTCAATATATTCCACATTTGATATAATATAATTCACAAAATAATATGTATATATTATAATTTTTAATATATAATGTAATATAATTTTTAATATTAATATATAACAAAATATATTAATATTCAATATATTGCACATTTAATATAATATAATTCATAAAATAATATGTATGTATTATAATTTTTAATATATAATGTAATATAATTTTTAATATTAATATATAACAAAATATATTAATATTCAATATATTCCACATTTGATAGAATATAATTCATAAAATAATATGTATATATTATAATTTTTAATATATAATGTAATATAATTTTTAATATTAATATATAACAAAATATATTAATATTCAATATATTCCACATTTGATATAATATAATTCATAAAATAATATGTATATATTATAATTTTTAATATATAATGTAATATAATTTTTAATATTAATATATAACAAAATATCTTAATATTCAATATATTGCACATTTAATGGGTTCTAGAAAGAACATTTGTTAAAATCTAAGTTTAACAATGGTTATAAGAGAACATTTGTTAAATGTCTGAATTTAATGGTTTTCCTATAACCGCTGTTAAATTGCCATCGTTTCATTTTAACAGTGGTTTTTTTAGAACCGCTGTTAAAATGCCGCAGTTAAATGCTGTTTTTGTAGTAGTGATGGGACATCTATAGCTGTGTGCGCTGGATCGTTGGATTACCATGTGTTGTTGTTGTGCATATGTATATTATGGGTTTACCATAAGTATACATTATTGTTATTGATGTGACCATATTGACGTTGTCATATGAGTATGCATTTGTAGGTCTTGTGTTAGGACCATGCCCGTATGATGTATTGATCTGATTTCGGATTAGACTGACATGATTGTCGTGGTATTGTGCATCTCGAGGTATGTTCCATATTTCTTTTGGTAAGTGTCTTTTGACGGACAATCGATTATCGTGTTTAGATGTGATGATGTTACCCGACGGATTTGGGTTGGACAAAGCTAGTAGATTTCGTAACAGTGAGTTATGATGATGTTTTGAGAACCTTGGGTACGGTGCGAGATGTGAACTTTGGTAAAGTTACGGCAGTAAGATTACATTAGTCGTATTCTTATCTTGTATTCTCATTGGTATGTAATTATTGATGTGATGTGATTGATATCATTGTTGGGTATTATGGCTAACCCTGTCGTGGGCTTTCTTTTTAGGTTCTTGGAATATCGAGCTTGTAGCGGTCGTGAAGAGATGAGCTTCTCGGAGGATACTGGCTAGGGCATGTAATTGTGTTTTGAGTTTCCTGATCAGTTGTTGTATTCCGCTTCTAGAGTATCTTTAATCATTTGTCTTTTCCGCTGCGTGAGTATTTTTTTTAAATGGCCTTTTGGTATCTGGTAACTTAGGTTACTTTGGCAATCGTTTTCTAAACTATTTTATCGGTTTGTGTAAGTGATATCTTAACATATATTTTTAAACTGTTGAGTCTTGGCATTTCGGGCCTTGTGGTTTCAAATGAGATTTTACGACGGTTTTGATAAACGAGTTTTATAAAGTCTTCGAATGTTTTAAATAGATAGTACCGTCGTTACCCTCTTGGGCGTTTGTAAATATTTTTGAAAATTTCCTTCAGCCTTTTGGGTTGCAGCTCGGGGACCACGGCGCTGTAATATTCCCGGTCGGCTCTGGGGGTGTTGCAATAACCTAGTAGCGTGCGCTACACCTATTTTGAACCAAAACTCCTCACAACAACAATACTCCCAAGCGTAACGACAAACACGCAACGATCTGAATTGCAACTAAACACGTGTTTAGACATGACACATGATCATATAAGCACGAACAACATACCATCTACTAAACAGTAGATAAAAAAATTCAATGCAACCGGAAACGAAAATCTCGAGTATTACATTCTACCCCACTAAAAATAAGTTTCGTCCCGAAACTTAAACTAAACATCAAAACGCCACATAACAAGACAAAAGCATTCAAGCACCAAAAACAATCCTCCACACGATACATAACCTACATTACAACACGCAATAACCCCACTGGGCACCATTGTGCCCTCCACGAGTAGGAGCGGGACCTCGGTCCCCAAACATCTCAACGATGGACTCGCAGTGCGCCGCTTGGTGTCCCAAATGACCACATTTGAAACAATTAACCTGTGGCGAGCGACAATTCTTTCGAGTATGACCCACACTGCTATAGTTGAAGCACATATTCACGCCGCTCACCTTACTTACCACTGGACTAAGATTCTTAGACTGATCGAACGAACGAGGAGTGCTCCCATAAGGACAATGAGAAGCAACAGAATCACGGAACTCACTTCTTTAACCTCTGGAAAAATTACCCGAGGTATTCTATCTCCTACCTCCCGAACTAGCCTCTGACACAGAAACAACCATCTCAATGGCTAAAGCTCGGTCCTGATACTCCTTCAAAGTGGTACACATGAGTGGTGCCATGCTCTCACGGATATGGGTTTCATGCACATATTGAAGTATCGGATCTTGTCCGCTTCACTTCTCACTTGATCACGAACGTAACTCAGCTGCTGATTATAATCGACTACCGCCTGGGATAGCGACACATCCTGGGGCATAGCTGAAAAAAACTCAATGATCCTGCATTCACGGATAGGCAATGGGCAATACTGTGCCTCCATGGCAGTCTTAAACTCAGCCCACATAGATGTAAGATCAGCAGGCGCTACAACTTGCCACAGTCTGCAGCTTCTTTATCGAGAAGATACTGAGCAATATGTACTCTTTTCTCATCGGGACATGCCACCGCATCAATTATTCTTCCCAACTGGAAGAGCTAGTTCTTCCAACCTAACAAGTCAGAGGAACCCACAAAACGAGGTGGGTGCATTTTCATCACATCTCACAACCACCTACTAGCTCCATTATCCCCCTCGGGAGGCTCATTCCGGTGTGCTGCTCGATTTATCTGCGCCTACTGGTCAGCCAACTGATGGAGGATGGTGGTGGCGCCAACATCAACATTACCTCCAGCTGATTGCTCCTGATCACGCGACTGGTCATCCCGACCATCTGTACTGAGCTGATTGGCACACGACAACGAGCGGGTCGCCCTTTCATGCCCCTGATTACGTCCACGACCACGTCCACGTCCTCGGCCTCGACCTCTCGGCATACTGAACAAGCAATTACTAAGTACAACAAAACGTAACATCACAGAGCATCGCACCAAGATACCAACTCAGCACAACACTTCACAAATTAATATGCCGAAAAGCTAGCTCATCATAACGTATCAACGTAAGGCAACAAATATCAACATGAATACAAGAGCTGTCATGACAACAGATGGAATTCACAATTGTAAACGAATCACAAGACCGCATCGACAGAAAACGTACGACAATTCCTGATACAATCACGGCCATAACAAACTTCACATCATTACAATAAACAACACATAAGGTATCCCGTGGTCATGCTCTCTAGGTATCGACCCCAGAGGTTTCACCGAACCGTCCCCGGGTGGGTAACCTATTTATACATAACATAAGCATTCCCACATATAATCAATCACATTCAAATCAGGCATCACAATGTATCTTAACGGGCGCTAAGCCTACGGTTAGCATGCGTTAACTATACCACTACATCTGCCCATTCTAGTTAGCGTGCGCTAACTGACACAATTCAGAAAGGTTTTTACTCCACCCTTTTTGAAGTCAAATCATGTTTGATTTATGACTACGAGAAATTTTGTGGTGTGAAGGTTTTAAAATCATTTACCGGAGCATTTCAAAATAGCCCCAATATGCGAAAATCATTTTCTTAAAATCCTTTTCAACATATCCAAAAACGACGGTAATATTTTACAATGTCCGAAATACTTTAAAACACATCTTTCAAAAACCGTCTGAAGATGTCATTTGAAAATACATGACCAACTTGTCAAAGTTCAACCAATTTCAAAGTCCATACTAAGCCGTCGTTTTAATCGCACCATTAAAATATTTCTCGAACATCGATTTTTTCCACGAATATACTCAAGCCCAGGAAATCCTTTAGAAAACCGTTTTCAAACCTACACGCATCGGACATAATTACAACTATCCAAAATAGCTGAATTTAAAACCACATGCCCAAATGGCAAACAAGATCACCAATCCAATACCATTCATGAACACCAAGTTTTATCGTTCACCAAAACCATTCATCTGAGTTTCTCAACAACCTCTACCGCCGGTACATTTCTTGGAACACATCAATGTTCAAAGCTTCCACATCATGCTGCACCACTCGGTGTCCAAACCATCAACACATTTAGCTCAACACACATGTAGTACATCACAAGTACCAAACACCAATTTTGTCACACAACATACACATAAATGAAATCACGAAACACAAATATCTCTCATAGAAGAGGAGACTAACATCCACAGGTCACACGAAGATGACGGCCGCCCAAGATACTAATCTCAACAGACAACTCGGATGACATACTATGTTAACATACATATCAGATAACTCGACAACTCAGACAACACTACAAAACACGACTCAACAAATCACGACTCGACTCAACCCGACAGCTTAGGTTCCTACAATTTGGCACTCCGATACCATAAATGTAACACCCCCAAATCCATATGGGAATATTATATGCCGTAGACCCTTCCCACGAGGATCTACCAGGCTAAACATCATAGAACGACCAAAGTCTTGACCGTCCGGGTCAAACAATAAAATAAAACGGACCATTAAGATCAAATACAAGTAAACTACACGGACCTACGAGGTCGCAAAACTCAATCAACACCAAATTACTCTTTACAACAGTACCCACACATGGGTTGAAGTACAGTACCACGGAATACTAATTACATCTTGTCAGAACGACAAAACCATACCAAACTCTCACTTTTGATTAGTATCGTAGCTCATCATCTCCCGTGCCGATCCTGTGACTGCTCCCTCGAACTGAGTAAACCTGAAATGCATGAAATGCATTTCCCCCATTTAAGGGGTTAGCATTTGAATGGCTAGTACAAGTATCATGCTATACTAAATGTAACAAGCAAATAGCAACCACGAATCAGATACGACAATCAACTACCAAAACATTCCCGAGAGGTTTTAGCTGTTAGGAATACTTGTCAAGATTTTGATGATGTCATCCTTATACTTGTGATTTATTCAAATGTATACTCTAAATACTTGGCATTGTAAAGAAGAACCAAATGAGTATCTTCTATAAGCCATTGATGTAGGCTAAGATTGATCTATAGTTAATCACTTAAAAATCAGCTAAGTATAGAACTGTCTAAATATCAGATAAGTTAATTATCAACCGAGTTTTGGTCAACGGAAATTATCATAGAAGTTTGACCACAGACAATTTAATATCAGACGAGGTATGGTCAACAAGTGAGCTGAAATTTGACCATCAGATCAGAGAACATCCATCAGATTAGAGAACATCCATAAGATCAAAGAACATTCATCAGATCAGAGAACATTCATCAGATCAGAGAACATTCATCAGATCAGAGAATACCATCAGATCAGAGGACTTCACCAGATCAGAGGACTTCACCTCATCATATCAAAGAACTTCTACAAAGTTATATCAGATAAGTTTTACATCAGAGAGGCTTGACCGCATATCTGGTTGGTCTGACCAAGTTATATCAAAGAAGTTTTTTAGACAAGATATCAGCCAAGTTTAAGAAACTCAATCTACGTCAGCAAGCGTTGAAGTCAACAAAAATGGAAATCCACATGCAGACGTGAGGATACAAACTGAAAAGATTCCCGAAAAGTTAGGAATAAAATATTCCTTGAGATCCGCATACTAAAGACTTATGAATATACAAATAAAAAAAAGCGCATGACTAAAAGAATTCTTTCAAATGGTCGGAATTGAAAAGGGAATCAAACCGTGCAATGGAATGATAAGATAAACAAAGAAGTCCACTTTCCCACGGACATATTTGTTACAGAAGATGCAACGGCTATGGAGGAAGCTCAAAGAATTGTACTATAAATATCTGAAAATCAGAATTGAGCAAAGTACGATGCGAACTATACTTACAAGCAATCTAAGCAAACAAAGCAATCAAAGCTATCAAGAGATCTATAGCATCGTGAAGAGCTAGTTCTAAAGTTCATATACTAAGAAGCTCTTAAGTTGGAGAAGATAAACACTCTTGTCTTAAAAGCTGAGTATGAGGTACTTCTGTGAATAAGGTTTCCGAAGTTTCGCGACAGATAAGGCATCCACGGGTTCTTGATTGGAAGGTGATAGACAACTCAAGAGTTGTTGAGGCATCCACGGGTTTTCGATCAAGAGGTGTTAAGCAGTTAAGGGAGATGCAACAGCCACGGGTTTCTACTGGCTGGAAGCTGTTGTAACTGGTTTGAATCATTGTAACATTTATCACCGGTTGAAAGTTATAGTGAATTCATCTCCAACTGGTTTGGATAAAAGTGGACTAGTAGAGGATTACCCAACCTCTGTAACCACTATAAGTACTTGCGTGTTTTATTGCATTCATCATCCTTATCTTCTGCATTCATATTTACTGTTCCATTTAATAGTCAACTATCTTCCGCATTGCTTAGTCTTTACAGTTGACATAAGTCATCGGCAGTCGATATAAGTCACCTGCAGTGTTACCAGCTGTGTTTCCGCACTACTCATATGCAGCTAAGGTTTGTGAGCTGCATATTATACAGCTGAAGAAACTCAATTGAGATTCAGGAAAAGAGTTGAATAAGTCTATTCACCCCCTCTCTAGACTTATTCTTGACGACTTGTGACCTACAAGTGGTATTGGAGAGGTTGGTTCAATTTTACAGCACCAGATTCATATACCTGAGTATATATTTTAATCTCTCATATTATAATGGAACACATGCAACACATGCACTCTAGATTACCTGTATTTTCTGTGGATGAATATGACCTTTGGAAAATAAGAATGCAGGTTCATCTGTCATCCATTCATGATGACATGTGGTGTGTTATTGAGGATGGACCGTTCATATTTGAGAAAGACAACATACCAGAAGAAGTTGCAACTCGGAAGCCAGAGAAGATCCCCAAAAAGAGAACCAAGCTTTCTTCTGAAGAAAGGAAGCTGGCCAATATTGATTACCGGGCCACAGATTGTTGGAATGTTTATTCCATACATTCATATTTGAGTTTTGATGATTAGTTGTTAAATAAAGAAATTCAACAAAGAAGCAAATCAAAACAACGAAGAAGTCGAAGACGCAAAAAGATGGTAAAAAATGTAAAGAAACAAAGCAGTTAGCGCACGCTACAAGAAGAAATTCCCTTGGACGCAGATGATGAAGAATCGGCATATTATACCAAAAATATAAATAAATTTCAAAACTTATTAAACTGGAGAAGGAAGGACATCAGATCGGGCGAATCTAAGAAATTCGACAATAACTGTCGAATGCGTGGTAAACCAGGCCACTTTGATAAAAATTGTCGAGGCCCAAATTCTAAGAAGGAAGTTCTTGTAGTTACATGGAGTGACGAAGACGATGACGATGAATATATTCAGAATAATCTTGCACTCATGGCCAGGAGTTCATTCGACAAAAGCGATGTCGAAAGCTAGGTTAGTACATCGTCTCAAGACGAACTTTTTGAAGCATTCGAACTTTTACATACCCATTTTTAAAATGCTTTAATTGAAATTAACTCCCTGCAATCGAAAAATAAATTATTGGAAATTGAAATTTCCAAAATAAAAGAAAAGGGGAATTCTTTGAAATCAATCATTCTCTGTGTATTGAGAAAGGGAATAAATTGAAAAATGATTTTTTGAAAGTTCAAGACGAACTCAAGGTTCTAACAAATAAATTTTCTTGCGGCAATGACAAGTTTGAACAAATGCTTTCCATTCAAAAATATTCTTTAAATAAACAGGGATTAGGATTCAAACTGCATAATAAAATCGAATCCTTAAATTTGAAAATACACCATTGCGATAAATGTTTAAAACATGGGCATCATATTTCGATTTGCAAAAGCCCAAGAAGGACGATAAAAATTAAGAAAGTTTGGATTCCTAAAGGAACCACAATACTGAACATCGTCTATATTTCAGATAAAAAATCAACTATCGGTTGGCTCCCCAAAAATCAAAATTGATTTTATTTATATTAGTATTCAACTCAGAGGGAGTTTTATATTTTTAAGTGGAGATTTTTATCAGGGAGAGTTTTACCCATTTCTGCATATATTTTATTATGATTTTATTATCTATTCTATAATCATATATGCACGTTTTGCTGATAACAAAAAGAGAGAGAATAGAAGAATGGGAGAATGAGTCATGGAAGAATGACGAGAAAAATAAAAAAATATCTCGATCAAGAAAAGAGGGATAAAAGACGAAGGAGAAAGTCGAAAAGATGAAATAAGAAGTTGAAAAAATGAGAAGGAGTTGAAAAGGAGAAAAGAAAAATGGGGAGATGGAAACTAACGAAACGAATAACGCCGAAAAGTTTGATCTGTATATGTTTTTATATTTTGCAGGTTTAACCCATTGAAGAGTGTTGTTTTGTAATCATCAAAAATGGAGAGATAGTTGGAATGTTTTATTCCATACATTCATATTTGAGTTTTGATGATTAGTTTTTAAACAAAGAAATTCAACAAAAAAGCAAATCAAAACAACGAAGAAGTCGAAGACGCAAAAAGATGGTAAAAAATGTAAAGAAACAAAGCAGTTAGCGCATGATACAAGAAGTTCTTAACGCACACTAACCATGCATGAATAGCACAAGCAAGAAGCAGTACTTAACGTACGCTAAAGTAAGGCCAGTAGTCAATACATTACAACGGTCACAACAAAATGACGTATGCAGTGACAAAGCAATAACACACGCTAGGAGTGATCAATAGCACACGCAAAAGTGCATTCGAATTCAAATATAATCAATCCGTTAGATTGATTCGAAGAAGTCAAATATCAAACGGATATATTGTAATATCCGCAATTTTCGATTTTCGGTAAATTTTTTTTTTTTTTTTTTTTTCGGTCGGAGTCCGTTTTGACGACTCGGTCATGACCGTTTTATCATTCTGAGAATGATTAATTCTACACTTTTTGACATCCGAGTTCGTTTCGGTGTCGTTTCGTTGAGTTCTATGTTTTTTAGCGACTTTTCCGCACTTGAGTTCGATTCTTGCGAATCTCGTACGAAACTGTTATTTCGAGTTTCCCGCAAGTCCGTTTAACTTTGTTGGACGTGTTGTGAACTTCGGTTTGGTTATTCGATCACGTATCGTGATTTCCGGGCGTTTTGGGCCATTTTGTAATTTCTTGAAAGTTACGGGTATCCGTATCTGTAATTGTTGTCTCGACTCGTTTCTTCGTCGCGTATGACTAATTATGGTATTACGCTTTCATTTCGAGTCGTTTATGTTGTCCGCGAACTTTTCGTCGTGTTCGTTAAAACGCGTTTTGAAATCGGGTCGTCGAGCCCTAGCGGTGGCGGGGCCCAGGCGGACAGTGGCGAGGCTGGCCGGACGATTGCGGGCACCGGCCGGACAGGTGCGGCAGAACCGGCGTAGCGCACGCTACGGCCGGAAGGTTGCGCGCGCTAACCGGCAGTGTAGCGCCTGTGCCGGGTGGCTTTAGCGTCTGTGCTCGGGCACAGGCGATGGGGTTTCGAGGTTACGGACTCGGTCGGGATCGGCAGTAGCGCACGCTACGCCGAGAGTAGCGCGCTAGTCGGCAGCGTAGCGCCGCTGTCGGCCGGCTAGCGTCGTTACTGGCCGGCGATTCGATCCGGTGGCTCTGGGCCAGTCGGCTAGCCGCGCAGCATCCGTGTAGCGCACGCTAGCGGGAGTTGGGTCGGCAGGTTGGTCGGCGGGGTTGGTCGGTGATGCCGGGTGTTGTGGGCCACTGCCGAGGTACTCGGCGATCTGGCCGATAAGCGCACGCTAGTCCGGAAGGCTAGCGACGCGCTAGGTGGCCCGTATAAATATGGTGGCGATCACATTTCACCGTTTTCATTTCCTTCCTTCTCCATCCGCGAGTGGCGATTCATGGGCGACGAAGCCATGTTGTTTAACAACAAATCCATGAAGTCCTTGGGTTCATAACATCAATCGATCGTCCGTTATCAACCTTTGATTCAGCGAATCGAGGTAATCTTCCTTAGAACCCTAATTTCGTGAATTTGGGGATTTTTGCATTTTCGTCCGATTCGTTCCGTGTTGTTGATTAATTCATGATGGGTATGATTAATCTTGATAGTATTCTTGTGTTTAACATCATTTAATCCATTGTTCTTCGTCGAATCGAAGTATATTTCTCGATTTCCTTCGAATTGACTTTTTGGGGGATTTGTCCCCGATCTCGTTTTTCATCCGTTTTCGATGGATCGATTATGGTTAAATGATGTTGTTAAACATATTCTATGGATTGTATATCCATATTTCAACTTGGAATTCCGTTTTCGGGTTTTGACGGAACGAATCGTGTTCTTGGCCGTTTTGGGGGAAATCCGTGAACTTTCGTCATTCGTTCTTTGAATTCAACGGCTTTGAGTCGTGTTATGGAATTCATTTCATTGTTATTATTTGTACTTCGTAGTTTATGAACGTGAGTTGGCGTTCGGTGGAGTCGGCGGGTTCGTAGTCGGTTCGGGCCAACCTACTCCGGTCGATTCTCCGCGTTGTTCTTATTCGAGGCAAGTACCTTGCCCATACTTTTCTCGTTTTATGGATATGATGATCGGTGGTCGTCTTAATGTGTTTGTTTGGTTATTTGAAACGAAGTTTCAAAGGATTTCGGTTTGGCCTCGTTAAAGGCTTTCTTTCAAAACGAGTGTGATTTGTGAACGGTGTTTTGAGAATTGATTATGATTTGGTTATTTTGAACATTGAAGGATTTTATGATGATACTCCTATTGTTTCAGTTATGGAATCGTGTATTCCTTATTTAAGCTTGTTATTGTATTTTGAAGAGTTTGGTAATGGTGTCGAGTTAATGGCCATCTCTAGTGAGTATTCTTAATGAACTTACATTCTTAGCATGTTAGTATTGCATGAGTAACGTGTGTGTGTATGCTCACTACGGGTTAGATCCGACGGGGTCTCGGTAGGGCTCCACGAAGGCTGTGGAACCGCGAGCTTGCTTTTAACCACCGTGGGTTAGATCCGACGGGGTCTCGGCGAGGATCCACGGCCGTGGGTCCGCGGTTAATTGTGGTGCATTTTTACAAATGTGATTCGATATTGGCATTTAGGAAATGAGTGCTTTTGACGGTTTTCATTTGCATGCATTGACTAAATGTGTAAGAGGTAAGTTGTTCGTTTGGCCTACTTGGCTAGGATGGCTCTAGAGTATTTTATGGTTTATGTTTTAAATCCTTTATTTGTGGATTTTGATGTTGGGAGACGAACCTTGTGGTCGTTCTTGTGTACTGTGAGTTGATGAGATTTGGGGCTAAAATCCCAAGGGTTTTGTAAAAGTCGTTTTACGGATTTGGGGCTAAAATCCCAACGATTTGGTTAATGTCATATTACAGAAAGTAAAATATAGGTGCGTAGACCAATTTGTCTTTTGGATTTTTGAAAAGTAGGATTTGATAATCCTAAATTGTTTTCTATTAAAACTCTCGATGGCATTCTAAACCGTTTTATAAATTATTCCCATTGATTTATGATATTTCGTTTTTGAAATGTTTTCTCAAACCCTTGCCTCGGGAAGTACTTTTCGTTTCGTTTGGATCTTTGAGGATCCTCGGTTATTGTTATTCGTGGAATGTGAATTGTATGGCTCGTATTTGCACTTTGTATTTGCACTAGCAAAACAGTGGAGTTTGCTAACCCCAGTATTCGGGGTGGATGTCTGTTTTGCATTCGGGTTTTGGAGCATAACACGAGTCGGCACGAAGGATGATGAAAGATGATCGATACTAATCACATGAGGAACCGTACATCGTGTGTTGGTTCGATTGTACTTTATTTTCATTTCTTTGTATTGTTCCGTTATGCAGGTGTAGTTGTATTTTGTCCCCTGCGTGGGCATGAGTTGTATGTATTTGTGGAAAGACCAAATCGGTCTACTGAGTCATTGTAGCCTCGAAGGCATTGTCGAGATGTTAAATGTCGTTACCAGCCTGGTAGATCCTTGAGGAAAGGTTCTACGGCGTGTAATATCCCTGAGCGGTTTGGGGGTGTTACATAAATGGTATCAGAGCTTAGGTTGAGGAAACCTAGGCTGTCGGGTCAAGTCGTGTTGTTTGAGTCTTGTTTCGTCGGATTTTATCTGACCGAGTCGTGTCGCGACGCGTCGTTTGAGTTTGTTGGTCGTGATTAGTATCGTGGGGCGATCATCATCGTCGTGCGACCTGTGGAAGTAAGTCTCCCTTCTTTGTGTTGTGCCTCGTGTGACACGAGCTATTTTTATGATTATTTGTTAAGTGGTGGAATTTTATGTGAATTTTGATTTCACGATATGTATTTAGTCGACTCTCGTATTTTATTTATACGAGGAGTGTCGTCGTTTGTGATGTCTTTTTATTGTTGTTTTTCTCCGTTGTTGATGATTTTCGAATCGATTTGCACGTTTTACAAGTCTCTTGTGGAAGCTTTGTGCTTATACGCGTTCGACTTGTTCACTTGCCAGTGCGGGAGGGTATTTTATCAGTGGTTTTGTTCTGAATGTGGTATTTTATCGTTTATTTTCGTTTAAAGACATGTATTGTCTTGATTTTAAACGTTTTGATGCGTGTGCTAGGAGTTGTTTTAGTGAACGTCGGTATGTGTGAGTTTTGGGCATTCTGGCCTATTGGATTTTTGAAAACCTTGAGTATCTTAGAAAAATAAACTTCGAGACATACTTTTCAAATGACTTATTTTTTTGTGGTACATCCTAGGTGCCACAATGTATTTCAAAAAATTTTTCTACCTCGAGGACCAAAATGTTTTGAGATATTTTCAACACTTTTATTTAGACCCGAGGGTCGAATATTTTGAAAGTTTTCACTAAGAGAAAATGTCCTCATTTTTATCAAATGCGAAATGGTTCTCCAATGTCTCGATAACGATGTTTCACGTTTGTACTTTTTTTTTTCTTTTTGAAAGATGATACTCAAGATCAATCGGTGTTCTTCTAAATTATTTTCAAAATGAGGTTTTCGTTTTTAAAACCTATCCATTCCCGTTTGAGGGCTGGGTATGTATGTGTGATGTTCGCGTTGTCCTTTTGATACTTTCTCCCGAGTATGACCGAATTGGCGGTGTGAGCGTTGAGTCGCTTTCCACACATTTGTTGCGTTAGCCCCCTGTGAGAGGCGGGACGTTGGTGTTGAATATTATCGCCTCGTAGTGATTCCTGCGTTGTCGCGCATGTGCAAGCTGTTAGAGCTTGGTTTGGTATGGTCGTGTGCATCGGTGATGGTTCCGTTATGCGTCGATTGTTTAATGTCTTGTTACCTTGCTCCCGTTTTTGTGAATTTCGTGGACGAGGTCGGAGGTAATGCCCGTACTATTTTGACTTCTGTGTTTTCTCTTCCCCAGTCTATCGATTCGCTCATGTTCGTTGGTACTTTATGAACTTGTTCGGTATTTGATTTCATCGTCCGAGCAGTGTGATTTTGTTGTGGGCCGATCTGGTTATCGGTGTGACTTTTCGAGTTCGGTTCGATTCTTGTGAACTTTGTTCGGGAGTAACATCATTTGGTTCTACTAGTCCTTTTATTGAAGGGATCGGATTTTGAACTTCGTATTTTCTACTTTGTCGACTCATTTATGTTCGTTGACATTTCTGAGCTTGTCCTGCCCTTGTTTCTGTTTATCGAACGAGTGTGATATCATTTCGGAATAACTTATTTGTCTTTGTGACTTTTCAATCGATATTCCCTTTCCTGTGGATCTTATGGGAATGCATGTCTTGTAGTTCTCACCAGATCATCCTGGGAGTTATTGTTGAATTTTATTATCCTTCGTGTTTCGGACATGATTGTTCGATTTTTGTTGTCTCGATCGTTTGTTTGTTCGGTTTTTGTTCTCGTTTCGTGATTATTGAGCATTCAGACTCCTTCGTAATTCCCTTCAGTTCGGGAATTTAGTTTCGTTTTCGATCTTCCATCCCTTAGGCGGTGGGATTCCGTGTTTGTTCAGCGGTTGGCTCGCGTTTTGATTGATGTACCGTTGGGTTGGTCAATCATATTGATTTTCGTTCGTTGTGTTTTGCGATTGTCGGATAATTGACTTGGATATATTATCCGTTTGATGACGCTTGTCACTTGTTGATTTTATTATATCCCTAACAGCGACGTTGTGTTAGTCGCCGTGGAGCGTGTTTTCACGCCGTATGTTCCTTTGCGTTGTTTGTAACATTTCGCCGTTGGGCGTTAGTTACGCATTCTTGTGTGTCTCGTTGAGTTTTTCCTGGCGGAATATTTCTTCTCCCTACTTGTTTTAAGTTTCGGGACGAAACTTCTTTTAAGGAGGGTAGAATGTAATATCCGCAATTTTCGATTTTCGGTAAATTTTTTTTTTTTTTTTCGGTCGGAGTCCGTTTTGACGACTCGGTCATGACCGTTTTGTCATTCTGAGAATGATTAATTCTACACTTTTTGACATCCGAGTTCGTTTCGGTGTCGTTTCGTTGAGTTCTGTGCTTTTTAGCGACTTTTCCGCACTTGAGTTCGATTCTTGCGAATCTCGTACGAAACTGTTGTTTCGAGTTTCCCGCAAGTCCGTTTAACTTTGTTGGACGTGTTGTGAACTTCGGTTTGGTTATTCGATCACGTATCGTGATTTCCGGGCGTTTTGGGACATTTTGTAATTTCTTGAAAGTTACGGGTATCCGTATCTGTAATTGTTGTCTCGACTCGTTTCTTCGTCGCGTATGACTAATTATGGTATTACGCTTTCATTTCGAGTCGTTTATGTTGTCCGCGAACTTTTCGTCGTGTTCGTTAAAACGTTTTGAAATCGGGTCGTCGAGCCACTGGCGGTGGCGGGGCGCCGACAGTGGCGGGGATGGCCGACGATTGCGGGCACCGGCCGGACCAGGTGCGCGAGAACCGCGTAAGCGCACGCTTCTGGCCGGAAAGTGCGCGCTATGCCGCGAGTGTAGCGCCTGCCGGGTGGCTAGCGTCTGTTCTCGGGCACAGCGATGGGGTTTCGAGGTTACGGACTCGGTCGGGATCGGCGAGTAGCGCACGCTACGCCAGCGTAGCGCGCGCTAGTCGGCGGCGTAGCGCCTTGTCGGCCGGCTAGCGTCGTTACTGGCCGGGCGATTCGATCCGGTGGCTCTTTGGGCAGTCGGCTAGCGCGCAGGCATCCGGCCGTAGCGCACGCTAGCGGGAGTTGGTTCGACAGGTTCGGTCGGCAGGGTTGGTCGGTGATGCCGGGTGTTGTGGGCCCTGGCCGAGGGTACTCGGCCGATACCGGCCGATAGCGCACGCTAGTCCGGGAAGGCTAGCGCACGCTAAGTGGCGATATAAATATGGTGGCGATCACATTTCACTTCGTTTTTCATTTCCTTCCTTCTCCATCCGCGAGTGGCGATTCATGGGCGACGAAGCCATGTTGTTTAACAACAAATCCATGAAGTCCTTGGGTTCATAACATCAATCGATCGTCCGTTATCAACCTTTGATTCAGCGAATCAAGGTAATCTTCCTTAGAACCCTAATTTCGTGAATTTGGGGATTTTTGCATTTTCGTCCGATTCGTTCCGTGTTGTTGATTAATTCATGATGGGTATGATTAATCTTGATAGTATTCTTGTGTTTAACATCATTTAATCCATTGTTCTTCGTCGAATCGAAGTATATTTCTCGATTTCCTTCGAATTGACTTTTTGGGGGATTTGTCCCCGATCTCGTTTTTCATCCGTTTTCGATGGATCGATTATGGTTAAATGATGTTGTTAAACATATTATATGGATTGTATATCCATATTTCAACTTGGAATTCCGTTTTCGGGTTTTGACGGAACGAATCGTGTTCTTGGCCGTTTTGGGGGAAATCCGTGAACTTTCGTCATTCATTCTTTGAATTCAACGGCTTTGAGTCGTGTTATGGAATTCATTTCATTGTTATTATTTGTCCTTCGTAGTTTATGAACGTGAGTTGGCGTTCGGTGGAGTCGGCGGGTTCGTAGTCGGTTCGGGCCAACCTACTCCGGTCGATTCTCCGCGTTGTTCTTATTCGAGGCAAGTACCTTGCCCATACTTTTCTCGTTTTATGGATATGATGATCGGTGGTCGTCTTAATGTGTTTGTTTGGTTATTTGAAACGAAGTTTCAAAGGATTTCGGTTTGGCCTCGTTAAAGGCTTTCTTTCAAAACGAGTGTGATTTGTGAACGGTGTTTTGAGAATTGATTATGATTTGGTTATTTTGAACATTGAAGGATTTTATGATGATACTCCTATTGTTTCAGTTATGGAATCGTGTATTCCTTATTTAAGCTTGTTATTGTATTTTCGAAGAGTTTGGTAATGGTGTCGAGTTAATGGCCATCTCTAGTGAGTATTCTTAATGAACTTACATTCTTAGCATGTTAGTATTGCATGAGTAACGTGTGTGTGTGTATGCTCACTACGGGTTAGATCCGACGGGGTCTCGGTAGGGCTCCACGAAGGCCGTGGAACCGCGAGCTTGCTTTTAACCACGTGGGTTAGATCCGACGGGGTCTCGGCGAGGATCCACGAAGCCGTGGGTCCGCGGTTAATTGTGGTGCATTTTTACAAATGTGATTCGATATTGGCATTTGCGGATATGAGTGCTTTTGAACGGTTTTCATTTGCATGCATTGACTAAATGTGTAAGAGGTAAGTTGTTCGTTTGGCCTACTTGGCTAGGATGGCTCTAGAGTATTTTATGGTTTATGTTTTAAATCCTTTATTTGTGGATTTTGATGTTGGGAGACGAACCTTGTGGTCGTTCTTGTGTACTGTGAGTTGATGAGATTTGGGGCTAAAATCCCAAGGGTTTTGTAAAAGTCGTTTCTACGGATTTGGGGCTAAAATCCCAACGATTTGGTTAATGTCATTTTCGAAAGTAAACTTTTGGGGCGGTGACCCCTTTGTCTTTTGGATTTTTGAAAAGTAGGATTTGATAATCCTAAATTGTTTTCTATTAAAACTCTCGATGGCATTCTAAACCGTTTTATAAATTATTCCCATTGATTTATGATATTTCGTTTTTGAAATGTTTTCTCAAACCCTTGCCTCGGGAAGTACTTTTCGTTTCGTTTGGATCTTTGAGGATCCTCGGTTATTGTTATTCGTGGAATGTGAATTGTATGGCTCGTATTTGCACTTTGTATTTGCACTAGCAAAACGGTGGAGTTTGCTAACCCCGAGTATTCGGGGGTGGATGTCTGTTTTTGCATTCGGGTTTTGGAGCATAACACGAGTCGGCACGAAGGATGATGAAAGATGATCGATACTAATCACATGAGGAACCGTACATCGTGTGTTGGTTCGATTGTACTTTATTTTCATTCTTTGTATTGTTCCGTTATGCAGGTGTAGTTGTATTTTGTCCCCTGCGTGGGCATGAGTTGTATGTATTTGTGGAAAGACCAAATCGGTCTACTGAGTCATTGTAGCCTCGAAGGCATTGTCGAGATGTTAAATGTCGTTACCAGCCTGGTAGATCCTTGAGGAAAGGTTCTACGACGTGTAATATCCCTGAGCGGTTTGGGGGTGTTACATATATATGACGCATGCAATGATGATATATTAGCGCATGTTAAGAGTAGATGTTAGCGCACGCTAACGACAGAGGCAATAGCCACTGGACTGAACTGATCAATAGTTAACGTACGTAACCATGCATCATCAGCGTACGCAACAGGCAATAGCGCACGCTAAGAAGAAGTATTAGCACACGCTAAAGAAGACAACCAGTAATGGCCAGTTGAGGCTTTGAGCCTATAAATACCAAACCATTTGGTATCATTTAATACAACAACTCCAAGCAAATCATATATTGATCAGATATTATTGTATTCATTATTGTTGTTGTAATTGTGCTTAATTGATAGTGTTTGAGTGTTCATATACTAAACCATACATGAGAGGAAGGATACGGATTGTAGATTGATTAGGTTTTATTAGGATCGTTGATCCAGCATTATTAGAATCATATCTAAATCCAAGTGAGGTTTGTTTAGTACCAATATAAAGCTAGATAGGTTGCTTCCTTGCCCGATAGAAAAGGAAAACGGTTTATCTTGGACCGACATAAATACAAGAGTGTAACAGTTTATCTCGGACCGATAGAAGATGAGATTGTAATGGTATCCCTCGGACTGATATGAAGACAGGACGTAGGCACATTTGGCCAAACCTCTATAAATCTTGTGTCGTTTATCTTCTGCACTTTAAATATGCTCCCACAAACCAAAAGAGTTTCATAACTCTTATATACTCCGCGCCATTTCCAAATGGCGAAGGTTCCGACAATTTCCCAACAGAGATGTGCTATATAAGACTCTTGAAAGCAACCATGGTCAAGATTAAAAATTGCAAGAATGCCAAAGAAATCTGGTACACATTAGCTGTAATGTGTGAAGGAACCGAGCTGATCAAGGAAAATAAGTTGTCAATTGCCACTCAAAAGTTTGACAACTTCAAAATGAAGACTGGAGAAACAATTGACCAGGTGGACACATGATTCACTGAAATTATCAATGAAATAACCTCCCTTGGAAAGACATATGGTAAAAGAGAGATGGCTCTAAAAGTTTTAAGATCTCTCAACCCTAAATGGAGTATGAAAGCTGTGGCCATGAGAGAATCAAAGGATCTCAACAAAATTAAGATCCCGGAGCTGTTTTCTTATCTGAAGGCCTATGCATTTGAGGTGTCCTGTTCATCATCTAATGAACCAGTTGAAAAAGGGATAGGATTTGCAACAAAATCATCTGCAAAGAACCTAGCTGAAGTCAGTCCCCCCAGCCCTCTGAATTTTGAAGAAGAGATGGCTTTCATCATGCAGAGGTTCAGTAACTTGAGGAAGAATTATTCCAAGTACAAGAAGAATTACAAGGACAATCCAATGAGGAACCAGAAGGCCGACAACTGGAAGGTGGAATGCTACAATTGCCACAAAACAGGACACATTCAGTTTGACTGTCCAGAACTCAAGAAGGATGAAGGCAAGAAAGATGTGAGCAGAAAGGAGGACAAAAGGAAAGCTTTCAATGGAGAAGACCAAGAAAGAGTAGAATCTAGCAGTGGATTCTTATTTGATGATGATGAAGATTACAACTGTCTGGTGGCCAACCTATCTGATGAAGAGAAAAGGTGGAAGGACTACTACCATGTCACCTCAAGTTCAACAGGAGGAGGTGAAGAATGGTTTGTAGACTCTGGATGCTCAAGGCACATGACAGGGAATAAGAAGGTGCTCTCAAATTACATCAAAGAAAGAGGTCCAGAAGTAACCTTTGGAGATAGCTCTCGAGGTCAGAAAAAAGGATTTGGGGAGCTGCATAGAGGAAACATAACCATACCTAAAATACATTGTCAAAGGGCTCAAATACAACCTGTTAAGCATAAGTCAATTCTGTGATGAAAAGAACCTAGTAGTCTTCACCATTTGGAAATGCATGGTGATTGATATCCTATCTGGAGAACTGAAGGTACAAGGATTCAGAAGAAGATACATTTACATGATATATTGGAAAACAGGCACTCCAAACACTTGTTTCCTATCAAAGACAATTGCTGAGAATGGATGTCTATGGCACAAAAGATTATGTCACCTGAATTTCAAGGCCATCAACAAAATTAGCTCTCAAAAGTTGGTCAGAGGACTTCCAGAGGAAGCATTCAAGAAAGAAGCCATATGTGATGCATGTCAGAAAGGAAAGCAGACCAGAGCAACTTTCAAACTAGTTCAGCCTACCATTCTCACCACCAGAGTCTTAGATATACTTCATATGGATCTCTTTGGTCCTATCAAACCAAGGACATTGAGTGGAAGGAAGCATGCCTTAGTAGTAGTGGATGACTACTCGAGATATACATGGGTTGTTTTCCTCTATAAAAAGAGTGAAACACTAACATAGCATCCTGAGCTGATGAGAAAGATTCAGAATGAGAAATCCCTCTCAATTATAAAGATCAGATCAGACAGAGGTGGAGAATTTCGCAACAAGGCAATCACTGAATACAGTGATCAGAATGGAATCCATCATGAAGTTTCTGCCGCAAGAACACCACAGCAAAATGGTGTTGCTGAAAGAAGAAACAGAACCTTAAAGGAAGCAGCCAAGTTCATGATTGCAAAAGCTGACCTACCAAAGAGGTTCTAGGCCGAAGCTGTCAATACAGCATGCCATACTCAGAACATGAGTATGATAGTAGGGAGACATGTCAAAACTCCCTATGAGGTCTGGAATGGCAGAACACCAACCGTTGCTTACTTTCATATATTTGGTTGTAGGTGTTTCATCCACAACAATGATAAAACTCAACTGAATGCTTTTGATACTAAAACTGATGATGGTCTCTTTATGGGATACTCACAAAAGAAAGGCATACAGAGTATTTAACAAAAGAGCATTAGTTGTGGAAGAAACCCCCCATGTTGTCTTTTATGAATCTACTATTGAGTACAGGAGACAAGTGGAATTAATTGAGAAAAAGCTCAAATCCGCCACCCTAGAAGAAGTCATCATCAATGACACCAGAATGATGGACGCAGCTGATGAAGACCCAACTGCAGATCAGATAGGATCCCAAAACCTATTTGATCCAACTGCAGCTGATGAAAACCCAACTGGAGATCAGATAGGATCCCAAAACCTAGCTGATCCAACTGCAGCTAATGAAGATCCTCACGACTCATCTGCATCTGTCAAAACCATAGCTGATCCAGTTGCAGATCAAGATGGCCAAAACCAAGCTTATGCAGAGAGAGACGAAGTCCGTCAAAGCAACTCAACAGGGGGAACAAACCCTAAAGATGAAGTTCCAAAGTGGCTTAAAGATCATCCAATTCAACAAATCATTGGAAACCTAACTGATGGAGTCAGAACCAGATAATCTACAGAACCAGCAGGAATGGCTATGTTCTCATGTTTCATGTCTCAGATGGAACCAAAACAACTGAATAGGCCCTGGATGACTACTCATGGATAATTGCAATGCAAGAAGAGCTCAATCAAATGGAGAGGAACAATGTCTGGGAACTAACGGGCATATCACAAGAAAGTCATAGGCACCAAGTGGGTGTATAAAAACAAATGTGATGAAGATGGAGCTGTTGTTAGGAATAAAGCCATACTCGTTGCAAAAGGATATTCTCAATGTGAAGGAATATATTTTGATGAAACATATGCACCTGTAGCAAGATTAGAAGCTATCAGACTATTCCTTGCATATGCAGCATTCAAGGATTTTGAAGTCATCAAATGGACGTAAAAAGTGCATTTCTCAATGGAGTACTAGAAGAAGAAGTCTATGTGAAGCAACCCCCCAGATTTGTCAAAGGAGACAAGGTATACAAGCTTTTGAAAGCTCTATATGGACTCAAGCAGGCACCAAGGGCATGGTAAACCCTATCCGTATTTATAGAGAAAAGCGGATTCAATAAAGGACAGGTGTACAAGACTCTCTTCAGAGTGGAACATGAAGACCACATATTACTTGTTCAAATATATGTGGATGATATCATATTTAGCTGAACCAATCCTGAGCTATGTGAAAAATTCTCAAGTCTCATGCAAGGAGAATTTGAGATGAGTATGATGGGAAAACTAAATTTCTTCCTTGGTTTACAAGTCAAACAAGTTGACAATGGAATTTTTATCAACCAAGCAAAGTGTAACACCCCCAGAATACAACCGGGAATATTACATGCCGTGGACCCCACACCGAAGATCCACTAGGCTGAACACAAACATACGACCAAATGTTTGACCGTCCGGGATCAAACAACATAAAGACACGGACCGATAAGGTCGGACAACAAAATCAAATAGTAAAAATTTGTTACAACTCATCCCCACACCAGGGTCCTAAAATACAAAACGATACAACACAGCAGAAGACTGAAAAATAAAACAACGACACAACAACTACATCTGCATTCCATATCTCTAGATTAGTATCGCGGTCCATAATCTTTCACACTGATCCTGTGACTGTTTCACGCTCCAGCATGAACCTGGACACAAAACAGATATCCACTCCCCGATTACTCGGGGGTTAGTAAAACTCCACTGTTTTACTAGTGCAAATATCAAACTATACAAAATGTAACAAGCATGTAGCAATTACGAATTAGATACGACAACCATACCAAATTATTCATCAAGTCAAACAACCACAACTCGGATAGTCACAACTAAACCAACCACGTGTTCCCGAGAGGTTTTAATAAACTAGACACCAAATATAAATGAAGTTCTTGTAAAAGTAATTGTCACCTCGGGATTTTAGAAAACGCAAATCCTTAGGATCTCATGTCTTGGGTTTGTCAAACCTTTGTCATACATTAGGGTCTCAATCCAGAGTCACATTTTAAAGTCAATATTTTACAATCCAAAAATAATTCCACAATCGCTCGGGTCTCAGCCCAGTAGTTCCGTTTCGTAAAACTTTCTTTTCAAACACTTTGTTTATCAAAACATATATTCTGATTCCGTGATCAACCGTCACGAGTCACCATAGGTACAACAACCCGCACGGTCTTAACAAAACACAACAATCATAAATATCAATCCTCGACTTCGTGATCTACCGTCACGAGTCACCGTAGGTTCAACATCCCGGACGGTCTTAACAAAACACAATAATCACAAATATCAATCCTCGACTCCGTGATCTACCGTCACGAGTCACCGTTGGCCCCGTCGAGCCCACACGGTTGGACGTACTGTGTCCTGACCCCATGATCCTCCATCATGTGTCATCGTAGGCCTCGTCAGGCCCGCACGATTTCACTGCAGCACCACATACTAAGTTCCGATCCCATGGTCGTCTGCCATGAATCCTCGTAGGTCCCGTCGAACCCACATGAGTGAACTTAGCATTACCATACATAACATTCACGTTTACATTTCTTCAGAAATGAGCACGGCCAATCAAACACATTGATCACCATGAAATCACACATCATGCACACATAAAAAAATCTCAACAATTCAACCATCATCATCAACGACACACACTCTTGCATAAATCATAATCAATATACAATATATATAACTATGTGCACAACCGAACCAACACGGTTATTAAAATCCTGTACATATAACACAACACACAATACATATACCAAGATGACATAATCATCACAAGTCTTCAAAACACATAATACATAATCAATTCACACGAACCATGTTTACGAAGGAAACAAGTCATTACAATCCTAGTACGTGCTTTCTACTCACAAGTTACAAGATGTATAAATAAGATACTTGCCTCAAGAATCGTTACGAGATCTCCAACGAACACGACACTACCCGGAAACCTTGATCACCTACAAACCTCCGGGAGAAAACAACAAAAATACGATTACAATGAGGTTCACGACCAACAATAATGGAAATCACATCAACTATCAAAGGAAAACTCATTCGAACATTTAATCGAACAATAAATGTTCAAAACCCTACAAGAGCACCAAAATCACGGATCGGGTTGAACGAACCAAAAATATGGATATACAATCCATAAAACATGATTGATAACGTCATATTGCACCAACCGATTCATCAAAAACGGACTAGGATCGATATCAAGAACAAATCTCCCAAAAAGTCAACTTGAAGAAAAATCAAGAAATTACCTTGATCTGATGAAGAACAAAAGAATAGATGTTGTTACAATGACTTAGAGACCTCCAAAGCACCTTGGAATGGAAGAAAATCGGCCCAGATCGCGAACCCTAGTCGCCACGTCTCAAACTCGGGGAGGAAGATGAAGAAATGGAAAAAAATGAAGATTCTAGGCTGGTGTCGAGTATTTATACTGGGCACAAATTAGCATGCGCTAATTATATGGATTAGCATGCGCTATCGGGATATAAATCGCCTAATATCTCAGTCCAGTGACTTCTGGACTGAACCCGACCAACAGTTAGCGTGCACTATGTCTCCAATAGCGTGCGCTAACTCCTGACATTAACGCGCGCTATACTACCTCGTAGCGTGCGCTAGACAAAACACCAACCCAGTCCAGTTTCTTCTGGACTGAACCCAAAATACGAGGTAGCGTGCGCAACCCTTACGATAGCGTGTGCTACTGTCACACCATAGCGTGCGCTACGCTTTACATAACATGTGCTATTGACTGTCCAGTCCAGGGCAGTAGCTTCTGCCTCAATCCCGGAACCCCAGTTAGCGTGCGCTAACTACAATATGTAGTGTCCACTAACGACGCTTAATAGCGCGTGCTACTCCAAGTACTTAGCGCGCGCTATTCCTGTTGAAAGGCAATAGGCTCACACCAAATCTCATCACAACAACGGATCCTGTCAACGGAACGACAAACACACTATAATCTCAATCGCAATTGGCACGTGTCAATGCATGACACATGATCAAATAGACACAAACAACGTACAATCCACTAAACAGTAGAGAAAAATTCAATCTACCAGAAACGAAAATCCCGGGTATTACATTATCCCCCACTAAAAATAAGTTTCGTCCCGAAACTTAAAACAAAGGCATCACAGTGATGCAAAACAAAACCAAAATGTTCAATCATCAAGTGACACCGTGATCTCCTGTCATGTGTCTCCGTAGGTTCAACAACCCACACAGGTTGAGCTAAAACAACCATCACAACAATCCCCATAGAAAACATTCAAACCAGAATATCAGATATCAAGTACCATACATCAAACATCACATACCAACTCTACACACGAGATAAAATTTACGAGATAAAACATAAAATACTATCAGTGGGCACCGCTGGGCCCTCCAGGAGTAGGAACGGAATCCCGCTTCCCAAACACTATAGCAACAGTCTCACAATGCACCACTTGGTGTCCCGGTTGACCACACTTGAAGCAATTCACCTTAGGCGATCGATAATTTTGTCGTGCATGGCCCACACAACTGTAGTTAAAACACGTCATCGCACCGCTCACCTTACTCACCATTGGAGTAAGATTCATAGACTGGTCGAACGAATGAGGAGTGCACCCAGGAGGACCATGTGAAACTACAGGATCACGGAACTCACTTCTCTGACCTCTGGAAAAACTACCTGAGGTTTTCTGTCTCTTACTCCCCGAACTAGCCTCTGACACAGAAACATCCATCTCGATAGCTAAGGCTTGATCTTGATACTTCTTCAATGTGGTACACATGAGTGTAGCCATACTCTCACGGATACGGGGTTGCATGCGCATATTGAAGTATCGGATCTTGTCCACCTCATTTCTCACCTAGTCACGGACATAACTCAGCTGTTGATTATAATCAACTATCGCCTGGGGTATCGACACATCTTGAGGTGTGGCCGAGAAAAATTCAACAATCCTGCATTCTCGAACAGGCGGCGGACAATATTCGGCTTCCATCGCAGCCTTAAACTCAGTCCAAGTAGCCATATGATCTCTAGGAGCTACGGCCTCCCACCATTCTGCATCTTCCTTGTCGAGAAGGTACTGAGCAATAGGTACTCTCCTCTCATCCGGACAAGACACAGCATCAAATGTTCTTCCCAGCTGGAAGAGCCAGTTCTCCCAACCTAACGAATCAGAAGCACCCGCAAAATGAGGTTGATGCATTCTCATCACATCTCGCAACCACTTACTAGCTCCGTCATTCCCCTCGGGAGGTTCATTTCGGTTCGCTGATTGATTCATCTGCGCCAAATGATTTACCAACTGCTGGAGGATGGTGGCGGCGCCAACATTAAATTTATCCCCAGCTGAATATTCCTGCTCACGCGACTGGTCATCCCGACCATCCGTACTGGGCTGGTTGGCACTCGCCAACAAGCGAGTCACCGAATCATGATCCTGATTACGTCCACGGCCGCGACCTCGACCTCGTCCTCTCAGCATACTGATCATACTATCGTTCAATGTAATGAAACATAGCATCACATAATTATGACATCACGTAATCTTATCATAATATCAATACAAAAGGTGATCACATGTTACCACTCAACATCATCACAACCAACAGCACATAGGGTAATCACGTGCTACCACAATCATCATCACAATCAACGGCACATAGGGTAATCCACGGTCATGCTCTCTTGGCATAGACGCCCAGAAGTTCCACCCAACCATCCCCCGATGGATAATGCATACAACAGATACTTCCACACATCACAAACACATCCAAGCCAAACAACACAATGCATCTTAACACGCGCTAAATCTACGATTAGCGTGTGTTGACTAAATCACTTAGTCTACCAAGTCCAGTTAGCGTGCGCTGAGTAGCACATTTGCGTGCGCTAACTGACATACTTTAGAAAAAAATTACTCTCCACCCTTTTTGAAGTTAAAAACACACTTGATCAAAAAAATACAAAAAAATGTATGATGTGGAGGTTTTAAAATCCCATATTCAAATCGTTTGAAAATAGCACAAATACGCAAAAGAGATTCTCTCAAAATTCTTTCAAACCCAACAAAAGTTCATCATTGGTAACATCTTACCAAGTATTCAAAATACTTCAAAACATTTCGTTCATACGCATACAAACACGCAACGGATATAATTAAATCAACAATCCGAAATCCATCGATTTCAGAAACACATGCCCATACGGCATACAAAATCACCAATTCCAGAAACCACTCACAAATACTGGTTCGAACCCATGTCAAAACATCCATCCAAGTTTAACAACAAAACTAACGAACACCGTTTCGAACACAAGTCGAATCCAGCAATGCTTCCCTTGAGCATCTCTGATCAATACACACGTAATGCATCACAAACACCAAATACAAACTTCATTTCATAACAACTCGTGACAAAATCAGTAAGCACAAAATACAATGGAGGAGACTTACATCACAAATCGCATGAAGATGACATTCGCCCATGATACTAATCTTCTCTCGCCATCCGACAACTCAAGTGATGGAACAAAACACGACTCAACTCAACTCAACTTGTCAATCGACACCTCGAATGACAGCACAACACATAACTCGACTCGACCCGATAGCCTAGGTTTCCACAACCTAAGCTCCGATACAATAATTGTAACACCCCCAGAATACAATCGGGAATATTACACACCGTGGACCCCACACCGGAGATCCACCAGGTTGAACACAAACATACGACCAAATGTTTGACCATCCGGGATCAAACAACATAAAGACACGGACCCATAAGGTCGGACAACAAAATCAAATAGTAACAATTTGTTACAACTCATCCCCACACCGGGGTTCCAAAAGACAAAACGATACAACACAGCGGAAGACTAAAAAATAAAACAATGACACAACAACTACAGCTGCATTCCATATCTCTAGATTAGTATCGCGGTCCATCATCTTTCGCACTGATCCTGTGACTGCTCCACGCTTCAGCATGAACCTGGACACAAAATAGATATCCACCACCCGATTACTCGGGGGTTAGTAAAACTCCACGGTTTTACTAGTGCAAATATCAAACTATACAAAATGTAACAAGCATGTAGCAATTACGAATCAGATACGACAACCAGACCAAATTATTCATCAAGTCAAACAACCACAACTCGGATAGTCACAACTAAACCAATCACGTGTTCCTGAGAGGTTTTAATAAACTAGACACCAAATATAAATGAAGTTCTTGTAAAAGTAACTGTCATCTTGGGATTTTAGAAAACGCAAATCCTTAGGATCTCATGTCCTGGGTTTGTCAAACCTTTGTCAAACATTAGGGTCTCAATCCCAAGTCCCATTTTAAAGTCAATATTTTACAATCCAAAAATAATTCCACAATCGCTCGGGTCTCAGCCCAATAGTTCCGTTTCGTAAAACTTTCTTTTCAAACACTTTGTTTATCAAAACATATATTCTGACTCCGTGATCCACCGTCATGAGTCACCGTAGGTACAACAACCCGTAGTCTTAACAAAACACAACAATAATAAATATCAATCCTCGACTCCGTGATCTACCGTCACGAGTCACCGTAGGTTCAACATCCCGCAAGGTCTTTACAAAACACAACAATCACAAATATCAATCCTCGACTCCGTGATCTACCGTCACGAGTCACCGTTGGCCCCGTCGAGCCCACACGGTTGGACGTACTGTGTCCTGACCCCATGATCCTCCATCATGTGTCATCGTAGGCCTCGTCAGACCCGCACGATTGGACTGCAGCACCACATACTAAGTTCCGATCCCATGGTCGTCTGCCATGAATCCTCGTACGTCCCGTCGAACCCACACGAGTGAACTTAGCATTACGACACATAACATTCACGTTCACATTTCTTCAGCAATGAGCACGGCCAATCAAACACATTGATCACCACGAAATCACACATCATGCACACATAACACAATCTCAACAATTCAACCATCATCATCAACAACACGCACTCTAGCATAACTCATAATCAATATACAATATATATAACCATGTGCACAACCGAACCAACACAGTTATTACAATCCTGTACATATAACACAACACACAATACATATACCAAGATGACATAATCATCACAAGTCTTCAAAACACGTAATACATAATCATTTCACACGAACCATGTTTATGAAGGCAACAAGTCATGACAATCCTAGTACGTGCTTTCTAATCACAAGTTACAAGACGTATAAATAAGATACTTGCCTCAAGAATCGTTACGAGATCTCCAACGAACACGACACAACCCGGAAACCTCAATCACCTACAAACCTCTGGGATAAAACAACGAAAATACGATTACAATGAGGTTCACGACCAACAATAACGGAAATCACATCAAATATCGAAGGAAAACTCATTCGAACATTTAATCGAACAATAAATGTTCAAAACCCTACAAGAGCACCAAAATCACGGATCGGGTTGAACGAACCGAAAATATGGATATACAATCCATAAAACATGATTGATAATGTCATATTGCACCAACCAATTCATCAAAAATGGACTAGGATCGATATCAAGAACAAATCTCCCAAAAAGTCAACTTGAAGAAAAATCAAGAAATTACCTTGATCTGATGAAGAACAACATATTAGATGTTGTTACAATGACTTGAAGACCTCCAAACCAGCTTGGAATGGAAGAAAATCAGCCCAGATCGCGAACCCTAGTCGCCACGTCTCAAACTCGCGGAGGAAGATGAAGAAATGGAAAAAAATGAAGATTCTAGGCTGGTGTCCAGTATTTATACTGGGCACAAATTAGCGTGCGCTAATCATCTGGATTAACATGCGCTATCGGGATATAAATCGCATAATATCTCAGTCCAGTGACTTCTAGACTGAACCCGACCAACAGTTAGCGTGCGCTATGTCTCCAATAGCGTGCGCTAACTCTTGACATTAACGCGTGCTACACTACCTCGTAGCGTGCGCTAGATAAAACACCATCCCAGTACAGTAACTTCTGGACTGAACCCAAAATACGAGGTAGCGTGCGCAACCCTTACGATAGCATGTGCTAATGTCGCACCATAGCGTGCGCTACGCTTTACATAACATGTGCTATTGACTGCCCAGTCCAGTGCAGTAGCTTCTGCCTCAATCCCGGAACCCCGGTTAGCGTGTGCTAACTACAATACTTAGTGTGCGCTAACGACGCTTAATAGCGCGTGCTACTGTAAGTACTTAGCGCGCGCTATTCCTGTTGAACAGGCAATAGGCTCACACCAAAACTCATCACAACAACGGCTCCTGTCAACGGAACGACAAACACACTACAATCTCAATCGCAACTGGCATGTGTCAATGCATGACACATGATCAAAATAGACACAAACAACGTACAATCCACTAAACAGTAGAGAAAAATTCAATCCACCAGAAACGAAAATCCCGGGTATTACATTATCCCCCACTAAAAATAAATTTCGTCCCGAAACTTAAAACAAAGGCATCACAGTGATGCAAAACAAAACCAAAATGTTCAATCATCAAGTGACACCGTGATCTCCTGTCATGTGTCTCCGTAGGTTCAACAACCCACACGGATTGAGCTAAAACAACCATCACAACAATCCCCACAGAAAACATTCAAACCAGAATATTAGAATCAAGTACCATACATCAAACATCACATACCAACTCTACACACGAGATAAAATTTACGAGATTAAACATAAAATACTATCACTGGGCACCGCTGGGCCCTCCAGGAGTAGGAACGGAATCCCGCTTACCAAACACTGTAGCAACAGTCTCACAATGCACCGCTTGGTGTCCCAATTGATCACACTTGAAGCAATTCACCTTAGGCGATTGATAATTCTATCGTGCGTGGCCCACACGACTACAGTTAAAACACGTCATCACACCGCTCACCTTACTCACCGTTGGAGTAAGATTCATAGACTGGTCGAACGAATGAGGAGTGCACCCAGGAGGACCATGTGAAACTACAGGATCACGGAACTCACTTCTCTGACCTCTGGAAAAACTACCTGAGGTTTTCTGTCTCTTACTCCCCGAACTAGCCTCTGACACAGAAACATCCATCTCGATAGCTAAGGCTCGATCCTGATACTCCTTCAATGTGGTACACATGAGTGGAGCCATACTCTCACGGATACGGGGTTGCATGCGCATATTGAAGTATCGGATCTTGTCCGCCTCATTTCTCACCTGGTCACGGATATACCTCAGCTGTTGATTATAATCGACTATCGCCTGGGATATCGACACATCTTGAGGTGTGGCCGAGAAAAATTCAACAATCCTGCATTCTCGAACAGGCGGCGGACAATATTCGGCTTCCATCGCAGCCTTAAACTCAGTCCAAGTAGCCATACGATCTCTAGGCACTACGGCCTCCCACCATTCTGTAGCTTCCTTGTCGAGAAGGTACTGGGCAATAGGTACTCTCCTCTCATCCGGACAAGACACAGCATCAAATGTTCTTCCCAACTGGAAGAGCCAGTTCTCCCAACCTAACGAATCAGAAGCACCCGCAAAATGAGGTTGATGCATTCTCATCACATCTCGCAACCACTTACTAGCTCCGTCATTCCCTTCGGGAGGTTCATTTCGGTTCGCTGATTGATTCATCTGCGCCAAATGATTTACCAACTGCTGGAGGATGGTGGCGGCACCAACATTAACATTATCCCCAGCTGACTATTCCTGCTCACGCGACTGGTCATCCCGACCATCCGTACTGGGCTGCTAGGGACTCGCCAACAAGCGAGTCACCGAATCATGATCCTGATTACGTCCACGGCCACGACCTCGACCTCATCCTCTCAGCATACTGATCATATAATCGTTCAATGTAATGAAACATAGCATCACATAATTATGACATCACGTAATCTTATCACAATATCAATACAAAAGGTGATCACATGTTACCACTCAACATCATCACAACCAACAGCACATAGGGTAATCACGTGCTACCATCATCACAATCAACGGCACATAGGGTAATCCACAGTCATGCTCTCTTGGCATCGACGCCCAGAGGTTCCACCCAACCATCCCCCGATGTATAATGCATACAACAGATACTTCCACACATCACAAACACATCCAAGCCATACAACACAATGCATCTTAACACGCACTAAATCTACGATTATCGTGTGTTGACTAAATCACTTAGTCTACCAAGTCCACTTAGCATGCGCTGAGTAGCACATTAGCGTGCGCTAACTGACATACTTTAGAAAAAATTTACTCTCCACCCTTTTTGAAGTTAAAAACACGCTTGATCAAAAAAATACAAAAATTTTATGATGTGGAGGTTTTAAAATCCCATATTCAAATCATTTGAAAATAGCACAAATACGCAAAAGAGATTCTCTCAAAATTCTTTAAAACCCAACAAAAGTTTATCATTGGTAACATCTTACCAAGTATCCAAAATACTTCAAAACATTCGTTCATACGCAACGGATATAATTAAATCAACAATCCGAAATCCATCGATTTCGAAACACATGCCCATACGGCATAAAAAATCACCAATTCCAGAAAGCACTCACAAATACTGGTTTGAACACATGTCAAAACATCCATCCCAGTTTAACAACAAAACTAACGAACACCGTTCCGAACACAAGTAGAATCCATCAATGCTTTCCTTGAGCATCTCTGATCAATACACACGTAATGCAACACAAACACCAAATACAAACTTCATTTCTTAACAACTCGTGACAAAATCAGTAAGCACAAAATACAACGGAGGATACTTACATCACGGATCGCACAAAGATGACAGTCGCCCATGATACTAATCTTCTCTCGCCATCCGACAACTCAAGTGATGGAACAAAACACAACTCAACCAAACTCAACTTGTCAATCGACACCTCGAATGACAACACAACACATAACTCGACTCGACCCGACAGCCTACGTTTCCACAACCTAAGCGACGATACAATAATTGTAACACCCCCATAATACAATCGGGAATATTACACACTGTGGACCCCACACCGGACATCCACCAGGCTGAACACAAACATACGACCAAATGTTTGACCGTCCGGGATCAAACAACATAAAGACACGGATCGATAAGGTCGGACAACAAAATCAAATCGTAACAATTTGTTACAACTCATCTCCACACCGGGGTCCCAAAATACAAAATGATACAACACAGCGGAAGACTGAAAAATAAAACAACGACACAACAACTACAGCTGCATTCCATATCTCTAGATTAGTATCGCGGTCCATCATCTTTCGCACTGATCCTGTGACTGCTCCACGCTTCAGCATGAACCTGGACACAAAACAGATATCCACCCCCCGATTGCTCGGGGCTTAGTAAAACTCCACTATTTTACTTGTGCAAATATCAAACTATACAAAATGTAACAAGCATGTAGCAATTACGAATCAGATACGACAACCAGACCAAATTATTCATTAAGTCAAACAACCACAACTCGGATAGTCACAACTAAACCAATCACGTGTTCCCGAGAGGTTTTAATAAACTAGACACCAAATATAAATGAAGTTCTTGTAAAAGTAACTGTCATCTTGGGATTTTAGAAAATGCAAATCCTTTGGATCTCATGTCCTGGGTTTCTCAAACCTTTGTCAAACATTAGGGTCTCAATCCCAAGTCCCATTTTAAAGTCAATATTTTACAATCCAAAAATAATTCCACAATCGCTCGGGCCTCAGCCCAATAGTTCCGTTTCGTAAACTTTCTTTTCAAACACTTTGTTTATCAAAACATACATTCCGACTCCGTGATCCACCGTCATGAGTCACCGTAGGTTCAACATCCCGCACGGTCCTAACAAAACACAACAATCATAAATATCAATCCTCGACTCCGTGATCTACCGTCACGAGTCACCGTAGGTTCAACATCCCGCACGGTCTTAACAAAACACAATAATCATAAATATCAATCCTCGACTCCGTGATCTACCGTCACGAGTCACCATGGTTTCAACATCCCGCACGATCTTAACAAAACACAACAATCACAAATATCAATCCTCGACTCCGTGATCTACCGTCACGAGTCACCGTTGGCCCCGTCGATCCCACACGGTTGGACGTACTGTTTCCTGACCCCATCATCCTCCGTCATGTGTCATCGTAGGCCTCGTCAGACCCGCACGATTGGACTGCAGCACCACATACTAAGTTCCGATCCCATGGTCGTCTGCCATGAATCCTCGTAGGTCCCGTCGAACCCACATGAGTGAACTTAGCATTACAACACATAACATTCACGTTCACATTTCTTCAGCAATGAGTACGGCCAGTCAAACACATTGATCACCACGAAATCACACATCATGCACACATAACACAATCTCAACAATTCAACCATCATCATCAACAACACGTACTCTAGCATAACTCATAATCAATATACAATATATATAACCATGTGCACAACCGAACCATCATAGTTATTACAATCCTATACATATAACACAACACACAATACATATACCAAAATGACATAATTATCACAAGTCTTCAAAACACGTAATACATAATCATTTCACACGAACCATATTTACGACGGCAACAAGTCAATACAATCCTAGTACGTGCTTTCTAATCACAAGTTACAATACGTATAAATAAGATTCTTGTCTCAAGAATCGTTACGAGATCTCCAACGAACACGACACAACCCGGAAACCTCGATCACCTACAAACCTCCAGGAGAAAACAATGAATATACGATTATAATGAGGTTCACGACCAACAATAACGGAAATCACATCAACTATCGAAGGAAAACTCATTCGAATATTTAATCGAATAATAAATGCTTAATACCCTACAAGAGCACTAAAATCACGGATCGGGTTGAACGAACCGAAAATATGGATATACAATCCATAAAACATGATTGATAACGTCATATTGCACCAACCGATTCATCAAAAACGGACTAAGATCGATATCTAGAACAAATCTCCCAAAAAGTCAACTTGAAGAAAAATCAAGAAATTACCTCTATCTAATGAAGAACAATAGCTTAGATGTTGTTACAATCACTTAGAGACCTCCAAAGAACCTTGGAATGGAATAAAATCGGCCCAGATCGCGAACCCTAGTCGCCACATCTCAAACTCGCGGAGGAAGATGAAGAAATGGAAAAAAAATGAAGATTTTAGGCTGGTGTCCAGTATTTATACTGGGCAAAAATTAGCGTGCGCTAATCATCTGGATTAGCATGCGCTATCGGGGTATAAATCGCCCAATATCTCAGTCTAGTTACTTGTGGACTGAACCCGACCAACAGTTAGCGTGCACTATGTCTCCAATAGCGTGCGCTAACTCCTGACATTAACGCACGCTATACTACCTTGTAGCGTGCGCTAGACAAAACACTAACCCAGTCCAGTAACTTCTGGACTGAACCCAAAATACCAGGTAGCGTGCGGAACCCTTACGATAGAGTGCGCTACTGTCGCACCATAGCGTGCGCTACGCTTTGCATAACGTGCGCTATTGACTGCCCAGTCTAGGGCCGTAGCTTCTGCCTCAATCCCGATACCCCGGTTAGCGTGCGCTTACTACAATACTTAGTGTGTGCTAACGACGCTTAATAGCGCGTGCTACTCCAAGTACTTAGTGCGCGCTATTCCTGTTGAACAGGCAATAGGCTCACACCAAAACTCATCACAACAACGGCTCCTGTCAACGGAACGACACACACTACAATCTCAATCGCAACCGGCACGTGTCAATGCATGACACATGATCAAATAGACACAAACACCATACAATCCACTAAACAGTAGAGAAAAATTCAATCCACCGGAAATGAAAATCCCGGGTATTACATTATCCCCCACTAAAAATAAGTTTCATCCCGAAACTTAAAACAAAGGCATCACAGTGATGCAAAACAAAACCAAAATGTTCAATCATCAAGTGACACCGTGATCTCCTGTCATGTGTCTCCGTAGGTTCAACAACCCACACAGATTGAGCTAAAACAACCATCACAATAATCCCCACAGAAAACATTCAAACCAGAATATCAGATATCAAGTACGATACATCAAACATCACATACCAACTCTACACACGAGATAAAATTTACGAGATAAAACATAAAATACTATCACTGGGCACCGCTGGGCCCTCCAGGAGTAGGAACGGAATCCCGCTTCCCAAACAATGTAGCAACAGTCTCACAATGCACCGCTTGGTCTCCCGATTGACCACACTTGAAGCAATTCACCTTAGAAGATCAATATTTCTGTCATGCATAGCCCACACGACTGCAGTTAAAACACGTCATCGCACCGCTCACCTTACTCACCGTTGGAGTAAGATTCATAGACTGGTCGAACGAATGAGGAGTGCACCTAGGAGGACCACACTACGCCATATATGGGCTTTAACAACACTTTTTTCAGTGTTACAAGCAAAACTGTAACCATATATGCCTTGAAAGTGATCTAGGCCTACACTTTTTTCCGGTGTTAGCATAGCTATAAATCACTGTTACGGTAGATGTTATTTAGTATCTACGGTAACGTTGAAGTCAGTGTAGCCGTTGATCTTTAAATATGTGTAGCCGTTGGTCTTTAAAAATCAATAAAAAAATAGGAGGGCTCAAGGATTCTCCGAATATTAGTAAATTAAATAGGCGGGCTCAATCTTTATCCAAATATTTCAATTAAGCGGGTCAAATTTCAATTATTCACTCTCAACTCTCAACTAGAGATGTTAAACGGGCTCGGTTCCGTCGGGCCAGCCCGTTTAACCTACTAAAAATAGTGTTAGGGCCTTTAATTGGCAGCCCATTTAAACCTGGGCCTTTTTGGCACGGACTGTTTAGCCCGCGGGCTAAACGGACGGGCTGTCCGGGCTACCGGGTTGACCCCCGAGCCAGCTTTAGAAAAATACAGTTAAAATTTATTTTTGTTAATATTAACAACCTAAGCCCTAATTGGTATTCTGCTTCTTCCACTCCATCGGTCGCTCTCCCTTCTTCACCATCATCTTCCGTTCTTCGTCGGCCGTCGGCGCTTCACTGCTGAACAGGAAGTCTACCTCGCTGCAAATCCGTAAGTCTAACTCCCTCTCCCACACTCAATCGCTCATTATCAAAGTGTATTTGTTTGTCAATTCTCCTGTGTTGTCCCGATTTGATTATGCCCGGTTTGTTTGTCAATTCTCCTGTGTGTGTATGTATGTGTTTGACTGTTGTCCCGATTTGATTTTGCCCAGGTCGGTAGGCCGTTTTGCTTATGCCCAGGCTGGGAGGCCATTTTGCTTCTATTTTTTTATTTATATTGAACCCCAATTTACCGTGATAGAATGATAGGTTTGCTTGTATTTTATTGATCTATATGTGAAAACACCAATCACGTGAACAATTGTTTAGAACTAGGGAGGTACAATCCTTTCCCAGCGCTAGCAGTAGTGTTACTTGGTCTTCTTCTTGGGCCTCAACTTCACATAATTAATGGAAAATTATTACAGTTACTGAGTTGTTGTTGTTGTACAGTGGCCCAAAAAAACAATTTTGTCCATCTACCCATTTTCATCTTCATTTCTCCTTCTCAATCTTTTCTTCTCTGCCTTCCGATTCTCCGCCTTCTTTCTTCTTCTCAATTTTCTTCCTGATCCTCCTTTCCATTCTCTCTACTTCTTTGTAACTTCATCAACCTACTCCTCTTCCTTCAATCCATCACAATTCAAGCGGTATACTAGTTAATTTGTTGGCTAGACTCTGTCTGGACTGAATTCAAAATAATACCTAAATTGCTTATCTTATGCATTTAAAGTGCATGTGCTATTTGTTGTTACATTGACTCTTGTAGTACTTTTCATCATATATCCTTTTATTTTTACAAGTTTTTTTACCCCAAATCTTTGTCAGGAAAAGAATGACACTCTCCAGAAGCAGTTAGACATGGTACTCTATTCAAGAAAGCACAAGTCACATCAAGTAAATGATAGATAAATTTCAGATATTGCATCTGTTGTGGTTTCACAAGATTCACCAGGTACCATCTGCCTAAAACAAAGAAAATGTTATTGTAGGAGAAGACATTTCTTGGAATCTCGGTACTTCAAGGTGTACTCTTTTTTGGCCCCGCCACCTCTGCTGACATTTCTTCTTTTAGTCAGTTATTGTGAATGGAGAAGACATTTGCTGTCCCTCCTTTATTTGTGGTTTTATTAGTTTGTTGCACACTACAATATGTCTAATGTAAAATCTAATACGAGTGCTGAAAAACAAGAAAACAAAGATAGAAAAGAAGTGTTAGTTTGTTCTAATTCATTCTTTCATTCTTCTTTTCCTCCTCTTAACATGCAAATTCTACTATCTTCATATATCTTGTTTGAAATAACAATCATATATGTGCCTGCAGACAAGCATGCTACTGACCCAAGCTTAAGAAAAGGAGCTAACCGTGTTGTTCCGCCACACCGCATGTTAATATAACATCAATAATTTTAACCAATTACTTATAGTTAGTCTCATGACGAATATCTCATTTTGTAGGTCTAAAGTAAGAGGAGATGTTTTAAATGACCCTGAAGGTGATTCATAGAATAAAGAAGGATCCTGAATCCATTTTTGTGTTGTATGTGTTATTACCGAAATTATTATCTTTTGTTTTGTTCTTCGTACAGTTCATCATGCTGAAGCCTATTGTATAGGAGGTTTCATTTGATGCTTAGTAGTAGTGCTTATCACAATAAATTTAGCCAAACTAGTACAACACTTGGATCGTTTGTTTCAAATTGGAAAGCGAAATCTCTCTCAGGCTGCATAATCTGATGCTTATATTGTTATTGCATGTGCAGTACTAACTTGTGATCCATTTTCATTTTGTTTTTTCCCAATATATGGAAGATTATCCACCATGCAAGTTCATATTTTCTTAGTATGAAAAGTAGAAATATATTGTCAGATAGTAACATTGAAATTTAGGACATGTTTGTTTGATAGAGTTTGAAATTGTGACCTTATTAATTTTGTTTGATGTATTAGTATGCTAGCGAACTAGTAGTATATTTTTTGAAACTACGAAAAAGTTCGACACTCAGATTCCTGTAGATTTATAATAGTGTCCATATACCCATTGGTTAGATAGCTCTCATCTGAATTGGTTATTACAATATACACAATATTTTGGCAAATGTCTTGACCCTAAGTTAGGAAAAAAAATTGATCCCAGATTACAAAATTTACCTTCTAATTGTATAAGACCTCTGTCAAGGGCATTTTTGAACTGATAAAATCCCATAAATGCACAAGCAGTAATTGTTCACAGCAAAGCGATAGGAATTCCGAGTGAATGTGCATGATGATCGGTTTGTTAATGGTTCTTTGTGTCCACACTTTTTTTCTGCGGTTCACATTTGCTTTGATTGATTAGTTCCATTTCCCCCTTTTTGCGTAATTGTAAACATAGATTTATAACTTTGACGTTATTAAAAACAAGTAATATCATGGATTACGAAGTAGATATCGGAATACGGATTTGGAGATAATTTTGACGATATGTTGAATGTTATGTTTGGACAAAGGACCAAATGAAGATGCAAAGAAATTTTATCGACTTGTCGAGGATGGAAAACAATCCCTCTAGCCTAGTTGTAAGAAATTTTCTCGATTAAGTTTTCTAGTTAGGCTTTATCATTGGAAGTGCATTCATGGAGTAACAGAGTCACTTCTAAATGTTGGTGTATTCAACTTTTTCCAGTATTCTTCTGATGGTGTACCACACAGCTTAAATATGTTATGAAGTTGCTCAACCTAAACACAAATATCTAATTTAAAAAAATTATGGACTAAAAAATGATGAACATTAGTTCATGTTATTATTATGGACAATTTAGTATGAAAAATATTGATGATAAATGTTCCCTTTTTATATAGGAAATTGCAGAAAGAAATTCAGAGGCACGGAAAAGAAATTACGGAGACGCATACTACTAGGTCCACGAGTTTCGCCCAAATTTCCCACAACCTGGTAATGCATTTTTGATCTAATTTTAGAGATATTAATGTAGTTCTAGTATTAGCAGGTTGAGTGATGTTTTTATATGTTAAATTTATTAAATTCAGCAACTTAAAAAACTTGAAAAAACTCGTGTCGATGGTGATGCTGATTTTGAGAAAGAGCCGGTTAAAATATCTGATGCTGATGTATATGTAGCGACTCGTAAAAGAAAAAATGACCGTGAGTACAAGTTACGAGGAGGTGCTTAAAGCGGTTAAGGATAAAATTGTAAGTATTAAATGGACATTTTCCTCTGTTGATGATATTGTTTATTGTAGTTATTTTTGAATCAAATGTTCATTCTTTTTACGGTGATGTTGAGAAAGTTCTACAAAATGAAGGTCTTGAAGTTTGCTAATAAATTGGTTCATGGTGGCAAGGAACATGACCCATCTTACCTGATTAGTAGATGTATTACAATGGCTTGTGGATTTATGTAGTTATTTCGGATGGTTTATATATTTGGATGGTTGTTTGATAACCTTTTATGTATTGGGATGTTCGAATTTATTTTTAATGGATAACTCTATTTTTAAATACCATATGTTTATTTTTAGCATTTAAAGTGTTGGTAAAAGACCTGTGAAAATGTAGCCATAATGATAAAGGGTGTTGCCAAGAATATCGAAGTGTTCCACAATTTTATGTTAAAGTAGTACTAAACAGGTGTAGCCATAGGCCTACAACTATACTTTTAATGGTGTCACCACATAGATAATGGTGTTGGCATAGGTCTACACCAACACCTCTTAAGGTGTTGGAACAGAACCAAAAAGTGTGGGCATAGGGGTCTACAGCTACACCTTTCCGCAGTGTTACCAAAACTATAGAAGTGTTAGCGTAGACCCCTATGGTAGCGGCCATTTTTGTAACACCCTCAAATTTGGTCAAAGCGTAGCCGTAGCCTGTTTTTTTGCTTTTACCAACACTTTTTGGGCTGTGAACACACTTTTTTAGGTGTGACTGAAGCCCATATATGGCGTAGTGCCATGTGAAACTACAGGATCACGGAACTCACTTCTCTGACCTCTGGAAAAACTACCTGAGGTTTTCTGTCTCTTACTCCCCGAACTAGCCTCTGACACAAAAACATCCATCTCGATAGCTAAGGCTCGGTCCTGATACTCCTTCAACGTGGTACATATGAGTGGAGCCATACTCTCACGGATACGGGGTTGCATGCACATATTGAAGTATCGGATCTTCTCCGCCTCATTTCTCACCTGGTCACGGACATAACTCAGCTATTGATTATAATCGACTATCGCCTGAGATATCGACACATCTTGAGGTGTGGCCGAGAAAAATTCAACAATTCTGCATTCTCGAACAGGCGGCGGACAATATTCGGCTTCCATCGCAGCCTAAAACTTAGTCCAAGTAGCCATACGATCTCTAGGCTCTACGGCCTCCCACCATTCTGCAGCTTCCTTGTCGAGAAGGTACTGAGCAATAGGTACTCTCCTCTCATCCAGACAAGACACAACATCAAATGTTCTTCCCAACTGGAAGAGACAGTTCTCCCAACCTAACGAATCAGAAGCACCCGCAAAACAAGGTGGATGCATTCCCATCACATCTCGCAACCACTTACTAGCTCCGTCATTCCCCTCGGGAGGTTCATTCCGGTTCGCTGCTTGATTTATCTGCGCCAAATGATTTACCAACTGCTGGAGGATGGTGGCGGCGCCAACATTAAAATTATCCCCAGCTGACTATTCCTGCTCACGCGACTGGTCATCCCGACCATCCGTACTGGGCTGGTTGGAACTCGCCAACAAGCGAGTCACCGAATCACGATCCTGATTACGTCCACGGCCGCAACCATGACCTCGACCTCGACCTCTCAGCATAATGATCATACAATCGTTCAATGTAATGAAACATAGCATCACATAATTATGACATCACGTAATCTTATCATAATATCAATACAAAAGGTGATCACATGTTACCACTCAACATCATCACAACCAACATCACATAGGGTAATCACGTGATACCACAATCATCATCACAATCAACGGCACATAGGGTAATCCACGGTCATGCTCTCTTGGCATCGACGCCTAGAGGTTCCACCCAACCATCCCCCGATGGATAATGCATACAATAGATACTTCCACACATCACAAACACATCCAAGCTATACGACACAATGCATCTTAACGCGCGCTAAATCTACGATTAACATGTGTTGACTAAATCACTTAGTCTACCAAGTCCAGTTAGCGTGCGTTGAGTAGCACATTAGCGTGCGCTAACTGACATACTTTAGAAAAAATTTACTCTCCACCCTTTTTGAAGTTAAAACACGCTTGGTCAAAAAAATACAAAAATTTTATGATGTGGAGGTTTTAAAATCCCATATTCAAATCGTTTGAAAATAGCACAAATACGCAAAAGAGATTCTCTAAAAATTCTTTCAAACCCAACAAAAGTTCATCATTGGTAACATCTTACCAAGTATCCAAAATACTTCAAAACGTTCGTTCATACGCATACAAACACAAAACGGATATAATTAAATCAACAATCCGAAATCCATCGATTTCGAAACACATGCCCATACGGCATACAAAATCACCAATTCCACAAACCACTCACAAATACCGATTCGAACACATGTCAAAACATCCATCCAAGTTTAACAACAAAACTAACGAACACCGTTTCAAACACAAGTCGAATCCATCAATGCTTCCCTTGAGCATCTCTGATCAATACACACGTAATGCATCACAAACACTAAATACAAACTTCATTTCATAACAACTCGTGACAAAATCAGTAAGCACAAAATACAACGGAGGAGACTTACATCAGAGATCGCACGAAGATGACAGTCGCCCATGATACTAATCTTCTCTCGCCACCCGACAACTCAAGTGACGGAACAAAACACGACTCAACTCAACTCAACTTGTCAATTGACACCTCGAATGACAGCACAACACATAACTCGACTCGACCCGACAACCTAGCTTTCCACAACCTAAGCTCCGATACCATAATTGTAACACTCCCAGAATACAATCGGGAATATTACACACTGTCGACCCCACACTGGAGATCCATCAGGCTGAACACAAACATACGACCAAATGTTTGACCGTCCGGGATCAAACAACATAAAGACACGGACCGATAAGGTCGGACAACAAAATCAAATAGTAACAATTTGTTAAAACTCATCCCCACACCGCGGTCCTAAAATACAAAATGATACTCCCTCCGTCCCACCCATCTTGAGCATTTGCTTTTCGGCACGGGATTTAAGAAAAGCTGAAAAGTAGTGTATAAATTGATGGTATGAATATATATTATTTAAAGTTGTGTGAGATAAAAGTGTCTTAAAAAGGAAATGACCAAGTATCTTGGGACGGCCCAAAAAGGAATATGAACCAAGATCGGTGGGACGGAGGAAGTACAACACAGTGGAAGACTGAAAAATAAAATAATGACACAACAACTACAACTGCATTCCATATCTCTAGATTAGTATCGCGGTTCATCATCTTTCGCACTGATCCTGTGACTGCTCCACGCTTCAACATGAACCTGGACACAAAACATATATCCACCCCTCGATTACTCAGGGGTTAGTAAAACTCTACTGTTTTACTAGTGCAAATATCAAACTCTACAAAATGTAACAAGCATGTAGCAATTACGAATCAGATACGACAACCAGACCAAATTATTCATCAAGTCAAACAACACAACTCGGATAGTCAAACTAAACCAATCACGTGTTCCCGAGAGGTTTTAATAAACTAGACACCAAATATAAATGAAGCTCTTGTAAAAGTAACTGTCATCTTGGGATTTTAGAAAACGCAAATCATTAGGATCTCATGTCCTGGGTTTGTCAAACCTTTGTCAAACATTAGGGTCTCAATCCCAAGTCCCATTTTAAAGTCAATATTTTACAATCCAAAAATAATTCTACAATCGCTCGAGTCTCAGCCCAATAGTTCTGTTTCGTAAAAGTTTCTTTTCAAACACTTTGTTTATCAAAACATACATTCCGACTCCGTGATCCACCGTCACGAGTCACCATAGGTACAACAACCCGCACGGTCTTAACAAAACACAACAATCATAAATATCAATCCTAGACTCCGTGATCTACCATCACGAGTCACCGTAGGTTCAACATCCCGCACGGTCTTAACAAAACACAACAATCACAAATATCAAACCTTGACTCCGTGATCTACCATCACGAGTCACCGTAGGCCCCGTCGAGCCCACACGGTTGGACGTACTGTTTCCTGACCCCATGATCCTCCATCTTGTCTCATCGTAGGCCTCGTCAGACCCGCACGATTAGACTGCAGCACCACATACTAAGTTCTGATCCCATGGTCGTCTGCCATGAATCCTCATAGGTCCCATCGAACCCATACGAGTGAACTAAGCATTACCACACATAACATTCATGTTCACATTTCTTCAACAATGAGCACGGCCAATCAAACACATTGATCACCACGAAATCACACATCATGCACACATAACACAATCTCAACAATTCAACCATCATCATCAACGACACGCACTCTAGCGTAACTCATAATCAATATACAATATATATAACCATGTGCACAACCGAACCAACACGGTTATTACAATCCTATACATATGACACAACACACAATACATATACCAAGATGGCATAATCATCACAAGTCTTCAAAACACGTAATACATAATCAATTCACACGAACCATGTTTACGAAGGTAACAAGTCATTGCAATCCTTGTACGTGCTTTCTAATCACAAGTTACAAGACGTATAAATAAGATACTTGCCTCAAAAATCGTTACGAGATCTCCAACGAACACGACACAATCCGGGAACCTCGATCACCTACAAACCTCCAGGAGAAAACAATGAAAATACGATTACAACGAGGTTCATGACCAAAAATAATGGAAATCACATCAACTATCAAAGGAAAACTCATTCGAATATTTAATCGAACAATAAATATTCAAAACCCTACAAGAGAACCAAAATCACGGATCGGGTTGAACGAACCACAAATATGGATATACAATCCATAAAACATGATTGATAACATCAAATTGCACCAAGCAATTCATTAAAAATGGACTATGATCGATATCAAGAACAAATCACCCAAAAAGTTAACTTGAAGAAAAATCAACAAATTACCTTGATCCAATGAAGAACAACAGATTAGATGTTGTTTCAATGACTTAGAGACCTCCAAAGCACCTTAGAATGGAATAAAATCGGCCCAGATCGTGAACCCTAGTCGCCACGTCTCAAACTCGTGGAGGAAGAAGAAGAAATGGAAAAAATGAAGATTCTAGGCTGGTGTCCAGTATTTATACTGGGCACAAATTAGCGTGCGCTAATCATCTAGATTAGCATGTGCTATCGGGGTATAAATCACCCAATATCTCAGTCCAGTGACTTCTGACTGAAGCCGACCAACAGTTAGCGTGCGCTATGTTTCCAATAGCGTGCGCTAACTCCTGACATTAATGCGTGCTACACTACCCCATAGCGTGCGCAAGACAAAACACCAACACAGTCTAGTAACTTCTGGACTGAACCCGAAATACCAGGTAGCGTGCGCAACCCTTACGATAGCGTGTGCTACTATCGCACCATAGCGTGCACTACGTTTTACATAACGTGCGCTATTGACTGCCCAGCTCAGGGCAGTAGATTCTGCCTCAATCTCGGAACCCCCGTTAGCGTGCGCTAACTACAACACTTAGCGTGTGCTAATGACGCTTAATAGCGCGCGCTATTCCTACTTAACACGCAATAGGCTCACACCAAAACTCATCACAACAACGGCTTCTGTCAACGGAACGACAAACACACTACAATCTCAATCGCAACTGGCACGTGTCAATGCATGACACACGATCAAATAGAAACAAACAACGTACAATCCACTAAATAGTAGAGAAAAATTCAATCCACCGGAAACGAAAATCCCGGGTATTACACAAAGTATACAAGAGACTTAATCAAAAGATTTGGAATGGACTCAGCCAAATTACTAAGAGTTCCCATGAGCACATCCCTACACCTTGAGGCAGATGAAGGAGGCATTCAAGTGGATCCAACACACTACAGAGGACTAATTGGATCACTTTTATACCTCACTGCAAGCAGACCAGATATTTCATATGCAGTAGGAGTGTGTGCCATATTCCAATCCAAGCCGAAGCAGTCTCACCAGGAAGCAACTAAGAGGATAATCAGATATCTTAAGTTCACAATCAATGTTGGATTATAGTATCCCAAGGATGACAACTTCAAGCTCTCAGGATATTCAGATGCAGATTTTGCAGGATGCAAGATCGATAGGAAGAGGACCAGCGAAACATGTCAGTTCCTTGGAACGAGACTCATATCGTGGTTTAGCAAGAAACAGGTATCCAACTCAATATTCAAAACTGATTCAGAATACCTAGCTGCAGGTAGCTGTTGTGCCCAGATTCTATGGATCAGACAACAGCTAAGGGACCACAACATCATAGCAAATGAAGTTCCAATATGGTGTGACAACAACAATGCAATTGCAATAACAAACAACCCAGTTCTGTACTCAAGAACAAAGAACATAGATGTCAAACATCACTTTATCAGAGACCACGTGCTTAACAAGAGAGTAAAAGTGGAAAGAGACAACACAGGCTATCAAATTGCTGACGTATTCACTAAGCCTCTACCTGAAGAAAGATTTCTAGAACTTAGCAGGAATCTTGGATTACTAGATTGGGAATCTACTGCTTAATTTAAAAGCAGACAAAGTTATCTGACTTGAAGAAAAGTCAACTGACCTGAAGCAGACAAGAGACGAGAAAAGCCACCTGATCAGAGCAGACAAGGAAGTCACCTGATCAGACCATATGAGGATCCGAAGGACAGACGAGAAGGTTAGCTGATATCAACCACAGGCGACATACCTCACCTGATGCAGAAGATGAAGGAAAGCTAGCTGATCAAAGTACAGACATAGAAGAAATTAAAATCACAGCTGCATCAGAAATCAAACGGTCAACCAGCTAAATTTCTCATTCCTTGACCGACTTATAATTATTATGTTATTTATTTACACGTGGACAAAACACATGATCACACTACCTCCACGAGGTCCAATCAACTTCAGCCGTCACTCTTTATTTATCAAAAATCGGACCGCCGCTTGATTATTTAATTATTAAAATTCAGGAGGTCTTTTCAACTGGGTATATAAGACAGCGAAAATCATTTCAGAAAGCCTTATCATCTTCAAGATCAAGACCCATAGATTTTTCAAAAGAAGAAACACCCTAGAATTTTCACTACACTCAATCGAAGATCTTATTATTTTTTTTTTTTTGCAGAAACGGACTCAACCACTTACTTCGAAGGTGTGAACCTAAAGCTGGTGAAGGAGCAAGTCATCTTCGGTATTGTTGTCGACTTTGAAGGATTATTGGCATCCAACAACACGGATGAGATGGCGTATGTAATCCAAATGATGAAAAAGAATGGAATCTACCATTTTCTGGACATTTTCCCCAAGCAGCTCTTCATGGAAGTTGCCATCTGCTTCTTCAAGGAAGCACAGGTCACATAGCACTGTATCACAAGATCGATTTTCAGAGAAGAAATAAACATCACACCGCAAACCATCGCCGACGCTTTCAAAATAGAGAACTGGGGCATCACCATCGAAGCACTGAAGCAGAATCCGATCGAGACGTGGTATGAGATCAAGTTACCACAGGAGTCAACTAAGGTCAAACTTACGGCAAGGAAAAATGACCTTAAGAAAGAATACAAGTATGTCCTGGACATCAATAACAAAATCATCATGGGCATGTCAGGCAGCTATGATCAACTATCATCTGCCAAATATGTGGTGATGGGAGCGCTGATACAGCAGAAGAGGATTAACTGGCCTGACTACATTTACAGGTAGTTAGTCAAGGAAATTAATAAAGTTAGCTAGGATGAGGGTGAGAAGAAATCCAGGCATAAGCTGGCATATGGAACTCAAATAAGCTGGATCTTGGAGTTCCTTGGAAAGGCCAAGGGAAGGGCAGACCCCTTTCACCTCAGCAAGAGACTTAGTCACTTGGACCATGAAACCCTAAAGAATATAGGGGATAAGAAACAAAAGGCAGCTGAGAAAATCAAGGAAATGCCCTCTGAAATGTCTGAGTACAAAGGACCCTCAGACTCTGAAGCAGAGCAGTCAAATGCAGCTGCCCAACACCCATCTGAAGAAATTGCATAAGAGATAACGTCAGCTCCTCATGCAGCTGAGATTTTATCAAAGTCACCTGCACCTGAGATCCCATATGCAGATGACTCTGACGCAGACAACACTCATCTCTCCAAGATGTTTAAGAGGAAATCACCTGAAGTCGTTTATATCCACTCTTCACCTTATCAGCCCTCCAAGAGACAGAGAGGCCTGGTAGACTACTCTTCAGAAGAAGAAGAAGAACCACAGACTGCCACATCACCTGCACCAATTGCAGCTCAACCTGATCAGATGCAGATGGTCATATCACCTGCACCAACTGCACCTGAGGATCAACCTGCTCACTCCTCAGAGCTAGTGGCATAGATAATTCCCCTCTTAACACTCCCAAGTGTTAGTGAGGAATAAGAGGCTGAGGAAACCATTGATATACCAGAAGCTGGATATCATCTTAATTTTAGGGAGAACAATCCCCTGAACCTCACCTCAGATCAATTGAAAATGGGAAAACAACAATCTCTTAAATTTTCATTTGTCAATATTTTTTAAGAGTGGAAGGAATTAAAAACGCTCACCTTCACTCAATTGAGAGAGTTTGTTGAGAGGAGTACCTGGGAACACCCCCAGGCTATTGAGCAACTTATCATGTTTTTCTGTCAAGAGACAGATGTAAAGTTGTTGCTCTAGGAGAACTGGTTCATGTCTCACTTCAAACAAAACATGGACCACTTCGTCCTTCATGTTATGAGGGGTGTATCACAAGGTGAAGCCCTTGAAGAGGAAGACAATGTAGAAAAGGAAGAAGAAGGAGGAGAGAAATAAAACAGAATCACAATTGTTGAAGTTTTGAAAAAATAATAGAAAAAGAAAAGGAAGATGGAGTTGAGGAAAATGAAGAACATAAAGAAGAAGAAAAAATTGAAAAAGAAGAAGTTGAAAAGATTGAAGAGAAAGAGGAGAAAGAAGATGAGGACGAAAAAGATGAAGAAAAGAAGGAAGAAGAGAAGAGAAGATATTGAGGATCATGATCGTCAGTCACCTGATCATGCTTCTGCTTCGACAAATCCTAAAGCTAATGAAGCAGATAATCAGGGGGAATAGCCTGAGAAAACCCCGTCCAAAAACAAAGAGTCATCTGCGGAGAAAAAGTCATCTGCAGAGAAGAAGAGAAAGTCCCCTGCAGATGAGGACTTATCAGATGATAAATTAGAAACTCCTGATAAGACCCCATCTGATCAGGCGCCAGCAGACATACAGGTCTCATCCAAGAAATTCATTGCTCAGAGGCCAATTGCACAAGAGGATTCAGGAGAAAACTTTGTTCGTGCAGAGCCACTTGTGTATCAGCTACCTCTAAATATCACTGAGCTGATCAGAGGCATAGTAAAAGAGATTGTTGCTAAGCTTCTAGCAACTGATGTTAAGCCTGAGATAGTGTCCCTAAATAAAAAAAATGGACACTCTGATCAACATGAAGGAACCCTATCCAACACCTTCAAACTCCAGAATGCCTCTTGGTATGTCTGATTTCATGCACAAGATGGAGGAGCAACTATCATTTATTATTGATGCTGGCAAAAAAGGGGAAGAAAGCAGAGATGGGGAAGCAATGAATAAGGGGGAAGGCAGAGAAGAAATGAGGAAAAATCAACAAGACCTCCCTCTGATTCAGGTAGGTAGTTCTACCCTGAAAAGGAAAGAGCCAGTTGCACCTTAAGACCCACCTGCAGCCAAAAGAAAGAGGACCAGACAGGATTCAGAAGTAAGATACCAATGGGAAGGCAAAGAACTCCAATATGTTGAAGAGTTCATGCCTGCTGAAGCAGAAAACATGTGGGGAAGTGCAAGAAAGTAATTCATTGAGAAGTACTACCTCTGGGAAATACTTCACGATAAGGAATGCTCCCCACAGGAAACATTCATCAATTTCATGGAGATGAATTTCCCCAAACTTTGGAAAATTTTGAAGAAATATGTTGCAAAGAATTTCAATGCATATCAAATGATCCCAAGTTTCATACCTGGAGAAGCACCTACACTCATGAATGGAGAACTTGATGAAATTGCCCTTCAGAAAGAGATTAGAGAAGTATGCATTGAAAATAATTTCACATCTCCAGAACAACAACAATTTGCCTCCCTGGTGATAAAAAAGAAGTATGTGTTAGTCCCTGTAACAAAGAGACCAATTGGAGCTATACCCTTGAAGTCAATTCCTCCAGCAAAGCAGATCAGAGTAAGAGGAGGAGGCATAGGAGGAAGATGATTTTTATTATTTGTAATCTATTTGTAATTTACTTGTAATTTCTCTTTTCACTTAAAATCTCGGATTTACTTGTAATTTACTTGCATTTTGTTTCATTCAAGAACTGCACTGTATTGTAACATCTATAAAAAGTTTATAACAGTCACTTGAATGACAACCACTAGTTGTCTCAAAAAGACAGAGTTTGAGTTTTTGTCTTGCACTTTGTCTTTGTGCAGACTTGTTTTACATTTGAATGTTTTAAGTTTTGTCATCATCAAAATAGGGGGAAATTATTAGGAATACTTGTTAAGATTTAGAGGATGTCATCCATGTACTTGTGATTTATTCAAATCTATACTCTAAATACTTGGCATTGTAAAGAAGAACCAAATGAGTATCTTCTATAAGCCATTGATGTAGGATAAGATTGATCTGAAGTTAATCAGTTAAAGATCGGCTAAGTATAGAACTATCTAAATATCATATAAGTTAATTATTAGCCGAATTTTGGTCAACGAAAATTATTAGAGAAGTTTGACTGCAAACAATTTAATATCAGACGCGGTCTGGTCAACAAGTGAGCTGAAATTTGACCATCAAATCACAGAACATCCATCAGATAAGAGAACATCCATCAGATAAGAGAACATTCATCATATCAGAGAATATTCATCAGATGTGAGAATACCATCAGATCAGAGAGGAGTTAATCACCATATCAGAGGACTTCACCTCATCATATCAGAGAACTTCTACAAAGTTATATCAGAGAAGTTTTACACCAGAGAGGGTTGACCGCACATCTGGCTGGTTTGACCAAGTTATATCAGAGAAGTTTTTCAGACAAGATATCAGCCAAGTTTAAGAAACTCAGTCCACGTCAGCAAGCATTGAAGTCAACAAAAATGGAAATCCACATGCAGACGTAAGGAGACAAACTGAAAAGATTCCCAGAAAGTTAGGAATAAAATATTCCTTGAGATCCACGTACTGAAGACTTATGAATATACAATCAAGAAAAGCAGCGCGACCAAAATAATTCTTTCAAATGGTCGGAATTAAAAAGGGAATCAAGTCGTACAAGGGAATGATAAGATAAAGAAAGAAGTCCACTCTCCAATGGATGGATTTGTTATAGTAGATGCAACGGCTATGAAGGAAGCTCAAAGAATCATACTATAAATATCTGAAGATCAGAATTGAGCAAAGTACGGTGAGAACTATACTTATAAGCAATCTAAGCAAACAAAGCAATCAAACCTATCAAGAGATATATAGCATCGTGAAGAGCTAGTTCTAAAGTTCATATACTAAGAAGCTCTTAAGTTGGAGAAGACAAACATTCTTGTCTTAAAACCTGAGTACGGGGTACTTCTGTGAACAAGGTTTCAGAAGTTTCGTGACTGATAAGGCATCCACGGGTTCTTGATTGGAAGGTGATAGACAGCTCGAGAGTTTTTAAGTCATCCACGGGTTTTCGATCAAGAGGTGCTAGGCAGTCAAGGGAGTTTCAGCTGCCACGGGTTTCCACTGGTTGGAAGCTGTTGTAACTCGTTTGAATCATTGTAACATTTATCACTGGTTGAAAGTTATAGTGAATTCATCTTCAACTGGTTTGGAGAAAAGTGGACTAGTAGAGGATTACCCCACCTCTGAAACCACTATAAGTGCTTGTGTGTTTTATTGCATTCATCATACCTATCTGCTGCATTCATATTTACTGTTCCATTTAATAGTCAACTCTCTTCCGCATTGCTTAGTCATTACAGTTGACATAAGTCATCTGGAGTCGATATAAGTCACCTGCAGTGTTACCAGTTGTGCTTCCGCACTACTCATCTGCAGCTAAGGTTTGTTAGCTACATATTATACAGCTGAAGAAACTCACCTAAGATTCAGTAAAAGAGTTGAATAAGTCTATTCACCCCCCCTATACTTATTCCTGAGGACTTGTGACCTACATTAGAAAAAGATAACAAGCTATGAAGCGTTTGAAAATAAAATCATCATCTCGGGAATTATTAGAAATACGAACCATTAGGACCTCAAGTCCTGGATCTTAAAACATTTCGAAAATCTTAGGGTCTTAGCCCAAATCTCAAATTGTATTCCAACAATTTACAGTACGAAAACATTTCCATAAATCTCGTGGGGCTTAGCCCAACATTCTTTTCTGAAAAGCTTTCTTTCAAAACTTTGCTTTACAAAACATGATTCATGACACCGTGATCCCCTATCACGTATCTCCGTAGGTTCAACGACCCGCACGGACTTAACCAATCACAACAATCACAATAATCAATCATGCTCATGACTCCGTGATCGCTTGCCACGAGTCTCCACAGGTTCAACAACCCACACGAATTGAGCCAACACAACAATCACAACAACCAATCATGCTTATGACTCCTTGATCGCTTGCCACGAGTCTCCGTAGGTTCAACAACCCACACGAAGTTCCATTATAAATATAGTCATTGGTCGGTTGGTGAGATCTAGATAGCTCTGATTGGCGGCTGCAGAATGTTTGAATTAAAGGTGATTCATATTTAATGCTCAAACATTCTTTTTGACTTTTCATTAAATGCTCTTCAGCGTGTTCAGACGGTTATCTCTTGCGGCCACATTGAATGCTGTCCCATTAGCATTAAAAGCTACTTTAATCATGAATACTTTATGAATAAACAAATTTTATTTCACAACGGTTTAAAGCTATTCTTCAGTCCTGTTGGATGTGTTTTACTTTTTCTAAGTAAAACTCCTACAGTAGGATTGCTGTATCCAACTCTCTTCACTTCTGCAGTATAAAGATGTTGTCTTTGTATGATTAGACTCTATAGGAAAATATCTTGCTGTATGGATATGTTGTACGGAGTTTCCTAACATCTTCCATACTTACAAAATGCTGACTCTGAAGCCTTCTTTCTGTATGATGGCGATTACCAAAACAGGCTGTGTTTATCCCAATAAGCATGCTATCCTCTGTTTTCCAATTTGCTTCTTCAACTCCATTCCTCGACCACTGCACTTTAACCAACAGAATGATTTTGTGCCGAAGCTGTTTCTCACGACGTTCAAGGATCTTCACCGGTCTCTCCATGAACGTGACGTCATTCTCTATCTCAATATCCCCATAATGAATGATACAACTCGGGTCCAGGACATACTTTTTCAGCTGGGAGATGTGAAATATGTTGTGGACATGACTCAAAGCTGGAGGTAACGCCAAGTGGTAAGCCAACTCACTGACTCTGTCTAAAATCTCAAATGGCCCGATAAACCTCAGACTAAGCTTCTCTTTCTTCCCAAAGTGGAAGACTACTTTTGTTGGTGACACCTTGAACAAAATGTGATCTCCCGCCTCGAACTCTAAAGGTCGACGACTAACATAAACATATGGTTTTTGTCGACTTTGGGCAGTCAACGATCAGTCTTGAATGATATAAATCTTCTCCTTAGTTTCCAGAAACATATCCGGCTCCGTCCCACTGAACTCCGTGTCTTCATCCCAATAAAGTGAAAGACTACAACGTCTACCATACAATGCTTCAAAAGGTGCCATTTTGATCGACGCCTGCCAACTATTATTGTATGTAAACTCGATCAAAGGCAAATAAAGTTCTCAGTCACTACTCCAGTCTAAATCATTTGCCCGTAACATATCTTCCAACATGTGAATCGTCCACTAAATTTAACCATCTAACAGCAGATGAAAAGACGTACTAAACCTCAACTCGATACCCAAGGCCTGATGGACCAACTGCCAAAAATGTGATACAAACTGGCCATCCTGATCAGAAAGGATTGTCTTAGGCATACTATATAGTCCCATAATTTTTGCTATAAATACTCTAGCCCTCTTTGGTCCCTAAGTATCCTTGATGCCTAAAAAATATGCTGATTTGGTTAAATGGTCAACAATCATCCAAATCATATTCATTCCGGTTTTAGTCCTCGACAACCCGTGAGAAAATCAATGAAGAATCCTCCCACTTCCAATTAGGAATAAAAAGTGGTCTCGACAGCCTTGTAGGTCGTTGATGCTCGATTTTGACTTGCTGGCAAGTCAAACACCGTAATACTAATGTCGTGACATCCTTATTCATATTATTCCATCAAAAACTTCTTTTCAGATTTTTGTACATCTTACTCGTTCTTGGATGGGTTGAGTAAGTCATAGGGATGTCAATGGGTTAGACAGGGTACGGGTATGCTAGTACCATACCCTATCCGCCTCTAAAATACCCTACCCATACTCGATCATATTACCCGAAATTTTTATTTCGGATAGGGTACGAGTATGCCCGATGGGTAATAGGGTACCCTACGGGCAATCGGATACCCGAATTCATGCTGCTTGGGTTGGAAATACCCGTTCACCTAATTTTACCCGATACCCACCCTGTGTAATTTTTAGATTTTGTTGATAATCATTAAAATACTCTAACTTGATTTCCTAAATGCAAATCTGAATAAAAATTATTGTCCAAACATCACTTAAAACCTCCAAATAGAAGTCAGAGAACAAATATCATAATGTTATTCTAAAAATTCAAAACAGAAATTAATCCAGCATAATTTAACCAAAATTTCATACTATTACACAAACTAACACTAACAAATGATGCAACATACCACGTCTTTTATGTGATCATCCCTTGATTTAATTTCACATCTCAAACTAAAAAGGACAAAAAAAACTAATCATAACATGAAGCTTCGAGATTTAAATCATCCTCCCAAGCTTCTCCTCCAACTTTAAGTCTTCCGTCAAATGTCTCAGTACAACGTCGTAACAGTAGAATCGTATAAAATATATTTCACATTATATGTCTATTAAGATCTAAACATAACTAGAGAATTGATGAATATCTGTGTAAAAAAATTAAAAATCTAATTACCTCATCATCTTAATCACTTGAATAAGCTGTTAGACCATTAGCAACTCCAAATGATGATGATGCTTGAACTAGAAAAAGTACAGAACAATAATTATTAAACTGAAAATCAACTTATACAAATAAAATATACAAACCAAGTAAAAATTAGAGCAAAAATCAAACCATCTAAACTTTCCCATAGCCAATCTTGAGAGCACATCAATGCCTCCAATGTTTTTAGAATGAGCCTATTACGATGTTTCTTCACAACCCCGCCACTAGTGCTAAAACCAGACTCTGAAGCCACCATGTAAAAAGGAATAGCATAAATATCCTTTGCAATTAAACGCAATGTGGGATGCTTAACCCCTTGTGTCTTCCACCAAGTTAATATATCAAAATATGCATCATTGGGTAGCAATGCCTCCTCCAAATAAGAACCAAACTCTGATTTCTCATGTGCACTAGAGGACCCGGATAAATGTGCTCCAATAGATTCAATACCCCAAAAGATTTTCCTTGGTCCAGATTCTAGAACCTCTGAAGCAAGAGAAGTTAGATTGCTTCCAACTGTGGGTTTTATAGAGGAAGACGTACTCCTTTTCAAATTCATATATAAATTTTCGAAAATTTTCCTTTGCATTTTCAGCATTTCCCCCATAAATTTGATCAAAATAGTAGTCAATGGCTTTAAACTTGAACCTAGGATCCAAAATAACTGCAACTGAAAAGATTTTATGAATGTCATCCCAATATTTTTTGAACTTTTCAATCATGTTTGCAGTCATCAACTTGCCTGCAATGTACTCAGACTAACTTCACAAATATTGATAAAAATCTTATTTGTAGTTGGACATTTAGTAGGACAAAACATTTCAGCCAATAGATAAAAAGTTCCAGCCTTTCACAAACTTCACTAGCAAGCAACCAATCATGCTCGGTTGACACACTCTTATATAATGAATCATGCTGTTTCAGCTGGGTTGACCTTCATAATTTCGATAGGTCCTTCTTGTAACAAAGATCATTTCTTTGTGCATGGCAACAAGGTGGGTTTCATCCTAATTCTCCACTTATCAAACTGATTAATAGATAACATCGGAACTTTATTGATCATTGATGTATCCATGACAATGGTAGGATGAATGATAGAAGTACAAAAATAAAGTTTTCAAAAGCTAGTGATTTGGATCTGATTCAGGTTTAAAATAGACTTATTCTTTGTAGAATCAACCTCTATGACACCACTTGATGGTCACAGTATACTATCTTACAACTTAGAAGGGGGGTTGAATAAGTTGTACTCTTTTTTGAAGTTTGATTTGCATAGCGGGAGGCTTAGACTAAGTTGCTGTGAGTACAGCAACTAGACAGTCTCCTGTAGCTTGGAGCTTATAGAGATTTCAAAGCAAGTATACTAAAATCACCGATAGTATGAAAACAATAAGTACAGAAAGTAATAACACATGAGTTTAATGTGGTTCGAGGTAAACCCCTCTACGTCCAAAGATTCTCCACACATGAGTAAGAAGTTTATATCACAGATTGATACAGCCGATCATATAATTTTAACTAAACCGGTCGTTGTATCGTTCACATGGATTGATACAGCCGACTGTAGCTTGAGCCGTTCACACAGATTGGTTGTATGATTCTTCGACTTGCTTCTTCTCACACAGATTGAACTTCATCCTTGAACTCTATTCTTCTCACACAGGCCAAAATAGCTTGACTTAGTCCAAACAGGGTAAGGGTCTCAATAATAAAGTTTTCGAAGTATCACAAATGGAACATCAGCTGTAGGCTTTATAGGCTTCGCTGTAGTTGTGTTGTTCTCTATTGAGGACGTTAGATATTTCTTCACTCAAGATAATCGCTGTATGCTTGAAAAAATATATTTTTCTTGGATAATAAATTCGTGTATGAGTGATCGTTCAGTGAGTCAGTTGTGAGCAATGTCTTCTTGTTTGGGCTATTTATAACCTTGGAAATAGATCCTTATAAATATAGCCGTTAGCCAGTTGGTGAGATTCAAAAAGATCTGATTGGCGGATTCAGCATGTTTGAATTAAAGATGTTTCACATTTATTGCTTCACATATTCTCTTTGATCCACATTAAATGCTCTTCGGTATGTAGTCTTTCGATTGCATTAAATGATATCCTGTTAGCATTAAATGCTACTTTAAGACTGAATACTTTGTGAATAGAGAAATAGTTATCTTACAACAGTTTAAAGCTCTAAGTATATATCTTGTTGGATTGTGTTTTACTTTTCTCAAGTAAAACACCTGCAACTTCTATGTTGTAGCCAAGAGTTCTTCTTGTTGTATGCTGGAACTTCAATTAACTGCAAGATTTTAACTTCTTGGGCGATGTATGAAGTTTCACTGCACGGACAGGCTGTCAGGTGCATTTATCAAAATACTTGGAGTATTATTTTTCTCAACAAAGTAGTTATTCAAAACTTAATAATTCCATAATATAACCCACCATTAAGTTTAAAGACTATCGTCTCACCAAAATAGAAAAACAAAAAATGATTGAAACTTTTTTGATTTCACAATCCACTTCGTCCAAAATCAATTGGAGTAGATGTTTATAGCTATGTTGGTTGATAATATTTTAAATCTCTTATCTGCAATTCGGTCACATTTTTCTAAGTCTATCGATTGTGTGGTATTCAATACCATTTACATAATGATTGAACAAGTGAGGTACGACTAGTTGAGCTCTCCTGTTTTCTCTCTCCACAGCAAACTCTTGTTATGTATTTAAATTAGGGAAAATTGTGAGAACCATCCCAATATTTAGTTAATTCTACCTTGAATTATCTTATATTGATGATTTCTCTTCAAATATTTGTAGCAAGTCAAAATTATGTCAGTCGTATAATTGACAATTAATGGGTACTATTCGAGATTTACACATAACAAATAGTTATATGATCAACAGAAAGACAACATTTTGATAAAAGGTTGTTTGTAAAGTGAATAATGGAACATTTCCTAATGTGGCTGAACAACAGATTATCACATAAATATATACGAATTAGGCCCTATTCTTTTGAATTTATTTTTCAGTTTTTAGTTCAGTTCGGGTCCATTCAGTTCAGTTCAGTTCAATTAGTTCATTTCATTTTAGGTTCATTCAGTTCAGTTCAGTTCAGTTCAGTTCTTCTTCTTCTTCTTCTTCTTTTTCTTCATATTAATTATTTTATTATTATTTCTCTTAACAATTATTATTATTATTATTGTTTATTATTATTGGTATTATTATTATTGTTGCCGTTGATTACTATTATTATTACTATTATTATTATTATTATTATTAGTAGTAGTAATAATAATAATAATCTTGATTATTATTATTATTATTGCTATTGTTGATTACTATTATAACTAATAATATTTATTATATTTTTATTATTATATTATTATTTACTCTTAATATATATTTCAGTTCAATTCAATTCAGTTGAGTTGAGTTGAGTTGAGTTCAGTTCAGTTCCATTCAGTTCAGTTCAATTCCATTCAGTTCAATTCATTTCAATTCCATTCAGTGCAGTTCAGTTCAGATTCATTCAGTCCAAAAGAACAGAGCCTTATACTATGAATTAATACCTGGCAACTTCAAGATGGTTCTTAACCTCCACGAAATGTTGTGCCCAAGTGCTGCAATATCATCAAATATTCACAAACACATAATAAACAAACTCGTCAATTTAAATGAGTAATATACTTGTATCACCAATTCAATATAAAAATATATGACCTCTATCCAACCACCGACAACACACTCTCGGATTATGGTCGATATCTAGTGTATGACATAATACCCTCACTCCCAACCTTCAGCCTGTTTAGTACACTAACACGAATATGAAACTCAATTATATAAACATATAATTAATACCTATCTACATGTTAGGCACGCAACTTTCATTATTCCTTGTTTGATCATTTGGTTCATCCGGACATAACGGAATAGTGTAAAGCATAGGGGTTTTACTTTTCTTGCTTCTCATATTATTGTGCAGGTGGAGTGCCATGTTTCATTATTATTTGTTGCGGGGCTTATCACTCTAGACAGGGTGCTCGCCTCCCACCCATTTTCAGCGAGCTTCTTCTTCCCCCACTCAAGCACACCGCTCCGTTCTTGTTGTTTGACTTCGTCCCGATATTCCTTTGATCAAGCTGAACACCGATGGTTCATTTGACAGAGATACTCATATTGCCGGTGGTGGAAGCCTGATCAGAGATCATCATGGAGAGCTCCTTCTTGCTTTCGACTCCTCTTTTCACAATCGTCTAGTTTTGATGTTGATATTCAGGCGCTTGCTGTAGGTTTGATTTGGCTTTCCAGCGCTGGAGACATATTTGGATTGAGCTAGATGCAGTTGTTGTGGTGACCCTACTTACATCTAACCATCGAGGCTCATGGCAAGTTTGCCACACTCTTATGCATATTCGTCATATCCTCAGAGACATCCAGTTTAGAGTCACTCATATTTTCCGAGAGGGTAACAAGCCAACTGACTACCTTTTTGAGCTTCACTTTTCATCCCTCGGCATTCAGACTTACATCTCAGATATTGCTCCTCTGTACCTTCTCTTCCTTATATAGATGGATCAGCTTGGCTACCCTTCATTTCGGTTTAGATAGTATTAGTGTTTTTATTTTATTTTGATTGATTTATCACTTATTGGCCTGTACTTAGCCCAAAGTTACAGTGGTGCACTTTTGTATTTCTGTATCACGCCTTAGGTGTTTTAGTTTTTAGGACTCATCTTATGACCCATTTTTGTTCATAGGTTGGATGGATTATTTGTATTTCTCGATTTCTTCTTTATCTCGCAGGTTGGTGGGTCCCGCTTTTATAATACTCGAGATCTTCGTTCTGGTTTCATTGAACTTTTCTTCGGTCGAGTGGTTTATTGTCGTCCACGTCTTTGGAATCGTGTGATTATATTGTGGTATGTTGGGATTCGTAGCCTGGTCGTTGATGTTTTGAATCTTAGTCATAGCATCTATCCGGGCAGTCAGATGGTTGGCTGGGCCGAGTTACGGCCGTAAGGCGTGGCCGATTATGGTCGTAAGATGCCCGCACATCCTAGCCTGGGAGGACTTGGTTACGGACGTAAGGTTTGTCCTGTTACGGCCGTAATGTTGCGTTACGGCCGCAAGACATGGACCGGTTACGGCCGTAATGCATCGACATCTTTTGGGCAATAGCCCTTGGGACTCGGTTACGGCCGTAAGGATACGCCGAGTACAGCCGTAAGGGGTACCCGGTACGTACGTAAGGCAGTGGCCGGTACATACGTGATCGGGGTTGACCGAGTTACGACCGTAATGAGCTGCCGGTTACGGCCGTAATGCGCTCGCCATATATAGGCCTGGCGACGGGCCATACCTCATTTGCTTCATTTTTTTCACTTCTTGTGGCGGTTGGCGGACGGGAGGTTCGGGAAGTGGAGTTCTTGGTCCATTCCACTCTATTTCTAGGCATTTTGGAAGATTCTTGTCGATTTTATCATCATCAAATCCTTCTTCTTCGCCGAATCGAGGTATTTTCTTCTTTAGAACCCTAGTTGCGTAATTTTTGGGGGTTTCTTCGTGATTCTTCGATTTAATCCGTGGTTGATGAATTGATTATGGAATTCTTATTGTCTTGGTCACGATATACGGATTTTGTAACTCGTTTATCGATTTTATCACCCGGAACTTGGTTCTTGATTTCTTTGAAGAAACCCTCGGATCCTTGTTGTTTTTCGGGTCGATTCGGATTCCGATTAGTGTTATTGATTCGTGGTGATGTTATTTTCATAGTATTCGTGGGGTTGTCGAGTTCTTGGTCATTCTTGGAAGTTCGAGGGCTACCCGACTGTGTCCGTTCGTTGTTCTGTTGCTCGTGGTATCGAGGCAAGTATCTCGCCCATACATTTCATGTTTCATGAATCTCCGGGATCCGTTCTTGCTAGTACGGGTCGTGCCTGACTGTAGGGTTATCCAATTGGGTATGTCTTGCGGGGACTCCGAGGTTCGTGGCTTTCTAGCTCGATGCCGGGATAACTTGTGGGGTTAGCCAATCCGGGTATGTCTTGAGGGGACTCCGAGGTTTGTAGCTTGTTAGCGTGATGCCGGGATAACTTATGGTTGTGGTTTGGTTGTGTGATGTACGTATCATGGGTTGTCCAATCGGGTATGTCTCGTGGAGGCTCCGAGGTTCGTAGCTTGCTAGTGCGATGTCGGGATAACTATGAATGTATGCATGGTTATGTGACTGTTGTCACGGTGACATGTGAATTGGTATGGTTTCCCATCGGGTTATTCACTCGGGTAAGTTCTGCGGGAGCATCTGAGGTTCGTGGCTTGTTAGCACGGGACGCGAATAATCATTGGGAATATGTTATTATGGATGATTGGGTCGTGGACCCTGCAGTTTGCAATCGGAATGGTATAATTAGGTCATGGACCCTGTGTTTTGTTATTGAAATTGTACTTTTGGAAAATGATCGTTGGGCTGTGTTCCAGGTGTTTTCTATAAGTGAGAATTCTCGAACATTTTCAAAACTCCCGAGATCTTAAAATGATTTCTCAAATTGTATATCGAACTACAGTTCCATTTTTCATGTTTCGAATGGTTTTATTCAAATAAATTATCTCGGGAAGTCTGTTGTTGTTTATGTCTGGATGACTATTCCCGATTATTATGTTCTTGGAGTATGATATGTACGACTAGTCTTTGTATTTTATACCTGCACTAGCAAACAGTGGAGTTTCGCTAACCCCCGAGTAATCGGGGGTGGATGTATATATTGCGTCCACGTACTTGCAGGTTGATGGGGAGCGAATCACATGATCGGTACGAAGGATGATGGAAGACGATGATACTAATCACATGAAGACCAGTGTTGAGTATTTTTAATATAGTCTTGTTGTTTTGTCTTTCCATCGTGGTATTTTCTGTTTTATGGGAATGTTGATGTATTCCGACCCGTGCGTGGGTATGAGTTGTGAGAAAGATTAATGTATGTTTGATGTGTGGGTGTTGTGGCAAAAGACCAAATCGGTCTAATGGTTCGTTATTAGCCATGTTGGCCGGTACCGTGTTGATGTGTTTACTGTATTTAGCCTGGTAGATCCTTACGGAGAGGGTCTACGATGCTGTAATATTCCCGAGTGGTTTGGTGGTGTTACAGAATATGGTATCAGATCTTAGGTTGTGGAAACCTAGGTTGTCGGGTCGAGTTGTGTGTTGTCGAGTCTTGTCTTGTCAGATTTTATTTAATTAAGTCGTATCGCGACGCATCGTCTGAGATGTCGGTCGTGATTAGTATCAAGGTGCGGCCATCATATTCGTGTGATCTGTGGATGTAAGTCTCCCCACTATATGTTGTGTCTCGTGTTACCCGAGCCTATATAATTTTTGTGTTGATTCTCGCATTGTGGAGTTAAATGTGAATCGTGAATACGTACTCCATGATTGTTGATTCTCGCATTGTGCTGGAATGAAGAGTGGTGCCGGTGTATATGTATATATATATATATCTTTGTATTAATTATTTTTTTACAGGAGTAATATTTTGGTGTGGTTACGCAATGAAAGTTTGTCAATGTGATATTTTAAAGCTTTAAATGTTTTGGGAAGTCACGTAAATTTTATTTTAAAACATCCTTCAAGAGAGGAAAAAGGTTTGATTTTCGTACGATGACCTCGAGGCTGAAAATTTTGAGAATTCAAACTACTTGTATTTTATTTTCATATTGTATTGCAAATTTTCAAAAAGTTGATTGTAAAAAAAAAAAAACTCAAATGAGGTCTAACAAAATTTACTGGAGACGTGACTTTCACTTTCAACTTTTTGGTTTCACGAATTTCGGTTAAAAGGTATGTAGTGAGGATGTTGTTATTTCGGCTATAGTGCCCCGAGTCGTTCGGTATGCACTCGTCGAGATAGTTCTCTTGACCGAGAGGAGGAAATTCGACTGTAATGTTAATTAACTTCTGATGGTTATTTGTGTAATGTTATAATCATGTGAATCGACGGTGTTTGCATTCGTATGTTGTTTATTTGTAACCTTCAATTTTGGTATTGTGTGGTATATGTCCATAACGTGTTGCTGAATTAGAGCAGTTAGCACACGCTGATGTGGCATGGCTAGCGCACGCTGAGTCCCTGTTGTAGCGCGTGCTAATCCGTCTGGACAGAAGCTTTGGAACTGCATTTTGGCCGTTAGGTTTAACTTTTGCGATCGTTAGACCGATCATCGGTTACCGTATTCTATGTGTGTTGTCCAATTATAATAATTGTTGTGTGTGATTATGTGATTTTCGTTGCGTTAGGTTGTTGCTTGTTAGTATGCCGAGGGGCAGAGATCGTGGTCGTAACCATGGTACTGAGGGCCACGAGGATCAGATGCGGAATCGAGAGAATATTGTCGGGAATGATATTGGTTTTGCTACTATATTGCAACAAGTAGCAGCACAGATGACTCAGTTGACCCAGGCGGTTCAACGCAACACTGACGTGACTCAGAACGTTGGTGTAAATAAATGGCTTCGGGAAGTAGTTCGTATGAATCCCCCTTGATTCGCCAGTGCTACGGATGCATTGGGCTTAGACGGTTGTCTTTTCCAGTTTGGAAAGATATTCGAGGCTGTCGATTGTCCCGAAGAGCGGAGGGTGCCTATCGCACAGTACCTTCTTGACAAAGATGCCCTTAATTAGTGGGAAGCTGTTAAACATCGTGATCGTGATGTCACGTGGGCGGAGTTCCAGGCATTTATGGAAGCAGAGTTCTGTCTAAAACCGATTAGATATCAGAGGATTCGCGAATTTTATTTGGCAAATCCGCAAGATATATCGGTATCGCAGGCTATCATCGACTATAGCAAACAACTCAGTTATATGCGAGATCGGGTGAGAACCGAATAAGTGAAGATCCTTCATTTTGACAGATGGATGAAGCCGGATATTCGCCAGTATATGGCGGGACTCAATTGAACTTCATTGAGGGACTATCAGGATCGAGCCTTAGCTTACCAACTAGCTTCGTTATTGTCGGAGCGTGTGCCTGAGTCGAAGAAACAGAGGAAGTCCGATGACCTTATGGCCAGTACAGGAGTTGGTGTTTCTAGATTACAACGTCGTAGTCTTTCTGCTGTGAAGCTCCATCGCTCGATGCGTGGGACTGAGAGTTCCAAGTTGTCAGCTTTGACTCCTGGTAAAGCCAGGAGGTGTTTTAACTACAATGTGGCGGGGCATGCTCGTGTGCATTGTCCTTCTCCGCCACTAACGTGTTATAAGTGCGGACTCGAGGGACACCGCGTTCAGTTTTGCTAATTGGTCACCAAGCTTTCCGAGGCACGGATTTGAACACTGATATCAGGATCGACTCTAAGAAGTCCCTGAGGGGTGTAGTCTACCAGTTGTATGTTATGTTATTTCCTTGCTTTGTCGTTTCGAATTTCGGGGATAAACTTCTTTTATTAGAAGTGGATTGGATTTTGAACTTTTGTATTTTCAACTCTATCGACTCGTTTGTGTTCGTTGATATTTTCTGAACTTGTTCTATTCTGCACTTTTTGTTGTTCGAACGAGGTGTGGTGCTGTTTCGGATTAATCTGTTTGTCGTTGTGATTTTTTCCGAATTCGGTTACATTCTCGTGAATCTTATGTAAATGCATATCTTGTCATTTTCACCGGATCATGTACTGTCGTGAGTCGAGGTGTGAACTTCGGAGTTGCTATTCGATTTTTGTTATTCGTTGTGATTCGAATATAGTTGTTTGGCTGTTGTTGTTTCGATCGTTGTTGTTCGATCGTTTGTTGTCCGGTATTTGTTGATCTTGTATCATGATTTTTGAGCGTTCAGATCACTTCGTAATTTCCTTAAGTTCGGGAAATTAGCATTCGATCCCCAAAACCTTGGGTGGTGGAATTTCGTAACTGTTCAGCGATTAATTCGGGATTTTATTGCTGTGCTCTTCGGGTTGGTCAACCATATTGATTTTATTCGTTGCGTCTTGCTGTCATTCTGGTGTAGCATTATGGATGGTAGCAGCCACGTGCTGCATGTGACTCGTTGCAGGTTGTCGGCAACGGATAGTGTGTATTATATGAGATTGTTTTGCATTCATCGCTTTATGTTTTAAGTTTCAGGAACGAAACTTCTTTTAAGCGGGGTAGAATGTAATACCCGAGATCTTCGTTCCGGTTTTGTTGAACTTTTCTTCGGTCGAGTGGTTTGTTGTCGTCCACGTCTTTGGTATCGTGTGCTTGTACTGTGGTACGTTGTGTTTCGTAGCCTGCTCGATGTTTTGAATCTTAGTCGGCGCGTTTGCGTGATTGAGACGTCGTCGAGCATCTAGCCGGGGAGTTGGATGGTTGGCTGGGCCGAGTTATGGCCGTAAGGCGTGGCCGATTACGGCCGTAAGATGCCCGCACTCCTGGCCTGGGAGGACTCGGTTACGGCTGTAAGGCTTGTCCTGTTATGGCCGTAATGTTGCATTACGGCCGCAAGACATGGGTCGGTTACGACCGTAATGCATCGACATGTTTTGGGCAGTAGCCCTGGGGACTCGGTTATGGCCGTAAGGATACACCGAGTACGGCCGTTAGGGGTGCTCGGTACGTACGTAAGGCAGTGGATGGTGCATACGTGATCGGGGTTTACTTAGTTACGACAGTAATGAGCTATCGGTTACGGCCGTAACGCACTCGGCCATATATAGGCCAGGCGACGGGCCAGACCCCATTTGCTTCATTTTTTTCACTTCTTGTGGCGGCAAGCGGGCGGGAGGTTCGAGAAGTGGAGTTGTTGGTCGATTCCACTCGATTTCTAGGCGTTTTGGAAGATTCTTGTCGATTTTATCATCATCAAATCCTTGTTCTTCATCGGATCGAGGTATTTTCTTCCTTAAAACCCTAGTTGTGTAATTTCTGGCGGTTTCTTCGTGATTCTTCGGTTTAATCCGTGGTTGCTGAATTGATTATGGAATTCTTGTTGTCTTGGTCATGATCTTCGGATTTTGCAACTCGTTTATCGATTTTTATCACCCGGAACTTAGTTCTTGATTTCTTTGAAGAAACGCTCGGATCCTTGTTTTTTTTCGGGTCGATTCGGATTCCGATTAGTGTTATTGATTCGTGGTGATGTTATTTTCGTAGTACTCGTGGGGTTGTCAAGTACTTGGTCGTTCTTGGAAGTTCGAGGGCTACCCGACCGTGTCCGTTCGTTGTTCCATTGCTCGTGGTATCGAGGCAAGTATCTTGCCCATATATTTCATGTTTCGTAGAAGTAATGGTTGATAATTGATTATATGTGTGATCCGAATATTTTAATGAACTTTAAAAAGGATCGGTATATTCTAGATAAAAGGGTTTTCTTCAAAGAAATCGCGTATACTTCGTGAATATATATGTTTTCGGAATATATGAGTATGGGTCGAATGTTGGAAGATGTTATAATCATATTTCGTGAATATAGTAGACCGTAATCATTTGCCAAGGATTGTGTATTGACATGTGCACTAGTTCGGTGAATACGTAACGTTGTGCAATATTAGTTATTACTCCTTCGTAAGGAGGTTGTGGTGTCTAGTGTTGTTTGGTATTGGTATTTGCTTGTTGTTGTGTGTAATTGTTGTAAGTGATGTGCCTCCGGGTAAGATTGTTGAATCTCCGGGATCCGTTCTTGCTAGTACGGATCGGGCGTGACTGTATGGTTACCCAATCAGGTATGTCTTGCGGGGACTCCGAGGTTCATGGCTTGCTAGCCCGATGCCGGGATAACTTGTGGGGTTATCCAATCCGGGTATGTCTTGTGGGGACTCCGAGGTTCGTAGCTTGTTAGCGCGATGCCAGGATAACTTATGGTTGTGGTTTGGTTGTGTGATGTATGTATCATGGGTTGTCCAATCGGGTATGTCTCGTGGAGGCTCCGAGGTTCGTAGCTTGCTAATGCGATGCCGGGATAATTATGAATATATGTACGGTTATGTGACTGTTGTCACAGTGACATGTGAATTGGTATGGTTTCCCATCGGGTTATTCACTCGGGTATGTTCTGCGGGAGCATCTGAGGTTCGTGGCTTCTTAGCACGGGACGCGAATAATCATTGGGAATATGTTATTATGGATGATTGGGTCGTGGACCCTGCGGTTCGCAATCGGAATGGTATAATTGGGTCATGGACCCCGTGTATTGTTATTGAAATTGTACTTTTGGAAAATGATCGTTGGGCTGTGTCCCAGGTGTTTTCGATAAGTGAGAATTCTCGAACGTTTTCAAAACTCCCGAGATCTTACAATGATTTCTCAAATTGTATATCGAACTACAGTTCCATTTTTCTTGTTTCGAACGGTTTTATTCAAATAAATTATCTCGGGAAGTCTGCTGTTGTTTATGTCTGGATGACTATTCCGAATTATTATGTTCTTGGAGTATGATATGTACGACTTGTCTTTGTATTTTATACTTGCACTAGCAAATAGTGGAGTTTCGCTAACCCCCGAGTAATCGGGGGTGGATGTCTGTATTGCGTCCAGGTACTTGCAGGTTGCTGGGGAGCGAATCACATGATCGGTACGAAGGATGATGGAAGACAATGATACTAATCACATGAATACCAGTGTTGAGTATTTTTAATATAGTCTTGTTGTTTTGTCTTTCCATCGTGGTATTTTCTGTTTTATGGGAATGTTGATGTATTCCGACCCCTGCGTGGGTATGAGTTGTGAGAAAGAGTAATGTATGTTTGATGTGTGGGTGTTGTGGCAAAAGACCAAATCGGTCTAATGGTTCATTATTAGCCATGTTGGCTGGTACTATGTTGATGTGTTTTCTGTATTTAGCCTGGTAGATCCTCACGGAGAGGGTCTACGGTGCTATAATATTCCCGATTGGTTTGGGGGTGTTACAGCTTTAACTCCCCGTCCATTAATGTGATATGACATCTACGTCTTCTAAGTAAACTATGCTATAAATTAAAGCTTATGTCTAGACTACGGCTTTAATGCGAGTATTGGGCTGATGGTGTAGTGAGCAAAACCAGTTAACAATTCTCTTTGTCGATATAATGACCAGAAGTTGCCAAAGATGTAGCGATCCAAAATTTGTAAAATTCGTTACATTTTTCTCTAATTTTTTCAAACAAATAAATTATTATTTAAAAAGTTCCTATAAATCGCGCTGAACTAATATATATAAAAATTTAGTCACATTATTCATCCATTTAAGAGCAAATATTATTTATTAAAGCCCAAGTATTATATATTAGATTCAAGTTTCATTATTCAAATAGTTAATTTTTCTTTACCCAAAATAATTTTGATGTAAAATCAGTTCATTTTGATCTCAATATATATATATATATATATATAAAGAAAAAAAACAAATGCTTTATTCTTCATGAAACGGGTGAGGAGTAAATCCTACTCCTTATAAAAAAACTGTCATTTTTATTCACCTTAAATCAATTTTTGTTGAAGGGAAAATAATTGAGACAGAAAGTAGGGCAACAGACTGTATATTCTTATTAATAACATCCCTATATATAGGAAGAGATTACATACAAACATGCATAAACCTACACTAACTAGGAAAGCCCATAAATAAGAGACCTAGGCACACATTGGGTATTATTACTTTAACACTCCCTCTTGTGCCTAGTCTACAAGCGCATGTCATGTTGCCTCGTTAAAACCTCGTCAAGCAAAAATCGAGTGGAAAAAATATCTTGATCGTAGGGATAAGAGTACAACATCTAGACACATCAAGTTTCGGCTTCGCCCTTTTAGCCTATCCTTTCATATGACCGTTACATTAATCATAGCGCTACTAAGGTGATCATTCCATCGATCCCTAAAATCGATACATCTGGTTACCTTGCTAAAAACCTTTCCAAATGATAAAAACCCAGTGGGAAAAAGAATCCTTGGAAGGACAAGAGTATAAAGTATGATGTGTAGGTAAGACTCCCCCTCAAATCTACATCTCCCCCTGATTTGTACATCAATCAAGTAGTCGTTGCCTCATTAAAAAATTCGGCAAGTAACAAAACCCAATGGGAGAAAATGAACTTTGGTCAAAGAAAAGAGTAAATGCATGTGATTAAGTTTATTTATGAAACACCATTTCCTTATGTTCTTTACATCAATCTCGAAAGTTGGAAAAATCTACAGCTCCCCCTAATTCATATATTCATATATCATTGCCTCATTAAAAACCTTGACAAGTAACAAAATCCAGTGGGAAAAAATAAACCTTGGTCTAAGCAAAAGAGTGCAACCTATGTGAGTATGTTCCCTTATATTACACATATTACCCATTATGATCATTCCATCAATCAAGGGGATTTACGAGTTACATTATGTTCAATATACAGGGAACAACATCGTACTAACATTCAAAAAGTATAACATGTAAAGGACAAGTTAGAGTTCAGGAAACTTACAACCACCGCTCACATGAAGACGTATGCAGTATAATGATGTTATTCGCGTCCGGTTAACTCAAAATGACACATCTGAACCCTAATTTAACCTGATGGCCAAGATATCCATAATCTTATCTCCGATATCATATTCTGTAACACCCCTAGATATTCTGGATTATTACAGCGCCGTAAACCCTTGAAGTCAAGATTTACTAGGCTAAAAATTTAAAAACAACATTATTAAATACCAACTGAAGAGTTTATTATTACATCACGAGTATGAAAAGTACGGTTCGACCAACATCCAAATATAAATTTCAAAGGAAGAACAAAACGACAGTGTACTCGAGTACTTAATTAAAAACAAAACGCAACTGACAAACCATCCCAGCTATAACATCACTCTGCACCCTCATCGTCATGCAGCTCAAGTGGCTGCTTGCCCGTCCTCCTGTATCCTGAACATAAAACAAATGTCCACCCCCGAAGGGGTTAGCACAACGATGCTAGTACAAGTACGATAATTATACAACAACAGATTATTCAATATCTCGCGAATAATAATAACAACATCCGCAATGACAACAATAAAAACGAGTCTCTACCACGAGGAGACTCACAATACCATACACAACATGATAAACATAACATGATACAACATACACATGGTAATTCCGATGATCCAGCGTTCATTGCATAGATCCCAAGATGATCCCATCGGACCAACACGAGGTGGAAAAACCTGTCCAATGATCCAGCGCACGCTAGCATAGATCCCAAGATGATCCCATCGGACCAACACGAGGTGGATATATAACAACGACACAGATACACGACAACATGTATAACATCAATAAATAAAATGTAATTAAGTACTTGCCTTATAATGACGACAAGGTTTAAATACTTTGACAATCACCAAAACACTCGAAGGTCGTCCCTTCGTCTAACCACTTGCAAACTTCGAACCTTTACACAATAATGAAATACTAAGAGTTCAACATGCGTATACGTAACTAGCACATAATCATCTAATGTTTCTAAGCTATGACCTAGTTAAACATCTCACGTACTGCCGGTTCACGGTTCAACAACCCAACGGACATAAGTTGGCTAAAATCGTGCTTCATGCAATTCAGATGATCACAATAGGGGTACCATACCGACATCTATGATTTCAAGGATTCCAAGTCATCATAATTCCATACTCCAATCTTTGATCATTAACTCTAAAATGTGGTTTGACCGATTCATGGCAAGGCAAACACATTCAGCCGGGTTCTAATTTTATCATGGTTGTTATCGACATAATCATTTTATCCCAACCATTAAAATGAAGATTTACTAATCATGAATTACTCCTTACAAGATATACCTTATTCTTGATGAACATCTTCATTGTTTTTCAACTTGAATTTCATATGTCATAGGTGATATCATAACAAGTCATTTGATATAAGATCATTTCGAAATCATCATCAAATGTATGATACAATCTCGGAAAACTACATCCTAAGGTTCAACGTAAGTAAGGCTCAATTGATACATGTCTAAATCAAGGTACGCTTTGGGTTTAATCATCTCGACCTTTCTAAAATCATGATGTTCAATAATTATGTCTTCAAAGAGGTCTAATATCTCTGAAATACATTTATAATCATCCTAGAAATATGAATACAGAGCTGGGACAACATTAACATACCTTAATATGGAGGAAACAACGAAACACTTGGTGAAAACCCAACACCGGAAGCTTGAGTACCAATCCAAGATGTTTCCCAACTTCAATGACTAAGTAGAAAGGCTAAACAAGGATTATAATATGGGGGAAGGCTCCCTGGACTTGCAGAAATCAGCCCAGGTACGAAGGAGAACAATTGTGAAATGAAAAGGGGTGAGGTCTTATTTATAAAACCCTGATCTTTACATACGTTAGCCGCAAGGTCTTACCTAAGCTATAACCTTAACGTACGCTATGTGCTATGCCTTACGTACGTTAACGTTTGCCAGTAGCTACTGCCTGATTTTCTGACCTCCTTAACGTACGTTAACCATCACCATTTATGTACGTAATATGCTCTGGTGTACGCTATTTTAATCCTTTAACGTACGTTATGCCTCATTGACTTAATTTATTAAAAAGCTGTCCGGATCACGCGGGAATCTTATCTTATCCGGACGCCATCCCTAGATGGTCTATACGCTGACCAACCTGATCAGCTTGACTACCTGTTACGTACGTTATGCTTCATACATAGCGTACGCTATCTTCAGCTCATAACGTACGTTAAGCTTACCTGCTAGCGTACGTTATGACGTAGCTGCATGCATGAATTTGCATACTCTTCCTAATATGACGACGACTGTTGGAATATGAATACGGAAAAGATCACACTTCGATTATTGATACCACAAAGTCGAATATTACAAGGTTTAAATACTGATGAAAATACTCCACAATTATCCGGATATTATAGTTGTCATACTCCATTCTATACTGATTCGCTAGTATAAGGGCCAAAGTAGGGAAGGTGGAAAGGGTTTTATAGATGATGTCATCTTATGTGATGTCCTTACAATGGAAATTTAGGCGTGCCTTGAGGTGTAGCATATCTTTGTTGAAGTGATTGATCCGTTTATAGTCAAGGAAGCGGATTTTATTCCACTGCATGATCAACTCTGGGAGCAAAGTGTTGTGGATGTTCCCAAAATGGCCCTTAAGGGCATCCCACCGTTCTTTGGGGGATTTCAACTGCATATATTCCCATCTTAAACCAGGGTTGATATGTCGCCTAAGGAACATTAATGTACTAGGTTGATTTTTCCAGACAGTGCTTTGCCGACAGTATCAAAGATAGTGGCACTGTAGTCCTTAGCGACAAATGTGGTCTCGACGTTAGAAACCCGTCTATGGTACTCAAGCCCTTTTGAGTCCAGGTTATCAAATTTGAGACGAGTTGGGTCAGCTATCTTGATACAAGAATAGGGGAAATGATTTTTCACAGTTTACCATGAGTACTTTCATGATAAAACTTCAATAATGGGAGCGTATTATTTTTCGGGAACCAAGATATAATCAAAATTATTTTCGATGCTATTTGAGAATTACCCATGAAATTGCTTTATCGTGGATTAATTTGTGATATGTAGTATAAAATATAGAATTAAAGTCTACTACTCATGAAGCCTAATTACATGCGATATCTATATATGCATGCAAAATATATGTATATTTATAGATATAGTCACAAAATCCTATAATATATCTATATACACATTATGCAGTCAAATAAGTATCGTATGTCACAATTATAATTAGTTCACGTAGAATTACTTTTAATTCAATTATTTAAGTGATTCATTAGATTTAAATAAGCACGATTTAACTAATAAGAATAATTTATTTAATTAAATCAAATAAGGCATATGGAATAGAACATAAAGCAGATAATGAGGTTATTAGGATTGTGTACCTTACAGGAAAGAGACGATTATTTCTTAAGACATACCTTCAATTTGCTTGGTGAAATTTACAGTCGCCATTCCAATCGCTGTTTGTATCATGTTGGTTCCTTTCCAAATGAAATGAAGGGATTCACTTGCAAAATATATAAAAATAAGGTAGTTAGATTTATGTTTATCAAATAAAAGTAATATAATTAATTTGATAATATTTTTATTAAATAAAAAAGGGAGAAGCAAATGTCCTCTTTTCTCCTAATTCCCGTCTCTGTCCTTCTAAAGTTTCCCCTTTTTTTCTTTTCTTTTTTTAACTACAGACGGTACAGGCTATGGCCTAGTGTGATGGATTTAATGTAACACCCCCAAATCTCATTGAGTCATTACAGTGCCGTGGACCCCACGCCGGGAGATCCACCAGCCGAACACGAATGACATTACATTAAATTAACCAACAAGAGCAACCAGTCCTTACTATGATAACTGACACAATATTCCGAGAAGGAATTTCAACGACAATGATGGGCCTACATGGCCAAAATAAAAAAATACAACAACATCCACGAGCATCTGCTCGGGTAATACAACATGACAGCAACTGACACAACTGGAGTACACTCCAACTGACTGACCAACAAGAACAACTCGGACTAGTATCGCTTGAATGCCTCGTCGCTATCATCATGCCCCTGTGTCTCAACTCTCTCCTCGCAAGCACCTAAAACATGAAAACATGTTCCGCCCCCATGGGGTCAGTCATCCAGATAATGAACATCAAATACATGTATAACAGGATATGCATCCAAAGGCAGAATGAAACGGTACAATGATAATAATAATACGAGATGCTCACAAACCAAGGTAAGAACCGAGCATTCGTGAAACACTATGCCCACGGCATATGATCAATACCTGCTCAACAGGTTAAAGTATACGTGCCCAACGGCAATTCAGCGATACAGAACACGACAATGAATTACACGAAGATGAACCAAACCAGAACTGAATTAGATATGAATCACAATGAATTACATGAAGATGAACCAAACTAGAACTGAATTAAATATGAATCACAATGAATTACATGAAGATGAACCAACCCAGAACTGAATTAAATATGAATCACAATGAATTACATGAAAATGAACCAAACCAGAACTGAATTAAATATGAATCACAATGAATTACATGAAGATGAACCAACCCAGAACTGAATTAAATATGAATCACAATGAATTACATGAAGATGAACCAAACCAGCCCGAAGCTATAACAATGAAGGCTGAAGCCACAATACCAATCTCAAGATTCTCAATTACCATAGTTACAAGATAAATCGACGGCATATGGTTCACAACCACAATACTACGATGCTGATTGAGTTAAACAGTAATCCGGAAAACAAGGTTACATCTCAAATGTACCCAACATCTATATCCTCCAGATCATCGATCCTCTCTATCTCATCGATTCAAGGAAGACCTAAATTTGAACTCACCGCTTCATATGATCCCGGAAGGTCACAAGAATGAGAATAACTATGATGAATGATCGCAATGAATGATAATGAATCGAAATCCAACGAGGATCAAGAATGACTCACCGAGGTGAAATAATAACAGAATGAGTGATAACTCAGATGAAATGATTGGAACCAGCGTTCCCCGCGAAGTAAATGATTAGTTTGATAATTATAAGTCTCAACATGATTGATATATGATGAATGAATTGTATGAATGAATGAACGATAAATGAAATGAATGATTATCCTATTACCGAATAAGAATTAACTTGTTCAAACCGGTGATGAATTACCTTACCTCTAGCTCTCAAAGCCTGATAGGACCCATTGGATGACGCACGGGCTGGAGTAACAAAATCCCTCGAGGATTGTGAGCCCTCTCGAGATATACCGGCACTAGAACTCCTATAGTATTTCTGTAGGTGTCCCTGCCTCCCACACAGAAAACAAACAACGGCCCGCATCGAGCACCGGGTACTGCGATGTCCTATTGTATCACAGTTAAAGCAAACAACAATCGAACTCGTCGTTTGAAATGAAGATGCTTTATCAGCATGAAGACGACTAGAAAATGACCTCTTGGGTGCCGGAGCCCGATGTCCCTATGAACGAACCGACATCCTAGTACTCTCACCAGAATAAACTGAAGGGTGCTTCCGATCAAGCTCCTTAATCAAAAGCTCTGTTCCAAGATCCTTTTCAATGAATTCACCAAGTGAATTACAATTATGATTGAACAACTGCATCCTCAACTGCGGGTTTAGCCTCTTGCTAAAATATTTGATCTTATCCGCTTCAGTGCGGATAACAGACGAAGCAAACTGAAGTAGTCCCTGAAACTTCTCAGCAATGACAATAACACCCTCGTCCTCGACGGGTTCGGGGTTTAAAACCTCTGATAACTTGGATTTACGAAGTGGATCCGGATAATACCTCTCTAACATGAGAGTCTTAAACTCGCTCCAAACAAAATCACGAGAAACGGAAATACGGTATGAGAAAATAAAGAATCGAGTAAGAAAAACTTACGAACAGTGAAAGTACTGAGATGCTGGCAGCGGTGTGACAATGTGCAAAACAAAACACAATTAGACCCAAATAACCGACAAGCCTAGGTATCCATAAACTTAGCGCTCTGATACCATTTTCTGTAACACCTCCGAGAAGTTCGAAGTATATTACAGCGTCATGGACCCCTGCATGGGACCCACCAGGCTAAAACAAGGAAAACACCACTCGACTAACCATTTCAGTTAGCGAGGACACACATTTAAATAATACAACATATAACCGGCGTAATAAACATCAACCGACAATATAGCAATTTGAGTTAATACAAAACGAAGTTCGGAGTGAAAAGCCTAAGTACTCGCGAGTACAATCTATAAGTTTATAAATGTGGAAAACAACCATATCGAAATAGACAAGAGAAATAAGAAGACTCGAATGCACATATCAACGACCCTAGCCGACATCCTCGTACTGTCCCAGCGCCCGCTCGTCCGGCAGAACATAACCTGAAATCCATAACAAGAATTTCCCCAAAACGGGTCCCCAAAGGGGTTAGCAATTACGCTAGTACAAGTAATCAAGGCAAACCATTCGCTTACACGTTTCATTGTACAATGCAGCAAATCATTTCAAAACCAAAACCAGACATGTCTTTTCCGGAAACAAGCAGTCAATCACATTTGCCTAGGACCGAGACGAAGCCACAAATCCCACTCGAGGCCTCTAAGGACCCTCCCGAGCTGGCTATATCATAAAACAAATCACGCACGTGCATCGCCTAGGACCGGGACGAAGCCACAAATCCCACTCGAGGCCTCTAAGGACCCTCCCGAGCTGGCTAGCTAAACAAACTCATGAATACAGGGCTCAAACCATTGGACTCCCTCCGTGGCCCCATCGGACACTCCCGAGGTGAGCAAATCACACACAATATACATTACCATTTCACGTTAAGCATAAAGGTTTCCAAAAATACTTGTCTTGAATAATTGACGACGCAACGAACGGAAAGGAATATCACCGACGAATGCTAGGAACCAACGGAACCGAACCTAACGATTCGAAGAACATAATCACTACCAACTCTAAACAAATACGGAAATGGAATACACTAGAAAACCCGCCTACGATTCATGTATATTCGTATAAAAATAACAACGAGGGCGGACCACAACCAAACCCTCTCGAATACGCAACAACCACGAAATATACCATGAATTCGTGTTGATGTTGTTATCATACACCAAGAACTCAAGGAAGGTGATGGTTGAGATGATTGGAGAAAGAAATCGCCAAGAAATCGCCCAAAATCGCCAAAGCCGCGGAGGAAGGAGGTGAAATGAGAATACATCCGTCCAAAGTCAACTCCTGGGTATATATAGCCGCACGGCTTAGCGCGCGCTAACGGCTAAGTGTTAGCTTGCGCTACCTAGTTATATTACAGTCCAGAACTCACTGTCCTGGACCATTAGCACGCGCTACTGCAATCTAGCGTGTGCTAACAACGACTCGGTAGTGCGCGCTATCGAGCTATAGTGTGCGCTACCTGGGCACCTGAACGAGTCCAGAACAAACTGTCCAGTACTGGACAGTCACGCTAGCGCACGCTACCGGAAACCTAGCGCGCGCTAGTCCCCCGACATTAGCATGCGCTAGAAAATGTAGCGTACGCTAATCCGCTAGTCCAGAGGACTGGAATCAGAAGTAAGTTCACTGCCACTCCCAGGGCTCAGCTCGCTAGCACGCGCTACGAAACAGACGTAGCGTGCGCTGCTAAGGGATCTCTAGCGTGCGCTATGCAGAAAGATTAGCGCACGCTAAGCACGGAATATGAACGGCCAAAAACACTAGAACATGAACGAAACATCAACGGAACATCTCAAAACGCATAATAACATAAAATGGATCCACGGCAACCCCGAAACGGCAGTTCCGAACAACAATTTTGAGAATCAGATCAATAGATGACGGAAGAACCAATAAACGTAGAACTGGATGACAAAAAGTCTCGAAACAATTATTCTCAAAAATTAATATGGTTACACGAGGGTCGCTAAAAACGAGAAATATACCGAAAAATGAAAATATCGAGAAAAGAAAATGCGGATATTACACAAGCTAGTTCATTTGTGATGACCGAAAATCGATCGAGCATATTTGTTATGGTCTCGTCATGTTTCATCATAAATAGCTCGTAGTCATGGAGAAGCATATTTATCTTCGTCTCTTTGACTTGTGATGTTCCTTCATGAGTCACCTCAGGTATTTTCCAAATTTCTTTTGTATTATCACATGAGGAAATCCGTCTGTGTTCTTCCTGATTTAAAGCACAATAAAGCAATTGTGTGGCTTTGCTATTGTAATGGTCATTCTTCCAATCTGTATTATCGTACTCTTCGAAGCTTTTGAGAGTACCATTGGAATTCATGGGAATTTTCGGACCAAGATATATAACTTTCCAAAGTTCAATGTCATAGGCTCGAATGAATATCGACATTTTCCTTTTCCACATCATAAAGTTTGATCCATAAAAGAATGGAGGTCGATTTAAGGCAAGGCCTCAACCGGTTCAAAATGGAGCGCCATAGGATCTTTTTTCTCCTCGGATATAAAGTTGACTTTTAGAGATACCTCTCCGATACCAATTGTTGGAAAATTGGGTACCGTCACTTGAATAGTGCGATGTAGAGTTTTCAAACTCCTTTGCATTTGCAGAAACGTATTAAAATTATGGAAGATAAACGGCACAAGATTTATAGAGGTTCTGTAATATCCACATTTTTCCTTTCCCGGTATTCTCATTTTTTGTGTATTTTTCGGTTTTAGCGACTCACTTGTAACCGTTTCGATATTTTGAATCTATTTTATTCGTGGAGTTTCTCCATTTGAATGAGTTTCGGAGATATTTTGATATTATTCTGTCTTATGTCATGTATTGTTGCATGGACGTTCGATTCTCATACAACCCATTCGATTTTGTAATTTCTTTGGTTACACGAGTTCGTATGGTTGAGTTGTTCCTGTTGTGAGTTTTGGTTTATTGATCCGACGTCGTATCGTGATTTTTGGACGTCTGGGCCGTTTTTTAATTTCCTATAAGTTTAGGGAATTTTAATTTCCTTGTCGTTTCTCGGATTCCTCGATAGTCAGAATTGTATCCTCCTACAACTTTCAGCTTCGTCGTCGTGAATATTTCGTATCTACGCGTTGGGTTTTGTCCTTGTGTTGCGTCTCATTTTCGGACCGCCCGGTGCAGCTAACTTTGTTCAGTAGTGTTGAACTGCTGCATGCATAACGTCCGTTATGCATACTTCTTAGCGTGCGCTATCGATACCCACATAATGTACGTTATACCCTAGTGGTAACGTATGTTATGGTCCTCAGTGTTTTGGACAGTGAGTCTGCCCGGATTTGGCTGAGTCCTTACGTACGTAAACATGCTGGTGTTACGTACGTAAGACCTCCTTGTAGCGTACGCTAGCTGTCTGATGTAGCGTACGCTAACGGCATCAGCGATTTGGGCAGATTGTTCTGCCGAGCCATTATGTACGCTAACACATGTGTGTAACGTATGTAATGAGCATAACGTACGTTAACCGCTGCATGTTAACGTACGTAATTAGAAGTAAGGTTTTATAAACCTGAGTTGACTTTGCATTCGCGACATTCTTCCTTTTTCCCCCTTCCTTCCACAGCGAGAGTTTTAGAGAGATTTTGAGCGATTCTTCAAGTTTTACCCATGGAAATTCTTGGGAGATTGAGTATTGTGTTCCTAGTGTAGTTTATCATCATCATAATCGTCTTCCTCTGTCCGAATCAAGGTAAATCTTCTAAGAACCCTACTTTTGAGTAAATTGGGGGTTTTTGATTTTATTGTTCGATTCGTTCCATGTTGTTGATTAATTCATGATGAATATGGTTAATCTTGTTGGTATTCTTGTTTTCCCTACGGATTCATGGTGTATTTTATGGTATTTGCGTAATCGAGAGGGTTTGGTTGTGGTCCACCCTCGTCGTTGTTCTTGTACGAATATACATAAATCGTAGGCATGTTTTTGGGTGTATTCCATTTTAATATTCGTTTAGATATGGTTGTGATTATGTTCTTCGAATCGTTAGGTTCGGTTTCGCCGGTTCCTAACGGTCGTGTTTGATTCTTCCTTTCTGTTCGTGTCACCGTCTATTGATCGAGGCAAGTACCCTTATGAACTTACAATCTTGACATGGTAGTATTGCATGAGAAACTTTTTGTGTGTGTGTATGCTCACCACGGGTTAGATCCGACGAGGTCTCGGTAGGGGTCCACAGAGGCATGGGTCCGTGAGCTTGCTTTTAACCACTACGGGTTAGATTGTGGTGCATTTTACATATGTGTTTTGGATTATTGGCATTTCCATAAATGTGTGTTTCAACCGATGTTTTCATGATTGCATGAATTTGACTATATGTGTAAGATGTAAGTTGTTTATTTGGTTACTTGTACTAGCGTAATTGCTAACCCCTTTGGGGACCCATTTTGGGGAAATTCGTTTTATGAATTTCAGGTCAGGTTCACCGAGACGAACGGGCGCTGGACTAGTAAGTGGATGATGGACGGGCGTGATGATTGTGCATGAGTGTGTTTTTATAGTTTCCTTCTTTTGATGCGTTTATCCATTTGTAAACTAATAGAACTACTCGAGTACTTAGGAGTTCTTGTTTGTTCGGATTGAAATGTTTGTCTATTATGTTTGTGTTGGATGATTGTGTTGTGTGTGACCGGTTGAACTGGGTGAATTATTTTGTTTTACGTCTTTATGACGAGGCGATGTTATGTTGATTCCGCGAGTCGATGAGTATGTTTGGTCGTTTACCTGGTGGGTCCCATGTAGGGATCCACGACGCTGTAATATAACTAGAATATCTTTGGGGTGTTACAAAAAATGGTATCGGAGCTCTAGGTTTATGGATACCTAGGCTTGTCGGTTTATTGAGTCTTGTTGTGTTTCGTTTTGCACATCGTCATCACGCTGCCATGATTCCGATGCTTCCAGTGCCCGTAAGTTTTTCCTTACTCTGTTCCTTGTTTCCTTGTATCGCACCTTCGATTCTTGATTTATGATTGTCTTTCTTCTCGTACTAACCATCGTATGGGTTTTGCTACTTATTTAACATTAGTATGGATGCTGGAAGAGGCCATGGTCGTGGTCGTGGATGTGGTCGGGGACGTGGGGCAGCCGGTGAGGCGGCCACATCGCATTCTTCCGGAACCGGCAATACCGGTGACCGTCATAGCCATGCTTCTACTCAAGATGGCGCCGACTTTGGTGTTGCAGCTGTTATGCAACAAATGGTGAAACAAATGGCGGCGATAGCTCAGGCGGTTCAGAACCCGTATCCGGCCCATGCTGCTCGGGACGGAGCAGACTGTTGGCTTCAGGATGTCATCAAGATGCATCCTCCTCAGTTTTCGGGAGCCTCAGACCCGATTGGCTGGAGGGGCGGATCAAGGATATATCCAAGGTTTTTATTGCCACCAACTGTCCCGAGGACCGTAAGGTCCCTATTGCCCAGTATTTTCTCACTGGGGATGCTACTGACTGGTGGGAGGCCATCGAGCCCAGGGACCGCGCTGCTACATGGGATGAGTTTAAGGACCTGATGGAGACCGAATATTGCCCGTGGCCGGTCAAACAGGCTCGAGTCCATGCCTTCTTTGACGCTCAGCCTTGGGATATTCCTATTTCCCAGGCTATTGCTGATTTCAACCGAGAGTTGGGCTTCGTGAAGGCCCAGGTTAGAGAGGAGAGTGACAAGATCTTCCACTTCTCCAGGCGGATGAAATTGTCGATTCGTGACTACATGTCTACGCTCGTCTGCACTACCTTGAAGGATTATCAGAGTAGAGAACTTGCTTACGATATGTCTGTGACGGCTAGTGAAGCGGCTCGCGAGAGCAAGAAGCAGAAGTCCGCCGGTAGTTTTCCGGGCCGCAAGGGTGGGGGTCAGCAGAAATCCCAGTCTGCTAATTTTTCCGCCGGTGGTGGTCCAGCTCGTTCTACTGGGGGTTTCCTTGGAACTACCAGTACTCCTTCCCGTGATGTGAAGTGTTTTAACTGTGGCCGACCGGGCCACATCAGTCGTATATGTCCGAACCCTTTGCTGACATGTAATCGGTGTGGCCAGCCAGGCCACAAGGCTGCTTTTTGTGATGAGAGAGAGAATTTTTGGTGCCCCGGCTTCCCTTCCAGCGCCTAGGGAACCAAGTGTGAATCAAGGATCGTTTGCTTCTTAGTCTCCGCTGAGTGCTAGTCAAGGGAGAGGGCGGTGTCAGTCCGCTAGAAGGGGAGCATCCAGTGTCGGATCCACCCACCCGCGTGTTTATGAGATGAGGAGGGCCGATGATCCAGCCGCCACCGTAGCCACATGTACCATTCATATTCATTCTCATCCTGTCAGTGTACTTTTCGATTCTGGTGCTACGCATTCGTTCATATCTCTAGAGTGTGTGTGCCATTTGAGTCTCGACTGTTTGACGCCTTGTGAGCCTTTCATCGTTAAGCTTCCTAGCGGTGATAGGATCGTTGGTGATCAAGAGGTTCGAGACTATTCTGTGTCTATTTGTGAGAGGGCTTGGCTCTCTAATCTTATTGTCGTGGGAATTGAGGGTGAGGATTTGATTCTTGGGATGATTGGCTCGAGCGGCATGGTGCGATCATGAACTACCGCACGAGAATCATCACTATGTTAGCCGAGGACGGCACCGAGCACTCTTTCGCAGGGCAAAAGAGGGGAAACCAGAAGTTTGTTATTAGCGCTTTGAAGGCGATGAGACTCCTGCGGAAGGGCTGTACTGGTTATTGGTGTTACGCCTTGAAGACGGAGAGTGGTGGAGTCGAGCTTGCATCGATTCCAGTTGTTAGTGAGTTTCCTGACGTTTTTCCTGACGAGTTACCGGGGTTGCCACCGGACCGTGAGGTAGAGTTTGCTATCAAGTTAGAGCCGGGTGCGGCTCCGATTTCGAAGGCACCATATCGCATGGCCCCTTCAGAGATGGCTGAGTTGAAGAAGCAGTTGAGTGAGCTTCTTGAGTCAGGATATATTCGACCGAGCGCTTCGCCTTGGGGCGCACTGGTTCTGTTTGTGCGGAAGAAGGATGGTTCACTGCGTTTGTGTATCGACTATCGCGAGCTAAAGAAGGTGACCATCAAGAACAAGTATCCCTTGCCGAGGATTGATGACTTGTTCGATCAGTTGTAGGGACCTGCGGTATTCTCGAAGATCGACTTGAGATCGGGGTACTATCAGCTTCGGGTGAAGGAGTCCGATGTTCCGAAAATAGCCTTTCGGACAAGATACGGACATTACGAGTTTGTGGTCATGCCCTTCGGGTTAACTAACGCGCCGGCAGTGTTCATGCAATTGATAAACAAGGTCTTTATCGAGTATTTGGATAAGTATATCGTCGTCTTCATTGTCGATATCCTTATTTATTCGAGGAATGGGGTGGAGCACGCGCATCATCTGCGAGTGGTGTTAGACATTTTGAGGACCAAGCAACTCTATGCGAAGTTCTCGAAATGTGAGTTATGGATGAAGGAGGTGATGTTTCTAGGTCACGTGATTTCAGCCGAGGGAGTCCGTGTGGATCCACAGAAGATCGAGGCAGTGTTGGATTGGGCACCACCTAAGAATGTGAAGGAGGTCCGTAGTTTCTTCGGATTGGCTGGCTACTACCGTAGGTTTGTCGAGGGTTTCTCGAAACTAGCTCGATCACTTACACAGTTGCTCCATAAATCCGAGATGTTCGTCTGGAATGACAAGAGGCAGGCGAGTTTTGAGGAGCTGAAAAGGCGTTTAACTTCAGCCCCAGTGTTATCATTGCCGTGTGGCAACGAGGGTTTTGTTGTTTATAGTGATGCTTTGGGTCAGGATCTTGGGTGCGTATTGATGTAGCACGGCAAAACCATTGCGTACGCATCGAGACAATTGAGACTGTACGAGCTCAACTACCCTACTCACGATTTGGAGTTAGCGGCAGTTGTCTTTGCGCTCAAGATTTGGCGCCACTATCTGTTTGGCTCCACATGTCAGATTTTTACCGATCATAAAAGTCTGAAGTACATATTCACTCAGTGGGAGTTGAATATGAGGCAGAGGAGATGGTTGGAGTTGATAAAAGATTATGACCTCGAAATCCTTTATCATACGGGCAAGGCGAAAGTCGTGGCCGATGCCTTGAGTCGGAAATCGGTTGCGTTACGGATGCTCGAGATGCTTACGCCTCGATCTGAGCTTCAGCGGGATTTTATTGAGCTGAGTGTTGAGATTAAGTTGCCGGGAGCTGTTGGGCAACTTTACGCTTTAGGGATTTTATTTGTTTCTTAAGTTTTGGGACAAAACTTATTTTTAGAGGGGTAGAATGTAATATCCGCATTTTTTCTTTCCCGGTATTCTCATTTTTGGTGTATTTTTTCATTTTTAGCAACTCACTTGTAACCGTTTCGACATTTTGAATCTATTTTATTCGTGGAGTTTCTTCATTTGAACGAGTTTCGGAGATGTTTTGATATTGTTCCGTCTTATGTCATGTATTGTTGCATGGACATTCGATTCTCATAGAACCCGTTCGATTTTGTAATTTCTTTAGTTGCACGAGTTCGTATGGTTGAGTTGTTCGTGTTGTGAGTTTCAGTTTAATGATCCGACGACGTATCGTGATTTCGGACGTCTGGGCCGTTTTGTAATTTTCTATAAGTTTAGGAAATTTTACTTTCCTTGTCGTTTCTCGGATTCCTTGGTGGTTGGAATTGTATCCTACTGAAACTTTCAGCTTCGTCGTCGTGAATATTTCGTATCTACGCATTGGGTTCTGTCCTTGTGTTGCGTCTCATTTTCGGACCGCCCGGTGCAGCTAACTTTGTTCAGCAGTGTTGAACTGCTGCATGCATAACGTGTGTTATGCATGCTTCTTAGCGTGCGCTATCGATACCCACATAACGTACGTTATACTCAAGTGGTAACGTATGTTATGGCCCTCAATGTTTTGGACAGTGAGTCTGCCCGGATTTGGCCGAGTCCTTACGTACGTAAACATGCTGGTGTTACGTACGTAAGACCTCCTTGTAGCGTACGCTAGCTGTCTAATGTAGCGTACGCTAAGGGCATCAGCGATTTGGGCAGATTGTTCGGCCGAGCCATTACATACGCTAACACCTGTGTGTAATATACGTAATGAGCATAACGTACGTTAACCGCTGCATGTTAACGTACGTAATGAGAAGTCAGGTTTTATAAACCTGAGTTGACCTTGCATTCGCGACACTCTTCCTTTTTCCCCCTTCCGTCCGCAGCGAGAGTTTTGGAGAGTTTTTGAGCGATTCTTCAAGTTTAACCCGTGGAAATTCTTGGGAGATTAAGTATTGTGTTCCTAGTGTAGTTTATCATCATCATAATCGTCTTCCTCTGTCCGAATCAAGGTAAATCTTCTAAGAACCCTACTTTTGAGTAAATTGGGGTTTTTTTATTTTATTGTTCGATTCGTTCCGTGTTGTTGATTAATTCATGATGAATATGGTTAATCTTGTTTGTATTCTTGTTTTCCCTACGGATTCATGGTGTATTTTGTGGTATTTGTATAATCGAGAGGGTTTGGTTGTGGTCCACCCTCGTCGTTGTTCTTGTACGAATATATATGAAACGTAGGCAGGTTTTTGGGTGTATTCCATTTCCGTATTTGTTTAGATATGGTTGTGATTGTGTTCTTCGAATCGTTAGGTTCGGTTTCGCCGGTTCCTAACGATCGTGTTTGATTCTTCCTTTCCGTTCGTGTCACCGTCTGTTGATCGAGGAAAGTACCCTTATGAACTTACAATCTTGACATGGTAGTATTGCATGGGAAACTTTGTGTGTGTGTGTGTATGCTCACTACGGGTTAGATCCGACGGGGTCTTGGTAGGGGTCCACAGAGGCGTGGGTCCGCGAGCTTGCTTTTAACCACGACGGGTTAGATCCGACGGGGTCTCGATAGGGGTCCACAGAGGCGTGGGTCGGCGGTTAATTGTGGTGCATTTTACATATGTGTTTTGGATTATTGGCGTTTCCGGAAATGTGTGTTTCAACCGATGTTTTCATGATTGCATTCATTTGACTATATGTGTAAGATGTAAGTTGTTCATTTGGTTACTTGCACTAGCGTAATTACTAACCCCTTTGGGGACCCGTTTTGGGAAAATTCGTTTTATGAATTTCAGGTCAGGTTCATCGAGACGAACGGGCGCTGACTAGTACGCGGATGATGGCCGGTCGTGACGATTGTGCATGAGTGTGTTTTTATGGTTTCATTTATTTTGATGCGTTTATCCATTTGTAAACTAATAGAAGTACTCGAGTACTTAGGAGTTTTTGTTTGTTCGAATTGAAATGTTTGTCTATTATGTTTGTGTTGAATGATTGTGTTGTGTTTGACCGGTTGAACCGGGTGAATTATTTTGTTTTGCGTCTTTATGACGAGGTGATGTTATGTTGATTCTGCGAGTCGATGAATATGTTTAGTCGTTTAGCCTTCCCATGCAGGGATCCGCGGCGCTGTAATATACCTTGAATATCTTGGGGGTGTTACAGGTTCGGCTAATTATGCCTATGTACTCTCTTCGTATTTTTTACTATAGGTTCAAGATAAACCTTTTTACCTTGTCTTCTATTGGTCCGAGGTAAACCATTTACAATCTTGTCTTCGATCGGTCCACGATAAACCGTTATGCTCTTGTCTTTTTGTCGGTCCAAGCTAAACCGTTTTCCTTTTCTTTCGGACAACCTATCTAGATTTCGATTGGTACTAGACAAACCTCACTCAGATTTAGATATGATTCTAATAATTGTGGATCCTTGATCCCAATAACACCGAATTTGTAACACCCCAAACTAGGCGGATATTACAGTGTCGTGGACCCCCGACTGGGACCCACCAGGCGAGTGAAAATAAATGAAATACACAGGGTAAATGTAGTACCGAACCACATTACATCATTAATTACTCCGATGAGGAGTTTCATACAACACACCCAAGATAATATTGAATACGTGTATATTTTATATGAAGATAAAACATACGACACTGAATAAAATGAGTATTCAAACGGAAGTCTGCAGCGGAAATAAAATAAGGATAACACGAGTGAATGAAAAGGACTGGGCCCCCCTACTAGTATCACTGGGACTCCTCGCCGTCAACATTCTCTTCCCGTGCCTTAGCCTTGCCATGACCTGAAAAACAAAACCCCCCAACAGGGTCAGTTACACAGAACAACAATCCTCAAGAGTTGAATAAACACAATCATATATGCTGTATAAAGCCCAAGTTCGATCAAAAATCTCAAACCGTCGAACACATGCGATCAAAAGTGAATCGATCAGATTATAACCCAATCCTGTTGAAAACATACGCAATCAAACATGCTGTATGAATCAACTAACGGTACGGCTCAAAGGGTGGCGCCACACTACGCCCCGGATGGAAATGTGTCCATGCACAAGCCACCAACGAGTATCGATCGAATACACGTGTGGTCTTGTACCTAATCAGTCTCACGAAGTAATCGTCTCATGTGCACAGTCCACTGTGAGGCCAACTACCAACACACGACTTAATATGTGCCCGACATGAAAATCCTACACATACCAACCGGCACGCCAGTATGACCCGGAATGCCACGAGATAACAAAAGTGACATCGAAATCAATAATGACTCACCGAGATGAAATGATAGTGAAATGAATGATAGCTCAATGAAATGATTGGAACCGCCGTTCCTCGTGACTGAAGTGATTAATTGACAATGACAAGTCTCGATACGGTTAATATAATATGAATGAGTTATGATTATGAATGAACAACAACGAAAGGTATGAATATCCCTTTAACTGAGTAAGAATTAACTTACCTTAACACCGGTGATGATATGATATCTCTCGAACAATGTCCTAAGGAAACTACCGGTCGCTCGAACAACCTTGAATAACACAATTACCAACAATCCGTTCAACATACGAATCAAACAGGAATATAACGAACTCAAAACGTCGATACGACTAAACCAAGTTCATTGGGGCATTTCGACAAACACCTTGAAAACAAATTCCCTTCTTAAACAACTAAACCCATTTGTATCGAGAACCAACTTCTATTGAATGATCCAACCACCAAAACACCATCAATACAATATATAATCCAAACGAAATGCTCAAATCGAGTTTACGATATCATTAAATTGCAAAACCCAATTCCATGTCAATCTTCAAAGTGTTCTTGAGAAAAACTTCCAACAATATGATGATAACTCGTAAAAACTCATAATCATACGTATATCCATCACAATTCATGATTATACCATCCAAAACATCATGTTCCAACTCAAAATCGAATTCAAGGGTTGAAGAAAGTTACCTTAGATTAGGATGAAAACTCCACAAATATGTTGTTGATCCACACCACAACTTGAAGAAGATAAAATCTCTGAGTTTTGATGATGTTGAAACACCCCAAAATCGCCCAAAAATCGCCCCAAGGAAGCGAGGAAGAACTGAAATGAAGAAAATGAGTTGTTCCTCTCAAAAAACGTAATTATAGAGCAGCCTGCACTGTGTGCCGCGGCCCGACCGAGTGTGCCGCGGCACTGACTCGGCAGCGTGCCGCGGCCCTCGGTACAGGTGGGTCGGCCAAAAACTCAAAAATGTGTGTGCCGCGGCGCACACTCCCTTGTGCCGCGCCCCACACCCCTTGGGTCCTAAAATGATGAAAAATGACCCGGGAAGAGAATAAAAGCAATAGGAATCAATATTTGGGAAATAATAACACGAAATGGAAGTGCGGTAACCCCAAAACGGTGGTTCTAAGCAATGATTACAAGGGTTCGCCCAACAAAAGCACAATTTGAACAATGAGGAGATTTGAAATGACGTGAACTCCAACGTCAACATCGACTAATGAATCAATTACAACAATCAAGATAATACTCTTGTCTCGATTCCCAAGCAAGGTTGAAACAATGAACAATATCGATACACGACTCGAAGTTATTCAGAACGGTGAACACGGATGAATGAATGTGGATGATGAATGATTATTAACAAGTGAAAAATTACATAGTGACAATTACTGAATGAAATTACTGAATGATAATGACTTAATTACAACCGGGTATTACATACACCCCCCCTTAAAAGAGTTTCGTCCCTGAAACTAAGGGTCAAACAACTCGGGATAACTCTCTCGCATACTATCCTCAGTTTCCCAAGTAGCCTCTTCGACTCCGTGTCTAGACCACTGAATTTTAAGCAAAGGAATCGCCTTATTTCTCAACTGTTTGATTCGCCGCTCTAAGACTCGTATGGGAAGCTCCTCATACGAATGATCATCTGCGATCTCGATTTTGTCGAACTGAAGTATGTGACTCGGGTCGGCAACATACTTCCGTAGCTGAGAGACGTGAAACACATTATGAATTCGGCTCAACGCTGGAGGTAAGGCCAATCGATAAGCTAGCTCGCCTACTCGATCCAAAATCTCAAACGGTCCAATAAATCTTAGACTCAACTTTCCCCGCTTCCCGAAATGGAAGATACCTCGACTCGGGTATACCTTGACCAACACGTGGTCACCTGTCTCGAACTCTAATGGTCGGCGACGATTGTCTGCATAAGATTTCTGTCGACTCTGAGCGGTCAACAAACGACTCCTGATCAAAGCTACCTTCTCACGGGCGGCTATAAGCATATCGAGCTCGGTGCCGATTGATTCTGATAAGTCATCCCAACACAAAGGAGATCGACAATGACGACTGTACAAGGCCTTGTAAGGTGCCATCTTAATCCAAGCATGCCAACTATTATTATACGTGAACTCGATCAATGGTAGTTGGGCTTCACAATCGTCTTTCCAATCGAGGACGCATGCCCTCAACATGTCCTCCAATGTCTGAATAGTCATCTCTGATTGTCCGTCGGACTGAGGATGAAAAGTTGTGCTGAAATTAAGCTGAGTTCCCATGGAACGATGAACTGATTTCCAAAAATGAGACACGAATCGCCCGTCACGATCAGAAACGATACTCTTAGGAGTACCGTGCAATCTCACTATTTCTTTGATGAACAACTGGGCAAGTCTCTCGGGACCCCAAGTATCCTTAATCTCGAGAAAATGAGCTGACTTAGTTAGATGATCCACAATTACCCAGATTGTATTCATGCCACGGCGACTCGTCGGCAAACTCGTGATGAAGTCCATTGAAATATCCTCCCACTTCCACTCCGGAATAGAGAGCGGTTTCAGCATACCCGCCGGTCGCTGATGTTCTATCTTGACTTGTTGAAAGGTGAAACATCTCGAAACAAACTCGGCGACTTCACGCTTCATATTACTCCACCAGTAATTTTGTTTCAAGTCTTTGTACATCTTGCTGGACCCCGGATGAATAGAATAAGGGGTATCATGGGCTTCTCTCAAAATCGAGTTTTTCAACTCATCATTCGCCGGTACACATAACCGATTCTTAAATCTCAAGAGTCCATCCTCATCGACCACAAAGCCAGGGGCTTTCCCCTGTGCCACATCCTCGCAGATGCGCAACAAAAACGGGTCTGAACCCTGATTCACTCTGATCGCCTCTTCAAGTGGCGATGAAATATCCAGCATACAAAGTTGTCCCTGAACACGCTGTAACCAAACCTCGATCTTATGCCTAAGTAATTCTTGCTGAAGTTCCTTCTGAACTGTTAATAGAGCAAGCATCTGCTCCTGAACGGACTTACGACTCAAGGCGTCGGCGACAACGTTCGCCTTGCCCGGGTGGTAAAGTATCTCAATATCATAATCTTTGATTAGTTCCAACCACCGTCTCTGTCGCATATTTAACTCCTTCTGAGTAAATATATACTTTAAACTCTTGTGGTCGGTGAATATCTGACAGGTAACGCCATAAATATAATGACGCCAAATCTTCAATGCGAATACCACGGCTACTAGCTCCAGGTCGTGGGTCGGATAATTTACCTCGTAAGGTCTCAATTGCCGTGAAGCATAAGCAATAAATTTCTCGTTCTGCATGAGTACACATCCGAGACTCTGTCCGGACCCATCACTATAGACCACAAATCCTTCCTTCCCTTGCGGTAAAGAAAGGACAGGTGCTAAAATTAACCGGCTTTTGAGTTCCTCAAAACTCTGTTGACACGCGTCGGACCACGTGTATTTCTTATCTTTCCTTAAAAGGTTCGTCATGGGTTGAGCGATTTTAGAAAATCCTTCAATAAATCACCGATAATAACCAGCTAATCCGAGGAAACTTTGAATTTCTTTAACATTCTTCGGAGGTTGCTAATATCGGATAGCCTCCGTCTTATGAGGGTCAACACGAACTCCGTTTGATGAAATTACATGTCCGAGAAACATCACTTTGGACATACAGAATTCACATTTGGAAAACTTCCCATAAAGTTGCTCTCGTCTCAACACGTCGATCACCTAATGAAGGTGAAACTCGTGCTCCTCCCAGTCACGAGAATAAATTAAAATGTCATCAATGAAGACAACCACGAACTGATACAAATAGTCGATGAAAACCCGATTCATTAACTCCATGAATACCGCAGGTGCATTAGTAAACCCAAACGGCATTACCACAAACTCATAATGACCATAGCGTGTTCGGAACGCCGTCCTAGCAATATCCGACTCTCGGATTCGCAACTGATGATACCCAGATCTTAAATCGATCTTGGAAAATACTGAAGCTCCCTGAAGTTGATCCAAAAGATCATCAATATGGGGTAGGGGATATTTATTCTTGGTCGTCACCCTGTTCAGCTCTCGGTAATCAATACACAAACGAAAAGAACCGTCCTTTTTCTTGACAAATAATACCGGTGCTCCCCACGGAGACGCACTCGGCCGGATATAACCCTTCTCGGTCAAATCCTCCAATTGATTCTTTAGTTCCAGCATTTCGGTCGGGGCCATCCGATACGGTGCCTTCGATATAAGGGATGTACCGGGCTCCAACTCAATCGTGAATTCCACATCTCTCTGTGGAGGCAAACCAGGTAACTCGTATGGAAATACGTCAGTATATTCTCTCACTACCGGAATATACGTCAACATTATTGATGATTTATCGGTCTTAGTCATATAGCACCAATAACCGACACACCCCTGATTGAGTAATTTCACTGCTTTCATCAAGTTGATGACTCTCCCGGAACAGCTGGGATTACCTCCCTGAAAAACACATTCGACCCCATCGTCTGAAATGATAGTGACCAAATGCTTACGGACGCTAATGACGGCATCGTGACGATTCATCCAATTAATACCCAGAATGACGTCGTCTCTCGGCAAATCTACCACGATTAGGTCTGCTAACCAATCACGGCCATGAAGGTGAATCGGACAATCCTTAATCTCACGATTCCCGATAATTCTTCTACCATCAGGTAGACCGATGACATGAGGCTCACAACTAGTAGCACTACCCAGACGTAGTATACTCAAACATGATTCGGAAATAAAAGAATGTGATGCACCAGTATCAAAAAGGGTACACATAGGTTGAGATAGAATATCGAGTGTACCTGAGATCATCCGGGCCTCTGGATCGTCGGTCTTCTTCATCTCGTAAATTCGGGGCTTGCCGGCCCCCGAACCGGATGCTCCTGTCTGATAGCTCTTGGCTCCGCCTTTGTTAGCTCCTTTCATCTTAAACGACGCGGACTGAGTGGCCTGATTCGGAACCGCTGACTTTTTTGGAGTCTGAGATGTCGCCGGGGTAGGTTTGGAGTCCCTTCGGCAAAAACGGGCCCTATGCCCCGCAATTCCACAGTTATGGCATGTGACAGTCTGCCTCGGAACCTTGGTACTGAAATCCGTCGGTGGGCTTCAACGATAACCACCATGAATTAGCGCTCTTACCCAGATAGTAAGCCGCGACCGAAACTTTGTGTCCCTCAGGACAGTCCACCATAGCAAACAGTTTCTCGAAATGCTCAAGCCAGTGAATGATATCCGCCGGTTCAGATGAACCCTCAAAAGTAGGTGGTCTTTGGCGAGAGATGTCGCCAATGATACTGCTCACACCCTCTCTTGCCTCTGAGGTGGCGGCGGAGGAGCCTGTTGATTTTGAGTAGCTGAGTTATGCATCGTTTCCATCAGTTGTGTCATCTGAGTCATTTCGGCCATCATGCCCTGCATAAAAGCGAGTGGACCAACCCGAACACCTTCTGACTGAGCTGTGTCTCGGGTACGACTCCCTGATAGTGAATGATTACGCCCATATGAATGAGTGGCAGTATCACTGCTCAATGAATTAGCATTATTCCTAGCATTCGCACGTGTATTCACACGAGCTCTCGGGTTTCGGCCCGCACCGCGGCCTCTTCCCCCGCGCCCTCTGCCAGCTCTTTCCATACTGAAGTGGAAAAGTCATGAAATTATTATATATCTCGCATGAATATCACATTATGATTACGTTATGAAATAATGAAAATGAGCATACGCGCTCGGACACAATGATTACATGAATGGTCAACTGAGGTGACGTGATTATCTGATGAAATTCTTGAAATGATTATCTTGAACAAGTTAACAAGATTAATGATATGATCCTCAAGATCAACAACTGAACAATGAAATGAACTGAGTGATTAATGAATTAACATGATCGACTTGATCACAAATGAAAATGATGAATGAGGAAATCTTACTGTTCTTTGGTCTGAAGGGCTCGGCTCTTGCACGGATCACACGTGACGCGAAAGTCCAATGATACTAGTCTGATGAATGATGATTTCAAATGAAACATGACTCGGAAGGTAGTATTCAAAACCACGCTCCGATACCAACTCTGTAACACCCCAAACTAGGCGGATATTACAGTGCCGTGGACCCCCGACTAGAACCCACCAGGCGAGTGAAAATGAATGAAATACACAGGGTAAATGTAGTACCGAACCACATTACACCATTAATTACTCTGATGAGGAGTTTCATACAACACACCCAAGATAATATAGAATACGTGTATATTTTATATGAAGATAAAACATAAGACACTGAATAAAATGAGTATTCAAACGGAAGTCTGCATCGGAAATAAAATAAAGAAAACACGAGTGAATGAAAAGGACTGGGTCCCATACTAGTATCACTGGGACTCCTCGCCGTCAATGTTCTCTTCCCGTGCCTTAGCCTTGCCATGACCTGAAAAACAAAATCCCCCAACGAGGTCAGTTACACAGAACAACAATCCTCAAGAGTTGAATAAACACAATCATATATGCTGTATAAACCACAAGTTCGATCAAAAATCTCAAACCGTCGAACACATGCGATCAAAAGTGAATCGGTCAGATTATAACCCAATCCTGTTGAAAACATACGCAATCAAACATGCTGTATGAATCAACTAACGGTACGGCTCAAAGGGTGGCGCCACACTACGCCCGGAATGGAAATGTGTCCGTGCACAAGCCACCAACGAGTATCGATCGAATACACGTGTGGTCATGTACCTAATCAGTCTCACGAAGTAATCGTCTCGTGTGCACAGTCCAATGTGAGGCCAACTACCAACACACGACTTAATATGTGCCCGACATGAAAATCCTACACATACCAATCGGCACGCCAGTATGACCCGGAATGCCACGAGATAACAAAAGTGACATCGAAATCAATAATGACTCACCGAGATGAAATGATAGTGAAATGAATGATAGCTCAATGAAATGATTGGAACCGTCGTTCCTCATGACTGAAGTGATTAATTGACAATGAAAAGTCTCGATACGGTTAATACAATATGAATGAGTTATGATTATGAATGAACAACAACGAAAGGAATGAATATCCCTTTAACTGACTAAGAATTAACTTACCTTAACACCGGTGATGATACGATCTCTCTCGAACAACATCCTAAGGAAACTATCGGTCGCTCGAACAACCTTGAATAACACAATTACCAACAATCCGTTCAACATACGAATCAAACACGAATATAACGAACTCAAAACGTCGATACGACTAAACCAAGTTCATTGGGGCATTTCGACAAACACCTTGAAAACAAATTCCTTTCTTAAACAACTAAACCCATTTGTATCAAGAACCAACTTCTATTGAATGATCCAAACCACCAAAACACCATCAATACAATCGATAATCCAAACGAAATGCTCAAATCGAGTTTACGATATCATTAAATTGCAAAACCGAATTCCAAGTCAATCTTCAAAGTGTTCTTGAGAAAAACTTCCAAAAATCCGATGATAACTCGTAAAAACTCATAATCATACGTATATCCATCACAATTCATGATTATACCATCCAAAACATCATGTTCCAACTCAAAATCGAATTCAAGGGTTGAAGAAAGTTACCTTAGATTAGGATGAAAACTCCACAAATATGTTGTTGATCCACACAACTTGAAGAAGATAAAATCTCTGAGTTTTGATGATGTTGAAACACCCCAAAATCGCCCAAAAATCGCCCCAAGGAAGAGAGGAAGAAGTGAAATGAAGAAAATGAGTTGTTCCTCTCAAAAAACTCAATTATAGAGCAGCCTGCACTGTGTGCCGCGGCCAGGCCGAGTGTGCCGCGGCACAGGGTCAAAATCTGCCCCCGGTGCTCGGCAGTGTGCCGCGGCCCGGACGAGTGTGCCGCGGAAGTGACTCGGCAGCGTGCCGCGGCCCTGCTGGCAGGAGCCGCGGCCCCCGGTACAGGCGGGTCGGCCAAAAACTGAAAAATGTGTGTGCCGCGGCGCACACTTCCTTGTGCCGCGGCCCACACCCCTTGGGTCCTAAAATGATGAAAAATGACCCGAGAAGAGAATAAAAGCAATAGGAATCAATATTTGGGAAATAATAACACGAAATGGAAGTGTGGAAACCCGAAAACGGTAGTTCCAAGCAATGATTACAAGGGTTCGCCCAACAAAAGCACAATTTGAACAATGAGGAGATTTGAAATGACGTGAACTCCAACGTCAACATCGACTAATGAATCAATTACAACAATCAAGATAATACTCTTGTCTCGATTCCCAAGCAAGGTTGAAACAATGAACAATATCGATACACGACTCGAAGTTATTCCGAACGGTGAACACGGATGAATGAATGTGGATGATGAATGATTATTAACAAGTGAAAAATTACATAGTGACAATTACTTAATGAAATTACTGAATGATAATGAATGAATTACAACCGGGTATTACAGAATCAATATACAATCCTTTCTTTCCTCTCATGTATATGTTGAGTGTATGAGCACCCAAACACTTAACAATTTAGCTCGATTACAACAATAATAATGAAGATAATAATATCTGAAGTATATAAGCCTTGCTTGAAGTTGTTGTAAGGTGAATACCATATGAAGTGGTATTTATAGACTTCAAAGCCTAAACTAGCCATTTGTTCACTGACTCTTCATTACGTACGTTATAAGCCATCCATTACGTACGTTAGGCATGTTACCTACGTTAACACTTCTTGATACATACGTTATGCTTCATTCAGATCAGTCCAGTAGCATTTTGCCTCTTCTATTACGTACTTTATCCCTTACAAGTTACGTATGTTATATCGTCCTGAGATAGCCGTTGATATGATGACATACTCCATGACGTCACAACAGTCATACAGTTTGAATTCTGATTCAAACTCTCATAGCATACGTTAGCTCATGTGTATTACGTACGTTAAGCTCGTACTATTACGTACATTAAGCTTAATGTATTGCGTACGTTAAGCTCTTGATTTCTCTTCAAATCAATGCATTTCAGTCCAGCTCGTCGTCTTCGACTCCTTCTTGATTTATTGTTGATTCTCTTTGCTTAGCAACTTATCATCAAAACCTCTAAATTGGATGTGTGGAACAAAATGTTCCAACACAAACGACTATAAAAATTAAAACAGTGTTTAACTTTGGCATTACTTAATCTATCCAAACCTCTGTGTTGGCTATTTCAGAACAACTTTCATTAAGAAACTTGTAACGCAGACATCACCTGATAAAATATATTGTATAAATTACATAGAACAATACAAAAAACTATCATTATTAGTTGAATCTCTTAGACCTTGCCAACGATTTATTCGGGCTAGCTGCAATATCATTACAACGGGGTCCTTTGGATTCACTCCTTTTAAGAAAGTCGTCAGTTGATCGCACAGATTATTTCGTAACGTGCATTTAATTTTCTTACCCCTATATGGATTATTCATAAATAAAAGAAAAATTATTAGACATGGTAATGTTAGATAAAGGAGACAAATAAGTGCATTTGAATTGCCTTTCTTATCAACTACTAATGGTGAGTTTAAAATCGAGACCAAGGTAATAATATCATCAATAATGATATGTGGGATCAACAATCAATAATTCAATTAATTATTGGATTGAAATATCTAATATAAAGACAATTGTGTTGTATAATAAATAATATTAATTTGTTGTATAGCATGTAAACTTGAGCTATAAATAGACCTCTTTGGTAGAGCTTTGGAAATATAATTCATTCTAATAAAAGCTCAATTTCTTCATCTTCTTTCATCCTCCTTTATGCTTATATTGTAGTAATATATATTACAATATGTATAATATATATTGTGAAGTGATAAAAATATCCGATTTTACAACACGTTATCAGCACGAGCTCTACCGATTTAATCCCATTCCGCAGCCGGACTCGATATATTGGTACATCATCCTTAAATTCTAAAGGTATGTAATCAATTTTATTTATATTTAATTTATGTAATAATAATATTTAGATATGGTATTAATCTAATATCATTATTGATGATAATTAATATATTTAAGCAAATATAATAATTATATAAATATCATCAATTTAAATTTATATGCGTAAGGACCTAAACTCAATCTTATTTTTAAGATGATTCTTGGACTATGGACTAATTATATGTAGGACCTAAATAATAATGAATTTGTGTGAAGTGTAAAATCTTCAACTATTTTTATTTGAAGAGTTCCATTTATTAGTGAAGAGGTGAATCTTCATCTATATTTTGTAGAGAATTACTAGTGGAGGAATACAAAATCCCCATTCATAAGACCACGAAAGATTATATAATCGAGTTGTGATATTTTTATTTTTAGTAGTCATGAAAGAATTTATAATCGAGTAGTGATATTTTTATTTTTAGTAGTCATGAAAGATTTTATAATCGAGTAGTGATATTATTACCACTAACTATATAGATTATAATTCATATATATAATATATAATATATATATATATATGAGTAGTGATATTATTATAACTAACTTCATAGATTATAATATATATATATATATATATATATATGAATTTCCATTCCTAAAACTCTAATTACCAAAGTTAGTTCATTAAAATATATAAGAACATATTCACCAATTTTAATGATAATTAACAATAAAATAAAAAAATCTTATTTTCTCCAACGGTCATAAACGGCCATATTTCAAAAATCAAATCTATAAATACTCATATTATACTCCACACTTATTAATCATCTCCAAAATATCTACCTATTTTTACAAAATGGGTAAATATTTTATGACTTTCCTCACTCTTATTACATTTTTCAATTTCTTCATTTGCTACACTCAAGTCGATTGCTTTAGTGAGACATATGTGATCATCATTATGATGGTCACGGTTCTTCTTTTATTTTTTAGTTGGTTTGTTGTGTTTAATATTTAAGCATGAATGGTATTTGTATTGAGTAATAATTTCAATTATACTTTTGTTTAGCTGACATCATTAAATCTAATAGCTATGTGTTAATTATATTTCAATCTTATATTTTGTAATAGATAACCATGTCCAATTTTAAGCTCGATTTCGCTCCCTTGAATCTTAATGGAGACAATTATATGTCTTGGACAAATGATGTGAAGACACATCTCAGATGAAAAGGACTCGAAAATATTCTAACAAATAATGTGTCAGATGCTACGAAAGAAAAGGAGGTAGATGAAAAGGAGCTTTCTATGAATAAAGCAAAAGCATTAAAATGCATGAGGCAACATCTTGATGAAGGATTAAAACTAGAGTACATGAACGTGGATGATCCCAAAATTTTATGGGACAATCTTATGAAAAGATTTGGGTATCAAAAGCAAGTGTTATTACCCGCACTAGTTGATGAATGGAACAAGTTAAGATTCCAAGATTTTAAAAGTGTGAGCGAGTATAATTCTGCTATGTTCAGAATTGTATCACAACTAGAGTTTTGTGGTAAAATCATAACAGAAGGTGAAAAACTAAAAAAGACGTATGCTACATTACATACGTCATATTTAATACTACAACAATAATACAGAATGCGGGGATATACCGAATACTCTGAATTAATTGCAGCTCTCTTACTTGCTGAAAAGAATAATGATATGTTGATAAAGAATCACCAGTCTCGTCCTACAGGGGTGATAGCGATTCCTGAAGCAAATGCCACAACTACTAATGAAGGACGTGGTGGTCATGGTTGGTTTAGAGGTCGAGGTCGGGGACGCGGTCGCGGCCACTTTCGTGGTTGAGGTCGAGGTCGTGGCCGTGATTATGGAAATTACTTTAGGCCTCCCAAAAATGAAATGATTAATAAAAACCAACAAGACAAAGATAAGTATGTCCAAGAAGGTTCATCCAATAAAAATGAAAATTCTTGTTTCAGATGCGGGAAAAAGGGACATTGGGCTAAGGCATGTAGAACGCCAGGCCATATTTGTAAAATGTATAAGGCATCTCTGAAAAATAAAGAAAAGGAAGTCAATTTTCATGAACATGAACCTGAGGACGACTCAACTTACCTAGAAGCTGCAGATTTTAATGAGGATGCAAACGTGGACATGGATATGAAATAAAATAAATAAATAATTAAATAAATATGTGATTTTTATGTTTGTTGCATCTTTATTGTACTTGTTTGTATTCTCTTGTTTGAAATGTGTATTATCTCATTTGAAGTTTGTATGAAGTATTTAATAAATATTATTATATTCAGCTAACTTACCATCTTTTAGTCTTTTATTCTTATTCATTAAGGAGTTTGAGTATGGAAGGTATTGGAGACATTTGCATCCCGGACAGTGGCACAACTCATACAATCCTCAAAAATAAGAAATATTTTACTGAGGTACAATCTACACAAGCAGTAATAAATACAATTTCAGGTCCCGCGGACTTGATTGAAGGAACAGGTAATGCTAAATTCATATTACCAAATGGAACAAAATTTGTCATTAATAATGCTTTATTTTCTCCAAAATCTAAGAGAAACTTGTGTAGCTTTAATTACATATACCGTAAAGGATATGATACTGAAACAGTAACTGAAGGTAATATGAAATATATGTACATTACTGTTAATATTTTGGGAAAGAAACAAATACTGGAAAAACTACCACAATTATATAGTGGATTACATTATAAACATATTCATGAAACTGAATGTAATTTGATAATAAAAGAGGATCCCAAAATATTGACATTATGGCATGAACGCCTAGGTCATCCTGGCTCCACGATGATTAGAAAAATAATTAATAGTACACATGGTCACCCAATGAAAGGTATAAAACTCATATATAAATAATAAACTATGTGAAGCTTGTTCTCTTGGAAAATTTATAACAAGGCATTCACCAGGCAGACTTGAAAAGGAATCACCTACATTTCTCGAAAGAATTCAAGATGACATATGTGGACCTATTGATCCACCATCAGGACCTTTCAAGTATTTTATGATTTTAATTGATGCATCTAGTAGATGGTCACATGTTTGTTTATTGTCAAGTCGTGATATGGCATTTGCAAGATTCCTTGCACAAATAATCAAACTAAAGGCACAATTTCCTGATTATACTATACGGAATGTGAGACTTGACAATGCTGGTGAATTGACATCACAAGTATTTAATGATTATTGTATGTCAATTGGAATTACAGTTGAACATCCTGTTCCGCATGTGCATACACAAAATGGTTTACCGGAATCATTAATTAAACGCCTTCAATATATTGCTAGACCACTAATAATTTGAACAAAGCTACCAGTTATTGTTTGGGGTCCTGCAATTTTACATGTTGCTTCACTAATAAGGTTAAGACCAAGTGCTAATCATAAATATACCCAATATCAATTTGCACTTGGTCAGGAGCCAGATGTTTCCCATCTAAAAATTTTTGGTTGTGCAGTATATGTACCAATTTCTACCCCACAAAGAACAAAAATGAGACCTCAAAGAAGGTTGGGAATATATGTTGGGTTTGACTCACCCTCTATTATTAGATATCTTAAACCTCTAACAGGTGATGTTTTTCAAGCAAGATTTGCTGATTGTCATTTTGATGAGACAGTATTCCCAAACTTAGGGGGAGGTTATAAACAGCTGGAAAAGGACATAACATGGTATGTACCATCATTATTATATTTGGATCCATATACGAAATCATGGGAAGAAAATGTAAGAAAAATTATACATTTACAAGGTTTGGCAAATAAATTGCCAGATGCATTTACTGATATGAAAAGAGTGAAAAAGTCACATGTGCCAACTATTAATACGCCTGCTCGGGTTGAAGCTCCAAAAGAAAATGAAAATAGAAGTACATCTAAAGCACGCTTAAAGCGTGGAAGGCCTGTTGGTTCCAAAGACAAAAATCCCCAGAAAAGAAAAATAGCCAATATAAATGAATGTGCTAAAGAAGCACAAAATGAAGAAAAATATGATCATGTTGAAACACAATCTGAGGCAAATAAGGAAGTCATTGAAAATGAAAATACAAATGATCTCGAGATATCTATTAATTATATTAATACGGGGAATTTATGGAACAGGAGAAATAATCACATTGATGAGATATTTGCATACTCCATTGCATGTGATATAATAATTGGAGATGACGATCCTGAACCCATATCTATTTTCGAATGTCAAAATAGACCTGATTGGACAAAATGGAAAGACGCAATAGATGCCGAACTAAATTCTCTTAGAAAACGGAAAGTGTTTGGACCGATTGTTGTCACACCCAGTAATGTGAAACCTGTTGGGTATAAATGGGTCTTTGTAAGGAAACGAAATGAGAAAAACCAGATTGTAACATACAAGACTCGTCTTGCTGCACAAGGTTTTTCACAAAGACCTGGGATTGATTATGAGGTAACATATTCCCCTGTTGTGGATGCCATTACTTTTCGTTATTTAATTAGTTTATCGGTATCTTATAATCTTAATATGCATCTCATGGATGTTGTTACAACATATTTATATGGATCACTTGATGTTGATATATATATGAAAATTCCTGAAGGATTTAAGTTGCCTGAAGCATCGAAACCTAGAGAAATTTAAACAATTAAATTGCAGAGATCTTTATATGGGTTGAAACAATCTGGACTCATATGGTATAACAGATTAAGTGAATATTTGATTTAAGAAGGCTATGTGAATAAACATATTTGCCCTTGTGTTTTTATAAGAAAAACAACATCCGAATTTGTAATCATTGCTGTCTATGTTGATGATTTGAATATCATTGGAACTAATGCAGAAATTTTGGAAGCACTGAATTACTTAAAGAAAGAATTTGAAATGAAAGATTTGGGAAAAACAAAATTCTGCCTTGGTCTACAAATGGAACATACTAAAAATGGAATATTAGTACACCAATCAAATTATACAAAAAGGGTATTGAAAAGATTCCACATGGACAAATCAACACCTTTGAGTACCCCAATGATCGGCAGAAGACTTAATATTGAACAGGATCTATTTAGACCAAAGGAAGAAAATGAAGAGGAAGTTGGTCCTGAAATACCATACCTTAGCGCAATTGGAGCCCTAATGTATCTTGTTAATTGTACACGGACGGATATAGCTTTTGCAGTAAATTTACTAGCAAGATTCAATTCATGTCCTACAAAGAGGCATTGGAACGGAATAAAACATATATTCAGATATCTACGAGGTACGATTGATCTTGGTTTGTTTTATTCTAACAATGCAAAACCAGTTTTGCTAGGCTATGCAGATGCAAGTCATCTCTGATCCACATCATTCTAAGTCACAAACTGGATATGTATTCACATATGGAGGCACTGCAATATCCTGGGGATCTCAAAAACAGACAATCGTGACTACTTCCTCAAACTATGCTGAGATAATAGCTCTTCATGAAGCAAGTAAAGAATGTAGATGGTTAAGATCAGTAACACAACATATTCAAGAAACATCAGGCTTGCCAGTCGATAACGGACCAACAATAGTATTCGAGGACAACTCTGCATGTGTTACTCAAATGAAGGAAGGCTACATCAAAAGCGATAAAATCAAACATACCCCCCCAAAGTTCTTCGCATTCACTCAGGAACTTGAAAGAAATAAAGAGATCGACATCCAATATATTCGATCTTGTGATAATGCGGCAGATCTCTTCACAAAATCACTCCCTACGAATGTTTTCAGGAAACACATTCAGAATATTGGAATGCATCATCTTCGAGACCTTTAAAGAAGAACTACCCATGCTGGGTTGAGGGAGAGCATACAACTGTACTCTTTTTCCCTTATTAAGTTTTTATCCCACGGGATTTTTCTTAATAAGGTTTTTAACGAGGCAGCTTGTGATGCTCCCAAATGAGATATCATGATATAAGATATTTCAAAGGGGGAGTGTTATAATATCATCAATAATGATACGTGGGATCAACAATCAATAATTTAATCAATTATTGGATTGAAATATCTAATATAAAGACAATTGTGTTGTATAATAAATAATATTAATTTGTTGTATAGCATGTAAACTTGAGCTATAAATAGACATCTTTGGTAGAGCTTTGGAAATATAATTCATTCTAATAAAAGCTCAATTTCTTCAACTTATTTCATCCTCCTTTATGCTTATATTGTAGTAATATATATTACAATATATATAATGTAACACCCCCGAGATATTCAAGGTATATTACAGTGCCGTGGACCCCTATATGGGACCCACCAGTCTAGACACAACTTACCACAGTAAAAACACACATTATCAAGTTGAAAATCAAATAACACGCCCGGTACAACCGGCAGAATAATCAACAATGGCAAACATAAATAACTTCAATGAATACAAATCATAATCCGAAGGGAAAAGCCTAAGTACTCGCGAGTACAATCTATAAGTTTCAAAAGTAGACAACAACCATATCGAATGGAACAACGGAAATAAAAGGACTCAAGTGCACATGTCAACGACCCTGGCCAACATCCTCGTACTGTCCCAGCGCTCGCTCGTCCGGATGATCATAACCTGAAATCCATAACAAGAATTTCCCCACGACGGGTCCCCAGAGGGGTTAGCAATTACGCTAGTACAAGTAATCAAGGAAAACCAATCGCTTACACATTTCATAGTACAATGCACCAAATTCATTTCAAAAACCAAAACCAGACATGTCTTTTCCGGAAACAAACAGTCAATCAATTTTCCTAGGATCGGGACGAAGCCACAAATCCCACCCGAGGCCTCTAAGGACCCTCCCGAGATGGCCACTTTATAAAACAAATCACGCACAGGCATCGCTTAGGACCGGGACGAAGCCACAAATCCCACCCGAGGCCTCTAAGGACCTTCCTGAGATGGCTAGCGAAACAAACTCGTGAATCCAGGGCTAAACCATTGGATTCCCTCCGTGATCTCGTCGGACCCTCCCGAGGTGAGCAAAGCACACACAATATACATTACCATTTCATGTCAAGCATAAAGGTTTCCAAAAATACTTGCCTTGAATAATTGACGACGCAACGAACGGAAGGAAAAACACCGATGAACGCTATGAACCGTCAATCACGAACCTAACGATTCTAAGAACACAATCACAACCAATCCTAAGCAAATACAGAATTGGAATACACCCGAAAACCCGCCTACGATTCATGTATACTCGTATAAAAACAACAACGAGGGCGGACCACACCCAAACCCTCTCGATTACAAAAATACCACGAAATATACCATGAATCTATAGGAAAACCAATGATACCAATAAGATTAATCATATTCATCATGAATTAATCTATCATACGGAACGAATCAGACGAAAACGTGAAAACCCCCAAATTATCCAAAACAAGGTTTTAGGAGTTTACCTCGAATTAATGATGAAGAACACGATTAGATGATGATAATACACTCCAAAAACTCGAAGAAGATGATAGCTCGGAGTTACAAAGCTTCAAATCGCTGGAAGTGTCAAGAAAATCGCCTAGGAGTCGGATGGGGAGGAGGAGAAATGATAATGGCCGAAATCGGTCAACTCCTGGGTTTATAAACCCAAGTCGAGTTACGTACGTTAGCCACAGGTAGCTAACGTACGTTAGCTTGTTAACGTATGTAAGCTACCCCATGCTTACGTACGTAACGAAAATCGCAGAATTCCCTGTACTATTTTACACACACCGCTACGTACGTAACATAAACATGCATTACGTACGTAATGCTCCTTCCTGGGGAGTACAGGCCGCAACCACTGGCAAGGAAGGAACCGAAAAGATCGAAATGCAATGGTTACGACTCATGATGGTAAGAACGTAAAGGACTCGAGGCAACAAACTTAAGTGTTGAAGGAAAACATATTCCCGACTACCCAAAGGTTCGGAAAAACAACAACAAACGCAATTATCCTAAAACTTTGGGAAATTACAATACGGCCCAAAGCATCCGAAATGTACAATACATGATCGAAACATCAAACAAAAGCTCAAAACACGCATAATAACATGAGATGGATCCTCGGCAACTCCGAAACGGTAGTTCCGAACGAAGATTTACGAGAATACCCAAAATAGCGATGGAAACAACATAAAACACCGAATCGAGTAAAACGAGTCCGAAACAAGCTCGAACGACAAAAAGTCCAATATTAAATATCCTCGAGATGTCAATACGGTTACAAGCGAGTTGCCAAAAACTAAAATACACCAAAATGAGAATATCAAGAGAAAGGAAAAATGCGGATATTACATTCTACCCCTCTAAAAACAAGTTTCGTCCTGAAACTTAAGAAGTAAACAACTCGGGGTACCTAGTGCGCATGCTATCTTCGGTTTCCCAAGCTGCCTCCTCGACACCATGTCTCGACCACTGCACTTTGACCAAGGGAATGGTCTTATGCCTCAGTCGCTTCTCACGGTGCTCCAAAATCTTCAAGGGACGCTCCTCGAAAGTAATGTCCTCGGCAATATCGATCTCACCATAATCGATGATATGACTAGGATCCGGAACATATTTCCTCAGCTGGGAAACATGGAAAATGCTATGAACGTGACTCAAGGCCGGAGGTAGTGCCAAACGGTATGCCAACTCACCGACTCGCTCGAGAATCTCAAAGGGTCCAATAAATCTCGGACTCAACTTCCCCTTCTTCCCGAAACGAAAAACTCCTCTCGTCGACGACACCTTTAGCAAAACGTGGTCTCCCACCTCGAATTCCAAAGGTCGACGACGGACGTCGGCATACGACTTCTGTCGACTCTGAGCGGTCAACATCCATTCTCGAATCACATCCACCTTCCGCCTCGTCTCTAAAACAATATCCGGTTCGGTCCCGACCAAATCAGACGCTTCGTTCCAACAAATCGGAGATCGACAACGCCGCCCATAAAGCGCCTCACACGGTGCCATCCGAATCGACGCGTGCCAACTATTGTTGTACGTGAATTCGATCAATGGCAAATGCTCCTCCCAGTCACTACTCCAGTCGAGAGCACAAGCATGCAACATATCCTCGAACGTCTGGATAGTGGGTTCCGACTGTCCATTTGACTGAGGATGAAAAGAGGTACTCAAATGCAAACGAGTACCCAACGCCTTATGCACCGCTTGCCAGAAATGCGATACAAAACGGCCATCACGATCCGAAACAACAGACTTCGAAGTACTGTGAAGCCTCACAATCTGCGCAATAAACACACGAGCCAACTTCTCCGGGCCCCAAGTATCCTTGATGCCCAAAAAATGTGCCGAATTGGTCAGGCGACCAACAATCACCCAAACCATATTCATGCCCGATCTCGATCTCGGCAAACTCGTAATGAAGTCCATCGATATGTCTTCCCATTTCCATTCCGGAACGGGAAGTGACTGCAATAACCCGGCTGGTCGGTGATGCTCCATTTTGACCTGCTGACAAGTCAAACATCTCGCTACAAACTGTGCGACCTCCGCCTTCATATCATTCCACCAGAAATTTCTCCTTAGGTCCTTGTACATCTTACTCGAACCAGGATGAACGGAGTAAGGTGTAGCATGGGCCTCACGTAAAATACTCTGCCTCAATTCCGAGTCGTTCGGCACACATAGACGACTCTGGAAACTCAATAACCCATCTTCACGAATCACAAACCCAGGAGACTTTCCCTTAAGAACATTCTCTCGGATTTGAATAATCATCGGATCTTCCAGCTGCTTCAGTTTAATTTTATCGATCAGGGACGATGAAATCTCTAAAGCACAAAGTCGCCCTACGGCTCCAGGCAACGAAATCTCAACACTCAACTCAATCAAATCCCGCTGAAGCTCAGCTTGATACGTAAGGATCTCAAGTGTCCGCAACGAGACTGGTTTCCGACTCAAGGCGTCGGCCACGACGTTCGCCTTGCCCAGATGATAAAGGATTTCGAGGTCATAATCCTTAATCAACTCTAACCACCTCCTCTGCCTCATATTCAACTCCCGCTGAGTAAATATGTACTTCAGACTTTTATGGTCGGTAAAATCTGACATGCAGAGCCAAAAAGATAGTGACGCCAAATCTTGAGCGCAAAAACAACTGCCGCTAACTCCAAATCGTGAGTAGGGTAGTTAAGATCATACGACCTCAATTGCCTCGACGCAAATGCAATTGTCTTGCCGTGCTGCATCAACACGCACCCAAGACCCTGACACGAAGCATCGCTATAAACAACAAAACCCTCGTTGCCACATGGCAACGCCAAAATCGGGGCTGAATTCAAACGCCTATTCAGCTCCTCGAAACTCGATTGCCTCTCGTCATTCCAGACAAACTTCTCGGACTTTTGGAGCAACTGTGTAAGTGGCCAAGCTAGTTTCGAGAAACCCTCGACGAACCTACGTTAGTAGCCAGCTAAACCCAAGAAACTACGGACCTCTTTCACGTTCTTAGGCGGTGCCCAATCCAACACTGCCTCAACCTTCTGCGGGTCCACACGAACTCTCTCGGCTGAGATCACGTGACCCAGAAACATCACTTCCTTCAGCCAGAACTCACATTTCGAGAACTTTGCATAGAGTTGCTCGGTCCTCAAAATGCCTAACACTACTCGTAAATGATACGCGTGTTCCTCCTCGTTCCTCGAATAGATAAGGACATCGTCAATGAAGACGACGACACACTTATCCAAAAACTCGATAAAGACCTTGTTCATCAACTGCATGAACATTGTCGGCGCATTAGTCAACCCGAAAGGCATAACTACAAACTCATAATGTCTGTATCTCGTCCGAAAAGCTGTTCTCGGAACGTCGGACTCCTTCACCCGAAGCTGATAGTACCCCGATCTTAAGTCGATCTTCGAGAATACCGCAACCCCCTGCAACTGATCGAACAAGTCATCAATCCTCGGTAGAGGATACTTGTTCTTGATGCTCACCTTGTTTAGCTCGCGGTAGTCGATACACAAACGCAGTGAACCATCCTTTTTCCGAACAAACAAAACCGGTGCGCCCCAAGGCGAAGCGCTCGGTCGAATATACCCCGACTCAAGAAGCTCACTCAACTGCTTCTTCAACTCGGCCATATCTGAAGGTGCCATGCGATACGGTGCCTTCAAAATCAGAGCCGCACCCGGCTCTAACTCGATAGCAAACTCTACCTCACGGTCCGGTGGCAATCCCGGTAACTCATCAAGAAAGACGTCAGGAAACTCACTAACAACTGGAATCGATGAAAGCTCGACTCCAACATTCTCTGCCTTCAAGGCATAGCACCAATAACCAATACACCCCTTTCGCAGGAGTCTCATCGCCTTCAAGGCATTAATAACAAACTTCTATATTCTCTTTCGCCTCGCGAAAGAGTGCTCGGTGCCGTCCTCGGCTAGCATGGTGATGATCCTCGTGCGGTAGTTCATGATTGCACCATGCCGCTCGAGACAATACACCCTCAATACCCACAACAATAAGATTAGAGAGCCAAGCCATGTCACAAATAAACACAGAACAGTCCCGGACCTCTCGATCACCGACGATTCTATCACCGCTAGGAAGTTTAACGATGAAAGGCTCGCAAGGCGATAAACAGTCAAGACTCAAACGGCGCACACGCCAGAGAAACAAATGAATGCGTAGCACCCGAATCAAAAAGCACACTGACAGGATGGGAATGGATGTGAACGGTACCTGTCGCCACAGTAGCCGCTAGATCATCGGCCCTCCTCATCTCATAGATATGCGGGTGGGTGGAGCTGACACTGGAAGCTCCCCCTCTAGCGGGCTGACCCTGACCTCTCCCTAGGCTGGCACTCGATGGAGACTACGGAGCAAACGAGCCCTGGTTCACACTCGACTCCCTAGGTGCTGGAAAAGAAGTCTGAGCACCAAGAAGCTGTCTTGCCCGCTCACAAAAGAAAGCCTTGTGGCCCGACTGACCACAAGTATGACAAGTCAGAGGCGGACGAGGACACTCCCGGTTCCGATGGCCTGGCTCGCCACAATTAAAGCATTTGGCATCCCGAACGGAGGCACTGGCAGTACCTCAATAGCCGCCAGAGAAACGAGCCAAATTACCTCCAGGAATATTTGCAGACTGAGACTTTTGCTGACCTCCACCCTTGTGACCCGAGAAATTTCCGGTGGATTTCTGTTATTTACTCTCCCGAACCGCCGCACTGGCTGTCACCGACATCTGATAGGCAAGAGCTCGACTCTGATAATCCTTCAAACTAGTATAGATGAGCCCAGACATGTAGTACCGAATTGACAGTTTCATCCGTCGGGAAAAGTGAAAAATTTTGTCGCTCTCCTCGACAACTTGGGTCTTCACATAGCCCAACTCCTTGTTGAAATCGGCAATAGCTTGAGAGACAAGAATATCCCGCGGTTGAGCATCATAGAAGGCATGAACTCGAGCCTGTATAACCGGCCACGGGCAATACTCAGTCTCCATCAGGTCCTTAAATTCTGCCCACGAAGCAACGTGATCCTTAGGCCCAACGGCCTCCCACCAATCAGTAGCGTCCCCAGTGAGAAAATACTGGGCAATAGGGACCTTGCGGTCCTCGACCAGTTGGTGGCAACGAAGACCTTGGATATCTCCTTGATACACCCTTCCCAGCCAATTGGGTCTGAGGCTTTCGTAAACTGAGGAGGATGCATCTTGATGACATCCTGAAGCCAACAGTCAGCTCCGTCCCGAGCAGCATGGGCCGGATTCTGAACCGCCTGGGCTATTGCCGCCATTTGGTTCACCATCTGTTGCATAACAGCCGCAACACCGAGGTCGGCGCCATCTTGAGAAGAAGCATGGCTATGTCGGTCACCGGTGCTTCCGGCTCCCAAAGAATGCGATATGGCCGCCCCACCGGCTACCCCACGTTCCCGGCCGCGTCCATGACCACGACCATGACCACGACCACGGCCTTTCCCAGCATCCATACTGATGTTAAGAGATAGCAAAAACAACTCGATGATAAGTAAGAGGCGAAAAACATCCACAATTCAAGAAATGGAATTACGTTACGAGAAAACAAGAAAGAGAGTAAGGAAAACTTACGAGCACTGGAAGTACCGAGATGCTGGCAGCGGTGTGACATTGTGCAACACAAAACACAACTAGACCCAAATAACCGACAAGCCTAGGTATCCACAAACCTAGTTGCTCCGATACCATTTTCTATAACACCCCCGAGATATTCACGGTATATTACAGTGTCGTGGATCCCTACATGGGACCCACCAGGCTAGACACAACTTACTACAGTAAAATCACACATCATCCAGTTGAAAATGAAATAACACGCCCAGTACAACCAGCGGAATAATCAACAATGGCAAACATAAATAACTTCAACGAATACAAATCATAATCCGAAGAGAAAAGAGTAAGTACTCGCGAGTACAATCTACAAGTTTCAGAGGTAGACAACAACCATATCGATTGGAACAACGGAAATAAAAGGACTCAAGTGCACATGTCAACGACCCTGGCCAACATCCTCGTACTGTCCCAGCGCTCGCTCGTCCGGATGATCATAACCTGAAATCCATAACAAGAATTTCCCCACAACGGGTCCCCAGAGGGGTTAGCAATTACGCTAGTACAAGTAATCAAGGCAAACCAACCGCTTACATATTTCATTATACAATGCACCAAATTCATTTCAAAAACCAAAACGAGACATGTGTTTTCCGGAAACAAACAGTCAATCAATTTGCCTAGGACCGGGACGAAGCCACAAATTCCACCCGAGGCCTCTAAGGACCCTCCCGAGTTGGCCACTTTATAAAACAAATCACGCACAGGCATCGCCTAGGACCGAGACGAAGCCACAAATCCCACCCGAGGCCTCTAAGGACCCTCCCGAGCTGGCTAGCGAAACAAACTCGTGAATCCAGGGCTAAACCATTGGATTCCCTTCGTGATCCCGTCGGACCCTCCCGAGGTGAGCAAAGCACACACAATATACATTACCATTTCATGTTAAGCATAAAGGTTTCCAAAAATACTTGCCTTGAATAATTGACGACGCAACGAACGGAAGGAAAAACACCGACGAACGCTAGGAACCGTCAATCACGAACCTAACGATTCGAAGAACACAATCACAACCAATCCTAAACGAATACGGAATTGGAATACACCCGAAAACCCGCCTACGATTCATGTATACTCGTATGAAAAAACAACGAGGGCGGACCACAACCAAACCCTCTCGATTACAAATATACCACGAAATATACCATGAATCCATAGGAAAACCAACGATACCAACAAGATTAATCATATTCATCATGAATTAATCTATCATACGGAACGAATCGGACGAAAACGTGGAAACCCCCAATTTACCCAAAACAAGGTTTTAGGAGTTTACCTCGAATTAATGACGAAGAACACGATTAGATGTTGATAATACACTCCAAAAACTCGAAAAAGATGATGGCTCGGAGTTACATAGCTTCAAATCGCCGGAAGTGTCAAGAAAATCGCCTAGGAGTCGGATGGGGAGGAGGAGAAATGATAATGGCCGAAATCGGTCAACTCATGGGTTTATAAACCCAGGTCGGGTTACGTACGTTAGCCACAGGTAGCTAACGTACGTTAGCTTGTTAACGTACGTAAGCTACCCCATGCTTACGTACGTAACGAAAATCGCAGAATTCCCTGTACTATTTTACACACACCGTTACGTACGTAACAGAAACATGCATTACGTACGTAATGCTCCTTCCTGGGGAGTACAGGCCGCAACCACTGGCAAGGAAGGAACCGAAAAGATCGAAATGCAACGGTGACGACTCATGATGGTACGAACGTAAAGGACTCGAGGCGACGAACTTAAGTGTTGAAGGAAAACATATTCCCGACTACACAAAGGTTCGGAAAAACAACAACAAACGTAATTATCCCAAAACTTTGGAAAATTACAAGACTGCCCAAAGCATCCGAAATGTACGATACATGGTCGAAACATCAAACAAAAGCTCACAACATGCATAATCACGTGAGATGGATCCTCGGCAACCCCGAAACGGTGGTTCCGAACGACAATTTACAAGAATACCCGAAATAGCGACGGAAACAACATAAAACACCGAATCGAGTAAAATGAGTCCGAAACAAGCTCGAACGACAAAAAGTCCAATATTAAATATCCTCGAAATGTCAATACGGTTACAAGCGAGTTGCCAAAAATGAAAATACACCAAAATGAGAATATCAAGAGAAAGGAAAAATGCGGATATTACATATAATATATATATTGTGAAGTGATAAAAATATCCGATTTTACAACAAAGACAACATACTCATGGTCCTTTAATTGAACAGTGATACGACGCTTTTTATGTCCATTGCTTGATTCTAGAGATCCAGTCGCTACAATTTTGCCAGTGATATCTATGTATTCATAAGTTAGTGTTGTAAGATCATATCAAACTCAAATGCGGAGAACATATATACAGATCAATTATTAATGCGGGAGCTTGTCAAACAGTTGCTTTTCATTAGGGTTGGGATTTTCGGTTATTGAAAAAAAATAATCGTACCCGTTATCCGAACTGTATTAAATATTTCATGTACGATTCCCCGTTGTTTTTTTACATTACCCAAAAATACCCAAACCGAAATTTTACTAGGTATTTTTCGGTTCTTCGGTTATTTTCTCTCTCTATATATATAAAAAACTTACTATTTTACTTGCAACGAAAACCTCTTGGCCATACAACATTCTAATTTGGTTCACCAAATTTATATAGTAGCAGAAGATTTTGAAGTTTGGAGTTTATATAGTAGTTTGATAAAAAAGAAAGAAATAAATAAATAATCAAAAATATATATAATAACCGGGTATTCGCCTACCCATGCTCGAGAGACCCATCGCGTTCGTTTTTTATTTAAATATCAGGTATTTTAATTTTCCGGGTATTTGGAATTGAAAAAATCAATACTCGCTATCCCAAAATTCAGTTTGAAAGGAGGATCCATTGTCCAAAATTCTCATTAATTTTTTAATAAGCAAACCGAACCGAACCGTTTAACCAATTCAGTTCGGTTATTCGGGTATTCGATTTTTAAGTCTCAACCCTACTTTTCATACACCTTGTACTTGAACAGGTCAGCAAAAGACACAAACTCAAATCAAACCCAGGGATCGGAAGTGTATCACATATGCTACATCTAGTGTAACTATAAAATATAAGACGGAAGCCGTGTTTTGTAGGCTTGATATCAGCATCATTTTTTTCAATTATAAAGTTGGTGATATAAATAAAATTCCCTTCCTTCAATTTATCAACATACCTTGAAGTAAAGATTTGGGAATGGATGCATGTAATGACCAAAAGCAGGTCAATTCTACATTGGATATAAGTAAAACGAAATAATTTCACAAATCAGATTGTGATAACCATACGTTTCTATCCATGAAAACAACCATGAAATTCGTCTCATCCGGATTACCATACGATAAAGAACACCACATTCGAATGCATCGTGCCTTTATTTTCCACGTCTCTTTCTCATTCGTAATATCCGAAATTCTATCCAACTTCAGACACATACTTGATAGTTCTGTGTAGTTGGATGTTAAATCAATTGTTTATAGATGTAGAAAAAAATGACTTTGTGTATACCAATATATATAATAAAAATGGACTTTTCTTGTAGATTTTAAAAATTCACATCCTAAATTTGTGCCTACCATAATAATCTATTAATTTATTAGCAAGAAAAATCAAATTTTATTTAAATATAAAAGTCATTATTATCACATCCTAAATAAGTGCCTATACCATAATAATCTAGCAGCTTATTATATTAATAAAAATTAGATTTTATTTAAATTTTAAAAGTCATTATTATCACATCCTAAATTAGTGCCCACCATAATAATTTATTAATTTATTACTAAGATAATTGGATTTTATTTAAATTTTAAAAGTCATTATTATCACATCCTAAATTAGTGTCAACCATAATAATATAGTACTTTATTAGTAATAAAAATCAGATTTTAGTTAAAGTTTAAAACTCCTATTATTACATTCTAAATTAGTGCCTACCATAATAATATATTAATTTATTAGTAAGAAGAATCGAATTTTGCCTAAATCTTAAAAGTCATTATTAACACATCCTAGATTACTATCTACCATAATAATCTAGTAGTTCACTATTAATAAAAATCAGATTCTTTTTTAAATTTTAAAGTCATTATTATCACATCCTAAATTATTGCCTACCATAATAATCTAGTAGTTTATTATTAATAAAATCGGATGTTATATTTATTTTAAAAGTCATTATAATCACATCCTAAACTAGTGCATAACATAATAATCTATTAATTTGTTAGTAAGAAGAATCAAATTTTATTAAATTTTAAAAGTTATGTTGGCCACAGAGTATACAATAAACAACTTAGATGGGGGGTGAATACGTTGTAACCTTTTTCTAAGTTATTTGCCTAGCGGAAGACTAATATTGAGTTGCTGTAAATACAACAACTAGGCAATCTCCTGTTTGCTTGATTTGTACAAAGTTTTCACAATATGTATACTTTAAATAACAGGTTAATATGAAAATAGTAAGAACAAAATGTAAAATACACATAGATATAGGTGGTTCGAGGTAAACCCCTCTCCTCCACACAGGAGTAAGATGTTTATTAAAATCACTACGTACACAACTACGTGACTTTAACAAAACATGTCTATGTATCATTCACACAGATTGATACAGAGACAACAGCTTGGGCCATTCACACAGATTGGCTTTGACTCTTTTGACTTGCTTCTTCTCACACAGATCGAAGCTTCGTCTTCAATGCTATTCTTCCCACACAGGTCGGAGCTAGCAAGAACTTAGCCCACACAGGGCAAAGGTTTTTCTCAACGTAAAGATAAGGTAGAACAAGTTCAGACAGCAGTTGTATGCTTTGATGATTGTTCGATGTACGATGTGTTGTTTGCGTTGAGGACTGTATATTTTTTCGCGTTGATGATGCTGTATGCTCAGAAAATATACTGCTCTTTCTTAGCTTGATATTCTGATTGTCATAGCTAATTGTCAAATGTATTGCGTGAGACAATCACTTGTCGTTGTTGTTGTCCTCTGCTTGGGGCTATTTATAACCTTGGAAATAGATCCATTATAAATGTATCCGTTATCCGGTTGGTGAGATTGAGACAGTTCTGATCGACGGCTGCAGAATGTTTGAAATAAAGGCGATCCGCATTTAATTCTTCAGACATTCTCTTTGACTTTGCATTAAATGCTCCTCAGCGCGTTCAGACTATTATCTCTTTCGGCTGCGTTAAATGTTGTCCTATCAGTATTAAATGCTGCTTTAATTGTGCATACTTTATGAAAATAAAGTTTATTTCACAACAGTTTAAAGCTATTCTTCAGTCTTGTTGGATTCGTGTTCTACTTTTCCTAAGTAAAACACCTACAGCAAGATCATTGTATCCAACTTTCTTCATCTTTGATGTATAAAACTGTAAGCACTGTAGGAACGGACTATGTAGGAAGCGCTCTTGATGTATGGGCAGGTTGTATGCAGTTTCCTAAGAACCTCCATACTTAGAGCAAATGATGATTTTGAATACCTTATGTTGTAGGGTGGCAATTATTCAGGCTGTATTTTTTTCACCGATTTCCCCTTTTTTTATAATGCCAAAACTTCCTTTATACGGAGAGGCTGTCTTCAAGTCTTCTGTCAAAATATCTAATCTTCATCACTTAATCTAAAAATCTGAACTGCTCGCAGGCAAATTCTAAAGTAAAAGATCATACAGGTCTAAACGTATTACAACTTAACCTGCGTGCAGGCTCAATCTTACACGATGTAATTCTAATTGCATACAACCTAATCTATGAACTGTTCGCATACAAATTCTTATAACTTGAGAATTATCAAGTTTTTATACCTGTTGAATATTTCAATATTCGTAATCAAAACAGTAAAAATAGTAAGAGTAGATTACGAGCTGTAATCTTTCAAGGCAAAGAAATTTTATTGTTAGTCGAAATTACAGGGCTTGAAAGATACTGAAAAAAATACTGTATCGTAGAGCATACAGTAGGATAAAATACAGAGTGCAACTAACAGAAGCTAGTGCCTATAATTTTGATGCTTCCAAGTGTCTCGAGAGGGATCATGTTCGGTTCATTTCCCCCAGTTGATTAAGGAATCTATGCCTCGGTCCTCATAGATGCTTCGTCCTTCATAGGAGACATCCAATCTTCAAGATGGCTTACCCGTTCACTATTTTGATGTTTAGACTTCATCTTCAGTTTCAAAGGTAGCTTTCCTTCTGCAAGTAGCCTCGAGAATTCATTTGCGGCATCCTTGAGTGTTTTGAATTTGTTGAACATGGCAGACTCCCTGGTGAGTATACATAAGTATCTCAGTAATTCGTTATTTTTCCAGTCCTTCAATTCATCTGTTGTAGGATGTCGGTCCGTTGTGAGCAATATCTTGGTAGGCTTACGTACTGTATTTTTTCACGAAAAATTGGGATCCTAGAACTCAGGTCGAAAACCAGTTACCCTGTAACCTTTCGCTCCTTGACCTGGCCCAGGTCTGGCCAGTCGTCCGATGGCACTTGCAACACTTTTCTCCATAGCAGCTTCCAACAACCTCTACTTCCTGGCAGCCTCTCTCGAATCTTTCCCTTTTTTTGGCAGTATCAAGATCTGAAACCTTGCCGTAAATATCCCAAAGGATTTCCATAGATTTGGCCTGTGGCGGTCCCACTTCTGACATAGTTTGTCTTCCACTATTGCACGAAACGGCGGTTTGAATTTTGAAATTGCGGTATTTGAGGCAGTAAAGTTCAGGTGTCTTAAAACTATTAAAGGATAAATCGTTTTAAATTCAGACAGAGCACATGTGTTGGAATATTCTATTCCATATAATCATAAATTGGTTTTGATGATGAGTTTATGATCAAACCAAAACAACAAAGGAAACAATAAAATGAACCAAAACAACGAAGGAGTCGAAGACGAACGAGCTAGACAAAAGAACTATGTTTTGAAGCAAAAACAAGCCTAACGTATGCCACGCATTACATATAACGTACGAATAATAACACACGCTAGAACATAAACTAGCACATGCTAAACTGACTAAGTTAGCGCACGCTAAGAATGAAGCTAATGCACGCTAACGATGGAATGGAGATCATGCATATGGTCAAAGAATCTGAAAAGTGAAGTTTGAACAGATAGCGAATGAAGATTACTTAGCGCACGCTAAGTTGAATTATGTCCGTTTGATTGATTCAAGAAAAGTCAAACATCACAAATGGTCATTTATGATGCTAGCAATGACAAAACATTAGCGCACGCTATGAAAGTTATTAACGCACGCTACATGCTGAGATTACGTACGCTAAAGGGTATGAGCGCACGCTAAGATATGGAATAGCGCACGCTAATGAAGACATCCAGAAATGGCTAGTTGAGGCTTTATGTCTATAAATACCAAGACATTTGGTGTCATTCCACACAACAACTTCAAGGAACTTATACATATACTTGTTATCATTGTATACCTTATCGCTATTGTATTTGTGCTTCATTGATAAGTGTTTGAGTGTTCATACACGAAAACATATATACGAGAGGAAAGATACGGATTGTAGATTGATTCGATGTTATTAGGATCGTTGATCCGGCATTATTAGAATCATATCTAAATCCAAGTGAGGTTTGTATAGTACCCATCGAAAGCTAGATAGGTTGCTTCCTTGTCCGGTAGAAAAGAAAAATGGTTTATCTTGGACTGACATAAAGACCAGAGTGTAACGGTTTATCTCGGACCGATAGAAGACGAGATTGTAAAGGTATCCCTCAGATCGATAGAAGATGAAGTGTACGTAATGCCCGAATATCTGACGTGTATTTTATCTGTACTTGAACATTATGATATTGCATATGTCGTATTATTGATCTGAGTATAATCTTCCGTATCTCATAACTCAGTATTGTAGAGTTTATGATTTCATAGATATAAATTCATACAAGTATTTATGTATATTTAGCGCACGCTAGCATTGGAAGTATAACGCACGCTAAATATGTGAACTAGCGCACGCTAAAGTTGAAACTTAGTGCACGCTAGGTATGGTCAGCATGACTGAGACAGGTTGGTAGGCGATATCGGATCATGGATCTTGGATAGGGACATGTCGGGATGAACCTGGACGGCTTTTGAAAAAGTCCAGTCAATTGTGATTAGCGCACGCTATGAGAGAGATGCTAGCGCACGATAAGTCTAGTACAGTGAGGTCAGTGAGCTATCGTAAAGCCATTAGCGCATGCTATAATGGGTGTTAGCATACACTAGATGTTGTATTTAGTGTATATAAAGGCTATTTAGCATACGTAAGGCCGATGACAGAAAGAGATAGTGGGTCGGGAGCCCGTTACCGCACGCTATAAAGGAGCAACAACGCGCGCTAATAGTCATTTTCTATAAATAGGACAGTACCTCATTTCATTTCTCAGATTACACTTTGCCCTATACCTGATTTCCGAGACTTAGAGAGTTACCCTCTAGACCTTAACTCTTCATATAAGGTTATTGATAACTTAATAGGTTGAACACCATACCTTAGGAAAATCTGAAGTAATCATGTTAGAACTTCTCTAAGTAAGAAGATTATAACCGAGCCTTATTGAGTTAAACCTAGGATATGGTTTCTGAGATTTGTTGCACATTTTGGATGTCAATTCTGAATCACTTGTATACCAGTGTATTGTTAATATCATCACCTAGAATGGGGATATTCAAGAATATGAATTCTAAGGGTCTTCTCTATGAATAATCCATGTGTAGTACGAGGTGTTTTTCAAACGTAATGATTTCTGGACGTGATGTTGATGATTGGAACGAAGGGTGTTGATGGGTAACAATTGTTATGAACTTAAAAAATTTAGCAAGAAGGATAGCTTGTGGAAGAACGAAATTGTAGGGATGAGTTAATCTAAAACTCGGTTGAAGTATGTTAAATAACCGAACCAAGTATTGGAATTGATAATCAGGAATCGAAGTGTGAATTTATGATGATTTGAATATCCTTGAACTCGTAGATGTCGACTTTCCTCTCCGTTATGGTCATTTGATTCGCATGAAGTATGTCATTAGTTTAACCGAGCATTCGTCGAATGAGTTGAACCATGAACCGGCTAACTTAGAATGTTAACCCGGCCGTAGTAGACGTTAGATGTCCGTTCATTAAAATTGTTACGAAGGTTGAGTTGTCGTTATTTTCCTATTTGTTTAAAGGTTCGAGCGTTGCGAACAGTTGATCGAAGGAGGCGACCTTCGGTCATATTGACGGTCATTGAAGTATTTAATTCTTGCCATCTTTCTAAGGCAAGTATCGTGATTTGACTATTGGTTTAATGTTGATGATTTTGATCATGCATATTGTCATTCATGTTGTTGAACATGAGATCATCCAAGTTGAATTGTCATATTGTCGTTCAGGTTATCGATTCATATGTTGTTCATGATGATGAACATATTGATTTGCATATGTGTATGCATAGTTGTATTGTATATGTTGTGTTGATCCGAAGGGACCGTGTGATCTATGCTGAGGGTGCTGGATCAGTTGTCCACCTCGTGTTGGTCCGACGGGATCATCTTGGAATCTATGCTGAGGGAGCTGAATCATTGGACAGGTTTTTCACCTCATATTGGTCCGACGGGATCATCTTGGGATCTATGCTGAGGGCGCTGGATCATTGGATTACCCTGTGTTATGTTGATGGAATCTTGTGGATTCTCATCGTTGGATTCCGGTAGAGGAAGTCTGTGTTTTATGCATTGTTGTTGCATATCTGACTTTGTATATTACGATACTTGTACTAGCATCGTTTTGCTAACCTCTGTGGGGGTGGACTTTTGTTTTGATGTTCAGGTAGCCGAGGAGCGGGGAGGTAACCACAGTACCAGCGTGATGACGAAGGGGCACAGTGATGTTGTCTGTTGTATTATTTTGGTTTTCTGGTTTGGTATTTAGTACTCGAGTACGTGTGTTCTTTTGATGATTGGAAAATTTTGTAATAAATGTGTTGTTTTGGATGATTAAATCGGTTATTAAATTACTTAACTATTGGTGGTATTTTCGTATTGTTCAGCATTTCTTTTAATTTAGCCTTGTTAATTCTTATAGAAAGGTTTTACGGCGCTGTAATTACTCCGAATATCCTGGGGTGTTACAGATTATGGTATCAGAGCTAAGATTCATGGATATCTTGGCAGTTGGGTTTAGTTGGGTCTGTTTATGTCATTTGATTTATTGTTTGCATATAACATCACTGTACAGCCAGAGTCGTCATGTGGACCGTGGTTGTAAGTTTCCTAATCTCATATACTACCACTTTAATTATTTCGTGTTTTGTGGATATTGACGAATTTTAGAAGATTTTGATCTCGGTATTGAGTATTTGTGTTTACAGTATGTTGAGAGGAGGTCGTGGACGCGAATGCGGACGTGGTAATGTGAGATAGGAAGATTCGTCGTCTACCCCGAATTTGTCGGCTAATCGAGCTTATTCCCATTCTGGCGGACAACAGAAATCGGTAAATAATGACCGAGCACGAACTATGGAGGAAGATGCAAATCCTAACATGGCAGGAGTGCTTCAACAAGTGGTCACTCAGATGACCCAATTTGCTTAGGTGGTTGACCGCATGCAAGCGACGATGGGCCAATAGCGTAACAAAGACAATTGGGGAGACAAGTGGCTTTCAGAAGTGGTCAAATTACACCCACCGAAATTTGAAGGCACTTCAGATATACCTACATGGGACCACTAGCTAAAAGAGCTGGAGAAGATATTTTCAGGAATTAATTTTCCTGATGACCGAAAAGTTCCGATCGCTCAGTATTTTCTGACTGGGGAAGCTTTCGACTGGTGGGAAGCCATTCGACCTGAGGATCATAATGCTGACTGGACAGAATTCAAATTAATGATGGAAGCACAATATTGTCCTCGTCCAGTTAGAGAGGTTAGAGTCCCAGAGTTTTTCTCACCGCAAAATCTGGAGGCATCTGTGACACATATGATTAAGACTTTTAATCACCAGCTGACCTTTGTGCGACATTTGGTCAGAATTGAAGCAGAAAAGATTTTTCACTTCGACATGCGGATGAAGCCGTAGATCCAACAATATATGTCGGGATTTGAATGTACTACTCTCCGACAGTATCAGGACAAAGCCCTGTCTTACGAAATGAAAGATGCAGCAGTGGAGAAATTTGCAGAAGCAAAGAAGAAGAAAGTGTGTGGCAACTTCACCGAGAGCAAGAGTAGTGGGCCCCGCAAGGGCCAATCCTCATTCCATTCATCCAAGAGGCCTCATATCCTTCTCGAGGCGGAAAGAAGTTCAAAACGGCATCAATAGTTACTGAGGCAGCGAAGATGTGTTATAACTGTGGACGACCAGGGCATGTTCGACGTGATTGCTCCGCTCCTTCTGTGACCTGTTTTGAATGTGGGCAAGAAGGGCATCGTGCGACTTTTTGCAGAAATGTGACTAGATCGTTTGGAGATTGCACTTCAGCACAAGTTCCGAAAGAGACGAGTGTGAACCTGACACAACAGAGTGGTCTTCAACAGCAGAATTTTGGGAAAAGGGAAACATCCAGTGCTGGGTCCGTTCCTTCGCGCCTTTATGAGATGAGGAGGGCAGATGATCAGAACACTACTGTTGCATCAGGTATCAGATTCTTTTGCAACCAGTTAGTGTCTTATTCAATTCAGGAGCTACGCACTCTTTCATATCATTGAGCTGTGTTAATCGTTTGAAAATCTCGTGTTTGCATGATTGTGAACCTTATGTTGTGAGTCTGCCAAGTGGAGAGAGAATTGTGGGAAATCTAGAAATTAGGAATTTTCCCGTGTTGATAGGAGGGAGGAATTGTCCATCAAATCTTATTGTGGTCGACATCCATGGTGACGATTTAATTCTTGGAGACGATTGGCTCGATCGTTATGGGGCTATTTTGAATTATCGGAAGAGAGTTATCTCGATTGTTGCTGATGACGGATCTGAACACTTATTCGAAGGATGGAGACCAGGAAGCTCAGGGAAAGTGATCAAAGCCATGAAAGCAATTAAATTGTTGAAACAGGGTTGTACTGGATTTTGGTGTTACACGCCGCATACCTCCTCCATGAAGATCTACCAGGCTATACACTGAATCAACATAATACATTACATGCTGACGTGGCAAAATCACGAATCATTAGACTGATTTGGTCTTTCATCACTGACTTACAAATCAAAAATACATAATCCTATCCAGACTCATACCCATGCAAGGGTACACTACACTGATAAAGAAAAGTACGACAGCGGAAAAGACCACAATGAACTCCGACTGACTGCACCCAAAACTGGTCTTCATGTGATTAGTATCATTAGCTTCCATCACCATTCGCACCGATCCTGTGATTTGCTCCCAAAAACCTGCATGTACCTGGACACAATACAAATATCGACCCCCCGATTACTCGGGGGTTAGCAAAACTCCACTGTTTCGCTAGTACAAGTATAAAGTGCAAATACGAGCCTTACACAACACATTCCAAGAATACAACGAAAGACTTCCCGAGAGATTTCATTTGGTTAAAATAGTTCAAGTCTTGAAAGTAGAAACGAAACAAGTAAGCACTTTGAAAACACTTCCAAATCTCGGGAGTTTTGAAAACATTTGAAACTGAAAGGTTCTTAATTCCTCGAAAGCCACTTAGGGTCACAGTCCCAAGGTTCATTTTTCCAAAAATGCAAATCCGTTAGCAAAACACGGGGTGCACGACCCAACCTTTCCGGTCACAAAACACTGGGTCCACGACCCGGTCATCCACTTCAATTCACTTACAAGGGCACATTACACATAATGCATTATTTATGCCATTCTAGCCAAGCACCAAGACTCGATATATAATGTTTCTCGACCCCGAGCACAAAGCATTGTGATACTCCGGACATATCACATTTGATCATCAAAACATCAACATCGACATCACGAAAAACCACACCTGGTAACCCTTGGCCGTACCCATTAGTAGTGACCCCCAGAGGCCCCGTCAGACCATCCCTGGGTGGGAAACCACTTCCGCGGCCGTACCCATTAGTATCGGCCCCCAGAGGCCCCGTCGGACCATCCTCAGGTGCAAGAACAACAAAACACGCACCCAAGTCTACTTCCGTAGTCGTACCCATTAGTATCGGCCCCCAGAGGCCACACATGCCATCCCCGGGTGGAAGAACAACTCACAGATTACAAAACCACAACTCTCAAAGGTCAAACACACAAAATATATATAGTCGAGGTACCTTGCTAGAATGACCATATTATCCAACACGTACTCACAACCCAGAACTATAACAATTCACAAGGAAGCACAAGATCTCAACAGCACCGAACGACACAACCAATATCACACAAACTCACATATTCATCCATAACCACGTGACTCCACGCAAATATTTTGACAAAAGAATTAAACTTTACATTTACCGACGACATAATCATACATAATGACATCACACGCAAGTAAGGCGATCCTATACTCGACACTAGCACAAATATTCAATTAAGCATATTAATTCCCGAAATACACGGGTCACATTTACGAAAACCATGATGGTAAATATACCATTTCTTTTGAAAAATTGTTATCAATATTTATTTAGCACGTATCGACGATTAGCAACCATTATATCCACAAAACACGTAATGTATGGGCAAGATACTTGCCTCGATAGTGGATACCGGACACTCTGACAAAGATGGCTCAACTGGGAAACCTCGAACGCCCACAACTCTCCGGCGGAAACGACGGTAACGTAACCGATCGGGAAACGGCGAACGGAAGGGTTCCGACTCGAGTTCTGATAAGTGGTAATTTTACACTTATTTCTAGGATTTTATACTAGGTTTTTATCTCGTTTCGTGATTAATGTGCTCGTATTTGGCTTATTTATGATTAGTCGAGCCGTATTACGCGTTTGGGTTGGTTTTAGTGTGTTTGCAGGTTTTTAGAGCCAAAAGGACCCAAAACGAGTTAAAGGACCGAGAGTCGAGTCACGGACGGAAGAAACGGATTTTTTGCAAGAGACAGACGAACCTATCGGGTAGCCTATCGGCCGATAGGTTCGTCCGAAAGGTGTTCCTGCCCTACCGAGTGAAGAGATCGACGAACCAACTATCGGCCAGCCTATCGGCCGATAGGCCAGTCCGATAGGCTGCCCAGCGGACTCTCGTATTTTGACGGATTATGACTCTTTTGGATAGTTTTTGTTTCCTAGATTAGGGCTAATCGGGATTTTAACTCCCATAGGCTATATACACCCCTCCTAGACCAAGTTTTACTATCTTTCATCATTCTTTTTCATCTTTTATCATTGGGAGTATAATTTTACATCTTTTTGGCAAGATTAATTCCTGGGAGACGAGAACTTTTTGGAGGAGAATTATTATTGTATTTCTACTTTTTGGGAGATTGAAGACTCAGAGTTCATCCGTAAGTGTTGTAATCTCTCTTTTCATATTAATAATATGAATTCTCCATCTATTTCTTGTTTAATTTCAAGTATGTCTGGCTAAATTCATTGATTGATTCTAGGGTTAGTAAATTTAATTGATGTTCACATGATGTTCCTTTGATTACCTTTTTACCTTTCATCCTAGGCTTGTGATCAAGATGTGTAAAATCTCATGCTAGATTAAAGGGCCCTTAATCGATACATCTTAGCTAATTGATTTTGCCCGGAAGGATTAATTAATTAGTGGAAATACTTGATGCACAATATGATTTGATCTTAAGACCTAAGTGGAGTAAGATAAATCATAGATAAATAAGTTGGCGCTTTTTAAGTGATTTAAATTCTTTGAGCCTTAGCGGGAAAAAGGGTTTAAATTAACTATCTTTCTAGGTTACCTTGATCGGAATTCTAGATCGGCTGAGTGATTATTTCTAGGATTGAATTAAAATTTGGGGAAAAGGAATCAAGTGAATGGATTGTGTGAACTCAATTAGATGATACTACCCTAGGATCAATTACCTTTCGACTTGTGATTTTATCTTGCTAATTTGTTTTATTTGCTTGATTTAGATAATTCGTCTTTTATTTAATTTTTATTTTTCGATTTTTAAAGTTAGATAATTAGAATCAAAACAAATTTTCGGATTCCTAAATAGCAATCAAATTTTGAGTAGAGTTACTTCCTTTATTTTCGACACATCAATTCCCTTGGGTTCGACACCTTGGAATTACTTCGAGGTTTTACAAATTTTAAAATTGATCGGATTTGAAAACCATACTACGCGAATTCTAGCGATCAATTTTTGCGCCGCTGTCGGGAATTGATAGAAAACTTAAGGGGATAATTCGAAAAAGAAGAGATTGTTACTTTAGGTTGTTTACTATTATTATTAATTTTCGATCTCGTTTCCTCACATCTTGTTTTCTCTTCTTTGTAGGCGGTGCATGATCACAAGATCCCAAGGAAAGGACCTATTTCCTTTGGATCCGGAAATCGAGAAGTCTTTGAGGAGGAAGAAGCAAGAAGCGAGAACCGAGACTATTTCTATACCTTTCGTTGATACCATGGCCGGCATTGTTGACCCACCACGAGAACTCGCTCATCCCGAGAAGATCCCTTTGAATGCCCGCTTTCGACCTAAGCTGGACGATTATCAAGAAGGAGGTTGGGAAAAGATTGATGCCAACAACTTCGAGCTTAAGCCGTCCCTCATCGCTACTGTGAAGTCTCAAACATACGGAGGAGGAGTTAATGAAGATCCAAACGCTCATCTTGAGTCGTTTTTGGACATATGTGCCACCATCAAGCAAAACGGAGTGCCTCCGGATGTCATTAAGCTCCGCCTATTCCGGTTTTCCTTAGAAGACGATGCGCTAGATTGGTACAAGAGCCTAGATCAGAAGGAAATTGGTACTTGGAGAGAGATGACCCGGTTGTTCTTAGCACAGTTCTATCCTCCCTCGAAGGTGCAAAAACAAATCAACGATATCTTGCAATTTGAGCAATATGAGGATGAATACTTATACGAGGCATGGATCCGATTTAAGAAGCTACTTCGCAAATGCCCACAGCATGGAATTGACAAGGAGGAAATCTACATTCGGTTTTATCGGGGTTTGACGAGGAAGGCTAGAAGAGAGTTGGACTCTTCATCGAAAGGGGGATTTCTTGCTAACGATTATGAAGAGGCCAAGAATCTCATCGAGCTAGCGATCAACAATGATTACGAGGAGGTGACCGATAGGAAGATGACGAGAAGAAAGGTTCCATCCGGTGACGAGGACGCCTATGGTGATTTGAAGGCGAAATTTGAAAGACAACAAAAAGAGCTTGAGATGCTAAAAAAGAAGACTTTGGGAGTCAATGCAGTTTTTGAAGAGCTAAACGAGCCTATTGCAATTGAGGAGGATGTGAATTACGTGCAAGGAGGAAACTTCCGGCAAGGGGGAAATAGAGGGAACTATTATCCGAACAATGCTCTCCAGCCACCACTGGGATTAACGTGAAAAACGGGGTTATTCAAGAGCCGATTGCTAAGACACCGATGGAAGAGATGTTGGAACGGTTGGAGGCGAGTCAAAAAGATTTTATTTATAAAGCAGACAAGAGGTTCGGGGCTCTCGAGCATAGTGTGACATCTATTGGAAACTCAGTGATAGCCTTGACAAAGCAGATGTCGATGGTGGAGACCCAAATGAGTCAAATGGCGAACGCCCAAGCCGGATTTCATAAGCCGGGCCATTTTCCGAGCAGCACCGAGACCAACCCGAAGACGCAACAATGCAACGCAATCGAGCTTTGGAGTGGGACAAGATACAGTAATCATGGGGCTGAAGTTGAGAAATCTAGAAACGAGGATGTACTAGAAACGGGAGCAGAGAACGAGAAGGAAGATGAAACACAGCAGGCCCATCGGCCAAGACTATCGGCCGATAGGCCCACCCGATACCCGCATTGAATGCCAAGTGGAGCCTATCGACCCCCTATCGGTCGAAAGGCTCCTGGAAGTTCGAATGTGAAGGATTTTGAGGTAAAAGCTCCATTTCCACAGCGATTGGCCAAGTCGAGACATGATGAAAAGCTTCAACGATTTATCGACATGTTTCAAAAGGTGAATATCAACATTCCACTTCTAGACGCTTTGAGAGACATGCCGGGGTACGTTAAATTCTTGAAAGACGTTGTGGCAAGCAAGAGGAAGTTGGCGAAGTTTGAAACAATAAATTTGACAGAGGAGTGTAGCGCTATCATTCAAAACAAGCTCCCGCTCAAGCGTATGATCCCGGACGTTTTACTTTTACATGCATGATTGGCGACCAAACGTTCCGTAATGTGTTGTGTGATCTCGGGGCAAGCATCAATCTTATGCCTCTATCCATCTTTAAGAGGTTGAAGATTGGGGAGATGAAGCCGACTACCATTTCCCTACTCATGGCGGACCGGTCGATCTCTTATCCGAGGGGAGTTGTGGAGGATGTGTTCGTTAGAGTCCAACACTTAGTCTTCCCGGCCGATTTTGTAGTTCTTGATATGCCCGAGGATGAGAATCAACCATTGATCTTTGGGAGACCATTTCTAGCGACGGGGAGAGCACTTATCGACGTCCAAGAGGGTGATCTTACTTTCCGGGTTAATGATCAAAATCTGAAAATTTCCATCTATGACGCAATGAAGAAGCCCGAGGATGCGCCCGAGGAATGTTATGCAATTGAGTCTATTATGCCGCCCCCGACCGACTTGTTGGAGCATTGCATTTCACACTCCATTTACTCACATTCCGATGTTTAAGAAATTTACGAGGAATTGCCAGAGTATGTTCGAATGTTGGAGGCGAACGAGTTTCGATCTAATGAGAGGGACGTATGCTATCTTGATGTCAACAAACCCGTTCAAGGGGGAGTTGTCGCTGAGGACCGATCGATAGAGGTGCCGAAGTTAGAACTTAAGCCGTTGCCGGATCACTTACAATATTGCTTCTTGGGCGAGAACGAGTCTTATCCCGTGATAGTTTCTTCTTCTCTCGGACCTACTAACTTGGAGAAGCTATTACGGGTGCTGCGAAAACACAAAGGGGCGATTGGATGGACGATTTTGGACATTAAGGGAATAAGCCCTTCTATTAGTATGCACCGGATTTTGCTAGAAGACGATCATAAGCCGAGGGTGCAGCCGCAACGAAGATTAAACCCAGCAATGTAAGAGGTTGTAAGAAAAGAGGTGCTCAAATTGTTAGATGCCGGGATGATATATGCGATTTCCGATAGTGAGTGGGTGAGTCCTACTCAAGTCGTCTCTAAGAAAGGGGGTATGACCGTGATCAAGGACGAGAAAGAAGAATTAATCGCGACAAGGCTAGTCACGGGATGGAGAGTTTGTATCGACTACCGGCTACTTAATGCGGCGACGAGGAAGGATCATTTTCCACTTCCATTTATTGATCAAATGCTAGATCGTTTGGCCGGATACGAGTATTATTGCTTTTTGGACGGGTATTCGGGGTACAATCAAATTGCTATCGCTCCTAAGACCAAAGACAAGACCGCTTTCACGTGCCCTTATGGGGTATTCGCTTACCGGAGGATGCCGTTTGGCTTGTGCAACGCACCCGCAACTTTTCAAAGGTGCATGATGTCCATCTTTCACGGATTAGTCGAGAACATAATGGAGGTATTTATGGATGATTTTTCAGTTTTTGGTTCATCCTTCGACCATTGCTTGAAAAATTTATCTTTGGTACTTGCCCGGTGTGAGGAGACGAACCTTGTTCTCAATTGGGAGAAATGTCACTTCATGGTGCAAGAGGGAGTAGTGCTGGGGCATAAAGTATCTTCGGAAGGATTGGAAGTTGATCGAGCGAAGGTGGTTGCTATCGAGAAATTACCGCCTCCAACCAATGTTAAATCAGTACGAAGCTTCCTAGGCCATGCGGGGTTCTATAGACGGTTCATTAAAGATTTCTCAAAAATCACGAAGCCGTTATGTTCCTTGCTCGAGAAAGACGTGAAATTTCAGTTTGATGATGATTGCTTAAGGGCGTTTGAGACATTGAAACAAGCCTTAATTTCGACGCCGGTCTTGATCACTCCGGATTGGGGTGCACCATTCGAGTTGATGTGCGACGCGAGCGATTGGGCCGTTGGGGCCGTTTTGGGTCAAAAATGGGATAAGCTTTTCCGGGTAATTTATTATGCGAGTAAGACGATGGATTCGGCCCAAATGAACTACACCACGACGGAAAAAGAGTTGCTCGCTGTGGTCTATGCATTCGACAAATTCCGACCTTACCTAGTGGGCACTCACACTATTGTTCATACCGATCACGCAGCGATTCGCTATCTATTTGCCAAGAAGGATTCAAAGCCGAGATTAGTGAGATGGATACTCCTTCTACAAGAGTTCGACATGGAGATTCGGGATAGGAAGGGGTGCGAGAATGTTGTTGCCGATCACCTTTCCCGTATCGAGAAGCCGGTTGAGGGAGAAGATTCGAGGGTCGAAATAAAGGAGAACTTTCCGGACGAGCATATCCTAGCCTTGGCCGACGATAAACCATGGTACGCGGACTATGTTAATTTCCTTGCTATCAAGCATGTTCCAACGGGTCTTTCTTCTCATCAAAGAAAGAAATTCTTCCATGACGTTAAATTCTACTATTGGGAAGACCCTATTCTTTATTGGAGGTGCGCAGACGGAATTATTCGCATGTGTGTTCGACAAAGCGAATGGCAAAGGATAATTGAAGAATGCCATAGTGCACCGAGTGGGGGTCATTTTGCAGCGAATCGAACGGCCATGAAGGTGTACCAATGTGGCTTCTATTGGTCTTCTATTCATAAAGATTGTCAAGCTTTTGTGAAACATTGCGATAGATGCCAACGATTGGGGAACATAGCAAAAAGAGACGAGATGCCGCAGCACACTATTATGGAAGTAGAGTTGTTTGACGTATGGGGTATCGATTTTATGGGTCCGTTTGCAAAATCACGAGGCTATTCGTATATTTTACTTGTGGTCGACTACGTGTCGAGATGGGTTGAGGCGATGCCGACGATTACGAACGATTCGAAAGTGGTGATTAAATTTCTTAATAAGAACATTTTGACTCGTTTCGGGACTCCACGAGCTTTGTTGAGTGACGGGGGGAGCCACTTTAATAATAGGTGGTTAGGAACCCTTCTTGCAAAATATGGAGTTAAACATAAGATTACGTCCGCCTATCATCCGCAAGCTAATGGACAAGACGAGCTTGCCAATCGGGAGATCAAACAAATTTTAGAGAAGACGGTCACGAACAAGAAGGACTGGGCTAAATATCTAGATGATGCACTTTGGGCTTATCGGACCGCGTATAAGACTCCAATTGGAATATCTCCATACCAGCTCGTCTTTGGGAAATCCTGTCATTTACCGGTGGAGCTGGAAATTAAAGCGTATTGGGCCACTAGACGGATTAATTTCGAATTTCTTGAGGCTAGTGGATCGAGAAGAGAGAAGCTGCTGGAAATCGACGAGTGGAGAAACGAGGCTTTCGAAAATGCAAGGATTTACAAGGAAAGAGCGAAAAAGTTTCACGATGATCGCATTCGGAAGAAGGACTTCGTCCCGGGAGACGAAGTGCTCGTTTTCAATTCACGGCTTCGTCTATTTCCGGGGAAGTTGATGTCAAAGTGGACTGGTCCATACACCGTCTTTCAAGTAAATCAAAATGGATCATGTGTCGTGATGAAAGAAGATGGGAACAAGTTTATTGTGAATGGACATCGGATGAAGCACTATTTCAAGCCGTTGCACCACGAAGAGAAGTATGTTACTTACCTCGAAGACCCGGAATGAATGAGGTATCGTCTAGCTAAAGACGTTAAACGTAGCACTTGTTGGGAGGTAACCCAACGTATGTATATTAGTTCGTTTTATTCGTTTGTTTTCGATTTTTTTCGTTTGCGTGATTTTTGTAGTTTCTAATTTCGTAGTAGCTTTGTTAGTTTTGTTTAGTTCTAATCCATGCACGCCAAGTTTTGGATACTTGCAGGTCTTTAATCACCATATCCAGGCGAAAACGGGACCAAGTTTGCGAACCAGAAAAAGCTGAAAATTTTTTTTGAGACAGACAATCCTATCGGGCGAGCCTATCGGCCGATAGGCCCGGCCGATAGGCTGAGGAAAATTAAAAAAATTAATCGTTGCAAGCAGTGGTCGATAGGCAGACCCTATCGACCGATATCCCACCCGATATGAGGTACGTAAGCTCCAGTAGTTCCTATCGGTCCAGCCTATCGGCCGATAGGCCAGGCCGATAGGACATACCCGGCCCAGTATCCGCTTCGACCCGGTTGATTAATACCCCTTTTAAACACCTTCACCACCCGATTTTCTCACACTTACACACTTATCGGCCGATAGAACACAAGAAGCGATTTCTTTCTACTTTTCTTCCTTCAAAACTCGATCAAGGTACGTAGTTTCGACTCTTAATCCTCTTGTTTTTCAATTCTATGCATGTTTTGAAGCATTTTGACGGATTCTTTTTGGAGTTTTGATGAAAATCGAATTGGGGATCCACTTTTTGGGGCTTTTGTTAGACTTTGATGTTCTATGAATTTTATGCCCGATTGTTGATAGAATCTCGAGGGAAACATGTTATCTATGCTTGATTGTTCATGGGTACTTCGAATTGGGGGATTAATTGATGAAATTGAACGAATTTTGAAAAAAAACCCAAATTGGAAGAACCCTAATTTCGCAAATTGTTGAAATTGGGTAAATTTTTTGAATTGAATTGTTAATTGGGATTGATATGAGTTGAATTGTTGATGAATTAGATTGGATTGGAGAGAATTTGCCCTAATATGATCGTAGTGTGTTGTTTTGTTATTGTGGGTTGTGATTTTGATCCTTTGAATATGAAATGGGGGAGTCTAAGTTTGGGGGGGGGGGGGGAGAAGTGTGGCTTTGTTAATTTCTTTACGTGTGAGTACCTTGTTTGCCTTGTATCATTATTTGTTTGTGTTGGTGCCCGTTGTTTTTATTTGTGCTTATCATTTTGGTGTTGCGTGGTTTTGGCTTTTAGTTGCTTAGTTTTAGATTTTTATGTTCATTTTCGTTTGGTGTGTTTGCTAGTTTCTATTTTTTTAGGTCGTAGTAGTTTTTTTTAGATTCCGTGTTTGCTTTTATTTGCTTTTCGTTGTTCGCTTAGATAGCCTTGCTTGTCTTAGTTTTTCTTTATTCGTGAATCTTTCGTGCTTCTATTTGTGTGATACCGATGTTGCGACACTATTTTTCTCTCTGAAGAAACGGTCGAGTTTTAGTCGAGTTGTAGTCAGTTATTTCTGTTTTGCATAGTATTCATTTAGGTCCAAAATTTTTTGTGATTGTAGAGGTCTTGGCAGATAAGAGACGATACATACTTGTTTTAAAATCACCGTCAATACGTTTGGTTACATCTTCTGGATAGTGAGTCGTACTGTTTCTTTAGTCGTGTTGGCACTTAGATTGAGTTTAGAGTCGGTCAGTTTTTCCCAAAAAATCGAGATAATGTTGTTCTATGAAGGGAAGTCTAGTAACCGGGGGCATTCGCGTGACCCGTTGTTTACCCTCGCGTAAAACGACGACTCTGATTAGACTAGTGATTTAGATATTTCACATGTGCCAATGATAGGGAACCTAGTAACCGGGGGTATTCGCGTGACCCGCTGTTTACTCTCGCGCAAAACGGCGACCTTGATTCGGACATGACCGAAATTATATATTCGAGTTCTTTCTCCGCTGTAGACGGGAACTTAGTAACTAGAAGCATCCATGTGCCCCATGAGTGTCTTTTACGTCAAACGGTTTCCTAATACATGAGAATGGAAGTTCCACCCTAGGATTACCCCGATGAAACATCCCGAGATCCTAACCTAGTGGTCAACTCGAATCAAATTCTTGAACATATATATAAGGTAATACTGACCGAGGTTTATTTGTTATGAAACTCGTGAAAAATGTGCCACTAGACTGTGTAACGGGACGAACTGGCTTGTTTATTTTAGCCTTGCATATTGAAGGTCGATTTGACTCACGTTTTGTTAATCTTTGAGCTGGATTTTCTTCATGAACAAATGATTAGGACTGAACTTGACTACTTTGCGGAATCATTATTCTGAGTGCAGCTCGCTTTTACGACACTCGGATTATTTAGAGAGAATTGCAGGATAGTATTGATTAGGTTGAACACTATGAGTTGCACGATGATTCACGACATTCTTTTTCTTTTCTTTTTTTTTTTTTTTGTTGTTCGGGACGAACAAGGTTTAAGTTTGGGGGGGGGGGGGGGGGGGGGTTTTAAATTGGTAATTTTACCACTTATTTCTAGGATTTTTTACTAGGTTTTTATCTCGTTTCGTGATTAATGTGCTCGTATTTGGCTTATTTATGATTAGTCGAGCCGTATTACGCGTTTGGGTTGGTTTTAGTGTGTTTGCAGGTTTTTAGAGCAAAAAGGACCCAAAACGAGACAAAGGACCGAGAGTCGAGTCACGGACGGAAGAAACGGATTTTTTGCAAGAGACAGACGAACCTATCGGGTAGCCTATCGGCCGATAGGTTCGTCCGAAAGGTGTTCTGCTCTACCGAGTGAAGAGATCGACGAACCAACTATCGGCCACTATCGGCCGATAGGCCATCCGATAGTCGCCAAATGACTCTCGTATTTTGACGGATTATGACTCTTTTGGATAGTTTTTGTTTCCTAGATTAGGGCTAATCGGGATTTTAACTCCCATAGGCTATATACACCCCTCCTAGACCTAGTTTTACTATCTTTCATCATTCTTTTTCATCTTTTATCATTGGGAGTATAATTTTACATCTTTTTGGCAAGATTAATTCCTGGGAGACGAGAACTTTTTGGAGGAGAATTATTATTGTATTTCTACTTTTTGGGAGATTGAAGACTCAGAGTTCATCCGTAAGGGTTGTAATCTCTCTTTTCATATTAATAATATGAATTCTCCATCTATTTCTTGTTTAATTTCAAGTATGTCTGGCTAAATTCATTGATTGATTCTAGGGTTAGTAAATTTAATTGATGTTCACATGATGTTCCTTTGATTACCTTTTTACCTTTCATCCTAGGCTTGTGATCAAGATGTGTTAAATCTCATGCTAGATTAAAGGGCCCTTAATCGATACATCTTAGCTAATTGATTTTGCCCGGAAGGATTAATTAATTAGTGGAAATACTTGATGCACAATATGATTTGATCTTAAGACCTAAGTGGAGTAAGATAAATCATAGATAAATAAGTTGGCGCTTTTTAAGTGATTTAAATTCTTTGAGCCTTAGCGGGAAAAAGGGTTTAAATTAACTATCTTTCTAGGTTACCTTGATCGGAATTCTAGATCGGCTGAGTGATTATTTCTAGGATTGAATTAAAATTTGGGGAAAAGGAATCAAGTGAATGGATTGTGTGAACTCAATTAGATGATACTACCCTAGGATCAATTACCTTTCGACTTGTGATTTTATCTTGCTAATTTGTTTTATTTGCTTGATTTAGATAATTCGTCTTTTATTTAATTTTTATTTTTCGATATTTAAAGTTAGATAATTAGAATCAAAACAAATTTTCGGATTCCTAAATAGCAATCAAATTTTGAGTAGAGTTACTTCCTTTATTTTCGACACATCAATTCCCTTGGGTTCGACACCTTGGAATTACTTCGAGGTTTTACAAATTTTAAAATTGATCGGATTTGAAAACCATACTACGCGAATTCTAGCGATCAAGTTCTTCGCAAGGAACCTGACCCTAACATCATATCGTCAATAATCAACGTGATCGTACGAGGAAGAATAATCGTAGAACGCCCAAAACCCCCTTCTAAGGATTTTCACCGGACACCTTCAAGGCATCGATTAGGAACTCAACAAAACGAAGAATCTATAGAAATCAAACCATGGATCAACAAGGAAATTGGTATAATATGACTTAATAATCATCAATCCATCACAAATATAAGTTATCACGGGTCAAACGTGCGAAATCAACCAAAACCCCCAATATTCCCAAAACTAGGATTTTAGGAAAACTAACCTTGATTCGCTGGATTGAAGGATGTTATGTAGTGATTAATCGATGATATGAGCTCTCAAACTTCGTGGATTAGTTGCATAACAACATGCCTTCAAGTTCCCCAAGGATCCATCCGCGGAAGAGAAATAGAGAAATGGGACTGAAATCGGATCGCCGCCATATTTATATCGGTGCGGCCTGCGGCGCTAGTCGCCGAGCTGCGGCGCTAACGGGCGGTCATGGTCGAGAATGTTCGCCGGGACCCGCCAAAGATGCGCTGACACGTGCGCTGTCGGCCCGGCCGCAATCCAGACTTCTGGACTAGACCGCTGGCTGTAGCGGCGCAGCCTTTCCGGCCGAAGCGTGTGCTACCCGCCGGCCAGAAGCGCAAGGCAGATGTCCGACGCAATGTGTGCTACCCGCCGATCCTCCCGAGTCCGTAACCTCTTCGCCCTACTGCCTCGGCCGACTAGTGCGCAGCCTAACCGGCCGTAGGCGTCTGCGCCTCCCGGCCAGAAGGCAGGCCGCCTCCCGGCCGTAGCGTGCGCTACCTTCCGGCCGTAGCGTGCGCTACGCCGGTTCCTGCCGCACCCGCCCGGCTAGTGCCTGCACCCGTCCGGACAGTGCCTACACTCGTCCGGCCAGTGCCCGCAACCGTCCGGCCAGTGCCCCCAACCGTCCGGCCAGTGCCCGACCACCACGATTCGTCGACTCGATTTTCTAAAATCGCACAGAACGAACACGACAAAACACTCGGGGACAACATCATCGATCCGAAATGAAAACAACGGATAACCAATCATCACCTACGGTCATAAACGCCAAAATCAGTTGTCGAGAAAATAATACCAGCACTCGACAATCGGGAAATGTCCGAAAAAAAATCCAAAATAACTGGAACGAAAATCGTGGGTATTACATTCTACCCCCTAAAAATAAGTTTCGTCCCGAAACTTAAAACAAAAGCAAGGCGACTCTCGACAACACACCAGAGCTCTATGCAGTATAAAGTCACTACGATCCGATTCAATACGCAAGAATGCTTACGAAAAGCAACGAGCATGAATCGCTGCGGTTGATAAAACCGAGCAATACAAAAATCAAATCACAATTCCAACGCTGAGAGGTATGAAATTACACTAACTCAAAGATTTGGAAGACCAAATGCGAAGACAATTTCCCAACACTTATGGAAATTACGAAATGGCCCAGATGTTCAATAATCACGATTACGAGATCAAACAATAATGATTGTACAATGACGAACAAATAGCAATGATCGAACAACAACGATCAACTATGAAGTTCACACCTCAAATCAAGACATCAATAAACTTGTAGGAATCACGAGGTGTTAATTTCGAACACGGTTCTCAAGAAATCGATCCAAACTTGGATGGATCACAACGATATACACATCAATTTGGAATAATATCAGAACTCACTCGAATGACAAAGGTGAGAAACAATACAAGGTCAGAAGCATTAACGAACACCATCGCCTCAATACGGTCCAGCGAAACGGAAACGAGAAGAAGAAAAAAATGTGGGTATTACATCATATCACCTTTAAAAGAAGTTTCGTCCCCGAAACCTAAACAACGAGAACAAAGTGCTTGAATAGCAACCTTCCCGGCCATATCCTCTTGGTCCCGCATCTACCGCGGTCACGGCCGCGTCCTCTGTCCCTCGGCATACTAAGCGGATTCTCACTCAATACAATTGCACCACTTCGCAAAATACTATACTAAAGTACCAACTCAGCACGACATATCACATAAGGTAACTAATAATAACTCGATAAGAAAATCCACGAGGTATCCTTTTAAATGATATCATTTGAAAATCCTTGGATTTGTATGCTATTCAAAATAACCTTTAAAAGTACTTTTGGTACCTCGGGTTGTTTCATCAAAACTTGTAAACAACATACTTTAACCGTCTCATTTGAAATCATTTGCAAAATAATAATTCCTTGTAACCGGCGTTATCAGAATCATCATGCCTCTACGTATCATCATCACCGTTAACAACCAACAAGTTAACCATGCAAGATCATCAAACCATTCTTACATACTCTAACATTTCCAAATCCGAGTTTGAACTTTACATCGAGCGAGATTTTTCATCTTTCACTATATATTTTTGAAAATAAAAATCATATTGGTTTTCGAAATAAAATATTTTTATGATGTGAAAGATTTATGAAAATCATTTACTCGAATTGTTTGAAAATACAACAATACGTTAAAAATCATTTTCGAAAAAAATCCTCTTCAAAGATCAACGACGGTTACATTTTACAAAATGTCCAAATGCACTCTAAAACAACTCTTTCAAATACCGTCGAAGTTTTATTTGAGAATCCTATGCCGGCTCGCACATTCCAAATAATTTCCAAAGTTCATACGAAGCCACTGATTAATCTCACCGTCAAAGTAGTTTCAAAAATTGATTTTCCACAACTTGCACAAACTTATGAAAGTTTCAGAAAAGCATTTTCGAGCATACGCACAGCAGGCATAATTTATCAATTTACTGAACAAAATCAATTATCACCTAGCGCAGCGAAAAGTCATAACACACATTCATACAAAACAGTTGTCATTACTAGACAACACATATAGAATGCAGTTACGAGTGATTGACTGCAAAGGTTAGGCCTAACGGCTAAAAGAAATGCGGTTCTCTAGCCCCTGTCCAGGCTAATTAACGCGCGCTACAACAAATATTTAGCGTGCGCTACCCATGCTGCATTAACGCGCGCTAGCTTCACACTTAGCGTGCGCTAACTGCTCCAACTCAGCTTCATGATCGCGAACATGTATACGACATTACTAGAATCGAAGGTCACAAATAAACAACAACACCATTCGAATCTCAAAGCCATCGATTCACATAATTACAACATCTCACAAGCAACCATCAAAAGACAAATGTCATTCAAAACCGAAATTTCACCTCTCAATAAAGAGGGCTATCTCAACATATACATAACGATCGACTCAACATTCATGTCACTATTTTAATCATTAAACTGGCACCACTGCCCAACAACGAGACATCATCATGTTTTGAAAACTTATAATATGAGATGAAAATGAAATATTGGTAGTTTGAAGTCTCAAAAATTTCGACCTTGAGGTCATCATACAAAAAATAAAAAATTTTCCTCCCTTTGGAGGATGTTTTAAAACAAAATTTACGTGTCTCCCCAAAAACATGTAAAGTTTTGAAATATCACATTGATGAATTTTTCTTTGCGTCACCACACCAAGGCCATTATTCTTGTAAAAATGACTTATACCAGGATGTGTGTATATATACATATACGTTGGCACCACTTTCATTCTAGCATCATACGAGGATCAAACAACATAGGCCACATAATCACAAATCACCTTTAAACTCCACATCATAACACAAAATCATACAAGCTTGTATATCACAAGGCACAATATAGTAGAGAGACTTACATCCACAGGCCGCGCGAAGATGATGGCTGCACCTCGATACTAATCACAGCCGACATCACAGACGACACGTCGCGACACGACTTAGATAGGCACAATCTGATAGAACAAGACACGACAACACCCGACTGGACCAGACAGCCTAGGTTTCTGCAACCTAAGCTCTGATACCATAAATGTAACACCCCCAGAATCAAACCGGGAATATTACACGCCGTAGACCTCCTCCATGAAGATCTACCAGGCTATACACTGAATCAACATAATACATTACTTGCCGATGTGGCAAAATCACAAATCATTAGACCGATTTGGTCTTTCATCACTGACTTACAAATCAAAAATACATACAGTAGAAACTCTATAATATAATACACTTGGGACCATCAAAATTTATTAATTAAAAGAGTTATTAATTAATCGATAAATTAATAATTATTAATTTATATATTAATTAATATTTTATTAATTTATAGTAGAATACTTAGTTTACAAACACCTTTCAAGCTTCCACTTAATTATTGTATACAATGCATGTATATCAAATGAACGGCCCAATTTGAAAGAAACCTTCAATCTCCCACCTTATTATGCTTCTTGTGTTCAATGTATCACTTTATGGACATTAAAAATATTTTCTATATAAATACAAGATCAAAATAGGTTAACACAAACAAATCATACACACAACATGGCTTCCCATCTTAAAGGTGTGAAAAAAACAACAATGACAGACGAGATTCGAAGAGCATTATGCAAGCACAACAAGGATAATCCAAGTCTCACTCAAAAGCAATTGCAAGAATGGGTTCATAGTAACTATGGTTTGCAGGTGAGTCAAGCGACAATATCGAATACAGTTAAGCGTTCTTTAGAGTATCTCTCACTTGCTCCCGAAAGAGGCGATGTTAAGCGACACAAACTGGCAAAATTTCCTGACCTAGAAAAATCACTCTATGAATAGATTCTTCAATATCAAGAACATGTGAATATGACAGGTGAACTAATCATCGAGAAGGCGGAAAAGTTCATGAAAGATATGTATCTAGTGAATACTCCAAACTTTACTTTTTCTATTGGTTGGCTTGGAAAGTTCAAAGCAAGATATGGAATTAAAAATTTCCGGCATTTCGGAGAGAGTGGATCTGTTGAAATGGAGGGCATGGAGGACAAATTAAAATCCATAAGAGACAAAGTTGATCAGTTTGAAATGAAAGACATCTTTAATATGGATGAAATAGGTTTTTTTTTTTATTATTTTATTTTATATTTTGTACTTTAGTGATGTAATTATTTACATGTTTTGATCTTAAACAGGTTTGTTTTTTAGACTTCAACCGGATCATTCCATTGCAACAATGCATCTTGAAGGGAAAAAACAAGACAAGGAAAGACTAACTGTTGCTATTTGCTGTAATGAGGACGGTTCGGAAAAACTTCCTTTATGGATTATTGGGAAATATGCTAAACCAAGGTCCTTCAAGAATGTAAACTTGAAGAGTCTGAACTGTGAGTACCGTGCTAACAAACGAGCTTGGATGATTGGTGTGTTATTTGAAGAATATGTTCGCCAACTTGATAAAAAAATGGTTGGAAGAAAAATTCTCTTGATTGTGGATAATTGCCCTGCTCATCCAAAAATTATTGAAGGATTACGAAATGTTGAATTATTTTTTTTGCCACCAAACACAACTTAAAAAATTCAACCTTGTGACGTGGGGATCATGCGAGCTTTTAAGATGCATTATCGTCGTCGATTTTATAGAAGTCTTTTGGAGGGTTATGAATTAGGGGATCCAAATCCAGTAAAAATAAATGTATTAGATGCAATGAATCTTGCAATTTCAGCATGGACTATGGATGTTCGTGCAAATACAATTGCGAACTGCTTTCGTCATTGTAAACTTCGATCAACAGATAACATGACTTTTGAGAACTCAGATGAAGGTGGTGAAAGCACTCAAGAACTCCAGAATTTGATCAAAGAGTTGGGTTATCACAATGCAATGGATGTCGAAGATGTTCTGACTCACCCAGAAGAAAATGTAGTTGCACAGTTGTTGACTGATGAAGAAATTATTGAAAGCGTTATTGGAATTAATAAAGATGATATCGATGAAGAAGATGATGAAAGTTCTACAATGGAGCCCCCTTCGCGAAACGAAGCTATTAAAACGGCAATCACATTGAACAATTTCTTGTTGAGCTATGAGAAAACAACACCAGAAGTTCTTACCATGCTAAGGAAAATTAGAGACGAGATTCAAGGGGAAATTGATTTCAACAAAAAACAAAAGACAATTGAGTCATTTTTCAAGAAACCTTCATAAATCATTCATGTAATATGCTATATATAAGGAATTATTAATTTATATTTTATATGGGGTCTAAAGAAATTATTAAAAATGTATTATCTTATAATTTTAGCGAATTATTAATTTAGCACCCTATCCCCGAGTCGGGACTGGAAAAAAATATTATCTTAGAGAGTTTATTAAATAATCGAGTAATAATTTATCGAGTTTCTACTGTAATCCTATCCAGACTCATACCCATGCAAGGTCATAAACGCCAAAATCAGTTGTCGAGAAAATAATACCGGCACTCGACAACCGGGAAATATCCGAAAAAAATCCAAAATAACCGGAACGAAAATCATGGGTATTACAGTAGAGCCTTCGTCTATTCCAGTTGTGAACGAATTCTCAGACGTATTTCCTGACGAACTAGTTGGATTACCTCCACATAGAGCTGTAGAGTTTAATATCGAATTGGAACCACGAGCCGCACCTATTTCCAGAGCACCATACTGTATGACGCCAACCGAGATGTATGAGTTAAAGAAACAGCTTGAGGAATAGTTGCAAAAGGGTTACATTCAACCTAGTGTTTCTCCTTGGGGTGCGCCCGTTCTTTTTGTTCAAAAGAAAGACGGATCCCTCCGATTGTGTATTGATTACAGTGATCTAAACAAGGTGACGATCAATAATAAATACCCATTGCGTCGGATCGATGATTTATTTGATCAACTGCAGGGGCGGCGGTATTCTCGAAGTTAGACTTGAGATCAGGATAGCATCAGTTAAGGATTAAGGAATCTGATATACCAAAATCCGCTTTGAGATCCCAGTACGGGCACTATGAGTTTGTGGTGATGCTATTTGGCCTTACTAATGCTCCGGATGTGTTTATGCAATTGATGAATCGGGTATTCTTAGAATACTTGGATAAATTCATGGTTGTTTTCATCGACGACATCTTGATCTATTCGAAGGATCCCAAAGAGCATGCAGAACATTTGTGAATTGTTTTGAATACTTTGAGAGATGAGCAAGTATATGCATAACTTTCCAAATGCGAGTTCTGGCTTAAGGAAGAAACGTTCCTTGGGCACGTGATATTAACCGATGGAGTACAGGTAGACCCGAAGAAAGTTGAGGCAATTTTGGAGTGGGAATCTCCTAAGAACATAAAGGAAGTCCGAAGTTTCTTAGGACTTGCTGAATATTATCGTCGTTTTGTGGAAGGATTTTCCAAAATTGCTCGTCCGCTTACTTATCTGTTGCAAAAGGCTCAGAAATTCGTATGGGACGAGAAATTCCAGACTAGTTTTGATGAACTTAAGAAAAGACTGACAACGGCGCCAATATTAGCACTACGGAGCTGATGGGTTCGTGGTTTACAGCGATGCTTCAAATCAGGGTCTGGGTTACGTGTTGATGCAGAAGGATAGGGTGATTGCCTATGCCTCTAGGCAGTTGAAACCATATGAGGTTAACTACCCGACAGATGATTTAGAGTTAGCAGCCGTTGTCTTTACCCTGAAGATCTGGCGATATTATTTGTACGACACTCACTGTCAGATATTCACAGATCACAAGAGCCTCAAGTATATTATCAGTCATAAGGAATTAAACATGAGACAGAGGAGATGGCTGGAATTGATCAAAGATTACGACTTGTAAATTCTTTATCATTCAGGGAAAGCTAACGTGGTAGCTAATGCACTAAGCCGCAAACCTGTTTCTATTCGAATGTTAGAAACGCTTACATCCCAGTACAACATTCAACGAGAATTGATTCGCGAAGGAATTGAAGTATGGTCGCAAGGAGTCTAAGGGAAACTGTGTGTGATGGAATTAACTTCATCGTTAATCGAAGAAATCAAATCTAAGCAGTTGGATGATTATATGATTATTCGGTTATGTGATGAAGTGGACAAGGGGAAGGCCCCAGGATTTGTAATATATGATGATGGAGTTCTGAGGTTCCAGAGTCGACTTTGCGTCCCCGATGATGATGCTTTGAAACAGATGATCATGAAGGAAGCTCACAGTGCGCCCTATTTTATTCATCTGGGCACCAGTGAGATGTATTAGGATCTAAAGCAGAATTTATGGTGGGGAAATATGAAGAAGTACGTAGCATAATATGTCTCGAAGTGTTTAACTTGTTAACAGGTTAAGATTGAACATCAGCGACCTTCCGGAATGTTAGATCCACTTCCGATTCCTGAGTGGAAGTGGGAGGATATATCGATGGACTTTATCACCAATATACCAATGACCAGAACGGGGATGAATATGATTTGGGTGATAGTTGATTGTCTAACCAAGTCGGCTCATTTCCTGAGTATTAAGGATACTTGGGGACCAGAAAAGTTGGCACAAGTGTTTATTGCGGAGATAGTCCTATTCCATGGTATGCCGAAGACCATTATTTCGGATCGGGATGGTCACTTTGTGTCACACTTTTGGAAGGCAGTTCATAAATCCTTGGTAACCGAGCTGAACTTTAGCACATCTTATCATCTTCAGACTGATGGACAGTCCGAAAGGACTATTCAGATAGTAGAAGATATGCTAAGAGCTTGTGCCTTAGATTGGTCGACTGATTGGGAGGTTCATTTTCCGTTGATTGAATTCACCTACAACAATAGTTGGCATGCTTCCATTAAGATGTCACCGTTTGAAGCATTGTATGGGAGAAGATGCAGATCACCCCTGTGTTGGGATGATTCGTCTGACTTGATCGGGACGGAACCAGAGTTGATAGTACAGACTCAAGAGAAGGTAGCTCTGATTCGTGAAAGGCTTTTGACTGCTCAGAGTCGACAGAAGTATTATGCAGACGTGCGCCATCGCCTGTTAGAGTTTTAAATTGGGGACCATGTGCTCTTAAATGTTTCTCCTACTCGGGGAATTTTCTATTTTGGGAAGAAAGGAAAGCTGAGTCCGAGATATATCGGACCATTCGAGATCCTTGAAAGAGTTGGGGAGTTGGCGTACAGGTTGGCCTTACCGCCATCGCTGAGTCATGTTCATCATGTGTTCCACGTATCCCAATCACGGAAATATGTAACGGATCCCAGTTATATCATCGATTTTGGCAAGATTGAGATGGCACATTCGAAGAAAAGCCAATCAAGATACTCGAGAGTCGGGCCAAACAATTTAGAAATAAACTAATACCCTTAGTTAAAGTTCAATGGACACGACACGGAGTCGAAGAAGACACTTGGGAGATGGGAGATAGTATGAAGGCTAGATATCCGGAATTATTTTCATCTTGAATTTCGGGACGAAACTTCTATTTAGAGGGAGAGTATGTAATACCCGAATATATTTTATCTGTACTTGAACCTTATGACATTGCATATGTCGTATTATTGATCTGAGTATAATATTCCGTATCTCATAACCCAGTATTGCAGAGTGTATGATTTCATATATGTTAATTCATACAAGTATTTATGTATATTTAGCGCACGCTAATATTGAAGTATAGCGCACGCTAAATATGTGAACTAGCGCACGCTAAAGTTGAAACTTAGCGCACGCTAGGTATGGTCAGCATGACTGAGATAGGTTGGTAAGTGAGATCGGACCTCAAATCTTGGATAGGGACATGTCGGGATGAACATGGACGGCTTTTGGAAAAGTCGAGTCAACGGTGCTTAGCGCACGCTACGAGAGAGATGCTAGCGCACACTAAGTCTAGTACATTGAGGTCAGTGAGCTTTCCTAAAGCCGCTAGTGCAATCTATAATGGGTGTTAGCGTACGCTAGTGCAAGCTATTTAGCGTACATAAGGCCGAGGACAGAAAGAGACAGTGGGCTGGGAGCCCGTTAGTGCATGTTATAAAGGAGCAACAGCGCGCGCTAATAGTCATTTTCTATAAATAAGACAGTACCTCATTTCATTTCTCAGATTACACTTTGCCCTATACCCGATTTCCGAGACTTAGAGAGTTACCCTCTCGACCTTAAACCTTCATATAAATATCTGATTATACGCATTGAAGGCAAGGAGCTTTGGAGTTTGTTGTTCGAGCGTTCGACGTTGAGTTCATCAAGTGTTTTCATCTTTTCTTTCCGTATAAGGTATGTATTGCTGCACGAACTTAGAATTCCTGTTCTTATTCGGATTATGAACATTTCTCCTGGAACTCTTAAGGTTATTGATAACTTATTAGGTTGAACACCATATGTTGGCCACTAAGTATACAGGATACAGCTTGGAAAGTGTTTTAAACAACAAGCTGTACGGTTTTTAAATCTGAGTGCGTAGCGGAAGTCTTTAATACAAGAATTGCCGAGGATACAAAGAACTCGGTGCAGTGTATACTTAAATAATCACAGTTAATAAAACAATAAAGGCAGAAGGTAAATAACACAATATTTAAAGTGGTTCGAGGTAAACCCCTCTACGTCAACTGGTCCTCCACACAGGAGTAAAAAGTTTATTATAATTACTGTGTACACAACTACGTAATTATAACCAAACCTAATCAATATATCGTTCACGCAGATTGATATAAAGGTCTTAGCTTTCAACCGTTCACACAGATTGGTTTGAGCTAACACGTGACTGGCTTCTTTACACACAGTTCTGAAGCTTCGTCTTCTTCAATGCACGTCCGTCACACACAGTTCGGGAATAGCAAGGTTTCTCAGTCCACACAGGGCTGATGGGTTTGTTCAAGGGTTAGAACAATATTTGAACAACTTGACTTTATGAGCTTATAGCTGATGATGTGTTGTTCACGGTTTGAGCACTGTATATCTCTTCTATCAGAATAGCATAAAGCTTTGGGAGATATGTTTGGCTCTGAATATTCTTGTAAGCACTTGTTCGTTTGTAAGTCGTGTGTATGTATTTCAAACTCTGGAGATATATATAGCCTCTGAAATATATCCATTTGAAATATATACGTTGAGGAAGATTCTGTGACAACTTGATATTTGACTTGAATAGACTGAGATCCAGATATTGCGGGATTTGAAAATCTTCTGATGACTTATAGTATTTAAATATTTTATCCTTTAGTATTTAAATACTTCTTTATCAAACGGGACTTGACTTCTAGCGAATACTGAAGATTCCTTCTTGTCCTATTTGAGGGCTGTATGAAAGGATCGCTGTATTGATATATCGAGACAGCTTACATACTTAGCATTGCGGGACTCTTTGCTGTATGATAGATTTACTGTATGGTTGGGACTGCGAGAAGTCTTCGATACAGGTTGATACTTGATCAGCTATTAGATACAGCTATTGGCGGTATTCAAGATTTGGCATATTGTCAAAACATTCTGACAACACGATCGATACAGGGATTGTTTATCCCAACAGCATCGATACAGGGTTTTTTTTATCCCAACAATTTCCCCCTTTTTGATAATTTTCCAAGTCCTTCCGAGTCTTCCTTTTTAAAACCTTATAATGTTATCCGAACATCCTTTATGATGCCAAAACTTTGGCACTTAGCGGTTTGAAGTAGGGCAGACTTCTTGGTCTTCTTTCGAATGTTCTGGCCTTCAGCATTTTGCTTAACACTAAGAACTGCTTGCAGGCAAGTTCAGCTTTTATCAAAATAAAGTTACATTTGAAAACTTATGATTGGTGCGCATGCACAATCTTACATTTTTTTCTAGATGCGTACAACTTAAACTACGAACTGTTCACAAACAAGTTCTTACAGTTTGTGTATGAGATAAGTTTCATAATATGAATACGGTAAGAATAAATAAAGTGACTGTAAACATATAAGAACACAGTAGATTACGAGTTGTAATCTTTCAAGACAGGCAAAAATTTTATTGATATAGAAATGAAGAGTACAAAATTTTGGTGTTCTGAAGATAAGATTACAAAATGATAATACAGGGAAATTTAACTCATGTAGACTGAATGCCTCCATGGTCGTTTCGGATCATTCTTGGTGTTCTTCCACCAGTATTGATGGGTTTCCCTGTCTCGATTCTCATAAATGGCTTGACCTTCATATTATTTGTCGAAGACAAGGATCCAATCCTCTGGATGGGTAACCAAGTCACCATTCTTGTGCTTTGATTTCACCTGCAGCTGTAGCGGGAGCGTTCCATCTTCCATCTTCGTCTTGAATTCCTCTGCGGCTTCCTGCACCGTTCTGCATCTATTGAATAATGGGGAATCCCTGATAAGTACAACAAAGTATCTTAACAGTTCATTTCTCCTCCAGTTCTTGATCTCTGCAGCGGTAGGTTGTCGGTCTACCGGGAGGTTCATAGATTACGGCTTTCGGACTAGGCTTTTCCAATGATACTTAGGATCCTGGAATTCTGGTCATTCTCCCTGTATCCTAACGTTCGGCGTTGAGATACGGGCTATGTCTGCAGTGATGGAGTCTTCAAACAGAGCTAACAAGTCTTTCTCTTGCTCCAACCTCGTTCTCCTAGCGGCTTCCCTTGCTTCTTCCCCCCTTTTGGCGTCATCAAGGTATGACACCTTATCATCAAGACGTTCCAGGATTTACAAAGCGGCATCCTATTTCGTCTCAATGATAGACATTCTCTCAACAAAGGAGGAGAGCACCTGCGACATATCTTTAATGTTCTTGTCATGGGCTCGCAGTTGGGAACCGGATTCGATCAGAGCAGACACTCGTAACTTCGATTGCTCTTCTCTCAGGATCTGTTCTTGTTTTTCTTGCAGTTGGCTCGGTGCCTGCTTGAAGACATGTGGCAAGACAGTGAAGGCTTCCACCACTCGAGAGACTTCATGCCTCAGTCCGGTCATTTCTTCAACGGCAGATGTATGAATCCAATCAAGGGCTTTTTCTATAGAGTGTAGAGCATTGACTGCGTCCTGAATAAAGACAGTTGGGAGGCCAAGAGCACGTAATCGCTCTTTTCTTGTTGCAGTGCTAGGAGAGTCTGGCTGGGCAAAGTCCTCGACTCCATTAATCTTCTCAAATTCACATTAGGATGTGAAATGAGTTGGACATCCTCAGGTATAGCACCGTCGTGAGATTCCAAGGCTGTTGATGGGGCGGGAGTAACTGTTTCTGGTTTAGCGACAGGGGGTACTGCATCCTCCTGTGTCGAAGTAGTTTCTGTAGACATGGATACAGGAGGGACCAATTCCTCATGCTGTCTCTCAGCATCCGCCTGCTCTGGCAGAGGGATTGATTCCTCTTGCTAGATGGCGCTAGATATTTCTTCGGCGGGGGCGATGACAGGCTCGGGTGCCTGTTTCGAAACATGTTGTTCCTCCGCGACATGAGGGACTGAATCCTCATTGTCGGGAACAGTGTCTTGCTGTGGAGAAGGGGGTGACTGATGGGTAGATGTACCTTCATCTCTCTTTGCTTGGGCTTCCTCACGGCTCATTCGCAGACTAGCCTGGAGTGCGTCGTCATCGTCGTCGGAATCAGGATCGGACTTTGGACTATCGGGAGATTCCATGGACGAAGCTTTCCCTTTCCTTCGAGCTTCAGCCTTGTCAAATAGATGGCTCTCAATTAGTTCCTTAACGAATAAGTTGTCCCATTGGATCAGGACAACAATTTCTTGAGTGCCCGTCACTTCCAAAACAAATTTTTCTTCAGTACTCCACTCGCTCCAGTTGTACAGAATTTCGTAAGGAGCAAGTCTGTAGCTCTTCCATTGGAGAAACTGCTCGAAAGACTGTTCGATTTGAACAAAAAGCAGGGTCTTGGAAATGATTGTGTCCGGGGAGGGACTCCGTACATCACCTGGGTTTGCTATAGGAATGGGTTCCTCTACAGGTGTGGAATCCTCTATCGGAGAGGGATTACTTACAGGGGATGGTACCCTGATGGAAGATGGATCCTAAACGGGTGTGGAATCCCGTATAGGAGAGGTAGCTTTTGGCTCCAAAAAGGCAGCAGACTCGCCAGAGTCTTTTGAGTTGGCAGATGTCCTAGCATTCGTCGTAGCCGCCAAGGGATCGGGATCTACTGTATCGACAGTAGCGGGCATCTCTTCCACAGGGGTTGGGCCCTGGGGGAGTTGATCAGTGGGTTGCTCCACGAGAGGAGCATCCTCGGAGGGTTCTGTAGCTTTAACCTTTGTAAACCTACTTAGCTTCCTTTTCGGCTTCTCAACAGCAACTGGAGTTTTGCTGTGAGATCTTTTTCTCTTCTGCGATGATTCAATACTTTGGGACTTAGAAGAAACGTCCCACGGATCTGCAGACATCGGCAAATTCCGGATAAAAGGTCTGTTGGCAATCAGGATGCTCTGGTTGAAGGCAGTAGGCCTGACGCCTCCTAAGAATATCCGTGAACTGATTTTCTTTGCCTCTGCGGTTTGCGGAAGTCCGCACTTCGTCAAAATATGGTTTAAAAACAAACCAAACGATTTCTTCTTCGAAGCAGGTTTAGACACCTCTTCCTGCAAACGCTTAAGGATGATCTGACACCAATTGACCTTCTCGCAGGTCATTATCGCGACCATCATCCTAAACCTGAGATTGGTGCACATCTCAAAAGCACCTGTACGATTCTCAACAATACGGCAGCAAAAATCATGTAAGTAAACGAAAGGTAAACAAAAATTTTTCTTATGGCATGTGGTATGAACCACTTCCACCATTGCTGAACCGATGAATAAGCCATAGTACTGAGTCAACAGTTCTTGGGACACAAAGGTCTCAAGTTCTTCCATAGTCAGGCCATCAGCAGATAGCCTGAAGATGTTCTGGAGAAGCTCTTGGTCAATGCGGATCTCCACTCCACGGATAACGGCTGTGATGTCAGCGACATGACCTCCTTGAGCCAGTGACAGAAAACGAACTATGGCGTTGAGGTAGAATTCCTCAACCAGATGAGCATCATATTTTTCGGCGGTGGGCTCCCAAGGCGGTAGTGGCCTTGCTGACGGATTCTTGTAGTCACGACCTCCATGGCATCAACGTCATCACCTTCAGCGTGAATGCGTTCTAGCACAATAGATCTGGAGAAGATCCGTCCGTCGATGAAGTTGAGTGACTTCTTGAGAGAGGTGAAAGATGTTTGGGTAGACGCCATTGATGATTTCTCAGGTAACGGTGAAAAAGACTCAAGAAAAATGTGCAGTAAACACAGAAAAATCTTGTAGGCTGAATGCTCGAGTGATCTTAAAATATGCAGAAGGCGTAAAGAGTCTCAAATGGCATTTGTAGTCCTTTTATAGTACGCGGCGATTAAGGGTTTTCAGAGAACGAATGGTCAGATTTAAGGGATGGGAACCGGAGTTTAAAATGAACGGTTATGATAGACTGAGTGTAACTGGTACACTTATCCATTGGATTTTAAAATAGGAGCGGGTCCCACTTCTGACATTTCATATTACCCTTAATGCCTGAAACGGCGGTATTAAATATTAAACAATTTGAAAACATCGCGGATTTTGAGATTCGATTGTCCATATGTCGTGTAAGGCATTTAATGTAAAAGACATTTGACATGAAAACACGGCACGTGGACAAAAATTGTTTTAAAATGAAATATTATAATATATAATGAATTGATTTCCCATAGTATGTGCTGTATCCGCGACGATACAGTGTTCCCCCTTAAAAGGTACATATATGTTTAAATTCCATACAACAACTTTTGGATTAATGTTGTATTCATGGGTCATATTGTATTCCCCCTTAATTATTGCACACGTCAGCTATAGGATGATTCATATTGCTTTGTTCCCTATAGTGCTGTATTGAAGGCTCTGAGTGTACAGATAATTAATGGTGGATATCAGATTCTGGGTCTTACAAAGATTCCCCTCAATTTTTGAGTAAAAACAGTAAATACTTACAGGGAGTCAGGCTGTAGCAATGCCAATTCTTGTCAAAGAATGTTGAATCTTGCTGTGTCGAGAGGCTTGGTGAAAATGTCGGCCAACTGGATATCTGTATGAACTTTTTCCATCCGAACATCCTTGTTCTTGACATGATTCCTGATGAAATGATGCTTCATGTGGATATGCTTAGTGCGCGAGGGCAATACAAGGTTGTGCGTTATTGCAATTACACTCGTGCTATCGCACATGATGGGCATTTCCTTGGCTTCAATCCCATAATCTGACAACTGTTACTGCATCCAAAGGATCTGCATACAACAACTACCAGCAGCATAGTACTCTGATTCAGCCGTGGAAAGTGAGTTTGCCAATTGTTTCTTACTGAACCAAGACACAAGTCTAGGTCCAAGAAAGTGACAAGTTCCACTTGTACTCTTCCTATCTAGCTTGCAGCCTCTGAGATCCGAGTCGATGTAGCCAACTAAATCGAATCCGCCTTCTTTAGGATACCATAGTCCTACATCGACTGTTCATTTAATATACTTCAGGATTCGTTTAGCTGTATTGAAGTGTGATTTTTTGGGTGCTACTTGATATCTCGCACACACTCCTACAGCAAACTGGATATCGAGCCTGCTAGCTGTTAGGTACAGGAGAGAGCCAATAAGCTTCCTGTAGAGTGATTGGTCAACCAGCTTTCCAGCTTCATCACCACTAATTTGCACGGAAGTGCTCATGGGGGTTGACGAGGATTTGGAAGTATTCATTCCAAATTTGTTGAGAAGCTCCTTGCTGTATTTTTCTTGGTTGATGAATATCTCTGTAGGCAACTGCTTTACCTGCAAACCTAGGAAATAACTAAGTTCTCCCATCATACTCATTTCAAATTTACTTTGCATGAGATGAGAGAACTTTTGACATAAAGCAAGGTTAGTTGAACCAAATATAATCTCATCTACATAAATTTGAGCCATTAGAAGGTCATTGCCTTCCTGTATTTTGAACAAGGTCTTGTCCACAGCTCCTTTCTCAAATCCATTATTGGTTAGATACTGGGACAGGGTCTCATACCATGCTCTAGGGGCTTGCTTAAGTCCATACAGTGCTTTCCTTAGCCTGTATACTAGGTCTACGCCGTCTGTGTTGGCAAACCCTGGTGGTTGTTCAACATAAACTTCTTCGGCAAGGTCTCCATTTAGGAATGCACTTTTGACGTTCATTTGGTGTACAATGAAGCTTTTATGGGCGACAAAGGCTAAAAATATCCTAATAGCTTCTAGTATGGCTACAGGGGCAAACGTCTCATCGTAGTCTATGCCTTCTTCTTGTCTATAGCCTTGTGTGACTAGTCGAGATTTATTCCTTATTATGAGTCCGTTTCGATCCTTCTTGTTTTTAAATATCCATTTTGTTCCAATAACTGATTGATGCGTAGGTCTGGTACAAGATACCATACATTGTTTCTTTCGAAACCGTTAAGCTCTTCTTCCATAGATGTTATCCAATGAGAATTATTGAGAGATTCTATGGTAGAAACAGGTTCGGACTGGGCTAAGAATACAGCAATAGTGCACATATTGAGTCTTTTAAGATCGGATTGAGATTTCCATTCAGGGAATGGTGATATCTCAGTATCTGGTTCTTCTTGTGCACACAGTATATTTCCTTGTGTACTCTGTATTCTCCTACGGGTAGAAACACCAGCATTAATGTTTCCAATGATCATCTCTTGTGGGTGATCTCTCAACCATCTTCGGTCGGGTTCTAATTCGGGGTCCCGTACTGTATCTTGAGTTGATGTAGTTTCGGCTTCAGCTTGTACAACATCGGCTTCATCTACGTCGATTCTTACAGCTGCGGGGTTGATTTCTAGGTCAACAACATGTTATATGGGATTTGGTGGATCTAAAATGGAAAGTTGTTGGATGTTCTGAGTAACAGCTTCTACTCCTGTAGGGTCATGGTGAGGTTCGTCGAACACTACATGAACTGATTCCTCGATCGTTAGCTTCCTTTTATTGAAGATCCTGTAATCTTTGCTGACGGAGGAATATCCTACAAATATTCCTTCATCCGACTTCTCATCGAAGGTTCTAAGTTGATCCTTCCCATTGTTCAACACATATCACCTGCATCTAAAAATGTAAAAATACGAAACTAATGGACTTTTGTTGTTCCATACCTCGTATGCTGTTTTGTTGTGGTGCTTGTTGACGATACAGTGGTTTTGAGTGTAGCATGCTGTATTGGTTGCTTCACCCCAGGAACGTTGTGGCAACTTGCTTGCAGCAATCATTGTCCTTGTTGCTTCCTTCAGCGTCTTGTTCTTTCGCTCGGCAACACCATTTTGTTGAGGTGTACGGGCAGCTGAGTCCTCGTGCTGTATCCCATTTTCTGAACAGTATTGCTCTATAAAGCGGTTAGTAAATTCTGTACCTATGTCGGAACGAATGGACACAATACTCTATCCTTTTTCATTTTGAAGCTTTCTGAGGAGCTCGGGCAGTTTTGATGTTGTTTCCTTCTTATTGCTTAGGAAAATTGTCCAAGCATACCTGGAATAATCATTAACAACAACGAGACAGTATTTCTTACCTCCCAAACTTACCGGGTCTACAGGACCATAAAGATCCATGTGTAGCATTTCCAACACTCTGTGGGTTGAAAGGTAGCATTTGCTCTTCAGGGTGGACTTGATTTGTTTGCCTTTTTGACATGGTCCACAGACACTGTCTTTTTGGAATGATACATTCGGCAATCCTCTAACCAGTCCCTGTCTTGAGAGCTTGTTGATCGTCTTGAAGTTGACGTGTGACATCCTCTTGTGCCATAACCAGCTTAGATCTGCAGTGCCTTTGGCAACTAAACAAGGAATTGTGGAGCTCGTAGGCATCCAGACAGTAATATACATATTACCTGATCTGCTTCCTGTGAGCACAACTTCTTTGGTCAGGATGTTCTTGACTCTACAGTGATCTATATAGAATTTCACCGAAAATGCTTTCGCGTAATCAAGCTAAATCGAGTAGATTGTACCGTAAGCCTTCAACATGAGCTACATCGGTGACTTTGAATTTTCCGATAAGAAGGTTTCCTTTTCCTCTTGTTCTTCATTTAGATTTATCACCGAAGCGCACTTTTTGACCGCGACCTTCTACGAAATCTGATAGCTTGCTTCTATCTCCTGTCATGTGCCGGGAGCATCCGATGTCGAAGTACTATATGTCCTTCTCCAAAATGTCCTGTAGCAAACAAATTAGGTAGATTTAGGTCCCCTTTGATTGTTGGGTACGTGAATGTTAGTGCCTTTTGGTACCCAAATTTTCCTTACAGCAATTGGCTTACTGTAGGTTACATTTGGTACAATTTTGCGGTATCTACGTGGCGCATGTACATAGTTACTGTATCCATGATAGTCATTATGCATGTAAAAATCAGGGTTATTATTATTAATCCAGTACTTATGCCGTCTCGGAGGTGGAGCCATTTTCTTTGGCCTTACAGCTTGCCTTTTGGGTTTCCAGTTAGATTCCCTAAGCTGTTGTCGATGCTGTGCGGACACATGCTTTCTTGATGGATAATGAGGCTCCTGTATCCAAATTTCAGGCGTGTCAGATCAAAGTACTGCCGTGCGGGCCTTTGGTATTTAGATACAGCCTTCTTTCTGAACTGCTGTTGGCGCTGTTGATATGCTCGGGGAGCATGCTGTTGCGTGCGCCTTACAGGTTGGAATGGCTTATGATTCCACTGTCTCGAATAGGATTGCGAGGGCGGAATGGCAGCCTTTGCTTTTCGCGGAGCAGTAGGTTCCTTCACAGGATTAGGAGTTTCTTCCAATACAGGAATGTGTTCCACACTCTTGACGAACACAGTACTAGTTTTCCCTTTGTTGGAAAATGAGTTGTATCCTAAGCCACTTTTATCATGAGCATATTGCCCAGTTCTTAGAATTTCTTCCATTTTTTAGATGATTTCTCGAAAGATTTCAGAATGGTCTCAAGTTCGCTTTCTCGCTTTTCGAGAGTATTAAATTTCGCTTGAAGTAGAACAAAATCATTTGTCTTGCTTCCATTTTGAGACTTGGTCTCACTTAGTTCATGAGCAAGTTGATGATTGCTCTCCACGAGTTTTTCATGCTCGACCTTGCTGTTTTCACAATCAATTGACATATTTTCATAGTTTATCTTCAGCAAGCCGTTTTCTTCTTTCAGCTCTATGTTGGAAAGTTGAAGCTGAATGTTTTCATTTTTCAAAGTCTCGTGGGCTTTTTGAATATTCTTAAATTCATTCATCATGGTTTCGAAAGTATGCGGTGCATTTACTAGAATAATTGAGGTTGAGCTTACCTCATCATCGCTATCTTCTTCTTCCGAAATGTCCTTTGCCATAAAGCACATATATGCCTTATCTTCGAATTCATCATCAGATGAGTCACTTTCAGTGACTACCTGAAGACATTCTTCGGATTTGTATGGTGTGGGGGAGGCTTCTGATTCTCTTATCAGAGCCTTAAGCTTGTTTTTCCAAGCACGTCTTCATTCATCCCTCTCTTGTTGCTCGGCTTCCGGCAACCTTTGAAGTTTGGGATGAGGACATTTGTTTGCATAATGTCCTGGTTTCCTGAAATTATAGCACAGGTTAGCGTCGCCAGAGGAGGTTTCAGTTCTTACCTTGTGAACAGGCTTGGACCTGTAGGGAGTCTTTCCAGACTGCTTGATGAACTTTTTGAACTTGTGCATGAGGAGCGCCATTTCATCTTACGACAGGATTTCGTCGTCGCTGTCAGCATTCTTGTAATTAGGCTTGGATGGGCTGGGCATGCTGTGTCGACGGTTGGATACAATGGATACGACTGTAGTCCTAGCGGGAGATTCTTCAGCTTTCTCTCTCGTGTCTATATCGTACTCAAATGATTTGAGGTCAAAAACGAGATCAAAGGTAGATATTTCACTAAGATTACACGACACACGCATAGCTGTGGTCTTAATGTCCCATCGGGCAGGGAGAGATCTGAAAATATTTAGGTTTTTCTCCCTTTGAGTATAAATTTTGCCCAAAGCTTCAAGTTCACCAACAATTGCAGTGAATCTAAGGTCAAGTTCCTCAAGTGTTTCAGTTGGTTTCATTTCAAAATATTCAAATTGCTGAGTTAATTTGGAGATCTTGTTTTCTCTTGAGAGCTGAGTTCCCTCACAAATCAACTTGAGTTTATCCCAGATATCCTTGGCTGATTTGCAGCTCTTTACCTTAGAGAATGTGCCTTTGTCAAGAGTGACAAACAGTGTATTCTTCGCAACATTGTCGAGGTTGGCGCGCTTTCTTTCGTCAGAAGTCCATTGTTCGCGCTCTTTTTCAAGCATCTCAGCATGAGCTTGGCCTTCAATCCTAGGGGCCGGAATTACCTTCATTATCTTGATGGGGCCATCCTGTATAACAAAAATCATCTCTTCGTGCATTGCTGCAAGATGAGCCTCCATCCTGATTCTCCAATCATCAAACTCATTAATAGAGAACATGGGAACTTTGTTGATAATTGATGTATCCATATGAGAATGTGGGAATGAAAAAGACTATTTTATAAAATAAGTGATTTTGGATCTGATTCAGTTAAAAATACGACTGATTCTTTTTAGAATCAACCGCTCCGATACCACTTGTTGGCCACTAAGTATACAGTATACAGCTTGGAAAGTGTTTTAAACAACAAGATGTACAGTTTATTAAATCTGAGTGCGTAGCGGAAGTCTTTAATACAGTAAGTTGTTGAGGATACAGCAACTCGGTGTGCAGTGTATACTTAAATAATCACAGTTAATAAAACAATAAAGGCAGAAGGTAAATAACACAATATTTAAAGTGGTTCGAGGTGAACCCCTCTACGTCCACTGGTCCTCCACACAGGAGTAAAAAGTTTATTATAATTACTGCGTACACAACTACGTAATTATGACCAAACCTAATCAATATATCGTTCACAGAGATTGATATAAAGATCTTAGATTTCAACCATTCATACAGATTGGTTTGAGCTAACACATGACTGGCTTCTTCACATACAGTTCTGAAGCTTCATCTTCTTCAATGCACGTCCGTCACACACAGTTCGGGAATAGCAAGGTTTCTCAGTCCACACAGGGCTGATGGGTTTGTTCAAGGGTTAGAACAATATTTGAACAACAACTTGACTTAATGAGATTATAGATGATGATGTGTTGTTCACGGTTTGAGCACTGTATATCTCTTCTATCATAATAGCATAAAGCTTTTGGAGAAATGTTTTGCTCTGAATATTCTTGTAAGCACTTGTTCGTTTGTAAGTCGTGTGTATGTATGTATATGTCTCTGTAGATGATCTTCAAACTCTGGAGATATATATAGCCTCTGAAATATATCCATTTGAAATATATCCATTGAGCAAGATTCTGCGACAACTTGATATTTGACTTGAATAGACTGAGATCCGGATATTACGGGATTTGAAGATCTTCTGATGACTTACAGTATTTAAATACTTTTATCCTTTAGTATTTAAATACTTCTTTATCAAACGAGACTTGACTTCTAGCGAATACTGTAGATTCCTTCTTGTCCTGTCTAAGGGTTGTATGGAAGGATCGATGTATTGATATATCGAGACAGATTCCATACTTAGCTTTTCGGGACTCTTTGTTGTATGATAGATTTACTATATGGTTGGGACTGCGAGAAGTCTTCGATACAGGTTGATACATGATCAGCTCTTCGATAAACCTATTGGCGGTATTCAGGATTTGGCATATTATCAAAACATTCTGACAACACGATCGATACAGGGATTGTTTATCCCAACAGCATCGATACAGGGTTTTTGTTATCCCAACACTATACCTTAGGAAAATATGAAGTAATCATGTTAGAACTTCTCTGAGTAAGAAGATTATAACCAAGCCTTATTGAGTTAAACCTAGGATATGGTTTCTGAGATTTGTTGCACATTTTGGATGTCGATTCTGAATAACTTGTATGCCAGTGTATTGCTAATATCATCACCTAGAATGGGGATATTCAAGAAGATGAATTCTAAGGGTTCTTCTCTAATAATACTCCATGTGTAGTATGAGGTGTTCTTCAAACGTAATTCATGACTTGTAATGATTTCTGGACGTGATGATCTTCATGTTGATGATTGGAACGAAGGGTGTTGATGGGTAACAATTGTTATGAACTTAAAAACTTTGGTAAGAAGGATAGCTTGTGGAAGAACAAAATTGTGGGGATGAGTTAATCTAAAACTCGGTTGAAGTGTGTTAAATAACCGAACCAAGTATTGGAATTGATAATCAGGAATCGAAGTGTAAAGTTATGATGATTTAAATATCCTTGAACTCGTAGATGTCGACTTTCCTCTCCGTTATGGTCATTTGATTCTAATGAAGTATATCATTAGTCTGACTGAGCGTTCGTCGAATGAGTTGAACCATGAACTGGCTAACTTAGAGTGTTAACCCGGCCGTTGTATACGTTAGATGTCCATTCATTAAAATTGTTAAGAAAGTTGAGTTGTCATTATTTTCCTATTTGTTTAAAGGTTCGAGCGTTGCGAACAGTTGATCGAAAGAGGCGACCTTCGGGCATATTGACAGTCATTAAAGTATTTAATTCTTGCCATCTTTCTAAGGCAAGTATCATGATTTGACTATTAGTTTAATGTTATGATTTTGATCATGCATATTGTCATTCATGTTGTTGAACATGAGATCATCCAAGTTGAATTGTCATATTGTCGTTCAGGTTATCGATTCATATGTTGTTCATGATGATGAACATATTGATTTGCATATGTGTATACATAGTTGTATTGTATATGTTGTGTTGACCTGAAGGGTTCATGTGATCTATGTTGAGGGCATTAGATCTGTTGTCCACCTCGTGTTGATCCAATGGGATCATCTTAGGATCTGTTGAGGGCGCTGGATCATTGTACGGATTTTTCACCTCATGTTGGTCATACGGGATCATCTTGGGATCTATGCTGAGGGCGCTGGATCATTGGATTACCCTGTGTTATGTTGATTGAATCTTGTGGATTCGCATCGTTGGATTTCGGTAGAGGAAGTCCGTGTTTTATGCATTGTTGTTGCATATCTGACTTTGTATATTATGATACTTGTGCTAGAATCGTTTTTCTAACCCTTGCGGGGGTGGACATTGTTTTTATGTTCAGGTAGCCGAAGAGTGGGGAAGCAACCACAGTACTAGCGTGATGACGAAGGGGCACAATGATGTTGTCTGTTGTATTGTTTTGGTTTTCTGGTTTGGTATTTAGTACTCGAGTACGTGTGTTCATTTGATGATTTGAGAAGTTTGTAATAAATGGGTTGTTTTGGATGATTAAACCAGTTATTAAGTTACTCAACTATTGGTGGTACTTTCGTATTGTTCAACATTTCTTTTAATTTAGCCTTCTAAATTCGTATACAAAGGGTTTACGGTGCTGTAATTATTCTGAATATCTCGGGGTGTTACAGTGTAGAGGTTGATCTTAAGCCGATAGAAAAAGATACGGAGAGAGGACGTAGGCACAATTGGCCGAACCTCTATAAATCGTGTATCGTTTATCTTCTGCAATTTAATTACGCCTCCACAAATGCAAAAGTGTTTGAAAACTCTACACCGCGATATTATCCACCATTCTATTGGGGTGCCAATTCCCAACAATTGGTATCGGAGCGGGTATCCATAAAAATCGGCTTAACATCCAAGGAGATAAAAAGATCCAATGGCGCTCCAATTTGCACCGGTCGAAGGTCTTGCCTTAAACCGACCTCCATTTTTTGATGATCAAACTTTATGACATTGAATAAGAAAATAATGATATTCATCCGAGCCTATGATATCGAGCTATGGAAAGTCATATGTCTTGGTCCGAAAATTCCCATGAATTCAAACGGTACTCTCAAAAGCTTTGAAGAGTATGATGATATGGATTGGAAAAACAACCATTGTAATTGCAAAGCAACACAATTATTATATTGTGCTCTAAATCCGGAAGAACACAACCGGATATCCTCGTGTGAAAGTGCCAAAGAAATTTGAAAAATGTTAGAAGTAACACATGAAGGACAAACCAAGTCAAGGAGACGAAGATCAATATGCTTCTCCACGACTACGAGTTATTTATGATGAAGAATGACGAGTCCATAACGAATATGCTCGACCGATTTTCGGTCATCACAAATGGACTAGCTTGTTTTTGGAAACCATTAACAAGTAGTAAAAAAGTGAAGAAAATATTAAGATCACTACCTGTTGAATGCGATGGGACGGTTACGGCAATTATGGAATCGAAAGATTTAAATAATCTTGATTTTAGTGCCCTCGTTGGTTCACTAATAAACTACGAGATAATTCCTAAATCTCGGAACGCCAAGCCGAAACCGAAAGAAAGAACAATAGCTTCAAAAGCTAATGTCAAGAAATGAAGAAATCCCTGTGGACGAAGATGATAAAGAATTGGCATATTATGCCAAGAACATAAATAAGTTTCAAAACTTATTAAACCGGCGAGGAAAAGACATCAACTCGAGCGAGTCAAAGAAATTCGGCAATAACTGTCGAAACTGTGGTAAACCAGGCCACTTTGCTAAAAACTGTCGAGCGACGACTTCCAAGAAGGAAGTTCTCATAGCTACATGGAATGGCGAAGAGGATGATGATACATATATTCAAAATAACCTCGCACTCATGGAAAGAAGTTCACTCGACGAAAGCATCGTCGAAAGCCAGGTAAGTACCTCGTCTCACGACGAACTTTTTGAAGCATTCGAACTTTTACATACGGATTTTCAAAATGCTTTAATTGATAATAAATCTCTCAAATGGAAAATTAAAATGTTGGAAATCGAAATTTCCAAAATAAATGAAAAAGAGATTTTCATTAAAACCGATCATTCTCTATGTATTGAAAAGAGAATAAATTGAAAGATGATCTTTTAAAAGTTCAAAACGAACTTAAAAATTTAACGAATAAATTTTCTCGTGGAAATGACAAATTTGAACAATTACTTTCTGTTTAAAAATTTCATTAAATAAACAGGGGTTACGATTCAAACCGTGTAATAAAACTGAATCCTTAAAATTTAAAATACCCTGATGTGATAACTGTTTAAAAATTGGGCATCACATTTAGAATTGCAAAAGCCCACGACATACGATAAAAATTAAAAAAGTTTGGATTCCTAAAGGAACCACAATATCAAATATCGTCTACGGTTCTAAAGATAAACAAACTCTCGGTTGGATCCCCAAAAATCATAATTGATATTTTCATCAAATTAATATTTAACTCAGGGGGAGTTACCATTATTTTTAAAAGGGGAAATCTATTTTTTAGGGGGGGGTTTACCCGTTGTCATATTTAATGTATCAATTTTTTATTTAATTATTATGCACTTTTCGATTATGACAAAAAGGGAGAGAATGACGATAGGAGAATACGAGTTATGGAAGAATGACGAGAAAAATATAATACCGATCATGAAAAGGGGAGAAAGGACGAATGAACAGAAAGTCGAAAATAAAAGAAGAAGTTGAAAAAGAAAAGACGGGGAGAAGAAAACTAACGAAACGGACAAAGCCGAAAACTTTGATCTGTAATGCTTTATATTTTTGCAGGTATAAAATCTCATAAAAGGTTGTTGTTTTGTCATCATCAAAAATGGGGAGATTGTTGGAATATTCGATTCCATATAATCATAAATTGATTTTGATGATGAGTTGACGATCAAAACAAAACAACAAAGGAAACAATAGAACGAACCAAAACAACGAAGCAGTCGAAGACAAACGAGCTGGACAAAAGAACTATGTTTTGAAGCAAAAACAAGCCTAACGTACGCTATGCATTACATATAACGTACGAAGAATAACGCACGCTAGAACATAAACTAGCGCAGGCTAAAATGACTGAGTTAGCGCACGCTAAGAATGAAGCTAACGCACACTAACGAAAGAATATCCGGTGTGAAGACTTTCAACACGGAGATATTGGGTATGGTCAAAGAATCTGGAAAGTGAAGTTTGAACATATAGCGCACGCTATGAAGATTACTTAGCGCACGCTTATGTCCATTGGATTGATTCAAGAAAAGTCAAACATCACAAACGGTCATTTATGACGCAAGCAATGACGAAACATTAGCGCATTCTATGAAGGTTATTAACACACGCTAAAGATAGAGTCAGAAGCTACTGGACTGATGCGATCAACAAGTAACGCACGCTACATGCTGAGATTACGTATGCTAAAGGGTATTAGCGCATGCTAAGATATGGAATAGCGCATGCTAATGAAGACAGTCAACAACGGCTGGTTGAGGCTTTATGCCTATAAATACCAAGGCATTTGGTGTCATTCCACACAACAACTTCAAGGAACTTATACACATACTTGTTATCATTGTATATATTATCGTTGTTGTATTGTGCTTAATTGATAAGTGTTTGAGTGTTCATATACAAAAACATATACACGAGAGGAAAGATACAGATTGTAGATTGATTCGATCTTATTAGGATCGTCGATCCGTAATTATTAGAATCATATCTAAATCCAAGTGAGGTTTGTCGAGTACCCAATGAAAGATAGATAGGTTGCTTCCTTGTCTGATAGAAAAGGAACAGTTTATCTTGGACCGACATAAAGACAAGAGTGTAACGGTTTATCTCGGACCGATAGAAGACGAGATTGTAAAGGTATCCCTCGGACCGATAGAAGACGAGGTGTAGAGGTTGATATTAAGCCTATAGAAAAAGATATGGAGAGAGGACGTAGGCATAATTGGTCGAACCTCTACAAATCTTGTGTCTTTTATCTTCCCAAAATTTAATTACGCTTCCGCAAATGCATAAGAGTTTGAAAACTCTACTCCACGATATTATCCACCATTCTAAGTGGGGTGTCAATTCCCAAAAACGTGGAGTAAAAAATAGTTTGATGTGAGAAAATGTATGTATATAGATACGATTAAAATATTAATTGATATCTGACAGGGTATATGCTGTATCCGCGAAAATACAACATTCCCCTATAAAAGGTACATACATGATTCAATTCTTACAGCAATATTGGATTAATAATGTATTCACGGGTCATACAGTATTCCCCTTAATTAATGTACATGTCACCTGTAAGAAGGTTATATGCCTTCTTCTTCCTACAGTAAAGATACACTTGAAGTTGTGAGTGTACAGTTAATTAAAGTGGATACTGTATTCTTGAGTCGTACAGCATTCCCCATCAATTGATAAGTAAAATGTAAAAACTTACAGGGAGTCTGGCTGTAACATTACCAATCCTTGGCGAAGCATGCATAATCTGGTTGTGCTCAGAGGTTTTGTAAATATGTCCGCTAACTGGATGTCTATCTGAATCTTCTCGATCCGAACATCTTTATTCTCAACATGATTCCTAATGAAATGATGCTTCATATCAATATGCTTAGTTCGCGAGTGCAATACAGGGTTGTGCGTGATTGGAGTCTATCTAGCACTGATTCCATAATCTTGTAACTGTTGTTGCATCCAGAGAATCTGCATACAACAACTTCTACTGGCATAATATTCTGACTCAGCTATAGAAAGCGAGTTGGCCAATAGCTTCTTACTGAACCATGACACAAGTCTAGGTCCAAGGAAGTGACAAGTGTCGAAGCTTGTACTCTTCCTATCCAACTTACAACCTCCAACATCCTTGTCGTTGTTACCTACCAAATCGAATCCTCCTTCCTTAAGATACCACAATCCTACATTGATTCTTCCTTTTACGTACTTAAGTATTCATCTGGATGTGGTGAAGTGATACTCCTTAGGTACTACCTGATACTGAGCACACACTCCTATAGCAAATTGGATATCGAGCCTGCTAGCTGTTATGTATAGGAGTGAGCCTATAAGCTTCCTGTAGAGTGATTTATCAATCGAATTTCCAACTTTGTCAGCACTTATCTCCGTGGAAGTGCTCATAGAAGTGGGCGAGGATCTGAAGTTGTTCATCCCGAATTTGTTGAGTAGCTCCTTGCTGTATTTTTCCTGGTTGATAAATATTCCTGTAGGTAATTTCTTAACTGCAATCCTAGAAAATAACTAAGTTTTCCCATCATACTAATTTCAAACTTACTTTGCATGAGATTAGAGAACCTTTGACATAAAGCAAGATTAGTTGAACCAAAAATAATATCATCGACATAAATTTGTACCATTAAAAGTTCGTCACCTACTTGTATTTAAAGAGAGTCTTGTCAACTGTAACTTTCTTAAATCTACTGTTTATTAGGTACAGGGACAGTATTTCATGCCAGGCTCTAGGCGCTTGCTTAAGTCCATACAGTGCTTTCTTTAGCCTGTATACTAGGTCTCCATCTTCAGTGTTGACAAACCCTGGTGGTTGTTCAACATAGACTTCTTAAGCGAGGTATCCGTTCAGGAATGCACTCTTAATGTCCATTTGATAAACTATAAAGTTCTTATGAGCGGCGAACTGATGGCTTCTAGTCTCGCTACAGGGGCAGAAGTTTCATCGTAGTATATGCCTTCTTCCTGTTTGTAACCTTGAGCGATTAGTTGGGATTTGTTTCTTATAACAAGTCCATTTTCATCCTTTTTGTTTCTAAATACCCATTGGTTCCAATTACAGCTTGATGATTTTGTGTGGGTACAAGATACCATACATTATTTCTTTAAAAACCATTTAGCTCTTCTTCCATTGAAGTGGCCCAGTGAGAATTAGTGAGAGCTTCATTGGTCGAAACAGGTTCAAACTGGGCTAAGAATACATCTAGGGTACACAGAGCTAGTCTCCCAAGTTCGGCTTGAGATTTCCATACAAGAAATTGAGACTTCTTGCAATCCGTTTATTCCTGTGCACAGAGTACAGTTCCTTGTGTACTTTGTATTCACCTAGGGGTTACTCAGTGATCTCTCATCCATCTCCTGTCAGGTTCTAACTCGGCATCACGTGTTGTATCTTTTGGTGTTGTAGCCTCAGCTTCAGCTTGAACAGCATCGGCTTCGACTGCTTCTGATCTTACAGTGGTCTGATTGATTTCTACATCCACGACAGGTTCTATTTGAGTTTGGGTATCATCAATGGTGAATGTTTGGATATTATGGGTTATGTCTTCTACTCCTGTAGGGTCACAATGGGGTTCATCGAATATCACACAGATGGATTCCTCTATTGTCATCTTCCTTTTGTTAGATATCCTGAAAGATTTGCTGGCAGAGGAGTATCCAACAAAGATACCTTCATTTGACTTCTTCTCGAAGGTCTTGAGTTGGTCCTTCCCATTGTTTAGAACATAACACCTGCAACCAAATATGTGTACTATGCAATTAGTCCATACCTCATATACGGTTTTGTTGTGGTGCTTGTTGATACATCAGTTTTATGTGTAGCATGATGTATTTGTTGCTTCTCCCCAGAACCGCTGCGGCAATTTGATTTCTTCTAGCATGGTCTTTGTATCTTCCTTGAGCGTCTTGTTCTTTCACTCGGCAATGACATTTTGTTGAGGAGTCCAGTCTACTGACTATTCATGATGTATTCCATTGGAATAAATGGACATGATACTTAGCCCTTTTTCATTCTGTAGCTTCTTCAGGTGCTCTGGAAACTTTGTTATGGTATCTTTATACTTGCTCAGAAAGATTGTCCAAGCATACCGGGAAAAATTGTCAACAATAACAAGATAGTATTTCTTACATCCCAAACTTACAGGGTCCACTGGGCCGTAGAGGTCCATATATAGCAAATCCAGTACCCTGTGGGTGGAAAGACATGACTACTTTTCAGGGTGGTCTTGACTCCTTGCCATTCTGACAGGGTCCACAGACGCTATTTTTATGAAATGACAGATCGGGCAAGCCTCTGACCATTCCCTATCGAGCGAGCTTGTTGATAGTCATGAAGTTGATGTGCGACATTCTTTTGTGCCATAACCAGCATTGATTTGTAGTGCCTTTGGACACAGAACATGGAATAGTGGAGCTCGGGGGCTTCTAGTCAGCAATGTGCATATTACCTGATCGACTTCCTGTAGGGACGACTTCCTTGGTCTTGATGTTCGTCACCCTACAGTGAACTATATAGAATTTGACCGAGAACTGTTTGTCACAGAACTAGCTAATGCTAAGTAGATTATACTGTAAGCCTTCAATATTGGAAACGTCGGTGACTTTAAACTATCCTACAAGCAGGGTTCCCTTCCCTCTTGTTCTTCCTTTGGATTTGTCACCGAATCGTACCTTTAGACCACGGCCTTCTACATAAACTGCCAGCTTGCTAATATCTCTTGTCATATGCCTAGAACATCCGCTATCGAAGTAGCAGATGTCTTTCTCCTTGATATCCTGTAAGCAAAGAGTTTACATAGATTTCGGTCCCCCTTGATTATTGGGTCCATGGATTTTAGTGCCTTTTGGTACCCAAATTTGCCTGAAATTAGTTGGTTTGTTGTAGGTTACTTATGGTCCAGCTTTGCGATATTTACATGGGGCAGGCACGTATTCACTGTAATCTAGATTATTATGCATAAAAAATCTTGGGTTTTAGTTCCAGTCTGATTGCCGTCTCGGATGGGGCTCCTATATCTAGTATATTGGCGCACTGTACCGTTGATAGTACTTCGATGTGTGCCTATAATACTTAGATACAGCCTTCTTTCTGGGAGGCTGAGTTTTCCCGCTGCTTATTATACGTACTTGGGGGCGGAATCACAGCCTTTGCTGTACGAGGAGGGGCAATGTAACCTTTACAGGACCTGGGGCCTCTTCGTCTCCCCTGAAACACCGTACTAGATTTTCCCTTATGGGATAATGACTCATATCCTAAGCCACGTTTATCGTGGGCATGCTGCCTAGTGCTTAGAATTTCTTTCATTCTTTATGAAGATTTTTCAAATGATTTTAGGATGATCTCGAGTTCTCCTTCTCGTTTCTCGAGAGTTTGTACTTTAGCTTCGAGTAAAAGCATAATCATTTGTCTTACACTCACTGTGAGACTTCGCCTCATTTATATCTTTTGCAAGTTGATGACTAGTTTCCACGAGTATCTCATAAGTCACTTTTCTATTTTCGCAATCCAAAGACATATTTTCACAGTTGTTTTTGAGTAAGTCATTTCCGTCTTTCAGCTCTAGGTTTGAAATGGCGAGCTGTATATTTTCTTGTTTGAGCATCTCATGGGCTTTTTGAATGTTTTTAAATTCATTCATCATATTTTCAAGTGTATGAGATGCATTGATAGGAATAGTTGAGTTTGATCTTACCTCATCATCGCTGTCATCATCATCCTCTATTTCTTTGGCCATAAAGCACACATATGCTGTATCCTTAATTTCATCGTCAGAGGAGTCACTGTTAGTGATCGCCTGTAGGCACTCCTCAGTCTTCTTTGATGCGGGCGAGGCTTCTGATTCACCAATCAGGGTCTTGAGCTTGTTTCTCCATGCACACCTATTCTCATCCTTTTTCTGTTGCTCAGCCAGGCTACTTTTTCACTTTTGGGTGAGGACACTTATTAGCATAATTTCCTGGCTTCATACAATTATGGCATAAGTTAGAATCTCCAGATGAAGGGAACTCATAGATTACCCTGTTAAATGGCTTGGGCCTGTATGGGGGCTTTTCCAGGCTATTTGATGAACTTCTTGAATTTATGCATGAGCAAGGCCATCTCATCTTGTGACAGAATGTCATCTTCACTGTCTGCTGCCTTGTATGGCGACTTGGATGTGCTGGGTGCTAAACTATGTCTCCTGTCAGATACAGCAGCCAGTGCTGTAGTTTTGGCAGGTGTCTCTTCAGAATTCTCTCTCATGTCTATATCATACTCGAATGCCTTTAGGTCAGAAATGAGATCAAAAGTGGAAATATCATTTAAGTTACAAGACACACGCATAGCTGTGGTTTTTGCGTCACATCGGGTAGAGAGTGATCTAAATATTTTCAATATTTTCTGCTTTTGGTTATACACTTTACCCAATGATTCAAGTTCACCGACAATGCTGGTAAATCTAAGGTCAAGCTCCTCAAGCATTTCTGTAGGTTTATATCAAAAGACTAAAATTGCTATGTTAGTTTAGAAATTTTATTTTCTTTTGAGAGATCAGTTCCCTCGCAAATGAGCTTGAGTTTTTCCCAGATTTGTTTGGCTGTCTGACAGCTTTTTACCTTAAAGAATATGCCTTTGTAGAGAGTGACAACTAGCGCATTCTTGGCGATGTTGTCCAGGTTTGCACGCTTGTGCCCATCAGTCATCCTTTGATCGCGCTCCTTCTCGAGCATATCCGCATAGGGTTGTCCTTCTATTCTTGCGGCTGTATTGACCTTCATAATCTTGACAGATCCTTCCTGGATGACAAAGATCATCTCTTCGTGCATTGCTGTAAGATGGGCTTCCAGCCTAATTCCCCAGTCAACAAACTCATTAATAGAAAAAATAGGAACCTTATTTATCATGGAGGTGTCCATTTTAGAAATAGGATAAATGATGAAAGTAATATGAAAATATAACACTAAAGTTTTCAAAATATAGTGATTTTTGTGGATCTGATTCAGTTAAAAATCAACTGGTTCTTTTTAAAATCAATCGCTCTGATACCACTTGTTGGCCACAGAGTATATAGTAAACAACTTAGAAGGGGGGTTGAATAAGTTGTACCATCCCGAGACGCCGTCGGAAATCCGTCCTGTGACACATGGTATTGGAGCCAAAACCTCTCTCAGTATGGTATGGTTCGGGTGTGGTCATGTTCTGCCGAATCCGATGAGGGTGGGGAGTGAACGCCGATGCGAAGAGGGCACGGTCAAAGTACAGCTCCTGTCAAGACTTCTAGGCGGAGAACATGAATCGATTCTATGCCGGAATGAGAGGTGGTCCTAGGCTTGTGAGATCAGATGGTCCGGAATGAGGACACACTTGTATTGGGCACTATTGGTAACTCCACCTGCACGGGGTCGGAAAAATGATGTGGGTGTAAGAGTGTGTATAATCATGGGCCATTGTTGGGACCTTGACATGCAGGAAAATGCAGCGGCTGTGGAAATTCCGTTCAACCGAGGTAGTAACGCCAAGAAGCGCGTAGGGTGAAAGTTGATGTCTATTGGTGATGCAGAATGTGCGCGGGGCACAGCGGGATAGCGCGAGGGGCGCGAATGAAGAGCATGTCCATCAGGGGATGGTGGCGTATGTGAATGGCCACGATCGTTTTGTGTGTGTGCGACAATACAGTGTGCGTAAAAAAACATTCTTCCCCAGCACGAGGGCGTGCTATGATTCGGGTGGGGGGAAGTCATGACCCGAGATGTCGTGACCGGGTTGACCGGCCAAATAAGGCGTGCCTTATGGTTAGATTGCCACAAGAGGGGTAAAGGGGGCGACATTAGCATTATGGCGTCGTTTGCGCGGATGCATCGGTCTGTCCGAGTCAGGCATGCTGACCCGGTTTAGTCCGAGGAGCTAGTCGCTGGTCGAGGACTTGACTATGAAGGGGATCGTTGCGGGTAGGGCATAGCATAGCCGGGCCTGGGGCTACTGTCGTCCCCCGATGATCCCATGGCGGTGGCGAAACCAGCTGGCATGCGTATGTGGGATAGCCGGTCTCGGGACATGAGGGGCCCCAGGATGCCGCACTGCTTCGAAATCCCGTCCCCATGACACATGGTAGCGTAAGACTAATATTGAGTTGATGTAAATACAAAGATCTAGGAAATCTCCTGTTTGCTTGATGCGAACAGGTAATTCACAATATGAATACTTTAAATCATAGGAAGATAAGAAAAAAGTGAGACATAATGTAAAATACACATAGAAATAAGTGGTTCGAGGTAAACCCATCTACGACTACAGGTCCTCCACACAAGAGTAAAATGTTTATTAAAATCACTACGTACACAACTACGTGACTTTAACTAAACCTATTCTTGTATCGTTCACACAGATTGATACAATAACAAAAGCTTGGGCCGTTGACTTCTGACACGGTTTGTCTTCCACTATTGCACGAAACGGCGGTTTTGAATTTTGAAATTGCGGTATTTGAGGTAGTAAAGTTCAGGTGTCTTTAAACTATTAAAGGATAAGTCGTTTTAAATTCAGACAGAGCACATGTGTTGGAATATTCTATTCCATATAATCATAAATTGGTTTTGATGATGAGTTGACGATCAAACCAAAACAACAAAGGAAACAATAGAACGAACCAAAACAATGAAGGAGTCGAAGATGAACGTACTGTTAGGAATATTTATTAGATTTTGATGATGTCATCTTTATATATTCAAATGTATGTTTATTACTTGGCAAAATGTAAAGAAGAACCAAAGGAGTATCTTCCATAGGCCAAACCGTGATAAGTTAGATACTTGGCAAAATATAAGGAAGAACCAAATGAGTATCTTCCATAGGCCAAACCGTGATAAGTGAGATAATTGGCAAAATGTAAAGAAGAACCAAATGAGTATCTTCTATAGGCCACATAAGTTAGGCTTAAAAATCGGCTAAGTACAAATCAGATAAGTATCTATCACCCGAGTCTTGGTCAACTCAATCGATCGATAAGGTTGACCATGCACGAGTCATATCAAGCAAACCTTATCCGAGAAGTTCGTCAACATTTTAAATCAAGTTGGACCAGATCGATCAAGAAGGAAAGTCAAGTCATCCGTAGTCCGACCATCGATCACCAAGTTCAAATCAGTCGATGACTACGCACAAGTTGGCACATCGTAGAAGTCAACATCACGTAAGGTTGATTGCACACTGCACTAGTTGACCACAGAGAGGTCGACAAGTGATCACCAAGTACTCCACCATATCGGCATGCGTTGAATAGTCAATATTTACGGAAAGTCACATGCGGCGATTAGAGACAGATTGAGAGATTCCTGAAAGGAAATGAATTAAGTTATTCAACTGCACTCCACCACCGGAGACTTTAATCTTATTATATTCAAAATATTCGGCACCATCACATGGAAGTCTTCACAATGGTCGGAATAGATTAAAATATGGGAATCCACCATCAAGGTTATCCTAATTTTCAAAACGAACAGTGTGGAGACCTTAAATATTTAATAAATGGTCTCGGCTAAGATTTAGGCATGGTCCACACCATCGCTTTATGAGGCATATCCGGTACACAATCCCAACAGAGGATATATGCCTGCACCTTACACACCTTTTAGGGGTAATAACAACAACTTTCACAATCCCAGGAGAAACCAGTTCTCCAGGAAACCAATTAACCCCCAAGGACCCACACAGATTTGGGTACCTAAATCTCTGCTTGTCTGATCGCAAAAAGGTGGAAGGACTACTACGACATCTCCACAAATTCAAACATTGGAGGTGAAGAATGGTTTGTAGATTCCGGATGCTCAAGGCACATGACCGGGAACAAGAAGGTGCTGACAAATTATACCAAAGAAAAAGGTCCAGATGTAACCTTTGGAGATAGCTCTAGAGGTCAGACCAAAGGTTTTGGAGAGATGCACAGAGGAAGGATCCCCATATCCAAAGTTCATTATGTCAAAGGACTCAAGTATAATCTTTTGAGCATAAGTCAGTTTTGTGATGAGAAGAACCTAGTAGTCTTCACCATTTGGAAATGCATGGTGATAGATATTCTATCTGGAGAAGTGAAGCTATAAGGATTCAGAAGGATAGATGTCTATATGATAGATTGGAACACAGGAACTCCTAATACCTATTTTCTATCTAAGTCAATAGCTGAGAATGGATGGCTGTGGCACAAGAGACTATGTCACCTGAATTTCAAAGCCATCAACAAGATTAGTTCTCGTCGGTAGTCGAGGACTTCCAGAAGAAGTATTCAAGAAGGAAGCTCTATGTGATGCATATCAGAAAGGAAAGCAAATACGAGCATCATTCAAGCTAGTTCAACCTACCACTCTTACAACAAGGATTCTAGATCTACTTCACATGGATCTATTTGGTCCCATCAAGCCAAGGACCTTAAGTGGCATAAAACACGCTCTAATAGTAGTGGACGACTACTCAAGATACACATGGGTTGTTTTTCTCAATAAAAAGAGTGAAACACTAACCAAGTTACCTGAACTGCTAAGGAGGATCCAGAATGAGAAATCCCTCTCAATCATCAAGATTAGATCAGATAGAGGGGGATAATTTCTCAACAAGGCAATCACTGATTACAGCGATCAGAATGGGATCCAGCATGAAGTCTCTCGGCCAGACCCTCAAAGAAATGGTGTTCTTTGAAAGAAGAAATGTAACCTTGAAGGAAGTCACAGTCCATGATTGCAGAAGCAGACCTACCCAAGAGGTTCTGGGCTGAAGCTGTCAACGCAGCATGTCACACTCAGAACAGGAGTATGATAGTAGGGAGACATGGCAAAACTCCCTATGAGGTTTAGAATGGCAGAACACCAACTGTTGCATATTTTCATATTTTTGGTTGTAAGTGTTTCATCCACAACAATGGTAAAACTCAACTAAATGCCTTTGATGCTAAAACTGATGATGGTCTCTTTATGGGATACTCACAAAGAAGCAAGGCATATAGAGTTTTTAATAAAAGAACCCTAGTTGTGGAGGAAACACCTCATGTTGTATTTGATGAAACTACTGCTGAGTACAGGAAAAAGATGGAGCTAATTGAGAATAAGCTCAAATCTGCCACCCTAGAAGAAGTCATTGTCCATGACACAGGAATGGTGGACTCATCTACAGACCAGCCTGAAGACCCATCTGTAGCTGATGAAGACCCAACTGCGGATCAGATAGGACCACAAAACTTACCTGATCCAGTTGCTGCTGATAAAGACCAATCTGTAGCTGATAAAGACCCATCTGCAGAGCAGACCAGATCCCAACCTGCAGATGACAATACGGTAGCTGATCCAATTGCAGACCAAGGAGATCAGATCCAAGCTGATGTAGAGAGAGAAGAAACTCACCAAATCAAATCTACAGGGGGAACAGACCCTGAAGAAGAAGACATTCCTAAGTGGCTCAAATATCATCCTATCCAACAGATCATTGGGAAGCTAACTGATGGAGTCAAGACAAGACAATCTACTCTACCCATAGGAATGGCAATGTTTTCATGGTTTATGTCTCAAATAGAACCCAAGACAACAGAGCAAGCCCTGGAAGACTACTCATGGATCAATGCAATGCAAGAAGATCTTAATCAGATGGAAAGGAACAATGTTTGGGAACTAACAGATAGACCAGACCATAAGAAGGTTATTGGCACCAAATGGGTTTACAAGAACAAATGCGATGAAGATGGAGCTATTGTTAGGAATAAAGCCAGACTTGTTGCTAAAGGCTATGCACAATGCGAAGAGATAGATTTTGATGAAACTTATGCACTGCACGATTAGAAGCCATCAAATTATTCCTTGCATATGCGGATTCAAAGATTTCATAGTCTACCGATGGATGTAAAGAGTGCCTTTCTCAATGGAATTCTAGAAGAAGAAGTCTATGGGGAGCAACCCCCTGGTTTTGTCAAAGGAGACAAAGTCTAAAAGCTTCTAAAGGCTCTATATAGACTTAAGCAAGCACCAAGAGCATGGTATGAAATATTATCTGTGTTTCTAGAAAAGAATGGATTCAGCAAAGGCAAGGTGGATAAGACCCTATTCAGAGTGGAGCATGAAGACCACATATTGTTAGTACAAATATATGTGGATGATATCATATTTGGCTCAACCAATCCAGAGCTATGTGAGAAGTTCTCAAATCTCATGCAAGGAGAATTTGAGATTAGTATGATGGGCAAGCTTAATTTATTTCTAGGACTGCAAGTTAAGCAGATGGAAAATGGAATTTTCATCAACTAGGCTAAATACACCAGAGATCTAATCTAGGGATTTGGAATGGAATCAGCCAAATCAGCAAAAATTCCTATGAGCACAAGCACACATCTTGAAGCAGATGAAGAAGGCATATCAGTGGACTCAACCCACTACAGAGGGCTCATTGGATCACTTCTTTATCTGACTGCAAGCATGCCAGACATTTCATATGCTGTAGGAGTATGTGCACGATTCCAGTCTAAACCTGCTACACACAGAAGCAGCTAAGAGGATCATCAAATATCTCAAGTCTACCATTAATGTCAGTTTATGGTGTCCTAAAGATGACAACTTTGAGCTGTTAGGATATTCAGATGCAGATTTCGCAGGATGTAAGATTAATAGGAAAAGCACTAGTGGAACATGCCAATTCCTAGGAACCAGACTGATATCCTGGTTTAGCAAGAAGCAGATATCCAACTCTATCTCAACAATAGAGTCAGAATATCTAGTGCAGGTAGTCATTGTGCCTAGATCTTGTGGATTAGACAACAGCTAAGGGATTACAACATAATTGCAAATGATGTTCCAATTTGGTGCGACAACAATAGTGCAATTGCAATCACCAACAACCCGGTATTCCACTCAAGGACAAAGCACATTCATGTTAAGCATCACTTCATAAGAGACCACGTGCTTAATAAGAGAGTCAGAGTTGAAAGAGTCAGCACAGAATACCAAATTGTCGACATTTTCACCAAACCTTTACTAGAAGAAAGGTTTTGGAGCCGAGCAGGGAACTTGGATTACTAGATTGGGAATCTAGTACAAACGAGAAAGCTACCCGAAGACCAGGTCGACGAGCAAAGGAAGTTACCCGATCGGACTGGACTAAAAGACGAAGGACGGACTAAGCCGACCATAGGCATCGAACCTACCAAGAAGACAAGGAGAGTTACTCGATGTAGAGCAAGAAAACGATCAATGTCAACCAGCTAAGTTTTCTAATTTTAACCGACTACTGAATATTTTATTATTATTTAGTCACACATGGTAATCCCACGTTCACGATTACACGATGACAAGCTAGCACACTTACACGTTCACACGACCCCACTAATTCAAAATTTGAACCGACTCAAAATTAAATTAATATTAAATTCCAAACATCGCTTCAATTTCTTTTTAAATACGGAAAAGTCATTTCACTTTACCTTCTTCACGCTTATGAACCCTAATCTTCACAGAGCAAAAACCCATTTCGAATTTTCATACACTCAAGAAATTTTTCTTGCGCAGAAATGGAAGCATACTTCAATGGAGTTAATCAAGGCGGTGAAGGACCGATTATTTTCTCCTGGTCATTGATTTCAAGGATTACTCAAGAAAATATGGACAACGACGTGCGAAATCTCATCGATCGATGAAGGCAAATGGGATCTACCCATTTCTGGATATCAGCCCCAAACATCTTTTCAAGGAGTCTGTTATCACTTTTTACAGAGAAGCCCGAGTGCTCGAATCAGGCATAAGGAGCTCAATTTGTGGACTCCAAGTGGATATCACTCCGGAATCGGTCGGAAAAGATTTCGGGATGAAGACTCATGGTGTGGCTGTCGAAGCCCTAAAGCAGAACGCAGCCGACACGTGGCTGAAAATCAAAGCCCACGACCAGCCATCAAAATTAAAGCTGATCGCCAAAAGGAGCACATTGAAGAAGGAATATCGCTATGCGTTGGATATAACCAACAAAATAGTGATGGGGATGGCGGGCAGCTACGACCAATTATCGTCAGCCAAGTTCATGGTGCTGGGAGCACTTACTCAAGCCGAACGAATTGACTGGGCTGATTACATTTTCAGGCAATTGGTGCGAGAAGTAAACAAAGCCGAGTGGCTAGTTGGAGAAAAGAGATTCAAAAACAAGTTGGCGTTTGGAACGCAACTTAGTTGGATGTTGGAGCAGCTTGGTGTGGTGAAGGGAAACCCTGGCCCCTTCCATATCAACAAGAGGCTTGGTCAATTAGACCAAGAGACCCTTAGGAGGCTAGGCGGAGAGAGGAAAGCAGCTCAGTTGCTAAGGGAAATGTCTGTAGAGCGAACTCCCTACAGATACCCTTCGAGCTCAAAGTAGTCACCAAGATCAAGTCGCGGCCTGGGGACCAACTGCGGCCTGTGTCCGACTGCACTCAGATGATATACCTATCGCTATCCGTTTCAAGAGAAGGGGACCAGCCCCTGGTGAGTCATCCGTGATTCACTCCTCACCAGAACCATCACCCAAAAGACCCAGGCGATTGTTTGGCTAGGAGGAGCAGCCAGATCATTTTTCTACCCCTGAACCCATTCATAGAGAGGATCAGCCTGCTCCATCCAGCCTGGAAACCCAACTTGTCCCTCTTCTCACTCCCCATTTCATTTCAGAAGAAGAAGAAGCATGTTTGATCATTCAAATTCCAGAGGCAAACTATTCTTTCAACCTGCTCGAGAATAATTTTTTAAACCTGTCTATAGAGCAGCTTCTTCTGGTAAAACAACACGCTCTAAAACATTCTTTTATACATATTTTTGAGGAATGGAAAACCTTGAAATCATTTTTATTCTATCAACTGCAAATTTTTGTTGAAAACAGTAGCTGGGAGTATCCCCAGGCTACGGAGCAAGTACTCATGGAGTCTTGCAATGAGTCAGATCCTATTTTAATGCTCCAGGAGAATTGGTTCATGTCTAATTTTAAAACCAACATGGACCAATTCATCCATTCTATTATGCAAAGTACTTTTGATAGAACTATCAAAGAAAATGGAGTAGTTGAAAAAAAGGAAATCATGATAGAAGAAATTGTGGAGGAAGAAGAAAAGGAAGCTGAAAAAGAAGAAATCATTGTAATAGAAGAAGAAGAGGAGAGACAGGAGGAAGGAGAAAGAGAACAACAAGAAGAAGAGAGGCAGGAGGAAGAAAGAGAAGAAAATATCATAGTTGAAGAAAAGGAAGAAGAAAAGGAAAAAGGAGAAGAAGTTGAAAAACAGAGTGAAGAAGAAATCGAAAAAACAGAGGAGTTGGTGGATGAAGGCGAAGAGGAAGGAGAAGAAGTTGACAAGGATGATGCTGCTGATGATGATGATAAAAAGGGTGATGAGAGAGAACAGAAAGATGATAATGATGAGGGTAAAAAGGATGATAAGGATGAAGAGAAGGAAGATGAGAAGGATGAAGAGAAGGAAGGAGAAAAGGAGGAAGAAAAGGAAGAGGAATGAGAAAAAGAAAAAGAGGCTGAAGAAGAAAAAGAAGGCCAAGATGAAGCCAGATCAGATAAGGCTGGGGCACCTGCCCGCTACACCAGCCTAGATGCCAGCCTAGCAGAAGAAGATGACAGGTCGGGGACCCCAGAGTAGACCCCACCTGATCAGCCGCCTGCAGACAGGAGTCTGCAGACAGGTAGGTCCACTACAAACCTACCTGCAGGAACAGAGAGTGTCGGTGAGCACTCACCTCAGCCATCACCAATCTCCCCTGTGATGACTGAACTAATCTGCAGCATTGTCAAGGAATCCTTTGAAGAGATGCTTACCGAAAAAATTTCACCTGACCTCCAGTCCATCAACGCAAAGATTGACAACCTTCTACAGAGGAATGCCCCTCAACCTCCTCCTCCCAATAATTCCAGAATGCCACTTGGCATGACTGACTGGATGCACCGGGTAGAGCAGCAGTTGACCATACTGGTTGATGCTGGAAAAAATGGGAAGGAAAGCAGGGGGAAGTAAGGGAAGTTTCAGGTCAAGTTCAGTTTCAGGAGCTCAGAACTAAGAAGAGACATGATGTTCCATTAATTAAAGCTGGGACATCAAGTCAGAACAGAAAAGAAATAGCTGGCCAAGAGCATACTGATCAGCCTGCAGCCAAGAGAAGGAGGACCAGACTTGGGGAAGAGCCTACATTAGAATGGGAAGGCAAAGAGTTGTGGTTTGTTGAGGATTTCCTTCCTGTCGAAGTTAGTCCAATGTGGGGATCTGCAAAGAAGCAGTTCATTGAAAAAATTTATATCCGGGAGTTACTCCAGGAGAAAAATTGCTCCCCACAGCAGACATTTATTGACTTTATGGAATCAACACATCCACCTCTCTGGGCCATCTTAGTAAAACATGCAAAAGCATGGAATGTCTACCCCATTATTCATCCTTTCAGACCTGAAGATCCTCCCACTTTGCAAAACAATGAATTGGATGAGTTAGCGTTGCAAAGGGGGATAAGGAAGCTGTGTGAAGAGCATAAGTTCTCTTCCAAAGAAGATCAAGATTTTGCTACCCTTGTTATCATGAGGAAATATGGTCTTGCACCCATTAAGAAAAGACCTATTTGTGCAAAGCCTTTTAGGCCTCCCAAGCAAACTGTCCGCAGAGGCAAAGGCAGAGGCAGATAGCATTTATTTGTACTTGTATTTTTCCTTGTAATTTTTTATTTTGGAAGACTTGTAATTTCTCTGTATTTGTTTGTTCATTTAAAGTTAATGTACTTGTAAACAAAATCAGAATAAATAAATAAACAGTCATTTGAATGACAACCTCTAGTTGTCTCAAAACAAGACTGATTTTAGTGTGTCTTGCACTTATGTGCAGGCCTGTTCTTCATTTGAATAAGTTATTTAAGTTTTGCCATCATCAAAATAGGGAGAATTTGTTAGGAATACTTATTAGATTTTGATGATGTCATCTTTATATATTCAAATGTATGTTTATTACTTGGCAAAATGTAAAGAAGAACCAAAGGAGTATCTTCCATAGGCCAAACTGTGATAAGTTAGATACTTGGCAAAATATAAGGAAGAACCAAATGAGTATCTTCCATAGGCCAAACTGTGATAAGTGAGATAATTGGCAAAATGTAAAGAAGAACCAAATGAGTATCTTCTATAGGCCACATAAGTTAGGCTTAAAAATAGGCTAAGTACAAATCAGATAAGTATCTATCAGCCGAGTCTTGGTCAACTCAACTGATCAGATAAGGTTGACCACAGACGAGTCATATCAAGCAAACCTTATCTGAGAAGTTCTGGTCAACATTTTAAATCAGCGAAGTTGGACCAGACTGCAGTCAAGAAGGAAAGTCAAGTCATCTGTAGTCTGACCATCGATCACCAAGTTCAAATCAGGTCAGATGACTACAGACAAGTTGGCACATCAGAGAAGTCAACATCACAGAAGGTTGATTGCACACCAGACTAGTTGACCACAGAGAGGTCAGACAAGTGATCAGCCAAGTACTCCAGTCCATATCAGCATGCGTTGAATAGTCAATATTTCCGGAAAGTCACATGCGAGCGATTAGAGACAGATTGGAGAGATTCCCGGAAAGGAAATGAATTATGTAATTCATCCAGACCCACCACTAGAGACTTTAATCTTATTATATTCAAAAGATTCGGCGCCATCACATGAAAGTCTTCACAACGGTTGGAATTGGATTAAAATATGGGAACCCAGCCTTGCAATGTTCAGAAAGAAAAACAAAGAAGTCTATCTCTCCAACGGACGGATTTGTTACAGATTTGCAACATCTATGAATAAATGCTCAAGGATCAACACCTATATATATCTGAAGATTTGAAGTTGAGCTGTACGATGCGAACAACACTTACAAGCAATCAAAGCGAACAATAGCATCGTGAAAGAGTAAGAGTTCTAAAGTTCTTATTTAAAGAAGCTCTTAGTTGGAGAAGACAATCACTCTTGTCTTTAAAACCTGAGTTCGGGGCACTTCACTGGTTGAAGTTCAAGAGACTGTAAAGGCATCCAAGGATCATAGATCAATAGGTGCAAGGCAGTCAAAGGGAGTTGCAACGGCAAGGAATTCCACAGGTTGGAAGTTGTTGTAATTGGTTGAATCATTGTAATATTTATCACTGGTTAAGAATTATAGTGAATTCATCTCCAACTGGTTTGGAGAAAAGTGGATTAGTAGAGGATTACCCCACCTCTGAGACCACTATAACTGCCTGCGTGTTTTACTGCTTTCATCATCATACATACCTGCTGCATACATACTTAACTGTTCCATTGAGTATTTCTGTGTTCGTCATCAGCTGATTTCCGCACTTACATTGACTATAATTCATCTGTACCATCAGCTAAGAAACTCATCCCTTGTGGAAAAGAGTTTCAATAAGTCTATTCACCCCCCCCCCCTCTAGACTTATTCTTGGACGACTTGTGACCTACACGTACGCCACGCATTACATATAACGTACGAAGAATAATGCACGCTAGAACATAAAGTAGCGCACGTTAAAATGACTACGTTAGCGCACGCTAAGAATGAAGCTAACGCATGCTAACGAAGGAATATCTGGTGTGAAGACTTTCAACATGGAGATCACGCGTATGGTCAAAGAATCTGAAAAGTGAAGTTTGAACAGATAGCGAACGAAGATTACTTAGTGCACGCTAAGTTTGAATTATGTCCGTTGGATTGATTAAAGAAAAGTCAAACATCACAAACGGTCATTTATGACGCAAGCAATGACGAAACATTAATGAAAGTTATTAGCGCACGCTAAAGATAGAGTCATAAGCTATTTGACTGATATGATAACCAGGTAACACACGCTACATTCTGAGATTCCGCACGCTAAAGGTTATTAGTCGAGGCTAAGATATGGAATAGCGCACGCTAATTAAGACAGCCAGCAACGGCTAGTTGAGGCTTTATGCCTATAAATACCAAGGCATTTGGTGTCACTCCACACAACTTCAAGGAACTTATACACATACTTGTTATCATTGTATATATTATCGTTGTTGTATTTGTGCTTAATTGATAAGTATTTGAGTGTTCATACATGAAAACATATACACGAGAAGAAAGATACATATTGTAGTTTGATTCGGTGTTATTAGGATCGTTGATCCGGAATTATTAGAATCATATATAAATCCAAGTGAGGTTTGTCTAGTACCCATCGAAAGCTAGATAGGTTTCTCCCTTGTCCGATAGAAAAGGAAAACGGTTTATCTTGAACCGACATAGAGACAAGAGTGTAACAGTTTATATTGGACCGATAGAAGACGAGATTGTAAAGATATCCATCAGACCGACGGAAGACGAAGTGTAGAGGTTGATCTTAAGACTATAGAAAAAGATATGGAGAGAGGACGTAGGCAGAATTGGCCGAACCTCTATAAATCTAGTGTCGTTTATCTTCAGCAATTTAATTATGCTTCCGCAAATGCAGAAGAGTTTGAAAACTCTACTCCGCGATATTGTCACCATTCTAAGTGGGGTTCCAATTCCCAGCAATTGGTATCGTAGCGGGTATCCATAAAAATCGGCTTAACATCTAAGGAGATAAAAAGATCCAATGGCGCTCCAATTTGCACAGGTCGAAGGTCTTGCCTTAAACCGACCTCCATCTTTTGATGATAGAAATTTATGATGTGGAAGAAGAAAATGTCGATATTTATTCGAGCCTATGATATCGAGCTATGGAAAGTCATGTGTCTTTGTCCAAAAATTCCCATGAATTCAAATGGTACTCTCAAAAGCTTTGAAGAGTATGATGATACGGATTGGGAAAACGACCATTATAATTGCAAAGCAACACAATTATTATATTGTTCTCTAAATCCGGAAGAACACAACCGGATATCAACGTGTGAAAGTGCCAAAGAAATTTGAAAAATGTTAGAGGTAACACATGAAGGAACAAACCAAGTCATGGAGACGAAGATCAATATGCTTCTCCGCGACTACGAGCTATTTATGATTAAGTATGACAATTCCATAACGAACATGCTCGACCGATTTTCGATCATCACAAATGGACTAGCTTGTTTTTGGAAACCATGAACAAGTAGTGAAAAGGTGAAGAAAATCTTAAGATCACTACCTGTTGAATGGGACGGGACGGTTACGGCGATTATGGAATCGAAATATTTAAATAATCTTGATTTTAGTGCCCCATTTGTTCACTAATAAACTACGATAAAGTTCTTAAATCTCGGAACGTCAAGCCGAAACCAAAAGAAAGAACAATAGCTTTAAAAGCTAAAAAGATGTCAAGAAACGAAGAAATCCATGTGGACGAAGATGATAAAGAATTGGCATATTATGCCAAGAACATAAATAAGTTTCAAAACATATTAAACCGGTGAAGGAAAGACATCAACTCGAGCGAGTAAAAGAAATTCTGCAATAACTGTCGAGCGTCGACTTCCAAGAAGGAAGTTCTCATAGCTACATGGAGTGACAAATATGATGATGATAAGTATATTCAAAATAATCTCGTACTCATGGCAAGAAGTTCACTCGACGAAAGCGACGTTGAAAGCCAAGTAAGTACATCGTCTCACGACGAACTTTTGGAAGAATTCAAACTTTTACATACGGATTTTCAAAATGCTTTAGTTGATAATAAATCTGAGAACCGAAAATTAAAATGTTGGAAATCAAAATTTCTAAAATAAATGAAAATGGAAAATTCATTGAAACCGATCATTCTCTATATTGAAAAAAAGAATAAATTGAAAGATGATCTTTTAAAAGTTCAAAACGAACTAAAGAATTTAACGAATAAATTTTCTCGCGAAAATGACAAATTTGAACAATTACTTTCCGTTCAAAAAATTTCATTAAATAAACAGGGGTTAGGATTCAAACCGTGTAACTGAATCCTTAAAATTTAAAATACCCTGATGTGATAAATGTTTAAAAATTGGGCATCACATTTCGAATTGCAAAAGCCCATGACGGACGATAAAAATTAAAAAAGTTTGGATTCCTAAAGGAACCACAATACCGAATATCGTCTACGTTTCTAAAGATAAACAAACTCTTGGTTGGATCACCAAAAATCATAATTAATATTTTATCAAATTAGTATTTAACTCAGGGGGAATTACCATTATTTTTAAAAGGGAAAATCTATTTTTTAGGGGGGGTTACCGGTTTTCATATTTAATGTATCAATTTAATTTAATTATTATGCACTTTTCGATTATGAAAAAAAGGGGGAGAATGACGATAAAAATGATGGGAGAGGGAGAATATGAGTCATGGAAGAATGACGAGAAAAATATAATACCGATAATGAAAAAGGGAGAAACGACGAAGGAAAAGAAAGTCGAAAATAAAAGAAGAAGTTGAAAAAGAAAAGATGGAGAGAAGAAAACTAACGAAACGGACAAAGCCGAAAACTCTGATCTGTAATGTTTTATATTTTTGCAGGTATAAAATCTCATCAAAGGTTGTTGTTTTGTCATCATCAAAAAGGGGGAGATTGTTGGAATATTCGATTCCATATAATCATAAATTGATTTTGTTGATGAGTTGATGATCAAACCAAAACAACAAAGGAATGAACCAAAACAATGAAGGAGTCGAAGACGAACGAGCTGGACAAAAGAACTATGTTTTGAAGCAAAAACAAGCCTAACGTACGCTACGCATTACATATAACATACGAAGAATAACGCACGCTAGAACAAAAACTAGCCTACGCTAAAATGACTGAGTTAGCGCACGCTGAGAATGAAGCTAACGCACGCTAACGAAAGAATATTCGGTGTGAAGACTTTCAACACGGAGATCATGCGCATGGTCAAAGAATCTGAAAAGTGAAGTTTGAACATATAGCGTACGCTTAGTTTTAATTATGTCTATTGGATTGATTCAAGAAAAGTCAAACATCACAAATGGTCATTTATGACGCAAGCAATGACGAAACATTAGCGCATGCTACGAAGGTTATTAACGCATGCTAAAGAATAGAGTCAGAAGCTACTAGACTGATCTGATCAACAGGTAACGCACGCTACATGCTGAGATTACGTACGCAAAAGGGTATTAGTGCACGCTAAGATATGGAATAGCGCACACTAATGAAGACAGTCAGCAACGGCTAGTTGAGGCTTTATGCCTATAAATACCAAGGCATTTGGTGTCATTCCACACAACAACTTCAAGGAACTTATACATATACTTGTTATCATTATATACATTATCGTTGTTGTATTTGTGCTTAATTGATAAGTGTTTGAGTGTTCATACACAAGAGCAAAGATACGTATTGTAGATTGATTCGGTGTTATTAGGATCATTGATCCGGAATTATTAGAATCATATCTAAATCCAAGTGAGGTTTGTCTAGTACCCATCGAAAGCTAGATAGGTTGCTTCCTTGTCCGATAGAAAAGGAAAATGGTTTATCTTGGACCGACATAAAGACAAGAGTGTAACGGTTTATCTTGGACCGATAGAAGATGAGATTATAAAGGTATCCCTCGGACCGATAGGAGACGAGGTGTAGAGGTTGATCTTAAGCCTATAGAAAAAGATACGGAGAGGGGACGTACAGCATTCTCCCTCAATTTATGAGTAAAATATAAAAACTTATAGGGAGTCTGGTTATAACATTCCCAGTTCTTGGCGAAGCATACAGAATCTGGTTGTGCTGAGAGGTTTTGTAAAGATGTCCGCTAACTGGATTTCTGTATGAATCTTCTCGATACGAACATCTTTATTTTCAACATGATTCCTAATGAAATGATGCTTCATATCAATATGCTTAGTTCGCGAGTGCAATACAGGGTTGTGCGTGATTATAATTGAACTCGTGCTATCGCACATGATTAGAGTCTCTCTAGCACTGATTCCATAATCTTGTAACTGTTGTTGCATCCAGAGAATCTGCATACATCAACTTCTACTGGCATAATATTCCGACTCAGCTGTAGAAAGCGAGTTGGCCAATAGCTTCTTACTGAACCATGGCACAAGTCTAGGTCCAAGGAAGTGACAAGTGCCGAAGCTTGTACTCTTCCTATCCAACTTACAACCTCCAAGATCCGAGTCGCTGTAACCTACCAAATCGAATCCCCCTTCCTTAAGATACCACAATCCTACATTGATTCTTCCTTTTATGTACTTAAGGATTCGTGTGGATATGGTGAAGTGAGACTCCTTAGGTGCTACCTTATAGCGAGCACACACTACAGCAAACTGGCTATTGATCCTGCTAGCTGTTATGTTCAGGAGTGAGCCTATAAGCTTCCTGTAGAGTGATTGATCAATTGACTTTCCAACTTCGTCAGCACTTATCTCCGTGGAAGTGCTCATAGGGGTGGACGAGGATCTGAAGTTGTTCATCCCGAATTTGTTGTGTAGCTCCTTGTTGTATTTCTCCTGTTGATAAATATTCCTGTAGGTAATTGCTTAACTGCAATCCTAGAAAATAACTAAGTTCTCCCATCATACTAATTTCAAATTTACTTTGCATGAGACGAGAGAACCTTTGACATAAAGCAAGATTGGTTGAACCAAAAATAATATCATCGACATAAATTTGTACCATTAAAAGGTCGTCACCTACTTGTATTTAAAGAGAGTCTTGTCAATTGCAACTTTGTCAAATTCACTGTTTATTAGGTATAGGGACAGTATTTCTTACCAGGCTCTAGGCGCTTGCTTAAGTCCATACAGTGCTTTCCTTAGCCTGTATAATAGGTCTCCATCTTCAGTGTTGACAAACCCTGGTGCTTGTTCAACATAGACTTCTTAAGCGAGGTATCCGTTCAGGAATGCACTCTTAACGTCCATTCGATAGACTATAAAGTTCTTATGAGCGAAGAATGCTAGGAATATCCTGATGGCTTCTAGTCTGGCTACAGGGGCAGAAGTTTCATTGTAGTATATGCCTTCTTCCTGTCTGTAACCTTGAGCGACTAGTTGGGATTTGTTTCTTATAACAAGTCCATTTCATTCTTTTTGTTTCTAAATATCCATTGGTTCCAATTACAGCTTGATGATTTTGTGTGGGTACAAGATACCATACATTGTTTCTTTCAAAACCATTTAGCCCTTATTCCATTGAAGTGACCCAGTGAGAATTAGTGAGAGCTTCATTGGTCGAAACAGGTTCAGACTGGGCTAAGAATATAGCTAGGGTACATAGAGCTAGTCTCTTAAGTTCGGCTTGAGATTTCCATACAGGATATTGAGACATCTTGCAATCTGTTTCTTCCTGTGCACAGAGTACAGTTCCTTGTGTTCTCTATATTCTCCTACGAGTGGTTACTCCTGGATGTCTCAGTCATCTCCTATCAGGTTCTAACTAGGCATCCCGTGTTTTATCTTGTGGTGTTGTAGCCTCAGCTTCAGCTTGTACAGCATCAGCTTCGACTGCTTCTGATCTTACAGCAGCCTGATTGATTTCTAGGTCCACGACAGGTTCTATTTGAGTTTGGGGATCTTCAATGGTGAGTGTTTGGATAATATGGGTTATGTCTTCTACTCATGTAGGGTCACAATGGGGTTCATCGAACATCACACAGATGGATTCCTCTATTGTCATCTTCCTTTTGTAAAATATCCTGAAAGATTTGCTGGCAGAGGAGTATCCAACAAAGATACCTTCATTTGACTTCTTGTTGAAGGTCTTGAGTTGGTCCTTCCCATTGTTTTGCACATAACACCTGCAACCAAAGATGTGAAGTATGCAACCATTGGAGTTTTATTAGTCCATACCTCATATGTGGTTTTGTTGTGGTGCTTGTTGATACAGCGGTTTTGTGTGTAGCATGCTGTATTTGTTGCTTCTCCCCAGAACCGCTGCGGCAATTTGCTTTCTTCTAGCATGGTACTTATATCTTCCTTGAGCGTCTTGTTCTTTCGCTCGGCAATGAAATTTTGTTGAGGAGTTCAGTCTACTGACTATTCGTGTTGTATTCCATTGTCCGTACAATATTTCTCTATGAAGCAATTTGTGAATTCAGTGACTCCGTCGGAATGAATTGACACGATACTTAGCCCTTTCTTATTGTGTAGCTTCTTCAGGTGCTCTGGCAACTTTGTTATGGTATCTTTATTCTTGCTCAGAAAGATTGTCCAAGCATACCTGGAAAAATTGTCAACAATAACAAGATAGTATTTCTTACATCCCAAACTTACAGGGTCCACTGGGCCGTAGAGGTCCATATATAGCAAATCCAGTACCCTGTGGGTGGAAAGACATGACTACTTTTCAGGGTGGTCTTGACTCCTTGCCATTCTGACAGGGTCCACATATGCTATTTTTATGAAATGACAGATCGGGCAAGCCTCTGACCATTCCCTATCGAGCGAGCTTGTTGATAGTCATGAAGTTGATGTGCGACATTCTTTCGTGCCATAACTAGCTTAGATCTGCAGTGCCTTTGGCAACAGAACATGGAATAGTGGAGCTCGTGGGCTTCTAGTCAGCAATGTACATATTACCTGATCGACTTCCTTTAAGGACGACTTCCTTGGTAAAGATGTTCTTCACCTACAGTGATCTGTATAGAATTTGACCGAGAACTGTTTGTCACAGAACTAGCTAATGCTAAGTAGATTATACTGTAAGCCTTCAACATAGGCTACGTCGGCGATTTTAAACTTTTCTACAAGCAGGGTTTCCTTCCCTCTTGTTCTTCCTTTGTATTTGTCACCGAATCATACCTTTGGACCACCGCCTTTTACATAATCTGACATCTTGCTAATATCTCTTGTCATATGCCAAGAACATCCGCTGTCGAAGTAGCATATGTCCTTCTCCTTGATATCCTGTAAGTAAAGAGTTTACGTAGATTTTGGTCCCCTTTGATTATTGGGTCCATGGATGTTAGTGCCTTTTGGAACCCAAATTTGCCAGACACCAATTGGTTTGTTGTAGGTTACTTATGGTCCAGCTTTGCGATATTTACATGGGGCAGGCACGTATTCACTGTAATCTAGATTATTATGCATGAAAAATATAGGGTTTTGGTTCTAGTCTGATTGCCGTCTCGGAGGGGGAACCGTTTTCTTCGGCCTTATAGCTTGCCTTCTAGGTTTCCAGTAGGATTACCAGATCTGTTGGTGGTACTGTGCGGCCGCCTGTTTCCTGGATGGATAATGGGGCTCCTGTATCCAGTATATAGGTGCACTGTACCGTTGGTAGTACTTCGATGTGTGCCTCTGATACTTAGATACACCCTTCTTTCTGGGTGGCTGCTGGTGCTATTGGTATGCTCGGGGAGCATACTGTTGATTTTCATTGCGTCTTGTAGGTCAGGGAGGCTGAGTTTTGCTCTGCTTATTATTTGAACTTAGGGGCGGAATCATAGCCTTTGCTGTACGAGGAGGGGCAGTTGTAACCTTTACAGGACTTGGGTCCTCTTCGTCTCCCCTGAAACACCATACTAGATTTTCTCTTATGGGAGAATGAGTCATATCCTAAGCCACATTTATCCTGGGCATGCTTCCTAGTGCTTAGAATTTCTTCCATCCTTCTTAAAGATTTTTTAAATGATTTTAGGATGGTCTTGAGTTCTCCTTCTCGTTTCTCGAGAGTTTGTACTTTAGCTTTGAGTAAAAGTATAATCATTTGTCTTGCACTCACTGTGAGACTTCGCCTCATTTAGATCTTTTCCAAGTTGATGATTACTTTCCACTTGTATCTCATAAGTGACTTTGCTATTTTCGCAATTCAAAGACATATTTTCATAGTTGTTTTTGAGTAAGTCATTTTCGTCTTTCAGCTCTAGGTTTGAAATGGCGAACTGTATATTTTCTTGTTTGAGCATCTCATAGGCTTTTTGAATGTTTCAAATTCATTCATCATATTTTCAAATGTATGTGATGCATTGATAGGAATAGTTGAGTTTGAGCTTACGTCATCATCGCTGCCATCATCATCCTCTTTTTCTTTGGCCATAAAGCACATATATTCTTTATCCTCAATTTAATCATCGGAGGAGTCACTGTCAGTGATCACCTGTAGGCACTCCTCGGTCTTGTTAGATGCAGGCGAGGCTTCTGATTCACCTATCAGGGCCTTGAGCTTGTTTCTCCAGTTACGTCATGTTCCTGTTGCTCAGCTTCTCGCAACTTTTGCCCTTTTAAATGAGGACATTATTTTCATAATTTCCTGGCTTCCGACAATTATAACACAGGTTAGAATCTCCATATGAAGGAGATTCAGAGCTTACCCTGTTAAATGTCTTGGGCTTGTATGGTGCCTTTCCAGACTGTTTAGTGAACTTTTTGAATTTGTGCATAGGCAGGGCTATCTCACCTTGTGACAGGATATCGTCGCTGTTTGCTGCCTTGTGGGCCGATTTAGATGTGCTGGGTGCTGAACTATGTCTCCTGTCAGATACAGCAGCCAGTGCTCTAGTCTTGGCAGGTGACTCTTCGGATTTCTCTCTTTTGTCTATATCATACTCGATTGCCTTTAGGTCATAAAAGAGATCAAAAGTGGAAATATCATTTAAGTTACAGGACACATGCATAGCTGTGGTTTTTTTGTCCCATCGGGTATGGAGTGATATAAATATTTTCAAATTTTGTCTTTTGGGGTATACACTTTACCCAATAATTCAAGTTCACCGACAATGCCGGTAAATCTCAGGTCAAGCTCCTCAAGCATTTATGTAGGTTTCATTTCAAAAGACTCAAATTGCTGAGTTAGTTTAGAAATTTTATTTTCTTTTGAGAGCTCAGTTCCTTCGCAAATCAGATTGAGTTTTTCCTAAATTTGTTTGGCTGTCTAACAACTTTTTACCTTAGTGAATATGCCTTTGTCGAGAGTGACAAATTGCGCATTCTTGGCGACATTATCCAGGTTTGCACGCTTGCGCTCATCAGTCATCCATTGATCGAGCTCCTTCTCGAGCATCTCCACATAGGTTTGCCCTTCCATTTGCATAGCGGAAGACTAATATTGAGTTGCTGTAAATACCACAACTACGCAATCTCCTGTTTACTTGATGCGTACAGGGTTTTCAAAATATGTATTCTTTAAATCACAGGTTGATATGCAAAATATACACAGATATAAGTGTTCGAGGTAAACCCTTCTACGTCCACTGGGCCTCCACACAGGAGTAAGATGTTTATTAAAATCACTACATACACAACTATGTGACTTTAACTAAACCTGACGCTGTATCGTTCACATAGATTTATACAGAGACAACATCTTGAGCCGTTCACACAGATTGGATTTGGATCATTCGACTTACTTCTTCTCACACAGATCGAAGCATCGTCTTCAATGCTATTCTCCTGACACAGGTCGGAACTAGCAAGAACTTAGTACACACAGGGCTAAGGTTTTCTCAACGTAAAGATAAGGTAGAACAAGTTCAAACATCAGCTGTATGCTTTGATAATCATTTGTTGTACGATGTGCTATTTGAGTCGAGGACGGTATATTTTTTCACTTTGATGATGTTGTATGCTCAGGAAATTTACTGCTCTTTCTTAACTTGATATTCTGATTGTCAGAGTTGTCATATCTATTGTGCGAGATAATCACTTGTCGTTGTTGTTGTCCTCTGTTTGGGGCTATTTATGACCTTGGAAATAGATCCGTTATAAATGTAGTCGTTGGCCAGTTTGTGAGATTGAGACAGCTCTGATAGGCGACTGCAGAATGTTTGAATTAAAGGCGATCTGCATTTAATATTTCAGACATTCTCTTTGACTTTGCATTAAATGCTCTTCAGCGCGTTCAGACTGTTGTCTCTTTCGGCCGCATTAAATGCTGTCCTGTCAGTCTTAAATGCTGCTTTAACCGTAAATACTTTATGAATAAACAAAGTTTATTTCACAACAATTTAAAGTTATTCTTCAGTCATGTTAGATATATATTTTACTTTTCCTAAATGAAACACTTACAACAAGATTGATGTATCCAACTTTCTTCATCTCTGCTGTATAATAGTGTAAGCACTATAGGAACGGACTATGCAGGAAGATCTCTTGCTGTATGGACATGTTGTATGAAGTTTCCTGACCGCTTCTATACTTGGAGCAAAATGTCGACTCAAAACCTTATGTTGTAGGGGGCAATTATCAAAACAAAGGTGTATTTTTCCCAACAGCTTGTTATAATCCATCCAAAATTAGTGCCAACAATAATAATCTAGTAATTTATTATTAATAAATATCGAATTTTATTTAAATTTTAAAAGCCACTATTATCACATCCTAGATTAGTGCCTATCATAATAATCTATTAATTTATTAGTAAGAAGAAACAGATTTTATTTAAATTTTAAAATTATTATCACATCCTAAGTTGGTGTATACCATAATAATCTAATAGTTTATTATTAATAAAAATTGGATTTTATTTTAATTTTAAAAGTTATTATTATCAATTCCTAAATTAGTTTCTGCTATAATAATCTATTAATTTATTAGTAAGAAGAATCAAATGTTATTTAAATTTTTAAAGTCGTTATTATCACATCCTAAACTACTGCCAACCATAATAATCTACTAGTTTATTATTAATAAAAATTTGATTTTATTTAAAGTTTAGAAGTCATTATTATCACATCCTCAATTAGTGTCTACCATAATAATCTATTGAATTTTATTTAAATTGGAAATCGTTATTATCACATCTTAAATCAGTGCCTACCATAATAATATAATAATTTATTATTAATAAAAACCGGACTAATATTAGATGAACATCGAGATAAGAATAGGGTTTGTATCCTCCAAGTTTAGAATAGTGCACGAAGTTTGATGAACATTGTAACACCCCCAGAATTCGACTGGGAATGTCACATGCCGTAGACCCTTCTCACAAGAATCTACCAGGATACACTCCAAAAGACTGCTCAATGATAGACCGACCAAGGTCAATTTAATTAGAAAACAGACCAGCAAGGTCATTAAACAATTCAAAAACAACATAGTTCACAACTCAACGACAATAATAAACTTGAATGCAAAAAAGAATGACAGCTCAATTTAATAAATGAAAATCACACCCGTGCAAGGGTGAATACTCGATCACAGGAGAAATACTGACCAAAATAAAACAAAAGAAAAGACTCTGACTCTTGTGTAATTAGCATCATTGTCCTCCATCTCCTTCCAAGCCAATCCTGTGACTACTCCCAAGCTGCAAACCTGAGCGCATAACAGGCACCCACCCCCCGAAAACTCAGGGGTTAGCAATACTAGTGCAAGTACATAATATGCAAGATATACGAAAAATATCAATACAAAACTCAACAGCCGCGAAGCCTTAACACGAACCACACATTCACACAACCAAAGAGAAGAGCATTCACATAGACATATTTTCTTTACGGAACATAGCATCAAGGAAAACTTTAGACGAGCCCCAATGAGTCAAAAGAACTAGTTCGAAAACCCATTTTTAAAAGAAATATTTTGGAAAAACATTTCCATAAGATGATTTGAAAACGTTATTGTCGACTCGGGCCATTTTGGGATTTTGAAAAATCGAATGGAAATACTTTTAGAAAGTAACTTCAAAATTTCTCGGGTCCTTGACCCAGTATGTGGAAAAAAAATTACAGGAAAACCATTTCAACATTATTTGGGGTCCTCGACCCAATTTGCAGAACACTATCACAAGAACAATCATCTCAACGTCTCACGGGGTCCTCGACCCAATCCATAGAATATCATCACAAGAACAATCATCTCAACATCTCACGGGGTCCTCGACCCAATCCACAGCATCATCACAAGAACAATCATTTCAAAATCTCATGGGGTCGAAAAAATAGGAACCTTAATTATCATGGAGGTGTCCATTTTAGAAATAGGATAAATGATGAAAGTAATATGAAAATATAACACTAAAGTTTTCAAAATATAGTGATTTTTGTGGATCTGATTCAGTTAAAAATCAACTGGTTCTTTTTAAAATCAATCGCTCTGATACCACTTGTTGGCCACAGAGTATATAGTAAACAACTTAGAAGGGGGGTTGAATAAGTTGTACCATCCCGAGACGCCGTCGGAAATCCGTCCTGTGACACATGGTATTGGAGCCAAAACCTCTCTCAGTATGGTATGGTTCGGGTGTGGTCATGTTCTGCCGAATCCGATGAGGGTGGGGAGTGAACGCCGATGCGAAGAGGGCACGGTCAAAGTACAGCTCCTGTCAAGACTTCTAGGCGGAGAACATGAATCGATTCTATGCCGGAATGAGAGGTGGTCCTAGGCTTGTGAGATCAGATGGTCCGGAATGAGGACACACTTGTATTGGGCACTATTGGTAACTCCACCTGCACGGGGTCGGAAAAATGATGTGGGTGTAAGAGTGTGTATAATCATGGGCCATTGTTGGGACCTTGACATGCAGGAAAATGCAGCGGCTGTGGAAATTCCGTTCAACCGAGGTAGTAACGCCAAGAAGCGCGTAGGGTGAAAGTTGATGTCTATTGGTGATGCAGAATGTGCGCGGGGCACAGCGGGATAGCGCGAGGGGCGCGAATGAAGAGCATGTCCATCAGGGGATGGTGGCGTATGTGAATGGCCACGATCGTTTTGTGTGTGTGCGACAATACAGTGTGCGTAAAAAAACATTCTTCCCCAGCACGAGGGCGTGCTATGATTCGGGTGGGGGGAAGTCATGACCCGAGATGTCGTGACCGGGTTGACCGGCCAAATAAGGCGTGCCTTATGGTTAGATTGCCACAAGAGGGGTAAAGGGGGCGACATTAGCATTATGGCGTCGTTTGCGCGGATGCATCGGTCTGTCCGAGTCAGGCATGCTGACCCGGTTTAGTCCGAGGAGCTAGTCGCTGGTCGAGGACTTGACTATGAAGGGGATCGTTGCGGGTAGGGCATAGCTGGTCGGGGGCTACTGTCGTCCCCCTGATGATCCCATGGCAGGGCGAAACCAGTTGGCATGCGTATGTGGGATAGGCTGGTCTCGGGACATGAGGGGCCCCAGGATGCCGCACAGGCTTCGGAAATCCCGTCCCATGACACATGGTAGCAGAAGACTAATATTGAGTTGATGTAAATACAGCATCTAGGAAATCTCCTGTTTGCTTGATGCGTACAGGGTTTTCACAATATGTATACTTTAAATCATAGGTAGATAAGAAAACAGTGAGACATAATGTAAAATACACATAGATATAAGTGGTTCGAGGTAAACCCATCTACGTCTCTTGGTCCTCCACACAAGAGTAAAATGTTTATTAAAATCACTACGTACACAACTACGTGACTTTAACTAAACCTATTCTTGTATCGTTCACCTGATTGATACAATAACAAAAGCTTGGGCCGTTGACTTCTGACACGGTTTGTCTTCCACTATTGCACGAAACGGCGGTTTTGAATTTTGAAATTGCGGTATTTGAGGTAGTAAAGTTCAGGTGTCTTTAAACTATTAAAGGATAAGTCGTTTTAAATTCGAATGAGCACATGTGTTGGAATATTCTATTCCATATAATCATAAATTGGTTTTGATGATGAGTTGACGATCAAACCAAAACAACAAAGGAAACAATAGAACGAACCAAAACAATGAAGGAGTCGAAGATGAACGTACTGTTAGGAATATTTATTAGATTTTGATGATGTCATCTTTATATATTCAAATGTATGTTTATTACTTGGCAAAATGTAAAGAAGAACCAAAGGAGTATCTTCCATAGGCCAAACTGTGATAAGTTAGATACTTGGCAAAATATAAGGAAGAACCAAATGAGTATCTTCCATAGGCCAAACTGTGATAAGTGAGATAATTGGCAAAATGTAAAGAAGAACCAAATGAGTATCTTCTATAGGCCACATAAGTTAGGCTTAAAAATCGGCTAAGTACAAATCAGATAAGTATCTATCAGCCGAGTCTTGGTCAACTCAACTGATCAGATAAGGTTGACCACAGACGAGTCATATCAAGCAAACCTTATCTGAGAAGTTCTGGTCAACATTTTAAATCAGCGAAGTTGGACCAGACTGCAGTCAAGAAGGAAAGTCAAGTCATCTGTAGTCTGACCATCAGATCAGTCAAGTTCAAATCAGGTCAGATGACTACAGACAAGTTGGCACATCAGAGAAGTCAACATCACAGAAGGTTGATTGCACACCAGACTAGTTGACCACAGAGAGGTCAGACAAGTGATCAGCCAAGTACTCCAGTCCATATCAGCATGCGTTGAATAGTCAATATTTACGGAAAGTCACATGCGGGCGATTAGAGACAGATTGGAGAGATTCCCGGAAAGGAAATGAATTAAGTTATTCAACCAGACCCACCACTGGAGACTTTAATCTTATTATATTCAAAATATTCGGCACCATCACATGGAAGTCTTCACAATGGTCGGAATAGGATTAAAATATGGGAATCCACCATCAAGGTTATCCTAATTTTCAAAACGAACAGGTGTGGAGACCTTAAATATTTAATAAATGGTCTCAGCTAAGATTTAGGCATGGTCCACACCATCAGTTTTATGAGGCATATCCGGTACACAATCCCAACAGAGGATATATGCCCAGACCTTACACACCTTTTAGGGGTAATAACAACAACTTTCACAATCCCAGGAGAAACCAGTTCTCCAGGAAACCAATTAACCCCCAAGGACCCACACAGATTTGGGTACCTAAATCTCTGCTTGTCTGACTGCAAAAAAGGTGGAAGGACTACTACGACATCTCCACAAATTCAAACATTGGAGGTGAAGAATGGTTTGTAGATTCCGGATGCTCAAGGCACATGACCGGGAACAAGAAGGTGCTGACAAATTATACCAAAGAAAAAGGTCCAGATGTAACCTTTGGAGATAGCTCTAGAGGTCAGACCAAAGGTTTTGGAGAGATGCACAGAGGAAGGATCCCCATATCCAAAGTTCATTATGTCAAAGGACTCAAGTATAATCTTTTGAGCATAAGTCAGTTTTGTGATGAGAAGAACCTAGTAGTCTTCACCATTTGGAAATGCATGGTGATAGATATTCTATCTGGAGAAGTGAAGCTACAAGGATTCAGAAGGATAGATGTCTATATGATAGATTGGAACACAGGAACTCCTAATACCTATTTTCTATCTAAGTCAATAGCTGAGAATGGATGGCTGTGGCACAAGAGACTATGTCACCTGAATTTCAAAGCCATCAACAAGATTAGTTCTCAGAAGCTGGTCGAGGACTTCGGAAGAAGTATTCAAGAAGGAAGCTCTATGTGATGCATATCAGAAAGGAAAGCAAATACGAGCATCATTCAAGCTAGTTCAACCTACCACTCTTACAACAAGGATTCTAGATCTACTTCACATGGATCTATTTGGTCCCATCAAGCCAAGGACCTTAAGTGGCATAAAACACGCTCTAATAGTAGTGGACGACTACTCAAGATACACATGGGTTGTTTTTCTCAATAAAAAGAGTGAAACACTAACCAAGTTACCTGAACTGCTAAGGAGGATCCAGAATGAGAAATCCCTCTCAATCATCAAGATTAGATCAGATAGAGGGGGATAATTTCTCAACAAGGCAATCACTGATTACAGCGATCAGAATGGGATCCAGCATGAAGTCTCTGCAGCCAGGACCCCTCAGCAAAATGGTGTTCTTTGAAAGAAGAAACAGAACCTTGAAGGAAGCTGCCAGGTCCATGATTGCGGCGAGACCTACCCAAGAGGTTACGGGCTGAAGTCATCAACTGACATGTCACACTCAGAACAGGAGTATGATAGTAGGGAGACATGGCAAAACTCCCTATGAGGTTTAGAATGGCATAACACCAACTGTTGCATATTTTCATATTTTTGGTTGTAAGTGTTTCATCCACAACAATGGTAAAACCCAACTAAATGCCTTTGATGCTAAAACTGATGATGGTCTCTTTATGGGATACTCACAAAGAAGCAAGGCATATATAGTTTTTAATAAAAGAACCCTAGTTGTGGAGGAAACACCTCATGTTGTATTTGATGAAACTACTGCTGAGTACAGGAAAAAGATGGAGCTAATTGAGAATAAGCTCAAATCTGCCACCCTAGAAGAAGTCATTGTCCATGACACAGGAATGGTGGACTCATCTACAGACCAGCCTGAAGACCCATCTGTAGCTGATGAAGACCCAACTGCGGATCAGATAGGACCACAAAACTTACCTGATCCAGTTGCTGCTGATAAAGACCAATCTGTAGCTGATAAAGACCCATCTGCAGAGCAGACCAGATCCCAACCTGCAGATGACAATACGGTAGCTGATCCAATTGCAGACCAAGGAGATCAGATCCAAGCTGATGTAGAGAGAGAAGAAACTCACCAAATCAAATCTACAGGGGGAACAGACCCTGAAGAAGAAGACATTCCTAAGTGGCTCAAATATCATCCTATCCAACAGATCATTGGGAAGCTAACTGATGGAGTCAAGACAAGACAATCTACTCTACCCATAGGAATGGCAATGTTTTCATGGTTTATGTCTCAAATAGAACCCAAGACAACAGAGCAAGCCTGGAAGACTACTCATGGATCAATGCAATGCAAGAAGATCTTAATCAGATGGAAAGGAACAATGTTTGGGAACTAACAGATAGACCAGACCATAAGAAGGTTATTGGCACCAAATGGGTTTACAAGAACAAATGCGATGAAGATGGAGCTATTGTTAGGAATAAAGCCAGACTTGTTGCTAAAGGCTATGCACAATGCGAAGAGATAGATTTTGATGAAACTTATGCACCTGTTGCACGATTAGAAGCCATCAAATTATTCCTTGCATATGCGGCATTCAAAGATTTCATAGTCTACCAGATGGATGTAAAGAGTGCCTTTCTCAATGGAATTCTAGAAGAAGAAGTCTATGGGGAGCAACCCCCTGGTTTTGTCAAAGGAGACAAAGTCTAAAAGCTTCTAAAGGCTCTATATAGACTTAAGCAAGCACCAAGAGCATGGTATGAAATATTATCTGTGTTTCTAGAAAAGAATGGATTCAGCAAAGGCAAGGTGGATAAGACCTGACCAGTGGAGCATGAAGACCACATATTGTTAGTACAAATATATGTGGATGATATCATATTTGGCTCAACCAATCCAGAGCTATGTGAGAAGTTCTCAAATCTCATGCAAGGAGAATTTGAGATTAGTATGATGGGCAAGCTTAATTTATTTCTAGGACTGCAAGTTAAGCAGATGGAAAATGGAATTTTCATCAACTAGGCTAAATACACCAGAGATCTAATCTACGGATTTGGAATGGAATCAGCCAAATCAGCAAAAATTCCTATGAGCACAAGCACACATCTTGAAGCAGATGAAGAAGGCATATCAGTGGACTCAACCCACTACAGAGGGCTCATTGGATCACTTCTTTATCTGACTGCAAGCATGCCAGACATTTCATATGCTGTAGGAGTATGTGCACGATTCCAGTCTAAACCCAAGCAGTCACACCTGGAAGCAGCTAAGAGGATCATCAAATATCTCAAGTCTACCATTAATGTCAGTTTATGGTGTCCTAAAGATGACAACTTTGAGCTGTTAGGATATTCAGATGCAGATTTCGCAGGATGTAAGATTAATAGGAAAAGCACTAGTGGAACATGCCAATTCCTAGGAACCAGACTGATATCCTGGTTTAGCAAGAAGCAGATATCCAACTCTATCTCAACAATAGAGTCAGAATATCTAGCTGCAGGTAGCTGTTGTGCCTAGATCTTGTGGATTAGACAACAGCTAAGGGATTACAACATAATTGCAAATGATGTTCCAATTTGGTGCGACAACAATAGTGCAATTGCAATCACCAACAACCCGGTATTCCACTCAAGGACAAAGCACATTCATGTTAAGCATCACTTCATAAGAGACCACGTGCTTAATAAGAGAGTCAGAGTTGAAAGAGTCAGCACAGAATACCAAATTGCTGACATTTTCACCAAACCTTTACTAGAAGAAAGGTTTTTGGAGCTGAGCAGGGAACTTGGATTACTAGATTGGGAATCTAGTACAAACGAGAAAGCTACCTGAAGACCAGGTCAGACGAGCAAAGGAAGTTACCTGATCAGACCAGACTAAAAGACGAAGGACGGACTAAGCTGACCATAGGCATCAGAACCTACCTGAAGAAGACAAGGAGAGTTACCTGATGTAGAGCAGTAAAACAGTCAACTGTCAACCAGCTAAGTTTTCTAATTTTAACCGACTACTGAATATTTTATTATTATTTAGTCACACATGGTAATCCCACGTTCACGATTACACGATGACAAGCTAGCACACTTACACGTTCACACGACCCCACTAATTCAAAATTTGAACCGACTCAAAATTAAATTAATATTAAATTCCAAACATCGCTTCAATTTCTTTTTAAATACGGAAAAGTCATTTCACTTTACCTTCTTCACGCTTATGAACCCTAATCTTCACAGAGCAAAAACCCATTTCGAATTTTCATACACTCAGAAGAAATTTTTCTTGCGCAGAAATGGAAGCATACTTCAATGGAGTTAATCTGAAGGCGGTGAAGGACCAGATTATTTTCTCCCTGGTCATTGATTTCGAAGGATTACTCGAAGAAAATATGGACAACGACGTGCGAAATCTCATCAGATCGATGAAGGCAAATGGGATCTACCCATTTCTGGATATCAGCCCCAAACATCTTTTCAAGGAGTCTGTTATCACTTTTTACAGAGAAGCCCGAGTGCTCGAATCAGGCATAAGGAGCTCAATTTGTGGACTCCAAGTGGATATCACTCCGGAATCGGTCGGAAAAGATTTCGGGATGAAGACTCATGGTGTGGCTGTCGAAGCCCTAAAGCAGAACGCAGCCGACACGTGGCTGAAAATCAAAGCCCACGACCAGCCATCAAAATTAAAGCTGATCGCCAAAAGGAGCACATTGAAGAAGGAATATCGCTATGCGTTGGATATAACCAACAAAATAGTGATGGGGATGGCGGGCAGCTACGACCAATTATCGTCAGCCAAGTTCATGGTGCTGGGAGCACTTACTCAAGCCGAACGAATTGACTGGGCTGATTACATTTTCAGGCAATTGGTGCGAGAAGTAAACAAAGCCGAGTGGCTAGTTGGAGAAAAGAGATTCAAAAACAAGTTGGCGTTTGGAACGCAACTTAGTTGGATGTTGGAGCAGCTTGGTGTGGTGAAGGGAAACCCTGGCCCCTTCCATATCAACAAGAGGCTTGGTCAATTAGACCAAGAGACCCTTAGGAGGCTAGGCGGAGAGAGGAAAGCAGCTCAGTTGCTAAGGGAAATGTCTGTAGAGCGAACTCCCTACAGATACCCTTCGAGCTCAGGCGAGTCAGCCGAAGATCAAGCTGCAGCCAGGGACCAACCTGCAGCCAGGTCTGACTCAGACTCAGATGATATACCTATCGCTATCCGTTTCAAGAGAAGGGGACCAGCCCCTGGTGAGTCATCCGTGATTCACTCCTCACCAGAACCATCACCCAAAAGACCCAGGCGATTGTTTGGCTAGGAGGAGCAGCCAGATCATTTTTCTACCCCTGAACCCATTCATAGAGAGGATCAGCCTGCTCCATCCAGCCTGGAAACCCAACTTGTCCCTCTTCTCACTCCCCATTTCATTTCAGAAGAAGAAGAAGCATGTTTGATCATTCAAATTCCAGAGGCAAACTATTCTTTCAACCTGCTCGAGAATAATTTTTTAAACCTGTCTATAGAGCAGCTTCTTCTGGTAAAACAACACGCTCTAAAACATTCTTTTATACATATTTTTGAGGAATGGAAAACCTTGAAATCATTTTTATTCTATCAACTGCAAATTTTTGTTGAAAGCGATGGTGGGAGTATCCCAGGCTACGGAGCAAGTACTCATGGAGTCTTGCAATGAGTCAGATCCTATTTTAATGCTCCAGGAGAATTGGTTCATGTCTAATTTTAAAACCAACATGGACCAATTCATCCATTCTATTATGCAAAGTACTTTTGATAGAACTATCAAAGAAAATGGAGTAGTTGAAAAAAGGAAATCATGATAGAAGAAATTGTGGAGGAAGAAGAAAAGGAAGGTGAAAAGAAGAAATCATTGTAATAGAAGAAGAAGAGGAGAGACAGGAGGAAGGAGAAAGAGAACAACAAGAAGAAGAGAGGCAGGAGGAAGAAAGAGAAGAAAATATCATAGTTGAAGAAAAGGAAGAAGAAAAGGAAAAGGAGAAGAAGTTGAAAAAGCAGTGAAGAAGAAATCGAAAAAAGCGAGGAGTTGGTGGATGAAGGCGAAGAGGAAGGAGAAGAAGTTGACAAGGATGATCTTTGATGATGATGATAAAAAGGGTGATGAGAGAACGAGAAAGATGATAATGATGAGGGTAAAAAGGATGATAAGGATGAAGAGAAGGAAGATGAGAAGGATGAAGAGAAGGAAGGAGAAAAGGAGGAAGAAAAGGAAGAGGAATGAGAAAAAGAAAAAGAGGCTGAAGAAGAAAAAGAAGGCCAAGATGAAGCCAGATCAGATAAGGCTGGGGCACCTGCCCGCTACACCAGCCTAGATGCCAGCCTAGCAGAAGAAGATGACAGGTCGGGGACCCCAGAGTAGACCCCACCTGATCAGCCGCCTGCAGACAGGAGTCTGCAGACAGGTAGGTCCACTACAAACCTACCTGCAGGAACAGAGAGTGTCGGTGAGCACTCACCTCAGCCATCACCAATCTCCCCTGTGATGACTGAACTAATCTGCAGCATTGTCAAGGAATCCTTTGAAGAGATGCTTACCGAAAAAATTTCACCTGACCTCCAGTCCATCAACGCAAAGATTGACAACCTTCTACAGAGGAATGCCCCTCAACCTCCTCCTCCCAATAATTCCAGAATGCCACTTGGCATGACTGACTGGATGCACCGGGTAGAGCAGCAGTTGACCATACTGGTTGATCTTGGAAAAAATGGGAAGGAAAGCAGGGGGAAGTAAGGGAAGTTTCAGGTCAAGTTCGATTTAGGAGCTCAGAACTAAGAAGAGACATGATGTTCCATTAATTAAAGTGGGACATCAAGTCGAACAGAAAAGAAATAGGCGGCCAAGAGCATCTTGATCGACTGCTGCCAAGAGAAGGAGGACCAGACTTGGGGAAGAGCCTACATTAGAATGGGAAGGCAAAGAGTTGTGGTTTGTTGAGGATTTCCTTCCTGTCGAAGTTAGTCCAATGTGGGGATCTGCAAAGAAGCAGTTCATTGAAAAAATTTATATCCGGGAGTTACTCCAGGAGAAAAATTGCTCCCCACAGCAGACATTTATTGACTTTATGGAATCAACACATCCACCTCTCTGGGCCATCTTAGTAAAACATGCAAAAGCATGGAATGTCTACCCCATTATTCATCCTTTCAGACCTGAAGATCCTCCCACTTTGCAAAACAATGAATTGGATGAGTTAGCGTTGCAAAGGGGGATAAGGAAGCTGTGTGAAGAGCATAAGTTCTCTTCCAAAGAAGATCAAGATTTTGCTACCCTTGTTATCATGAGGAAATATGGTCTTGCACCCATTAAGAAAAGACCTATTTGTGCAAAGCCTTTTAGGCCTCCCAAGCAAACTGTCCGCAGAGGCAAAGGCAGAGGCAGATAGCATTTATTTGTACTTGTATTTTTCCTTGTAATTTTTTATTTTGGAAGACTTGTAATTTCTCTGTATTTGTTTGTTCATTTAAAGTTAATGTACTTGTAAACAAAATCAGAATAAATAAATAAACAGTCATTTGAATGACAACCTCTAGTTGTCTCAAAACAAGACTGATTTTAGTGTGTCTTGCACTTATGTGCAGGCCTGTTCTTCATTTGAATAAGTTATTTAAGTTTTGCCATCATCAAAATAGGGAGAATTTGTTAGGAATACTTATTAGATTTTGATGATGTCATCTTTATATATTCAAATGTATGTTTATTACTTGGCAAAATGTAAGGAAGAACCAAATGAGTATCTTCCATAGGCCAAACTGTGATAAGTTATATACTTGGCAAAATTTAAGAAAGAACCAAATGAGTATCTTCCATGGGCCAAACTGTGATAAGTTAGATACTTGGCAAAATGTAAAGAAGAACCAAATGAGTATCTTCTATAGGCCACATAAGTTAGGCTTAAAAATCGGCTAAGTACAAATCAGATAAGTATCTATCAGCCGAGTCTTGGTCAACTCAACTAATCAAATAAGGTTGACCACAGACGAGTCATATCAAGCAAACCTTATCAGAGAAGTTCTGGTCAACATTTTAAATCAGCGAAGTTGGACCAGACTACAGTCAAGAAGGAAAGTCAAGTGATCTGTAGTCTGACCATCAGATCAGTCAAGTTCAAATCAGGTCAGATGACTACAGACAAATCGACACATTAGAGAAGTCGACATCACAGAAGGTTGACTGCACATCAGACTAGTTGACCACATAGAGGTTGGACAAGTGATCATCTAAGTACTCCAGTCCACGTCAGCATGCGTTGAATAGTCAATATTTCCGGAAAGTCACATGCGAGCGATTAGAGACAGATTGGAGAGATTCCCGGAAAGGAAATGAATTATGTAATTCATCCAGACCCACCACTAGAGACTTTAATCTTATTATATTCAAAAGATTCGGCGCCATCACATGAAAGTCTTCACAACGGTTGGAATTGGATTAAAATATGGGAACCCAGCCTTGCAATGTTCAGAAAGAAAAACAAAGAAGTCTATCTCTCCAACGGACGGATTTATTCTGATTTGCAACATCTATGAATAAATGCTCAAGGATCAACACCTATATATATCTGAAGATTTGAAGTTGAGCTGTACGATGCGAACAACACTTACAAGCAATCAAAGCGAACAATAGCATCGTGAAAGAGTAAGAGTTCTAAAGTTCTTATTTAAAGAAGCTCTTAGTTGGAGAAGACAATCACTCTTGTCTTTAAAACCTGAGTTCGGGGCACTTCACTGGTTGAAGTTCAAGAGACTGTAAAGGCATCCAAGGATCATAGATCAATAGGTGCAAGGCAGTCAAAGGGAGTTGCAACGGCAAGGAATTCCACAGGTTGGAAGTTGTTGTAATTGGTTGAATCATTGTAATATTTATCACTGGTTAAGAATTATAGTGAATTCATCTCCAACTGGTTTGGAGAAAAGTGGATTAGTAGAGGATTACCCCACCTCTGAGACCACTATAACTGCCTGCGTGTTTTACTGCTTTCATCATCATACATACCTGCTGCATACATACTTAACTGTTCCATTGAGTATTTCTGTGTTCGTCATCAGCTGATTTCCGCACTTACATTGACTATAATTCATCTGTACCATCAGCTAAGAAACTCATCCCTTGTGGAAAAGAGTTTCAATAAGTCTATTCACCCCCCCCCCCTCTAGACTTATTCTTGGACGACTTGTGACCTACACGTACGCCACGCATTACATATAACGTACGAAGAATAATGCACGCTAGAACATAAAGTAGCGCACGTTAAAATGACTACGTTAGCGCACGCTAAGAATGAAGCTAACGCATGCTAACGAAGGAATATCTGGTTTGAAGACTTTCAACATGGAGATCACGCGTATGGTCAAAGAATCTGAAAAGTGAAGTTTGAACAGATAGCGAACGAAGATTACTTAGTGCACGCTAAGTTTGAATTATGTCCGTTGGATTGATTAAAGAAAAGTCAAACATCACAAACGGTCATTTATGACGCAAGCAATGACGAAACATTAATGAAAGTTATTAGCGCACGCTAAAGATAGAGTCATAAGCTATTTGACTGATATGATAACCAGGTAACACACGCTACATTCTGAGATTCCGCACGCTAAAGGTTATTAGTCAAGGCTAAGATATGGAATAGCGCACGCTAATTAAGACAGCCAGCAACGGCTAGTTGAGGCTTTATGCCTATAAATACCAAGGCATTTGGTGTCACTCCACACAACTTCAAGGAACTTATACACATACTTGTTATCATTGTATATATTATCGTTGTTGTATTTGTGCTTAATTGATAAGTATTTGAGTGTTCATACATGAAAACATATACACGAGAAGAAAGATACATATTGTAGTTTGATTCGGTGTTATTAGGATCGTTGATCCGGAATTATTGGAATCATATATAAATCCAAGTGAGGTTTGTCTAGTACCCATCGAAAGCTAGATAGGTTTCTCCCTTGTCCGATAGAAAAGGAAAACGGTTTATCTTGAACCGACATAGAGACAAGAGTGTAACAGTTTATATTGGACCGATAGAAGACGAGATTGTAAAGATATCCATCAGACCGACGGAAGACGAAGTGTAGAGGTTGATCTTAAGACTATAGAAAAAGATATGGAGAGAGGACGTAGGCAGAATTGGCCGAACCTCTATAAATCTTGTGTCATTTATCTTCAGCAATTTAATTATGCTTCCGCAAATGCAGAAGAGTTTGAAAACTCTACTCCGCGATATTGTCACCATTCTAAGTGGGGTTCCAATTCCCAGCAATTGGTATCGTAGCGGGTATCCATAAAAATCGGCTTAACATCTAAGGAGATAAAAAGATCCAATGGCGCTCCAATTTGCACAGGTCGAAGGTCTTGCCTTAAACCGACCTCCATCTTTTGATGATAGAAATTTATGATGTGGAAGAAGAAAATGTCGATATTTATTCGAGCCTATGATATCGAGCTATGGAAAGTCATGTGTCTTTGTCCAAAAATTCCCATGAATTCAAATGGTACTCTCAAAAGCTTTGAAGAGTATGATGATACGGATTGGGAAAACGACCATTATAATTGCAAAGCAACACAATTATTATATTGTTCTCTAAATCCGGAAGAACACAACCGGATATCAACGTGTGAAAGTGCCAAAGAAATTTGAAAAATGTTAGAGGTAACACATGAAGGAACAAACCAAGTCATGGAGACGAAGATCAATATGCTTCTCCGCGACTACGAGCTATTTATGATTAAGTATGACAATTCCATAACGAACATGCTCGACCGATTTTCGATCATCACAAATGGACTAGCTTGTTTTTGGAAACCATGAACAAGTAGTGAAAAGGTGAAGAAAATCTTAAGATCACTACCTGTTGAATGGGACGGAATGATTCTGGCGATTATGGAATCGAAATATTTAAATAATCTTGATTTTAGTGCCCCATTTGTTCACTAATAAACTACGATAAAGTTCTTAAATCTCGGAACGTCAAGCCGAAACCAAAAGAAAGAACAATAGCTTTAAAAGCTAAAAAGATGTCAAGAAACGAAGAAATCCATGTGGACGAAGATGATAAAGAATTGGCATATTATGCCAAGAACATAAATAAGTTTCAAAACATATTAAACCGGTGAAGGAAAGACATCAACTCGAGCGAGTAAAAGAAATTCTGCAATAACTGTCGAGCGTCGACTTCCAAGAAGGAAGTTCTCATAGCTACATGGAGTGACAAATATGATGATGATAAGTATATTCAAAATAATCTCGTACTCATGGCAAGAAGTTCACTCGACGAAAGCGACGTTGAAAGCCAAGTAAGTACATCGTCTCACGACGAACTTTTGGAAGAATTCAAACTTTTACATACGGATTTTCAAAATGCTTTAGTTGATAATAAATCTGAGAACCGAAAATTAAAATGTTGGAAATCAAAATTTCTAAAATAAATGAAAATGGAAAATTCATTGAAACCGATCATTCTCTATATTGAAAAAAAGAATAAATTGAAAGATGATCTTTTAAAAGTTCAAAACGAACTAAAGAATTTAACGAATAAATTTTCTCGCGAAAATGACAAATTTGAACAATTACTTTCCGTTCAAAAAATTTCATTAAATAAACAGGGGTTAGGATTCAAACCGTGTAACTGAATCCTTAAAATTTAAAATACCCTGATGTGATAAATGTTTAAAAATTGGGCATCACATTTCGAATTGCAAAAGCCCATGACGGACGATAAAAATTAAAAAAGTTTGGATTCCTAAAGGAACCACAATACCGAATATCGTCTACGTTTCTAAAGATAAACAAACTCTTGGTTGGATCACCAAAAATCATAATTAATATTTTATCAAATTAGTATTTAACTCAGGGGGAATTACCATTATTTTTAAAAGGAAAATCTATTTTTTAGGGGGGGTTACCGGTTTTCATATTTAATGTATCAATTTAATTTAATTATTATGCACTTTTCGATTATGAAAAAAAGGGGGAGAATGACGATAAAAATGATGGGAGAGGGAGAATATGAGTCATGGAAGAATGACGAGAAAAATATAATACCGATAATGAAAAAGGGAGAAACGACGAAGGAAAAGAAAGTCGAAAATAAAAGAAGAAGTTGAAAAAGAAAAGATGGAGAGAATAAAACTAACGAAACGGACAAAGCCGAAAACTCTGATCTGTAATGTTTTATATTTTTGCAGGTATAAAATCTCATCAAAGGTTGTTGTTTTGTCATCATCAAAAAGGGGGAGATTGTTGGAATATTCGATTCCATATAATCATAAATTGATTTTGTTGATGAGTTGATGATCAAACCAAAACAACAAAGGAATGAACCAAAACAATGAAGGAGTCGAAGACGAACGAGCTGGACAAAAGAACTATGTTTTGAAGCAAAAACAAGCCTAACGTACGCTACGCATTACATATAACATACGAAGAATAACGCACGCTAGAACAAAAACTAGCCTACGCTAAAATGACTGAGTTAGCGCACGCTGAGAATGAAGCTAACGCACGCTAACGAAAGAATATTCGGTGTGAAGACTTTCAACACGGAGATCATGCGCATGGTCAAAGAATCTGAAAAGTGAAGTTTGAACATATAGCGTACGCTTAGTTTTAATTATGTCTATTGGATTGATTCAAGAAAAGTCAAACATCACAAATGGTCATTTATGACGCAAGCAATGACGAAACATTAGCGCATGCTACGAAGGTTATTAACGCATGCTAAAGAATAGAGTCAGAAGCTACTAGACTGATCTGATCAACAGGTAACGCACGCTACATGCTGAGATTACGTACGCAAAAGGGTATTAGTGCACGCTAAGATATGGAATAGCGCACACTAATGAAGACAGTCAGCAACGGCTAGTTGAGGCTTTATGCCTATAAATACCAAGGCATTTGGTGTCATTCCACACAACAACTTCAAGGAACTTATACATATACTTGTTATCATTATATACATTATCGTTGTTGTATTTGTGCTTAATTGATAAGTGTTTGAGTGTTCATACACAAGAGCAAAGATACGTATTGTAGATTGATTCGGTGTTATTAGGATCATTGATCCGGAATTATTAGAATCATATCTAAATCCAAGTGAGGTTTGTCTAGTACCCATCGAAAGCTAGATAGGTTGCTTCCTTGTCCGATAGAAAAGGAAAATGGTTTATCTTGGACCGACATAAAGACAAGAGTGTAACGGTTTATCTTGGACCGATAGAAGATGAGATTATAAAGGTATCCCTCGGACCGATAGGAGACGAGGTGTAGAGGTTGATCTTAAGCCTATAGAAAAAGATACGGAGAGGGGACGTACATCATTCTCCCTCAATTTATGAGTAAAATATAAAAACTTATAGGGAGTCTGGTTATAACATTCCCAGTTCTTGGCGAAGCATACAGAATCTGGTTGTGCTGAGAGGTTTTGTAAAGATGTCCGCTAACTGGATTTCTGTATGAATCTTCTCGATACGAACATCTTTATTCTCAACATGATTCCTAATGAAATGATGCTTCATATCAATATGCTTAGTTCGCGAGTGCAATACAGGGTTGTGCGTGATTATAATTGAACTCGTGCTATCGCACATGATTAGAGTCTCTCTAGCACTGATTCCATAATCTTGTAACTGTTGTTGCATCCAGAGAATCTGCATACATCAACTTCTACTGGCATAATATTCCGACTCAGCTGTAGAAAGCGAGTTGGCCAATAGCTTCTTACTGAACCATGGCACAAGTCTAGGTCCAAGGAAGTGACAAGTGCCGAAGCTTGTACTCTTCCTATCCAACTTACAACCTCCAAGATCCGAGTCGCTGTAACCTACCAAATCGAATCCCCCTTCCTTAAGATACCACAATCCTACATTGATTCTTCCTTTTATGTACTTAAGGATTCGTGTGGATATGGTGAAGTGAGACTCCTTAGGTGCTACCTTATAGCGAGCACACACTACAGCAAACTGGATATTGATCCTGCTAGCTGTTATGTTCAGGAGTGAGCCTATAAGCTTCCTGTAGAGTGATTGATCAATTGACTTTCCAACTTCGTCAGCACTTATCTCCGTGGAAGTGCTCATAGGGGTGGACGAGGATCTGAAGTTGTTCATCCCGAATTTGTTGTGTAGCTCCTTGTTGTATTTCTCCTGTTGATAAATATTCCTGTAGGTAATTGCTTAACTGCAATCCTAGAAAATAACTAAGTTCTCCCATCATACTAATTTCAAATTTACTTTGCATGAGACGAGAGAACCTTTGACATAAAGCAAGATTGGTTGAACCAAAAATAATATCATCGACATAAATTTGTACCATTAAAAGGTCGTCACCTACTTGTATTTAAAGAGAGTCTTGTCAATTGCAACTTTGTCAAATTCACTGTTTATTAGGTATAGGGACAGTATTTCTTACCAGGCTCTAGGCGCTTGCTTAAGTCCATACAGTGCTTTCCTTAGCCTGTATAATAGGTCTCCATCTTCAGTGTTGACAAACCCTGGTGCTTGTTCAACATAGACTTCTTAAGCGAGGTATCCGTTCAGGAATGCACTCTTAACGTCCATTCGATAGACTATAAAGTTCTTATGAGCGAAGAATGCTAGGAATATCCTGATGGCTTCTAGTCTGGCTACAGGGGCAGAAGTTTCATTGTAGTATATGCCTTCTTCCTGTCTGTAACCTTGAGCGACTAGTTGGGATTTGTTTCTTATAACAAGTCCATTTCATTCTTTTTGTTTCTAAATATCCATTGGTTCCAATTACAGATTGATGATTTTGTGTGGGTACAAGATACCATACATTGTTTCTTTCAAAACCATTTAGCCCTTATTCCATTGAAGTGACCAGGTGAGAATTAGTGAGAGCTTCATTGGTGAAACAGTTGATGGGCTAAGAATATAGCTAGGGTACATAGAGCTAGTCTCTTAAGTTCGGCTTGAGATTTCCATACAGGATATTGAGACATCTTGCAATCTGTTTCTTCACGTGCCTGATCTGATTCCTTGTGTTCTCTATATTCTCCTACAGTGGTTACTCTGGATGTCTCGGTCATCTCCTATCAGGTTCTAACTAGGCATCCCGTGTTTTATCTTGTGGTGTTGTAGCCTCGGCTTGGCTTATGCGACATCGGCTTCGGCTTACGATCTTACGGCGGCTGATTGATTTCTAGGTCCACGACGGAGTTCTATTTGAGTTTGGGGATCTTCAATGGTGAGTGTTTGGATAATATGGGTTATGTCTTCTACTCATGTAGGGTCACAATGGGGTTCATCGAACATCACACGAGATGGATTCCTCTATTGTCATCTTCCTTTTGTAAAATATCTGAAAGATTTCTTTGGCGAGAGGAGTATCCAACAAAGATACCTTCATTTGACTTCTTGTTGAAGGTCTTGAGTTGGTCCTTCCCATTGTTTTGCACATAACACCTGCAACCAAAGATGTGAAGTATGCAACCATTGGAGTTTTATTAGTCCATACCTCATATGTGGTTTTGTTGTGGTGCTTGTTGATACAGCGGTTTTGTGTGTAGCATGCTGTATTTGTTGCTTCTCCCCAGAACCGCTGCGGCAATTTGCTTTCTTCTAGCATGGTACTTATATCTTCCTTGAGCGTCTTGTTCTTTCGCTCGGCAATGAAATTTTGTTGAGGAGTTCAGTCTACTGACTATTCGTGTTGTATTCCATTGTCGTACAATATTTCTCTATGAAGCAATTTGTGAATTCGGTGACTCGTCGGAATGAATTGACACGATACTTAGCCCTTTCTTATTGTGTAGCTTCTTGGTGCTCTGGCAACTTTGTTATGGTATCTTTATTCTTGCTCGGAAAGATTGTCCAAGCATACGGAAAAATTGTCAACAATAACAAGATAGTATTTCTTACATCCCAAACTTACAGGGTCCACTGGGCCGTAGAGGTCCATATATAGCAAATCCAGTACCCTGTGGGTGGAAAGACATGACTACTTTTCAGGGTGGTCTTGACTCCTTGCCATTCTGACAGGGTCCACATATGCTATTTTTATGAAATGACAGATCGGGCAAGCCTCTGACCATTCCCTATCGAGCGAGCTTGTTGATAGTCATGAAGTTGATGTGCGACATTCTTTCGTGCCATAACTAGCTTAGATCTGCAGTGCCTTTGGCAACAGAACATGGAATAGTGGAGCTCGTGGGCTTCTAGTCAGCAATGTACATATTACCTGATCGACTTCCTTTAAGGACGACTTCCTTGGTAAAGATGTTCTTCACCTACAGTGATCTGTATAGAATTTGACCGAGAACTGTTTGTCACAGAACTAGCTAATGCTAAGTAGATTATATTGTAAGCCTTCAACATAGGCTACGTCGGCGATTTTAAACTTTTCTACAAGCAGGGTTTCCTTCCCTCTTGTTCTTCCTTTGTATTTGTCACCGAATCATACCTTTGGACCACGGCCTTTTACATAATCTGACATCTTGCTAATATCTCTTGTCATATGCCAAGAACATCCGCTGTCGAAGTAGCATATGTCCTTCTCCTTGATATCCTGTAAGTAAAGAGTTTACGTAGATTTTGGTCCCCTTTGATTATTGGGTCCATGGATGTTAGTGCCTTTTGGAACCCAAATTTGCCAGACACCAATTGGTTTGTTGTAGGTTACTTATGGTCCAGCTTTGCGATATTTACATGGGGCAGGCACGTATTCACTGTAATCTAGATTATTATGCATGAAAAATATAGGGTTTTGGTTCTAGTCTGATTGCCGTCTCGGAGGGGGAACCGTTTTCTTCGGCCTTATAGCTTGCCTTCTAGGTTTCCAGTAGGATTACCAGATCTGTTGGTGGTACTGTGCGGCCGCCTGTTTCCTGGATGGATAATGGGGCTCCTGTATCCAGTATATAGGTGCACTGTACCGTTGGTAGTACTTCAATGTGTGCCTCTGATACTTAGATACACCCTTCTTTCTGGGTGGCTGCTGGTGCTATTGGTATGCTCGGGGAGCATACTGTTGATTTTCATTGCGTCTTGTAGGTCAGGGAGGCTGAGTTTTGCTCTGCTTATTATTTGAACTTAGGGGCGGAATCATAGCCTTTGTTGTACGAGGAGGGGCAGCTGTAACCTTTACAGGACTTGGGTCCTCTTCGTCTCCCCTGAAACACCATACTAGATTTTCTCTTATGGGAGAATGAGTCATATCCTAAGCCACATTTATCCTGGGCATGCTTCCTAGTGCTTAGAATTTCTTCCATCCTTCTTAAAGATTTTTTAAATGATTTTAGGATGGTCTTGAGTTCTCCTTCTCGTTTCTCGAGAGTTTGTACTTTAGCTTTGAGTAAAAGTATAATCATTTGTCTTGCACTCACTGTGAGACTTCGCCTCATTTAGATCTTTTCCAAGTTGATGATTACTTTCCACTTGTATCTCATAAGTGACTTTGCTATTTTCGCAATTCAAAGACATATTTTCATAGTTGTTTTTGAGTAAGTCATTTTCGTCTTTCAGCTCTAGGTTTGAAATGGCGAACTGTATATTTTCTTGTTTGAGCATCTCATAGGCTTTTTGAATGTTTCAAATTCATTCATCATATTTTCAAATGTATGTGATGCATTGATAGGAATAGTTGAGTTTGAGCTTACGTCATCATCGCTGCCATCATCATCCTCTTTTTCTTTGGCCATAAAGCACATATATTCTTTATCCTCAATTTAATCATCGGAGGAGTCACTGTCAGTGATCACCTGTAGGCACTCCTCGGTCTTGTTAGATGCAGGCGAGGCTTCTGATTCACCTATCAGGGCCTTGAGCTTGTTTCTCCAGTTACGTCATGTTCCTGTTGCTCAGCTTCTCGCAACTTTTGCCCTTTTAAATGAGGACATTATTTTCATAATTTCTGGCTTGACAATTATAACACAGGTTAGAATCTCCATATGAAGGAGATTGAGCTTACCCTGTTAAATGTCTTGGGCTTGTATGGTGCCTTTCAGTGTTTAGTGAACTTTTTGAATTTGTGCATAGGCGGGGCTATCTCACCTTGTGACAGGATATCGTCATTGTTTGCTGCCTTGTGGGCCGATTTAGATGTCTGGGTCTTGAACTATGTCTCTGTCAGATACGGCTGACAGTGCTCTAGTCTTGGCGGGTGACTCTTGGATTTCTCTCTTTTGTCTATATCATACTCGATTGCCTTTAGGTCATAAAAGAGATCAAAAGTGGAAATATCATTTAAATTCTGAGGACACATGCATATTTGTGGTTTTTGTCCCATCGGGTATGGAGTGATATAAATATTTTCAAATTTTGTCTTTTGGGGTATACACTTTACCCAATAATTCAAGTTCACCGACAATGCCGGTAAATCTCAGGTCAAGCTCCTCAAGCATTTATGTAGGTTTCATTTCAAAAGACTCAAATTGCTGAGTTAGTTTAGAAATTTTATTTTCTTTTGAGAGCTCAGTTCCTTCGCAAATCAGATTGAGTTTTTCCTAAATTTGTTTGGCTGTCTAACAACTTTTTACCTTAGTGAATATGCCTTTGTCGAGAGTGACAAATTGCGCATTCTTGGCGACATTATCCAGGTTTGCACGCTTGCGCTCATCAGTCATCCATTGATCGAGCTCCTTCTCGAGCATCTCCACATAGGTTTGCCCTTCCATTTGCATAGCGGAAGACTAATATTGAGTTGCTGTAAATACCACAACTACGCAATCTCCTGTTTACTTGATGCGTACAGGGTTTTCAAAATATGTATTCTTTAAATCACAGGTTGATATGCAAAATATACACAGATATAAGTGTTCGAGGTAAACCCTTCTACGTCCACTGGGCCTCCACACAGGAGTAAGATGTTTATTAAAATCACTACATACACAACTATGTGACTTTAACTAAACTGTGTTGTATCGTTCACATAGATTTATACAGAGACAACATCTTGAGCCGTTCACACAGATTGGATTTGGATCATTCGACTTACTTCTTCTCACACAGATCGAAGCATCGTCTTCAATGCTATTCTCCTGACACAGGTCGGAACTAGCAAGAACTTAGTACACACAGGGCTAAGGTTTTCTCAACGTAAAGATAAGGTAGAACAAGTTCAAACATCAGCTGTATGCTTTGATAATCATTTGTTGTACGATGTGCTATTTGAGTCGAGGACGGTATATTTTTTCACTTTGATGATGTTGTATGCTCAGGAAATTTACTGCTCTTTCTTAACTTGATATTCTGATTGTCAGAGTTGTCATATCTATTGTGCGAGATAATCACTTGTCGTTGTTGTTGTCCTCTGTTTGGGGCTATTTATGACCTTGGAAATAGATCCGTTATAAATGTAGTCGTTGGCGATTTGTGAGATTGAGGCGGCTACGATAGCGGCGAGAATGTTTGAATTAAAGGCGATCTGCATTTAATATTTGAGACATTCTCTTTGACTTTGCATTAAATGCTCTTGGTAGCGTTAATTTGTTGTCTCTTTCGGCGCATTAAATCTTGTCTGTCGATCTTAAATCTTTGCTTTAAGTAAATACTTTATGAATAAACAAAGTTTATTTCACAACAATTTAAAGTTATTCTTCAGTCATGTTAGATATATATTTTACTTTTCCTAAATGAAACACTTACAACAAGATTGATGTATCCAACTTTCTTCATCTCTGCTGTATAATAGTGTAAGCACTATAGGAACGGACTATGCAGGAAGATCTCTTGCTGTATGGACATGTTGTATGAAGTTTCCTGACCGCTTCTATACTTGGAGCAAAATGCTGACTCTGAAAACCTTATGTTGTAGGGGGCAATTATCAAAACAGTGTGTATTTTTCCCAACAGTTGTTATAATCCATCCAAAATTAGTGCCAACAATAATAATCTAGTAATTTATTATTAATAAATATCGAATTTTATTTAAATTTTAAAAGCCACTATTATCACATCCTAGATTAGTGCCTATCATAATAATCTATTAATTTATTAGTAAGAAGAAACAGATTTTATTTAAATTTTAAAATTATTATCACATCCTAAGTTGGTGTATACCATAATAATCTAATAGTTTATTATTAATAAAAATTGGATTTTATTTTAATTTTAAAAGTTATTATTATCAATTCCTAAATTAGTTTCTGCTATAATAATCTATTAATTTATTAGTAAGAAGAATCAAATGTTATTTAAATTTTTAAAGTCGTTATTATCACATCCTAAACTACTGCCAACCATAATAATCTACTAGTTTATTATTAATAAAAATTTGATTTTATTTAAAGTTTAGAAGTCATTATTATCACATCCTCAATTAGTGTCTACCATAATAATCTATTGAATTTTATTTAAATTGGAAATCGTTATTATCACATCTTAAATCAGTGCCTACCATAATAATATAATAATTTATTATTAATAAAAACCGGACTAATATTAGATGAACATCGAGATAAGAATAGGGTTTGTATCCTCCAAGTTTAGAATAGTGCACGAAGTTTGATGAACATTGTAACACCCCCAGAATTCGACTGGGAATGTCACATGCCGTAGACCCTTCTCACAAGAATCTACCAGGATACACTCCAAAAGACTGCTCAATGATAGACCGACCAAGGTCAATTTAATTAGAAAACAGACCAGCAAGGTCATTAAACAATTCAAAAACAACATAGTTCACAACTCAACGACAATAATAAACTTGAATGCAAAAAAGAATGACAGCTCAATTTAATAAATGAAAATCACACCCGTGCAAGGGTGAATACTCGATCACAGGAGAAATACTGACCAAAATAAAACAAAAGAAAAGACTCTGACTCTTGTGTAATTAGCATCATTGTCCTCCATCTCCTTCCAAGCCAATCCTGTGACTACTCCCAAGCTGCAAACCTGAGCGCATAACAGGCACCCACCCCCCGAAAACTCAGGGGTTAGCAATACTAGTGCAAGTACATAATATGCAAGATATACGAAAAATATCAATACAAAACTCAACAGCCGCGAAGCCTTAACACGAACCACACATTCACACAACCAGCACAGAAGAGCATTCACATAGACATATTTTCTTTACGGAACATAGCATCAAGGAAAACTTTAGACGAGCCCCAATGAGTCAAAAGAACTAGTTCGAAAACCCATTTTTAAAAGAAATATTTTGGAAAAACATTTCCATAAGATGATTTGAAAACGTTATTGTCGACTCGGGCCATTTTGGGATTTTGAAAAATCGAATGGAAATACTTTTAGAAAATAACTTCAAAATTTCTCGGGTCCTTGACCCAGTATGTGGAAAAAAAATTACAGGAAAACCATTTCAACATTATTTGGGGTCCTCGACCCAATTTGCAGAACACTATCACAAGAACAATCATCTCAACGTCTCACGGGGTCCTCGACCCAATCCATAGAATATCATCACAAGAACAATCATCTCAACATCTCACGGGGTCCTCGACCCAATCCACAGCATCATCACAAGAACAATCATTTCAAAATCTCATGGGGTCGAAAAAATAGGAACCTTAATTATCATGGAGGTGTCCATTTTAGAAATAAGATAAATGATGAAAGTAATATGAAAATATAACACTAAAGTTTTCAAAATATAGTGATTTTTGTGGATCTGATTCAGTTAAAAATCAACTGGTTCTTTTTAAAATCAATCGCTCTGATACCACTTGTTGGCCACAGAGTATATAGTAAACAACTTAGAAGGGGGGTTGAATAAGTTGTACCATCCCGAGACGCCGTCGGAAATCCGTCCTGTGACACATGGTATTGGAGCCAAAACCTCTCTCAGTATGGTATGGTTCGGGTGTGGTCATGTTCTGCCGAATCCGATGAGGGTGGGGAGTGAACGCCGATGCGAAGAGGGCACGGTCAAAGTACAGCTCCTGTCAAGACTTCTAGGCGGAGAACATGAATCGATTCTATGCCGGAATGAGAGGTGGTCCTAGGCTTGTGAGATCAGATGGTCCGGAATGAGGACACACTTGTATTGGGCACTATTGGTAACTCCACCTGCACGGGGTCGGAAAAATGATGTGGGTGTAAGAGTGTGTATAATCATGGGCCATTGTTGGGACCTTGACATGCAGGAAAATGCAGCGGCTGTGGAAATTCCGTTCAACCGAGGTAGTAACGCCAAGAAGCGCGTAGGGTGAAAGTTGATGTCTATTGGTGATGCAGAATGTGCGCGGGGCACAGCGGGATAGCGCGAGGGGCGCGAATGAAGAGCATGTCCATCAGGGGATGGTGGCGTATGTGAATGGCCACGATCGTTTTGTGTGTGTGCGACAATACAGTGTGCGTAAAAAAACATTCTTCCCCAGCACGAGGGCGTGCTATGATTCGGGTGGGGGGAAGTCATGACCCGAGATGTCGTGACCGGGTTGACCGGCCAAATAAGGCGTGCCTTATGGTTAGATTGCCACAAGAGGGGTAAAGGGGGCGACATTAGCATTATGGCGTCGTTTGCGCGGATGCATCGGTCTGTCCGAGTCAGGCATGCTGACCCGGTTTAGTCCGAGGAGCTAGTCGCTGGTCGAGGACTTGACTATGAAGGGGATCGTTGCGGGTAGGGCATAGCTGGTCGGGGGCTACTGTCGTCCCCCTGATGATCCCATGGCAGGGCGAAACCAGTTGGCATGCGTATGTGGGATAGGCTGGTCTCGGGACATGAGGGGCCCCAGGATGCCGCACAGGCTTCGGAAATCCCGTCCCATGACACATGGTAGCAGAAGACTAATATTGAGTTGATGTAAATACAGCATCTAGGAAATCTCCTGTTTGCTTGATGCGTACAGGGTTTTCACAATATGTATACTTTAAATCATAGGTAGATAAGAAAACAGTGAGACATAATGTAAAATACACATAGATATAAGTGGTTCGAGGTAAACCCATCTACGTCTACTGGTCCTCCACACAAGAGTAAAATGTTTATTAAAATCACTACGTACACAACTACGTGACTTTAACTAAACCTATTCTTGTATCGTTCACACAGATTGATACAATAACAAAAGCTTGGGCCGTTGACTTCTGACACGGTTTGTCTTCCACTATTGCACGAAACGGCGGTTTTGAATTTTGAAATTGCGGTATTTGAGGTAGTAAAGTTCAGGTGTCTTTAAACTATTAAAGGATAAGTCGTTTTAAATTCAGACAGAGCACATGTGTTGGAATATTCTATTCCATATAATCATAAATTGGTTTTGATGATGAGTTGACGATCAAACCAAAACAACAAAGGAAACAATAGAACGAACCAAAACAATGAAGGAGTCGAAGATGAACGTACTGTTAGGAATATTTATTAGATTTTGATGATGTCATCTTTATATATTCAAATGTATGTTTATTACTTGGCAAAATGTAAAGAAGAACCAAAGGAGTATCTTCCATAGGCCAAACTGTGATAAGTTAGATACTTGGCAAAATATAAGGAAGAACCAAATGAGTATCTTCCATAGGCCAAACTGTGATAAGTGAGATAATTGGCAAAATGTAAAGAAGAACCAAATGAGTATCTTCTATAGGCCACATAAGTTAGGCTTAAAAATCGGCTAAGTACAAATCAGATAAGTATCTATCAGCCGAGTCTTGGTCAACTCAACTGATCAGATAAGGTTGACCACAGACGAGTCATATCAAGCAAACCTTATCTGAGAAGTTCTGGTCAACATTTTAAATCAGCGAAGTTGGACCAGACTGCAGTCAAGAAGGAAAGTCAAGTCATCTGTAGTCTGACCATCAGATCAGTCAAGTTCAAATCAGGTCAGATGACTACAGACAAGTTGGCACATCAGAGAAGTCAACATCACAGAAGGTTGATTGCACACCAGACTAGTTGACCACAGAGAGGTCAGACAAGTGATCAGCCAAGTACTCCAGTCCATATCAGCATGCGTTGAATAGTCAATATTTACGGAAAGTCACATGCGGGCGATTAGAGACAGATTGGAGAGATTCCCGGAAAGGAAATGAATTAAGTTATTCAACCAGACCCACCACTGGAGACTTTAATCTTATTATATTCAAAATATTCGGCACCATCACATGGAAGTCTTCACAATGGTCGGAATAGGATTAAAATATGGGAATCCACCATCAAGGTTATCCTAATTTTCAAAACGAACAGGTGTGGAGACCTTAAATATTTAATAAATGGTCTCAGCTAAGATTTAGGCATGGTCCACACCATCAGTTTTATGAGGCATATCCGGTACACAATCCCAACAGAGGATATATGCCCAGACCTTACACACCTTTTAGGGGTAATAACAACAACTTTCACAATCCCAGGAGAAACCGGTTCTCCAGGAAACCAATTAACCCCCAAGGACCCACACAGATTTGGGTACCTAAATCTCTGCTTGTCTGACTGCAAAAAAGGTGGAAGGACTACTACGACATCTCCACAAATTCAAACATTGGAGGTGAAGAATGGTTTGTAGATTCCGGATTCTCGAGGCACATGGCCGGGAACAAGAAGGTGCTGACAAATTATACCAAAGAAAAAGGTCCAGATGTAACCTTTGGAGATAGCTCTAGAGGTCAGACCAAAGGTTTTGGAGAGATGCACAGAGGAAGGATCCCCATATCCAAAGTTCATTATGTCAAAGGACTCAAGTATAATCTTTTGAGCATAAGTCAGTTTTGTGATGAGAAGAACCTAGTAGTCTTCACCATTTGGAAATGCATGGTGATAGATATTCTATCTGGAGAAGTGAAGCTACAAGGATTCAGAAGGAGAGATGTCTATATGATAGATTGGAACACAGGAACTCCTAATACCTATTTTCTATCTAAGTCAATAGCTGAGAATGGATGGCTGTGGCACAAGAGACTATGTCACCTGAATTTCAAAGCCATCAACAAGATTAGTTCTCAGAAGCTGGTCAGAGGACTTCCAGAAGAAGTATTCAAGAAGGAAGCTCTATGTGATGCATATCAGAAAGGAAAGCAAATACGAGCATCATTCAAGCTAGTTCAACCTACCACTCTTACAACAAGGATTCTAGATCTACTTCACATGGATCTATTTGGTCCCATCAAGCCAAGGACCTTAAGTGGCATAAAACACGCTCTAATAGTAGTGGACGACTACTCAAGATACACATGGGTTGTTTTTCTCAATAAAAAGAGTGAAACACTAACCAAGTTACCTGAACTGCTAAGGAGGATCCAGAATGAGAAATCCCTCTCAATCATCAAGATTAGATCAGATAGAGGGGGATAATTTCTCAACAAGGCAATCACTGATTACAGCGATCAGAATGGGATCCAGCATGAAGTCTCTGCAGCCAGGACCCCTCAGCAAAATGGTGTTGCTGAAAGAAGAAACAGAACCTTGAAGGAAGCTGCCAGGTCCATGATTGCAGAAGCAGACCTACCCAAGAGGTTCTGGGCTGAAGCTGTCAACGCAGCATGTCACACTCAGAACAGGAGTATGATAGTAGGGAGACATGGCAAAACTCCCTATGAGGTTTAGAATGGCAGAACACCAACTGTTGCATATTTTCATATTTTTGGTTGTAAGTGTTTCATCCACAACAATGGTAAAACCCAACTAAATGCCTTTGATGCTAAAACTGATGATGGTCTCTTTATGGGATACTCACAAAGAAGCAAGGCATATAGAGTTTTTAATAAAAGAACCCTAGTTGTGGAGGAAACACCTCATGTTGTATTTGATGAAACTACTGCTGAGTACAGGAAAAAGATGGAGCTAATTGAGAATAAGCTCAAATCTGCCACCCTAGAAGAAGTCATTGTCCATGACACAGGAATGGTGGACTCATCTACAGACCACTGAAGACCCATCTGTAGGCGATGAAGACCCAATGCGGATCGATAGGACCACAAAACTTACGATCCGATTCTTCTTGATAAAGACCAATCAGTAGGCGATAAAGACCCATCTGCAGAGCGGACCAGATCCCAACCTGCAGATGACAATACGGTAGCTGATCCAATTGCAGACCAAGGAGATCAGATCCAGTGATGTAGAGAGAAGAAACTCACCAAATCAAATCTACGAGAGCAGACCACGAAGAATAAGACATTCCTAAGTGGCTCAAATATCATCCTATCCAACAGATCATTGGGAAGCTAACTGATGGAGTCAAGACAAGACAATCTACTCTACCCATAGGAATGGCAATGTTTTCATGGTTTATGTCTCAAATAGAACCCAAGACAACAGAGCAAGCCCTGGAAGACTACTCATGGATCAATGCAATGCAAGAAGATCTTAATCAGATGGAAAGGAACAATGTTTGGGAACTAACAGATAGACCAGACCATAAGAAGGTTATTGGCACCAAATGGGTTTACAAGAACAAATGCGATGAAGATGGAGCTATTGTTAGGAATAAAGCCAGACTTGTTGCTAAAGGCTATGCACAATGCGAAGAGATAGATTTTGATGAAACTTATGCACCTGTTGCACGATTAGAAGCCATCAAATTATTCCTTGCATATGCAGCATTCAAAGATTTCATAGTCTACCAGATGGATGTAAAGAGTGCCTTTCTCAATGGAATTCTAGAAGAAGAAGTCTATGGGGAGCAACCCCCTGGTTTTGTCAAAGGAGACAAAGTCTAAAAGCTTCTAAAGGCTCTATATAGACTTAAGCAAGCACCAAGAGCATGGTATGAAATATTATCTGTGTTTCTAGAAAAGAATGGATTCAGCAAAGGCAAGGTGGATAAGACCCTATTCAGAGTGGAGCATGAAGACCACATATTGTTAGTACAAATATATGTGGATGATATCATATTTGGCTCAACCAATCCAGAGCTATGTGAGAAGTTCTCAAATCTCATGCAAGGAGAATTTGAGATTAGTATGATGGGCAAGCTTAATTTATTTCTAGATCGCAAGTTAAGCAGATGGAAAATGGAATTTTCATCAACTAGGCTAAATACACCAGAGATCTAATCTACGGATTTGGAATGGAATCAGCCAAATCAGCAAAAATTCCTATGAGCACAAGCACACATCTTGAAGCAGATGAAGAAGGCATATCAGTGGACTCAACCCACTACAGAGGGCTCATTGGATCACTTCTTTATCTGACTGCAAGCATGCCAGACATTTCATATGCTGTAGGAGTATGTGCACGTTTCCAGTCTAAACCCAATCACACACAGAGCGGCTAAGAGGATCATCAAATATCTCAAGTCTACCATTAATGTCGGTTTATGGTGTCCTAAAGATGACAACTTTGGTGTTAGGATATTCAGATGCAGATTTCGCAGGATGTAAGATTAATAGGAAAAGCACTAGTGGAACATGCCAATTCCTAGGAACCAGACTGATATCCTGGTTTAGCAAGAAGCAGATATCCAACTCTATCTCAACAATAGAGTCAGAATATCTAGCTGCAGGTAGCTGTTGTGCCTAGATCTTGTGGATTAGACAACAGCTAAGGGATTACAACATAATTGCAAATGATGTTCCAATTTGGTGCGACAACAATAGTGCAATTGCAATCACCAACAACCCGGTATTCCACTCAAGGACAAAGCACATTCATGTTAAGCATCACTTCATAAGAGACCACGTGCTTAATAAGAGAGTCAGAGTTGAAAGAGTCAGCACAGAATACCAAATTGCTGACATTTTCACCAAACCTTTACTAGAAGAAAGGTTTTTGGAGCTGAGCAGGGAACTTGGATTACTAGATTGGGAATCTAGTACAAACGAGAAAGCTACCTGAAGACCAGGTCAGACGAGCAAAGGAAGTTACCTGATCAGACCAGACTAAAAGACGAAGGACGGACTAAGCTGACCATAGGCATCAGAACCTACCTGAAGAAGACAAGGAGAGTTACCTGATGTAGAGCAGTAAAACAGTCAACTGTCAACCAGCTAAGTTTTCTAATTTTAACCGACTACTGAATATTTTATTATTATTTAGTCACACATGGTAATCCCACGTTCACGATTACACGATGACAAGCTAGCACACTTACACGTTCACACGACCCCACTAATTCAAAATTTGAACCGACTCAAAATTAAATTAATATTAAATTCCAAACATCGCTTCAATTTCTTTTCAATTACATTAGGTAACACCGGTGTTCACCAACCATATGGAGCCGCTCATTGAAGCGTACACAGGCCGGAGTACACGCCCCGCCCTCAGAGGCTCCGGATACAACGTGTCTCACAAACAAATATTCACATTGTTTCAAACATCAAGCACACAGTCAATCATCTAAACAATTATCAAAATCAGTACACAAATTCACATAAATTATCTGTCGATCAAGAACTACACAGACAAACAACACCACGCACATTATCAATCAAAACTCGGCACAATAGGCCTTCAAGCATAAACAAACCAACACCTACATATATATCCCTGAATCGTAATTCAACCAAATACACACACCTCGCTATATTATCTCTATAAATATAGCTTATACTTTCATCCAAATTAAGTACGTCAAACTAATATTAACATCAATCACTTAATATTCACAAACATATGTGTGTGTGTATATATATATATATATATATATATATATATTTATATATATATATATATATATATATATATATAAAATAATACATACACTTCGGCACCTATGATTTTACGTAGATATAATTCGTATATCAAGGTACTTGCCTTGGTAATCTTTCACGAATACTCCGAAGAATACGATCGATCGGAAAAATCCGGAACTCCGATGACAATGATGATCAGAAGGGTTCAACACCAGCTCTTCACAGGGAATTCGTCCCTAATATCCTATCATCAATTAAAAAATCATTCACGCGAGGAAAAACATCGTAAAACGACTGAATCTTCCTCTGCGGCATTTTTCCGGACACCTTGAAGGCATCAATTGATAACTCAATTAAACGACTAATAGGTAATGATAAAACCGTGGAAAAATGATGAAATTAACATAATACAACTGAATCTTTGATAATCCATCGCTATTCTAAGCTAATTCGGACTAAATGAACGAAATCAATTTAAATCCCCAAAACTAGATTTTTAGGAAATCATACCTTGCTTCGATTGATCGGAGAAGATTATAGGATGATTAATCGATGTTAGGAACTCCAGGACTTCGTGGATTAATAGTTTAACAACATGTCTACAAGTTCTCCAAGTCTTGGCTGCGGAAGGAACGGAGGTGAAATGGGAAAAATGAGTGAAACTCGACTAATGGGTCATATATATATACAGACGCGCATTAGCGTGCGCAATGGATTCCGGGTAGTGTGCGCTAACCGTCCGGCCTTGGTCCAGAATCTTTGGCCGGGAGGCACCATCGCGCGCCAGTCAACCTGTCCAGAACCTCCTTGACCGGTATGCTCGGCCAAGTAGCGTGCGCTGGGCGGCCGAATAGCGTGAACTATGCCTGCTGAGTTAGCGCGCGAAATGACCGACAATAGCGTGCGCTACCTTCCAATCCTTCCGGGGTCCAGAACCTCAGAAACCTCTCTGCCCAGCCAGGTAGCGTGCAATGGGCGGCCGAATAGCGTGCGCTATGCCTGCCGAGTTAGCACGCGCAGTGGCCGACAGTAGCGTGCACTATGCCGGCTCCTGCCGATTAGCGCTTCCTTCCTTCCGACAATAGCGTGCGCTATGCTGGTTCCTGCCGCACCAGCCCGTCCACTGCCCAGCCGCCATGGTCCGCCGACTCGATTTCCGAAAATGCACGGAATGAACATGACAAAATGCTCGTGGACAACATCATCGATCCGAAATGAAAACAACATATAACAAATCACCACATATGGCCATAAACACAAAATCAGTCGTCGGGAAAATAATACCAACGCTCGACAACCGAGAAATTTCTGGTCTAATTTGAAAAGATTTCAAATTAACCAGAATGAAAATCTCGGGTATTACAGTCTACCCCCCTTAAAATAAGCTTCGTCTCGAAACTTAAAATAGAGAGCGGTAGAACAAACAAGGAAAAATAACTACTTTGCTCAAGACCCTTGATTAATTAACCCTCAGAAATCTCGTCAGATATCCTTGGTTAATTAATCCTGATACCAACATTTATACGAGTTGAAACAAACTTTCATAAGCACAAATCTCTTCTTTTATCGAGACCAACATTTAAAACAAGTTCAAAAGAACTTTTGAAGTACAAAAAATTTTCGGTATCGGGGTCTTAGTTGTCAGTTGAATATCCAAAACCAATAAGCCTACCAGGCACCCCCCCTTGCACATCTGTGCACCGTCTTTCACTACACTATGTTGGCCGTCCCTTGAACTGATTATAGGATGATTAATCGATGTTAGGAACTCCAGGACTTCGTGGATTAATAGTTTAACAACATGTCTACAAGTTCTCCAAGTCTTGGTTGCGGAAGGAACGGAGGTGAAATGGGAATGGGTCATATATATATACAGACGCGCATTAGCATGCGCAAGGGATTCCGGGTAGTGTGCGCTAACGGTCCGGCCTTGGTCCAGAACCTTTGGCCGGGACCCACCATCGCGCGCCAGTCAACGTGTCCAGAACCTCCTGGACCAGTCTGCTCGGCCAAGTAGCATGCGTTGGGCGGTCGAATAGCGTGACCTATGCCTGCTGAGTTAGCGCACGCAATGACCGACAATAGCGTGCGCTACCTTCCAATCCTTCCGGGGTCCAGAACCTCAAAAACCTCTCTGCCCAGCCAGGTAGCATGCAATGGGCGGCCGAATAACGTGCGCTATGCCTGCCGAGTTAGCGCACGCAGTGGCCGACAGTAGCGTGCACTATGCCGGCTCCTGCCGATTAGCGCTTGCTTCCTTCCGAAAATAGCGTGTGCTATGCCGGTTCCTGCCGCACCAGCCCGTCCAGTGCCCAGCCGCCATGGTTCGCCGACTTGATTTTCGAAAACGCACGGAACCAACACGACAAAATGCTCGTGGACAACATCATCGATCCAAAATGAAAATAACATATAACAAATCACCACATATGGCCATAAACACAAAATTAGTCGTCGAGAAAATAATACCAACGCTCGACAACCGAGAAATTTCTGGTCTAATTTTAAAAGTTTCAAATTAACCAGAACGAAAATCTCGGGTATTACATTCTACCCCCCTTAAAATAAGTTTCGTCTCGAAACTTAAAATAGAGAGCGATAGAACAAACAAGGAAAAATAACTACTTTGCTCAGCCCCAAAACATCACGAGCAATGCGCGAACGCGAGAATCCTTGAAATACAATGAATTGACTAAGCAAGTATCTAGTACGTGAGTCGAGGTGATAAAAATGTATATGAACACGAGGAGTTGAAGTGGAGGAGTATGAATTTGGAGATAAGAGGTCCAAGAGTTTAGAAAAATCACAAAACGGCTCAGACGTCCTGAAACCATGTTTCGAGGTCGACCAACCGCATCCAAGCTCATAACACATCTGGAAATATTAATTGCACATGTGGGAACAATAGTTTCGAACAAAGTTTGCAAGGATCAAATTCGGATGTGGAAAGGCCACAATAATCCACGGAATTCAACAAAGTAGCTCTGAAATTCGTTCTGAGGACGGTAGGCTAAGTAGAACAGGGTAGTTTAAAATTGTCGAAAGGATCACAAATGAATTACCAACAATGAAAAGTCGCCCAACACCGAAAATACTAAGAAAAGTACGTGTAATACATTCCCTCATACTAAGAAGAAGTTTCGACCCCGAAACTTAAAACAACCAGAGTTGTAAACGTAAAGCAATGAAATGAAAAAAAACGGTCAGTCTCGATTGTTGGAAACATCAACGATTAGGACATATTACAAAATCTTCATTCTCCCACATTACGCTCTTCATAAGGAAATATAGGGTTTCGGAACACCCTCCGGTCGTTTGCTCTATTCGAAAATAGGGTAGCATTCTTTGCCAATTCGGAAACCATCTCACAGTATTTCTCCCAATGACCTTCACACCCGCACTGGTAACAAGTCAAGAGTGGAAAGGGACAATTTGCACAAACATGCCCCTGACAGTTGTAGTTGAAGCACCTCCCCTTCTCACCGAGAGTCAATAATGCTGGCTTGGGATTCCCAGCGTTCACTCCCGACCGCGAAGATGACGAGTTTGAATGACGTGGGGGTTTGGGAGTCTTAGTCCCTTTTCCGCCCAAACATTTTCTAGATGTCCTCGTCCTCTTCGCTTCGCTCATGGGTTCAACCACTGAGGAAATTTCATAGGATATCGTTTGATCTTGGTACTCCTTCACCATAGCATGAATCGTTGTCATACGAACCACCTCATCGCTTCTACATCCATCATTTCGTCTACGTTCGCCATGGCTCGACATACTAATACATATGATACCATTAGTATAACTAATCAATCGTATATTATACCACAATTATCAACACAAGGTTTAGTTAGCATCCCCGAATGTCCTAGGTTGGCAACACTAAAATGAAAAAGAATTCGGGGAGCATGCGTACTATATACGAGTCTGAGTATCCTTATTACGTCCGGAAATGACTTTATACGCTCCTCAGAATAACGGTAGTATCGTAAAGCGCGAAGTTGTTCTGAAATTAATTAATTTCTAGTTCTTCGACGAGGACGACCATTTTATGTATGCACTTAGTGAAAACAAACTTTTTTGAGAAAAAAGAGGGCGAGTCACGTTTCGCCCAAAACTCGTAAATACTGTTCTTTAATTAGAAGAGGAAGTTTCATTTCATATGTCGACTTTAGAACTGTTTTTGAATTAATGCATAAAATAATTTGTGTTTTTAAAATTTCAAAGACTTATAACTAATTTGAAATATCACAAAAATTTAATTGAAAATTCAAATACCAAAATTTTAAAATCTTTCCTCTTCTATAAAATGTTCAATTGAAAAAAAATATTTTTCACCGAAATACTTAGCCATTTGATACGACGATATTAAATTGTAGGTTTTCACAATGTTTGAAAATTTTCAAAGCATCACTTTAAAATGTTCGTGCAGCGGATAAGATTAACACTTAAATATTCACTCTAATGAAATGTAGAAATCGATAAATATACTCGATTTCTGAAGTTTACTACATAACCATTTTCACTCGGACCGTATACGCATGTTATATCCTAAAACAATAGTACCACAAACAAGTTTCAGCCCCTTGTTCAACATTGAACACATTAGCAAAACATAATCAAATACACATATAAGGGGACTTACAGTCGGGAGACTTACCATCACGGATCACCTGAAGATGATGTCTGAACCACGATACTAATTACAACTCTGATGCGCGAGACTTACACAGGACATGGACTTGACCCAACGGCCTAGGTTTTTTGCAAACCTAATCTCTGATACCATAACTGTAACACCCCCAGAATTCGACTGGGAATGTCACATGTCGTAGACCCTTCTCACAAGAATCTACCAGGCTACACTCCAAAAGACTGCTCAATGATTGATCGACCGAAGTCAATTTAATTACAAAACAGACCAGCAAGGTCATTAAACAATTCAAAAACAACATAGTTCACAACTCAACGACAATAATAAACTTGAATACATAAAAGAATGACAGCTCAATTTAATAAATGAAAACCACACCCGTGCAATGGTGAATACTCGATCACAAGAGAAATACTGACCAAAATAAAACAAAAGAAAAGACTCTGACTCTTGTGTGATTAGCATCATTGTCCTCCATCTCCTTCCAAGACAATCCCACGACTGCTCCCAAGCTGCAAACCTGAGCGCATAACAGGCACCCACCCCCAGAAAACTCGGGGTTTAGCAAACTGGAATTTTGCTAGTGCAAGTACATAATATGCAAGATATACGAAAAATACCAACACAAAACTCAACAGCCGCGAAGCCTTAACATGAACCACACATTCACACAACCAGCACAGAAGAGCATTCACACAGACATTTTCTTTACGGAACATAGCATCAAGGAAAACTTTCGACGAGCACCATTGAGTCAAAAGAACTAGTTCGAAAACCCCTTTTTAAAAGAAATATTTTGGAAAAACATTTCGATAAGATGATTTGAAAACGTTATTGTCGACTCTGGCCATTTTGGGGTTTTGAAAAATCGAATGGAAATACTTTTAGAAAGTAACTTCAAATTTTCTCGGGTCCTTGACCCAGTATGTGGAAAACAATTTTACAGGAAAACCATTTCAACGTTATTCGGAGTCCTCGACCCAATTTGCAGAACACTATCACAAGAACAATCATCTCAACATCTCACGGGGTCCTCGACCCAATCCACAGAATATCATCACAAGAACAATCTTCTCAAAATCTCACTGGGTCGAACAATCATCTCAACATCTCACGGGGTCCTCAACCCAATCCACAGAATATCATCACAACAACAATCATTTCAACATCTCACGGGGTCCTCGACCCAATCTACCGAACGTCATCACAAGAACAATTATCTCAACATTCCACAGAACACTTCACAGCACAATCAATGTCACAATCTCTCATTTCGACAAATCCTGCTCAAGACCCTTGATTAATTAACCCTCGGAAATCTCATCAGATATCCTTGGTTAATTAATTCTGATACCAACATTTATACGAGTTGAAACAAACTTTCAGAAGCACAAATCTCTTCCTTTATCGAGACCAACATTTAAAACGAGTTCAAAATAACTTTTGAATTACGAAAAAATTTCGGTATCGGGGTGTTAGCTGTCAGTTGAATATCCATAACCAATAAGCCTGCCAGGCGCCTAACTTGCACACCTGTTCACTGTCTTTCACTACACTATGTTGGCTGCCCCTTGAACATGTCACCGCACCGGCGCTCAATCCCGCAAGATCCGTCCCTTGCACACACATTAGATAACATCGGCGTTCACCAACCATATGGAGCTGCTCATAGCAGCGTACACAGGCCGAAGTTCACGCCCCACCCTCAGAGGCTCCGGATACGACGTCTCTCACAAACAAATATTCACATTGTTTCAAACATCAAGCACACAATCAATCATCGCAACAATTATCAAAATCAGTGCACAAATTCACACAAATTATCTGTCGATCAACAACTACACAAACAAACAACACCACGCACGTTATCAATCAAAACTTGGCATAATACGCCTTCAGGCATAAACAAACGAACACCTACACATATATCCATGAATCGTAATTCAACCAAATACACATACCTGGCAATATTATCTCTATAAATATAGATTATACTTTAATCCAAATTAAGTACGGCAAACTAATATTAACATCAAGCACTCAATATTCACAAACATATGTGTGTGTGTGTGTGTGTATATATATATATATATGTTAAATATATATACTTATATATATATATTTAACATATATATATATATCCGTATAAAATAATACATACATGTCGGCAACTATGATTCTACGTAGATATAATTCGTATTGCTTTGGTAATCTTTCACGAATACTCCGAAGAATATGGCCGACTGGAAAAATCCGGAACTCCGATGAAAACGATGATCAGAAGGGTTCAACACCAGCTCTTCGCAGGGAATTCTCCCCTAATATCCTATCATCAATTAAACAACCAATCACACGAGGAAAAACATAGTAAAACGACCGAATCTCCCTCTGCGATATTTTTCCGGACACCTTGAAGGCGTAAATTGAGAACTCAATTAAACGACGAATCGGTGATGATAAAACCATGGGAAAATGATGAAATTGACAGAATACAACTGAATCTCTGATAATCCATCGCTATTCTAAGCTAATTCGGACAGAATGAATGAAATAAATTGAAATCCCCAAAACTAGATTTTTAGGAAATCATACCTTGATTCGATCGATCGGAGAAGATTAAAGGATGATTAATCGATGTTAGGAACTCCAGGACTTCGTGGATTAATAGTTTAACAACATGTCTACAAGTTCTCCAAGTCTTGGCTGCATAAGGAACGGAGGTGAAATGGGAAAAATGAGTGAAACTCGACTGATGGGTCATATATATATATATATATATATATATATAAGTGCATTAGCGTGCAGGGATTCCAGGTAGCATGCGCTAACGGGCCGGCCTTGGTCCAGAACCTTCGGCCGAGACCCACCATCATGCGCTAGTCAACTCGTTCAGAACCTCCTGGATTAGTTTGCTCGGCCAGGTAATGTGCGTTGGGCGTCCGAATAGCATGCGCTATGCCTCCCGAGTTAGCGCGCGCAATCACCGACAGTAGCGTGCGCTACCTTCCAATACTTCCGGGGTCCAGAACCTCAAAAACCTCTCTGCCCAGCCAGGTAGCGTGCGCTGGGCGGCCGAATAGCGTGCGCTATGCCTGCCGAGTTAGCGCGCGCAGTGGACGACAGTAGCGTGCGCTATGCCAACTCCTGCCGATTAGTGCGCTCTCCCTTCCGATAGTAGCGTGCGCTATGCCGGTTCCTGCCGCACCTGCCCAGCCAGTGCCCAGCCTCCATGGTCTGCCGACTAGATTCCCAAAAATGCACGGAACGAACACGACAAAACGCTGGTGGATAACATCATCGATCCGAAATGAAAACAACATATAACGAATCACCATATATGACCATAAACACAAAATCGATCGTCGAGAAGATAATACCAATGCTCGACAACCGAGAGTTTCCAGTCTAATTTGAAAAGATTTCAAATTAACCAGAACAAAAATTTCGGGTATAACAAACATCATTAACCACTTTAAATTTTATCACCATATACTTAGCGTTATATATATATATATATATATATATATATATATATATTGCAAATGTCATATTATATGTATCAAGGGAAATGTGATAACATATTATATGTATCATGGCAAATGTAATATTATGACTGAGAATTTTCAATCCAAAATCTGTGGAATCTGTCGGAAGCGAACCGAAACTCTCGGTTCATTTCGGTTCGAGGTGTTGAAAATTAATTATTTTTTTTGAAACCGAATTCGAATTTAAAAATTCAGTTCGGGTTGGGTTCGTGCAAAAGAAATTCACAAAAACCTAAAATTAACTATTTACCTGTTTTTTATTAATATATTAATTTGTAAAAAATTATAAAGAGATTAAGGAAACCCAAGAAGTATCCCACCTTATTTAATTTACTGAAGTTCAAGTTACTCTTTTGCTGCTTCATTTTGTTTGATACTTTGATTGTATCAACTGAACATTCAACATTGTTTCTTCACTATATTCTTTTCAATTGGACTATTGTTATTTAGAAATTTAGAATGGAGTCAAGCCCTGCTTTTGAATGGACTATTGTTGATTTTTTTATTAAAGCAGGTGAGTAAATTCATATAAACATGAAAAAATAAAATCAAAATATTGCCGGAACCGAAACAAAAATTTCGGTTCGGATTGTGTTTGGTTTCGAATGAAAAAAATATGAAACTGAACCCGAGATCACTACCAAAAAAAGTACTTTAGCCGACGACCCGAAAAAAAACGGCCGACGACTATAATGTGTCGTCGGCTAAACTTCGCACTTTAGCCGACGACTCAAAATACCGTCGGCTAAAGGGTTTTAGCCGACGACCGTGATAACGTTTAACCGACCGAAAAAAAAAATAATTTACTTTAGCCGACGACCTAGATTTAGGTCGTCGGCTAAACTCCTTCCGAAAAAAAATAATATTGTAAGGGTTTAGCCGACGATCTAGATCGTCGGCTAAACACTTTGTTAAAAAAATAATATACTTTGTGACGACCTAGATCTAGGTGGTCGCCAAACTCCTTCCGAAAAAAATAATAATGTAATGGTTTAGTGACGACCTAGATCTAGGTCGTCGGCTAAACCCACAAAAAAAAATAATTTACTTTAGCCGACGACCTAGATTTAGGTCGTCGCCAAACTCCTTCGAAAAAAATAATATTGTAAGGGTTTAGCCGACGATCTAGATCGTCGGCTAAACACACACAAAAAATAATATACATTAGCCGACGACCTAGATCTTAGTAAATCGGCTAAACCGCCAAGTGAAAATTATTAATAGTTCGGGAACACCAACCCAATCTTGCACCTCTCCCCGCTAAAGAGCACATTTCTATTCCCGATTCTTTCAATTATTCAGAAAAAGCTTGTGAGTTGCTACTTTGAGTTGTGCTAATTTGGAGACGAAGGTTTCTAGGTTGTTATAATCACCATTTCGATTAAGGTATGTATTTGATTGTATTTTTATTGTGATTTGAAACTTTGTATTATTCATGTTACATTCGATAGCTTTTATGTAAAGCGATTAAGTTTTATGATGATAATCATTATGATTAATTGTTTGTTGTGATTTCATTTATAATTTGAACAATATTAGTTAGTTGGATTAATATTGGAAAATGTATACATTTTCAGGATGGATAAGAGTTGGATTGGGTTACGAAAATGGGATCCAAGTGTAATGGATGGGATGAAGCAGTTTATGAGATTTGTAAAAGAGCACGACAGTGGTAATACGTTGCACTACTGTCCATGTAATAAATGTAGATGTCGCAGTGATATGTTTCGTTTTCCATTTGATGAGGTATGGGAACACCTAAAGAAGAATGGTTTTTGGAGTAAATATACATGTTGGATATACCACGGTGAAGCACCGAATTCTGTTATTCCGTATGATCACGGACAATTTAGTGGTAACGACGGGTTCACCGATCCGAAGATGAGGTTGATTGATGATGTGTTTGGTTTTTCCGAGACGTTTGTACCAACTGAGCAAATCCCAAGACCCCGTAGACCGTTGCCTTGCAATACTGCTGGGCTTGACAGGTACAATAAGCTAATTCAACTCCAACAGACCCCTCTATACCCAGAGTGTAACATGACTGTTCTTGATTGTGTCATGGAAACGATGAGATTAAAGGTGGAAAACAAATCATCCATCAAGTCTGTAGATGATTACTTGGAGCTTACGAGTAATATGCTTCCACAGGGTCATCATCTTCCTAATACATATTCAAAAATGAGACGAATTTTGAAAGATCTTGGTCTTTCCTACATTAAGATCCACGTCTGCATGTATGATTGTGTTCTATTCTGGGGGCATCCTAATGAAGACCTCACGAGATGTCCTGTATGTGATACAGAGAGATATAGGATCACTCCGTCTGGAAAAGAGAAACCGGTGAAGGTACTTTGGTATTTTTCACTAAAGGACAGGTTGGAACGGCTTTTTATGTCTCCTCACACGGCAAAAGCAATGAGATGGCATGCCGAGCCGCGCACTAATGACAGGGATACTATGATACACCCTTCAGATGGAGAAGCGTGGAAGCATATAGATAGGGAGTATCCGAATTTTTCTTCAGATATCCGAAATGTGAGGCTCGGGATTGCATTTGATGGTTTCAACCCTTTTGGTAACATGAGTCTTTCATATACCATATGGCCTGTTGTAGTGATTCCTTACAATCGTCCTCCGTGGGTGTGTATGCAGAAGGAGTATAATATGTTGACCTTGTTAGTCCTGAGGCCGGGATATCCGGGAAAGTGTATCGATGTGTATATGAGACCTTTGATAGAGGAGCTGAAATTGTTGTGGGAGCAAGGTCATCCCACGTACGACAGTTATTCGTCCGAGACTTTCTACTTGCACACCATGTGTATCGGCACTATTAGTGATTTTCCTGCATATGGAATGCTGTCTGGATCTGTTATTAGCGGATATAGAAGTTGTCCAGTGTGTTTGAATGCAGATTGTGCTAGGTACCACTGTAGGAAAGTTATCCGAATGCATCATCGGATATGGCTTGACAGGGAACATGAGTGGCGTATGGATGCTGCCGCATTTGATGGCACTGTAGAAATGGGCGAGCCACCACGACAGTGGACAGGTGATGAAATACTATCAATTCTTAATGAGTACGATTTTGGTCAGCTTAGCAACCATCCTGATGTGCTTGCAGCAACCCCTGAAAGGCCCGACAGGTATAAGTATTGGTCGCACAAAAGTATATTCTGGGAATTGCCTTACTGGTCCAAGTTACTGATAAGGAACTTCTTGGATGTCATGCACATTGAAAAGAATGTATGCGAAAGTGTGGTTGGGACAACCTTAGGTTGGGATGGAAAGACCAAAGACGGTCCAAAAGCACCCAAAGGTTTGGAAGAAATGAGCATAAGAAAATATTTGTGGTTGAAAACTGTCAAGGGAAAACAAAAAATGCCTAAGGCAGCTTACACCATCAACTGCCGAAGGCTCGAGATATTTTCTTTGGATAAAGACTGTTAGGTATCCTACCGGGTATGCTGGAAATATAAGAAGATGTGTTAATTTCAGGGAGAACAAGTTAACTGGTTTGAAGAGTCATGATTGTCATATCCTACACCAACGCCTATTTCCGGTATTTATTCGACCGTACTTACCAAAACAGGTGGTCAAGCCGTGTGTTGCATTGTCAAGATTTTTCCAGAAACTATGTACGAGAGAAGTAAAGAGATCTGATTTGCGTAAAATGCAAGATGAGATCATCTATATCTTGTGCAAGTTTGAGCGAATATTTCCTCCAAACTTTTTTGACCTCATGCCTCACCTCATGATCCACCTTCCCAGGCAGTTATTGGTCACTGATCCAGTGCACTACACGTGGATGTGCCCGGTTGAAAGGTAACATAATTTTGTATCATATATATATATATTGTCAAATTAAGTTTGATTTTTAACACAATGACAATATTACAGGCAACTCGGTGATTACAAAGACTCCGTGGCCAATAAGTCTGCACCAGAAGGATGCATTGCAGAATCTTACCTTGCTTCGGAGTGTATTACGCATATCAAGTTGTATTTGGGCAACTTCGATCCCCCTTCCCGCTCTATTCCAGCAGATAAAATACAATTCAATCTTTCTATCATATCTACTGAGGTTGACGTCTATGGGAGGTTGCCAGGAAGACAATTAGACCCGTACGAGTCACGAATTGCACATTGGTGGATATTGCTCAATTGTCCAGAAGTTCAGTACTGGAAAGACATCCACTTGTCATGCGATATGGTGCGAGGTGACACTAGATTCCACAATGACAATTTTGCCGACTATTTTGGAGAATGGGTACATATACATTCAATTGCTATTGCATTTTGGGAAGATATTTTTTTACATAAAAAGTTTATTTACGACAGATGACACACATACAAGATGACGGACACCCTAACTGGTCGCGTGAACTTATGCTTCTTTCTATGAAGCCGGTTATGTCAAGAATTTATTCGATGGCCAAAGTCAACGGTGTCACATTCGTATGCCTTGGGAGAGACCAAAAAAGAAGATGTCAAAATTCTGGGGTTATGATAGATGGTGGATATTACGGTGTTCTTTTGTAAGTGGTAGAACTAATTTATGGGGAAGGCATGATAATTTACTTGTTTAAGTGTCGATGGTACGACACCAGTCTTGGAACCGATATGCAAGACGACTACGGGTACATTATCATTGACACTTCCACTTCATGGTATGAAAGTGATCCTTTTGTATTTGCTACATCAGCAAAGTCGGTGTATTATTTGGACGACTTGGTGAATAAAGGCATATGGAAGGTAGTGAATGTTGTGACAACGAGGAATATTTTTAGTCTTTGCTACCTTTGGGAGAAACAACAGTGCGATGACGATGATGCTTATCAAGAGCCAAATGCGACAAATATTCCACCATCAACGACAATTACAATGAATAATGTTCTGAAGGACGAGTCGTCCGACTCGCGTGGTGATGCTCGCGAATACGTTGACGTTGATACAAACGAATTACTTGAAAATTGATGACGATAATGTGGACGACTTGAGGCATATGTTGCCGGATATCAACTCAGATAATAAGACAGACTGTAGTGGTGACTCAAACTATGAGCCATAAATTTAGTAGATGTATATTTTCATTTGTTAAATATAATTAAAAAATTAGTAATAATAATAATCATAATCATAACATTAATATAATATCAAGAATATTATTAAAAAAAACCGGGGGGTTTAGCCGACGACAAGATCTACGTCGTCGGCTAAAGTTTTTTAAAAAAAAAAAATTATACTTTAGCCGACGACATATAAAGCGGTCGTCGGCTAAACTGACAATGACCCGACCGTGTTAGACAAGCGGTGGTCGATCCTCTGATGTGTTTTCCCATTACGGCGGAGTGCGACACGGCCGTGTCCTCCGACACGATCGACTAATGTTGTTTAAAAAAATTTAAACTTTAGCCGCGACTTATAAGAAGGTCGTCGGCTAAACCCCGGCCGTGTCCATCGACACGACCGTGTCGCACCCGCGTAAATTGAAAACAAACTGTTTGCCTGCCCGACCGTGTTCTCTAACACGGTCGGGTCACTTCCGGGTTTAGCCGACGACCGTCATATATGTCGTCGGCTAAAGTATAATTTTTTTTTTTAAAAAAAACTTTAGCCGACGACGTAGATCTTGTCGTCGGATAAACCCCCACCTTTTATACGTTTCTCGTACCTCCCTTTTCTTATTTTCTTCTTCTGCCCCAACCCCATTCGCCCGTCGATCGTCACCCAGCCCCAACCCCAATCGCCCGCCGATCGTCACCCAGCCCCAACCGCCCGTCACCTAGCCCCCGGCCCCCCGATCCTCCCGTCGCCCCGTCTTCTGGTTTAGCCGATCGTCCAGCCTGCCAGCCCTCCAACCCGCCAGCCCTCCACCCGCTATCCCGCCAGCCCCGGTCCCGTCGCCCGCCCGCCCGCCCGACGCCCTCCGCCCGTCGCCCTCCAGCCCGGCCGCGGTAACCCTTGTCCTTTTTTTTTTATTTTGTTTGTTGAATTTATTGTATTTGTTTGATGAATTTGTTTAGATTATGTGATGAATTAGATAAAATGTTTAATGAGTTGTGATGCAATATTTGATGAATTTAGTATTTTCAATATTTTGTGTTTAATGAGTTGCGAATTTGATGAATTTGTTTGAGGAGGAAGGGATTGTATAGCCGGCGTTAATCGAAAGATTAACGTGGTATGGCATTGATAATTACTGTTGTGTTGAATTGTTTAGTTGATGAATTTGCTTAGATTATTTGATGAATTTGTTTAGAAATATTTGATGAATTTGTTTGAGGAGGAAGGAATTTTATAGCCGGCGTTAATCGAAAGATTAACGTGGTATGGCATTGATAATTACTGTTGTGTTGAGTTGTGAATTTGATTTATTTGTTTAGATTATGGATAGAATAAAGAAAGCGTTGGGGAAGAAGTCGACAAAGTCGACCACTCCCGATTCGGGGGGGAGTTCCGCAGCCTCTAGTAAGGCGGATCCCGGTACACTATACATATCTCAGAGCAGCGTTCGTGCCCGCCAGATACTAGAAGCTACCGGCATGAACGCTGACGATTTTTATAGGGCGACAGATGAGCCCGCTGCACTAGCACGGCGTTTATGCTTTCACACACCACGGCCGACCCCCTCGCAGTCGGAGACTCGTATGCCTCCCATCCACCGACCCACGTCTAGCCCTCACACATCAGGAGATGTACGGAGTTCCTCGTCCGTGGTGCCCCACGGTCCGCCGCCGACTCTATTCATGCCTCCGATGGTTCCGACTATTCCAGAGGTCGATGAGTTGGGAGCCCGAGTTCCCGTTCGATTGATTATCCCTGACGAGGCATACGTCTACGAGTCTTGGCCAGACAACATGTTTTGGCGGAGTTGTCGGGTTTCGAAGACGAAACTGTATGAGGAGATAGAGAGGGAGAAGGAGAAGGGGGAAAATGTAGTCGAGGAGGAGAAGAAAAAGAAGAAGACTCGTGGCCCAGCAAAGTGCAGCGCTCGACTCAAACGTAAGTAAGCATGGCCGTTATGAGATTCCTCTAGACGGACATGGCCGGCGGTGATGTCTTCGACTGCGGCGTCATATAGCCGTAATGTTGGCTTTGTCATTGGGACGAGTCCCGTTTTGTGGCCCGATTGGGGGCGTGCATGATGCGTGAAGGATGCTTTGAATAATGTTATGTCGGTAAGTTAATAAATATTTAATAAGTGTTTTTCAATCAACACGTAGTTCTTGAAAATGCAATATGTGATGTTTTTAAATTATTGCGTATTTATCTTTGTTCATAGATGTGGTTTGTCATTCTCGACTCTACTACGTACTTGGTGTGACGAGGTGCGATCTACCAAGTAAGTCATTTTAATTTATTTTGTATCTACATTGTTTGCGTAATTTTTTTCTTACGAATGATATATGTTGTGCAACGTGTGTTGTAGGTACAAATCTTGGAAAAATGAGATGCACATGTTGCAGACGGCTGAGGTGATACGAGAGGCTACCCCGAGAAGAATTCAAGTTAGGAGTACAGTGGAAGTGGCTACGCGCCCATTTTCGAGACCCGAGTTCATGGTATGACTAAAATACCTTCATTTCATTCTTCCTCTTTGATTTTATTTTTTGAATTCTAAATATAAACTCTATTTTTTTAAATTAATGTTTGAGAATATAAAAAATACTTGAAGTTCGGTTTTTAAATTAGAAAAATCGGAACTTCATGTATTTTTTTAAAATTCTGGAATATTATTAATATTAAAAATCGGAATTTTTATTCAAAAGTGGAAATAAATTGTTTTAATAAAAATAAAAACTAGAATATTATTTTCCATAAAAAATAAAAATCTGAATATTGTATTTTATTGATTAAAAAATGCTAGTATTTAATAAAAATAATAATATTTCGATTTTTATTTTTTGAATTCTAAATATAAACTCGATTCTAAATAATATTTTTTGAAGGCGACTAGCTTGACCAACACGACCAATCGTCTTTGGTCCATTGACCATCACGCGATCTGGGTTCGATCGTTAGCGAGTTGCGCACGAGGCCATTTCTTCTGATTCGTTGGATGCATTTGCCTACGTGACTCAGAAAGCATTTCCGAACCGTCCCGAGGAGCATGTAAGTCTTTTTTATATTATTTTAGTAATAAAATAAATGCCTTTGTATCATACTTTTATTGATATTCAAATATTTATTTTCATACTAACTTAGGAGCGTGTGCGGGAGGAGTCTCAGAGGATGTTTGCTGAGATTGCTCGGGAGCAGTATCCGGACTTAGCGGAGACTGACCTCGATTCTGCCATTGGACAGATCGATCAGGCCGATCCTTATGTTCGCGCTAGGGTGTGGGGTACCGTCTACCCACCTAGAGGTAGTCGGTACCGCACTAAGATGATGGGAGCCGAGGGTCCTCATGTATTGAAAGATACCCCCGGCTTCCAGCGCCCTCGCGGACGGGATGCACGGACTGCCTATCTCGAAGAGCAGTTGAGGACGGAGAGGGAGCTCCGGGCTGAGAATGAAAGGAGGACTCAGACGCGGTTACATGAGAGCGAGCAGAGGACTGAGTCGCGGTTAGAGGGTTTCCAGAGACAGCAGCAGGCCATGATGGACTATATGATGGCCCGGCTCGAGACCATTACTCAGGTGGGCTGCAGCACTGCTCCACCGCCTTCTCTCTTGGACAGACCCCAACTTCACAGCCTCGTGACGAGGATCTAGGGGATGGTGGTAATCCTTCTACTACTACATTTCGACATTTAGATGATTTTGGCAGTGGATTCTAGTTGTGTTGTTGTAGTACTCTTGTATATTTATATTTGTGTTACAATTGTGTAAGTGATTTTATTGACGCTACTAGTGTGTTGATGAAATTAATGTTCTTGAATATGTTGTGCGTTGATTGTTGTTGATAATGAGAGCTGGTGTATAAAAATTGCAGTGCGAAAAATACGAGGTTTTGGGATCCCAAAATCGAATTAATTTTTTAAAAAGGGTTTTAGCGACGACATATAAGACGGTCATCGGCTAAAGTAATTTTTTTTTAAAAAGGGTTTTAGTGACGACATATAAAGCGATCGTCGGCTAAAGTAATTTTTTTAAAAAATAGGGTTTTAGCCGACGACACGTAAGGCGGTCGTCGGCTAAAATAATATAATTTTTTTAAAATGGTTTTAGCCGACGACATATAAGACGGTCATCGGCTAAACTATATTTTTTTTTTTTTAAAAAAATGGTTTTAGCCGACCGTCTCGTTAAGGTCGTCGGCTAAATTTTTTTTTTTTTTTCCAACAGGTTTAGCCGAAGACCGTGTAGTCGTGGTCGGCTAATGGTTGAACTTTAGCCGACGACTGCACAAAAGTCGTCGGCTAAACCTTGGCCGACGAATATCGGTCGACGGTTTTTTAGCCGACGGCCGGCATGATTAGCCGACGACTTTGGGGTTTAGCCGACCACTTTAAATCGTCGGCTAAAGTCTGATTTTTGGTAGTGAATACACAACTCGTCTCGAGTTTGGTTCCTACCAAAAAAATTCAAAATCGAATTTTGACAGATGTATGTTGAATTGCTATGTTAAAAGAATTAAAACGTCATATTGTATATATCAACAAAAAGAAAAGTGAAAAGTGAAAACCACTACCAAAAAAAAGAAAAGTGAAAAGTGAAAACAGAAGGGAAGGGATAACAAGGGTTTCCTTTCCTTTTTTTTTTTGCTTTTCTTCTTTCCTAAACGACGTCGTTTCGGCCCAGTTAAAAAAAGAAAGCACAAAAGCTGCGCCCGGTAGAAAGGCGCCTGCGTGCCTCAAAAGCGTGCGCCGTGTCCAAGAGGCGAACGCCTTTCCCGCTTCCGCAGTCGCCAAAAGCCTTGATGCGTTGCCGAAAGGCGCTCCGAGGCGCGCTTCAAGGCGTGCGGAGCGCTGCTTTTTCAAACACTGCTTAGAAATTTATTTTAAGGACTAAGATAGTGAAATCTAATTCACTCTTATTTTTTACGACTAAATTTAGTGATATCTTCTTTTCTCTTAATTCTATTTTTTGGGTTATTTTTCAGAATTTTCAAACTTTTACACTGATCTTTTACCATCATTCTCAATATTTGAATGTTTTTTGTTTTCTTTTTCTCGAGTCAAGTTGATCTTGCTTTACACTTCATATTTTTATTTATTTATTTCGTTTTATTTGTTTATTTTGTTTTATTTATTTATTATATTTTGCTATTAATGGACTTTTGTGGTCGTTGACGGTTTGAAGGATGATTCGCATTGGCCTCAAACCGTTTTGGGATTATAGGATCAAATGTTGTACACCGACGCCTTTTTCTCTGAACTCTTACTCTAAAATTTTAATGCCAAGGGTAATATATTTTTTTTTTTACTTTTAAGAAGTTTTTAACATCTACTGATATTTTAACAGAATAAAACAAAATGACTCACTAAACTGGCTGCCACTTCTTTTGCTCATGAAGTACTAGTCATTCCATGCAATTCTCGATGCAATTTTCATTTTGGATCATCCGGAAACAGTCTCTCTGTGTTAAGACAGGGGTAAGGCTGCGTACATCCGATCCCCCCTTACCCCGCTTTTTGCGGGAGCCGTTGAGGCATTGGGGTAACGTTGTTGTTGTTGTATTGTATATATCAACACAAATGTAAAAACATAACTTCAACACAAATTTAAGAACATAACTTTAGCATTGTCACTCTTTAACATAATAAATATTTATTACAATACACGTGTTAATCTAAAATAAAACGCTCAAATATCAGAAGTGGCGAGTCGAGCACACTAAATGCAACCACAGTTCTTTCACTAAGATTGTTCTTGTCGATAAACTCTCTGCAACCACCAACCATTGAATGTCTGTATGGTTCATTCTTAACATCGGCAATATACTCGTCAATGTTATGTTGTATCATAACCCGAATACTTCCTTTGGAGTTCCTTTTATAAATTTCGTCCAGAAATTTATTGGGATAGGCTGCATGGAAAAGTCATTTGAGCATATTTTATAAACCTAACTCAATAAGACTACTGAAATATAGTAGGATTTGAAAGTCAGGTAACACTAGACGTTTCTGGATATGAGTTTTTGCAATACCAATTCAAAACAGGGATGGGATGACTCAGATGGAAAGGAATCATGAACATATTTGATACAATAATTCTTATTGTAAATGTCAACATGCAAAAAGAAAGTCCCAGAATATTTGAAAAGAAAAAGATCATCAACAACACAATCTATCCAGCCATCCACAAAATAGAGAAATCACCAATTTTTTAATTTCGACCACCCATTTTCTGCCACCGTATTTTAAATAGAGACTACACTGGTCATTTCAGTAAAACAAGTTACAATTGCCTTAGGAAGCTTCTAAATCAAACAAATACATATACACTCCCCAATTTCAGATTAAAAAATTGTAGCACAAAATATATGGTAGTATTCATAATTTAAAAGCTTACCGAAGATTCGTGGTTAGGATTGAGTACCAATGGTAAATTTCAAAAATCACGGCATATACAATAAAATTAAAACAAATTAATGAACACATACCATTGAATGTCTAGATCGTATATTGTTAACCTCGAAATATACTCGTCACCATTATGCCGTATCACAACACGATTATGTTTTTCCTTCAGAGTGCCTTTTATAAATATCATCCAAAATTTCATTGGGATGGGCTGAATGGGAAAACAATCCGAGCATAGGTAAGAATAGATTGGTAAACCCAAAAAAATGGAGGTAGTATATGTTGTAATAAAATATCCACAAAATATCCTACAAATTGCTTATGCTTTCAAAAATTATATGTTCACCTACGGGAGAGTGTCTAACTTTTAAACTGCTTTGAAACATATACTTATATGAAACAAATATTGCAGTATATTTCTAAGGAGATTTAAGTCGCAGCTTCAAGAATCAATACCTAATGCAGCAAACATGCAAATCTGAATACCAATTTAATTAAAGCTTGAAATCAAAAATTTATTCCGAAATACAAAATTGAAATTACGTAGAATATGTGATTATCATCGAGAATCCGCCTCATCATTAAAATGAAAGAGAAGAAACATAATCGATTAGCTTCCTCAAAACTGGAGGGCTAAAAAACCAGTTCGGATGAATTCACCAACAGAAGCAAAACAAAAACTTTAGTATGAATTATACTAAATTAGCAAATTTTGGTCGCAAATGAATTCCAAACCGAAGTAAAACAAAATATGAAAAGATATGGCAAGAGAAGAAAAACAACCACACTACCAAAATTCACACTTTAGCCGGCGACCAATAAAAAAATGGCCGACGACTTCAAAAAGTCAGAAGTCGTCGGCTAAACTTTGAACTTTAGCCGACGACCCGTACTGCCGTCGGCTAAACAGTTTTAGCCGACGACTTGATCTGGGTCGTCGGCTAAAATGTAACATAGTCGTCGGCTAAAGTGTTAAACTTTAGCCGATGACTTTTGCAACGGTTTAGCCGACGACCTAGATCAAGTCGTCCGCTATACACTTTCAAAAAATAAAAAAATAATAATAATATACTTTAGCCGACGACTTGATCTAGGTCGTCGGCTAAACCCCTTCGAAAAAAATAATATACTTTGTGACGACCTAGATTAAGTCGTTGGCTAAACACTTTCAAAAAAATACTTTAGTGACGACCTAGATCAAGTTGTCGGCTAAAGTATAATGTTTTTTAAAATACTGGTGACGACCTAGATCAAGTCGTCGGCTAAAGTATATTTTTTTTTTAAAATACTTTAGCCGACAACCTAGATCAAGTCGTCGGCTAAACCTCGAATTTAAAATTATATATCGTCCTCAGTTCTCCTCGACATCCGGAAAAAAAACAAAAAAATTGGGGTTTAGCCGACGACTTAGATCTAGTCGTCGGCTAAACCTCTAAATATATATATATATATATATATATATATATACCCTCTTCTCTTCTTTCTTCTTCCTTTTCTTCTTTTTTTCTTCCCCCACCCACCCGTCAGCCCCCCGACGACACCAGACCGACCGTCACCCATCCGCCGGAACACCGCCACTCGACCGTCCGCCCGCCCGCCGTTCGACCGTCCGCCCGCCGCCCGACCTCCGCACAGGCAACCCGTTTTTTTTTTTGTGCATTTTTAGTGTATTAATTTTATCTGTAATTAGGTTGTTTTTCATGTAGTTTTTCTTATTTTTTTAGTTTATTAGGTTAGGTTTTATTTAGTTTTTAGATTTTTGTATTTTATTTAGTTTTCATTTATTTGATGAATTTATTGTATTTGTTTGATGTATTTATGGTGTATTGTGTTATTAATTGGTGTATTGTGTTGAATTGGATGTATTGTTGGTATGTTGTGATATTAATTGGTGTATTCTGTTGAATTGGCATATTTTTGTTGCTGTTGAATTGGTGTATTGTATATGTATTATGTATTTGTGTTGAATTGTTATGTATTTTTTCGCTAATTTATTAATTGGTGTATTGTGTTGACTATAAATTATTCCCAAAATCTGATTTTTTTTTTTAAAAAATGTTTTAGCCGACGACATTTAACAAACTCGTCGGCAAAAGTATATTACTTTTTTTTTTGAAAAAACTTTAGCCGACGACTACCAAAAAAGTCGTCGGCTAAAGTATATTACTTTTTTTTTTGAAATTAGCCGACGACTACAAAAAAAGTCGTCGGCTAAACCTTGGCCGACGAATATCGACCGACGGTTTTTTAGCCGACGACTAGGGGGTTTAGCCGACGACTTTGACCTGTAGCCGCCGACTTAAAGTCGTCGGCTAAACCCCCGATTTTGGTAGTGCCATGAGAGAATAATATAGAGGATGGAGCAAAAGATATTGTTCTTAAAATATTAAAAGTCCTCGAAATTTTAATCTCAAAATTGTGGATAGAAATCTATAGAGCACGAGTCGAGATTACCTATATTTGATTTTTTTCCGACTAATGAAAATGATGAAAAGATATGGCAAGAGATGGAAAACAACCACGAGAGAATAATATAGAGGATGGAGCATCCGACAGTGAGTCTACGCAATTTATGGACAACAAAAATCAGAAGAACATGAACGGACTCATATACAAGCTCGTACATGTTCTAAGAGGACTTGTACCATAGCTGACTCCCATGAACAATGATGGTATGTTGGTTCATTTTCGACATATGGCACCTCCAACTCGTCAAGGAATTGATGGGCCTTTAGCTGTTGAAAATAGGATTTGTGGCCACGAGCGGATTTTTAACTTTTTGGCATACACCAGTGCCCAGAATGTGGCTTGTGCAATTTTTCAATTGATCGATGATGTGGGTCACTGGTGGGAGACCCAAAATGATGTTATGATTGAGGCACAATGGAGAAATTTGACATGGGACTGTTAGGCGTATTTTTATACACTTATTTATCATTGTTTTGTATTATTTTGGAGAGTGAATTTGTTTAAATGAGCTCCTAATGCCTTATTTTTGTATGTTTGTCAGGAGATTGGAGTCCGGAAGCTAAAACGAGGCGAAACGGGCGAAAATGGAAAATTTTGGTTGTGAGCCGCAGCACAAGGCAAGTGGGCCGCGGCACAAAGCGGCAAGCACGAGTAAAGCGTACTCTGTGCGCGGCCTGATCGAGTGAGCGCGGCACAGATGAATTAAATGGCGCCCAGGCATCCAGCTGAAGACCATGTGCCGCGGCACAGATGAAGTGAGCCGCGGCACACTTAGCGGGTTTGGTGTGCTCCGCGCGGATTTGGGCCGTTTTGAAGCCAGTTCTCGACCTACTCACACGGACGCGATTTGGAGACTTTAGAGAGCTATAAATAAGGGTTTAAGACCCTAATTAATGATCTTTGAGCTTTTGATCGATTGATCTTTAGAAGACCTTTTGATCTGGGGAATAAAAGAATCTTGGTGAGACGGCAGAAGAGGAAGAGAAGCAGAAGACTTCAAGAGCAGAGAGCGGAAGCCGAATAACGGAGGAATCCGAGCTTCATCTGCGTTTGATTTTAATGCTTTCATTCATATATTCTGTATTTTCATTTATTAGCATGTCATGCTAAAGCCCTAATCTAGGATTTTGATGAAACCTATGTTTTGACGGATTTGCTTGAGATTATCTAATTGATTATCTTTTTGTTGAGTTTTCCCAATCGTGTTTAATGCTTTCAATTATCTGGCCAATAGTTGTATTGATTTAATCATTCAATTCGAATCGGGAGAGGAGAATTGGTGAGGAACTATTGGTGAGGACCGTTTTATCTTGTGAGATAGGAATATACTCATAGGAACTACGTGGCCTTTTAGAGATTTTATGCTTTTTGCCTACTGACGAATTAATTCACCTAGGGATAGAGTGCGTTATTCGTCTTTAGATAAATCTATCGACCTCGGGAGAGGCGGTAGAGTATATTAGAAATCTTCGCCTTTAATAAATTGGGAAAATTATTTACTTCAGATAATCGAGAGTAAATTCGGATGAACCGAGGTGGATTCAGAATCCTAGACTTATTCATAATTTGATTCTCTTTATTCAAGCTATCGTTGTTTACTGTCTAGTCTTTTCTTAATTCTTTTAGTAATTAATTGCCAAACCCAAATTCAATTGTTCGAATAAAACTAGAATACATAAAAATCGGTAGTTAGTGATTCAGTCCTCGTGGGAACGATACTCACTCATCACATTATTACTTGTAAACGATAACGTGCACTTACGTGTAAGAAATATCGCAACAAGTTTTTGGCGCCGTTGCCGGGGACTGAAATTTTGCTAATATCGATTTCAGTATTTTTAGTCTTAGTTTGGACGTTTTTATTTTATTGTTTTTCGAGTATTTAATTTTATTTATTTTATTTGTTTTTCCTTTCAGGATCTTTCGTGTAGTGCATGAGAAAACTCGGTAACGAAGGCCTACTACCTTTGGATACCGAACTCGAGCGCACTCTTCGAAGGAACAAGAAGGAGAAACGAGAGTTACAAACGAATGTGAACATGGCCGAGAATATTGAAATTCAAGGAGGAAATAATATTGTGCAGCAAGCTCAACCGGAGATGGCACTTCGAGACTATGCCATGCCGCAAATTAATGCTAACTTTTCGGGGATTCGGCGTCCCACTATCCAAGCCAACAATTTTGAGATCAAGCCTGCTATTATTCAGATGGTGCAGGCGAGCCAATTTTGTGGATTGCCGAATGACGACCCAAACGCTCATATTGCTTCGTTTCTTGAGATTTGTGACACGTTCAAGAATAATGGTGTCATAAGCGTCTTTATCCGATTAAGGCTTTTCCCTTTCTCTTTGAGGGATAAAGCGAAATTTTGGTTGAATTCCTTACCGCCGGGGTCGATCACAACATGGGCAGAGTTAGCGCAAGTCTTCCTTGCTAAATTCTTCCCACCTTCTAAGACGGCGAGATTGAGAAACGAGATCACCACCTTTCGTCAGTATGATATGGAATCGCTCCAAGAGGCGTGGGAGCGATATAAAGATTTGTTACGGAGATGCCCTCATCACGGCCTTCCAGACTGGCTTCAAATTCAGACGTTTTACAATGGATTGAGTGCCTCCACACGCACTCTCGTAGATGCAGCCGCCGGTGGAGCTTTGATGGGAAAGACTATGGCCGAGGCACACTCGTTGTTGGAAGCTATGGCCACAAATGCATATCAATGGCCATCAGAAAGATTAACGCCGAAGCGAGTTATGGAAGTTTCAAGTAATGATCCGATATCAACATTTTCAGCCCAAGTCGCAGCGTTAACTCAGCAGCTTCAAGCATTTTCGCATGCACCTTCCCCCGTTACCATTGAGACTTGCAATTGGTGTAACGGATCGCACCCTAGCGCGGAGTGTCAAGTCGGAAATCCGTTCGAGTAGCCCCAAATTGAACAAGCCCAGTTTGTAGGAAACGGAAACCGGCAAAATAATCCGTACTCCAACACTTATAATCCGGGGAGGCGTAATCATCCCAACTTTTCGTGGAGAAACGGACAGAACTCAAACCAGCCCCCGTTCGCTCAAAACCAACAGCAGCCCCCTCCCGCTCCAAAAGTTTCTCTCGAGGAAGCAATCGCGAAATTGGCGGCGAATACTAGTCAATTCATGACCCATACTGAAGCGACATTGCAGAATCATTCCGCTTCCATTCGAAACTTGGAAGTCCAGCTGGGCCAAATTGCTAATGTGTTGACAGCCCGCCCGGAGGGAGCATTGCCCGGTACAACCGAGACAAATCCTAGAGAGAGTCTAAATGCAATCTGTTTGAGAAGCGGGAAGGAGGTGCTGGACCAGCCCGAGAGGTGTGAAAAGAGGAGTGAAATTGAGGAGAAGAATAATTTAGCGACAGAGGAGTCACAAGATTGGAAACCTTCGATAACATTTCCGGATAAACCGAAGGCATGTGTGCCCCCCATTCCGTTTCCGCAGAGATTACAGTAGAAAAAGGCGGACAAACAATTCTCTAAGTTCCTTGACGTGTTCAAAAAGCTTCATATTAACATTCCATTTGCCGACGCGTTGGAACAAATGCCGAGCTACGTTAAATTCATGAAAGAGATATTGTCGAAGAAAATAAAACTCGAGGAGTTTGAAACTGTTGCCTTGACGGAGAAATGCAGCGCGATTCTTCAAAAGAAGCTTCCACCCAAATTGAAAGATCCGGGAAGTTTCAATATACCGTGCACCATGGGGAATCTTTCTTTTAATAAGGCATTGTGCGACCTCGGTGCTAGTGTTAACCTCATGCCTCTGTCGATTTTTAAGAAGCTGGGAATTGGAGAAGCAAAGCCGACGACGGTCTCCTTGCAATTAGCGGATCGATCTATTAAGTATCCGAGGGGACTGATTGAGGATGTGTTAGTAAAGGTGGATAAATTTATCTTTCCAGCGGACTTTATTGTTCTCGACATGGAGGAAGATGAAAATATTCCGATTATCTTGGGACGACCATTTTTAGCAACCGGCAGAACTCTTATTGACGTGGAAAAAGGAGAATTAACTCTGCGGGTTCAAGAGGAGCATGTTACGTTCCAAGTGTTCGAATCTTTTCCATGTCCCGGAGGTATTGATAAAAGCTCACAAAGTGAAAGTGTGGAGGCCGTTGCAAAAGAAAAACACCGAAAACATCGTCGGTCGAAAAATTCAGATTCTGTGTCAGATGGTCCAATTTTTAAGAAAGATGTAGAACGAGTAGCATTTCTCGAGCATGCGGACAAGTCTGCTGCAGTCTTGAGTGCGTTCGTGAAGGAGGGGAACAAACCGGAATTCAAACGGATATCTAGTCATGAGAAAAACGGGTGTTTCGGAAAGTTATTCTCGTCAAAACCTTTCCGCAAACAACATTCGATGTCCAAACCGAAAGTCGAATCGTTAACGACCGATGGTCATAATTTTAAAAACCATATCAATGGCTCGATGAACGGGGCGGAGATCAAATGGAGTTTGCGAAAAGCGAACTGATTTTTTTTAAGAGGTCCGACTAAAGACTATAAACTTAGCGCTTCTCGGGAGGCAACCCGAGTTCGTAGTTGTAGATTTTTTGCGTTTCTATATTTTTCTTGCATTCTTGCATTTTTTTTATTTTTCATCATTTTGTTCTTTGATTTGCTTCTTCCTCTCGCTTTTGACGTGTTCTTCTCAAAATTCTGTGCAGGAAAAGTCCAAGGGGAGAAACTGATGCCTGAGTCGCGGCACAAGTATTGTGAGCCGCGGCACACACAGATCGAAAGGGGGGCTAAACAAACTGTACTCTGTGCCGCGGCACAACATTACTGAGCCGCGGCACACTTGAGCGCTGAGCCGCGGCACACGAAATCTGAGCCGCGGCACACGAAATCTGAGCCGCGGCACACGACAAAACTTGCGAACAGGTGAAAAGGAACTGTACTCGGTGTCGCGGCTCACTTGAGCTGTGCCGCGGCACACCTTGCGGAATTCGAAGGGGCCAGGTACCTTATAACTCTCATTCGGCCGGCCACCCCAGGTAAGTTTCCTTCCCGTCTCTCCCTTGCGCGCGCGAATCGGCTGAACACTTCTTCTTCGCGTTTTCTTCTTGCAATTTGTTCTTGCACTTTTCACAAACCAATCAAGGTATGTTCCAATCTCTAATCTCTACTTGCTCTATGAATTTAAATTTGAAGTTGTATTATGCATGTGAGGATTGAATACGTTTATTTTCCTTCAAAAGTCTATGATGGTTTAGTGAATGACATGGTGGTGTTGATCGAATTTTCATGGTTATTTTTGGTTATGAATGAATGGATAAAGTCGTTTGTCATCACATATGATTCGTATTGATTGTTTTTGGGGATTAAATGAAGCTTTATTCATATATGTTCTTCAATTAAAAGGATGTGCTTAAGGTGTTCGATGAAATGCCTGAATGAAAGATTTTCTTTGTTAAGGCAATATTTTGAATCTTTATGCAACATATTCGTTCTGGAATTACAGCAACCCCAACCCGTACGTCTAGTTTAAACGTTATGATTCAATTTCATTTTTTCTCACGGATGTGCTATCTTGTTAAATTCTTGACTTACGGCTGGACATCTTTAGCCGAGCGATGATTATGGTTGTTATTGTTTGCGTAAATAAACCCTGGTGTTGTATTTTTCAGGACTGACTATGGCTAGGACGAAGAAGCTGAGCAAGAGAGCCAGGACTCAGTCATCCCCCACTCGAGGGGAAACCTCTCGTATCCGCGCCGAGTCGAGGGCACCGGTTTCGACCACAAATCCACAAAATCTTCAACGAGAAGATTCGGCGCGACCTCTTATCCGGTGAGGGATTTACTCCAGCCCCCAAGGCGGGAGGCGCTACGATGATAGATGAGATAGGGTGGGCCCAATTCGCTGCACCCCTCGAGCCAGCGGTTATTTCGATAGTGCAGGAGTTCTATGCCAGCGCGTTATTGAAGCACATTAGGGCAGGTCGTACGTTGCAGTCGTCAGAGTATCGGACTCAGGTCGATGTCCGAGGTATTACGATTGATTTTTCCACATCTGCTATTCGGAGGTTGTATGGGTTGCCGGTGGTAGATGAGACGGCTTATGGCCGAGTGATGACTAGCCTCACGAAGGAGGCCCTGCTCAAGACTATTGCACAGCCCGACTCCGACTGGGAGCAGCGCGCACCGGGTTCTTCCACTTTTCATTTCAAGAGCTCGCGCCTCAGTCGGCTCGGGTGTGCCTGGCTATATTTCATCTGCGCACGCATTGACCCCACCTCTCAGATCAGCACTGTTTTTCTCTCCCGCGCCCGGACACTTTATGCTATCACATCCGGGCTGCGTTTCGATGTGGCCCCTCACTTGGTCCGATCTATACTCCAGTGCATTCGGGGAGGGGCCAAGACGGGGTTGAAGCACCCCTCTCTTATCTGTGCTCTGTGCCGGCAATCGGGGCTGACGTGGTCAGACGATGAGCCGATGCTTGCTCCCCAGGCCCCGATCGACCACTGCATCATCTCACATTTTGACCAGTGTAGAGGAGCGCCGGTGCACGCTCGGGGGAGAGGATTTCTTCTGGATGAGGCCCACGAGGGGTCCCCCGAGCCCCGTTTGCTGACACAGGGGCAGACAGATGCTGGCCCGCCGCCCGACGGAGAGAGATTGCAGGCGATGTTTGACGGGCTGAGGGAGGATATGAGGAGAGAGAGAGAGGATATGAGAGAGGATTTGAGGAGAGAGAGAGGATTTGAGGAGAGAGAGAGAGAGAAGATAAGGAGAGAGAGGGAGAGTATGTTGGCTGCCATGCGAGAGGAGCAGCGGACGGAGCGAGAGAGCGTTATTGCTGCCGTCAGAGCTGAGATGCGAGAGCAGGCCCGCCGGGCCAACCGACGAGAGGCGAGGCGTCTGGAAGCGAGGGACGCCTACCATCAGGAGCACCTTTCCGCATGGATGGCCCATATTATGCATCCAGACGGGCCATTTATTGCACCCGCTCGGCCAGCCACACCACCCTCCTCACCGGATGATGCCGGCACCAGCTCGTGAGAGGACTGGAGGGGAGTACTTGACCTTCTTACTCTATTGCATTTTATATTTTGTCCATTGAGGTCAATGTACGTCCTAAGTTTGGGGGGGTTTACTTTCTGTTGCTACATTCATTGCTGTACTATTTTTGTTGCACTTTTCATTACTTTGCGTTATTTTTTTTCGATAGCCTTGCTTGTCTTGATTTTACTTATTTGTGACTTTTTCGTGCTTCTATTTGTGTGATACTAATGTTACGACACTGTTTTTATCTCTGAAGAAACGGTCGAGTTTTAGTTGAGTTGTATTCAGTGATTTCTGTTTCTGCTTGGTATTCATTTAGGTCCGAAATTTTTCTTGTGATTGTAGAGGTCTTGGCGGATAAGAGAGGACACATACGTGTTTTAAAATCACCGTCGATACGTTTGGTTACATTTTTTCGGTTAGCTAGTCGTTATGTAACATAAGTCATTTTGGCACGTAGATTGAGTTTAGAGTCGGTCAGTTTTTCCCAATAGTCGAGATAATATTTGTTCTATGATGGGAAGTCTAGTAACCGGGGGTATTCACGTGACCCGTTGTTTACTCTCGCGTAAAGCAGCGACCACGATTAGTGATTTAGAGATTTCACATGTGCCAATGATAGGAGCCTAGTATGGCAAGGGGTATTCACGTGAACCGTTGTTTACTCTCGCGTAAAATGGCGACCTTGATTCGGACATGCGGGAATTATATATTCGAGTTGTTTCTCCGCTGTAGAAGGGAACTTAGTAACTAGAAGCATCCATGTGCCCCATGAGTGTCTTTTATGTCAAACGGTTTCCCAATACATGAGAATGGAAGTTCCACCCTAGGATTGTCCCGATGAAACATCCCGAGATCCGAACCTAGTGGTCAACTCGATTCAATTTCTTGAGCATATATATATAAGGGAATACTGTCCGAGGATTATTTTTATGAAACTCGTGAAAATTTTGCCATTAGACTGTGGAACGGGGCGAATTAGCTTGTTTATTTTAACCTTTCTTATTGACGATCGATTTGATTCACGTTTGTTAATCTTTGAGCCGGATTTTCTTCATGAACGAGTAATTGGGACTGAACTTGGTTACTTTGTAGAATCAGTGTTCTGAGTGTAGCTCGCTATTACGATACTCGTATTATTCAGAGATAATTTCAGGATAGTATTTATTAGGTAGAGCACTACGAGTTGCACGATTATTCACGAGATTCTTTTGTTGAAAATTAATTCTTTTTGCTTGAGGGCAAGCAAAGGCTTAAGTTTGGAGGTATTTGTTAGGCGTATTTTTATACGCTTATTTATCATTGTTTTGTATTATTTTGGAGAGTGAATTTGTTTAAATGAGCTCCTAATGCCTTATTTTTGTATGTTTGTCAGGAGATTGGAGTCCAGAAGCTAAAACGAGGCGAAAGCAGGTAGCGGCAAATTTTAGGCGTGAGCCGCGGCACAAGGCAAGTGGGCCGCGGCACAGGAAGGCAACCAGCAAGCACAGAGTAAACTGTACTCTGTGCCGCGGCACAGTCCAGGTGAGCCGTGGCACAGATGAATTAAATGGCGCCCAGGCATCCAGCTGAAGACCATGTGCCGCGGCACAGATGAAGTGAGCCGCGGCACACTTAGAGGGTTTAGTGTGCTCCGCGCGGATTTGGGCCGTTTTGAAGCCAGTTCTCGACCTACTCACACGGACGCGAATTGGAGACTTTAGAGAGCTATAAATAAGGGTTTAAGACCCTAATTAATGATCTTTGAGCTTTTGATCGATTGATCTTTAGAAGACCTTTTGATCTGGGGAATAAAAGAATCTTGGTGAGACGGCAGAAGAGGAAGAGAAGCAGAAGACTTCAAGAGCAGAGAGCGGAAGCCGAGGAACGGAGGAATCCGAGCTTCATCTGCGTTTGATTTTAATGCTTTCATTCATATATTCTGTATTTTCATTTATTAGCATGTCAGGCTAAAGCCCTAATCTAGGATTTTGATGAAACCTATGTTTTGACGGATTTGCTTGAGATTATCTAATTGATTACCTTTTTGTTGAGTTTTCCCAATCGTGTTTAATGCTTTCAATTATCTGGCCAATAGTTGTATTGATTTAATCATTCAATTCGAATCGGGAGAGGAGAATTGGTGAGGAACTATTGGTGAGGACCGTTTTATCTTGTGAGATAGGAATATACTCATAGGAACTACGTGGCCTTTTGGAGATTTTATGCTTTTTGCCTACTGACGAATTAATTCACCTAGGGATAGAGTGCGTTATTCGTCTTTAGATAAATCTATTGACCTCGGGAGAGGCGGTAGAGTATATTAGAAATCTTCGCCTTCAATAAATTGGGAAAATTATTTACTTCAGATAATCGAGAGTAAATTCGGATGAACCGAGGTGGATTCAGAATCCTATACTTATTCATCATTTGATTCTCTTTATTCAAGCTATCGTTGTTTACTGTCTAGTCTTTTCTTAATTCTTTTAGTAATTAATTGCCAAATCCAAATTCGATTGTTCGAATAAAACTAGAATACATAAAAATCGGTAGTTAGTGATTCAGTCCTTGTGGGAACGATACTCACTCATCACTTTATTACTTTTAAATAATAACGTGCACTTGCGTGTAAGAAATATCGCAACAGGGACACATTTAAGGAAGCAGTCATAGGGAAATATTTTTTCATAAAGCTTATTGTAAATAGAAAGAACTGGAGCTGATGAATTTGCAGGAAGGAAACATGACAGTTATGAATTATGAGCATAAATTCACCCAATTATTGCGATTTGATCCAGATTTGGTGGATTCAGACGAAAAGAAGGTGTTGTGCTTTGAGAACGGTTTGCGCACCTAGATTGGAGCATATCTAGCTGCTTTGGATTTCTCATCCTACTCTGAGGTTGCAGAGAGAGCTCAAGCGATTGCCGCTCACCTGAAATTAGAAGACATTGGATCAACCAATATCGGAGGAAGAAATGTTGGGATGATCGAGGCGAATCAAAATGGTTTCCCGCTAGAAAAGAGGACCAGGATCGGAGAAAGTAGCAAAGCTATGCCAATAAATGGCAAACCTCTTTGCCAGAAATATCACAATGGCCCATGCTACTTCAGAAAGAACATTTGTTATTGGTGTTATGAGGAAGGACACAAATCCCCTTAATTGTCCTAAGCGTCAGCATGGAAATATTGCAAATGAAGGAAATGCCCCAAGAAGAGGAAATGCAGCAAAAGAAGGGAATGCTTGTGTTTTTGCCATTGAACGAGATAATGGCACCGGAACTATGTTGGGTATCATACCCGTCTTTCAAATGCCCGTATTGGCACTATTTGATTCTAGAGCATCACATACATTCATATCTAAAAGATTCTATGAGAAGACTGTTGTGCATTGTATTGTAAAGTTGACCCGTTAATAATAAAAGGTCCACTGGGAGACAATGTGGAAACATGTTATGTAGTTCCACGTGTTCAGATAGATATCAAGGACAGGATCATGAGATCATATCTATACAACGTGGACATGGAATGTTTTGATGTAATCCTTGGTATGGACTGGTTAGGCCCAAACTACGCATTTATAAATTGCCATGAACGGAAGATGGTGTTTCTAAAACCAAGAGAAGATAAATTTACTTTTCGGGGAAGTAAAGTAAGACCAACTACATGTATTATGTTAGCAATGAAGGCTATAAAATTGATGAAGAAAGGAGGTACTCAAACATTTATGGTGAACGTCGTTAGCATGGAACCAACAGAACAAGGAATGGAGGATATTCTGGTGGTCAATGAATATCTAGATGTCTTCCCAGAAGATATAAGTGGAATTCCACCGGTAAGGCAAGTGGAATTTACCATTAACTTGATTTAAGGAGCGGCACCAATATCTAATGCACCTTACAGAATGACAGTAATAGAGTTTCGGACAAGAATTTTCGGACAAATGATTTATCTGGCCTTGTGTGTCACCTTGGGAGCACCAGTTTTGTTGTGTGCGTTGACTATCGTGAGTTAAACAAACTTAACATCAAGAATATCAATACTTCAATGCATCAGCAGTATTTATGGATCTGATGCATAGAGTGTTCCATTCGTATCTGGATCAGCTTGTCATTATTTTTATAGATGACATTCTGGTGTACTCAAAGAGCAAAAATCAATATGTGCTGACGGCAAAAGGGATTGAAGTAGATCCAACAAAAGTAGAATCAGTAAGTCAGTTGAATACTCTAAATAATGCAAGTGAAATTCAAAGTTTCCTTTGATTGGCAGGATATTATAGATGCTTCATCGAAGGGTTTCCAAATGTAGCAGGGCTGTTGAGCAAATTGACAAGGAAAGGCGCCAAATTCGAGTGGGACAAAAATTGTGAAAAGAGTTTCCAAGAGTTAAAGCAACGACTCACCAAAGCGCCAATGTTGACTATCCCGGAGAGCACAAAAGAGCTCCTGATATATAGTGACACATATAAACATGGCCGTGGGTGTGTATTAATGCAGCACGGCAAGGTGGTTGCATATGCATCAAGACAACTAAAGTCAAATGAGATGAATTATCCTACACATGATTTAGAATTAGCAGCAGTGGTGCACGCCTTAAAAATATGGCGTCATATGGAGCAAAATGTGAGATGTACTCTGATCATAAAAGTCTCAAATATCATTCACACAGAAAGAATTGGATATGAGACAAAGGAGATGGTAGAACTTGTCAAATGTTATGATTACACTATCCACTATCATCATGGGAAGGCTAACGTAGTGGTAGATGCATAGAGCAAGACGGGTAATACAGTTGCTCTATATATGTCATATTTAGCTCAAGAATTTTTCAAAATGAGAATTGAAGTAATACCATCAAAAGAGAATACTACATCAACCTTGGCGACACTAACAATTGACCACTTCTAAGGGATAGAATAAAATATGCTCGGGAGAAAGACCAGTTCTTAGGCAAAATAAAAGAACAAGCTCAAAATAGAGATATCCCATGCTTTATGTTATCTTCTGATGGAGTATCAACTTATGAAGGACAAATTTGTGTTCCAAAGGACGACCAACTGAGAAGTGAGATTTTAGATGAAGCACACACTACTGCATATACTGTTCATCCAGGAGGAACCGAGATGTATCAAGATTTAAAAGAGTATTTTTAGTGGAGGAACATGAAGAGGTCTACCGGTGAATATATTGAGAGATGCTTAACTTGTCAAAAAGTAAAAGGTGAACACCAACGGCCAGCTGGATTTTTACATCCACTAGAGATTCCAGAGTGGAAATAGGAAAATATTTCTATGAATTTTGTTATTGGATTACCAATGACAGTGAAGGGCAATCATGTAATTTGGGTTATAATAGACAGGCTTATAAAGGAAGAGAAGTCCACTTTAAAGTTGGAGATAGAGTGTTCATAAAGGTAACACATATGAAAGGAGTAATTCGATAAGAAAGTGAAGCTGAGACCACGATACACTGGACTGTTTGAGATTCTCGGTAAGTTTGGAGATCTGGCTTATCGACTTGCCTTACCACCTAATTTATTTGCAGTGCATTGTAATATCCGCATTTTTCCTTTTTCCGGTATTTTCATTTTTGGTGTAATTTTCGTTCCTAGTGACTCGCTTTTAACCGTATGAGTATTTTGAGAATATGTAATATTAAACTACTCATCATCCGAGCTTGTTTCGAACTTGTTTTACTCATTTCTATGTTGGATGTCATTTTTGTCGTCGTTGGGTTCAATTCTCGTAATCACTGTTTGGAACCGCCATTTGGGGTTCCTGCAAATCCATCTCATGTTATTATGGATGTTGTGAACTTTTATTGGTGTTTCGATCGAGTATCGTGTTGGGTCATTCCGTTATATTTCTAAGTTTTGGGTTTCCATTGCGTTTGTTCTCTTTTCGGAATTTACGTTACCGTCGTGTTGGGACCAACCATGCTTGACGTGAAGTCACCATATGAGGGTTCGTGATAGTCCTTTTAGGCCATTAGATGGTTGGGATTATGTGTTGATCGGTTATATCATGTTTGGGGGTCGTTTTTCATCAATTTCGGTCTCAAACAGTGTGTGACGCGGCACAGGAGACTGTGAGCTGCGACACAGCCTTAGCATGAATGATGGCCAGGCCGGCTGTACTACATGCCGCGGTACGCAACAGTCCCGGCCGCAGCCCTAGTCAAAAATTCTGCTCTCCTTTTTTAGCCGCGGGCCGTGGTACACTTAACCTGGGCCGCGGCACGCGGGTCAGTCTGCACTATTTCAGCAGGGTTTCTGGGAGAGGATTTCATTTCCTCTCCTGTCTTCTTCTTCCTCACGTTTTGGGTGATTTAGGGTGACTTTTGGGTGATTTTGGCATCTTCAAACTTGGAGAGACCATCCACCTCGAGTTTTTGTTGTAGATTATCGATTTCTACATGAATCCTTCCTTCTAATCAAAGGTAATCTCTTAGAACCCTACTTTTGGGTGATTTGGGGGTTTTCGATGTTATTGTTCGATTCATTCTGTGTTGTTGATTAACTCATAATGAATATGATTAATCTTGTTGGTATTCTTGTTTTCCTACGAATTCATGGTGTATTTCGTGGTATTTGTGTAATCGAGAGGGTTTGGTTGCGATCCGCCCTTGTTGTTGTTTTGTACGAATACACATGAATCGTAGGCGGGTTCTCGGGTGTATTCGTTTCCGTATTCGTTTAGAAATGGTTGTGATTGTATTCTTCGAATCGTTAGGTTCGGTTTCGTTGGTTCCTAGCGGTCGCGTTGATTTCCTTCCGTTCGTGTCGTCGTCAATTACTCAAGGCAAGTATTTTTGGAAACCTTAATGCTTAACATGAAATGGTGATGTATATTGTGTGTGCTTTGCTCACCTAGGGAGGGTCCAACGGGGCCTCGAGGGAATTCAATGGTATAGCCTTGGATTCACGAGTTTGATTCGCTAGCCAACTCGGGAGGGTCCTTAGAGGCCTCGAGCAAGATCAGTGGTATAGCCCCGTTCCCAAGGCGATGCCTGTGTGTGATTTGTTTAATGATATAGCCAGCTCGGGAGGGTTCTTAGAGGCCTCGAGCGGGACCAGTGGTATAGCCCCGGTTCCAAGGCAAATTGTTGATTGACTGTTTGTTTCTGGAAAAGACATGTCTAGTTTTGGTTTTCAAAACGAATTGGTGCATGTACTATGAAATGTGTAAGCGATTGGTTTGCCTTGATTACTTGTACTAGAAAAATTGCTAACCCCTTTGGGGACCCGTTTTGGGGAAATTGTTGTTATGGATTTCAGGTTATGTTCAGCCGGACGAGCGGGCGCTGGGACAGTACGAGGATGTTGTCCAGGGTCGTTGACGTGTGCATTGGGGTCTCCTTATTTATGTTGTCTCTTTCGATACGGTTGTTTTTTTCAAATTGTAAACTTATAGAATGTACTTGAGAGTACTTAGGCTTTTCACTCCGGGTTGTGATTTGTATCCGTTGAAGTTTCTATATTTGTCGGTTGATGTTTATTTCGACGGTTGCACCGAGCGTGTTATTATATGTTTGCATTGTTAATATATGTTTCCTCGGTAATCGAGATGGTTAGTCGAGTGGTATTTTTCTTGTTTATCCTAGTGGGTCCCATGTAGGGGTCCACGGCACTATAATATACCTCGAATATCTCAACGGTGTTATAGAAAATGGCATCGGAGCACTAGGTTTATAGATACCTAGGCTTGTCGGTTATTTGGGTATAGTTGTGTTTTGTTTTGCACATCGTCACACCACTGTCAGCATCTCGGTACTTCCAGTGCTCGTAAGTTTTCTTTACTCGATCCCTTGTTTGCTCGTACCGTATTTCCATTTCTTGAATTGTGGATGTTTTTCCTCTCTTACTTATCATCGAGTTGCATTTGATACCTTCTTAACACCAGTATGGATGCTGGGACAGGCCGTGGTTGTGATCGTGGTCGTGGATGCGGCTGGGGACGTGAGGCGGCCACGTCGCATTCTTCAGGATCCGGTAGCACTGGTGACCATCATACCCATGCTACTTCTCAGGATGGCACTGATCTTGTTGTTGCAGTGGTGATGCAACAAATGGTGAACCAAATGGATGCGATAGCTCAAGCGGTTCAGAACCCGACTCCGGCCCATGCTAATCGGGGCGATGCAGATCATTGGCTTCAGGATGTTATCAAGATGCATCCTCCTCAGTTTTCGGGGGCATCAGACCCGGTCGGCTGGGAGGGGTGGATCAAGGAGATATCCAAAGTGTTCGTCACCACCAACTGTCCCGAGGACCGCAAGGTCCCTATTGCACAATACTTTGTTGGTAATGCTTTACATCCACCGTCCTCACCTTTGACTCGGGAAAACATAACTGGTCGGGCTTAACATCCCGACTCGCGGCACCCTAGTGGTGCAGCCCCTCATGTCCGCCTGTCGCTTAGTACGGGGCTTTGCGCTGCCACTAGAAAGTGGTTAAATAAATTGATTTGGACTACCCATACCAACGAGATGCATCTTCTTTTATGGTAGCCATCTCATAGAAACTCCAAAGTTAAGCGTGCTTGGCCTGGAGTAGTTATGGGATGGGTGACCCCTTTGGAAGTTTCACAGGTAAAACTCCAAAGTTAAGCGTGCTTGGCCTGAAGTAATTATGGGATGGGTGACCCCTAGGAAGTTTATCAGGTGCGCGTGAGTGAGGACAAAGCGCGCTAGAAAAGACTCGTGTTGGTACAGTGAGGATAGTCTTCATCATTTCTGGGACCAACAACTTTCTCACTGGGACGCTACTGATTGGTGGGAGGCTGTTGAGCCTAAGGACCATGCTGCTTCGTGGGCGGAATTCAAGGACCTGATGGAGACCGAATATTGCCCATGGCCGGTTAGACAGGCTCGAGTCCATGCCTTCTATAATGCTCAACCACGGGATATTCCTGTCTCTCAATCTATTGCCGATTTCAACCGGGAGTTGGGCTACGTGAAGGCCCAAGTCATTGAGGAGAGCGACAAAATTTTCCATTTTTCCAGGCGGATGAAACTGTCGATTCGGGATTACATGTCTGGGCTCGTCTGCACCACTTTGAAGGACTATCAGAGTACAGCTCTTGCATATGATATGTCTCTGACGGCTCGTGAGGCGGTTCATGAGAGTAAGAAACAGAAGTCCGCCAGAAATTTTTCGGGCCACAAGGGTGGAAGCCAGCAGAAGTCTCAGTCTGCAAAAGTTCCTGCGGGCGGTTCGCCTCGTTTCTCTGGAGTTCTCGGGGTGCTACCAGAGCCCCCGTTCATTATATCACATGCTTTAACTACGGCAAGTCGGGCCATAAGAACCGGGAGTGTCTTCGTCCGCAGTTGACTTGTCATACTTGTGGTCGGTCGGGCCACAAGGCTTTCTATTGAGAGCGAGTAGGGCAGATTATCGGTGCCCAGACTTCTTTTCCAGCACCTAGGGAGCCGAGTGTGAACCAGGGCTCGTTTTCTCCTCAGTCCCCACCAAGTACCAGCCGATGGAGAGGTCGGGGTCAGCCCGCTAGTGGGGGAGCTTCCAGTGTCGGCTCCGCCCATCCGCGTGTCTATGAGATGAGGAGGGCTGATGATCCAGCGGCCACTGTGGCGACAGGTACCGTTCGCATCCATTCTCATCCTGTCAGTGTGCTTTTTGATTATACATTCATTCATCCCTCTGGAGTGTGTACGTCATTTGAGTATTGATTGTTTGTCCCCTTGCGAGCCTTTCATCGTTAAACTCCCTAGCGGTGATAGGATCGTTGGTGATCGGGAGATCCAAGATTGTTCTGTGATTATTTGCGAGAGGGCTTGGCTCTCTAATCTTATTGTTGTGGGTATTGAGGGTGAGGATTTGATTCTCGGGGATGATTGGCTTGAGCGGCATGGTGCGATCATGAACTACCACATGAGAATCATCACCATGTTAGCCGAGAACGGCACCGAGCACTCTTTCGCAGGGCGAAAGAGGGAAAACCAGAAGTTCGTTATTAACGCCTTGAAGGCGATGAGACTCCTGCAGAAGGGGTGTACTGGTTATTGGTGTTACGCCTTGGAGGCGGAGAGTCGTGGAGTCGAACTTTCATCGATTCCAGTTGTTGGTGAATTTCCTGATGTTTTTCCTGACGAGTTACTGGGGTTGCCACCGGACCATGAGGTTGAGTTCGCTATCGAGTTACGGCCGGGAGCGGCTCCGATTTCTAAGGTGCCGTATCGCATGGAACCTTCAGAGATGGCTAAGTGGAAGAAGCAATTGAGTGAGCTTCTTGAGTCGGGATATATTCGACCAAGCGCTTCGCCTTGGGGCGCACCGGTCCTATTTGTGTGGAAGAATGATGGTTCGCTACGTTTATGTATCGACCATCGCGAGCTAAACAAGGTAACCATCAAGAATTAGTATCCTTTGCCGAGGATTGATGACTTGTTCGATCAGTTGCAGAGAGCTGCGGTATTCTCGAAGATCGACTTGAGATTGGGGTACTATCAGCTTCGGGTGAAGGAGTCCGATGTTCCGAAAACAGCTTTTCGGAAGAGATACGGACATTATGAGTTTGTGGTTATGCCCTTAGGGTTAACTAACGCGCCGGAAATGTTCAGGCAGTTGATGAACAAGTTCTTTATCGATTATTTGGATAAGTGTGTCGTCGTCTTCATTGATGATATCCTCATTTATTCGAAGAACGGGGAGGAGCATGCCCATCATCTGCGTGTGGTGTTAGACATTTTGAGCATCGAGCGACTCTATGCGAAGTTCTCGAAATGTGAGTTCTGGCTGAAGGAAGTGATATTTTTGGGTCACGCGATTTCAGCCGAGGGTGTCCGCATAGATCCACAGAAGATTGAGGCGGTATTATATTGGGCACCGCCTAAGAACGTGAAGGAGGTCCGTAGTTTCTTGGGTTTGGTTGGCTACTACCGTAAGTTCGTCGAGGGGTTTTCGAAACTAGCTCGGCCACTTACGCAGTTGCTCCAGAAATCCGAGAAGTTCATCTGGAATGACAAGAGGCAGTCGAGTTTTGAGGAGCTGAAGAGGCGTTTGACTTCAGCCCCAATTTTGGCATTGCCATGTAGCAACGAGGGTTTTGCCGTTTATAGTGATGCTTCGGGCCAAGGTCTTGGGTGCGTGTTTATGCAGCACGACAAGACTATCACGTTTGCATCGAGACAGTTGAGGCCGTATGAGTTTAACTACCTGACTCATGATTTGGAGTTAGCGGCGGTTGTTTTTGCGCTCAAGATTTGGCGTCACTATCTTTTTGGCTCTACGTGTCATATTTTTACCGATCATAAAGTCTGAAGTATATATTTACCCAACAGGAGTTGAATATGAGACAGAGGAGGTGGTTAGAATTAATTAAGGATTATGATCTCGAAATCCTGTATCATTCGGGCAAGGCGAACGTCGTGGTCGACGCCTTGAGTCGGAAACCGGTTGCGTTGCGGACACTTGAAATCCTTACGTCTCAATCTGAGCTTTGGCGGGTTTTGATCGAGTTGGATGTTGAGATTTTGTTGCCGGGAACTGTCGCAACTCTGCGCTTTAGAGATTTCGTCGTCTCTGATCGATGAAATTAAGCTGAAGCAGTTGGAGGATCCGATGATTTCTAAAATCCAAGAGAATGTTCTTAAGGGAAAGTCTCCTGGGTTTGTGATTCATGAAGATGGGGTATTGAGATTCCAGAGTCGGCTATGTGTACCGAACGATTCGGAATTGAGGTAGGATATTTTGCGAGAGGTCCATGCTACGCCTTACTCCATTCATCCTGGTTCGAGTAAGATGTACAAGGACCTCAGGAGGAATTTCTGGTGGAATGATATGAAGGAAGAGGTCGCACAGTTTGTAGCAAGATGTTTGACTTGTCAGCAGGTCAAAATCGAGCACCAGCGACCGGCTAGGTTATTGCAGTCGCTTCCCGTTCCAGAATGGAAGTGGGAAGATATTTCGATGGACTTCGTCACGAGCTTGCCAAGATTCAGATCGGGCATGAATATGGTTTGGGTGATTGCGGACCGTCTGACCAAGTCAGCACATTTTCTAGGCATCAAGGATACTTAGGGTCCGGAGAAATTGGCTAGTGTGTTTATTTTGCAGATTGTGAGGCTTCACGATACCCCGAAGTCTATTATTTTGGATCGGGATGGCCGCTTTGTATCACACTTTTGGCAGACGGTGCATAAGGCATTGGGTACTCGTTTACGCTTGAGTACTGTTAGGCGTATTTTTATACGCTTATTTATCATTATTTTATATTCATTTGAAGTGTAAATATACATAAATGAGCTTTTAATGCACTATTCTTTTATGTTTTGCAGGAAATTGGAGTCCGGAAGCTCGAACGACGAAAAACGGGCGAAAACGGCATTTTTTGGCCTAGGGCCGCGGCACAAGGAAAGCGGGCCGCGGCACACGAAGGTGGCTAACAAGTGCCGAGCAAACTGTACTGTGAGCCGCAGCACAAGGAAAGTGAGCCGCGGCCTAGGAGGAAAAACGCGCGCCCGGGCATAGGCGCTGAGCATGGTGAGCCGCGGCACAGATTAAGTGAGCCGCGGCCCACGGGGCGGTTTTTGATGTGTTGGCCGCGGTTCTGGGCTGTTTTTGGAGCCTGTTCCCAACCTAATTCCCGGACGCGTTTTGAAGGATAATGATAGTTATAAATAGGAATTCAAGGGCTGAAAACAGAGGGGAATCATCATAGGATCGATCATCATCGAGGAATCAAGAAGAAGCAGAAAACACCAAGGAACAGAGCGCGGAAGCTAGAGAACGGAGGAATCCGAGTTCTTCGACTGCGTTTGATCTTTATGCTTTCTTTATTTATTTTTGTATTTTTATTTTCTAGCATGTCAGGCTAGAACCCTAGTCTAGGATTTTGATGAAACCGAACTTTTGACGAATTTATTTTTGATTATCAATATAATTCCTTTTTCTATTGAGTTTTCCCCAATTGTTCTTAATGCTTTCAATTGTGTAGCCTATAATTGAATTATTTTAATTACGCAACTCGAATCGGGAGAGGGGAGTTGGTAGGAATATTGGTGAGAACCGTTTTATCTTATGAGATAGGAATATACTCATAGGAACTACGTGGCCTGTCTGAAGATTCCATGCTTTTTGCCTATTTTCGAATTAATCCACCTAGGAATAGAGTGTGTTATTCGCCTTAGAAAAATCTATTGACCTCGGGGGAGGCGGTAGAGTATTTTAGTAACCTTCGCCTTCAATAAATTGGGAAGTCATTAAATTCATATAATCGAGAGTAATTCGGATAAACCGAGGTGGATTCACAATCCTAGATTTATTCCTTATTTGATTTTCTTTCCTCAAACAATCGTTTTTACTGTTTATTCTTTTATTAATTTTCTTTAATTATTACTTGCATCAAAATTTCGATAGTTCATATAAAATTAGAATACTCATAAATCGGTAGTTGGTAAATCAGTCCTCGAGGGAACGATATCTTACTCATCATTTTATTACTTGTCTACGATAACGTGCACTTGCGTTTAACGAAATTCGGCAACAAGTTTTTGGCGCCGTTGCCGGGGACTGATTAATTTTACTAATATCGATTTCAGTATTTCTAGTCTTAGTTTGAACATTTTTTTTTTATTTTTTGTGTAATTCTTATTATTTGTTTTTCCTTTCAGGAATTTCTGGTTAGTGCATGAGAAAATTCGGTAACGAAGGCCTACTACCTTTGGATACTGAACTCGAGGTCACTCTTCGGAGAAGCAAGAAGGAGAAACGTGAGCTACCGACAACATGCACCATGGCCGATAACACGGGAAATCACGAAGCAGACAACCCCATTCAGCAAGCTCAACCGGCATTGGCACTCCGTGACTATGCCATGCCACAAATCAATGCAAACTTTTCGGGGATCCGGCGTCCAACCATCCAAGCCAACAACTTCGAAATCAAGCTGGCTATTATTCAAATGGTACAAGCGAGCCAATTTTGTGGTCTGGCGAACGACGACCCCAACGCGCATATTGCTTCATTCCTCGAGATTTGTGACACCTTCAAGAATAATGGTGTCACCGATGATGCTATTCGTCTGCGGCTTTTCCCTTTCTCTTTGAGGGACAAAGCCAAATTTTGGTTGAATTCACTACCGCCGGGGTCTATCACAACTTGGGCGGAATTAGCACAAGCCTTCCTGGATAAGTTCTTTCCACCATCAAAGACGGCGAGATTAAGGAACGAGATTACGACTTTCGGGCAATTCGATATGGAGTCGCTTCACGAAGCTTGGGAGAGATACAAGGATTTATTACGGAGATGCCCACACCATGGCTTACCGGATTGGCTACAAATCCAAACCTTTTATAACGGATTGAGTGCTTCTACACGCACTCTTGTTGATGCAGCCGCTGGAGGAGTGTTGATGGGAAAAACGATAGCCGAAGCCCACTCTTTATTGGAAGCTATGGCTGCAAATGCTTATCAGTGGCCCTCCGAACGAGTGATCCCGAAGCGAGTAATGGAAATCTCCAATAATGATCCTATATCTGCACTATCAGCACAAGTTGCCGCCTTGACTCAGCAACTTCAAGCTTTTTCACATGCTCCTACTCCCGTTACCACGGAATCATGTAATTGGTGTAATGGGTCTCATCCTAGCGCAGAGTGCCAAGTTGGAAATCCTTTCAAACAACATCAGATGGAACAAGCTCAGTTTGTGGGGAATGGGAATCGACAGAATAATCCGTACTCCAACACATATAATCCGGGGTGGCGTAATCACCCTAACTTTTCATGGAAAATGGACAAAACTCAAATCAACCTCAGTTTTCCCAACACCAACAGCAACCTCCTCCCGCTCCAAAAATTTCTCTACAGGAAGCAATGGCGAAATTAGCAGCAAATACGAGTCAGTTCATGACCTGTACGGAAGCCACCTTGCAAAACCATTCCGCTTCTATTCGCAACTTGGAAGTCCAATTGGGGCAAATAGCTAATGTGTTAATGACCGAGGGTACCTTGCTGGCACGACCGATACGAACCCCAGAGAGAGTATAAATGCCATTAGTTTGAGAAGCGGGAAGGAAGTATGTGAGCAGCCCGGGCAAAACAAAAAGAGGGGTGATGATGAGGAGAATAAAAATGCGGTGACTCAGGAATCATGAAATTCTAAACCCTCGAAACTGTTTCCTGACAATCCGAAGGCATATGTGCCACCCGTCCCGTTTCCACAGCGTTTGCAAAAACAAAAATTGGACAAGCAGTTCTCTAAGTTTCTTGACGTCTTCAAGAAACTGCATATCAACATCCCAATTGTCGACGCCTTAGAACAAATACCGAGCTATGTGAAGTTTATGAAGGAAATCTTATCTAAGAAAAAGAAGCTCGAGGAATTTAAAACGGTGGCACTGAATGAAGAGTGCAGCACAATCTTGCAGAGAAAGCTCCCGCCTAAATTGAAGGATCCAGGAAGCTTCACCATACCGTGCACCATTGGGAACATGTCTTTTGATAAAGCATTATGTGATATCGGAGCTAGCGTTAATCTCATGCCCCTTTCTATTTTCAAGAAGCTATGAATTGGGGAAGCGAAACCTACTACGGTCTCTTTACAACTAGTCGATAGATCAATCAAGTACCCGAGAGGGGTAATAGAAGATGTCTTGGTCAAGGTTGATAAATTCATTTTCCCTGCTGATTTCATCGTGCTTGATATGGAAGAAGACCATGAGATTCCGATTATCTTGGGTAGACCATTCTTAGCCACCGGAAGGACCCTTATTGACGTTCAGGAGGGTAAATTAATACTTCGGGTTCAAGATGAGCAAGTCACGTTCAAAGTGTTTCGATCTCTCCCGTGTCCAAGCATGGACAAGAAGTGTTCACAAATTGATATCTTTGAGAAAGACGCACACCGGGAGAGTTGCCAGTCGAAATGTTCAGAATCTGTGTTAAGTGCTCCGACGTCAAAGAATAATGTAGAACGAATCGCATATCTTAGGAATTTGGACATGTCGTCTTCATCAACCATTCACCCACCAACGAAAAAGTCTAATGCTGTCATAAGTTCGTTCGAGAAAAAGGAGAATAAGCCGGAAGTGAAACGGGTGCCAAGTCATGTGCAATATGGGTGTTTTGGGAAGTTGTTTTTGTTTAAATCTTTTCGCAAAGAACATTGGGTGTCCAAACCGAAAGTTGAATTGTTAAAGACCAATGGTCAAAAATTTAAAACACATATTAACGGTTCGATGGACGGGGCGGAGTTAAAATGGTGTTTGTGAAAAGTAAATTGATTTTCAAAAGGTCCGGCTGAAGACTATAAACTTAGCGCTTCTCGGGAGGCAACCCGAGTATTAGTTATAGATTTTTGTTTTTCAGTTTTTTCTTGCATTTTAGAGTCTTTATTTTTTGTAATTTTTGCTTTGATTTGCTTATCCCTCTCGTTCTTGATGTGTTCCTTTGAAAATTCTGTGCAGAAATCACCCCAGTGGAAGAAATCAGCAATGGGCCGCGGCACAAGGATAGTGAGCCGCGGCACACACCAGTTGAAGGAAAAAGGCTAAACCTCCTGTACTCTGTGCCGCGGCACAACCTTACTGAGCCGCGGCACACCCGGTCCCTGAGCCGCGGCACATATGCACTGAGTCGCGGCACACCAAATGTCCAAGATCGCCCAGGAGGCTGTACTCCGTGCCGCGGCACAGACCAAATGAGTCGCGGCACACTAACATGCTGAGCTGCGGCACCCGTATTCTGAGCCGCGGCACATGGCGACATAGCATACACACCCAGGCAGACTGTACTCTGGGCCGCGGCTCACTTAAGTTGTTCCGCGACCCCTGTTCAGAATTTCAAAGGCCCAGGTATCCTTCATATACTCGATCGCCCGGCACACCAGGTAAGTTCTTCTCCTTCCTTCGCACAAGCACTCGGTCGAATCCCTCTCAAATTCTACTTCTTCTTGCATACTTCAATCCAAATCAAGTAATCTTCAATCTCTTAATACTTATTGATACATGATTTGAAAAGTAAGGTATTGTTATTCATTTGATCTTGAATATGTAGTTAGTTTTTCTTCAAAGTTCTCTCAAAAATTGAGTTGGGATATGAAGTTTTTGGTTGATTATTGATTGATTCGTTGATTATGAATGAATTGTGGATGTTGTTTGTCGTTTGTCATGACCATATCGTTTGATGTTGTATTTTTTGGGATTGGATTTAACCATTAAAATTCTTGTTCTTCATTTAAACTTATGCACACTAAGTGTTTGATGAATTGCGTCAATGAAAAATTTTGAACCAAATGTTTTAAAAACTATTTGCAAAGAATTTGTTTATGGGTTTCCATTGTACCCCAACCCTTACGTCAAGTTTAAACGTGAAAGCTCAAAATTTAATTTTCTCTCACGACGGTGCAAGCTCGCTCAACTCTAAATTCACGTTTTGCATACCTTAAGTCAAGTGGTGTTGTTTTCTTTAAAATTTACGTAACTTCCGGTGGTTATCTTTTCAGGAACGCGCCATGGCTAGAAAGAGGAAGGTTAGCACAAGGGCTAGGACACAATCGTCCCCCACAAGAAAGGAAACTTCACAAAGCCGAGCCGAGTTGGAGTCGCACCAATTCTCCGACCCGGAAATTCATAAAATATTCAATGAAAAGATCCGTCCTCGACCTTTGATTCCGGAGTGGGGATTCACTCCAGCCCCCCAGGACGGTGAGCTTCTGATGATGATTGACGAGATGGGGTGGGCCCGTTTCGCTGCGCCTCCCGAGCCGGCTGTGATCTCGATCGTCCAGGAGTTTTATGCTAGCGCTCTGTTGAAGCATATTCGGGCAGGGCAGGTGATGCCGCAGTCAGATACTCGGACTCAGGTCGTCGTCCGAGGCCATACAGTGGATTTTTTGCTGGCTGCTATTCGGAGATTATATGAGCTGCCTGTGGTGGATGAGACGGCGTATACGCGAGTTATGAGTAGCCTCACGAGGGAGGCTCTGCTTGAGACACTCACACAGCCCGGCTCCGTCTGGGAGACTCGCGCCCCGGGTTCTACCGTCTTCTATTTTAAGAACTCGTGCCTCAGTCGGCTCGGGCGAGCCTGGTTGTATTTTCTCTGCACACGAGTCGATCCCACCTCGCAGATCCGCTCTGTTTTACTCTCTCGTGCCCGTACACTATATGCTATCACTTCCAGGCTCAGATTCGATGTGGCCCCTCATCTGGTACGATCTATCCTTCTGTGCATTCAAGGAGGGGCCAAGACGGGGCTGAAGCACCCCTCTCTCATCTGTGCTCTATGCCGCCAGTCGGGCTTGACTTGGTCGGATGATGAGCCGATGCTAGCACCCCAGGGTTCGATTGATCATCGCATCATTTCTCATTTTGACCAGTGGGGTGGAGTGCCGGCACACACTCGGGGACGAGGATTTCTTCTAGACGAGGCACACGAGCAGTCCCCCGAGCCTCTTCTTCTGACACATGGGCAGGCGAAGTCCAGCCCGCTGCCCGAGAGACCGCACCTCCAGGCGATGTTTGACGGCTTGAGAGAGGAGATGAGTAGAGAGAGAGCCACCTAGATGCTTTGAGAGAGGAGATGCGGACGGAGAGAGAGAGCCTCCTCGCTGCTGTCCGGGAGGAGATGAGGGAGCAGGCCCGTCGGGCCAACCGACGTGAGACGAGGCGCTTGGCGGTGAGGGATGCTTACCATCAGGAGTACCTTTCTGCGTGGACGAGACATATTCTGCACCCAGACGGGACATTCATTCCACCAGCTAGGCCATCCACACCACCTTCCTCGCTGGACGAGGCCGACACCAGTTCATGAGCAGACATAGGGGAGCACTTGACCTTGTCTCTTATTGCATATTACTACTTTTGTCCATTGAGGTCAATGTACGTCCTAAGTTTGGGGGGGTTTACTTTTAGTCACTTTTTACTTATTCGTTTGCATTTTTCTTTATTTTACGTTATGTTTGACTCTACCCTTGCTTGTCGTGATATTATTTGCATTCGTGAATTTTTCGTGCTTCGTTGTGTAAAACTGATGTTACGATACTGATTTCTCTTTGAATAAACGGTTGACTTTTGGTCGAGCTACAGTCAGCGATATCTGTTTCTGTTGAGTATTCATTTAAGTCTATATTTTTCGTTATTTTAGAAATCTTAGCAGATAAGAAAGGAGACATACGTGCTTTCAAATCACCGTCTATACGTTTGGTTAAACTTTTCGCGTAGCTAGTCGTCCAGTAACATGAGTCGTGTTGGCACTTAAATTGAGTTTAGATTCGGACAGTCTTTCCTAAAAAGTCGAGATATTATATGTTCTATAATGGGACGTCTAGTAACTGGGGGTATTTGCGTGACCCGTTGTTTACTCTCGCGTAAAACGACAACCCTGAATAGACTAATGGTTTATAGATACCGCATGTGCCGATGATGGGGAGCCTAGTAACCGGGGGTATACGCGTGACCCGTTGTTTACCCTCGCGTAAAATAGCGACCTTGAATCGGACGCGGGAATAGCTATTCGAGTTTTTTCTCCGCTGTGGAGGGTAACTTAGTAACTAGAAGCATCCATGTGCCCCATGAGTGTCTTTTACGTCAAACGGTTCCCCAATACATGAGAATGGAAATCCACCCTAGGGATATCCCGATGAAACATCCCGAGAGCCGGAACCTAGTGGTTAACTCGAATCATTTTATTGATCATATATAAGGGAATGTTGTCCGAGGGTTAATTTTGACGATGAAACTCTTGAAATTTTTGCCACTAGACTGTGGGACTGGGTGACTTGGCTTGTTTATTCTAACCCTTCATATTGGTGGTCGATTAAATTCACGCCTGTTAATCTTTGAGCTTGATTTTCTTCATGAACGATTGATTAGCACTGAAAATGGTTACTTTGTGGAATCAGTGTCCTGGATGTGACTCACTATTACGATACTTGTATTGTTCGTCGAGATTTTCGGGGTAGTATTGATTAAGTTGAGCACTATGGATTTGCACGATTATTCACGATAATTTTTGGTTGAAATTAATTTTTGCTTGAGGACAAGCAAAGGCTCAAGTTTGGAGGTATTTGTTAGGCGTATTTTTATACTTATTTATCATTATTTTATATTCATTTGAAGTGTAAATCTGCATAAATGAGCTTTTAATGCACTATTCTTTTATGTTTTGCATGAAATTGGAGTCCGGAATCTCGAACGACGAAAAATGGGCGAAAACGACAATTTTTGGCCTGGGGCCGCGACACAAGGAAAGCGGGCCGCGGCACACGAAGGTGGCTAACAAGTGCCGAGCGAACTGTACTATGAGCCGCGGCACAAGGAAAGTGAGCCTCGGCCCAGGAGCAAAAAAGCGCGCCCAGGGATAGGCGCTGAGCATGGTGAGCCGCGGCACAGATTAAGTGAGCCGCGGCCCACGGGGCGGTTTTTGATGTGTTGGCCGCGGTTCTGGGCCGTTTTTGGAGCCTGTTCCCAACCTAATTCCCGGACGCGTTTTGAAGGCTAATGATAGTTATAAATAGGGATTCAAGGGCTGAAAACAGAGGGGAATCATCAGAGGATCGATCATCATCGAGGAATCAAGAAGAAGCAGAAAACACCAAGGAACAGAGCGCGGAAGCTAGAGAACGGAGGAATCCGAGTTCTTCGACTGCATTTGATCTTTATGCTTTCTTTATTTATTTTTGTATTTTTATTTTCTAGCATGTCAGGCTAGAATCCTAGTCTAGGATTTTGATGAAACCGAAGTTTTGACGAATTTACTTTTGATTATCAATATAATTCCCTTTTCTATTGAGTTTTCCCTAATTGTTCTTAATGCTTTCAATTGTGTGGCCTATAATTGAATTGCTTTAATTACACAATTCGAATCGGGAGAGGAGAGTTGGTAGGAATATTGGTGAGAACTGTTTTATCTTATGAGATAGGAATATACTCATAGGAACTACGTGGCCTGTCTGAAGATTCCGTGCTTTTTGCCTATTGTCGAAATAATCCACCTAGGAATAGAGTGTGTTATTCGCCTTAGAAAAATCTATTGACCTCGGGAGAGGTGGTAGAGTATTTTACTAACCTTCGCCTTCAATAAATTGGGAAGTCATTAAATTCATATAATCGAGAGTAATTCGGATAAACCGAGGTGGATTCACAATCCTAGATTTATTCCTTATTTGATTTTCTTTCCTCAAACAATCGTTTTTACTGTTTATTCTTTTATTAATTTTCTTTAATTATTACTTGCATCAAAATTTCGATAGTTCAAATAAAATTAGAATACTCGTAAATCGGTAGTTGGTAAATCAGTCCTCGTGGGAACGATATCTTACTCATCATTTTATTACTTGTCTACGATAACGTGCACTTGCGTTTAACGAAATTCCGCAACAAGTACCTCTTTTCATCCTCAGTCAGATGGACAGTCGAAATGAGGCGTCCGATTTGGTTGGGACCGAACCGACTATCGCTTTAGAGACGAGACGGGAAGTGGAATTGATTCGGGAGAGGATGTGAACTGCTCAGAGCCGACATAAGTCATATGCCGACGTCCATCGTCGACCTTTAGAATTCGAGGTGGGAGACCACGTTTTGCTGAAGATGTCGCCGATGATGGGAGTTTTCCGTATCGGGAAGAAAGGGAAGTTGAGTCCGAGATTTATTAAGCCTTTCGAGATTCTCGAGAGAGTCGGAGAATTGGCTTACCGTTTGGTGTTGCCCCCGGCTTTGAGCCATGTTCATACCGTCTTCCATGTTTCCCAACTGAGAAAATATGTCTCGGATTCTAATCATGCCATCGACTATGTTGAGATCGATATTGTCGAGAATATTACTTTCGAGGAACGTCCCTTGAATATTTTGGAGCACCGTGAGAAACGACTTAGGCATAAGACCATCCCTTTGGTCAAAGTGCAGTGGTCGGGGCATCGTGTCGAGGAGGCAACTTGGGAAACCGAGGATCGCATGCGTGCTAGGTAGCTCGACTTGTTTGTTTCTTAAGTTTCGGGACGAAACTTATTTTTAGAGGGAGAGAATGTAATATCCGCATTTTTCCTTTTTTTGTATTTTCATTTTTGGTGTAATTTTCGTTCCTAGTGACTCACTTGTAACCATATAAGTATTTTGAGAATATGTAATATTAAACTCCTCATCATACGAGCTTGTTTCGAACTTGTTTTACTCATTTTCGTATTGGATGTCATTTTTATCGCCGTTGGGTTCAATTCTCGTAATCACTGTTTGGAACCGCCGTTTGGGGTTTCCAAAAATCCATCTCATGTTATTATAGATTTTGTGAACTTTTATTGGTGTTTCGATCGAGTATCGTGTTGGGTCATTCCGTTATATTCCTAAGTTTTGGGTTTCCATTGCGTTTGTTCTCTTCTCGGATCATTTGACATTACCGTCGTGTTGGGACCGACCGTGCTTGATGTGAAGTCACCATATGAGGGTTCGTGATAGTCCTTTTAGGCCTTTAAGTGGTTGGAATTATGCGTCGATAGATTATATCATGTTTGGGGGTCGTTCTTCATCAATTTCGGGCTCAAACAGTGTGTGTGCCGCGGCACAGGAGACTGTGAGCCGCGGAACAGCCTTAGCATGAATGATGGCCAGGCCGGATGTACTACGTGCCGCGGCACGCAACAGTCCGGGCCGCAGCCCTAGTCAAAATTCTGCTCTCCTTTTTTAGCCGCGGGCCGCGGCACACTCAACCCGGGCCGCGGCACGTGGGTCAGTATGCACTATTTCAGTAGGGTTTCTGGGAGAGGATTTCATTTCCTCTCTTCTCTTATTCTTCCTCTCGTTTTGGGCGATTTAGGGGCGACTTTGGGGCGATTTTGGCATCTTCAAACTTGGAGAGACTATCCACCTCGAGTTTTTGTTGTAGATTATCGATTTCTACTTGAATCCTTCCTCCTAATCCAAGGTAATCTCTTAGAACCCTACTTTTGGGTGATTTGGGGGTTTTCGATGTTATTGTTCGATTCATTCCGTGTTGTTGATTACTCAAAATGATTATGATTAATCTTGTTGGTATTCTTATTTTCCTACGAATTCATGGTGTATTTCGTGGTATTTGTGTAATCGAGAGGGTTTGGTTGTGATCCGCCCTCGTTATTGTTTTGTACGAATACACATGAATCGTAGGCGGGTTCTCGGGTATATTCGTTTCCGTATTCGTTTAGAAATGGTTGTGATTGTATTCTTCGAATCGTTAGGTTCGGTTTCGTTGGTTCCTAGCGGTCGTGTTGATTTCCTTCCGTTCGTGTCATCGTCAATTACTCAAGGCAAGTATTTTTGGAAACCTTTATGCTTAACATGAAATGGTGATGTATATTGTGTGTGCTTTGCTCACCTCAGGAGGGTCTGACGGGGCCTCGAGGAAATCCAATGGTATGGCCTTGGATTCACGAGTTTGATTCGCTAGCCAGCTCGGAAGGGTCCTTAGAGGCCTCGAGCGGGATCAGTGGTATAGCCTCGTTCCCAAGGCGATGTCTGTGCGTGATTTGTTTTATGATATGGCCAGCTCGGGAGGGTCCTAAGAGGCCTCGAGCGGGACCAGTGGTATAGCCCCGGTTCCAAGGCAAATTGTTGATTGACTGTTTGTTTCCGGAAAATACATGTCTCGTTTTGGTTTTCAAAATGAATTGGTGCATGTACTATGAAATGTGTAAGCGATTGGTTTGCCTTGATTACTTGTACTAGCGTAATTGCTAACCCCTTTGGGGACCCATTTTGGGGAAATTCTTGTTATGGATTTCAGGTTATGTTCAGCCGGACGAGCGGGCGCTGGGACAGTACGAGGATGCTGGCCAGGGTCGTTGGCGTGTGCATTGGGGTCTCCTTATTTATGTTGTCTCTTTCGATACGATTGTTTTTTTCAAATTGTAAACTTATCGAATGTACTCGCGAGTACTTAGGCTTTTCACTCCGGGTTGTGGTTTGTATCCGTTGAAGTTGCTATATTTGTAGGTTGATCTTTATTTCGCCGGTTGCACCGGGCGTGTTATTATATGTTTGCATTGTTAATATATGTTTCCTCGCTAACCGAGACGGTTAGTCAAGTGGTGTTTTTCTTGTTTTGCCTGGTGGGTCCCATGTAGGGGTCCACGGCGCTGTAATATACCTCGAATATCTCGGGGGTGTTACATGCATAACTTTTTTCATGTTTCATCCTTGAAGAAGTATCTTCATGATTCGACTCACGTAGTGGTGTAACACCCCCAGGATATCCGAGGTATATTACAGCGCCGTGAATCCCTATATGGGACCCACCAGGCTGATCAAGCATCATACTCATCGACTCACAGAAGCAACAGAAAAATATCTCGTCATAAAGACGCCCAACAAAATAATCCACCCGGTTCAACCGGTCTAACATAACACCATAATCCGACACAAACATAATAAACAACAATACAATCCCGACGAGTAGGATCCGGGACATATTTCCTCAACTGGGAAACATGAAAAACGCTATGAACATGACTCAAGCCCGGAGGTAACGCCAAACGGTATGCCAACCCACCGACTCGCTCGAGGATCTCAAAGGGGCCGATAAATCTCGGACTCAACTTCCCTTTCTTCCCGAAACGAAAAACTCCCTTCGTCGGCGACACCTTTAGCAAAACGTTGTATCCCACCTCGAATTCCAAAGGTCGACGACGGACGTCGGCATACGACTTCTGTCGACTCTGGGCAGTCAACATCCGTTCCCGAATTAATTCTATCTTCCGCCTCATCTCTAAAACGACATCCGGCTCGGTCCCGACCAAATCGGACGCCTCATTCCAACAAATCGGTGATCGACATCGCCGCCCATAAAGTGCCTCATACGGTGCCATCCGAATCGACGCGTGCCAACTGTTGTTGTACGTGAATTCGATCAATGGCAAATGTTCCTCCCAGTCACTACTCCAATCGAGAGCACAGGCACGCAACAAATCCTCGAACGTCTGGATAGTGCGTTCCGACTGTCCATCTGGCTGGGGATGAAAAGAGGTACTCAAACGCAAACGGGTACCCAACGCCTTATGCACCGTCTGCCATAAGTGCGATACAAAACGGCCATCACGATCCGAAACAATAGACTTTGGGGTACCGTGAAGCCTCACAATCTGCGCGATAAACACACGAGCTAACTTCTCCGGACCCCAAGTGTCCTTGATGCCCAGAAAATGTGCCGACTTGGTCAGACGATCAACAATCACCCATACCATATTCATGCCCGACCTCGATCTCGGCAAACTCGTAATGAAATCCATCGATATATCTTCCCATTTCCATTCCGGAACGGGAAGTGACTGCAAAAGCCCAGCCGGTCGCTGGTGCTCGATTTTGACTTGCTGGCAAGTCAAACACCTTGCTACAAACTGCACGACCTCCTCCTTCATATCATTCCACCAGAAATTCCTTCTCAGGTCCTTGTACATATTACTCGAACCAGGGTGAACGCAATAAGGTGTAGCATGGGCCTCGTGCAAAATACTCTGTCTCAACTCTGAGTCGTTCGGCACACAAAGCCGACCCCGAAATCTCAAAACACCATCTTCGTGAATCACAAACCCAGGAGACTTTCCTTTAAGAACGTTCTCTCGGATTTGAGTAATCATCGGATCCTCTAACTGCTTCAGCTTAATCTCACCGATCAAAGACGACGAAATTTCCAAAGCACAAAATTGCCCGACAGTTCCCGACAACAGAACCTCAACATCTAACTCGATCAAAGCTCGCCGAAGCTCGTACTGAGACGTAAGGGTCTCAAGCGATCGCAATGCAATCGGTTTCCGACTCAAGGCGTCGGCCACGACGTTCGCCTTGCCCGGATGATAAAGGATTTCGAGGTCATAATCCTTAATCATCTCTAACCACCTCCTCTGCCTCATATTCAACTCCCGCTGAGTAAATATGTATTTCAGACTTTTATGATCGGTAAAAATCTGACATGCACAGCCGAAAAGATAGTGACGCCAAATCTTGAGCGCGAAAACGACTGCCGCTAACTCCAAATCATGAGTAGGGTAGTTAAGCTCATACGGACTCAACCGTCTCGACGCAAAGGCAATGGTCTTGCCGTGCTACATTAATACGCACCCAAGACCCTGACCCGAAGCATCGCTATAAACGGCGAATCCCTCGTTGCCACATGGCAACGCCAAAACCGGAGCTGAAGTCAAACGCTTCTTCAGCTCCTCAAATCGAATCGCCTCGTCATTCCGCATTTAACTTCTCGGATTTATGGAGCAACTGTGTAAGTGGTCGAGCTAGTTTCGAGAAACCCTCGACGAACCTACGGTAGTAGCCAGCCAAACCCAAGAAACTGTGGAGCTTTCTCACGTTTTTGGGCGGTGCCCAATCCAACACCGCCTCGATCTTCTGCGGATCTACACGAACCCCCTCGGCTGAAATCACGTGACCTAGAAACATCACTTCCTTCAGCCAGAACTCACATTTCGAGAACTTCGCATAGAGTTGCTCGGTCCTCAAAATATCTAACACTATCCGTAAATGATGGGCATGCTCTTCCTCGTTCCTCGAATAAATAAGAATATCGTCAATGAAGACGACGACACACTTATCTAAATACTCGATAAAGACTTTGTTCATCAACTGCATGAACACCTCCGGCGCATTAGTTAACCCGAAAGGCATAACTACAAACTCATAATGTCTGTATCTCGTCCGAAAAGCTGTCTTCGGCACATCGGACTCTCTCACCCGGAGCTGATAGTACCCCGATTTCAAATCAATCTTCGAGAATACCGCAGCCCCCTACAACTGGTCGAACAAGTCGTCAATTCTCGGCAAAGGATACTTGTTTTTGATGGTCACCTTGTTTAGTTCGCGATAGTCGATACACAAACGTAGTGAACCATCCTTCTTCCGCACAAACAGGACCGGTGCGCCCCAAGGAGAGGCGCTCGGTCGAACATACCCCGACTCAAGAAGCTCACTCAACTGCTTCTTCAACTCGGACATCTCTGAAGGTGCCATGCGATAGGGCGCCTTCGAAATAGGAGCCGCACCCGGCTCTAACTCTATAGCGAACTCGACCTCACGATCCGGTGGCAATCCCGGTAACTCGTCAGGAAATACATCAGAAAACTCATTAACAATTGGAATCGACGAAAGCTCGACTCCACCACTCTCCACCTTCAAGGCGTATCACCAATAGCCGGTACACCCCTTTCGCAGGAGTCTCATCGCCTTCAAGGCGTTAATAACGAATTTCTGGTTCCCCCTTTTTCGCCCAGCAAAAGAGTGCTCGGTGCCGTCATCGGCTAACATGGTGATGATACTCGTGCGGTAGTTCATGATTGCACCATGACGCTCGAGCCAATCATCCTCGAGAATTAAGTCCTCACCCTCAATACCCACAACAATAATATTAGAGGGCCAAGCCCTCTCACAAATAAACACAGAACAGTCTCGAACCTCCTGATCACCAACGATCCTATCACCGCTAGGAAGCTTAACGATGAAGGGCTCACAAGGCGTCAAACAGTCGAGACTCAAACGGCGCACACAATCCAGAGATATGAACGAATGCATAGCACCATAATCGAAAAGCACACTGACAGGATGAGAAAGAATATGAACGGTACCTATCGCCACGGTAGCCGCTGGGTCGTCGGCTCTTCGCATCTCATAGACACGCGGGTGGGCTGAGCCGACACTGGAAGCTCCCCCCTTAGCGGGCTGACCCCGTCCTCTCCCTCGACTAGCACTCGGCGGAGATTGAGAAGCAAACGATCCTTGATTCACACTCGGTTCCCTAGGCGCTGGAATGGAAACCCGGGCACCAAAGATTTTCTCCCTCTCAGCACAGAAAGCAGCCTTGTGACCCGGCTGGCCACACTGATTACATGTCAGCAAAGGACTCGGACAATTACGACTGATGTGGCCTGGCTGGCCACAGTTGAAACACTTCACCTCTCGAGAAGGGGCACTGGCTGCCCTGCGGGGAAACCCAGTAGATCGAGCTGGGCCACCACCAGCGGAAAAGTTAGCAGACTGGAATTTCTGCTGACCCCCACCTTTGTGGCCCGAAAAATTCCCGGCAGACTTCTGCTTCTTGCTCTCGCGGGCCGCCTCACTCGCCGTCACAGACATATCATAAGCAAGGGCCCTACTCTGGTAATCCTTCAAGGTAGTACAGACGAGCCCCGACATATAGTCCCGAATCGACAATTTCATCCGTCTGGAAAAATGGAAAATTTTGTCGCTCTCCTCGACAACTTGGGTCTTCACATAACCCAACTCCTTGTTAAAGTCGGCAATAGCCTGAGATACGGGGATATCCCGTGGTTGAGCATCATAGAAAGCATGTACTCGAGCCTGTCTGATCGGCCACGGGCAATATTCAGTCTCCATCAGTTCTTGGAATTCGGTCCACGAAGCAACATGGTCCTTGGGCCCAACGGCCTCCAACCAATCCGTAGCATCCCCAGTGAGGAAGTACTGGGCAATAGGGACCTTACGGTCCTCGGTACAGTTGGTGGCAGTGAAGACTTTAGATATCTCCTTGATCCACCCCTCCCAGCCGATCGGGTCTAAAGCTCCCGAAAACTGAGGAGGATGCATCTTGATGACATCCTGAAGCCAACGGTCCGCTCCACCCCGATTGGCATGGGCCGGATCCGGGTTCTGAACCACCTGATCTATCGCCGCCATTTGATTCACCATTTGCTGCATAACAGCCGCAATACCAAGGTCGGCGCGCTCCTGAGAAGAAGCATGACTGTGACGGTCGCCGGTACTGCCGGCTCCCGAAGACTGTGACGTGGCCGCCCCACCGGCTGCCCCACGTCCCCGGCCGCGACCACGACCACGACCTCTTCCAGCATCCATACTGGAGTTAAATAAGTAGCAAAAGCCATACGATGGTAAGTACAAGAAAAGAACGATCGCAAATCGAGAACTAGAGGTACGATACAAGAGTATAAGGAACAGAGGAAAGAAAACTTACGGGCACTGGTAGTACCGGAATCATGGCGGCGTGATGATGATGTGCAAAACAAAATACAACAAGACCCAATAAACCGACAAGCCTAGGTATCCATAAACCTTGCTCCGATACCATTTTCTGTAACACCCCCAGGATATCCGAGGTATATTACAGCGCCGTGAATCCCTATATGGGACCCACCAGGCTGATCAAGCATCATACTCATCGACTCACAGAAGCAACAGAAAAATATCTCGTCATAAAGACGCCCAACAAAATAATCCACCCGGTTCAACCGGTCTAACATAACACCATAATCCGACACAAACATAATAAACAACAATACAATCCCGACGAGTAAAAGTTCTTAAGTACTCGAGTACTTCTACTAGTTTAAAGACCACAAAAATAAAAAGATAGAAAGCAATAAGACACCACTCGTGCACAATCATCACGCACGGCCATCATCCGGATACTGGTCCAGCACCAGCTCGTCTCGATGAACCTGACCTGAAATTCATAAAATGAATTTCTCCAAAACGGGTCCCCAGAGGGGTTAGCAATTACGCTAGTACAAGTAACCAAATGAACGACTTACATCTTACACATATAGTAATGCGTGCAATTCAAGAAAACATAGTTCCAAATCACTCATTTTCGGAAATGCCATAATCAAGTCACATTTGTAAAAATGCACCACAATTAACCGTGGATCCACCCCTCCGTGGACCCCTACCGAGACCCCATCGGGTCTAACCCATAGTGGTTAAAAGCAAGCTCGCGGATCCACCCCTCCGTGGACCCCTACCGAGACCCCGTCGGGTCTAACCCATAGTGAGCATACACACACACACAATTCTCATGCAATACTAATACATTAAGATTGTAAGTTCATAAGGGTACTTGCCTCGGTTAATAGACGGTGATACGAACGAAAAGGAAGAATCGAATACGACCGCGAGGAACCGGCGGAAATGAACCTAACGATTCGAATAACACAATCACAACCAACTCTAGACGATTACGGAAATGGAATACACCCGGAAACCCGCCTACGATTCATGTATATTCGTACCAAAAATAACAACGAGGGCGGACCACAACCAAACCCTCTCGATTCCGTAAAAATCCACAAAATATCCATGAATCCGTAGGAAAGCTAAAGATACTAACAATATTAATCGTATTCATCATGAATCCACCAACAAAACAGAACGAATCGGAAGAAAATCCCAAAACCCCCAAATTATTCGAAAATAGGGTTCTAGAGATATTACCTTTGGAGATTCAAGTACTAAGATCCGTAGAACACGCGTTAGATTGATTATCCGGGCCTCACAACCGAAGGAAAATGATGAAAATCAACCCCCAATTGATGAATGCTTGAGAAGTTCTCCCCCTTAGTCCTCTCTCTCTCGCGCAGGTGAAGAATGAAGGAAGATGGCCGATCTCGTCTAATAAGAACGAGATTATACAGTTGACCGCTTGGTGTGCCGCGGCACGGCAGTGTGCGCGGCACGTGCCATAAATTTACTCCTGTGGTTCGGCGGTGTGCATGGCGGCTGCGTGTGCCGCGGCACCGTCTGATCGGGTTTTGGTCGCGTTGTCACGAGTGTGCCGCGGCACCGGACGGGTGTGCCGCGGCACTGACTTGGCACTGTGCCGCGGCACCGGATGGGTGTGCCGCGGCACACAGTACAGTTCGCTCGACCAACAACTGGAGAAATGTGTGTGCCGCGGCGCACACGCCTTGTGCCGCGGCTCACACCCCCTGTTGGTCCCAAAAAGATAAAAATGATCCGGAAAGAGAATAAAAGCGATAGGAATCAACATCGGGGAAACAATAACACGAGATGAACCCATGGCAACCCCAAAACGGCGGTTCCGCAGAACAATAACGAGAATCAGATCGATAGATGACAGGAAAAATACACTGAAAGATACACGAGGGTTACTACAATCGAAGAAAATACACCGGAAATAAAAATACAAGGGAAAGAAAAATGCGGATATTACAAGTGGGTCATGATAATTTGGAGCTAGCTAACAAAAAAAATTAAGTTAGAAGAATGCCCGGTCGCTATCCTAGATCGGAAAATACATGTATTACGAAAAAAGGATATCTCATTGGCCAAAATTCAATCGAGTCGGCATGGTAAGGATGAAGCCACGGGGGAAAAGGAGGATGAAATAAGGTCTAAATATCCATATTTTGAGGGTAAAGGTAAGTAAATTTTGAGAACGAAATTTTATTAAGCGGGGAAGAATGTAGCGGCCCGAAATTTTGTAAAATTCGCTACGTTTTTCTTTAATTTTTTTAAACAAATAAATTATTATTAGATTAATAAATTCCTATAGATTGTGCTTAACTAATATATATTATATATGTATATACATAAATTTAGTCACATTAGTCATGCATTTAAGAGCAGATAGTATTTATTAAAGCCCAAGTACTATATATTAGATTCAAAGTTTCTTTATTCAAATAGTTATTTTCCTTATAACCCAAAATAATTTTGACTCAAAATCAGTTCGTTATATATATATATATATCAATCTTTAATTATACTTCTTTAATCTCATTATATTTAAAAAAATTCAAACATTTATCTCTCAAGGATCACTATAAAATGGATTCACAACCCTACCTCACCATAAAAATATTAAGGTACTAGGTATATTACAATTTTTTTCCCTCTTAATCATGCATTTTATTTAAAAAAAAAAGATGAAATAAAATGGAGAGGGGACGATTTTGGTAAGGGTGAGGGATTTTATATTATGGGTTAGGTTAAAAGAAAAAAAATAATAATTAAAAAATAAAAATAGGAAGAAAAAAAAAAAAGAAAAGGGGTTTTGTTTGATTAAAAATGAGATAGTTGGTTTGAGCCTCGAAAAAGAATCTTTTTTTATGTTGAAAAAAATGGAAGTTGGGCCACAATTTGATGAGCGTTTGATTAATTGGATTGGTTAGTTGAGCTTAGAGTTTAATTAATAGGTTTGAAGGTAGTTATGATACGATATCATGCATCTATTTCATCTCATTAACATATATTTGAGGAGAAAATAAAAGACCGTAAATAGAGTCAATCAATTATATTCATAACACTGATAGAGTGGCTCTTATATTGGGCATTACAATGAGAGTCCTTCCATACATAGGATTCCTAGATAAGGTAAGACATCTAATAGGATCCTACTGCCTTTAGAATGATCTAGAACATTCCATCTATGTATCTACAACCAGTATTAGGTAAGACACATCACGGGAATAATAATTCCCGAACACTCTCCCTGTGTCGAGCACTAAAACAACAATGGTGCAGAAGATGTTGCCTCAGTAAAAACCTATTTCAAGCCAAAACAAAACCCCATGGTAAAAATAAAGGCTTGATGAGGAAAAGATTGCAACGCACCAACATAACATGTCATGTATACTCCCTCTGATGTATACATAATGACTTCCCCTGAGAGTATCTCAAATCATAGGAGTGATGCCAAGTTGCCCTCACAACTATACCAATAAAAAACCCAGTGGGAAAAATACCTCTTGGTCTAAGTTGAACAGAAGTACAATACATCATTGTATGGATGTTCTCATAAGTCGCCTCGTTAAAAACCTTACCAAGTGAAAACCCAATTGGAAAAAACAAACCTTGGTCGAAGGACAAAAAGAGCGCGACACATACAAAGTGCAGAGTCGCTAAAGACTTATCAAGTTTTCCAAAGTCTTGACCTCCATGCACTAAATCAGTCATAACTTCTTCGATTCAATAGGTATCAACGAAACTGTAAGAACGTGTGAAAACTAGACACTCATAGTTTTTCATTCATATACAGTAAGTAACATAGATCGACCTGAGCAGATCACAAAGCTCTATGGAAGTTGACTCAGCAAATTACCGGACATATCCTGTCCTACTTTGCAACAATAGTCATATGTCAATCAACATGATGGATGTAATACCCGTAATTTCGATTTCCGGTAATTTCTTTTTTTTTGCGGAAGTCCGTTTTGACGACTCGCTCATGACCGTTTCATCATTCTGAGAATGATTAATTCTACACTTTTTGTCATCCGAGTTCGTTTCGGTATTATTTTGTTGAGTTCCGTGCTTTTTGGCAACTTTTTCGCACTCGAGTTCGATTCTTGCGAATCTCGTTCGAAACTGCTGTTTCGAGTTTCCCGTAAGTCCGTTTAACTTTATTAGACGTGTTGTGAACTTCGGTTTGAGTATTCGATCACGTATCGTGATTTTCGGACGTTTTGGGCCATTTTCGTAATTTCCCAAAGTTTGGGGTAATTACTTTCCGTTGCCGAATTTCGAGCCTTCGGGTGGTCGGAATCATGTGTTCTCTTAGTGCTCGAGTTCGTCTTTGCGATTACTTCGTAACCGTATCTTCGATTCGTATTCAGGTTCGGGTTTCGGGGTCGTTCGGGCCGTCGGAGTTGGCCCCGGCCGAGTCATGGCCGGGCAGTCTGGGCCCCGGGCCGGCACTGGCCGAGTTACAGCCGTTAGTGCTCGGCGGTTACGTACGTAAGGCCCTGTATGGTTACGTACGTAACGGGCCGGCAGATTTGGGGTAGTGACTTGGTTACGTACGTAAGCCTTGGCCGGTTACGTACGTAACCCTGCCGGCAGGCACCCTATTTAAGGCCCTGCAGTCGTTTTTTTCGCCATTTTTCTCCTTCTTCTCCTTCTCTTCCGCGGCTGGGGTTGTTCTTATCATGGAGCCATGTTGTTGAGCAACAAATCCACGAAGTTCTAGAGGTTATATCTGTTGGGATTCCGAAAATAAAACGAAAAACGCAGCGGAAATAAATACGAATCCCAAACAGGATCGATCAAGTAACGTATATACGAAAATATAAATACGAAGATAAAAATCATACCCTTGAATCCTTTGAAATAAATCTTCGTAAAAATGGATGACGATCACGAACCCCGTCCCGAACACGAAATCCCTTCGTTCCAAGCATCGAAAGGTACGAAGCCTCTACTTCACACGCGTCGGAAGTTGCTCGGAAAAATTCAATAACAATCCGTTCTCCGAGAACACGGCTAGGAATTACTATAGGAATTTATATCTTATTTTCTTTCTTATTTTGTATCATCTCAAAGATGAAAAATTGAAGAAAAAAAAATTTCTCTCTCCCTCAACCTCTCTCACGGCAGTTTTGCTGCTCCAGAAATTGAAGATAGATTTTTTTTCAAGTCATCCTCTCTCCTCATATGTGTTTGTTATATTATATCTCATATAATAATCACATATCATGTAGTTAATCATTTTGAGAAAAGAATCTCAACTTATTAATTCAAAACATGACAACACACATGCAAAGTGGACATGTGAGGGCGGCGGCTATGGTAGGAAGTTTCCTAGAAAATGAGCCGAGTTACTCGGCTCAGGTAACGACGCTCAATCAAACGACTTCGTTAAATACACTCCATTTAATTACCAATGTATTTATATAAATTAATTAATTCAATTAATTAATTATATCAAATACAAATATATTTCTCTAAGAAATATAATTTATGAATTAAATTAATTACCCGGTAACTTAATTTGAATTTATAAGACCGCAATTTTGATTTATCCAATAAATCATAATTTAGATATCCAATATCTAATATTAATAGAGAGATAATAAATTCACATTTATCCGTCAACGCTCCTAATGCGCGACTCCGTAGGTCCGTCTCAGCCAGCATTGGGAGGAACCAATGAGTGCGGGCAACACTTAGCCAGCCTAGCGGGCCGCACTGTAAACCCCGACTGAGAACGAATGAAGGGATCATTCCAGAACCATTATGTCGTGAATACTATATACGTATAGACCCTTGATCAGATGTCCCGGTCAAGTCTTCGGGTCACGGTAAAGTCAAACCCTACTGTTGACTAAACTCTATACATGTATTAATGCAAATCAAGACCGACTTATTAATAGTGTATCTAATACGACTATATCAGAATGCTTTGGCCAAAGACTTATGATCTTATTTGCCATTAACCGTATAGGACATTCGCCTGCTCACTAACAGGAGATAGAATCCTTTCTTGGCATATAGTAGAGACTGCTACCTACCCGTATAGTCCGCACTTCGAGGTCGACTCAGCAATTAAGCAAATGAGTCTAACTCCTCTAATGACAAACTAAACGTCACAGGCACATCTTCTACTGAACCCTCAAGTGAAAGGTCCACGTATACTATCACAACCTTTCGATTCGTCATCGACTCTCCGAGAGTGAATACCGTGTGACTGAATCGAGTATGAGTCGTGTTCGAGTATACTGGCCCCACCAATATACTTATAACTATGCTATCAAGACGTGCACACATCCTGGCATCAGTTATACAAGTCGTATTAAAACTTAATGCCCATTTTAAGTTTATTGACTTGCGAACAATTTACGAAAATAAACTTTAAACACTTCCAGTGCATTTTCTCTTACCCCATAACGAGAATGGAATGTTCGATTTATTTACATGGACTTCACTTCAATGTTTACCAAATCAAGAATGCAATTGAAATACAATAAACAGTGAATGAATCGTATTGCCTTTTTATTAATTATTCCATAATTACAAGTACAATGCCCTTACTCTCTCATCCTCTGAGTGGCATTCGAGGGAATATTCCTAACAATCTCCCACTTGCACTCAATGCCACACATCATGGTATCCAATACCCATGTTCTTCAGATGTCTTTCTAAGACGGCCTGAGATAATGGCTTAGTCAGCGGAGTCTACTCTTTTCAATGAAACATTTCCTTTTTCCACCATCTCTCAAACGATGTGGTATTTTCTCTCTATATGCTTGGTGTTGTGGTAAGCCCTAGGCTCCTTGGCTTGGGCGACAGCTCCATCATTATCATAAAATAGTGATATAGGCAGCTCCGCATTAGGCACCACTTGAAGTTCTTGCATAAACTTCTGCATCCAAAATGCTTCTTTGCTAGCCTCTGAGGCAGCTAGATACTCTGCTTGGCAGGTGGAATCTCCAGTAGCAGTTTGCTTGGAGCTTCTCCAAGATACTGATCCTCCATTGAGAGTAAACAAATACTCAGATGTCGACTTAGAGTCATCATTGTCTCCTTGAAAATCAGAATCGGTGAATCCAATCACCCTCAGTTCTCCACCACCGTAAGTAAGAACCAAATCTCTAGTTCTTCTTAAGTACTTAAGAATGTTCTTTACGGCAGTCCAGTGTTCCCTACCCGGGTTTGCTTGAAATCGGCTTACCATACTCACAGCATAGGCTAAGTCCGGTCTCGTTCACAATATAGCGTACATGAGGCTACCCACTGTCAAGGCATAGGGTACCTTACTCATCTCTCTTGTATTCCTCACTTTGAGGACACATTTTCGTGGTGAGATGAATTCCATGTCGCATGGGAAGGAACCCTCTTTTAGATTCATCCATCTTGAATCTTCTCAGGATTTTATCAATATAAAGGGCTTGGGAAAGTCCTATCATTCTTCGCGGTCTATCTCTGTAAAGACGGATCCCTATAATATAGGAAGCTTCTCCCAAGTCTTTCATGGAGAACGTTTTAGAAAGCCAAGCTTTCACAGTGCTGAGCATTGCTACGTTATTTCCTATAAGTAGAATATCATCTACATATAGTACTAAGAACGCAATGTTGCTCCCACTGACCTTTTTGTAAACACACGGTTGCTCCTCATTTCGTACGAAGTCAAAGTCCTTGACTGCTTCGTCAATTCGAAGGTTCCAACTCCGAGAAGCTTGCTTCAGCCCATAAATGGATCGTTGCAGCTTACACACCTTATCAAACCTTTGAAGGGGAGATTGTGTTACAATAGGTTCGGTTCCTTATCCCTGATCAGATGTCTCCTTAGGACCTTCATTATGCTCTTCCAAAGAGATATTTCTACCCGAGCCACCTTCCTGAATGAATTCATCCTCAATGAAGTGCGCTTGTAATGCCACAACGACCCTATGGTCTTCGGGCATGTAGAATAGATAACCCATCGAGTCCTCTGGGTATCCAATGAAACGTCCTTTGATGGACCTCGCTTCCAGTTTGTCCACCTTAGCCTTGTTGACATAGGCTGGACATCCCCAAATCCTTATGTGATTAAGGCTTGGTTTCTTACCATTCCACATCTCATGCGGAGTGATAGGAATGGATTTGAAAGGACATCTATTAAGGATATAGGCAGCGGTTAGTAAGGCATACCCCCATAGGTAAATAGGTAAATCAGTGTAATTTAACATAGAGCGAACCTTGTCCAACAAAGTTCGATTTCTCCTTTTCTGAAACACCATTTAACTGTGGGGTTCCTGGCGGCGTCAATTGTGAAACTACTCCATGTTCCTTAAAGAACTCATCAAACTATGTGTTCATATATTCGCCACCTCGGTCCGACCGAAGTGCATTGATATGACATCCAGTCTATTTTTTTCAACTAGGGCCTTAAATTCTTTGAATTTAGTATAGGCTTCGGATTTATCTTTCATTAAGTACACAATCCCATACCTAGTATGATCATCTGTGAACATTATGAAATATTGATATCCATCTCGGGCTACTTCTAAAGCACCACAAACATCGGTATGTACCAATCCAAGTTTATCGGTATCCCTTTCAAAAGTCCTTGTGAAGGGGGACTTAGTCATTTTGCCTCTAAGGCAAGATTCACAAGTTAGATAGGGTTCTACACACAATGGACTTAAAAGTCCATCTTTCTCCATTTTCTGAACCTTGGTCTGACCAACATGACCAAGTCTAAGGTGCCATTTAAGAGCTTGATTAGTATTTGGCCTACCACGTTTCCTAGTTATAGTGTTCGCTGCTGTTTTATTTTGTAAGTTCAGATGATATAAACCATTTAACAATGTAGTTGTGCCAACCAATTTATTTAGAAAATAAATTTTACAACTACCATTGCCAATTAAGAAACAAAATTCTTTCCGGTCCAAGACTGGAATGGATACAATGTTTTTATACCCCTTGGGCAAAACAAGTACTTCATCTAATGTCAAAATAAAACCGGATTCTAAACCCAGTAGGATTGATCCAATATCGGTTGCCTCGACACTTTGTCCGCTTCCGACAGTGATCAGTATTTCCCCAGCTTCAAGTTTTCAGATCCTGATTCATAGTACAAATGTGAGAAGTGGCACCTGAATCCAGAATCCATGAAGCAGAATATACAGTAGCGGAACAATTTGTTTCAAAAACAAAAAGTTATGTACCTAATGCGCCATTAATCTTAGGACAAGTCCTTCGCCAGTGGCCCAGCTAACCGCATTCAAGGCATTTGTCCGTAGGTTTTGGACCGCCTACCTTTTGAACCTTTTGGGCCTTGCCCTTTCCTTTCTGTACCCCTTTCTTAGGATTGTACTGCTCGTAGGTCTTTTTATTCTTGTTCTTGGACCTCCGAGGCCCAGAAGAAATCACAAGAGCAACCTATCTCGGTTTAGTCTTCATATTAGACTGCGCCGTCACCAGTTTATTCATTAGCCCAGCTAATGTGCATGTAATTTTATTACAAACTGTGTGAAAGAGTCAGGGAGAGATTGAAGGATGAGATCAATTTCAAGGGATAAATCCATATTAAAGTTGAGCACCTCGAGCCTCTCAATCATAGAGATCATCTTGAGGACGTGGTCTCCCACTTTTTCTCCTTCTTTCATCCTAGCACTGAACAACTGCTTTGATATCTCATATCTAGCAGTCCTACTGTTCTCTCCATAAAGTTCAGTCAAGTGTGCGAGAATCTGCGTAGCAGAAGTTATTTTCTCGTGCGCTCTCCGCAACTCATTTGTCATTGAGCCCATCATAAAGCCACGGACTAGCACGTCATCCTTGACCCATTTTTCATGGACGTCAATATCTTCCTGATTACCCCTGGTTCGGATTGGAGTCGGTGGAATGTCCGCCTCCAAGACGTATCCCAGAGACTCCATATTGAGTACAAACATCAGATTCCGCAACCAGTCAACAAAATTGGGTCCAGTTAGGAGATTCTTTTCAAGTAAGTGGGTTTTTAGCCATTTTTAGAGAGATTCAGTTTCGTTTTCTGCAAATATTTAGACAAGATTCAATTAGTGACTTGTTTAATTATGATCCGAGTAAAGAATTTAAGGACTTTCTTTATTCATAACTCGGCTCCCACTATTTTATCGGCACTTACACACTCCCATGTTAAATCCGGAAGTCTTAGGTAACTTCATAGTGGTGATCGATTTCTTTACAAAGTTTAATAGAGGGCAACCCATACGGCTTCTATTCTATTATTCTTTATAAAGTGGTGTCTAATACCAACCCATCTAATGGATGATTCGATCTTCTTTTACCCCTAGTTCACTTGCCCTCAACCCATTCGGTTTCTATTGCTCGCTGAACTATCTAAGTTTAAACCGTCAACTCCTATTAGTCTGACAATTGAATCTTACCCGGCAACCCATACGGTTTATAGGGGTTTGATTTGTCACAACCAAAGGCATCTAATGCACTCTAGGAATTTATCAACTTTCCCCAAAAATTTTACCCCGACATACTTGGAAGAATAATATTCCGGTTTAGATTTCAATTTTCCATGAGTTTGACGGAGGGTAGGAAACCTCGTAACCTTTATAACTTAGTGTGTTTGTAGTCGGGAGAATTTCGCGATTAATGTTACACTTTGCACATTAATTCATTTATACGCGCGTTTGTTGGTTTGTCAATCATTCAAAATGAAAAATAGAAAACAGTAACCTAGTTACTACCAACATATAGCTCATGGATCTAATTCCTAAGTACTGGGCCAAGCGAATCACCCAATAAATAAAAACACAGTCTTCGAATCTTCGTCTTCTCGGTCGGTTGTCTTCGGTCTTTGTCCTACCCAAAATAATAATTACATCATTGAAAAATTGCATCCTATACAAATTTTTCTAGTAAATATAAATAGACTTAAAACGGCCTTTACAACCCAATCGAATCGAACAAATCAAAAACTAAGTCCACGAGCTATATCACCATCACATAAGGATTCCATACAACATGTAATGGCAATGAAATTAAACAATTAATTTTAATATAAATTAATCTAATTAATCTATAAATTAATCTATTCAATTTCTACTATATTAATCCAATTAATATAAAGTGGCATTAAAATTAAATAATCAATTAATATATTAATCCAATCAATATAAAATTAATCTATTCAATTTTAACGGTATTAATCCAATTAATACTAATAATCGTCATTTAAATTCATTCGAAGTAATCCGGCCAAAATAATATTTTCATTTAATTTATTTCCCTTAACTAAAAAAAATATTCCAAATATTAATTTAGTCAAATTAAAATCCAATTTAAATTTTGGGAAATAATTACAAAAAAATATAAACTTAAAACGGAGTCCGGACAATCCGGTTTTAGGCCCGGCCGCGGCCCGATTCAAAATCGGGCCAAAACTCGAGGGTGCTGGCCGAGCCATGCTCGGCACTGGCCGAGTAATGATCGACAGGCATCGGCCTATCGGCAGTGCGCAGAGACATGGCGAGCATGGCCGAGCATGCTCGGCATCTGGCGGCGGCCCAGCAATCTTTGCCGGCACCACCGCCGGCACGTTTCTTCGTTTTATTTCGTTTCCAAAAACGTGATGCTACAACGAACAATTTAAAATCTACGATTATTCCAAACATGATTCTAAATCATAATCATCATCCAAAAGCATTCAAAATGCACAAAAAAAAATCGTATATACGGAAATATTGACCTCGCTCCGATACCACTGTTGGGATTCCGAAAATAAAATGAAAAATGCAGCGGAAATAAATACGAATCCCAAACAGGATCGATCAAGTAACGTATATACGAAAATATAAATACGAAGATAAAAATCATACTCTTGAAGCCTTTGAAATAAATCTTCGTAAAAATGGATGACGATCATGAACCCCGTCCCGAACACGAAATCCCTTCGTTCCAAGCATCGAAAGGTACGAAGCCTCTACTTCACACGCGTCAGAAGTTGCTCGGAAAAATTCAATAGCAATCCGTTCTCCAAGAACACGGCTAGGAATTACTATAGGAATTTATATCTTATTTTCTTTCTTATTTTGTATCATCTCAAAGATGAAAAATTGAAGAAAAAAAAAATTTCTCTCTCCCTCAACCTCTCTCACGGCAGTTTTGCTGCTCCAGAAATTGAAGATAGATTTTTTTTCAAGTCATCCTCTCTCCTCATATGTGTTTGTTATATTATATCTCATATAATAATCACATATCATGTAGTTAATCACTTTGAGAAAAGAATCTCAACTTATTAATTCAAAACATGACAACACACATGCAAAGTGGACATGTGAGGGCGGCCGCTATGGTAGGAAGTTTCCTAGAAAACGAGCCGAGTTACTCGGCTCGTGTACCGGACGTTCGTCAAACGACTCCGTTAAATACACTCCATTTAATTACCAATGTATTTATATAAATTAATTAATTCAATTAATTAATTATATCAAATACAAATATATTTCTCTAAGAAATATAATTTATGAATTAAATTAATTACCCGGTAACTTAATTTGAATTCATAAGACCGCAATTTTGATTTATCCAATAAATCATAATTTAGATATCCAATATCTAATATTAATAGAGAGATAATAAATTCACATTTATCCGTCAACGCTCCTAATGCGCGACTCCGTAGGTCCGTCTCGATTGCACTAGGTTTTCAAACAGTAAATATCACGTGCATAAAACCGTAGGACAGTCCGGCGGTGCTTCGATCAGATTGGGTCGTAGCTTTAGGCAACAATCGACTGGACGAAACGATCTGAAAATGGGACTGCCAGGCGGGTCGGATCGGGTCAACAACCAGGTCGGGTCAGCAACCGGGTCGAAGGCTGGACTGGATCGCGAGTCAGGTTCGGGCGCTCCAAAAATTGGGTTTGCGAATGGGCTGGATGAACAGGCCAGAATCTGGGCGTGCAGACGGGCTAGGCCAGAATCTGGAACAGCGGGCCGAGCGGGTTCTTGTGAGTCGTAAATCGCAGATCCGGTTTGCAGATTGGAGGAGAGACGGAGGTACAACGTCTGATCGTGGATGAAGGTGATCTATTCGTCCAAGTTATTTCGGACTCTGGATGCGGGCGGAGATGGTGATCTTGGTACGGGGAATCACAGAGCAGCGGCGCGGCGGTGGTTCGCGGTCGGATTTTTGGGGGCTGGGTTCGACGAGGCGGGCGACGTTGGAGTCGGGTCGCGATGGAGAGGGCGACGTGCAGCAGGCGCCAACAATTCCTCAAGTCCGAACGGTCGGGCAGGGTGCAGTTGAGTGGCGATGCTGGCCGGGAAAGGCGACGGCTGTTCAAAATTAAGGTTTCTGGGGGAAAAATCTGATTTTTTTCTTTTTTTTTCGGAATTTTCAGTATTTCGGGCGTTTTTTTTTCTTGCTCTATTGGTAGAGTACGTGCTGATAACGTGTTTGAGGAGAAAGTAAAAGACTGTAAATAGAGTCAATCATATGAATTCATAACACTGATAGAGGGGCCTTTATATAGGCATTACAATGAGAGTCTTTCCATACATAGGATTCCTAGATAAGGTAAGATATCTAATAGGATCCTACTACCTCTAGAAGGATCTAGAACCTTCCGTCTATGTATCTACAACCAGTATTAGTTAAGACACATCACGGGGATAATAACTCCCGGAACATGTCATAATTTTTTTTATTGAATCTTGTTAATATACGTATTATTTTTAGGCGCATACTTGGATTTAGCTAAATTGTACATTAAGTTCCAAAGATCAAAGTCAAGAAAAAAGTGGAAATTTTCTAACACCAATGTTAAATATTTATGCTTATTATGGGTATATTAAATGTGCCAGGTTTAGTGAGGAGGGCCTTCGGGCAAAATATGTTATGAGATTAGCCTTTGTGCTATATTTTGAGGGCCTTTGGGCAATATAATTGAGGGCCTTCAGACAAATATATTTAATAATGTGTGTTATATTATTTATATTGTACAGTTTGGATAACCAAAAGGATTACATTGAGTCAATAGTACTCACCTCAAAGCGATAATTTTTCTCAGGTTAAAGAATCGGGTGAGGCATGACGTGGAGTTGATGATGGAATAAATAAATTTATTTTATTAAATATTTTCGATGTATAAAGAAAACTCTGATAATATTTTATTATGAAATACAAGATGGCGTCTCATATTGTATTTTTTATTTTATATATATATTTATTTTGAGAAATAATCTGAGGCGTTACAAATGATGACTGCATTAAGAAATATATTACAAGCAAATATGCTAATATAGTCGGGTATCAAATTAATCCAAATACATACACTTGAAAAATATTAAGATAACAATCTACAAAAAGAGGAGAGAAAATACTAAGAATTTTAGAGAGAAAAAGAAGGTAGTGAGACAGATGTTAGATCTTTTCAAAATCAATCAACAAAAAAGGGAGAAAATGTGGAAATATAATGTAGATTATAAATTTATATTTACTCATGGTAAGCTCCGGAGTATCCCTTTTTGTTTGAACCCTACACATGCTTAGAGATGTATCTTAATATCACGTCTTCCCTATTTCTCATATTTGTATGGGTATCAAAATATCCATAGAATTCGTCATCCATCCTGCTCACATTCAATTCAAATAAATACCTAATTTGCTAAGCAAAATATTAATTTTGTTCAAAAGCAAGCAATAAATTTTAATAATTGCACATCAATATGCATGTAAAAAAGGTTACTTACAAGATCCAAAATTGTACTTATAAGCTAGGCCACATATTATCGTGAACAATCTCCAAAGGATCATTATGGCTTATGTACAATGGAATATCACCATCTCAACCAAAGGTAACTGCATCCCTTGGCACTTGTAATGATTTACCAAAAAGACGGCAACAATATACAATTATTCAACAGTGTTATCTTTATGCCTCGACCTGTTATTATTGTAGGGATTCGGTGCCAAAAAAATGAAAGCACAGTGAAAGAATTATTATGTATCCAATTAATAATCTAAACCCCTTAACAAGTCAATCTAGCATCTTATGTACGAATATAAAATACAAATTATGAATTTAGAAATCATACCTTGAAGATCTTTGATTAAATGTTTGATGAAGAACTCGAATCCGATTCAAGAATCTTCTAAAAAATCCAAAGCCAAAAGCACTATGTCTCTACGTAATACGCATTGTAAGATGACCTAAAGAAACTCCTCACCACCACGATTGCCCTTAAGCAGGGCCGGTCCTAGGGTTCCTCATGCCCTGGGCGAAAAGGCCAAAAAATGCCCTCATATTTAAAAACTACAAAACAAAAAAGCATATTATTTTTAAGGACCATTTTTTTTACTGTTATTAAATGATAATGTGTTCTTCGTAATATATATCTTATAATTATATAGTATCATAATGTTATATCAAGTTAAATGATATTTAGAGACTTACATATAATGATAGTTGTGCTCGGATTAAAAGTATACAACTATATATGATGTTTAAGTTATCTTAAAACATAGAAAAACTTAATACTATATTTGTATCATATTTTTAATAATCTAAACATACTTAAATAGTGAGTGTTATATAGTTTAAATAGTCCTATATAGCTTTAGGCAATAGACCACACTATGGGTGACAACAAAACTGGATTCACAAGATTCTATATCTAAAAATATATAAAAATAATAATAACCTCCAATAATCATATTTTATGACTGTGGAAATCACAAAAATTAGTTGAAACTATGTAGTAATTTAATTATTTCGTACATGACTTGATTTTAGAAAGTATAACAAAAGATATTTGTGGTTTCGAGTTGAAATTAGTTAGTAATCTAAATTGTTTCATGTAGAGTTTAAATATTATCACAAAATTTTCAAAGCAAAAATATATAGGAAGTATTAATTGTTGAATATGACTAATTTTATTTTATTTCAGATAAATAAGTGTTGTCATCAAAATAAGACAAATATTTAAAAAAAAAGAATTATAGAAAAATAAATGAATCCACAACAATAGTAATACAATTAACTAAAAGAAAAAAAACATCCAAGAGCATTATTAGCCTAGTGGTAAAGAAGTGCTTATCTATCCTAAAGGTTCATGGTTCAAGTGTTGTTGGCAACACTTTAATTCTTTTTTTTCCTAGTAATAACATCACTGAGCCTAAAATTGATGCCCTGGGCCGCCGCCCGGTCCGCCCACCCATAGGGCCGGCCCTGCCCTTAAGACCGAATGACTTAGTATGTTTTCTGAGTCCCCGTGTCCATTTTCTTAAAGACACCTTGGTTCATATCTATGTATTTATACTAATTAACTAATTAAATAGACTATTTATATCAAATACAATATTAATTATTTTTATCTAAGAAATATTATTTTATTAATAAAGTTAATTACTCAGTAATGTATTCTAATTCATTTAGACCATATTAATTTACTCAATAAGTTAATTTGACATCCAATATCTTATAAGATAATAAACTCAAATCTAATCCATCGTCTATCCTTATGTGCGACTATATAGGTTTATCTCAGTCAGCAATGGCAGGATATAAAGAGCGTAACACCTAGCTAGTCCGGTGACCCAAACTGTAACCCAATTGAGAATGAATGATCGTTATGAATATCGTATACATATAAACCCTTCAATCATATATCCCGACCAAATATTAAGATCACAGTAATGTCAAACCCTATAGTAACTTAATGCCATGTATATGTTAATGCAAATCGAGATCACTGAGATCTCGTGTATCAAATACAACTAGCTCTAAAAGCTTTGCCCAAAGACTTATAATCTTATCTGTCACTAACCGCATAGGACATTTACCTGTTCACTTACAGGAGAAAGAATTTTATCTTGGTATTCAGGAGAGACTAGTACTTGCCCCATCAAGTTGTGTTTAAGGTTGACCCCACAAGCCGGTGATCGTATCGAACTACTCCAGTAACTAAATATCACAAGCACGTCTCCTACTGAACCCTCAAGTTAAAGGTTCACGTATACCTATCGCAACCTTTCGATTCAGTCATTGACTATCCAAGAGTTAAATCCATGTGTCCAAATCAAGGTGAATCGTGTCCGAGTATACTAATCCCAGTAACATACCTATAATATGGGGTTCCACTAATACTTATTGAAGACCGACAACCTACATGTCAAAGTACTTATCATAGAAGTCTTGTTTAAACTTAATGCCCAGTTAGTTTTATCGACTTGTGAACCAGTTAAGCATTCGAGCCCTAAACACTTCTAGTGCCAATCTCTTTATCTAATAAGGTGGAGAATATTTGCTCTCAGATGTAATGATATTTATTCTATATATCAAATTATAATGCTTAGTATATAATAATATAGCAATGATAAATCCATCTTACGAGTAGTATTCATAATTGCAATAGAATGCTCTCGCTCTCTCATACCCTGAGTAACATTCAAGGGCATATTCCTAACAATTGTGACAACCTGTTTCTTAGGCAGCTCAAGTCGATAATATCCTATTTAATATAGAGGAATGTAAAAACCAACTATAACTGGGATATTTTATTTTGGTTTTAGTATTGCAAAACAGAGAGGAAATACTTGGTATAATTGGTAATAATAAGATCTTTTGTCCAGACAGTAATATAACACCCTAGAGATATTCTGAGTATGTCACGGCACTGTGAATCCCTACCTGGGACCCGCAAGGCTAATCCCAGACACAACCAGACTTCAACTTTTAAGGTTGTAATAACAATATCCAATAAATACAAGAATCATAACCAACTACACGAATCATTTGGTAAAACTCCAACAACCATACACATTATCTCAAGAAAAGGAAATCCAACATATGACCACCAAAGGAAAAACTCATGTAGTACTTGAGTACCAACTAACAGTTGTGTGATACAAGAATCCAAAAGACATAATTTGAAAGAGCGAAATATAATTGAGCACAATATCAAGCCTGGCTGTCATCGTTGTACTGCCTCGGTGCCCATTCGTTTGGTGGCTCCATACCTGCAATACATAAAATGCATTTCTCCCGAATAGGGTTAGCCGTGGAATAGCTAGTGCGGATACAAATGAACCATTACGTCTTACACATTTCCATGCATTATACTTTTTAAAAGCGAAGATAATAATTTCTGGAAATGCACTATCCAAAAATATGCCATAATAGTAATAAATATACATGACTAACCATGGACCCAACCATGCACGGATCTCATCGAATCCCTGTAGGACCCTCCCAGAGTGGTTAATCCCGATGTTCGTGGACCCAACTAAACGTGAATCCCTCTGAGGCCCCGTCCGACCCTTTCGGAGTGAATACATACACTATCACACACATATACATCACCTTTTCACATTTAAGAGTGTAAGTTAATAAGAATACTTGCCTTTGAGACATGAGGAAATGCTACGGGATGGTAGACGACCGCTTTGAAGGGAACTGAAGACTCCGAATCTAAAGGGTCCGTAAAACAACTATCAACAACTATACGAATGGAATTGAAACTGAAATACGCCTGAAAAACCCTGTCTATAGATCATGTAATTCATCAATACAATACATAGAGGGCGGATCACAACCAAAGTCTCTCGATTTTCACCAAAGTTTGGAAACCACAACATAAATTCATAAAAAGTTTTAGGGATAGATAAATTATTTACACCATAATTCCAACAGCTTAACGAAACAAATCGGATAATATAGCAAAAACCCCAAAAATCCAGAAATTAGGGTTCTAAGATGATTACTTTGAATCAAAGGTTGAAAGGATGATTGGATTATGTTAATTTACTTCAAACCTTTGATGATGATTTTGGAGAACCTAAAGATTGATGATCTCATGAGAAGAAATGCCTCAAAATTGCCTCTCTCCCGCTCTCTCATCGGTCAGAGGTAGGAAATAAGAAAAAATGCACGAAAAGTTGTTGTCCGTGTAACACCCCCAGATTTAACCGGAAATATTACAGCGCCGTGGGCCCCGAGATGGAACCCACAAGGCTAAAAGATTTTTTCGCAAACATTTACAAATGCCCAAGAGGCCAACGAGGGTACTATCTGTAAAAATTCACAAAGACTTATAAAATCCATTTATGAAAAACCGTCATAAAAACTCATTTGAAATCGCAAGGCCAAACGGCCGACACTCAAAAGTTTAGAAAATGATTTCCAAAGTAATCTCAGTTACCAGATACCAACAGAGCATTTCAAAATACTCACGCAGCGGAAAAAGACCAACCATAAAGATACTCTAGCAGCGGAATACAAGAACCAATCAAGAAACTCAATGCACAAAACATGTCTTAGCCAGTATCCTCCGGGAAGCTCATCTCTTCACGACCGCTACAAGCTCGATACTCCACGAACCTAAAAATAAATCCCACGACGGGGTCAGCCATAATATCCAACAATGATAACCGTCACATCACATAATAATTACATACCAATGAGAATACAACATAAGAATACGACCTATGTAATCTTACCGCCATAACTTTACTTACTCAAGTAATTCTCATCAGAATAACCATTATCACATTTCACATCCTGTACTCGATTAACCAATAAACTCGAACATAATATCTGTATTGTACCTCAAACAATACTCAAGATTCTCAAACTATCATAACCAACTCACGATACAAAAAAGTACCAGTTCTGACCAATACAATCCATCGGATAGCATCATCAAATCCCAAAACGATAACTGATTGTCCATCACAAGACGAATACCAAAGGAAATACGGAACATACCTCGAGATATGAAGTGCCACGACAATGATATCAGTCTAATCCGAGATCGGATCAATGCAAAACGGACATGGTCCTAACACAAGACCTACAAATGCATGCTCATATGACACTGGCAATATGATCACAACAATAACAATGATGTATAGTCAATGGAAATTCGACGATCCAGCGCCCTCAGCATAGATCCCCTTGATGATCCTATCAGATCATCATAAAGTGGATAACCAACAATACACACATGAACAACAACACATGATAAAATCAATGATGCGAATTCACAAGATTCCATCAACACAATACTGGTAATCCAACGATCCAGCGCCCTCAGCATAGATCCCCATGATGATCCCGTCGAACCAACGCATGGTGGAAAACCTGTCCAACGATCCAGCGCGCTCAGCATAGATCCCCATGATGATCCCGTCGAACCAACGCATGGTGGACATCTGATCCAGCGCCCTCAGCATGGATCCTCATGATCCCTTCGGATCATTTACAACATAACAATGCAATTATGCATACACATATGCAAATCAATATGTTCCTCAACATGAACAACATATGAATCAAAACATGAACGACACTATGATGACACAACTAGGACGACCTCATGTTTAGCAACATGAATGATAACCTGCATGATCAAATCACTAACATTAACTGAATCGATATAAGATACTTGTCCCGAGTCCTTCAGGAGTAATCTCGGTGTCAAATCATCACCGGCAATTATCCTCAATGCTCGGCGATCCAAACGTACAATGAACTATAGATACTCATATTCTTGTCTTTACCATAATGTAACCTCAAATCCCGAATATGCCAATAACCAAAATAAATCATATACAGTACGATTTAACTCCCAGAATCGGAAAGACAACACATAATCCAGATCTACAGAATTTGCAGTAATAATCATTGCTATATGCATTATAAATGAAATGAAACTGAAACCATTCATTAAACATTATAACTGAGCAAGTAATAACTTGCCTCGATACCGACATGACGATGATGAAGCCGCTACCAGTCACAATGCCTTCGTCTACGAGCTCCTCGACCCCAACCGAAGCAATTCAAGAACATACTCGAACACGACCGCAGCATCCGGTTATAATCACCGATCAATAATCTCAACCTATCGAAGTAATCAAATAACACATATCAGATAACAATTAACAACCGACACGACCAACCAAATCATCTCAACTATTCAACGATACCTACAATACAAACTACAACTCGATGATCATAATCAATCAATACAGCCGATCAATAAACCCAACGGTTCCACAACTATCCAGATTAACCACAAGTCCGGATAATCCAATTCAAACAATTACGAATTCACAACCACAATACGATTACGGATACGAGCGTAAAGGAAATCATATTCGACGAACAATCACAATCTTCCCGGATTCCAAATTGATATCATGATTCGTATTTCATTAAGAACATACGAATTCTACCACTACAACCAACGAATATTCGATCTTCATATATAAAAATACCGATAATTCAATATACGATCGTCTTGCTATGTTAAATTCATCAAAACTTCCTCAAGAACACTAAGGGATTCGAACTCATGTTCATAACCATTAAAACAACATAATTCGATATCCTTTAACATGAATATAATCTTCCAATTCGTAATCCAAGTCATGAATCATCGTATTCTTTAGTATACACTCTACATAACCTCAAGGATTGTAGCAACAACTCCCTAATCATCATCATACGGATCAAATACGGATAATAATACCAAGAACATCAAGAACTCTATGATTTCATAATCATAATCAACATATTCAAGGTATAAACCATCATTTCACCATCTTCCTTCAACATATAATTCATATAACCTCAAGAATTGAAACAACAACATCTTAATCCTCTTCATACGAATCATTTACGGATAACAATACCAAAATCCGAAATCAAAGTGAAGAATTCAACAACATACCTCAAGAACATGAATAACCCAATCAAACCCTTCAAGAATCATTGATATCTTCATATCCAAGCTTCTAATCCATGCCTCCGAGCTCACAATCGACTTAAAAGTGTTTAAAGCATACTTAGAAGTGAAGAAGGACGGAAAAACGAAGTGAAATGATCAGGAGAAATGAAAGACGAACTTTCATTTTATAAACTGCATCGATCTCTACGTACGTTAACCACCAGCATTAACGTACGTAATGCACTTAGCGTACGCTAAGCGTCCTTAATAGCGTACGTAATCTCATTTCCAAAACTAATCGACTGCTTCGTCGATTGATTACGTCGTAACATTTCCTTCATTACGCACGTAATATGTACGCGTTGACTTGCTACGGATAAAACTCTATTTGACGTCGTTATACACTTCTCGTAGCGCACGTAATGGCGGGGTTGACTTGCTGTCCACATCCGCCGCCGACATCGGGTCCCACTGCCGACCATGACTCGGTCTGTCCGATTCCTCGTTACGTACGTAATGCTTTAGCCATAACGTACGTAACACAACCAATTTAGCGTACGTAAGTCTTCAACATTAGCGTACGCTAAGTATTCTATACTTAGCCAATTTTAACTGTTACCACCTGTCTCGACATACAGAATACGAACATACGGCATACTGAATACGTATACTGAATCCAATAATATTCTCATACGATATACCCAATATCAAAAGTGCGATAACCTGATACATGATATCCTCAATTATAATTGTCTACCAAATACGACAATTGTACCCATACTGACATCTAAGTCCTTCATTTATTTTATCCATACTGTACAGATTCCACGCTGTACAGTATAACTCGGATAAAATAATCTCAGACAAAAGTAGTAGAAAATCCGGATATTACATACTACACCACTTAAAATAAGTTTCAGCCTCGAAATTTGTGATCCGTCATAAAAACAAACAAACATACTATTCAACCAAAATATCCCAAAACCATCACGACAACGATCAATCATCATCATTACTGAATAACCAAGAGAGTACACTTACAAATACGCAGGTCGACGATCTTCTGAGATACTAGCAAGTGACTTCACTGTAAAGCCTCAACACGCTTACAATAACAATTCCATAAGTCCCAACCAAAAATATATCATCTTCAGATGAAACAATCTGCCCGAATCAAAATCCTGTCTGTCTGATTACACAATCAGTCCCAATTCCGATAAGACGAATAATACACAATACATCTGCAAAACAACTGCCCAAAACGACACGAATCCCGAAACATCAACACAAAATCCGAACGCTCAGATGATCACCAACTAACTAACCGAGAAGATCATCGATAAGATATCTCTAATACGATTAATCCAATGGTCAAAACACAACTGAGAATATCATCAACATGATAAACTCCAATATGACCAACGAAGGAGCAACAATAATCGGGAATACCTTCACACGGTAAATTCCAACATGATACACACAGAACCACAGTGACAGATATACGGAAGAGAAAATTCTATAAACGCTAAAAAAATCACATACAGTGGATATCAACGAAACACATCCTGTTGGTGAACATACCCCTCGGAATGCGAACACCCAATCAAGCCGACGAAAATAACCAATCATACCTGGAGTGGAAACGACCGCTCAACATCTAAAACAACCAACATGGGGTCACCATACCCAAATCTACAAAATAAATCATTCAAAAATCACTATGGTAAAAATCGCGCTACTACCATACCAATGGAATTACACAGCACATATGCCCCGATTTCGCAAAATCCAAAGTTCCAAAATTACATCATGTGCATGAATCTACAACACGCAGCATATTTCTCTTATCCGATAAATCAATCGATCATCCTTGCATAACCAAACGACCATACCAAAGTTCGGATCCCTATTCATCGTTCCACAATGATATATTATCCAGTTCGTGAGTCACACTCACAACTTCACCATGATATGTAATATACACTAAATGCGTATGGTTATCAATCACATTTTCAAAACCAGTTTGAAATCATATAGTCTCGTCAGAGACAAATTTCTGAAAGTTCTTTCAAAATTTTCAAAACTCAAAACATAAATTTTTGGTAAGACTGCAAAATCAATTTTCGAACCAACCGGCTCGCTCGTGTCAAGTTTTTTGATAACAGTTTCTTTTCGAATCCACACGAGTAAACAAAATGTAATTATGCAAATGCCCGACCATATCCATACTCCTGTATACCAATTCGGCTCGTCACCAAATTCCACTGACATTCCATCGGAAAACTACACGATTAATTCCAAAATCTCAATATATAGACTCTGATAAAAACTCCTCCTCCACATACTACTCGCAACGTCAATCTTTAATCCATCCTGGATCACCTCAAATATGCTATGACAAAATATTGAAACAAATCAACACAGCGAAAGACTACCCGAGAAGTTTCATTTGAACGAGTAAACCAAAACCTCGAAAGGTAGGAACGAAATAAATAAACGATTGATAAAGAGCTTTACAAATCTCGGGAGTTTTATGAAAACAAGAAAATCCTTTTTGAACATTAGGGTCTCAGCCCGTATTTTGTTCCGCATTACAAAAAGTTTAAAAAGTAGAAAACCCTTCTGGAGCTCAAGTCCTGAGTTATCAATCTATTTCAAATTCAATTGGGTCTCGGCCCAAAAATCATTTTCCGTAAAACATCCGTAAAACATTCATTTTGAAAAGTGTCATTTTCAAATGCTCAAAAACAGTTTCATGTATCACAAAATGATCTATCATGACTACATGTTCTTCTCAACCATGCATAACATTTCTCCCAAAGGCACAATTCTGTTCCAACACTTAACCGGCATACTGATTTCCAAAATCATAGTTCCTCGAGATCATAAATTCTGTCCCAATTCTGTCACCTTATACTGTAACGCATAATATCTTTTCTGAACCTCAAATCATATCAACTTAGAACGGCAATAAATCTTAATGCAACTCAAAAATACAAATACTTACAGATCGTGAAGCCGACGATTCCCCGTGATACTGGCACATCTCTCGACTCTAGAAAATACTCGACACAGATATTTTCAAAACACACATTTTGCAAACTCAGTTCAACTCGAGAACACAACACATCACTATCCGAAGAAACACGTTAACACCATTTGAAAGAGTTTACAACAACCCCAGTATCATACTGGTAAATCACATAACGCACAAGCCCGAGTGAACAACAAAAACTCACGGCTCTAATATTTGTCAAATCGACAATTGGAATGACGCGACAAAAACACGACCCAACTCGACCCGACTGCCTAGGTTTTCACAACCTAAGCTCCGATACCATATTCTGTAACACCCCCAGATTTAACTGGAAATATTACAGCGTCGTGGGCCCCGAGATGGAACCCACAAGGCTAAAAGAATTTTTCGCAAACATTTACAAATGCCCAAGAGGCCAACGACGGTACTATCTGTAAAAATTCACAAAGACTTATAAAATCCATTTATCAAAAACCGTCGTAAAAACTCATTTGAAATCGCAAGGCCAAACGGCCGACACTCAAAAGTTTAGAAAACGATTTCCAAAGTAATCTCAGTTACCAGATACCAACAGAGCATTTCAAAATACTCACGCAGCGGAAAAAGACCAACCATAAAGATACTCTAGCAGCGGAATACATGAACCAATCAAGAAACTCAATACACAAAATATGTCCTAGCCAGTATCCTCTGGGAAATTCATCTCTTCACGACCGCTACAAGCTCGATACTCCAAGAACCTAAAAAGAAATCCCACGACGGGGTCAGCCATAATATCCAACAATGATAACCGTCACATCACATTAATAATTACATACCAATGAGAATACAACATAAGAATACGACCTATGTAATCTTACCGCCATAACTTTACTTACTCAAGTAATTCTCATCAGAATAACCATTATCACATTTCACATCCTGTACTCGATTAACCAATAAACTCGAACATAATATCTGTATTGTACCTCAAACAATACTCAAGATTCTCAAACTATCATAACCAACTCACGATACGAAAAAGTACCAGTTCTGACCAATACAATCCATCGGATAGCATCATCAAATCCCAAAACGATAACCGATTGTCCATCACAAGATGAATACCAAAGGAAATATGGAACATACCTCGAGATATGAAGTGCCACGACAATCATATCAGACTAATCCGAGATCGGATCAATGCAAAACGGACATGGTCCTAACACAAGACCTATAAATGCATGCTCATATGACAACATCAATATGATCACAACAATAACAATGATGTATACTCAATGGAAATCCGACGATCCAGCGCCCTCAGCATAGATCCCCTTGATGATCCTATCAGATCATCATAAGGTGGATAACCAACAATACACACATGATAAAATCAATGATGCGAATTCACAAGATTCCATCAACACAATACTGGTAATCCAACGATCCAGCGCCCTCAGCATAGATCCCCATGATGATCCCGTCGAACCAACGCATGGTGGAAAACCTGTCCAACGATCCAGCGCCCTCAACATAGATCCCCATGATGATCCCGTCGAACCAACACATGGTGGACATCCGATCCAGCGCCCTCAGCATAGATCCTGATGATCCCTTCGGATCATTTACAACATAACAATGCAATTATGCATACACATATGCAAATCAATATGTTCATCAACATGAACAACATATGAGTCAAAACATGAACGACACTATGATGACACAACTAGGACGACCTCATGTTCAGCAACATGAATGATAACCTGCATGATCAAATCACTAACATTAACTGAATCGATATAAGATACTTGTCCCGAGTCCTTCAGGAGCAATCTCGATGTCAAATCATCACCGCAATTATCCTCAATGCTCGGCGATCCAAACGTACAATGAACTATAGATACTCATATTCTTGTCTTTACCATAATGTAACCTCAATACCCGAATATGCCAATAACCAAAATAAATCATATACAGTACGATTTAACTCCCAGAATCGGAAAGACAACACATAATCCAGATCTCCAGAATTTGTAGTAATAATCATTGCTATATGCATTATAAATGAAATGAAACTGAAATCATTCATTAAACATTATAACTGAGCAAGTAATAACTTGCCTCGATAGCGACATGACGATGATGAAGCCGCTATCAGTCACAATGCCTTCGTCTACGAGCTCCTCGACCCCGACCGAAGCAATTCAAGAACATACTCGAACACGACCGCAGCATCCGGTTATAATCACCGATCAATAATCTCAACCTATCGAAGTAATCAAATAACACATATCCGATAACAATTAACAACCGACACGACCAACCAAATCATCTCAACTATTCAACGATACCTACAATACAAACTACAACTCGATGATCATAATCAATCAATACAACCGATCAATAAACCCAACGGTTCCACAACTATCCTGATTAACCACAAGTCCGAATAATCCAATTCAAACAATTACGAATTCACAACCACAATGCGATTATGGATACGAGCGTAAAGGAAATCATATTCGACGAACAATCACAATCTTTCCGGATTCCAAATTGATATCATGATTCGTATTTCAGTAAGAACATACGAATTCTACCACTACAACCAACGAATATTCGATCTTCATATATAAAAATACCAATAATTCAATATACGATCGCCTTGCTATGTTAAATTCATCAAAAGTTCCTCAAGAACACTAAGAGATTCGAACTCATGTTCATAACCATTAAAACAACATAATTCGATATCCTTTAACATGAATATAATCTTCCAATTCGTAATCCAAGTCATGAATCATCGTATTCTTTAGTATACACTCTACATAACCTCAAGGATTTTATCAACAACTCCCTAATAATCATCATACGGATCAAATACGGACAATAATACCAAGAACATCAAGAACTCTATGATTTCATAATCATAATCAACATATTCAAGGTATAAACCATCATTTCACCATCTTCCTTCAACATATAATTCATATAACCTCAAGAATCGAAACAACATATTAATCCTCTTCATACGAATCATTTACGGATAACAATACCAAAATCCGAAATCAAAGTGAAGAATTCAACAACATACCTCAAGAACATGAATAACCCAATCAAACCCTTCAAGAATCATTGATATCTTCATATCCAAGCTTCTAATCCATGCCTCCGAGCTCACAATCGACTTAAAAGTGTTTAAAGCATACTTAGAAGTGAAGAAGGACGGAAAAACGAAGTGAAATGATCAGGAGAAATGAAAGACGAACTTTCATTTTATAAACTGCATCGATCTCTACGTACGTTAACCACCAGCATTAACGTACGTAATGCACTTAGCGTACGCTAAGCGTCCTTAATAGCGTACGTAATTTCCAAAACTAAGCGACTGTTTCGTCGATTGATTACGTCGTAACATTTCCTTCATTACGTCGTAATATATGCGTTGACTTGCTACGATAAAACTCTATTTAACGTCGTTATACACTTCTCGTAAGCGTACGTAATGGCGGGTTGACTACTTTGTCCACATCCGCCGCCGACATGCCGGGTCCCACTGCCCGACCATGATTCGGTCTGTCCGATTCCCTCATTACGTCGTAATGCTTTAGCCATAACGTCGTAACACAACCAATTTAGCGTACGTAAGTCTTCAACATTAGCGTCGCTAAGTATTCTATACTTAGCCAATTTTAGCTGTTACCACTGTCTCGACATACGAATACGAACATACGGCATCGAATCGTATCTGAAATCGATAATATTCTCATACGATATACCCAATATCAAAAGTGCGATAACCTGATACATGATATCCTCAATTATAATTGTCTACCAAATACGACAATTGTACCAATACTGACATCTCAGTCCTTCATTTATTTTATCCATACTGTACAGATTCCACGCTGTACAGTATAACTCGGATAAAATAATCTCAAACAACAGTAGTAGAAAATTCGGATATTACAGTCCGCACTTAAATACTGTGCTCAGCTAGCGAGCATTAACCATTACCTTTAGCATGTGCTAACATGCCTAATCATTAGAGGTTTCTGCCTTAGCTTGTTAGCGCGTGCTAACGAGTAAATTAGCATGCGCTAATGGGGTTGAGTAGCGCACGCTATAGCATTGCTTAGCGTGCACTGTCTCCGTATAGTAGCACAAAACTGTATGCTCGAGCAATCGAAACACGACACAGATGATGCAAAACATGAAGGTTAACAATACATAACGAAACACTTATGAAGAGTATCAATGTTCAAACTCCAGCGCTAAAAAATGTGCGATTGCGACCACCCAAAAGTACGAGAAAACAAATACGAATACAAACGCCAAAAGTTTGGAAAATTACAAAACGGCCCAAAGTATCTAAAAATCACGATTCAAGATCGAACAACAATACTGAAGCTCACAACCGTATAACTAATAAATGAACTTATAGGAACAATGAAAAGATAATTTTGAACAAGATTTGTAAGAATCGAATCCAAACACGATAAGAGCACAATATCATACGGATTCGTCAAAAACAACATCAAAACTCATCCGAATGACAAAAAATGTAGAATAAAATAGTTTCAAAATATTGAACCGATTACAAGTAAGCCGTCAGAAATAGAAAAATACCAAAAATAAAAGTTACTAAAAATGAAAAAATCTCGGATATTACATTCTCTCCCTCTAAAAATAAGTTTCTTCCCAAAACTTAAGAAATGAACAACTAGGGGTACTTAGCAAGCATGCTATCCTCACACTACACCATATATGGCCTATTGCAAGCCCAAAAAAGTGTATTGTTAGACCTCATATATGTTACATTAGAGTTTTATGTAACATTTTAGCCAAAATTCGGCGTTGCATTTGCGGTCGTTGCCTATGACCCATATAGCAACGTTTTATGTACTTATTGCAACATTTTTGAAGTATTACAATAGCGCCTTTATTGCAACAATTTTGTCTGTTTCGGTAACACTTTTAATGTGTTGCAATAGACTAATGCAACACTTGTTTGCAACATTTATTGAGTTAAAATATTACAAAATCAATTTATTGCAATATTTTGATGCTTGTTGCAATGCTTTTTGTTTTTTTAGCAATATTTATCTGCAACATTTTTATCCCTATTGTAATATTTTTAGACTTTATAGGCAACATTTATTTGCAACACTTTTTATTAATCCAAATTGCAAGGTTCTGTTTGAAATTTCAATATACCATGCACAAAAGCATACCAAACCAGAAATCACATTTCAAATTTCCCAAATGGAATATCCAACAAAACATATGTGAATAAAGCCCAAACATAGTCAGCTTTTATCACAATATCATCTTACATCTAGTACTTCAGTCTAAAGTCGAAACGTACATGTCAACTTACACCACAATTCTACATTAAACATAGTCTTTCATGTCAAAATGCCAACCTACTACCAAAAGTATGCACATAGAAAATATTAGTTAAGTACTGATCATCAATCATCACTTTCGTCGTCCTGGTGATCATTGTCATCCTCGGGAATCATTATCCCCGCGATCATCGTCCCCTTGATCACTATCCTCACTTTCATCACCAGTAGTAATACCAGCACACAACTCTTCAACATCAAGGTATTTGAAATCCGGATTGATTTCTCCTAATTTTGGATTGAAATCTGGATTGAATTCTTTCCCAATCCTGATCATTGATAAGCATCAATAAAGAAGAAATCTCAGGGTGTATAATTGTTAGGAGTATGCCCTCGAATGCCACTCAGAGGTTGTTGAGTGAGGGCATTGTACTTGTAATTATGTAAACCATTTATATAAGGCAAATGAATGTTTCTTTATTTACTGGTAGTTACTGGCATTCCTAACTCGTAAATAAACATATAGAAACTAGTCCGTGTATTTGAGAGCAAAACGTTCCACTCCTTATTGGATAAGGGGGTCGACACTGGAAAGGTTTATAGCTCAAATACTTAATCGTTCGCAAGTCGATGAAACTTGGTAGGCGTTAAGTTTATGTAAAGACTTGTATGACGTGTTCTTTGACATGGAGAGTGCACATCGAACACTAATGGTTAGTGGGAGCACACGTTATAGGTATGCTAATTAGATTAGTATACTCGAACCGACTCACCCTCGATTCGTCACACGGATTTCACTCGGGACGATCAATGACGGAATCGAAAGGTTGTGATAGGTATTCGTGAACCTTCGACTTGAGGATTTAGTAGGGATGTGCTTGTGACGTCAAGATTTTCATTAGAGTAGTTCGACCACCTTAAACCGGAAGGCGGGGTCAACCTCGGCGTGCATCTTGACGGGCAAGTAGCAGTCTACGAATACCAAGATAGAATTCTTTCTCCTGTTAGTGAACGGGTTATATGTCCTATGCGGTATTGGCGAGATGAGATCATAAGTCTTTGGCCAAAGCATTGGAGCTAGTCAGTATTAGATACACGAGAGCTCGATGATCTCGATTTGCATTAACGCATGCATAGCGTCAAGTACAGATAGGGTTTGGTCGACCGTGACCCTATAACTTGATCGGGATATTTGAAAGAAGGGTTTATACGTATACTGGTATTCACGACAGAATGGTTCTTGAATGATCCCAATCATTCGTTCTCAGTCGGGGTACAGTGTAGGCCACCAGGCAGGCTAGGTGGTGCTACTACTCTTTGGTTCCTCCCATTGCTGACTGAGACGGACCTACCGAGTCGCGCATTAGGATTGACGACGGAATGAATCAAGCTAATTCTCTCATTATGAATATTAGATATTGGATATCTAAATTTAGGACATTAGATGTCTAAATCGATTTATTGGATAAATTGATTTATGGCCTAATGAATTAAATATATCACTGGGTGATTAATTTAATTCATGGATATAATTATTTCTTGGAGAAATTAATTATGTTATTTTGTATTTGATATGTTTAATTAATTGGATTAATTAAACGACACAAATACATCGTAACGGAATCGGAGTTTATCTGTTTGGACTCGCGGAAGTCCAAAACGAACCGAACTCGTCCGATTTCTTACATGGGCCGCCCCAACCCCTTCCACCCACCTTCCCATTGTCTTGTTGTTTCTTTTTATATTAAGGAACATGACTTGTGGGGCAAAAATCATATGGGATGATTTGTTTTGCATGTGAGTGGAAATAGAATAAAGAGAGGAAGACTTCTCACCTCATTCACTTGATTCACTTGATTCCTAGCAATTTTCAACGTGAGCTTTGAGAGGAAAGAGAGAGAGAAGTCATCTTCATCATCTTCTTCTTTATTCATCAAACTCTTGATTTTTTTTCTTGGAGAAAAATTGAGAAATAAAAGAGAGAGTAAGATTAAAACACTTAGAGTGTAGTAATCTTTATATATATAGCTTCAACACTTAGCTCTAGCCGTATCCTCGGAGGATAGCAAGGTGATCGTCATTTCGGTCGTTTCTCCGGCGCGTGGCAAGTAGAGACGCGGTGCTTTCGGCGTTGGATCGTTCAAGGGCTTGAAGCGGAATAGATTCGTAGAGATCAAGAAAAACTTGGGGAATAGCTCAAGAGAAGGTTATCCATCTAATCAACGGACTACAAGGGTGAGTTTCTATATCTCTTGTGAATTCGTTTTTGATATTCGTATATACGTAGCTCGATCGATCCTCGTAGGGATTTGGATCGAATTAATTTTCGTTTTACCGCTTTCGCTGGGCCTTCGTTTTAGGCACCGAATCCTAAAGTGGTATCAGAGCGTAGGTCTTGCGATCGTATATACGATATTGGCATTTGGAATGCTTGATTAGATGGTGAATGGTTTGGAATCATTTTAGTCATAATCGTGGTATATAATTTTACGTTCGTTGTAGTTATATTTTTCGTAAGTTTATGTGTAAATATAAATCTTAATTTCTTGGAAATATGATTTATATTGAAGATATGAATGTTGAAAAATATTGATATTGGATATCCGGTCGAAAATCGAGCTCCGAATCGTCGTCGGACGTTTTTTCGGACAAAGGGCAAGTTCTTTGCCCGGGGTGACTCGGCCGTGTCCGTGACACGGGCCGTGTCGGCGATCCCAGCCTTGCGAGCCAGAGACCCGACCGTGTCGGAGACACGGGCCGTGCTCGGCCGAAGGCTGCCGGCGTGATCGGCCATGCCGGGCATGTCTGCAGGCATCTGCCGGCGATGACTTCGGCCATGGCAGGCCAATTTCGCCCCGGCTCGATTTTTTCGTGTATTCTTGAAAATTAATCTCCCGCATGTTAAATTGGATTTAATATGATTAAAATGATTTATGGTATTTCATTTTATAAATTTGATTAATTGGACTATTTATGGTCGACCGAATTATTTTGAACGTTATCATATTACCGATTGTGTGAATCGATTGGATCGGTCCGTATTGTTGATTGGATCAATGTATCTCTACGCTTTCCATTTATTTAGTATTTATTGAATGAATGCTTTTGAATGGGGATGTGGTTCGTGGACTTAGTTTTTGAATCGTTCGTTTTATTCGATTGGGTTGTAAAGGCCATTTTGAGCCTATTTATTTTACTAGAAAAATTTGTATCTAGGATGCAATTTTCAATGTAAAATTTATATGTAATGACGAAGACTGGAGGAAGATCCATTTCGAGAAGATGAAGATTCAAGACGAAGACTTGTAATTAGATTACGGAGTTTTTGTTTTCTAGGAACGGTCCATGAACCACATGTTGGTAGCAACTAGGTTGTGAATGGTTGTTTCATATTGTATGAATGCCACAAACGCGCTTAAACGATTAATGTGCAAAGTGTAACGTTAATCGCGATAATTCTCCCACAACAAATAATTAAGTTTATAAGCTTTCAAGGTTTTTTTTCCCTCCATCGAGTTTTCGGGAAATTGAAATCCAAACCGGATGTGCTATGCTTCCGAGTTATCGGGGTAGTCGTTCGGGGAGGACGGATAAATTACCGGGAGCGCATTGGATGCCTTCGGTTGGAGCAAATTTTATCCTAGAAACACGATAGGTTGCTTAGGATAAGATTGATTGTGAAAGCCCGATTTGCGTCGATGTTATAAACTTAACTTGTTCACGAACCATAGAAACCTTATAGGTTGAGGGAAATGATCAAGTGGAAAAAGAAGATCGAATCATCCATTAGATGGGTTGGTGTTGGACACCACTTTATGAAAATTAATAGACTAGAAACCTGTTCGGTTGCCCTCTATTAAGATTTATAAAGAACTCGATCACCACTATGAAGTAGAGCGACGATACTTAGGATTTCACATGGGAGTGTGTTATTCCGATAAAAATAGTGGGAGCTAGGTAACAAGAATAGAAAAGACCTTAATTCTATACTCGTAACATAATATAACAAGTCACTAATTAACTGTTATACTTAATGCGAGACATAACTCAATATGACAATGAATCCACTCGCAATTCTACTCGAAAAGAACACCTTAATGGGACCTAACTTTGTGGATTGGCTCATAATCGATGATTGTCCTCGGTATAGAGGCATTAGGATACGTCTTGGAGACGGACATTCGGCGCCTCTGTGCGGACCGAGCCAATCGGGAAGAGATTGAAAACCACGAAAAGTGGGTTAAGGATGACGTGAAAGTCCGTGCTTATATGATGGCTTCCATGTCTAATGAGTTTCAGAGAGCTCATGAGAAAATGACTTCTAGGCGATTCTATCTCACTTAACCGAACTTTATGGTGAGCATAGCGTAAGCGCTAGATATGAGATATCCAAGCAACTGTTCGGTGCAAGGATGAAGGAAGGTGAGAAGGTTGGGGAACACGTCCTCAAAATGATATCCATGATCGAGAGATTGGAGGCTCTTGATTTTAAAATGGATACTTCTCTCCAAACCGACCTTATCCTACAGTCTCTCCCTGATTCCTTCTCACAGTTTGTTATGAACTTCAACTGCAATGAGATTGCATGTAATTTAGCTGGGCTAATGAACAAACTTGTGACCGCTCAGTCTCAGATGAAGACTCCGCGGATGAAGGAGTCTACTCTTGTGATTTCTTCTGGACCTCGGAGGTCTAAGAACAAGAAGAAAAAGACCAAGAAGCAAACTGGACCACAAGTTAAGGACCTTAAGGGTAAGGGCAAAGCCCCGATGGTTCCAAAGAACAAGAAGAAGAAGGATCCTTGTCTCAAGTGCGGTGAGCTGGGCCACTGGGCTAGAGACTGTCCGATTCTTCATGGCACTTTAGGTACAGAACTTTTAGTTTTGGAAACAAATTGTTCTGCTACTGTATTTTCTACTTCTGAATCTTGGATTAAGTGCTAGTTCTCATATTTGTACCGTGAATCAGGATCTGGAACAAAGTAGGAAGCTTGGAGCTGGAGAAGTTATGATCACAGTCGGAAGCGGGCATAGTCTCGAGGCGACCAACATAGGATCACTTCTTTTGGGTTTAGAATCCGGCTTTGTTTTGACTTTAGAAGATGTACTTGTTTTGCCCAAGGGGCACAAAAACATTGTATCCATTCCGGTCATGGACCGAAAAGGCTTTTCATTTTTCATTGGTGATGGTTCCTGCAAAATTTATTTTAGAAATAAATTAGTGGGTACTCTACATTGTTGAATGGATTGTATCATCTAAATCTCAGCAACAAAGTAGTTGTGAATACTATGACTAGAAAACGTGGTAGGGATGAAACCAATAAAGTTTTGAAATAGCATCTTAGACTTGGTCATGTTGGTCTGACCAAGGTTTACAAGATGGAAAAAGATGGACTTATGGGTCCATTGGGATCGGATCCCTTTCCTACTTGTGAATCTTGCCTTAAAGGCAAAATGACTAAGTCCCCCTTCACAGGGACTTTTGAAAGAGCCGCTGATAAACTGGGATTAATCCATACCGACGTATGTGGTGCTTTGGAAGCAGCACGTGACGGATATCAATATTTCATTACGTTTACAGATGATCATACTTGGTATGGTTATGTATACTTAATGAAACATAAATCCGAGGCCTTTGAGAAATTCCAGGAATTCAAGGCCCTAGTCGAGAAACAAACTGGTAATCATATCAAAGCACTTCGGTCGGACCGAGGTGGCGAGTATATTAGTACGGAGTTTGACGAGTTCCTTAAGGAACATGGAATAGTTTCACAACTAACACCTCCAGGTACTCCTCAGTTAAATGGTGTGTCAGAAAGAAGGAATCGGACCCTGTTGAACATGGTCCGTTCCATCTTGGCTATCTTGACTTGCCGATTTACGTGGGGGTATGCACTCGATCGCCGCGTATATCTTGAACAGATGTCCTTCTAAATCCGTTCCTAAAACTCTACATGAGATGTGGGAAGGAAGGAAACCAAGTCTTAATCATATTAGGATTTGGGGATGTCCCGCTTATGTCAAGAAGACTAAGGTGGAAAAGTTGGAAGCTAGGTCTGCGAAGGGACGTTTCATTGGATTCCCGTCTGGGACGATGGGATATCTATTCTACATGCCCGAAGATCGAAGGATCGTTGTTGCTTTACAAGCACACTTCCTGGAAGATGAGTTCATTCAGGAAGGCGGAGCAGGTAGAAGTATTTCTTTAGAAGAATACAATGAAACACCTCGAGAGACACTTGTGCAAGAAACTGGAACCGAACTTTCTGAAACACAAGTACAACCACCTCGTAGGTCTAGTAGGGTGTCTCATTTACCTGATAGGTATGGGCTTGTGCACTTGGAGGAGCTAGGTCTCCATGAGGTTCCAAGTGATAGCCAAGAGACCGACCCGACGACCTATGACCAAGCGATGGTGGATGTAGACTCCGCGAAATGGCGTGAAGCTATGGAATCTGAGATAGACTCGATGCATGTAAATCAGGTCTGGAATCTAGTAGACCGCCCCAAGGGCATAGTGCCCATTGGGAATAAGTGGATCTACAAGAGAAAGACTGATGGTGATGGCAAGGTTGACGCCTATAAGGCCAGGCTTGTGGCAAAGGGTTATACCCAAAAGGAAGGGATTGATTACCACGATACCTTCTTGCCCGTAGCCATGATCAAGTCTATTTGTATGATGCTTGCTATAGCTGTCTACCACGATTATGAGATATGGCAAATGGACGTAAAGACGGCTTTCCTTAATGGATTCCTCGAGGAGGAAATCTATATGGAGCAGCCTAAAGGCTTTGTGTCCGAAGTCGATATTCAGAAAGTGTGCAAGCTTCAGCGTTCCATTTATGGACTGAAGCAAGCGTCGCGTAGTTGGAACCTTCGTTTTGACGAGGCGGTCAAAGAGTTTGACGTCGTGCAAAATGAAGAGGAACCTTGTGTATATAAGAAAGTTAGTGGGAGCAAGATCGCATTCTTAGTACTATATGTAGATGACATTCTACTAATAGGAAATGATGTAGAATGCTCGGTTACGTGAAAGCTTGGCTTTGAGTAATTTCTCCATGAAAGACTTGGGAGAAGCAACCTATATTCTTGGTATTCGACTCTAGGGATAGAGCGAAGAGAACAATAGGCCTTTCCCAAGCCCTCTATATAGATAAGATCTTAAAGCGATTTAAGATGGATGATTCTAAAAGAGGGTTCCTACCGATGCAACATGGAATAAAACTCACCTTGAAGATGTGTCCTCAAAGTGAGGAACAACGCAAGGAAATGAGTAATATACCATATGCTTGCCGTGGGTAGCCTCATGTATGCTATGTTGTGTACAAGACACGACATCGTGCATCTTTGTAAGCGTGGTGAGTAGGTTTCGAGCAAACCCGGGTAGGGAACATTGGGTGCTGTAAAGAACGTTCTCAAGTACTTGAGAAGAACGCAGAGATATGGTTCTTATGTATGGCGGTGGAGATTTGGATGTGGTGGGATTCACCGATTCGGACTTCCAAGGGCGAAGGGCGACTCGATGTCCACTTCGGCTACATATTTACTCTTAATGTAGGAGCGATATCTTGGCGTAGTGCCAAGCAAAGCGCGGCTCACGATTCCACCTATCAGTGAGTATCAAGCGGCCTCGGAGGCTTCCAAGGAAGGGTTACGGATTAAGAAGTTTCTAGGAGAACTTCAAATGATACCATGTCTTGAAATTGCTGTTCATTGCATCTGCGACAACGACGGAGTGTAGCACGAGCCAAGGAGCGAGGTTTCACAACAAGACCAAACATATTGAGAGGAAGTATCATCTCGTAAGAGAATTTGTTCGCAATGGATACATTGTCCGCATAGAGTAGACTCGGCCGACAACGTCGCCGATCCATTGACCAAGCCACTATCTCGGACTAGCTTGGAGCGTCATCGGAGAACATGGGTATTAGATACCATAGTGTGTGGCATTGAGTGCAAGTGGGAGATTGTTAGAGTATGCCCTCGAATGCCACTCGGAGGTTGTTGAGTGAGGGCATTGTACTTGTAATTATGTAAACCATTTATATAAGGCAAATGAATGTTTTTTTATTCTTGGTAGTTCTTGGCATTCCTAACTCGTAAATAAACATATAGAAACTAGTCCGTGTATTTGAGAGCAAAACGTTCCACTCCTTATTGGATAAGGGGTCGACCTTTGGAAAGGTTTATAGCTCAAATACTTAATCGTTCGCAAGTCGATGAAACTTGACTGGGCGTTAAGTTTATGTAAAGACTTGTTTGACGTGTTCTTTGACATGGAGAGTGCCTGTCGAACACTAATGGTTAGTGGGAGCACACGTTATAGGTATGCTAATTAGATTAGTATACTCGAACCGACTCACCCTCGATTCGTCACCGCAGTTTCACTCGGGACGATCAATGACGGAATCGAAAGGTTGTGATAGGTATTCGTGAACCTTCGACTTGAGGATTTAGTAGGGATGTGCTTGTGACGTCAAGATTTTCATTAGAGTAGTTCGACCCTGTAAACCGTAAGGCGGGGGTCAACCTCGACGTGCATCTTGACGGGCAAGTAGCAGGTCCTACTGAATACCAAGATAGAATTCTTTCTCTGTTAGTGAGCGGGTTATATGTCCCATGCGGTTATTGGCAGATGAGATCATAAGTCTTTGGCCAAAGCATTGGAGCTAGTTGTATTAGATACACGACAGCTCGATGATCTCGATTTGCATTAACGCATGCATAGCGTCAAGTACAGATAGGGTTTGCCTGACCGTGACTCTATAACTTGATCGGGACATTTGAAAGAAGGGTTTATCATTATCTTGGTATTCACGACAGAATGGTTCTTGAATGATCCCAATCATTCGTTCTCGATCGAGAAGTCAGTGTAGGCCACCAGGCTAGCTAGGTGGTGCTACTACTCTTTGGTTCCTCCCATTGCTGACTGAGACGGACCTACCGAGTCGCGCATTAGGATTGACGACGGAATGAATCAAGCTAATTCTCTCATTATGAATATTAGATATTGGATATCTAAATTTAGGACATTAGATGTCTAAATCGATTTATTGGATAAATTGATTTACGGCCTAATGAATTAAATATATCACTGGGTGATTAATTTAATTCATGGATATAATTATTTCTTGGAGAAATTAATTATGTTATTTTGTATTGGATATGTTTAATTAATTGGATTAATTACACGACACAAATACATCGTAACGGAATCGGTGTTTATCTGTTTGGACTCGCGGAAGTCCAAAACGAACCGAATTCGTCCGATTTCTTACATGGGCCGCCCCAACCCCTTCCAACCACCTTCCCATTGTCTTGTTGTTTCTTTTTATATTAAGGAACATGACTTGTGGGGCAAAAATCATATGGGATGATTTGTTTTGCATGTGAGTGGAAATAGAATAAAGAGAGGAAGACTTCTCACCTCATTCACTTGATTCACTTGATTCCTAGCAATTTTCAACGTGAGCTTTGAGAGGAAAGAGAGAGAGAAGTCATTTTCATCATCTTCTTCTTTATTCATCAAACTCTTGATTTTTTTTTCTTGGAGAAAAATTGAGAAATAAAAGAGAGAGTAAGATTAAAACACTTAGAGTGTAGTAATCTTTATATATATAGCTTCAACACTTAGCTCTAGCCGTATCCTCGGAGGATAGCAAGGTGATCGTCATTCCGGTCGTTTCTCCGGCGCGTGGCAAGTAGAGACGCGGTGCTTTCGGCGTTGGATCGTTCAAGGGCTTGAAGCGGAATAGATTCGTAGAGATCAAGCAAAGCTTGGGGAATAGCTCAAGAGAAGGTTATCCATCTAATCAACGGACTACAAGGGTGAGTTTCTATATCTCTTGTGAATTCGTTTTTGATATTCGTATATACGTAGCTCGATCGATCCTCGTAGGGATTAGTATCGAATTAATTTTCGTTTTACCGCTTCCGCTGGGCCTTCGTTTTAGGCACCGAATCCCAACAATAATCTCATCAATCTTCTCTGAACAATCAGTTATAGAATATTTTACATCACTTTCTACTGTCGCTCTCGTAAAAGCTGTCGGACTAGTTAATCTCACCTAAAAAAATATACATAAAAGTATTAGTTAACTTTTCTCACATGAAACATAAATGTCAAGACAAGTATGAAACCTATTCACCATTCTAGATGATACCTTTAGTTCAGGAACAAGTTTTTCTGGCATAATACGAGGGGGATCGTCCCCTGTCCTGAGTACCCCCCAAGAGGCTCGACCTCACCCCCGATCTAGAGGTAACGACTATTTTTAGCTATATTAATAACTCAAACATTTTGAATTTCATACATGAAATATCCGAATTTCATGCAAAATCGACCACGGGAAGTATAATTCTAATTGCAAAAGTCAGTAGCTTTTTTTGTTATAAGTTATAACTTTATTGTAGGCATTTAAAGCATAAACGCATGCTTGAAAACATAACACTACACACACTAATCTTCGAACAGAAATACCTAAAACTTGAGATGAAGACAATATGAATGCAAGGATCCTAGTGGTAATACTCTTCCTTCAGCCCCTTCTTAAAAGCTTCTAACTTAGGAACATTTTTTTAGTGATTTATGTGAGGTTGTGGAGTCTGCTTAAGGCAATCTTGCCTCTATCTATTGAAATAAAAGAAGTGTGTGAGACAAATGCTTATTAAAACATCTCCAAGGACGGGCAATTATGTGATCTTTGTTAGAGATTCACGTTCATCCAATAAGGGTTGTTTTAATATCTTTAGGTATAACATTTGCAGATATGCCAACAACAAACAATAAAAAAAAATTAAGAATTAAGAAACCATAAAGATAATGGTAGATAGTAAATCAGATAAAGTAAACAGACTACTGTTGCGATATTTCTTACACGCAAGTGCACGTTATCGTTTATAAGTAATAAAGTGATGAGTGAGTATCGTTCCCACGAGGACTGAATCACTAACTACCGATTTTTATGTATTCCAGTTTTATTCGAACAATCGAATTTGGGTTTTGCAATTAATTACTAACTGAATTAACAAAAGAATAAACAGTAAACAACGATAGCTTGAAGAAAGAGAATCAAATGATGAATAAGTCTAGGATTCTGAATCCACCTCGGTTTATCCGAATTTACTCTCGATTATCTGAAGTTAATAATTTTCCCAATTTATTGAAGGCAGAGATTGCTAATATATTCTACCGCCTCTCCCGAGGTCAATAGATTTGTCTAAAGGCGAATAACGCACTCTATCCCTAGGTGAATTAATTCGTCAATAGGCAAAAAGCATAAAATCTCCAAAATGCCACGTAGTTCCTATGAGTATATTCCTATCTCACAGAATAAAATGGTCCTCACCAATAGTTCCTCACCAATTCTCCTCTCCCGATTCGAATTGAATGATTAAAACAATACAACTATTGGCCAGATAATTGAAAGCATTAAACACGATTGGGAAAACTCAACAAAAGGTAATTAAATAGATAATCTCAAACAAATCCGTCAAAACTTAGGTTTCATCAAAATTCTAGATTAGGGTTTTAGCCTGACATGCTAATAAATGAAAATACAGAATATATGAATAAAAGCATTAAAATCAAACGCAGATGAAGAGCTCGGATTCCTCCGTTCTTCTGGCTTCTGCCCTCTGCTCTTGAAGTCTTCTGCTTATCTTCCTCTTCTGCCGTCTCTCCTCTGATTCCAAGATTTTCCAAGATCAAAATATTCAAAGATCCAAGATAATTAATTAGGGTCTTAAACCCTTATTTATAGCTCTCTAAAGTCTCCAAATCGCGTCCATGTGAGTAGGTCGAGAACTGGCTTCAAAACGGCCCAAATCCGCGCGGAGCACACCAAACCCGCTAAGTGTGCCGCGGCTCACTAAATCTGTGCCGCGGCACATGGCCTTCAGCTGGATGCCTGGGCGCCATTTAATTCATCTGTGCCGCGGCTCACAGGTGTCTTTGCGGCCACAGTACGATTACTCGTGCTTGCTGGTTGCCTTCCTGTGTCGCGGCCCACTTGCCTTGTGCCGCGGCTCACATCCAAAATTTGCCGTTTTCGCCCGTTTCGCCTCGTTTTAGCTTCCGGACTCCAATCTCCTGACAAACATATAAAAATAAGGCATTAAGAGCTCATTTAAACAAATTCACTCTCCAAAATAATACAAAATAATGATAAATAAGCGTATAAAAATACGCCTAACAAATACCCCCAAACTTAAGCCTTTGCTTGTCCTCAAGCAAAAAGAATTAATTTCAATAAAAGAGTGTCGTGAATAATCGTGCAACTCGTAGAGCTCTACCTAATCAATACTATCCTGAAAGTCTCTCTGAATAATACGAGTATCGTAATAGCGAGCTACACTCAGAACACTGATTTTACAAAGTATCCAAGTTCAGTCCTAATTACTCGTTCATGAAGAAAATCCAGCTCAAAGATTAACAAACGTGAACCAAATCGACCGTCAATATGAAAAGTTAAAATAAACAAGCTAGTTCGCCCCGTTCCACAGTCTAATGGCAAAATTCTCACGAGTTTCATAATAATAATCCTCGGACAGTATTCCCTTATATAAATATGCTCAAGAACTTGATTCGAGTTGACCACTAGGTTCGGATCTCGGGATGTTTCATCGGGATAATCCTAGGGTGGAACTTCCATTCTCATGTATTGGGAAACCATTTGACGTAAAAGACATTCATGGGGCACATGGATGCTTCTAGTTACTAAGTTCCCCTCTACAGCGGAGAAACAACTCGAATATATAATTCCTGCAAGTCCGATTCAAGGTCGTTGTTTTACGCGAGAGTAAACAACGGGTCACGCGAATACTCCCGGTTACTAGGCTCTCTATCATTGGCATATGCGAAATTTCTAAATCACTAGTCTAATCAGGGTCGTCGTTTTACGCGAGAGTAAACAACGGGTCACGTGAATACCCCCGGTTACTAGACTTCCCTTCATAGAACAAGAATTATCACGATTTTTGGGAAAAACTGACCGACTCTAAACTCAATCTAAGTGCCAAAACGACTTATGTAACTGGACGACTAGCTAACGGAAAAAAATGTAACCAAACGTATCGACGGTGATTTTAAAACACGTATGTATCCTCTCTTATCCGCCAAGACCTCTACAATCACGAAAAAATTTTCGGACCTAAATGAATACTAAGCAGAAACAGAAACCACTGAATATAACTCGACTAAAACTCGACCGTTTCTTCAGAGAGACAAACAGTGTCGTAACATCAGTATCACACAAATAGAAGCACGAAAAATTCACGAATAAGAGTAAAATTAAAACAAGCAAGGCTATCGAAAAAAAATTAACGCAAAGTATCGAAAAGTGCAACGAAATAAGTACAGCAATGAATGAAGCAACAGAAAGTAAACCCCCCCCCAAACTTAGGACGTACATTGACCTCAATGGACAAAATATAAAATGCAATAGAATAAGAAGGTCAAGTACTCCCCCCCAGTCCTCTCACGAGCTGGTGCCGGCATCATCCGGTGAGGAGGGTGGTGTGGCTGTCCGAGCAGGTGCAATAAATGGCCCGTCCGGATGCAAAATATGGGTCGTCCATTCGGCAAGGTGCTCCTAATGGTAGGCGTCCCTCGCTGCCAGACGCCTCGCCTCTCGTCGGTTGGCCCGGCGGGCCTGCTCTCGCATCTCAGCTCTGACGGCAGCAATAACGCTCTCTCGCTTCGTCCGCTGCTCCTCTCGCATGGCAGCCAACATACTCTCCCTCTCTCTCCTCATATCCTCTATCATATCCTCTCTCTCTCTCTCCTCATATCGTCCCTCAGCCCGTCAAACATCTCCTGCAATCTCTCTCTGTCGGGCGGCGGGCCGGCATCTCCCTGCCCCTGTGTCAGCAAAAGAGGCTCGGGGGATCCCTCGTGGGCCTCATCCAGTAGAAATCCTCTCCCCCGAGCGTGCGCCGGCGCTCCTCCCCACTGGTCAAAATGTGAGATGATGCGGTGGTCGGTCGGGGCCTGGGGAGCAAGCATCGGCTCGTCGTCTGACCACATCAGCCCCGACTGCCGGCACAGAGCACAGATAAGAGAGGGGTGCTTCAACCCCGTCTTGGCCCCCCTGGATACACTGGAAGATAGATCGGACCAGGATGGGGGCCACATCGAAACGCATCCCGGATGTGATAGCATATAGTGCCCGGGCGCGGGAGAGAAAAACAGTGCGGATCTGAGAGGTGGGGTCAATGCGTGCGCAGATAAAATATAGCCAGGCACGCCCGAGCCGGATGAGGCGCGAGCTCTTGAAGTGGAAAGTGGAAGAACCCGGTGCGCGGTGCTCCCAGTCGGAGTCGGGCTGTGCAATAGTCTCGAGCAGGGCCTCCTTCGTGAGGCTAGTCATCACTCGGTCATAAGCTGTCTCATCTACCACCGGCAGCCCATACAACCTCCGAATAGCAGATGTGGAATAATCGATCGTAATACCTCGGACATCGACCTGAGTCCGATAGTCTGATGACTGCAACGTATGGTCTGGCCTAATGTGCTTCAGTAACGCGCTGGCATAGAACTCCTGCACTATCGAAATAACCGCTGGCTCGGGGGATGCAGCGAATCGGGCCCACCACAACTCGTCTATCATCATAAGCAGTTCCCCGTCTTGGGGAGCTGGAGTAAATCCCCTCTCCGGGATAAGAGGTCGCGGCCGAATCTTCTCGTTGAAGATTTTGTGGATCTCCGGGTCAGCAAACTGGTGCGCCTCCGACTCGGCGCGACTACGAGAGGTTTCCCCTCGAGTGGGGGATGACTGAGTCCTGGCTCTCTTGCTCAGCTTCTTCGTCCTAGCCATAGTCAGTCCTGAAAAATAAAACACCAGAGTTTATTTACGCAAACAATAACAACAATAATTATCACTCGGCTAAAGATGTCCAGCCATAAATCAAGAATTTAACAAGATAGCACATCCGTGAGAAAAAATGAAATTGAACTTTAACGTTTAAACTAGACGTAAGGGTTGGGCTTGCTGTAACTTCAGAACGAATACGTAGCACAAAGATTCAAAATATTGCCTTAATAAAGAAAAATTTTCATTTAGACATCTCATCGAACACCTAAAGGGCAAGAGTTTACTTGAAGAACAAACATGGCAATAGCTCGATTCAATCCCCAAGAACAACAACACGCATCATTCACCATCAAAACTACACACTCAATTCATTCATATTCCAAAATAACCATGAAAATTCGATCAAAAACCATCATGTTATCCTCTAAACCATTATAGAACTCTTGAAGGGAAATAAATATATTCAATCCTCAAATGCATAAAACAACTTCATAGAACAAGTAGAGAATAGAGACTTGAACATACCTTGCTTGGTTTGTGAAAAGTGCAAGAAAAATCGCAAGAAGAAAACGAGAAGAGAACTCGGCCGATCGCGCGCGCAAGGGGAGGGAAGGGAAGAAAGAAAAGTAACCTGGGGTGGCCGGCCGAATGAGAGTTATAAGGTACCTGGCCCCTTCGAATTCCGCATGGTGTGCCGAGGCACAGCTCAAGTGAGCCGCGGCACCGCGTACAGTTCCTTTTCACCTGTTCGCAAGTTTTGTCGTGTGCCGCGGCTCAGTGCTCAAGTGTGTCGCGGCTCAATAATGTTGTGCCGCGGCACAGAGTACAGTTTGTTTAGCCCTCCCTTTCGATCTGTGTGTGCCGCGGCTCACAATACTTGTGCCGCAGCTCACAATACTTGTGCCGCGGCTCAGTAATGAATTTCTCCCCTGGGATTTTTCCTGCACAAAATTTCAAGAAGAACACGTCAAGAGCGAGAGGTAAAAGCAAATCAAAGCACAAAATGATGAAAAATAAAAATGCAAGAATGCAAGAAAAATACAGAAACTCAAAAATCTACAACTACGAACTCGGGTTGCCTCCCGAGAAGCGCTAAGTTTATAGTCTTCAGCCGGACCTATTAAAAAAATCAGTTCGCTTTTCGCAAACTCCATTTGGTTTCCGCCCCATTCATCGAACCGTTGATATGATTTTTAAAATATTTACCATCGGTCATTAACGATTCGATTTTCGGATCGGACACCCAATGTTGGTTGCGGAAAGGTTTTGACGTGACAACTTCCCGAAACACCCGTTTTTCTCATGACTAGATGTCCGTTTGGCTTCCGGCTTATTCCCCTCCTTCACGAATGCACTCAAGACTGCAGCAGACTTGTCCGCATGCTCGAGAAATGCTACTCGTTCTACATCTTTCTTAAAAGTTGGCTCATCTGAAACGGGATCTGAATTTTTCGCCCGGCAATGTTTTCGGTATTTTTCTTTAGCAACGGCCTCCACACTTTCACTTTGTGAGCTCTTATCCACACCTCCGGGCCATGAAAAGGATTTGAATACTTGGAACGTAACATGCTCGTCTTGAACCCGCAGAGTTAATTCTCCTTTTTCGACATCTATAAGAGTTCTGTCGGTCGCTAAAAATGGTCGTCCCAAGATAATCGGAATATCTTCATCTTCCTCCATGTCGAGAACAATAAAGTCCGCTGGAAAGATAAATTTATCCACCTTTACTAACACATCCTCAATCACTCCCCTCGGATACTTAATAGATCGATCCGCTAATTGCAAGGAGACCGTCGTCGACTTTGCTTCTCCAATTCCCAGCTTCTTAAAAATCGACAGAGGCATGAGGTTAATACTAGCACCGAGGTCGCACAATGTCTTATTAAAAGAAAGATTCCCCATGGTGCACGGTATGTTGAAACTTCCCGGATCTTTCAATTTTGGTGGGAGCTTCTTTTGAAGAATTGCGCTGCATTCCTCTGTCAAGGCGACTGTCTCAAACTCCTCGAGTTTTCTTTTCTTCGACAATATCTATTTCATGAATTTAACGTAGCTCGGCATTTGTTCCAACGCGTCAGCAAATGAAATGTTAATATGAAGCTTTTTGAACACGTCAAGGAACTTAGAGAATTGTTTGTCCGCCTTTTTCTGCTGTAATCTCTGCAGAAACGGAACGGGGGGCACACATGCCTTCGGTTTATCTGGAAACGTTATCGAAGGTCTCCAATCTTGTGACTCCTCTGTCGCTAAATTATTCTTCTCCTCAATTTCACTCCTCTTTTCACACCTCTCGGGCTGGTCCAACACCTCCTTCCCGCTTCTCAAACTTATCACATTTAGACTTTCTCTAGGATTTGTCTCGGTCGTACTGGGCAATGCTCCCTCCGGGCGGGCTGTCAACCCATTAGCAATTTGGCCCAGCTGGACTTCTAAGATTCGAATGGAAGCAGAATGATTCTGCAATGTCGCTTCAGTACGGGTCATGAATTGACTCGTATTCGCCGCTAATTTTGCGATTGCTTCCTCGAGAGAAACTTTTGGAGTGGGAGGGGGCTGCTGTTGGTTCTGAGCGAACGGGGGCTGGTTTGAGTTCTGTCCGTTTCTCCACGAAAAGTTGGGATGATTACGCCACCCCGGATTATACGTGTTGGAGTATGGATTATTTTGCCGGTTTCCGTTTCCTACAAACTGAGCTTGTTCAATTTGGGGCTGCTCGAACGGATTTCCGACTTGACATTCCGCGCTAGGGTGAGATCCGTTACACCAATTGCAAGTCTCAATGGTAACGGGGGAAGGTGCATGCGAAAATGCTTGAAGCTGCTGAGTTAACGCTGCGACTTGGGCTGACAATGTGGATATTGGATCATTACTAGAAACTTCCATAACTCGCTTCGGCGTTAATCTTTCAGATGGCCATTGATATGCATTTGCGGCCATAGCTTCCAACAACGAGTGTGCCTCGGCCATAGTCTTTCCCATCAAAGCTCCACTGGCGGCTGCATCCACGAGAGTGCGTGCATAGGCACTCAATCCATTGTAGAACGTCTGAATTTGAAGCCAGTCTGGAAGGCCGTGATGAGGGCATCTCCGTAACAAATCTTTATATCGCTCCCACGCCTCGTGGAGCGATTCCATATCATACTGACCAAAGGTGGTGATCTCTTTTCTCAATCTCGCCGTCTTAGAAGGTGGGAAGAATTTAGCAAGGAAGGCTTGCGCTAACTCTGCCCATGTTGTGATCGACCCCGGCGGTAAGGAATTTAGCCAAAATTTCGCTTTATCCCTCAAAGAAAAAGGGAAAAGCCGTAATTGGATAGCATCGTCGGTGACACCATTGTTCTTGAGCGTGTCACAAATCTCAAGAAAAGAAGCAATATGAGCGTTTGGGTCGTCATTCGGTAATCCACAAAATTGGCTCACCTGCACCATCTGAATAATAGCAGGCTTGATCTCGAAATTGTTGGCTTGGATAGTGGGACGCCAAATCCCCGAAAAGTTTGCGTTGATCTGCGGCATGGCATAGTCTCGAAGTGCCATTTCCGGTTGAGCTTGCTGCACCATATTATTTCCTCCTTGAATTTCGATATTCTCGGCCATGTTCACCGTTGTCTGTAACTCTCGTTTCTCCTTCTTGTTCCTTCGAAGAGTGCGCTCGAGTTCGGTATCCAAAGGTAGTAGGCCTTCGTTACCGAGTTTTCTCATGCACTACGCGAAAGATCCTGAAAGGAAAAACAAATGAAATAAATAAAATTAAATACTCGAAAAATAATAAAAAAAAAACGTTCAAACTAAGACTAGAAATACTGAAATCGATATTAGCAAAATTTAGGTCAAACATGGCGCCAAAAACTTGTTGCGATATTTCTTACACGCAAGTGCACGTTATCGTTTACAAGTAATAAAGTGATGAGTGAGTATCGTTCCCACGAGGACTGAATCACTAACTACCGATTTTTATGTATTCCAGTTTTATTCGAACAATCGAATTTGGGTTTTGCAATTAATTACTACAGAATTAACAAAAGAATAAACAGTAAACAACGATAGCTTGAAGAAAGAGAATCAAATGATGAATAAGTCTAGGATTCTGAATCCACCTCGGTTTATCCGAATTTACTCTCGATTATCTGAAGTTAATAATTTTCCCAATTTATTGAAGGCAGAGATTGCTAATATATTCTACCGCCTCTCCCGAGGTCAATAGATTTGTCTAAAGGCGAATAACGCACTCTATCCCTAGGTGAATTAATTCGTCAATAGGCAAAAAGCATAAAATCTCCAAAATGCCACGTAGTTCCTATGAGTATATTCCTATCTCACAGAATAAAACGGTTCTCACCAATAGTTCCTCACCAATTCTCCTCTCCCGATTTGAATTGAATGATTAAAACAATACAACTATTGGCCAGATAATTGAAAGCATTAAACACGATTGGGAAAACTCAACAAAAAGGTAATTAAATTGATAATCTCAAACAAATTTGTCAAAACTTAGGTTTCATCAAAATTCTAGATTAGGGTTTTAGCCTGACATGCTAATAAATGAAAATACAGAATATATGAATAAAAGCATTAAAATCAAACGCAGATGAAGAGCTCGGATTCCTCCGTTCTTCTGGCTTCCGCCCTCTGCTCTTGAAGTCTTCTGCTTATCTTCCTCTTGTGTCGTCTCTCCTCTGATTCCAAGATTTTCCAAGATCAAAATATTCAAAGATCCAAGATAATTAATTAGGGTCTTAAACCCTTATTTATAGCTCTCTAAAGTCTCCAAATCGCGTCCGTGTGAGTAGGTCGAGAACTGGCTTCAAAACGGCCCAAATCCGCGCGGAGCACACCAAACCCGCTAAGTGTGCCGCGGCTCACTAAATCTGTGCCGCGGCACATGGCCTTCAGCTGGATGCCTGGGCGCCATTTAATTCATCTGTGCCGCGGCCCACTTGCCTTGTGTCGCGGCCCACTTGCCTTGTGCCGCGGCTCACATCCAAAATTTGCCGTTTTTGCCCGTTTCGCCTCGTTTTAGCTTCCGGACTCCAATCTCCTGTCAAACATATAAAAATAAGGCATTAAGAGCTCATTTAAACAAATTCACTCTCCAAAATAATATAAAATAATGATAAATAAGCGTATAAAAATACGCCTAACAACTACCTCTTTGACATCGAAAGAAACTTCACATATTTAGTGATCTCAGAAGATACTGCTCCTTATCTTAGAAACCTTCTTCGAGCACCTCCTACAGCCCATCGCGTATCCTGCCAAGAACAATGACATAACAACCACAGGAAATTAATTGTATTTATATAAATTGAAGGCCAAGTCATAGAAAGGGGCAGAGGAGATCGAAAAATAGAAGCTGAAAATCGAGAATAGGGAGACAAATTTTACATTTAGAAGAATTCTTCATAAATCTATGAGAAATTGCCAAAAGATCTATTATAGTTTTAATCTGACTTTGGGATCATATCAGGAACTCAAATCTCCATCTACGAAGTCATATCCAGCAGATAATATGGATTCCTCATAGAAGCATGGTGACTTAAGTTGTGTGGAGAGAGCAGATCATGACTGTGAAACAGGATATGTAGTAGTTAGTAATGATGAGACAGGCTCATGAAAACAACCCTCCTGGAATGGATTATAAAGGAATTGCAGCAACTTTTAAAATTCAAAGTTTTGCTCCATTGGACGAAAGCAAATCTCACTTTTCTAGATAAAGTATGATGGTCAAATGGTTAGTATTATCTTTGATAATGTGAACATGCAATTCTTGTGAAAACCCCATCAGTCAAATCTTATTATCCCACTTTGTTGATGTTTACAGGAACTTGTTGCACTCATGGGAGGGATATCCATCCGGATTATATGAAGACAGCTGCTATCTATGTTTCGTTTAAGTTTTCACAGCTGATACAATATTATCTGCTTTAGTTTGTTCGGTTCGATTAGGTTTGATACTTTCACAATCAAACCAAACTGAAAACCATATATATAGTTCTATTGAAATATTGTTGTACTAAGACACATATTGGAAAAGTTATATCTATCTTTTGGTTCATTACATAAACATATGAGCTTATAAATGCCAAACACATCACCATATTATAAGATTTCAAAAGAACTTGTAAACTTGATAGCTCTTGAAATATTACATCTTATGAGATGTTTAAATGTATTTAGCAGATACCTTCCTAAAACAATATAGGGATGGGATTATTCGTAATTTAGTTTGTTGCGTCATTGCTAAATTAAATTAAAATAAAATAATAATAAGCATGAAATTACACAAATCGAGCGCAGCAGGACACTCCCTCAGGTTGATTCGTTTCTATGCAAGAAATTAGAGGACATACAAGAAATCACTGAAACAAACATTACAGAAGATCTTTCCCTCTAGATCTAGTGAATTAAATCATATTTTTTATATATTTTTTCTATAAATTAAACTTAAAAAAATATAAACCGCAAAGAGTTCAAGCCAGTTTACCTCCAAAGTAGATGAGGATCTCCTTCATTAAGGCGAGGGGCTGGGGCTGCAACGGTGAGGAAGCCTGCATGAGACTACTGCTCTTGTCAATTTTAGGTTTTGTAGAGTACTTTTTTAATTTTACTATCCCCATATCCGAGACCGAGGGTGTGTGCTTGTAAGTATACCAACATGGGTTTATGCAAGGCAAAAAACGTGTGTCGGTACGTCAGACACGTAGCCCAAATTTCAGTTTCTCAATTTTTAATGGGCTTCTTATCCAGTTTTATACTTTATTTTTCTGTGTGTGTTTTTGGTTTTTATTTTTATTTTTTTTGCTTTTCTTAGTTTTTCAGTTTTTTCCCCAATTCTTTTGGGGTTCTTTTTTTATTTTTTATTTTATAGTTTTAGGAAACTGTCTGACGAGTCAAGGCTCAAGATCCGCCAAACAGTCTAGGAGCGTGCCTCTTTCTGTAACTATCCCTGACATAATATTTTCCAAATGAGAATGCTATCAACTGAAAAGCCAGTTAATCGATGATCTTTTTTTATTAGACCAACTCGTAACTATCCCTGATAGGCTTTTTGTATGGCTCCGAATGTTGGGCGATGAAGAAGTCGTTTGAGAGCAAGTTGGAAGTGGCTGAAATGAGAATGTTACGTTGGTCGTGTGGTCGCACAATGTTAGATAGAATTGCGAACGGGGTTTTCAGGCAGCTGGAAGTAGCCATTTCAGTGAAAGTTAGGGAAGGGAGATTGAGATGGTTTGGCGCGTCCGCGGGAGCGGGCATCTGCTCGGTGAGGAGGTCGAGTTTAATGGTTGTCGGGAGAGGAGGAGGCGAGGCCAGGAGGGGACGTGGGAGGAGCAGCGAGATTAGATTTGAAGGCGCCTTAAACTTTTAGGACCCAGTTGTTGATAGGTGTCTTGGAGGCGCAGAGATCGAGTTGTGGATTCTTTTATAGGGAGCAGTCTTTGTAGTTGAGAGCCTCGGGGTTGGGTTGTCTCGGTTAGCTTTGACCTAGAGCATTGTATTTTACTTTTATTGTATATTTTATCCTGTGCTGCGTGTGGTGTATTTTTGTGAGGAGGCGTGCATGACAGCCTCTCTTTTGTTAGAGCGGCGTTAAGCCGGGAGTAAAGTAGCCAAATTCCGCTTAGGTAAGTCGTATGGATCAATGGGCTCGGGTATGGTCTCGAACTTTTCGAATCATATGTTTTCCTTTGTATTTATCATGAGGTCTGCTTTGTCTTATTTAGGTGTAGTGCTTGTGAAAGCTTACTCCTCAAGTAATAAGTAGGGCGTAGTCTGCGTCATCTTACTATAGGGCCTGCTGCGAGCGGGATATACTGGGTATATTTGGTTTGGTTTGGTTTGATTTGCCCGTAAAATCATTTCAAGCAATACAGATTCCAGGACCCGTCGGGTCTACTTATACTTTACGATCAAGAACTCTTCTCATCATTACTCAAAATAAAGTCATTACTCAAAATAAAGGATAGAAAGAGGAGAACAATGGTCCTAAAAATTAAGATAAAGATATAATAAAAAAAATAATTAAATAAAATCGGATATCCGGATTTATAATTCAGGAAATATTAAATATGGAAAAATTCGAGTATGGGTGGATAGTACATAATCCGAATCCGATTCTGTATCCGAATTTTACTATCCGAATCCGATCCCGTATCCGACCGGATACTAAATTTTCTTCCCGAATTCGAATCCGATCGGATCCGGATCCGGATCGGGCGGGAAATATCCACCCGAATTTCACCCCTAGGGGTGAGTAATAAGTTTTGTGTAATAAAAATTTTGATACCAAATATTTGGTACTAAAAATGCCCGTCCAATGAAAAAATTAAACTCCCGCCTATATATTTTGATCAAATCGACCAAAAGCGTATCATGTTATTGTAACACTTTTCTGAAGTATTGCTATAGATCTAAAATTGTCAAAATGTTTCTTAGGCTTGCAACACTTTCCCATTTAATGTAACACGTTTCGAAAGTATTACAGTAGATATGCAGGTTTCTTGTCTATAGCAACATTTTATGAAACACAACCATATGATGGGCTTGCAATAGGTCATATATGGTGTAGTGTCAGTTTCCCAAGTTGCTTCTTCGACTCCATGCCTCAACCACTGCACTTTAACCAACGGGATGATTTTGTGCTGAAGTTATTTCTCACGACGTTCAAGGATCTTCACAGTCTCTCCGTGAATGTGAGATCATTCGCGATCTAAACATCCCCATAATCAATGATACAACTCGGGTCCACGGCAACTTTCTCAGCTGGGAGACGTGAACTATGTTGTGGGCGTGACTCAAAGCTGGAGGTAACGCCAAGTGATAAGCCAACTCACCAACTCTGTCTAAAATCTCAAATGGCCCAATAAACCTTGGACTAAACTTCCCTTTCTTCCCAAAGTGGAGAACTCCTTTTGTTGGTGACACCTTGAGCAGAATGTGATCTCCCACCTCGAACTCTAAAGGTCGAAGACGAACATCAGCATAAGATTTTGTCGACTTTGTGCAGTCAACAATCTGTCTCGAGTGATAGTAATCTTCTCCTTAGTTTCCGGCCACATATCCGGCTCCATCCCAATAAACTCCGAGGCTTCATCCCAACAAAGTGGAGATCTACAACGTCTACCATACAATGCTTCAGAAGGTGCAGAATGCTATTGGACTGATCTGAATGAAGCGTGACGCACGTAACATGAAGATGTTAACGTACGTAACACTGATAGCGTACGCTACTGATGGCAGATAACATACGTAATGAAGAAGCAGTGGGCTAACGGCTAGTTGAGGCTTTGGAGCCTATAAATACCACTTCTAATGTTGTTCAACACACAACAACCCCAAGCAAATCACTATTGTTTTTGTATTTGTGCTTAATTGATAAGTGTTTGAGTGTTCATACATGAAAACATACACAAGAGGAAAGATACGGATTGTAGATTGATTCGGTGTTATTAGGATCGTTGATCTGGCATTATTAGAATCATATCTAAATCCAAGTGAGGTTTGTCTAGTACCAATATAAAGCTAGATAGGTTTCTTCCTTATCCGATAGAAAAGAAAAATGCTTTATCTTGTACCGACATAAATACAAGAGTGTAACGGTTTATCTAGGACCGATAGAAGACGAGATTATAACGTTATCCCTCGGACAGATAGAAGACGAGGCGCAGAGGTTGATCTTAAGCCTAAGGAAAAAAATAAGAAGAGAGGACATAGGCCCGTTTGGCCGAACCTCTATAAATCTTGTGTCATTTACTTTTCGCAAGTTAATTACGCTTCCGCAACACAAAAGATTTTGATAACTCTATTATACTTCGCATAAATTTCAAACGGCGAAGGTACCAATTTTTCAACAATTGGCATTAGAGCAGTATCTCTTGAAAGCAGCTTAACATCAGAGGAGAAGAAGATCCTATGGCGTTTCAATTTGCCCCAGTCGAAGGTCTTGCTCTAAATCGACCTCCATTTTTCGACGGATCGAATTACATGACTTGGAAGAAAAAGATGTTGATCTTCATTGGTGCCTATGATATTGAAATCTGGAAGATCATCTGCTTTGGTCCGAAAGTTCCAACCAAATCCGACGGGTCACTTAAGAGCTTCGAAGAGTACAATGACGAGGATTGGAAGAACGATCCCCTCAATTGTAAGGCCACTCAACTTTTATATTGTGCCTTAAATCCAGATGAGGTCAACCGTATTTCTTCGTGTGAAAGTGCTAAAGAAATATGAAAAATTCTTGAAATCCTACACGAGGGAACAACTCAAGTCAAGGAGACGAAGATTAATATGCTTCTCCATGACTACGAGTTATTCATGATGAAGGGTGACGAGTCCATCACCAACATGCTAGACTGATTCAGTCATCACAAATGGACTTGCTTCGTTCGGGAAACCACTATCGAGTAGTGAAAAAGTCAAGAAAATCTTACGATCACTACCTAGCGAATGGGATGGCACCGTGACGGCGATCATGGAATCTAAAGATCTCAACATGCTCGAATTCAGCGCCCTTGTAGGTTCGCTAATTAATTATGACATTGTTCTTAAATCTCGAAATGCCAAACCAAAACTAAAGGAAAAATCCATAGCTTTGAATGCAAAGATGTCTCGAAAAGAAGAAATCCCGGTAGATGAAAACGATGAAGAATCGGCATATTATGCCAAGAATATAAATAAATTTCAAAACTTATTGAACAGGAGAAGGAAGGACATCAAATCGGGCGAATCTAAGAAATTCAACAACAACTATTGAAATTGTGGTAAACCAGGCCACTTTGCTAAAAATTGTCGAGGCTCAATTCCTATGAAAGAAGTTCTTATAGCAACATGGAGTGACGAAGAGGATGACGATGAATATATTCAAAATAACCTCGCACTCATGGCAAGAAGCTCATTCGACGAAAGCAACGTCGAAAGCCAGTTAAGTACCTCGTCTCATGACGAATTATTTGAAGCATTCGAACTTTTACATAGCGATTTTTCAAAATGCTTTAGTTGACAATAAATCCCTCAAATCGAAAATTAAAATGTTGGAAATCGAAATTTCCAAAATAAATGTAAAAGGGAAATTTATTGAAACCGATGATTCTAAATGCCTTGAAGTTGAAAATAAATTAAAGGATGATCTTTTGAAAGGTCAAAACGAACTTAAAAATTTAACGAATAAATTTTCGTGCAGAAATGACAAGTTTGAACAAAGGCTTTCCGTTCAAAAATACTCTTTAAACAAACGGGAGTTAGGATTCAAACCGCATAATAAAACCGAATCCTTATAAAATACCCCGGTATGAGAAATGTTTAAAACTTGGGCATCATATTTCGATTTGCAAAAGCCCACGACGGACAACAAAAATTAAGAAAATTTTGATTCCTAAAGAAACCACTAATCCGAATATCGTCTACGTTACAAAAGAAAAACCGAAAGTCGGTTGGATCCCCAAAAATCAAAATTAATATATTTTCATCAATTGATATCTTGATAATTTATATTTTTAACAATTAATATTTAACTCAGGGAGAGTTAACATTATTTGAGGAAATCTATTTTTCAGGGGAAGTTTTACCCATAATTGTCTTACTTAATTGTTTTTATATATTATTGCACTTTTTGATTATGACAAAAAGAGGGAGGGAGTATGCAGAGACAGTATGAGAAAAGGGGAGAATGTCGATAAAAAGAATACGCATTATGGAAAAATGACCAGAAAAATAAAAATAATTACAGATTATGAAAGGAGGAGAAAAGACGAAGAAAGTCAAAAAGTCGAAAATCAAAGAAGAAGTTGAAAAATGAGAAGTAGTTGAAAAAGAGAAAAGGAATGACGGGGAGAAGAAAACTAACGAAATGGACAAAGCTGAAAACTTTGATTCGTATATTATTTTAAATTTGCAAGTATAAAATCCCATCGAAGCTTGTTGTTTTGTCATCATCAAAAAGGGGGAGATTGTTGGAGTATTATATTCCATATAATCATTAATTGATTTTGATGATGAATTGTCGATCAATCCAAAACAACAAAGGATTCATTAAGATGAAGCAAAACAACAAAGTAGTCGAAGACGCAAGAGCCGGACTGAAATTCATTGAACTGAAGATATAACATACTTAGCGTACGCTATGAAGTATACATAACGTACGACCTACCTGAAGTCAGACGAGTGCAGTTGATATGTTTTGTAACACCCCCAAATCTCATTGGGTTATTACAGTGCCGTGGACCCCACACCAGGTGATCCACCAGGCGAACACGACTAAAATACAACAAACTGACCAAAATAGAAAATCACAGACCCTACTATGATGTCCGACATACTATTCCGATATGGAATTTCAACGACAAGGATGGGCCTACATGGCCAAAATAAAATACAACAACATCTACGAGCCTTGCTCGGATAATACAAAACGACAACGACTGAACAAAACTGGAGTACTCCAAACTGTCTGATCGACATGAACACCAAATCATCTCGGACTAGTATCGCTCGAATGCCTCGTCGCCATCGTCATGCCCCTGTGTCTCAACTCTCTCCTCGCAAGCACCTAAAACAGGAAAACATGTTCCGCCCCCACGGGGTCAGTCATCCAGATAATGAATATCAAATACATGTACAACATGATATGCATCCAAAGGTAGAATGAACAGTACAACAATGGTAGTACGAGATGCTCACAAACCAAAGTAAGAATCGAGCATTCGTGAAACACTATGCACACAGCATACGATCAATACCTGCTCAATAGGTTAGAATATAAGTGCCCAACGGCGAATCACCAATATAGAGCACAACAATACATTACCCGAAGGTAAATCAAACCAACGCTGAAATAAATACGAATCACAATGCCCGAAGGCTCCAACGGAAATACCAATACATCACAATGACTTGAACGCCCTCAGCCGAAGCTGTATATCATAATGGCCTGAAAGCCGAACAGCCCGAAGCTGTAAATCATCACAATACATATCTCAAAGAAACAAACCCGACTGTCGAACATACCCCTTGGCGTATGCACAACCAGTCACAAATCGTCGGACATATCCAATACAACATGGACTATGAACGACCAAAACAATAAGGCTCAAGAGGGACATCACAGTACACCCGATCCAGAAATGTATCCGTGCACATGTCCACCCCGTATACGGAATCCAGAATATACGTGTGACAATGTACCTAATTAGCCTCACGAACTACGTCTCGTGTGCACGGTCCAATGCGGAAACATCCACGCATGACCATCATGTGCCTGGCTAAAAATCCTACACATAACTAATCGGCATGCATATATGATTCCAGATATGTCACGATACAACATGACAACGAAACTCAAAGGATAACACATCCAATACGGATCATACGACTCACCAAGTGAACGATGACACATGAATAATGAAAGATCGACACGACCAACAATATTCAAAACAACCATCCTGGGATCAAAATCCCTAAGGACCGATTAACACGAGCAACAATCACTATACAACAATCCGGGAAATCCTCAACCCTCAACGATCACAAAATTACCGAGTTCACAAGGATAATAGTGTGCTGCCTTGAGTCGGCCAACACGACAATAATAATTCAATGGATGGGAACTATCCTCGACAGTCCCAATTCAATACTTCGATTACCGTAGAATGGCCAATCGATAACCATTATACAACGGATGGGAATTATCTTTGATTATCCCAATTCAATACATCGATTACCTTCAGGACGGTCAATCGATAACAATTATACAATGGATGGGAATTATCTTTGATAATCCCAATTCAATATATCGATTACCTTTAGAGCGGACAATCGATAATAATTATACAATAGATGGGAATTATCTTTGATAATCCCAATTCAATACATCGATTACCTTTAGAACGGTTAACCGATAACAATTATACAACGGATGTCTCAGCATCTTTAATCGGTTACCGATAACGAAGATGATAATCGAATACGCCAATGCCTTCAATCGGCTAATACGACATCAATAGAAAAACACTAATATTAATGACGAAGATTCACAACAATATCTTGATGGAACATCAATCAACAATAACAATCGATACGTCGATGCCGCGAACCGGCTATCGACAACAATATCTCAATGGAACATCAATCAACAATAACAATCGATATGTCGATACCGCGAACCGGCTATCGACAAATATATGACCAACAAGTATCGCAATGCCTTAAACCGGCCATTTACGAACAACAATAATATTTGGTATAATTTGTCGAAAGGTATCGTATCAAACAATCCCTTGATGTTAACAAAATCATAAAGAGACCAAGTCTCGAAATGATACACACATTCATACACATATATGATAACATTAATCTCATTGACTAGTACAAGAATAAAACTTGCCTCGAACCGAAGGCGAGAAAGTCCTTCCACGATCAATGTCCTACCACGAATCGATAAACGGCATCTTCCGACAATCACAAGCACTCGAACAACCTTGAATGAAATACAATTCATTCGATAACACGATATCGACCGAAAACAACATAATAGATAACTCCGATTCCAATACGAACACATACTATACTCGTATTTACCCGTATACACACACACACACATATATATATATATATATATATATATGTATATATATATATATATGCAACCCGCTGTACACAATTTTTGACAGGAAGCTGTGCGCAGAGCCAACCTCTCTTTTGTTAGAGCAGCGTTCATCGGGAGTGAAGTAGCCAAATTCTGCTTAGGTAAGTCCCATGTGGATCAAGCCATGGGCTCAGGTATGGTCTCGAGCTTTTTCGAATCATATGTTTTCCTTTGTATTTATCACACAAGATTCTGCTGTGCACTAAGCTGGGGGTCTTCATGGAAACAGCTTCCCTACCGTAATAAGTAGGGGCATGGTCTGCGTACATCTTACCCTCCACAGACCCTGCTCTTAGCGGGATATACTGGGTATGTTTGGTTTGATTTGGTTTGATTTTTCAACCCACTGTACACAATATATATATATATATACCCACATGACACACCCACTGTACACAATATATATATATATATATATTTAACACAATGTACTAAACACACACACACTTTACACAATATATATATATATACCTGCACATACACACACAAACTTTACAATATATATATATATACCTGCACATACACACACAAACTTACCAGAAGAACACCGATCGGCCGGGCAACCCACGCCGGAATCAGGTCAGAAAAAAAAACAACTCCCCTGTCGCAACATTGGAACTCAGTCGCCGGCAATCTGACCCTCCATACCTCGTCCAACTCCAACCCGTTTCCGTCCATGGTCGGTTTTCACCCAACTCCATCTCCGCCTGCAACTCCTCGCTGGAAATTTTGCCGCGCCTCCGTTCCGTCGTCCGTTCCGGTCAGAAACCATCTTTGGTCGCTGGAATCTATGTAGCCGAGTCCATGGCCGGAGACCATGAAGAACACCCGGCGCCTGAGCTCCGTCTTGCCAGAAAATGTCCCGAACAGCTCGACCAGATTTGCAATGCCGTCCCATCCGAAAATTCCGATCAGGCCGTCACTGCTCCAGTCACGAGCCACCTGCCGCCGTCGAGCTTCGGTCGTCGCCGGAGACGTCAGTCCATCACTTCGGTCGTCAACCATTTAGCTCGCCGGAACACAAAATCCAGTCCGTCGCCGGAAACTGTGAAGAAGTCGGCTGCCCGTCCTTAAGCTCCACCTCGTCGGAAAAAAAACGAGAGAGATGGAGAGAAGCACAAGAGAGAGAACGAGAAGGCTGGAGAGAAAGGGACGAGAGAGAGAGAAGATGACAACGTGAGATGATAACATATATATATATATATAAATGATCTCCCAAAGATACCCTGGCCCTACCAGCCGAAAGTTGACTACGAGGAAGGTTCCTACCACCGACCACGCATTATGTACGTAAACCTCAGGGCGTAACGTACGTAATCGCAGCAAATTAGCGTACGTAATGCTACATAGGTAGCATACGCTATGGCTATAAACTTAGCCAAAATTCCAAACTCACCAAGCAACAACCAAACGAGGAAACCAAACTGACGACCAGTAAAAATATTTCGATCCTGAAATATTCCAATACAATATACATTGTATCGATCCAAATCAAAAACACTTGTACAATTCCAAATGAATACGTACAACTCAACAGTAACACGAAAAAAAAATTACCCCCCCCCCCCCCGCGGATATTACTTACTCCCCCCCTTAAAAACAGTTTCGTCCCCGAAACTCAGGGTGCACAAGTCGGGGCATGGACTATCCATCAGGATAAGAAAACAACATCTCCAGGAATAATCCTCAATACGAGTAATTTCGCCTAAGTAACTGGGCCGACCCCACGGGTCCCCACGTCTCCTCTGCCTGAACAAGGCGAAAAAAATCAAGTGATAAAGACACTCAACCAAGTGCGAGATTAGCCGAATGATGACTCTCCTGCTAGAGACCATCCAGGAAGTCGTACTAACCGCATGACTCATAACACCGGCGTACACACCCCGCGGGAGCCGCCCATTGTACATGTCTACAATCATCGGTGTACACTTCCCCGTTCTCATCGGCATCGGACGCCCATGCAAACATTGACTCACGTCACGCAAAGATAATAACAACACAGACATAGTTCTCGGGACTATATCAGACGCACGCCCAAGTCCTCATGACTTGACGTCTCGAATCACAATGAATAATTACCCAGATTATCACGAAATCTCGGTTACAAGACCAAAAGGAAAGGAAATCACATCAAACAACCTCAAAACTCAAGATTCTCAAATACTATCGTTATAAGATAGATCAACAACAAATGGTTCGCAACCACAATACTAAAATACATATTAAGTCAAACATCAATCCAAAAAAATAAGGAAAATACAAATCAAGGTTACATCTCAAATGTACCCGAAATCAACATCCTCCAGATCATCGAGCTCCTCGATCTCATCGACTCGAGAAAGACCCAAATCTGAACTCGCTACTCCTCCTCGGGTGTCCATACCCCTGGCTCCCGAAGCCCGATATGACCCCTTGGATGAAGTACGGACTGAAGTGACAAAATCTCTCGAGATACGTGAGCTATCCCGAGATCTACTGGCACTAGAACTCCTGCAGTATTTCTGAAGGTGTCCCTGCCTCCCACACAGAAAATAAATAATAGCTGGAACCGTACATCGAGTACTAACATGCCCCGCTGAATCACGGTTAAAACAAACAACAGTCGAACTCGTCGCCTGAGAAGAATATGCTTCCCCAGCACGAAGCCGACTAGAAAATGACCTCTTGGACGTCGGAGCCTGCTGTCCCTCTGAACGAACCGACATCCTAGTCCTCTCACCAGAAGAAACTGAAGGGTTCTTCCGAGCAAGCTCCTTGATCAAAAGCTCTCCTCTAAGAGCCTTCTCGATGAATTCGCCAAGTGAACTACAATTGTGATTGAACAACTGCATCCTCAACCACAGGTTCAGCCTCTTGATAAAATACTTGATCTTATCCGCCTCAGTACGGATAACATATGAAGTAAACTGAAGAAGTCCTTGAAACTTTTCAGCAATAACAATAACACCCTCGTCCTCGACGGATTCGGGGTTCAAAACCTCCGACAACTTGGCTTCACGAAGTGGAGCCGGATAATACCTCTCTAACATGAGAGTCTTGAACTCGATCCAAACACAATCACGATCGGTGGGTTCTCGAGCACGACTCCGAAAATGATTCATCAGCCACCAAAGTATTGGTACGAGGTTTCGGGTTTCGGCCCACTCTACGGTCTCTACCCCCTCTGTCACGTCCTCTTTCCAGACTGAAAGAATAACATTCAATCATGACCACAACTCAAATACGCCTCAACGGCCAGAATGCTAGGTCAACGCCAAACACGAGTATACATACTCAACAGATAAACGATCATATCGATCGCGCTAATCATAGTCGATACAGAGCCCACACGCTCCAAAGCAAATAATCATAAATCAATCGCACCCGATCGTCACATACAAGTGTCAACAAAATATGTTTAATCAATGACATAATGAATGTATGCACATAAAAGAGAATAGAGTCCTTACACAGGTCATACGAAACTTCGAGGTCTTGCGATACTAGTCTTCACTGACGATGACTCGATGAAAGAATGACTCATACATCCGTCTAACTACCACGACCCACAAAACCCGACTGTCCAGATTGTCATAACCTAACAGTCCACTACTACCGCGTCGGTAGAGTCACATAACTCACATATCAGGGTATCTCACAACCCAATGTCTCTGATACCATCTTCTGTAACACCCTCAAATTCCATTGGGTTATTACAGTGCCGTGGACCCCACACCAGGTGATCCACCAGGCGAACACGACTAAAATACAACAAACTGACCAAAATAGGAAATCACAGACCCTACTATGATGTCCGACATACTATTCCGATATGGAATTTCAACGACAAGGATGGGCCTACATGGCCAAAATAAAATACAACAACATCCACGAGCCTTGCTCGGATAATACAAAACGACAACGACTGAACAAAACTGGAGTACTACAAATTGTCTGATCGACATGAACACCAAATCATCTCGGACTAGTATCGCTCGAATGCCTCGTCGCCATCATCATGCCCCTGTGTCTCAACTCTCTCCTCGCAAGCACCTAAAACATGAAAACATGTTCCGCCCCCACGGGGTCAGTCATCCAGATAATGAATATCAAATACATGTACAACATGATATGCATCCAAAGGTAGAATGAACAGTACAACAATGGTAGTACGAGATGCTAACAAACCAGAGTAAGAATCGAGCATTCGTGAAACACTATGCCCACGGCATACGATCAATACCTGCTCAATAGGTTAGAACATAAGTGCCCAACGGCGAATCATCAATATAGAGCACAACAATACATTACCCGAAGGTAAACCAAACCAACGCTGAAACAAATACGAATCACAATGCCCGAAGGCTCCAACGGAAATACCGATACGTCACAATGGCCTGAAAGCCCTCAGCCGAAGCTGTATATCATAATGGCCTGAAATCCGAACAGCCCGAAGCTGTAAATCATCACAATACAGATCTCAAAGAAACAAAACCCGACTGTCGAACATACCCCTCGGCGTATGCACAACCAGTCACAAATCGTCGGACATATCCAATACAACATGGACTATGAACGACCAAAACAATAAGGCTCAAGAGGGACATCACAGTACACCCGATCCGGAAATATGTCCGTGCACATGTCCGCCCCGTATACGGAATCCAGAATATACGTGTGACAATGTACTTAATTAGCCTCACGAACTACGTCTCGTGTGCACGGTCCAATGCGGAAACATCCACGCATGACCATCGTGTGCCTGGCTAAAAATCCTACACATAATCAATCGACACGCAGATATGATTCCAGATATATCACGATACAACATGACAACGAAACTCAAAGGATAACACATCCAATACGGATCATACGACTCACCAAGTGAACGATGACACATGAATAATGAAAGATCGACACGACCAACAATATTCAAAACAACCATCCTGGGATCAAAATCCCTAAGGACCGATTAACACGAGCAACAATCACAACACAACAATCCGGGAAATCCTCAACCCTCAACGATCACAAAATTACCGAGTTCACAAGGATAATAGTGTGGTGCCTTGAGTCGGCCAACACGACAATAATAATTCAACGGATGGGAACTATCCTCGACAGTCCCAATTCAATACTTCGATTACCGTAGAACGGACAATCGATAACCATTATACAACGGATGGGAATTATCTTTGATAATCCCAATTCAATACATCGATTACCTTCAGGACGGTCAATCGATAATAATTATACAACGGATGGGAATTATCTTTGATAATCACAATTCAATATATCGATTACCTTTAGAGCGGACAATCGATAATAATTATACAACAGATGGGAATTATCTTTGATAATCCCAATTCAATACATCGATTACCTTTAGAACGGTTAACCGATAACAATTATACAACGGATGTCTCGGCACCTTTAATCGGTTATCGATAACAAAGATGATAATCGAATACGCCAATGCCTTCAATCGGCCAATACGACGTCAATAGAAAAACACTCAATGACAACGATTCACAACAATATCTTGATGGAACATCAATCAACAATAACAATCGATACGTCGATGCCGCGAACCGACTATCGACAACAATATCTCAATGGAACATCAATCAACAATAACAATCGATATGTCGATATCGCGAACCGGCTATCGACAAATATATTACCAACAAGTATCGCAATGCCTTAAACCGGCCATTTACGAACAACAATAATATTTGGCATAATTTGCCGAAGGATATCGTATCAAACAATCCCTTGATGTCAACAAAATCATAAAGAGACCAAGTCTCGAAATGATACACACATTCATACACATATATGATAATATTAATCTCATTAACTAGTACAAGTATAAAACTTGCCTCGAACCGAAGGCGAGAAAGTCCTTCCACAATCAACGTCCTACCACGAATCGATCAACGGCGTCCTCCGACAATCACAAGCACTCGAACAACCTTGAATGAAATACAATTCATTCGATAACACGATATCGACCGAAAACAACATAATAGATAACTCCGATTCTAATACGAACACATACTATACTCGTATTTACCCGTATACACACATATATATATATATAATATACATACATCACACACACAATACATAATATATATATATATATACCCACATGACACACACACACACTGTACACAATATATATATATATATATTTAACACACTGTACTAAACACACACACACTTTACACAATATATATATATATATACATGCACATACACACACAAACTTTACACAATATATATATATATATATAGCTGCACATACACACACAAACTTACCAGAAGAACACCGATCGGCCGGGCAACCCACGCCGGAATCAGGTCAGAAAAAAAAACAACTCCCCTGTCGCAACACTGGAACTCGATCGCCAGCAATCTAACCCTCCGTACCTCGTCCAACTCCAACCCGTTTCCGTCCATGGTCGGTTTTCAGCCAACTCCATCTCCGCCTGCAACTCCTCACCGGAAGTTTTGCCGCGCCTCCGTTCCGCCGTCCGTTCCGGTCAGAAACCATCTCCGGTCGCTGGAATCTATATAGCCGCGTCCATGGCCGGAGACCATGAAGAACACCCGGCGCCTGAGCTCCGTCTTGCTAGAAAAATTCCCGAACAGCTCGACCGGATTTGCAACGCCGTCCCATCCGAAAATTCCGATCAGGCCGTCGCTGCTCCAGTCACGAGCCACCTGCCGCCGTCGAGCTTCGGTCGTCGCCGGAGACATGAGTCCATCACTCCGGTCGTCAACCATTTAGCTCGTCGGAACACGAAATCCAGTCCGTCGCCGGAAACTATGAAGAAGTCGGCTGCCCGTCCTTAAGCTCCACCTCGTCGAAAAAAAAAACGAGAGAGATGGAGAGAAGAACAGGAGAGAGAACGAGAGAGCTGGAGAGAAAGGGACGAGAGAGAGAAGATGACAACGTGAGATGATAACACATATATATATATATATATATATATATTTGGGTTATTCTAAAAAGGGTCTTATAATAAAAAGTGTAGGAAGGATTGTGGGAGTGACATGTGTCATCCCCCATTCCACATCATATGACATGTGTCACCCCCACCCCCACCCACCCCCACCTACCCCCCCTTCCCACCCCCACCCCCCCACCCCACCCCACCCCGCGAAAATTTTTATTTTCCTGCCAAAAATTTTTTTTTTTGGGGCAAAATTTTTTTTTTCCCGCCAAAATTTATAAGTGCATCACATTTATAAAGTTACTGCATCACAGTTATAAAGCTACTGCATCACAATTATGATTTAGTGCATTAAGGTTATAAGTTAATTATGATTAAGTGCATTAAGGTTGATGCACTTAACTGTTAACTATGATGCAGTAACTTATAACTGCGATGTAGTAAAACTTATTATTACTGTATCACAGTTATAAAGTTAATGCATCACAATTATGATTTAGTGCATTAAGGTTATAAGTTACTGCATCATAGTTGATGCACTTAACTGTTAACTATGATGCAGTAACTTATAACTGTGATGCAGTAAAACTTATTAGTGTGATGCACCAAAACTTATAACCATGATGCACCAAAAAAATGGTGCATCACACTTCTAAGTTTTTGGCGGGAAAAAAAAAATTGTTGGCCCCCATTTTTTTTTTGGCGAGAATTTTTTTTTTGTGGGGGTCGGGGGGGTGGGGTGGGGTGGGTAGGGGGTGCCACATGTCATATGATGTGGCATGATGATGTGGCAAGGTGACACATGTCACTCCCACAATCCTTCCTACACTTTTTATTATAAGACCCTTTTTAGAATAACCCCACCATATATATATATATATGATCCCCCAAAGATACCCTGGCCCTACCAGCCGAAAGTTGACTACGAGGAAGGTTCCTACCACCGACCACCCATTACGTACGTAAACCTCAGGGCGTAACGTACGTAATCGCAATAAATTAGCGTACGTAATGCTACATAGGTAGCGTACGCTATGGCTATAAACTTAGCCAAAATTCCAAACTCGCCAAGCAACAACCAAACGACGAAACCAAACTGACGACCAGTGAAAATATTTCAATCCCGAAATATTCCAATACAATATACATTGTATCGATCCAAATGAACAACACTTGTACAATTCCAAATGAATACGTACAACTCAACAATAACACGAAAAAAAAAAATTTACCCCCAGATATTACATGTTTAACATACGCAGCTCAAGAAGAATAACGTACGTAAAGAGACGAGCTTAACATACGTAAGCCTACAAGCTTAACGTATGTAATGGTCTGAATCTGAGTTCAAATATTGAACCGTTGGGAAGATTCAAGAAGTCAAAAGGGTATGCAACGGATATACGACCATAACTTAATATACGCTACAGCAATAACGTACGCTACAAGGTGCAGTTAACGTACGTAAATGAGATAAGCTAACGTACGTAATGGAAGAGGCAGAATGCTACTGGACTGATCTGAATGAAGCATAACGTATGTAACATGAAGATGTTAACGTACGTAACACTGATAAAGTACGCTACTGATGGCAGATAACATACGTAATGAAGAAGCAGTGGGCTAACGGCTAGTTGAGGCTTTGCAGCCTATAAATATCACTTCTAATGTTGTTCAACACATAACAACTCCAAGCAAATCATATATACATCAGAGATCATTGTATTCATTATTGTTGTTGTATTTATGCTTAATTGATAAGTATTTGAGTGTTCATACATGGGAGAAAAGATACGGATTGTAGATTGATTCGGTGTTATTAGGATCGTTGATCCGGCATTATTAGAATCATATCTAAATCCAAGTGAGGTTTGTCTAGTACCAATAGAAAGCTAGATAGGTTGCTTCCTTGTCCGATAGAAAAGGAAAACGATTTATATTGGACCGACCTAAAGACAAGAGTGTAACGGTTTATCTCGGACCGACAGAAGACGAGATTGTAGCGGTATCCCTCAGACCGATAGAAGACGAGGCGCAGAGATTGATCTTAAGCTTAAGGAAAAAGATAAGAAGAGAGGACATAGGCACGTTTGGCCGAATCTCTATAAATCTTGTGTCATTTACTTTCCGCAAGTTAACTATGCTTCCGCAACGCAAAAGAGTTTGATAACTCTATTATACATCGCGTAAATTTCAAACGACGAAGGTACCAATTTTCCAACACAAACATCACTTAAAACCTCTGAATAGAAAACAGGGAAAATATCATAATGTTATTCCAAAAATTCAAAACATAAATTAATCCAACATAATTAAACCAAATATCATACTATTACAGAAACTAACACCAACAAATGATACAACATAACAAGTCTTTTATGTGATCATCACTTAAAATTTCACATCTCAAACTAAAAAGGACAAAAAAAAACTAATCATAACATGGAGGTTCGAGATTTAAATCATCCTCCCAGGCATCTCCTCCAACTTCAAATCTTCCGTCAAATGTCTCAGTACAACATCATAACAGTAGAATCGTAAAAAATATATTTCACATTAAATGTCTATTAATATGGAAAAATAACTAGAGAATTAATGAATATATGTGTAAAAAAAAATTAAAAATCTAATTACCTCATCATCTTCATCACTTGAATAAGCTGTTAGACCATTAGCAACTGCAAATGATAATGATGTTTCAACTAAAAAAGTACAGAACAATAATTATTAAATTGAAAATCAACTGATAAATAAAACATACAAACCAAGTAAAAATAGGAGCAGAAATCAAACCATCTAATCTTTGCCATAGCCAATCTGGAGAGCACATCAATGACTCCAATGTTTCCAGAATGAGCCTACTACGATGTTTGTTCACAATCCTGCCAGTAGTGCTAAAAGCAGCCTCTGAAGCCACCGTGGAAACAGGAATAGCATAAATATCCTTTGCAATTAAACGCAATGTGGGATGCCTCACCTCTTGTGTCTTCCACCAAGTCAAGATATCAAAATATGCTTCATTGGGTAGCAATGCCTCCTCAAGAATCAAGCTCTGATTTCTCTTGTGCACTAGTGGACCCGGATAAATATGCTCCAAGAGATTCAATACCTCAAAAGATTTTTCGTGGTACAGATTCTAGAACCTCTGAAGCAAGAGAAGTTGGATTCTTTCCAACTCTGGGTTTTGGGGAGGAAGACTTGTACTCCTTTTCAAATTCATACATAAATTTTCGAACATTTCCTTTTGCATTTTCAGCACTTCCCCAATAAATTTGATCAAAATAATAGTCAATGGTTCTAAACTTTAACCTAAGATCCAAAATAACTGCAATTGAAAAGATATTATGAATGTCATTCCAATATTTTTTGAACTTTTCAATCATGTTTGCAGCCATCAACTTACTGCAATGTACTCAAACTCAAGCCACTTATCTATCTTAAGCCTAACCTAATAAATATAGATAAAAATATTATTTGGAGTTGTACATTTAGTAGCATAAAACATTTCAGTCAACACATAAAAAAATTCCAGCCTTTCACAAACTTCACTACCAAGCAACCAATCATGCTCGGTTGGCAAACTCTTATATAGTGAATCATGTTGTTCCAGACGAGGAAAAACGGTCTGTTGTTGCCCAAAATATTTATCCGAAGATTAAATACTGCTGGAAGACGGACAACAAACAACAATTGCGGGAGCACTTCCGAGAGAAGATAAATAATACAAGATTTGCCGGGTTTGTTAGGCCCGGGCTTGAATGCTCTCGCGAGATGTTATTAATACAAATATTCGTGGATACAAGTATTAATGAGAGAAATCTAAATACAATGAGTGTAAAGAGACTCTGTTAATCCGGCTCTTGAGCGAAGCTCGGTGTTCTTCGTCCCTGCCGATCGTCTGCTTGATGAGAGAGGCCGGGATAAGTAAGCACCGAATGATAGCTATTGCCAAGAGTTGGAGATAGCCAAGTGCTGTGTGTTGAATCTCGTGGGAATGCAGGGAGTGTTTTGTGAGCCAAAATCTCGGTCCTTGACAAGTGCTGGGAGCCTTGTATATATAGTGGCAGCCGAGTCTTGTCTTCTGGCGGGCGATCGCCTTCCGGCTATTATAATAATGGGACGATCGTCTGCCGGCCAATATTATAATGGGGCGATCACACAGGATGTCGGGCTAAAGTCCAAGGTAGGTGCTGGCAGTCTGCCTAAAGTCCAAAGCTACAGCCGGCTGCCAGCTGGGCGGTCCAATGAGGAGCCAGCACGCGTCCGGAGTCACTGTCACATGCGGCCCTACTGACAAATTTCGGCGGGCCTGTCGGCTGGTGGACGGATGCCGACAGGCTGTGGTCAATGATCCAAGATATGCGGATCTTGTCTCGGCTCTTGCACGTGGGCTCAGTCCTGAGGCTCGGTCTTTGCCGACTGGATGACTATCGGCATGATGCGGTCGTACTTAGCTGGTCACTGAGGGTCGGCATCGGCGAGTCGCTGAGGGTCGACATCGGTCGGTCACCAAGGGTCGGTCGGCAGGTGCCGAGTGATGATCGTCCGCTAGTCGGTCGCCAGGAGTCGGTCGCCAAGTACCGAGAGACGTTCGTATATGATGTCGATCGCTCGGCACCGGGACATGTCCTGGGACCTTCGGTTGGCCGATTTATCTTGCCCGCTGGGCTAAGGCTAGGCCACCTGGTCGCTGGTCGGCAGTTCTGCCTCGGCTGTTCGGCAATGGCTAGGTCGCCCGATCTCCGAGGCGATCGCCGGTCGGAGAGTATAATTCTCGACACAACACGGTCTTATATAAGTGTGCAGAGCTAAGCAGAAAGTAAGTAGAGTTCCATCTTGTTTTAACATCATGAACAAGTTTTTCTTATCATTGATGTGCAATTGACGTGCAGTTTCATCAAATTTTTCCACTCTTTTTGGAGTTTTCGTCCAATAATACACACTATCTCGGATCCTCTCAATGCTATCCCCAGTAGCATCTAAACCATCCTTAACAATTAGATTTAGAATGTGAGCCACAAACGCATTTGCAAAAGTTGCCCACCCAATATTAATGATTCATGACTAATCTTATTAATTATCATTGACAACATAGAGTCATTAGTGCTGCAGTTATCTAATGTGAGAGTAAACAACTTACGGTCAAATCCAGCAGACATCCCAACAACACATCAGTAATTACTTCAGCTGTATGTGGACAAGGAACATACACAAACCTGAAATAAAAAGTAAATTGAAATATTAATTTCAGCACTTACAAAAAAAAATCAACTTTAAAAAAAGATAACATCAATGAGAATCAACATAAAAGTGCAGTAGAGATGAAGTAAGTCATAAGTACCTCACGATTCTACTTTGTAATCTCCATGAATTATCAATAAAGTGAGCAGTTATTGCCATGTACCCTTTCTTTTGATTACTAGGAGTCCACATGTCGGTAGTGATTGAAATTCGACTCTTATTATCCTCCAAAATATCCATTATTTCCTTGTTTTCCTAACAAAATATTTTCATGATATCAACATGCAAAATTTTCTGGAGATTGGCTTGAAAAGTGATTGAAAAGTACCAACAATACCCTAAACCACTTATGTTCAACCATGCGAAGTGGATACTCATGCATGATGATCATATATGCAAGATGAAGTCTAGCAACCTCAGGATCAAAAAGTATGGTTTTTCGGTTGCATTTTCCCATCTTTATCCATGTTTTTGACCAATAGAGATTGCTTTACATCAAGTTGCTTCTTCCCCAAACATCTTTTCTGATGCTCATGTAAGTGACTTGTTCCATTTTTACTTTTGGCACTTAACTTCTTATGACAATAATTGCATTCTGCTTTATCCTTTTCCTTAGTTTTTCTCTCGAAATGTTCCCAAACCCTAGATCTCTTTTTACATTACCATCCACTTCATCATTAACATCTACTATTTCTAAATTATTAGTACCTGGACATAGTTATGAACTTTGAGTTGGGGTAGGATTACCATCTGGATTTGGGATTGGTTCTGATGGTTGAATTAAATCATGATGGCTAGACTGTTCGGTTGAGATTGAAGTTGAGGAGGTACCCGCAAACATAGACATGCTCCTGTTAGAAACCAAATTAAAACAATATATTTTATGAGTCTCATTGATAATTGAACAAACTAGTTTAACTAGCAGTACCTAAGTGAACAAGAAGTCAGCATGAACCAGTTAATAGGTTGCTTCTTTCCCATGTTCACATTTTATATCTTCAAATACAACAAGATTAGCAATTAGTCTTTAATTTTGAATTTAATATTTTTTTGGATTTTTCAAATGCAGATTACTGCATATGCATCCTCCATTAAAGGTTAAGGGCTTTCGCAGTGAAGCCAATTGCTCTTACAGAGTTTAGACTCGGAACTCTTAAACTGCAAATTGATCGTTTATTTCCTACACTTTCAAAACAAAAGAGTTGGTGCGAAAATAATATTTCTGGGCACATCACAAAATACTTAAATACAATGTATATATTAACATAAACAAAAAATACAGAGCAAAAAAAAAACAGCAAACACATAGATGGATAAATATTTGAAAAATAATACAGCAAAAAAATGAGGGGTGCCTTCCTGGAGAAAACAATAAAGCGAAAAAGCATAGGGCTTATTGGTTTAAATGGTCTAGTCAAACAAAACTTTTGTTTAAAAAGACTTTAATCTTTGTTTTTTGTTTATATAGCCCCTTTTTTAAATAATAGATTATATAATGTATTCAATTACTAAAATACCCTTAATGTGTTTCTGGGCACGATTTCTAGATTGTTATTCTATTGATATAACGAATTCAAAATCGTTACATTATATTTATAATAATGCCAACATATTGTATGAATTCTAACAACGATGTCTAAGTCGTTATAACGACTTCCAAGTTGTTTCTATATCAAAAATCGTTACAGTATTTAAATAACGATTTCTGAATCGTGTTAATTGAAAATATAACTAAAACGATTTAAAAGTCGTTTCTGTAAACATGTAACGACCTCAAGTTCGATATGCTCCCTTGTAGAGATATTACAGAACGATACCTATATCGTTTCTTTATAAATTATAAAAATTCGAGATCGTTCCAGTCAAAATTTATCTATCACGAGTTACAAATTGTATGTTCACTAAAATAACAACTTGATCATCGTTTTGTAAAAAAAAAAAAACATTGATGATAACGTGTTGTATATCGTTTTAGAAGAAATTTTACGAACCCAATATCGTTTCAGTATAAAATATAATTATAACGAGTTACATATCGTGTCTTCATATATAACACGATATGAATTTCGTTATGGCTTAAATTGATAATTCAACCGTTGGTTGTCATTCGAAATGGGTACTAAGTGTATATATGGATAAAAAAGTATCATACAAGAGGGTCTAGTACATTTGAAAATAGATGAAATTAAAATTAGAAATGACTGATAATTTATCTATCATTGTAGAAGTTGTATTGTAGAAGACAGATTATATAATTTTAAAAAATAAAAAGAAATGATTAATCATATCTATCTTTAAATTCTATACGAAATATCGTTTAGTAAATAAAACTAATTTTGGAGTCTAATAAAAAATCAAAGTACTCTTTAATAAAAGAGATAAATGAATACTTTTGTAACACAACAATAAATAGTAGTTTGAGGCCTAAGTAAAAATCTCTAAGTTAAAATCAAACATAATTGCTTGGTGCATAATTTGCCTCACATTCACAAATATGTAAAATCCATCGAACACCTTTTATAATATAAAGTCATAGAAATTATTCTACAAATTACAAAATAGAGTTCTTCAAAAAAAAATAATATCTAACCGATAATTTTTAAAGCTTAATATTTTTATTTACACTCGCCATCGGTATAGCACTTCCTCCAATAACCTTAAGAATATTGACCAAAGATCATAACGTGATGTATATCATTTTAATGGAAATTTGACAAGCCTAATATCGTTTCAATATAATTTTTAGTTATACAGAGATACATATCGTGTCTTTGTATGGAGCGCGAGTTGTTTTTCGCTATGGATTAAAATTGATGATTTGGTTGTTTCATGCCATCCGTTCATGTGTATACAAGAAAGAATTATCATACAAGGTGATTCAAACGCATTTTAAAATGATTGTCAAATAGATAGACATGATTTGATCAACTATTCAATGTAGATTATGTAAATTGAAATTGAGAACTTGAATGATTGATCATCATTTTGAAATTCTATTGAATCACCTTGTATGATATTTATCACTCGTGTACACATGTAGGAGTCATGACGAATGGCACAGAACAATGAAATCATCAATTTTAATCCATAACGATAAACAACTCGTGTTGTATATGAAGACACGATATGTATCTTGTTATAACTAAAATTATATTGAAACGATATTGGGTTCGTAAGATCTCCATTAAAACGATAAAGAACACGTTATGACTTTGATCAATATTTGTAAGAACGATATACAAGTCGTTGCTTGAGCAAATAAACGATTTACAACACATGTTAGTGCATATTTAAATAAAACGATATCGAGTTCGTATTTTCTAAAAACACGATTTGGATATAGTTACGGATTCATTTAACCCGAGAGAAGATTAAACACGAAGTTGTTATTTGATCAAAGAAAATATTTGAGCATCGTTATAGTTTTGGTTTCAATCCCAACGATATTAGGTTCGTTATCTACTCACTATAACGATTTTTAGATTGCAAACGACTTAGAAATCGTTATAGCGATTTACATATTGATATAAAATGTTTCACCACATCATACAATTTTTGAAGTTAAATAATATAGTGGCATTATTGTAAATATAATGTAACGATATAGATATTGTTATATGACTACAATAACGATGTCAATATAGGCCATTTCCACTCCAGTGAGGTATCTCGTTATGCAAGAAGAAAAAACGACTTATACATCGTTTTGGATAGATTAAATAGCAAAGTACATGAACGATTTGTATATCGTTTTGGATACATGGGAACGAAATAGAACTCGTTACAGATAACGGGAATGACTTAAATATCATTATGAATACACGGGAACGACTTAAAACTCTATTACGGACACTTTAAATATAATCAGGTAAGGGAAAATATTTTTTAATATTTGTATCACTAACCACTTTAATATCGTTATGTGTACACCGTAACGACTTTAAAAATTCATATCTAAGACAATTCAAAATTATTTTTAATATTTTTACCTGTAACTAATTTAACATCGTTATGTGTATATAGTAACGATTTCAATCTCGTTATTATATTAAGGATTAAAATGTCATTTGAAATATTAATATATTTTTACTTTTTGCTTTATATTTTTATTTTGATCAAGGGCTATTTAAACAAATGTTTTAGAGAGGAAGGCTATTAAACCCATTTTTCCAAAACATAGAGTACAACAATATTATAAAATTGATAAAACCTAAAATGGATGAAATACCAGATTCTTCACGACTTATTTACAATTCGAGAAGAGATTAACTCACTTGAACAACCAAACTGGTTTCTTCCCTACTAGAGTCGGCAACAAGAAAGGAATGTTAAAGAAGAGAGGCGCTTTCTGATACTTGGGTTAGGTCACCTTTCTTACTGGCCCATAAGAGTCAAGGATAGAGGCTGTGCTGTGGATTCTCGTTTGTCTTAAGACCGATTCTAAGGGCTGGGTGAGAATTGAGAGAATGGAGATAGAAGAGAACGAGGGAGAACAAGGGAGTGACGGTGAGGATATTAGAAGTCAGAGACCGATTCTATTTAATTTAATGAACCAAAATAGAGTAATCGGGTAATCGGGTCAGGTATTGAGTCGGGTAGCAGATACATTGTCACAACCATACCCCACCCTTGACCTCTCAGAATTACCGGGTATGGGCACTACCCTACCTGATACCTGAAACTTCACAATCTTATCCTACCCGATACCTGATTACCCAATAGGTTCCCGACTAGGACTGGGAAAAATATCGAAAATATCAAAATACCGAAAATATCGTATCGAAAAATATCGAAAATATCGAAATTTTCGGTATACCGATTTTTTCGGTACGGTATGATACCGTTACCGGTATTTTCGGTACGGTAACGGTATAAGCTTTTGAAATTTTCGATATACCGAGGTATACCGAAAATTTTCGGTATACGGAATTTTTTTCAACATATACCGAAAATTTTCGATATACCGAAAAATTATAAGTATATCGAAATTTTTCAGTATACCATGTTGCTACCCAAAATATTATCCGGAGATAGATATTGCTGGAATGGATGGATAGCAAAAAAATGCAAGAGCACTTCCGTGAGAAAGATAAATAACACAAGATTTGCCGGGGTTGTTAGTCCCGGGCTTGAATGCTCTCGCGAGATATTATTAATACCAATATTCGGGGATACAAGTACTAATGTAAGAATACAATTACAATGAGTGTAAAGATTCTTGTTATCTTAGCTAGTGAGCGTGTAGATTGCCTAAGAACCGATTTGATGCTCTGTGAGTTCTTGTAACAAAGAGATGAGCATGCGGCGGCGAGAGATCGGCAGTCTCTCACGGCGAGTATTTAGATGGATGCTTGGGCTCGGGCTTATGAATCTCTTGGAATCTGTCTCATCGGAGACTTGCTGCCTCTGCCGATCGTCTTCTGGACGAGAGATTCGGAGGGAGAAGTCCTGAGATGGATTCCGGCGAGAAAGCAGGGAGATTGATGGTATGTGTGTTCTACTGTATTTCCGTGAATGTATTCAGAATGTAGGTGGATGAGTTGTGAACGTAAGTAAATGAGTTCTCAACCGTAGGTCCAATGAATTTGGAACCTTTTTCCAGTAGGAGGAGGCTCTCTATTTATAGGACTTGGATATGCCGGCGATCGCTTTTCCGTATTATAATAATCGGGCGATCATCTTTTAAAGACATGGGCTTGTTCTCTTAAAGTCTCACGCTGCTGGAAGCCACCAGACGGTCCAATGGGGAGCTCGCACGCGTCTGAGTTGCCGCCACGGTGGTCCCACCGACAACTTTCGGCGCGCCCGGTAGGTGAGGTAGGTGACAGCCGTGGTCAAAGGTCTTGTCTGCCGCCAAAAGATCTTGTCTCGCGCGCTTTGTGGATCTCGCACGTGGTGCCGCTTCTGAGATCCAGTCCTCGATGACTTTGACGGGCGATCATCTCTGCTCGGGGCGTAGGTCGACCGTCCTTAGCCGGACACTAGAGTCGATCGCCAGATGCCAAAGGGCGATCGCCTTGGGAGTCGATCGCTAGGTACCCGGTGGTGGTCTGATATCTTCGATTAGGCGAGCTAGCCATAGTTTGACTGGAGTTGACTTGGTCGCTCGGCCTTATAGTCGATCGCCTGTCGGGATGGATAAATCTTGACACAACAATTGCCGCCCAGCTCGCTCCTACGTTGGAAACGTGGGGTGAGGTGGTTTTCTTGGCGATCGATGAACTTTTGACGAGCGAATCTATGTTTAACTGAACTGGCGATCGTCTTTGAGCCGATATACTCTGGGTCCGGACGACCTGGTTGGCCGCTAAACTGCGCGGGAAAAGGCAATGGGCGTTGAAAAGTCTCCGCGCACGTGTCGGGCTTCTATTGGAGGGTATCAACGGTCATTAATGACTCCTCGACTGACGCGTACTTGAAAAGACGCATACGAGGGTCTCGAGGGAGTCAATTAATGCGACGTTTGGGGTCCGACCCCTGAGATTTTCCCTTATTGCAAACGAGTCCCTGCCATCTCCTATAAAAGGGCGCAGTGTTGCAGTCTTCGTCCTCACACGCACTTACTGGAGAAAGAAGGACTTGCTGAAGATTTTTCTGAAGATCTTAGTGCCGATCGTCGTTCGATTTCACCTTCGGGTAAGAAAAATCCTTTTCTCCTTTCTTCCTTTGAGAATGGCTGGAACGTCATCATCACATGGAGTGGGTACTAGTTCCGCCGCCGGGACACCGACTGTCCGGGGAGGACCTTCTTCCGACTTCCACCTGGAGACGGCCGCTGAGGCTATTCGGGCCGGAATCGACCCTGTTGAAATCGAGGCTTTATTTAATGAAGCCGATGTCGCTAAGGAGGCGGCTGTTGAAGAAAGACGATCGCAGATAGAGAGAGATCTGGCGATTAGGGCTTACTGGGAGCAGCATAGCGCTTTCGGCCGGGCCTATAAGGCCTTTGCTGAGATAATGGAGAAGTTGGCCGGTCCGACTCCGAGATTCGATTTCCGGAGATACTCGGTCGCCTACCCTTATCAGCTTCACAAACGGTCGCAGTACCGGGTTGCGCAGCGATCCTTGTGGTCGCTTGGCCAAATACGGAGTTCGACGACCAGGAAAGATCTGGCCGTCTGGAGGACAAGGTTCCATGTTCCTTCAAATGTGGACATGTTCGCGCCGGCGGAGAATGAGCGAGCCGATCAGCCTCCGATGGGTATGGTCGCCGTGAATGAGGCGATTATGGAGGCCGGGCTGCGCTTCCCTCTATCTTTTGCTGTCTCCCATCTGCTGGCCACTTGGAATGTGGCGCCACTTTAGCTGACGCCGAACGCTTGGCTCCAAATTATCTGCACTCTCACCCTTTTCGGCGGTCACCGCCTGTACCGCCTCTCATCGCCGTTGGAGATGAACCATTTGTTCAAGCTGACGGCTCAGAAAGGGTCGGTCGGTGGTTACCATATTCAGGGCCGATCTAGTCGGGTAATTCACGGAGTCCCGAATAAGATGCGGGGCGATTAGAAGAAGTGGTTCTGGGTCGCCGGCAAGTGGAGGGATTCTGCGAGCGACAATCCTTCGGGCGAGCTGGAGATCCCTACTGAGTTTCGGGAGAGGAATCCCGGTAAGGGTTTAGACTCTCCCTTCGTTCGGATACGTTTTGGACTGATCTAATTTGATTTCGGATTTGCAGGTTTTCACATTCCGGCGGTCGAGGAGCTGCCTTTTGACTTCCTGGTTGTCTGGGAGCGGATAAGGAGCTTGTCGGACGATGACCTTAACGCCAACCGGATCAATAAGGAGAGTCGTTGGTTGTCGGCTCGGCTATTCCGTTTCCCGAGACATCTCTCGGTACCAGGTATGAGTTTCTGCGACCTTCACTTTCTAGGCGATCGCCTTACTTGAGGACAGTATCTGACTGTTGATCGATCGTCTTAACTACAGAGGTTCGCTTTCCTCGCTTTTTGGAGCCCCCGCTGGAGATCGCCATGTCGAATCCTGGAGTTCTAGGCCGTCTCCGCCACAAGAAGTCGTCTCGGGCCCCACCTGTTGCGTTGCCAATTGTTCCGGAGGCGGAACCTCACGTGGAGCCGATCGTGGCTGAGGAGGGAGTTCCGGAGAAAGGGCTTCGAGCGAATCGTAAAAGGCCGAGGACGGAAGAAACTTCGGTTCGTGCCCCTGGCAATGAAGTGCCGATCGCCGTGCCTCCGACCACCATTGTCGCTCCGGAGAATGAGCCGCCCTCTGCGGCTTTTATGCGGGAGATGGCGATCGCGGATGCTGAGACCCCTCGAGGGAAACCGTATTTCGGTCGGGACCCCGAGAAGGCTGAGAGGTAGATTGCATTTTTGTATTGAAACTTGCAACTGCGTAGGAGTTGTGTTAACTTTGTTGTATTTATGTAGGATCCGTCGCACAGATCCGTCTTGCCCGCCGATGGTCGTGGATTTCCTAGCGAGCCGATCTCCTCGCCAATCTTGCGACATCCCTCAATACGTCAGCAAGGTCGCTGCTGCTCTGCCGAAGGCCTGGACGACCGATCTGGATGCGATCGCTCGTCATCGATAGGGGAGTACGATGCAGGCTGTTCTCGCCCTTTCTCTCCAGACGGCGACCATGGTCCCAGTGCCGCGCAGAGTTTGAGGCGACCTTCCACTATTCGCTGCAGCGGATCTCGAGGCGGATCGGAAGAGAACGCCGAGTTTGCCGATAAGATCGTGGCGATGGAGAAGGACTCTCGAGGCGGCCAAGCGGGCGAGCCACGAGCTTGAGCCGGGCGAAGAAGGAAACCGAGTTGTCTCGCCTCGGCTTGACCGATTTCGGGACCAGATGCTGAATGCCGTCCGGGCGCAGAAGGCTGCTGAGGAGGAGGCCGATCGCCAGAAGGTGACAATAGCTCGGTTGACTAGCGAGATGTCGGAGTCGAGGGAGAGAGTAGCTGCAAGGGAGGTCGAGCTCCAAGGGTCGCAGCAGGCGATGGCGGAGCTGAAAGGAGAGGTAGAGGCGACCAAGGCTGATCCCTTTCAAAACTTGGAGTTTGTCAGCGAGTTCGCCTATTATTTGGCGTTCGCCGACTCGATCCGAGCAGCTAAGAAGGGAGGTTTGGAGGTCGGGCCTCTAGCTGAGAACTTCAAGGCGTATGCGTTGGAGCATCCTCTCCATCCAGCTTTCTCCTTGCCGATCTTGGATCTTGCGGACATCGGCGTGGATTTGAGCTGGTATCCGACTCCGGCCAATCTTGCTCATCCCGACGCTCCAGAAGATGAGGGGACCGCACCGGATGCTGATGGCGAAGGCCAGGCAGGGGCCTGAGGCACTTCATTTTTGATGTTTTAGCTTATTTCCTTGTAATTCGTAGCTTTCTTTTGTAGCATTTAGGCCTTCGGGCGACCATGTACTCTGATCTTTTCAAGTAATGAAATGAACGTTTGATTTTCTGACTTATTACTTGAATGATTGTTATTTTTGAGTCTTTGTTTGACTTTGTACAAATGTGTGAGGAGAGATCGTTGCGAGGGTGGTTCCAAATGAATTGATAAACTCATAAAGATAACTTTTACAACAAATTCGATCGCTGCACAACATCTGAAAAAATGACGATCTTCGTATGTGGTTGAATAGCGAAGATCGTCGTATAGGTAGTCCGCACTCTTCCCCCTTGTTTTTATTCACTTAGTGGAAGTAAGGGGATGAAAATAATTCGTTGAGTGAGCGGTCTTCAACTTTGTCGAATCCTCGAGGACGGTCGTCCGTCTTGAGGAACTGTGCACAATCGCGGAGTTCGATGGATTGACTCCTTGATCATGTCTTGATGAGCGAAGACATTGAGTGTCTCGTGACTCACTTTATTATAAGGGTCCTCTGTTAGGCTGCGCCTCGCCTCGTATTTAAACGAAGGGCGTGCGGTCTCGGTCTAGAGGAGTCCTTGCGCGGGGCAGCGTCGGATGATTCAACTCCACGCCCGCGGCTTGTTTAGCTCTGCTTCCACCTCGGCCCACCATGAAGATGGCGAACCTCGACGGTGTACGTTGAGACGGGGGTTGTGGCACGTCGCATTGTTTGGGTTCACCACGTTAAATGATGAACCTTTGAGGGCGATCGATCGTGTCCACTGATTAATTTTGGAGGGCCCTCAGACTACGCCGGCCTCGTATTTAAACGAAGGGCGGGCGATCTTGGCCCAAAGGGACCTTGCATGGCCTAAGCAGTCGGTTCCATCGACCACTAGGACCATGGATACACTCTTCCACCTTGGATCGTCATGTAGATGCCGACCTTCGATGGTGTACGTTGTGCGGGGGAGGCGATCTCGTGCCTTAGTCCATCATGTTAGATGGTGAATTGTAGATGGCGAGCGAGTCCTCCAGTTTCTTAAATAAGGAGGGAGATCGGGGAGACTTCCGAGGTCCCCTTCTCTTGATTGAAGCATGTATAGACGGTCGCCGAGGTTGATCCAGGGGTCGGCTCGTATGAGCTTTCCAGCCTGTTTTGTGTTCGACTCGGATGACCGTGTATAGAGATTGGTATGGGCCTTGGCTAAGCCAATAAGCTGTCCAACTTGCCCTCCTCGAACAATCTCCAGAGCTGTTTGAGGAGGTCGCGGCATTGGTTGGTGCTGTGGCGGGGACTCTTATGGTAGGAACAATATTGATTGTTGTCCAGGTGACCGTGGTCCCTTATCGCCTTTGGCTTTTTGAGCTTTTCGTGCCCCTTGATGGCATAGAAAATATGTGCTGGAGTTCGGTTGAACGTATGGAGGAGATGGGCTTCCATGTCCTCGAAGGCCTTGAGATCTCCGGGTGTCTTGGCGATCGCCTTCTTTGCTTTGAAGATCGCTGTATTCTGGACAGGAGGTGGCGTTTCCTCGCCTAGGCGGAGGGTGAGTAGTCTTTGCCTGGCCAGAAAGTTGGCAGCCTTAGCGCGGAAGATCGCGTAGGTTGGGGGAATATCCTTGGTAAGATGTCTAAACATGAGTGAATGACCGTAGAATCCCCCCATGACCGAATAGAGAGCGAGCTCGTCACTGACGGGTTCGCCGGTGAGGATGATTTCGTCTACTCGGTCGATGTAATCTGCGTCGGTTTTGTCTTTCCCCTGCCTGATTTTCATCACGCGGTGGGGGCCTTCTGGTCTGGCGACCTTATTGGCGAAGTATGACGTGAAGTCATTTGCCAGTTTCTTAAAGGAGGTGATTGATCGTGGTGGTAGTGAGACGTACCACCTATGGGCCAGCTCGCCCAATGTTAACGGGAAGATCCGGCACTTGGTTGCATCAGATGCCCCACACCCAGTCATGTAGATTCGGAATTTACTCAGGTGGGTTTCGGGGTCCGATCTCCCCTCATACAGAGGTGTTTTGGGAGGAGCGATCGTTGGTTGTATGGGGGCAAGCTCGATGTGGACCGTGAGTGGCTCGGTCGGCCCGGTGATCTTTTTGCTGGCGCTTGCCCCAGTGTCCAAGAGTGATTTCATCTCGTCGAGCTGGTGTTGTATAGCGGCCATCGCCGTGGCCTGGCTGCTCGCGGATCGGCGCTCGGAGCGGGTGCCGAGGCGATTGAGTACTGATCCCCTGGCGATTGGGATGGGAGTCAGATGGCTGACCTGCGTTCGGCTGTGAGGTGGGTAGGCCGAACTCCTGGTGACGGATTCGGATTCCGTCTTTTCGTGGTTGGAAACAGAATGCCCCGGTCGCCAGGATGGGTCGCGCCCCAAGCGATTGAATATGGATCCGTCCGGTCGTGCGAGAGCCTTTCCTCGCGAATTGGGGCTTTCTGACGATCACTCGCTCGGTAGCCCGTTGAATTTCCGTTTTCCCATGCGGCGGACGATCGAGGGAGTTATCGCGGGCGACGCGCATGCTCTCCGTCGCTCCTCTAGGATGGCCATAGCCTCCTCGATCTGTTCCTCGGTTTGGAACTAATCAAGTGAGAGGTTGGGGCCATCTCTCGGGTGCGGGATCGAGAGTCGCGCGTTGCTGCGGCTTCCCCCTGTCGTCAGCTGGGGTTCGGATTGAGCCGGGATATGGTGTCCGGCGGTTCGGAGAGTGGCTCTCTTCGATGTACCGGCGGATGTCATGATTATGAAGGTTTTCTTTGAAGCGCAGTGAGTGTCACTTCAAGTATATGCCCTGAGAACAGTGAGTGTTCTTCGGGACGGTGGGAATAAAAGTTTGAGGGTTAGACGCCCTCCTTCTAGCGCCAAATGTTGCTACCCAAAATATTATCCGGAGATAGATATTGCTGGAATGGATGGATAGCAAACAAATGCAAGAGCACTTCCGTGAGAAAGATAAATAACACAAGATTTGCCGGGGTTGTTAGTCCCGGGCTTGAATGCTCTCGCGAGATATTATTAATACCAATATTCGGGGATACAAGTACTAATGTAAGAATACAATTACAATGAGTGTAAAGATTCTTGTTATCTTAGCTAGTGAGCGTGTAGATTGCCGGAAGAACCAGATTTGATGCTCTGTGAGTTCTTGTAACAAAAGAGATGAACAGTCGCGGCGGCGAGAGATCGACAGTCTCTCACGACGAGTATTTAGCTGGATGCTTGGGCTCCTAGGCTTATGAATCTCTTGGAATCTGTCTAGTGGAGACTTGCTGCCTCTGCCGATCGTCTTCTGGACGAGAGATTCGGAGGGAGAAATCCTGAGATGGATTCCGGCGAGAAAGCAGGGAGCTTGATGGTATGTGTGTTCTACTGTATTTCCGTGAATGTATTCGGAATGTAGGTGGATGAGTTGTGAACGTAAGTAAATGAGTTCTCAACCGTAGGTCCAATGAATTTGGAACCTTTTTCCAGTAGGAGGAGGCTCTCTATTTATAGGACTTGGATATGCCGGGCGATCGCCTTTTCCGTATTATAATAATCGGGCGATCGTCTTTTAGCACATGGGCTTGTTCCCTTAAAGTCCGCGGCTGCTGCTGGCAACAATTTGTCTGATCGATGGGAGCTCGCACGCGTCCCCGAGTTCTTTATCACGGTGGTCCCACTAACAACTTTCGGCGCGCCTGCCGGTAGGTGAGGTAGGTGACACGCTGTGGTCAAAGGTCTTGTCTGTCAGCAAAAGATCTTGTCTGTCAGCGCCTTTTGTGGATCTGCACGTGGGTGCTGTTCTGAGATCCAGTCCTCGATGACTTTGACGGGCGATCATCTCTGCTCGGGGCGTAGGTCGACCGTCCTTAGCCGGACACTAGAGTCGATCGCCAGATGCCAAAGGGCGATCACCTTGGGAGTCGATCGCTGGGTACCCGGTGGTGGTCTGATATCTTCGATTAGGCGAGCTAGCCATAGTTTGACTGGAGTTGACTTGGTCGCTCGGCCTTATAGTCGATCGCCTGTCGGGATGGATAAATCTTGACACAACATACCAAACTATGTATAGTATATTGATTTTTTTTGATATATCTTAAAATTTTCAGTATACCGCAGAAGTTTCGATATACCGAAAAATTAACGGTATACCGACTTAATTTCGCTATACCGATATTTCGGTACAATAACGGTATGTAAATATGTCATACCGAGATTTTTGGTATACCGATTTTCGGTATACCGAAAATTTCGGTATGGTAACAGTATGATTTTTGTCATACCAAAAATTTCGGTACGGTATACGATATGGATGATAATTTCCGGTATATCGTACCGAACCACCCCTATTCCCGACCCGACAGGTAAAATTGACATCCCTAGCAAAGCGTAGCATGGGCCTCTCAGAGTGTTCACTGTCTCAATTCCACGTCGTTTGGAGCACAAAGTCTGCCCTTGAATCTCAAAATATGGTTCTCATGGATCATAAAACCAGGAGCGCTCCCCCTACCTACATCCGCCTTCAGTTGAATAATCATCGGGTCACTTCACTGATTTCCTTTGATGACATCAACTAAGGACGAAGTGGTCTCGAGGGTACACCACTAACCTTGCACTCGTTGAAGCCACACTTCAATCCATGATCAATCAGTTCATGTCGAATCTTCGGTTGAGGTGTGAGAACCTCAAGTATCTGAAGTGATACCGGCCTACGGCTCTATGTCTGCAACAGCATTGGCTTTCCCCGAATGTAAAGGATCTCCAGGTCGTAGTCCTTTATCAACTCCAGCCAACGATGTTGTCTCATATTCAGTTCCTTCTGGCTGAAAATGTATATTAAACTCTTGTGGTCGGTATTAACCCGACATGAAGAGCCATATAAATATTGGCGCCAAATCTCTAATGCGAACACGACTATGGCCAACTCCAAGTAATGAGTAAGATAATTCATCTCATACGGCTTCAACTGCCGTGATGCAAAAGCTATCGTGTTATCATGATGGATGAGTATGCATCCAAATCCTTGGCCCAAAGCGTCACTATATACTTCCATTGAGCTATGGCTAAACCCGGCACTGTAGTCAAACGCCTATCCTCAAAACTCCATTACCACTCATTGTTCCACTCGAACTTTTCATACTTCTGGAGTGAATATGTAACTGGTCGAGCAAGTTTGGGGAATCCCTCGACATATTGACAATAATACTCAGTGAAACCCAAAAACCTACGAACCTTTTTCACGTTCTTAGGCAGTGTCTAATTTAATACTGCCTAATTTTATGAGAATACACACGTGCCCCTTCAGCCAAAATCACATGCCTGAGATACATAACTTCCTTCAATCCAAATTCAGTTTTGAGAACTTTGCATAAAGATGCTGAGCTCTCAAAATATCCAGCACGAATCACAAATTCCGAGCATGCTCCTCCTCATCACGAGAATAAGTCAGGATGTCATCGATGAAGACAACTACACATTTATCGAGATACTCGATAAATATCTTATTCATCAACTGCATAAATACCCCTGGCACATTGGTTAGTCTGAAAGGCATAACCACAAACTCTTAGTGTTCGTACCTCGTCCGGAATGTGGTCTTTGGAACATTAGGCTCCTTCACACGAAGCTGATAGTATCCCGACCTAAAACCGATTTTCCAAAATACCATAACTCATTGTAACTGATCAAACAAATCATCAATACGAGGCAAGGGATATTTATTCTTAATGATTACTTTGTTTAGCTCATGATAGATGATGCCTAAACGTAGTGAACCATCCTCCTTCCTCACGAATAAGACCGGTGCACCCCACGGTGAGGTGCTAGGTCTAATGTACCCCTTCTCTAATAATTCTCCCAACTAACTGTTAAACTCCTGCATTTCTAAAGGTGCCATTGCATACGGTGCCTTAGAAATTGGGGACACATTCGGTTCTAAATCAACTGCAAACTCGACCTTGAGTTCCGGTGGTAGCCCCAACAAATCATATGGAAAAACATCTAGATATTTGTTTACCACAGGAATTGAGAAAAGTTCAACTCCTCCATCATCTGCTCTCATAGCGTAACACCAGTAACTCATACGATCTTCCTTAAGGAATTTCGCTGCCTTCATGGGCCTGACTATATGTTTCTCAACCCTCCTCCTATATCTCACAAATGAATGTCTGGTGCCGTCCTCAGCCAACATCGAAATAAATCTCGTGCAATAATTTATTATTGCCTCATATATATCAACCCAGTCATTGCCGAGGGTCAAATCCTCATCGATGATATCCACGACAATCAAATTTGAAAGCCAAACTATCTCGCGATTCTCATCGAATAATCTCTAACCTCCCGATTCCCCACAATTCTATCCCCGCTAGGCAATTTAACAATAAAAATTTCCCGAGCGGTCAAACAATCAATATTCAAACGACGCACACAATCTAAAGAGATGATAGAATATGTAGCACCCGAATTAAAAAGCACTCTAACTGGATGAGAGAGGACGTGGACGGTGTAACACCCCCAGAATCTAACCAGGAATATTACACGCCGCAAACCCTCTCCGTGAGGATCCACCAGGCTAAACATCGAAACAACATAATACATTACATGCCGAAATGGCATAATTACGAACCATTAGACCGATTTGGTCTTTTATCACTGTCTTAAAAATAAAAAATACAAAACTCTATCCAGACTCATACCCACGCAAGGGTAAAATACTTCAAAACACAGACAATACGGCAGCGAAAAAGACAATACAATGGACTCCGACTAACTGAACCCAAAACTGGCCTTCGTGTCATTAGTATCATTCGTCTTTCATCATCCCTCGTACCGATCCTGTGCCTTTCTCCCGAAAACCTGCATGTACATGGACACAATACAGATATCCACCCCCCGATTACTCGGGGGTTAGCAAAACTCCACTGTTTCGCTAGTGCAAGTATAAAGTGCAAATACGATCCATACACAACACATTCCGAGAATACAACAAAAGACTTCCCGAGATATGATATTTAGTTAAAATAGTTCAAGTCTTGAGACTAGAAACGAAACAAGTAAGCACTTTGAAAATACTTCCAAATCTCGGGAGTTTTGAAAACATTAGAAATTGAAAATTTCTTAATTCCTCGAAAGCCACTTAGGGTCACAGCCCCAAAGTTCATTTTCCAAAATACAAATCCGTTAACAAAACATGGGGTCCACGGCCCAACCATTTCGATCACAAAATACAGGGCCCACGACCCGATCATCCACTGTAATTCACTTACAAGGACACATTACACATAACACGTTATTCTTATGCCATCCTAGCCAAACACCAAGACTCGATATATATAATGTATCTCGACCCCGAGCATAAAGCATTGTGATACTCCGGACATATCACAATAGTCATTAAAACATCAACATCAATCTCACAAAAACCACACTTGGTAACCCATGGCCGTGCCCCTTAGCATCGACCCCTAGAGGTCCCGTCGAACCGTCCCCAGGTGGGAAACCACTTCCGCGGCCGTACCCCTTAGTATCGGCCCCCAGAGGCCCCGTCGGACCATCCCCAGGTGGAAGAACAACAACACAGGCACCCAAGTCGACTTCCGTGGCCGTACCCCTTAGTATCGGCCCCCAGAGGCCACACATGCCATCCCCGGGTGGAAGAACAACTCACAGATTACAAAACCACAACTCTCAAAGGTCAGGCACACAAAATATATATAGTCGAGGTACCTTGCTAGAATGGCCATATTATCCAACACGTACTCACGACCCAGAACTATAACAATTCACAAGGAAGCACAAGATCTCAACAGCACCGAACGACACAACCAATATCACACAAACTCACATATTCATCCATAACCACGTGACTCCACGCATATAATGTGACAAAAGAATTACACTTTATATTTACCGATGACATAATCATACATAATGATATCACACGAAAGTAAGGTGATCCTATACTCGACAATAACTATTCAACTAAGTATATTGATTCCCGACACACGTGTAATATCTGCATTTTTCTTTCCCTTGTAATGGTATTTCTGGTGTAATTCTCGATTGTAGTGACCCTCATGTATCCTTCAGTGTAACTTTTCCGTCATCTTTTGATCTGATTCTCGTAATTGTTGTGCGGAACCGCCGTTTCGGGGTTGCCGTGGATCCATTCTATGCTATGTTGCGTTTTGAGGTGTTCCGTTTGACGTTTCGTTCATATTCCGGTATTTTGGGTCGTTTATATCCTGTATCTAGCGCACGCTAAATTCCTGTGTAGCGCACGCTAGAAATCCATTGGTAGCGCACGCTACGCTTAATTAAATAGCGCACGCTAACGATTTAGCCACAGGAGTGGCGATTCGGCTCGACCCTGCGGACTATCGGAGTAGCGCACGCTACATCGTCTAGCACACGCTAATGTCGGGAGACTAGCGCACGTTAAATTGTTGATGGCGCTCGCTAGTGTGGTATCGATCTTGGGCGCTTACTCACGAACTCAATCAGATGCTAGTTAGCGCACGCTACGCTGGTATAGGTAGCGCACGCTAACGGGCCAGGTGAGGTTTGGGCAGTTGGCTACTGGACTCGGCTGATGTTCAGGTAGCGCACGTTATTGGTCGATAGCGCGCGCTACCGATAGGTTATTAGCGCACGCTACGCATGCATGGTAGCGCACGCTAACGGCAAAAACCCTGGCTTCTGGACTCGGACGCTAACAGGAGGGTTGGTAACCCTATCCCGTTACGCTAACCTTGAGGTCTTAGCGTGCGCTAACACTCCCTGGCTATATAAACCAGGGAGTTGACCGAGATAATCACAGTTTTTCATTTCTCTCCTTCTTCCGCGGCCGAGCGACTCCGAGGCGATTTGAGGCGATTTTCTTCTTCCAATCACTTCAGAGATTCTTGTGCTTGAGTTCTTGGTGTAAGACTAACATCATCCACTTGTGTTTCTCATCTTAAATCCAAGGTAATCTCTTAGAACCCTACTTTTGGATAATTTGGGGGTTTTGGGATTTTCTTCCGATCCGTTCCGTTTCGTTGATGGATTCATAATGAATATGATTAATCTTGTTGGTATTCTTAGTTTCCCTACGGATTCATGGTATATTTCGTGATTTTTACGGAATCGAGAGGGTTCGGTTGTGGTCCGCCCTCGTTGTTGTTTATATACGAATATACATGAATCGTAGGCGGGTTTCCGGGAGTATTCCATTTCCATAATCGTTTAGAAGTGGTTGTGATTGTGCTATTCAAATCGTTAGGTTCATTTCCGCCGGTTCCTTGCGGTCGTGTTCAACTCTTCCGTTCCGTTCGTGTCATCGTCTAATTAATCGAGGCAAGTATCCTTATGAACTTACAATCTTGGCATAGTAGTTTTGTATGAGAAATTGTGTGTGTGTATGCTCACTACGGGTTAGACTCGACGGGGTCTCGGTAGGGGTCCACGGAGGTGTGGATCGACGAGCTTTGCTTTTAACCACTACGGGTTAGATCCGACGGGGTCTCGGTAGGGGTCCACGGAGGTGTGGATCGACGGTTAATTGTGGTGAATTTTACAAATGTGATTTGATATTGGCATTTCCGGAAATGAGTGTTTTCGAACGGTTTTCTTTATTGCATACATTACTATATGTGTAAGATGTAAGTTGTTCATCTGGTTACTTGTACTAGCGTAATTGCTAACCCCTCTGGGGACCCGTTTTGGGGAAATTCGTTTTATGAATTTCAGTCGGAGTTCATCGAGGCAATGGCTGGACCAGTATGCGGATGATGGCCGAGCGTGATGATTGTGCCTAAGTGACGTCTTAATGTCTTTTTGTCTTTTCATCTTTTATGGCTTTTGAACTAATGGTTGTACTCGAGTACTTAAGAGTTCTTGTCCGTCCGGATTTGTTGCCTATATGTTTGTGTTGATTGATGATGCTATGTTTGACCGGTAAACCGGGTGGATTATTCTGTTTTGCGTCTTTATGACATGGTGTTGGTTTGTCGTTTATGTGAGTCGATGAGTATGATGTTGTTCAGCCTGGTGGGTCCCATATAGGGATTCACGGCACTGTAATATACCTCGAATATCTTGAGGGTGTTACAGAAAATGGTATCAGAGCACTAGGTTTATGGATACCTAGGCTGCCATGATTCCGGTTTATGAACAATCACATCATCGTCACGCTGCCATGATTCCGGTACTACCAGTGTCCGTAAGTTTTCCTTCCTCTGTTCATTAATTCCTTGTATCGTACCCTTGATTCTCGACTTGTGATTGTTCTTTTCTTGTACTGATCCTCGTATGGCTTTTGCTACTTATTTAACTCCAGTATGGATGCTGGAAGAGGTCGTGGTCGCGGTCGTGGTCGTGGGCCGGCCGGGGCGTGGGGCGGCCGGTGGGCGGCCACGTCACACTCTTCGAGGCCGCGTCAGCGGCGACCGTCATAGCCATGCTTCTTCTCGAGTGTGCGATCTTGGTATTGCGGCCGTTATGCAAGATGGTGAACCAAATGGCGGCAATAGCTCGGGCGGTTGAGAACCGGAGCGAGCCCATGCTAATCGGGCGGAGCGGACCGATGGCTCCAAGATGTTATCAAGATGCATCCTCCTCGGTTTTGGGAGCTTGGACCCGATTGGTGGGAAGGGTGGATCAAGGAGATGTCTAAGGTCTTCGTTGCCACTAAGCATCCCGAGGCGTAGAGTCCCTATTGCCCAATACTTTCTCACGGGGGATGCTACGGGTGGTGGGAGGCCGTTGGGCCCAAAGACCATCTTTGCTACGTGGGCTGAGTTTCAAGAGTTGATGGAGATGAATATTGCCGTGGCCGATCGAGACGAGCTCGGGTACATGCTTTTTATGATGCTCAACCACGGGATATCCCCGTAGCTCAAGCTATTGCTGATTTTAACAAAGAGTTGGGTTATGTGAAGACCCAAGTTGTCGAGGAGAGTGACAAGATTTTCCATTTCTCCAGACGGATGAAGTTGCCGATTCGGGACTATATGTCGGGGCTCGTATGCACTACATTGAAGGATTATCAGAGTAGGGCCCTTGCTTATGATATGTCTGTGACGGCGAGTGAGGCGGCCCGCGAGAGTAAGAAGCAGAAGTCCGTTGGGAACTTTTCGGGCCACAAGAGTGGGGGTCAGCAGAGATCCCAATCTGCTAACTTCCCCGCCGGCGGTGGTCCAGCTCGTTCCGCTGGGGGTCCTCGTGGAACTACCAGTGCTCCTTTCCGTGATGTGAAGTGTTTCAATTGTGGTCGTACGGGCCACATCAGTCGTACTTGTTTGAGCCCTTTGCTGACGTGTAATCAGTGTGGCGGTAGGGCCACAAGAGGCCTTCTGTCTTTGAGAGGAGAAAATTCTTGGTGCCGGGCTTCCATTCCAGCGCCTAGGGAACCAAGTGTGAATCGAGATCGTTTGCTCCTCGGTCTCGCCGAGTGCTAGTCGGGGAGAGGTCGGTCAGCCCTCTAAGGGGAGCTTCCGGTGTCGGCTCGCCCATCCGCGTGTCTATGAGATGCGGAGAGCCGATGATCCAGCGGCTACCGTGGCGGCAGTACCGTTTATATTCTTTCTCATCTGTCGGTGTGCTTTTCGATTAGGTGCTACGCATTCGTTCATATCTCTGGATTGTGTGCGTCGTTTGAGTCTCGACCGTTTGACGCCTTGTGAGCCCTTCATCGTTAAGCTTCCTAGCGGCGATAGGATCGTTGGTGATCGGGAGGTTCGAGGCGCTCTGTACTTATTTGTGAGAGGACTTGGCCCTCTAATCTTATTGTTGTGAGTATTGAGGGTGAGGATTTAATTCTTGGTGATGATTGGCTCGAGCGGCATGGTGCGATCATGAACTACCGCACGAGAATCATCACTATGTTAGCCGAGGACGGCATCGAGCACTCTTTCGCGGGGCGAAAGAGAGGAAACCAGTCGTTATTAATGCCTTGAAGGCGATGAGTCTCTGCGAAAGGGTGTCTTGGTTATTGGTGCTATGCCTTGAAGGCGGAGGATGGTGGAGTCGAGCTTTCGTCGATTCCGGTCGTTAATGAGTTTCTGATGTATTCCCGACGAGTTACCGGGATTGCCACCGGATCGTGAGGTTGAGTTTGCCATAGAGTTAGAGCCGGGCGCGGCTCCTATTTCAAGGCGCCCTATCGCATGGCACCTTGAGAGATGTCCGAGTTGAAGAAGCGGTTGAGTGAGCTTCTTGAGTCGGGGTATGTTCGACCGAGCGCCTCGCCTTGGGCGCACCGGTCTGTTTGTGCGGAAGAAGGATGGTTCACTACGTTTGTGTATCGACTATCGTGAACTAAACAAGGTGACCATCAAGAACAGGTATCCTTTGCCGAGAATTGATGACTTGTTCGATCGGTTGCAGGGAGCTGCGGTATTCTCGAAAATTGATTTGAAATCGGGATACTATCGACTCCGGGTGAGAGAGTCCGATGTGCAAAAAGCCTTTCTGGACGAGGTACGGACATTATGAGTTCGTAGTCATGCCTTTCGGGTTAACTAATGCGCGGCGGTGTTCATGCAATTGATGAACAAAGTTTTTATCGAGTATTTGGATAAGTGCGTCGTCTTTATTGTGATATTCTTATTTATTCGAGGAATGAGGAAGAGCATGCCCATCATTTGCGGATAGTATTAGACATTTTAAGGACCGAGCAACTCTATGCAAAGTTCTCGAAATGTGAGTTAAGGTGAAGGAAGTGATGTTGTTAGGTCACGTGATTTCGGTAGGGGGTCGTGTGGATCCGAGAAGATTGAGGCCGTATTGGATTGGGCACCGCCAAGAATGTGAAGGAGCTCCGTAGTTTCTTGGGTTTAGTGGCTACTCGTAGGTTCGCCGAGGTTTCTCGGCGGCTCGGCCACTTACGCGATTGCTCCGAAATCAGAAGTTATTTGGAATGACGAGAGGCGATCGAGTTTTGAGGAATCAAGAAGCGTTTGACTTCATTGATTTTGGCGTTGCCATGTGGCAACGAGGGTTTTGCCGTTTATAGCGATGCTTGGGTCGAGTCTTGGGTGTGTATTAATGCGGCACGGCAAGACCATTACCTATGCGTCGAGGCAGTTGAGGCCGTATGGTGAACTACCCTACTCATGATTTGGAGTTGGCGGCGGTCATTTTTGCGCTCAAGATGCGGCGTCACTATCTTTTCGGCTCTACATGTCGATTTTTACCGATCATAAAAGTCTGAAATACATATTTACTCGTGAGAGTTGAATATGAGGCGGAGGAGGTGGTTAGAGTTGATTAAGGATTATGACCTCGAAATCCTCTATCATCCGGTAAAGCGACGTCGTGGCCGACGCCTTGAGTCGGAAACCAGTGGCGTTGCGAACGCTTGAGATCCTTACGCCTCAGCCTGAGCTTCGGAGGGCTTTGATCGAGTTAGACGTTGAGGTCTCGTTGCCGGGAGCTGTCGGGCAACTTTGTGCTTTAGAAATGTCATCATCTTTGATCGATGAAATTAAGCTGAAGCAATCAGAGGATCCGATGATTACTCAAATCCGAGAGAACGTTCTTAAAGGAAAGTCTCCTGGATTTGTGATTCACGAGGATGGTGTTTTGAGATTCCAGAGTCGGCTTTGTGTGCCGAACGACTCAGAGTTGAGGCAGAGTATTTTACGGGAGGCCCATGCTACACCTTATTCCGTCCATCCTGGTTCGAGTAAGATGTACAAGGACCTGAGAAGAAATTTCTGGTGGAATGATATGAAGGATGAGGTCGCACAGTTTGTAGCGAGATGTTTGACTTGTCAGCTGGTCAAGATCGAGCATCAGCGACCGGCTGGGTTATTGCAGTCACTTCCCATTCCGGAATGGAAGTGGGAAGATATATCGATGGATTTCGTTACGAGTTTGCCGAGATCGAGGTCGGGCATGAATATGGTATGGGTGATTGTTGATCGTCTGACCAAGTCAGCACATTTTCTGGGCATCAAGGACACTTGGGTCCCGGAGAAGTTAGCTCGTGTGTTTATCGCGCAGATTGTGAGACTTCACGGTACTCCGAAGTCTATTATTTCGGATCGTGACGGCCGTTTTGTATCGCACTTCTGGCAGGCGGTGCATAAGGCGTTGGGTACCCGTTTACACTTGAGTACCTCTTTTCATCCCAGTCAGATGGACAATCGGAACGCACTATCCAGACGTTCGAGGACTTGTTACGTGCCTGTGCTCTCGATTGGAGTAGTGACTCGGAGGAACATTTGCCGCTGATCGAATTCACGTACTACAACAGTTGGCACGCGTCGATTCGGATGGCACCGTATGAGGCACTTTACGGGCGGCGATGTCGATCACCGATTTGTTGGAATGAGGCGTCCGATTTGGTCGGGACCGAGCCGGATGTCGTTTTAGAGACGAGGCGGAAGATAGAGTTAATTCGGGAACGGATGTTGGCGCCCAGTCGACAGACGTCGTATGCGACATCCGTCGTCGACCTTTGGAATTCGAGGTGGGAGACCATGTTTTGCTAAAGGTGTCGCCGACGAAGGAGTTTTTCGTTTCGGGAAGAAAGGGAAGTTGAGTCCGAGATTTATCGGCCCCTTCGAGATCCTCGGCGAGTAGGTGGATTGGCATACCGTTTGGCGTTACCTCGGCCTTGAGTCACGTTCATAGCGTTTTCCATGTTTCCCGATTGAGGAAATATGTCCGGATCCTAGTCACATCATCGATTATGGAGAGATTGATGTCGCGAAGATGTTACTTTCGAGCGCCCTTGAAGATTTTGGAGCATCGTGAGAAACGATTGAGGCATAAGACCATACCTTTGGTCAAGGTGCGGTGGTCGAGACACGGTGTCGAGGAGGCAACTTGGGAAACCGAGGATAGCATGCGTGCTAGGTACCCGAGTTGTTTGTTTCTTAAGTTTCGGGACGAAACTTATTTTTAGAGGGTAGAATGTAATATCCGCATTTTCTTTCCCTTGTAATGGTATTTCGGTGTAATTCTCGATTGTAGTGACCCTCATGTATCCTTGATGTAACTTTTCCGTCATCTTTTGATCGATTCTCGTAATTGTTATGCGGAACCGCGTTTGGGTTGCCGTGGATCCATTCTATGCTATGTTGCGTTTTGAGGTGTTCCGTTTGACGTTTCGTTCATATTAGGTATTTTGGGTCGTTTATATCCTGTATCTAGCGCACGCTAAATTTCATGTGTAGCGCACGCTAGAAATCCATTGGTAGCGCACGCTACGCTTAATTAAATAGCGCACGCTAACGATTTAGCCACAGGAGTGGCGATTCGGCTCGGCCCTGCGGACTATCGGAGTAGCGCACGCTACATCGTCTAGCGCCGCGCTAATGTCGGGAGACTAGCGCACGTTAAATTGTTGATGGCGCTAGTGTATTTGTCGATCTTGGGCGGTTTACTCACGAACTCAATCGGATGCTAGTTAGCGCCTTTCTGGCGGTATAGGTAGCGCACGCTAACGGGCGAGTGAGGTTTGGGCGGTTAGCTCTTGGACTCGGGTGATGTTCGAGTAGCGCACGCTATTGGTCGATAGCGCGCGCTACCGATAGGTTATTAGCGCACGCTACGCATGCATGGTAGCGCACGCTAACGGCAAAAACCAGCCACGGACTCGGACGCTAACGGGAGGTTGGTAACCTATCCGTTAGCGCACGCTAACCTTGAGGTCTTAGCGTGCGCTAACACTCCCTGGCTATATAAACCAGGGAGTTGACCGAGATAATCACAATTTTTCATTTCTCTCCTTCTTCCGCGGCCGAGCGACTCCGAGGCGATTTGAGGCGATTTTCTTCTTCCAATCACTTCAGAGATTCTTGTGCTTGAGTTCTTGGTGTAAGACTAACATCATCCACTTGTGTTTCTCATCCTAAATCCAAGGTAATCTCTTAGAACCCTACTTTTGGATAATTTGGGGGTTTTGGGATTTTCTTCCGATCCGTTCCGTTTCGTTGATGGATTCATAATGAATATGATTAATCTTGTTGGTATTCTTAGTTTCCCTACGGATTCATGGTATATTTCGTGATTTTTACGGAATCGAGAGGGTTCGGTTGTGGTCCGCCCTCGTTGTTGTTTATATACGAATATACATGAATCGTAGGCGGGTTTCCGGGAGTATTCCATTTCCATAATCGTTTAGAAGTGGTTGTGATTGTGCTATTCAAATCGTTAGGTTCATTTCCGCCGGTTCCTTGCGGTCGTGTTCAACTCTTCCGTTCCGTTCGTGTCATCGTCTAATTAATCGAGGCAAGTATCCTTATGAACTTACAATCTTGGCATAGTAGCTTTGTATGAGAAATTGTGTGTGTGTGTATGCTCACTACGGGTTAGACTCGACGGGGTCTCGGTAGGGGTCCACGGAGGTGTGGATCGACGAGCTTTGCTTTTAACCACTACGGGTTAGATCCGACGGGGTCTCGGTAGGGGTCCACGGAGGTGTGGATCGACGGTTAATTGTGGTGAATTTTACAAATGTGATTTGATATTGGCATTTCCGGAAATGAGTGTTTTCGAACGGTTTTCTTTATTGCATACATTACTATATGTGTAAGATGTAAGTTGTTCATCTGGTTACTTGTACTAGCGTAATTGCTAACCCCTCTGGGGACCCGTTTTGGGGAAATTCGTTTTATGAATTTCAGGTCAGGTTCATCGAGGCAATGGCTATGGACCAGTATGCGGATGATGGCCGAGCGTGATGATTGTGCCTAAGTGACGTCTTAATGTCTTTTTGTCTTTTCATCTTTTATGGCTTTTGAACTAATGGTTGTACTCGAGTACTTAAGAGTTCTTGTCCGTCCGGATTGTATTGTTGCCTATATGTTTGTGTTGATTGATGATGCTATGTTTGGCCGATGGCAAGGTGGATTATTCTGTTTTGCGTCTTTATGACATGGTGTTGGTTTGTCGTTTATGTGAGTCGATGAGTATGATGCTGTTCAGCCTGGTGGGTCCCATATAGGGATTCACGGCGCTGTAATATACCTCGAATATCTTGAGGGTGTTACAACACGTGGGTCACCTTTACGAAAACCAAGATGGTAAATGTACCGATTCTTTTGAAAAATGGTTATAAATATTTATTTAGCACATATCAACGATTAGCAACCATTACATCCACAAAACACGTAATGTATGGGCAAGATACTTGCCTCGAAATCAATTTGTGAATACTCCGACGAAAGCGGCTCGGCCGAATAAATTGACCCCAAACAGTCTTGAACAATTCTACTAAACAAAAAGCGATTAAAGCAATAACAAAAACGACCCAAAACAGCTCGGCCGAAAGAGCCCCAAAACAGCCCCAAAACCGACCACCTTCGCGAGAAATCAATAACAACACAATCACCACGAGAATAACACCGCTACGAATCAACAACACTAAACGAAATCTCAATCGACACTAAGAAACTACAAGGGTTCGTTCCAAGAAAGCCAAAATCATATTCCGGGTGAAACGAAATCGATAAACGAGTTACTAATCCGTAGATTACAACCAATACAACAAGAATTACATGACCAATTCATCATAATCGGCCCAGAATTGAAATCAAAAGGAAAATCCCAAAATAGTTGAAAAAGGATTTTTTGAAGAATTACCTCAATCCGATGAAGAACAATGGATTAGATGGTGTTAAACATGATCAAGACTTTAAGAATATGATGATAATCTACTCAGGGATTGAAATCCCCATCAAATCGCCCAAAAAACGAGAGAGAGAGAGAAGTGAAAATGGGCTGAAAAACGCGACTGTCCTATTTATACAACTGGACAAAACAGCTCAGAACACGGCCCAAATTAGAGCCGTATTCCAGAGCCGTGTTATAAACGACTCAGCAAAAACGGTGCAAACAGCGTCGTATTCCGTACGTATTACGGCGGTGTAGACTTTGTCATTATGACCATAACTTCTCCGTCCGGACTCCGATTGACTCGCCGTTTGAACCATTGGAATGCTAATTTGATGCTCTATCACATTGTAAAGTTTCAGAATTTTTAGACTTTATAAGTGCCGGTGGTGATCTTACAAAGTTGATTGCTGCCCTTACTGCCAGAAAAGTTACCAAAAGTCTTTTGTTTCTTACTATAACTTGTTGTCTTGGTAGCAACGAAGGACATATCATATGCTAACGCCTTGCCTTGATACTCCTTCAATGAGTGCAAGCGAATCCTGCTATATAATGACGAATCGTTGGCTTCATTCGCATGTCAAAGTGGCAGATTTTGTCTTTCTCCTCTCTCACTTGGCCGTTCACATGGTTGAACTACTGATTGTATTTAATTATTGCTTGATACACAAGAATATCTTGTGGTTTAGCCTCGAAAAAGTTTCGGATTCCATCCTCTTAGATAGGCCATGAGCAATACTCGACCTCCATCAACTCTTTAAACTCGTCCCAAGTAGCAACATGATCTTGGGGTTCCATTGCCTGCCACCAGCTAGCAACCTCTCTCGTCAGGAAATACTGAGCAATTAGCCCAGTTGGTTGAAAATCTATTGGTCTTGCACCGAGGAAAGTGGTTCCCTTGAAAACAATAAAAGGTAGAACTTTTTTTATTTATATAGCATTATCTATATTTTTATTAAAAGAGAGTCGCAGACACGTGTCATTTTTTAATTTGTTTGATTTTTTTTAAAAAATACAGCTTATTTATAGAGTGAGATGTTTCTTAACTTTTCAGGAAAATTAAAAGAAAAAAAAGAAAGAAAATTCTGAATATGTGTTGTGGAAGTTTTACTCCACAACTTACACTCATCTACCAATAAAAAAATTCTTTCTTTATTTTTTAGCTTAAAATTCTAAATATTTATGAGTTTTTTATAAAGTTTATTCTTAATGAAAATATATCAAATTAGTTCTATTTTACAATCTTCAATTAGATATCCATATTAAATATAGTAAATTTGATTGATTTACATTAATGCCCGATTGCACAAAAAGAATTTATATTAGGAAAAATATGGATATTAGTTTTAACTAACATTGACTGAAGCAATTAATTAACTTACTTTTAAGAAATTAAATTTAAGACTCATAAGGCTTACATAAAAAATATATTATGATATTTATTTAATTATAGTAACTAAAAATAGTAAAATATACATTGCCCACACACACACACAAGTACACATATTAGGACTTATTACATACTGCTTCCGGCGCACAAATTTGATCATATCTCTTCTTTTTGGTATGTCCCACACATTTATTCATATAATGGACACTAATTAACTTAATAATACGCTAATATGAAACTACTTCTCATTTTTATTACACTCCATACTACACTCAACAACTTTTCTATTAAACTCAATATCGAAGATCCTCAAAAACAAATTCGAGGGATAGAACTAATATTTTTTATGTAATAAAATATTCTGTCCGATAATCACACGGGCGAACATCTAGTTATATTATAGAGAAATGCTAAATGGACACACTATGTCCAGCCACACACTATGTTAAAATTGAAAATTATATTTTAAATACGACAATAATAATTCATAAAATTGCATAATTCTATTGTAGACACAAATTTTAATATGATTTCTAATTAATTAACAAAATTACAACACTTAAATCCTCTAGTTCTCTTTCTTCTTCACTTTGAAATAGTTTCATTCCCAAATTGCGATACTTAATTAATTCATTTACCTATTTTTCTTCTTCACTTCAAAATACGGGTATTATCGAAAGTGAATATTATGTGCTTGATTTACTTATTCAATCAAACCGAAAAGAATAAAAACCGATCCATTTTTTTGTAAAAATGGTCGCGTAGTGTGTCCAAATAGCACTGCGGTCTCTCATCATTTGCATCCCCTCGTGTTTTCCTCTCATCATTTTTCTTAGTTATATACACACGCGGCTCTCGCTGTTCGACCCAAGCAGAAGCTCCTCGATTTGTCTGTCTTCGTTAAATCGAGGTAAACTTTCCTGCATAATTTGTGTTATAAAATCGTATGAAAGTATGATTTTTACTTTTGAAATCCGATATAATCATAGATTTTAATTAGGGTTTGAGGTGTCTATATTTTTTCGAACCTTCTTAGGATCTTTCTCTGTATTTTCGAATATGTTTTGGTTGTCACGAATTATGTTCCTTTTTGCCTTTTCACTTCTGTATCTCGATTCGCCTGTGCTATATCTTCTTCTCGGAATTGATTTTAGTTTTGGAATCGGAGTACGTGCTTATTCATTTGTTTGATTATGTTGCTGGGTCTTAATAGGGTTTCTGGTATATTTGTTTTCTTTAGATGGTTTTAGTTTCTGTTTTCAGTGTTTTAAGGAATTAGATTAATTATTTAATTAATTATCAATATGCTTAAAAAAATCATTTCGCTTGGCCTTTGTAGGGTTACTGATATTGAGATCAGATTTTGAATATGGTGGCCTTGACAGAGATTCTTCCAAAGGCAAAATCATCTGTATCTACTAATTATGACCACTCTAATGACCCCTGGTTCAAAAGTAGGTATAGTATATCCGAGGCTAAGGACTCCCAAGTTTCCAAGGGCAAGCAAGTGCCTCCATACTTGAAACGGGCAGGGTTTAAGCCTTCGAATCCTGATGATTTTGGGGATGGAGGTGCTTTCCCTGAAATTCATTATGCACAATACCCTCTTGGCATGGGCCGAAGAACAAATCAGAAGCCTGGTGGGAAGACGTTGCCCCTTACTGTGGATGAGCACGGAATCTCGAGATATGATACAATTGTGAGGCAGAATGAGAATGCAAAGAAGATTGTGTATTCTCAGCACTCAGATCTTGTTCCAATATTCGTGAAGAATAATGAGAAAGAAGATGAGATGGATGTGGATGAGAAGCAGAAAGAGATTGAAGAGACGACCCAAGACACCAAAGCTGCCCTTGAGAAGATTGTAAATGTCAGGTTGAGTGCTGCCCAGCCAAAAAATGTTCCCGCACAATCTTCAGACTCCAAGTTTATCAAGTATAAGCCCTCTCAGCAGTCAGCAGCCTTCAATTCGGGGGCTAAAGAAAGAGTAATTTGCATGGTGGAGATGCCAGTCGATCCTATGGAGCCACCAAAGTTTAAGCACAAGAGGGTTCCAAAAGCTTCTGGCTCGCCACCTGTGCCAGTTATGCATTCCCCACCTCGGCCTGTCACTGTGAAGGACCAGCAAGACTGGAAAATCCCACCATGTATTTCTAATTGGAAGAACCCTAAGGGGTACACAATTCCGCTCGACAAACGTCTGGCGGCTGATGGTCGGGGGCTTCAGGAGATTCAGATTAATGACAATTTTGCAAAGCTATCGGAGGCTCTGTATGTTGCAGAACAGAAAGCTAGGGAGGCTGTTGCTGTGCGGTCGAAGGTGCAGAAGGAGATGATGCTGAAAGAGAAAGAGAAGAAAGAGATGGAACTGCGGGAGTTGGCCCGCAGGGCCCGATCTGAAAGAACAGGTGTTGTTTCTATGCCGATGCCTTCTGAGAGGGGTGGTGGTATTAATGATGGTGTTAGTGTCGACTATGAACGCGTGAAGGGTGTCCCAAAAGAAACTAAAGAGGAGAGAGAGGAAAGATTAAAGAGGGATAAAGTTCGCGAGGACAGGCGGAAAGAGAGGGAGAGAGAAAGAAGACTGGAGGCGAAAGATGCTGCTATGGGGAAGAAGAGCAAAATTACAAGGGATAGGGACCGTGATATCAGTGAGAAAGTCGCTCTTGGGATGGCCACCACTGGAGGGAGAGGTGGTGAAGTTATGTACGATCAGAGATTGTTTAACCAGGAGAAAGGTATGGATTCTGGTTTTGCAACTGATGATGCTTACAACATCTATGACAAGGGTTTGTTTACTGCTCAGTCTACTATGAGTACTCTGTACAGGCCTAAGAAGGATGCGGATAATGAGATGTACGGTGGTGAGAACGAGCAGTATGAGAAGCTGATGAAGACCGAACGCTTTAAGGCTGACAAGGGATTTGCGGGTACATCTCAGAAGAGTGGGCCAAGAGAGAGGCCTGTCGAGTTTGAGCAAGACGCACGTGAAGCGGATCCGTTTGGTTTGGATCAGTTCTTTACGGAGGTCAACCCGGGTAAGAAGGCATTGGACAAAATCGGGAGCGGAGGTACTTTGAAGGCTAGTGCTGGATCCATGCGAGATGGCTTTGAGGGATCAGGTAGATCAAGAATTGGATTTGAAAGGGGGCGTTGAGTTGACATTTGCTTTGATTTGGGCCGCCCCATAAGTTGACAAGTTATGTTGCCCTTGATCAATTGTCTATGGTCTTTTTGTTTTTTAGTGGAAACACCCCCACATTGTTTTTCTGTCATTTGGTGATAGCACTAATGGTAATGTTCTATCTTGTTTGATTTCATTTGCTCCATGAAGTTGTTTTATTGTATGATTGATCAGCTGGTTTATGCTTGTTTGCAGTTAAATTCGCTATGTTTCTTCGGTGTTATTCTTGATGGCAGCACCTACATTGCAATTAAACACTCCCACATTGTTATTCTTGATGCAGTTGCTATTAAATTGTCATTGGCCATTGAAGTCTATATGCATTTAGTCGATTGCCTGAAGAGTCGATGTTCAAATCTTCTATTATTTGCCTTTTCCTGCAAAAGCTGGATGCATCTAAATTTGGCTTTTGCAGAGTATTAGTTCTTTTCCGTTAAATTAGTTCAAATTGCTCTAATTTTCAGCAAGAAATGGTTGGTGTTCGAAGGGAAATGATGAAGATGTCCTTTTCTATATGAAGATCTATCACGTGATCAGCTGTAAATTAATGTACACTATCTAGTTTATGATCATTCATTCCAAAAAATCTGCACTAAAGCGTTTAAATTCTGTTTTTTTGGACTTATTTTTCAGATTCATTCGATTGATTCGATTTAGGTCAATTCGATTCGATTCGATTCAGTCAATTCGATTGATCAGTTAAGTTAATATTATTATTGTTATTATTATTATTACTATTAATTATTATTATTATTGATCTTGATTATTATTATTATTATTATTATTATTGCTGTTGTTGATTATTATTATTATTATGACTATTATTATTAATAATATGGGAATATATTAGCTACAATTAATTGTAGCTAATTGGCTACAATTTGTGCTATAAATGTGGGTCCCTGATTTTTTTTGTGGGTCCTGAATTTTTTATGTGTGTCCCTAATTCATTTTATGTGTATTTTTTGGCAGGGATTGTAGCCAAATTGTAGCCAAGCTATCCCCTAATAATATTTATTGTTGTTGTTGATTACTATTATTATTATTATTATTATTATTATTATTTATCATTATTATCATTGTTATTATTATTATTATTATTATTATTTGTGACATTTGATATTTTTGTGACATTTGGACATTTGGGGCATATTTATTAGTATTATTATTTCTGTAACTATGATTGTAATTAATTATATTATTATTATTATTACGTTATTATTATTTATTATTGTTTATTATTATTTTATTATTTTTCTTATTATTTATATTTATTATCTTTAATATTATTATATTATTATTATTTACTCTTAATATATATTTGAGTTCAATTGATTCGATTGATCTGATTCATATCCATTCGATTGATTCGATTCGATTGATTCATTCGATCAAAAGAACCGAGCCCAACTCTTTTAATCATTCATTCCAAAATCTATGCGCTAAAGCGTTTAATTGTTCTGATAAAATATTTTTTTTGGTCCCATAATTATTGTACTGTCCAATTTTCATCCCAATAACTATATCTTTTTAAATATTGTCCAATTTTTGTCCCTTAACTAGTGAATTATCCAATTTTCATAAATATCTCATTCGTACAAATGACGCCCAAGTGTCACTGGAAATGGCAAAATTGAGTCATTTTTAATCGAAATTTCTGGTATTAAATTGGATTTCCGACATCGGGTACACGTGGAGGCTGACTGGATAAATTTTTTTAATCACAAAAGTGACATGTCATTAAATAATAAAAAAATAAAAATTACGAAACAAAAAACTTCAAACTTGAACTCAAGACATAATTAAAAGGAAAAAAATAGAGAAAAATAATGTATTGATTTCGTAGTGTTGCTTTAACAGATTTTTGAACTCTTAACACTCACAGGATACCTACTACATCCAAGAAACCTTCGACCGGCGTTTCCATCCTTCCAAGATGCTATAGGAACCGGAAGTAAACCGCATTTACATAAAGTAGGTTCCGAGCTTGATTGAGACATTAAATCGTCGATTGGTAGATCGGGACTCTTGATAGTTAAATGAGTGTATGTGATTTGGGAGGAATGAATTTGTGCGCTGAATTTTTTTCTGAAAAAATGGGATTATGTCAATGGAAAGAAGACACAAGATATTGAGATTTTTTCCTATTTTAAGTTTTTTTCTCTTATTTTAATTATCTTTTAATCCAAATATTTTAGCTTCTACTCTTAAATCCGTATAATTGCTATCTTTTTATTATTATTTTAATTATGTTTTGAATTCAAGTTTGGATTTTTTTGAATTTTGTAATTTTTTGTTTTTTTATTATTTAATGACATCACTTTTGTGATTAAAAAAAATTATCCACTCAGCCTCCACGTGTACACGATGCCGGAAATCCAATTTAATACCGAAAATTTCGATTAAAAAACACAGTTTTGCCATTTCCGGTGACACTTGGGCGTCCTTTGTACGAATGAGATATTTATGGGACGAAAATTGGATAATTTGTTGGAAAAATAGCTTAATTAATACCATAATTAATTATGGTAATTAATGACATTAAATGGTATATTTGGAATCTACATTTTGTGTAGATTAATTTAGTGTATTTACTTGTTCAATTTCGTTAAGAAATGAATGAGTAATTAATGCACAAAGTTAAGCCATTTAATAGTTGGGGATGTGGTGTGGAATCCATCCCACATTGGAGAAGTAAGGAAAAGTTGAGCTATTTATAAAGGACTTTCCATCATAAAGGAGCAATCAAGTGTGCTCCATTAAGGTGCACCCTAGTTGGCTTTAATTAATTTTTAAAGCTAGAATCCGAATCCTACGAGGAAGGTGCAAAGCACCTTCCGAGTCCGAGTCCGAGCACGTGCACGTCGCACTTGTCGCAACGGGTGCTTCGTAGGCGCACTTTGCACTTCGCTCGGAGCGAGGATGCAGCCCTTCCCACCTGACCACAAGGTGTCTATCCAGTCAGAAAGACACACCAATTCGGACAGGGTGCTTTACACACTATAAATCAACCCCTGCAGATGATGATTACACACACATAACAATCAAGATAATAATACTGTCATACTAGCTGTTAGGAAAAACAAACACCCTGTATCGATTCAGCCGGGATACCCGATCCCTGTATCGATTGTTATTTGTTATTGAAAAAGGTTTTGACATATATGCCAAATACAGTAAAGGAAAACTGTATCGAGGATTCAAGGATTTATCATGTATCGAAGACCTGCCTCGAATCAGTATAAGTGAAGCTCGTCAGTACAGCTTGAAGACTTGTAAGAAGACCAAGTATGGAAACGGTCTCGATGCCCTAAATACAGTCATTCTCCATACAGTTCACAAAAGGACAAGAAAGAACACTAGTCAAGTTCCGTTGAACAAAGAAGTATTTAAATACTCAAGGATAAAGTATTTAAATCATCCGATCTTCAGAATCTTGAGAATCCGCGAAATCCGGATCATGTCATATTCGATTGAAGGAAAATCTTATTCAAGCGGACATCTCAGCGGATACTTTCTTGAGGCTATATATATCCTTGAAGACATTGAAGATCATAACTCACAAAATCTCAAGTAACCCAACTCTCAAAGCTATCAAAGTAATCATCCGAGCAAACATATCTCGAGCAAAGCGCAAGTTAAAGCGAAAGAGATATACGGTGCTCAAACATCAAGAAACACTATCATCGAGATCTTGATATTCAAAGTCACTTGTTCTTACGGTTACCTAACCTTTTACCTCTGTGTAAAACCGAGCTCTGTGTGAACTCAACAAGTTATTCGACTGTGTGGGACGAATAAGGACGAAGCTTTGGGCGTGTGTGAAGAAGCTAGTCAAGAAGGAAGCTTTAACCAATCTGTGTGAACGGTTGAAAGTGATATTCTTTGTATCAATCTGTGTGAACGATACAAGGATAGGTTTGTTTATAATTACGTAGTTGTGTACGCGATAATTATTTAATGAACTTTTTACTCTGTGTGGAGGACCGGTGGACGTAGAGGGGTTTACCTCGAACCACTTAAATTACGTGTTATTTACCTTACGCACTTTTCTTGTTTGAAATTCGTGATATATTAAGTATACACCTAATACGTCGTTCTTGTATCACGGCAACTAAGCGTATCAAGACTTCCGCTACGCACTCAGATTTAGATTCCATACAGTTTGTTGTTTAAACTACTTTTCCAAACTGTATCCAGTATACTTAAGTGGCCAACAAGTGGTATCGGAGCGGTTGATTCTAAAAAGAATCAGTCGTATTTCTTTTCACGAATCAGATTCAAATCACTTATTTTCAAAACAGTTTCTTTCATTCCTATATTATCAGTATGGATACTTCTATGATTAACAAAGTCCCTATGTTCTCTATTAACGAATTTGACGACTGGAAAATTAGAATGGAAGCTCATCTTGCAGCAATGCACGAAGAGATGATTTTTGTTATAAAGGATGGTCCGTTCAAGATTATGAAGGTCAATCCAGCCGCAAGGATTGAGGGCCAAGCCCATGCTGAAATGCTCGAGAAGGAACGCGAGCAATGGACAACCGATGAAAGGAAGCGAGCCAATCTAGACAACGTGGCTAAGAACGCGTTATTTGTCACTCTTGACAAAGGCACGTTCTCAAAGGTAAAGAGCTGCAAAGCGACCCGAAGAAATGCAGGATAAACTCAAGTTAATTTGTGAGGCGAGCTCTCAAAAGAAAACAAGATTTCAAAACTTACTCAGCAATTCGAGTCTTTTGAAATGAAACCAACGGAAACACTTGAGGAACTTGACCTCAGATTTACTGGTATTGTTGGTGAACTTGAAGCGTTGGGCAAGATTTACACCCAAAAGGAGAAGAACTTAAAAATTTTCAGATCTCTCGGCTCGATGGGACATTAAGACCACGGCTATGCGTGTATCATGTAATCTTAATGAAATATCCACTTTTGATCTCTTCTCGACCTTAAAGCTTTTGAGTATGACATTGTGAAGAGAGAAAGTGAAGAATCTCCTTCAAAGGTCACAACTCTCATTCTTTGTATCGAGCGTCGACACGGCATGCCTAGCTCGTCGAAGCCGGTCACAAGAGCGGCGCGGCGACGACATCCTGTCACAAGATGAAATGGCGCTTCTAATGCATAAATTCAAAAAGTTTATCAAGCGATCTGGAAAGACTCCTACGAGCCCAAACACATCAACAAGGTAAATCAGAAACATCATCCTGATGCTAACTGTGTTATAAGCTGCAGGAAACCGAGGCCATTATGCAAACAAATGTCCTCATCCCAAAGTCCAAAGGTTGCCGGAGGCGAGCAACAAGAGCGAGATGAAAGAAGACGTGCTTGGAAAGACAAGCTCAAGGCCACGATTGGAGAATCGAAGCCTCCCCACACCATCCAAACCAGCAGAATGTCTTGGTGGTCACTGAAAGTGATTCATCGACGATGAGTTCGATGATAAAGCATACATGTGCTTTATGGCTAAAGATGTTCGAGAAGGTGAAGACAATGACGATGAGGTAAGTTCAACCTCGGTTATTCCATCTAATGCATCTCATACTTTGAAAATATGATGAATGAATTCAAAAACATTCAAAAGGCCCATGCGACTCTAAAAGCGAGAATATACTGACTTCAATTAACAAATCTAGAGCTGAAAGATGAAAATGACTTGCTGAAAATAAATTATGAAAATATGTCTCTTGATTGTGAAACCAGCAAGGTCGATTTTGAAAAACTCATGGAGAGCAATCATCAACTTGCTCATGAACTAAATGAGGTTAAAACCCATAATTAGAGCAAGACAAATGATTTGGTTCTACTACAAACCAAAATTACAACTCTTGAGAAGCGAGAAAATGAACTTGAGACCATTCTGAAGTCTTTTGAAAAATCGTCCAAAAGAATGGAAGAAATTCTGAGCACTGGGCAACATGCTCATGATAAAAGTGGCTTAGGATACAGCTCATGTTCGAATAAAGGTAAAACCAAGATCTTGTGTTCGTCAAGAGTGTGGAACACATTCCAGAATCGGAAGTTGTTCCTAGTCCCATAAAGGAACTCTTTGTCCGAGAAAACCAAAAGCGCCATTCCGCCTCCACAACTCTACAATTCGAGACAGTGGAACCAACAACCACTCGAAGGCGTAATCTAAAGCATGCTCCCCAAGCATATCATCAAAGCCGTGATCATTCGAGAAAGAAGGCGGTATCCAACCACCAAAGGCCCGCACGGCGGTACCCTCGATGCAGTGCACCTAGGTATTGGATACAGGAGCCCCGTTATCCCTCAAGGCAGATGCGATTCGGTATCAACAACGGCATTGGGAATCCAACTGGAGACCCGAGAAGACAAGGCTGTTAGGCCTAGGAAAATGGCTCCACCTCCTAGACGGCACTCGTCTTGGAATAATAATAATAATAATCACGAATTTTACATGCATAGTAATTATCATGATTATAACAACTACGGATATGCCCCGTAGATACCGCAATCTTGTCTGAGTACATCCTACGATAAACCAATTCTTGTCGGGAAAATCAGGTACCTAAAGGAACTAACATATATGGACCCAAAAATCAAAGGGGACCTAAATCTACGTAATTTCTTTGTTACATGACATCTTAGAGGAGGATACCTGGTACTTCGATAGTGGATGCTCTCGTCACATGACTGGAGACAGGAGCAAGCTATCTGATTTTGTAGAAGGTCGCGGTCCAAAAGTTCGCTTCGGTGATAAATCTAAAGGAAGAACAAGAGGGAAAGGAAACCTACTTGTCGGGAAATTCAAAGTCACCGATGTCGCATATGTTGAAGGCTTACAGTATAATATACTTAGTATTAGCCAGTTCTGTGATAAACAGTTCTCGGTGAAGTTCTATATAGATCGCTCTAGAGTCAAGAACATCCAAACCAAGAAAGTTGTACTTACAGGAAGCAGATCAGGTAATATGTACATTGCTGACTGGAAGCCTATGAGCTCCTCAATTCCATGTTTTGTTGCCAAAGGCACTGCAGATCTTAGCTGGCTATGGCACAAGAGGATGTCTCACGTCAACTTCAAGACGATCAACAAGCTTTCAAGACAGGGTATGGTAAGAGGTTTGCCAGATGTGTCATTCAAGAAGGACAGCGTCTGCGGACCATGCCAGAAAGGCAAGCAAATCAAGTCAACCCTGAAGAGCACTTCCTACCTTTCAACCGATAGAGTGTTGGATATGGGACACATGGATCTCTTCGGTCGTGTAGACCCAGTAAGTTTGGGAGGTAAGAAATATTGTATGGTTGTTGTTGATGATTATTCGAGGTTTGCTTGGACTATATTTCTTAGCAAGAAGAAGGAAACAACATCAAGGTGCCCGAGCTCTGAGAAAGTTGCGAGAATGAAAAAGCATCGAGTATCGTGTGCATTCGTTCCGGCAGGTACTGAATTTACTAACCGCTTTATAGAGCAATACTGTTCGGAGAATGGAATACTGACGAGTACTCAATTTGCCCGAACACCTCAACAAAATGGTGTTGCCGAGCGAAAGAATAGGGCGTTGAAAGAAGCAACAAGGACAATGATTGCGAAAGCAAATTGCCGCGGCGTTTGCAGGGTGAAGCAACCAATACACGTGCTACACTCAAAACATTTGTATCGTCAACAAGCACCACAACAAAACAGCTTACGAGGTATGGAACAACAAAACTCCATTAGTTTCGTATTTTCACATTTTTGGATGCAGGTGTTACGTATTGAACAATGGGAAGGACCAACTTAGAACATTTGATGAAAAATCAGATGAAGGAATATTCGTAGGATACTCCTACGTCAGCAAAGCTTTTAGAATCTTTAATAAAAGGAGGCTGACGATCGAGGAATCAGTTCATGTAGTTTTCGACGAACCACACCATGACCCTACAGGAGTAGATAATATCACTCAGGACATTCACCATCTATCTATCTTGGATCCACCTACACCCATAGAACCTGTAGTTGATTTAGAAATCAACCCCGCAGCTGTAAGAATCGATGTGGATGAAGGCGTATTTATGCTGAAGCTGTACCCACAGAAACTTTCGATCTGATGCGGGACCACGAACTAGAACCCGACCGAAGATGGTTGAGAGATCACCCGCAAGAGCCGATCATTGGAAACATTAATGCAGTGTTTCTACTCGTAGGAGAATACAGTACACAAGGAAATGTACTTTGTGCACAAGAAGAATCTAATCTTTGAAGTCTCACGGTTTCTGAATGGAAATCTCAATCCGAACTTAGGAGACTCAATATGTGCACTATCGTTGTATTCTTAGCCCAATCCGAACTGTTTCGACCATAGACGCTCTTAACAACTCTCATTGGATTACATCTATGGAAGAAGAGCTTAACGGTTTCGAAAGAAACAATGTATGGTATCTTGTACCCAGACCGACACACCAATCGGTTATAGGAACCAAATGGGTATTTCGAAACAAAAAGGATGGAAATGGACTTATCATAAGAAACAAATCCAGACTAGTAGCACAAGGCTATTGTCAGGAAGAAGGAATCGACTATGATGAAACCTTCGCCCCTGTAGCGAGACTAGAAGCCATCAGGATATTTTTAGCCTTTGCCGCCCATAAGAATTTTATCGTATACCAAATGGACGTCAAGAGTGCTTTCCTGAATGGAGAGCTTTCAGAAGAAGTTTATGTTGAACAACCACCAGGGTTTGCCAACACAGACGGTCTCGATCTAGTTTACAGGCTAAGGAAAGCCCTGTATGGACTTAAACAAGCCCCTAGAGCCTGGTACGAAACCCTGTCCCAGTATCTAACCAACAACGGATTTGAGAAAGGTGCTGTCGACAAAACATTGTTCAAAATACAGGAAGGAGATGACCTTCTAATGGTACAAATTTATGTCGATGATATTATTTTTGGTTCAACTAACCTTGCTCTATGTCAAAGGTTCTCACATCTCATGCAAAGCAAATTTGAAATGAGTATGATGGGGGAACTTAGTTATTTCCTAGGTTTGCGAGATAAAGCGGATGCCTACGGGTATATTCATCAACCAGAGAAATACAAAGAAGGAGCTTCTCAACAAATTTGGAATGAACACTTCCAAATCCTCGCCAACCCCCATGAGCACTTCCGTGCAAATTAGTCTTGATGAAGCCGGAAAGCCGTTTGACCAATCACTCTACAGGAAGCTCATTGGTTCGCTCCTGTACCTAACGGCTAGCAGGCCCGATATCGATTTCTTTGTTGGAGTGTGTGCGAGATACCAAGTTGCACCTAAGGAATCACACTTCAATACGGCTAAACGAATCACGAAATACGTTAAAGGAACAGTCGATGCAGGACTGTGGTATCCTAAGGAAGGCGGATTCGATTTAGTTGGATACGGCGACTCGGATCTCGGAGGTCGCAAGCTAGATAGGAAGAGTACAAGTGGAACTTGTCACTTTCTTGGACCTAGGCTCGTTTCTTGGTTCAAGAAGAAGCAATTGGCAAATTCTCTTTCCACGGTGAATCAGTACTATGTCATTGGTAGGCTCTGTATGCGAGATCCTTTGGATGCGGCAACAAGCTGTCGATTATGGAATCGATGCTAGAGAGACTCCATCATGTGTGATAGCACGAGTGCAATTGCAATCACGCACAATCTGTTTGCACTCGCGCACTAAGCATATCAACATGAAGCATCATTTCATCGAAATCATGTCGAGAACAAGGATGTTCGCACGGAAAAAGTCCATACAGACATCCAGTGGCCGACATTTTCACCAAGCCTCTCGACACGGCCAAGATTCAACATGCTAAGAACAGAATTGGGAATACTACGGCGGACTCCTGTAAGTAAATTTCTTGCTTTTACTCAACAATTGAGGGGAATCTTTGTAAGACCCGTGAATACGATATCAACAAGAATTATCTCGTACACTCGAAACATCAATACGATCAGAGCGAACGAAGGCATATGAATACTACAGCTGATGTGTGCAATAATTAAGGGGGAATACTGTAGGACCCATGAATACAACATTAATCCAACTATTGCTGTATGGAATTTAAAACCTATTAGTACCTTTTTAAGGGGGAACGCTGTATCGACGCGGAGAACAACACATACTATAGGATTTCGATTCAGTATATAATATAATATTATTCCTTTTAAAATAATTTTTGTCCACGTGCCCTGTTTTATGTCAAACGTCATGTTCATTAAATGCCTTACACGACATCTGGACAACTGAATCTCAAAAGCCGCGATGTTTTCAAATTGATTATTATTTTTAAACCGCCGTTTTAGGCATTTAGGGTAATCAACCTATGTCAGAAGTGGGACCCGCTGTATTTTAAAAACCTTTTAATGGATTAGCGTACCAGTTATACTAAATCCATCCTGACCGTCGATTTCAAAAACGGTTCCCATCCCTTAAAATCTGACCATTCGTACTCTGCAAAACCCTATTTCGCCGCCCAAGTATAAAAGGACTGTGTCTGCCATTAGAGACTCTTTACGCATTCTGCAATTACAAGAGATCACAAGCAAACAGCCTACATATTTTCTGCATATTCACTGTGAATTTCTACTGTTTTCTTCCACCTTCGTTTTAAGAAAACATCCATGGCTAGTCAATCTTCATCCCCCGTTCTGAAGAAAACCTCCAACATCATTGATGGCCGGATCTTCTCGAAACCCGTCATCATCGAGCGTATCATCTCTGAAATCAACGACACTGAACCGATGGAGTATATCATTACTCGTCTTGAACAACAAGGTCTTTATCGCTTTGGAAGCAAAATCGCCGACAAATACGACGCTCATCTGGTTGAGGAATTCTACCTCAACGCTGCCGTTCGTTTTCTCTCACTAGCCCAGGGAGGACATGTTGCTGACATCACTGCAACAGTCCAAGGAGTGCAAGTCTGCATCAATAGCGACTTACTTCAGAAAATCTACAGGCTGCCCGCCGACGGCCTGACCATGGACCAGCTTGAGACGTTTGGGTCTCAAGGGCTGATTACCAAGTTTTATGGACTATTTACCGGGTCCAAAGTGGTTGATATGGTGACAACCACGTGCCACAAGAAAAATTTTCTTCTTCATTTCGTTTATCTCCACGATTTGTTCGGGATCATTGAAAATCGAACGGTGCGTTCGAGATGTGCACGAATCTTAGGTTCGGAATGATGGTCGCTATCTTGACTGTGAAAAGGTCAAGCGGTGTCAAATCATTTTGAAACGACTTGAGAAGAGGTGTGCAAACCGCCACCCAAAAGAAATCATTCGGTTTAATGCTAAACTACATTCGACAAGGTGCGAGTCAAGCAATCCGCCGATGCCAAGAAAAGCGACTCACGGATATATTTAGGAGGCGTCAAACCCTCTGCCTATAACCAAACACACAATGCATGCCAATCACCCGAGAACAAGTCACATGCCTATTTCTGACCATCCCAGAGACTAAACCGTGAAGGTCCCGGAATTGTAATCTTCAAAGAAGAAGCGCAAGCGTTCTCACAGCAAGAAGCACTCTGCTGATGAGAAGTCGAAGAAGAGACTCCGGAGGCTCTCAAAAATCAAAGCTAAACACTCCGAGGATGTCTCGTCCGTGGCGCAACCCACTGATATAGCACCCCAGGGCCCAACCCCTGCGGAAGAGGTGTCTCCTACTGCATCGACAGTAGATCCCGAGCCCTTGGCGGCTACGACGGATTTAGAGACATCTGCCAACATTCAAGACGTTAGCACGTCGGCTGCCCATTCGGAGCCAAAAACTACTTCTCCTCTACGGGATTCCACACCCGTGCAGGATCCAATTTCCTTCGGGGCACCATCCCCTGCAAGGAGTCCATCTTCCGTGCAGGATCCCATACCTGTACCGGAATCCCTCGAAAAAGCGTCTCCATACGTGATTCGAAGTCCCTCCCCAGACTCAATTATAAATCAAACACTTCTTTCAGTACAAATTGAACAGGCGTACGAAAGATTTCTGCAATGGAAAAGATTTAGGCTAGCTCCGTACGACACTCTGTACAACTGGAGCGAATGGAGCCACGAAGAGCGATTTGTCTCCGAAGTAAGCCGACTCACCGAAATTGAGGCCACCCGATGGGACAACGCTTCTTGCAAAGATCTCATTGAAAGCCACTGTTGCACAAATCCGACGCGAAGAAAAGGAAAGAAGAAGTCGAGGACTCTCCCATCAATCGAAAAGACGACGACGACCACGACTCGAGGCAGCGGACGATGCTCTTCAAGCAGTGTCCGAGATTGAGCCGTGAAGAGGTCAAGCCCAATCCACCTCTCCACCCGAAAACGACGAAGGGCCATCTACCCAAGCTAATCCACCTTCGCCACAACCGTAGAACATTCCCGACCGGGAGGAATCGGTCCCTCGGTCGTGGAAGATCAAGAAATTTTGGAACAGGCACCCGAGCACATTGCGACCAAAGAAGCGATCCTACAACCCAACAGGAGGATTCGGTCCCGCTGTATCCTTATCTGCCGAAGAACCTTCGCCACAGGACGCTTCGAACCAACTGTCGCCATTCCACAAGAAGCTACTCCCGCCCTGCAACCTTGGAATCCGAGGACGTGCAGAACACCGAGGATGTCCAACTTACTTCACGCCCATCCGTGAACGTAAGAAGGTTAAATGGTGTGAAGACTTCGCCCGGCTGACTCTCCTATCTCTGCTGCACGCAAAGAGCGCCTGCAAGCTCTTGGCCTTCAGACTGTATTTATCCAAGATGCAGTTAACGCTCTCTCCTCCGTAGAAAAGGCACTGAACTGGATGCACACCTCTGCAGTTGAAGAAATGACAACTCTTCAACACGAAGTATCTCGAGTTGTCGAAGCATTCATCATCTTGCCAGAAGTGTTCAAGCAAGCCTTGAAAATCATGGAAGATAAACAAGCGCAAGCTTTGAAGGAGGAAGCTTCGAAGACAAGAATTGCTGAAGCCAAGACAGCCTGTGCAATGATAGAGAACAGCTCTCAGCTGCGTGCGCATGACAAATCCATTCAAGAGATGTCGCAGACTCTTTCCTCCCTCGTTGAAAGAATAAACAGCATCGAGACCAAACAGGACGCTGCTCTTGAAATCCTGCAAAGTCTTGATGAGGCCAAAAAGGGGGAAGAAGCTCGAGAAGCTGCAAGGAGAATAAGACTGCAACAAGAAAGGGAATTTGAGGCTGCTCAGAGCAGTATAGCTGCCGAATTGAACAAGCTAGCACCTCAACCCCAAAGTTTTAGAATTTCAGGCTCCAGACCAGAATTCCATGACCCAAATGTCCCTTGGCAAAATCTTGTTCAAAGACCTTCGGAAATACATCTGCCAACCAACCGCAACCCAACCGCCGAAGAAGTGAAGGACTGGAGGAAGAATGAACTGATGAGATATTTTGTCAGACTCATCAGGGAATCCGCCATCTTCAAAAATTATAAGACATTGGCGGAAGCGGCAGATAAATTTTCAAAGATGCTAGAAGAAGGTAAGCTCCCTCTCCAAATCGAGATGAAATCAAAACATAGAAGAGGAGATCGGGTCACCCATCCAGAGGATTGGATACTTGCCTTTGATCGTTCTTATGAAGGAAGAGCAATTTACCAAGAGCGAGGCAATGATTCACTTCAAAACTGGTGGCGCGGAACCGAGAATGAGCCAGGAAGGAGACCTTGGAGGCATGCGGATCAAAGATAAAAAGCTGAAATTTAAGTATATTATTGTTGTTTTTGTAATTTCTATTCGACACAAACTTTGTACCCAATCTTTTTGAATATCAATAAAACAGTTTGTTTGTCTTGAAAGATTACAACTCGTAATCTACTGTGTTTATGTATGATTACTTAAATTGTTTGATAGGAATCTCAAGTTAGATAAACTTGATTGAAAAATTAAGCTGTACGAACTAGTCTACGAACAATTCATAGTTTCAGTTGTAAACTTAGAATACATTGTAAGATTATGCCTGCGCGCCAATGATAGGCTTAAGTTGTAATAAATCTCAAACTGTATCGAACGTGCCTGCGAGTAGTTCATTATTGTAGACTAAGTCACTAAGTCAGACCTATTGACAAAAGACCAAGAAATCTGCCAGAAGTCATCGAAGAAGAATGCTTCATGAAGAAGGTTTTGGCATCATCAAGAAGACTCGAAGAGTTTGAGTTAAGACTTGGCAAATTGTCAAAAAGGGGGAAATTGTTAGGAAAAACAAACACCCTGTATCGATTCAGCCGGGATACCCGATCCCTGTATCGATTGTTATTTGTTATTGAAAAAGGTTTTGACATATATGCCAAATACAGTAAAGGAAAACTGTATCGAGGATTCAAGGATTTATCATGTATCAAGACTGCCTCGAATCGGCATAAGTGAAGCTCGTCGATCTGACTTGAAGACTTGTAAGAAGACCAAGTATGGAAACGGTCTCGATGCCCTAAATACAGTCATTCTCCATACAGTTCACAAAAGGACAAGAAAGAACACTAGTCAAGTTCCGTTGAACAAAGAAGTATTTAAATACTCAAGGATAAAGTATTTAAATACTGTCAGTCTTCAGATCTTCAGAATCCGGCGAAATCCGGATCATGTCATATTCCAGTTGAAGGAAAATCTTATTCAAACGGACATCTCAACGGATACTTTCTTCAGAGGCTATATATATCCTTGAAGACATTGAAGATCAGTAACTCACGAAATCTACTGAAGTAACCCAACTCTCAAAGCTATCAAAGTAATCATCTGAGCAAACATATCTCCAGAGCAAACTGCAAGTTAAAACGAAAGAGATATACAGTGCTCAAACATCAAGAACAGCTATCATCAGATCTTGATATTCAAAGCTGCTGTTCTTACCTGGTTACCTAACCTTTTACCTCTGTGTAAAAACCGAGCTCTGTGTGAACTCAACAAGTTATTCTGACCTGTGTGGGACGAATAAGGACGAAGCTTTGGAACTGTGTGTGAAGAAGCTAGTCAAGAAGGAAGCTTTAACCAATCTGTGTGAACGGTTGAAAGTGATATTCTTTGTATCAATCTGTGTGAACGATACAAGGATAGGTTTGTTTATAATTACGTAGTTGTGTACGCAGTAATTATTTAATAAACTTTTTACTCCTGTGTGGAGGACCAGTGGACGTAGAGGGGTTTACCTCGAACCACTTAAATTACTGTGTTATTTACCTTCTGCTTTTACTGTTTGAAATTACTGTGATATATTAAGTATACACCTAATACGTCGTTGCTGTATCCACGGCAACTAACTGTATCCAAGACTTCCGCTACGCACTCAGATTTAGATTCCATACAGTTTGTTGTTTAAACTACTTTTCCAAACTGTATCCAGTATACTTAAGTGGCCAACACTAGCCTAAGTTCATACTACAAAGTCCCAAATATCCAGTAGTTCGCCCGGAATTCGATTCCTAGTACAGGGTTTCGAGTTCGTTGAAAAACCGTTGTATCTTGGGGACGTTTGCCGTTCAACCGTGTGTACTGTGCGGGGCAATTTCGTCTTACGGAGAGAGAGTCCAACTCTTGCCTCGGTTTTGCATAATTTGTCATTTTCTACAGCATTACACATCAACAATCGTAAGACGAAATTATTCTGTAGAAGATGGCATCGTCAAGCAACAATGTTCATGCTCCTGCCCATGCCGAAAAACCAGAGAAGTTCTCAGGTACCGACTTCAAACGTTGGCAATCAAAAATGCTGTTCTACCTTACTACTCTCAATCTCTGCCGCTTCCTTTCCGAATCTCCTCCTGTTGTGGGGGATGATGAAGCGACACCAAACGCCTTTGCGTTGGATGCATGGCATCACAGCGACTTCTTATGTCGGAACTATATTTTGAATGGGTTGGATGACACACTTTACAGTGTTTATTCCACAATCAAAACGTCCAAAGAGTTGTGGGACTCGTTGGAGACAAAATATAAAACAGAAGATGCCGGCTTGAAAAAGTTCATCGTGGGTCGTTTTCTTGACTTCAAAATGGTGGACACAAAAACTGTTCTCGAGCAAGTGCAGGAAATACAGTTGATCCTGCACGATATTTTGGCAGAAGGAATGAGCTTGTCTGAATCCTTTCAAGTTGCTGCCATAATCGAGAAGTTGCCCCCGATGTGGAAGGACTTCAAAAACTACCTCAAGCACAAACGCAAGGAAATGGGCCTTGAAGATCTAATTGTGCGACTGAGGATCGAAGAGGACAATCGGAAGACCGATGTCAAGATGAACAAGTCATCTATGGAGGCAAAAGCAAATCTCATCGAGTCAAGCAACAACAAAAAGCGGAAATTTAACGGGAATAAGCAAGACTCGAAGAATCAAAAGAAGATCAAAGGAGAATGCTACAACTGCGGTAAATTCGGGCATATGGCGAAAAATTGCCGCAAACCAAAGAAAGACAAGAAGAGAGATCAAGCAAATATAATCGAGAATAAGTATGTTCCCGTCGATTTGTCCAGTCTTGATCTGTGTGCAGTTGTAGATGAAATCAATATGGTTGGAATCCAAGTCGGATGGTGGGTGGACACCGGCGCTACTAAACATATTTGTGCCGATAAAACCATGTTCTCCTCATACGAGCCCGTCACCGAAGAAAGAAAATTGTACATGGGAAACTCCGCTGCCTCAAATGTTGTCGAATCGAGAAGTTATACTCAAGATGACGTCTGGATTGAAATTGACGCTCAAAAATGTGCTACATGTTCCGGACATTCGTAAGAATCTTGTGTCAGCTCGGCATTGAGCAAAGCGGATTTAGGCTAGTGTTTGAAGCGGATAAAGTTGTAATAACTAAAAATGGTCAGTTTATCGGAAAAGGCTATATAGATAACGGCCTTTTCAAACCGAATGCTATCAATGTACGTGGTGGAAATGAAATAAGCGATAAAGTTGTTTATTTGGTTGAGTCTCCTAATTTATGGCATGATAGATTAGGACATGCAAATCTAAATATACTACGTCGTTTAGTACATTTAGATTTATTGCCAAAAATGACTTTCGATCAACACAAAAGGTGTGAAATATGTGTTGAAGCAAAAATGGCAAAATCTCCTTTTCATTCGGTGGAAAGATCGACAAAACCTCTTGAATTGATTCACACCGATCTGTGCGATTTAAAACTTGTGCAAACAAGAGGTGGAAAGAATTATTTTATAACTTTTATTGATGATTGCACAAGATTTTGTTATGTGTATCTTTTGAGAAGCAAAGACGAAGCATTGAAGCTTTCAAAAATACAAAGCAAGTTGAAAATCAACTCAACACCAAAATCAAAATGATTCAAGTGATCGAGGTGGTGAATATGTTGCACCTTTTGAAGAATATTGTCGTGAAAATGGCATTATTCACCAAACGATCGCACCTTATGCACCCCAATCGAATGGTGTTGCCGAACGAAAGAATAGAACATTGAAGGAAATGATGAATGCTATGTTGATAAGCTCGGGCCTATCACTTAACATGTGGGGAGAAGCTATTCTTTCGCCAATAAAATTCTGAATAAATTACCCAAAAAGAAGCAAGATAAAACTCCATATGAATTATGGAAAGGAAGGAAGCCGTCCTATAAATACTTAAAAGTGTGGGGGTGCTTAGCAAAAGTTGAAGTACCGAAACCCAAGCAACTAAAAATAGGACCAAAAACGGTTGATTGCATTTTCATAGGATATGCAAATAATAGTAGTGCGTACCGATTTTTGGTACACAAATCGGAAGTACCCGATATTAATGAGGGAATGATTATAGAATCAATAAATGCCATATTTTTTGAAACTATATTCCCTAAGAAAGAAAAGAATGAAATAAGTCCGAAAAAGAGGACTTATGATGAAATCTCGCCAAATAGTAATGGACCAACACCGGAACTAAGGCGAGGAAAAAGAATAAAAACTGCAAAAACCTTTGGTCCGGATTTTCTAGTCTATTCTTTAGAAGATGAACCAAAGACAATCAAGGAAGCATTGTCTGGTTCCGATGCCGATCTATGGCAAGAAGCTATCAATAGTGAAATCGAGTCAATCTTGAACAATCACACTTGGCACATTGTTGATCTTCCTCCGGGAAATAAACTTTTAGGTTGCAAGTGGATTCTCAAGAAGAAATACAAAGGTGATAAATCTATTGACAAATATAAGGCACGTTTGGTAGCCAAAGGATACAAACAAAAGGAAGGGTATGATTACTTTGATACATACTCACCAGTTACTCGGATTACATCCATTAGAATGCTACTTGCAATAGCAGCATTGTACAATCTTGAGATACATCAAATGGATGTAAAAACGGCCTTTCTAAATGGAGATTTAGAAGATGAAATTTATATGGAACAACCCGAAGGGTTCGTAATTCCCGGCCAAGAAAACAAAGTTTGCAAACTTGTTAAGTCTTTATACGGACTTAAGCAAGCACCCAAACAATGGCATGAGAAATTTGACCAAGTAATGATGTCAAATGGTTTCAAGATCAATGAATGCGATAAATGTGTGTACATCAAAGGTACATCTGACAATTTTGTCATTGTGTGTCTATACGTTGATGATATGTTAATTATGGGTAGCAACAATAAAATCATCATAGGCACTAAGGAAATGTTAAAGAAGAACTTTGACATGAAGGATATGGGATTAGCCGATGTGATTGTAGGAATCAAGATCTCCAGAACACCCGATGGAATAGTCTTATCACAATCTCACTATGTTGAGAATGTACTTAAGAAATTCAAGGCATACGATCTACCTCCGGCTAAGACACCTGTTGACTTAAGTTTACACTTAGCCAAAAATCGAGGAGAACCCATATCACAAACAGAATATGCTAGGATAATTGGAAGCCTAATGTACTTAGCAAATTGTACAAGGCCAGACATAGCATATTCTATTAGTAAACTGAGTCGGTTTACGAGTAATCCCGGAAAGGATCATTGGACCGCATTGACAAGAGTGTTGAGATACTTAAAACACACTGTCAATCATGGTATACACTATTCGAGATATCCAGCTGTTTTGGAAGGATATTGTGATGCCAACTGGATATCCGATACTAAATACACTAAATCCACAAGCGGTTATGTATTTAACATTGGTGGAGGAGCAATATCATGGAAATCTTCTAAGCAAACATGCATAGCCCGATCTACAATGGAATCGGAGTTTATTGCTTTAGACAAAGCCGGTGAAGAAGCCGAATGGTTAAGAAACTTCTTAGAAGATATTCCCTGCTGGGAAAAACCTTTGCCTCCCGTTATGATACATTGTGATAGCATGGCAGCCATAGGGAGGGCAAAGAACAGTATATATAATGGTAAGTCTCGACATATTCGTCGAAGACACAATACCATTCGACATTTGATCACTACAGGAATAATGTGTATTGACTATGTAAAGTCAAAAGACAATATAGCGGATCCGTTTACGAAAGGTATTAACCGTGATCAAGGGGAATGGGATTAAAATCCACGCATTGAGAATTTTCATAATGGTAACTCAACCAGGATGATTGGAGATCCGAAGAACTTGGTTCAATGAGACAACTAAGTTGTGAAAGTTCAAGTTAAAGCACTTGAAAATCCATTCTCGTAGCTGTTCAAGTGCAAGCCTGCAGTTTGTGGTAAAGGGTAAGCTTTTTAAAGCTTTTAATGATTCCTATAACCTTTTATAGGTGGAGTATGGCAGGATACTCTTCATAGGAGGTCACCTATATAAGTGAAGAAGTAAGGCCGCTTCATAAAATTAGTAACACTTATGAATCCAAGAAATGGTCCAAGGCCAAAATGGACACAACGTGAGAACGAAAGATATTAGATCTATTATTGTGTGTATGTTATTGTCTTGGTTTACACAAAAGTTGACCGGTTCAAGACATCACGTTCACCGAGCAACGAGTAAATCCGATAGCATTACACTAAGGAAGGTTCAAGGCTAAATACCACCTATCCTGAAGCAATAATAGGTCGTCGGGACTTAGTGCATGTTGCATTTGCATTAATCATCATTCATGTGGGGGATTGTTGGAAAAATAGCTTAATTAATACCATAATTAATTATGGTAATTAATGACATTAAATGGTATATTTGGAATCTACATTTTGTGTAGATTAATTTAGTGTATTTACTTGTTCAATTTCGTTAAGAAATGAATGAGTAATTAATGCACAAAGTTAAGCCATTTAATAGTTGGGGATGTGGTGTGGAATCCCATCCCACATTGGAGAAGTAAGGAAAAGTTGAGCTATTTATAAAGGACTTTCCATCATAAAGGAGCAATCAAGTGTGCTCCATTAAGGTGCACCCTAGTTGGCTTTAATTAATTTTTAAAGCTAGAATCCGAATCCCACGAGGAAGGTGCAAAGCACCTTCCGAGTCCGAGTCCGAGTCCGAGCACGTGCACGTGCACGTCGCACTTGTCGCAACGGGCGCTTCGTAGGCGCACTTTGCACTTCGCTCGAACGCCTCAGAGCTATGCAGCCCATCCCACCTGACCACAAGGTGTCTATCCAGTCAGAAAGACACACCGATTCGGACAGGGTGCTTTACAGACTATAAATCAACCCCTGCAGATGATGATTACACACACATTACAATCAAGATAATAATACTGTCATACTAGCCTAAGTTCATACTACAAAGTCCAAAATATCCAGTAGTTCGCCCGGAATTCGATTCCTAGTACAGGGTATCGAGTTCGTTGAAAAACCGTTGTATCTTGGGGACGTTTGCCGTTCAACCGTACGTGTGTACTGTGCGGGGCAATTTCGTCTTACGGAGAGAGAGTCCAACTCTTGCCTCGGTTTTGCATAATTTGTCATTTTCTACAGCATTACACATCAACATAATTCACTAGTTAAGGGACGAAAATTGAACAATATAAATAATTATGGGATCAAAATTAAAAAGATATAGTTATTGAGATGAAAATTGGACGGTAGAATAATGATGGCACCAAAAAATATATTTTCTCGATCTCATTCCAAAATCTTTGCACTAAAGCGACTGGTCAGAATTTGCCATTATAGCTTTACTTCATCTGTGAGAACTAGGACATGGTGCGTCTTTATGAACATAATTTGCGAGGTGCTTGAGAACTTCCAGTAAGCAATACATAGATATATTCACATTTCCAGATATCACTGTTTGTTGCAGATTTATCATTTATGGCACCGTTCTCTTGTTGCTTGATGCATTCTTTCGTTATTTTCAATTTCTAATCGTTTTGGTTTCTGGCTTCTCTAAACGGAAGGTAGCTGCGAAACAAGCCTTAGAAAACTGTTTTCTGAAAACATGATTGAAATCGACGGCGCTTACTCTTTGTCCTTGACAATTTGTTGTCAGGTGATCTGAATCAACGTGTCATATCTGAATCAGTTTGTTTTCCTAGAATAAATGTGTGGTTAGGAGTTCTCACGTGCTTAAGTTTTATTTTATAGGATTTTTCTAGTAACGTTATGATACAGGTGTATGATTGTCACAATTTCATGTAATTTTTTCTTCGTTGACCAAGCATTTATCTAACCAGTCATTCAAGGGTGGCATTACGAATTGAGGTCGCTAGCTTTCATGTGAATAGTGAAGTGTAATATAGTTCAGTAACTCGCTACCAAGGATCACATAGTATCGGCATGTGCATACTTCGGACGATATCGTTGATGTAACATCGAATGTCTCAATCAAGGGTCCTAATAATACCGATACATGCATACACCAAACAATATTATAAATAATGTATATATCTAACTCAATTTCTCAACCAAGGGATATGTTGGTACTGATACCTTATACTCCGAATAGTATCACAATCATGATCTATAATTTTCAAGATCTCAATCAAGAGTCTGTAGTGCCCTCATGAATGTACTCGAGGCAATATCACAAAGCATAATTGATGCTGCCAAAAACGTATCGGATCAGTCCTTATCCAAATGGTTCGGATAATTCCGGCGAGCGAACTTCTTGATCGGACCTACACACAAGAAAAGACGTGCACTGAGTCGGGGCTTCACCGGCAAAGACCCTCCGGCGTGAGAGTAAGTATGGTGAATATATGGTAGGAATAAGATTAATTGACTATTTTGAGAGTCAAGAATTCTGTGTACCAGTATAGGTGTAAGGACACCTGTTTATATAGATATGAACGTTGCAACCCTAACTTGCAGAGAAAGTCACCGAGTCCATGTTGGTATTGGACTTCATATATATGGGAAATAGAATCCTGATAAGGATTGTGTACGTAGTTTCCTTCACTACAAAAAATAACACTTTAGCCGACGACTAGCCGGAGAACGGCCTACGGCCGGCAGAAGTCGTCGGCTAAAGTCAGCAAGTTTAGCCGACGGCTAACTTGTTGTCAGCTAAAGAAGTTTAGCCGACGACTTTACTATTGGTCATCGGCTAAAGTCAAGTTAGTCGTCGGCTAAACTTAACTTTAACCGACGGCAAGTATACTTTAGTCGACGACCTGCCGTCGGCTAAAGTCTTACATATTTTTTTGTGCAGAATATATCACCATCTAACACTTGAAGAGACCATTTACAACACATTCGGAAATTACAGAACAGGAAAACGAAAAACAGTAATTTTCTCTGGTTTGATCATTCAAGAAATCATATTGAAGGTATGTTTATTGAATTTTAATATCAGTTATAATTATATTACGCATATAATATATCTATTTGGATGATTTTGAAAATGTTTTAGAATTATTAGTTCGTTTTCTCGAATATTTCTTGGTGTGTGTGTGTATATATATATATATAGATTTGACATCTTGAATTCGAGCTATATATATGATGATTTTAGTCGTAATTTTTGTACGTCTTGATAAATACGATGTGTAATATTGTTGTTATTTTTGTTATAGGATGGATAAAAGTTGGATTGGTCTGCAAAAATGGGATCCAAGGGTCATAGATGGAATGCGAGGGTTTATTCGATTTGTGAAGGAGCATGATAGTGATAGTATGATTCATTACTGTCCTTGCAATAAATATAAATGCCGCAGCGATATGTACCATTTTACACTTGATGTCGTATGGGAGCACTTGAAAAAAATAGATTTTGGGATAAATATACATGTTGGATTTACCACGGTGAAAGATCGAATTCAATTATTCCCCATGATCACGGACAATACAGTGGTAGCACATCCAATGACCCCACAAGAAGGTTGATTATTGACGTGTTTGGTTATTACGACAGGGACGTATCGGCTGAAGGTCAAGAATACCATATAGCTGATCAAGCAGTCATCCGAACGCTTACATTGATACCCGTTAACACAATTTCTCTTGATAGATACAACAAGCTAATCCAGCTCCAACAGACTCTTCTTTATCCTGGGTATCACATGACGGTTCTTGATAGTGTCATAGAGAATATGAGAGTCAAGGTGGAGACTAAAATGTAGAACTTTAGCCGACGGCTACATAGTCGTCGCCTAAAACTGTAGAACTTTAGCCGACGACTATATAGTCGTCGGCTAAAACTGGAACTATTTTAGCCGACGACTTTGTAACCATCGGCTAAACTTGAACTTTAGCCGACAACCTTCCTTATTTGCTGTTGGCTAAACTTTATCCGACCGACCTCGGCCGACCGAATTTTAGCCGAAAACTGTCCACTTTAGCCGACGATTTCCGACGACTTTTTGTCGTCGGCTAAAGTATAAACATTGGTAGTGCTTGTGGAAAAGAGTACTTGTTAAGTAAAGATATCTTTATTTGTCTCTATCTTGGATCTCACCAGGTTCCGTGTCGTGCTACGAGGATAGGACCGTCGAGTGTAGATTTATGGATCTCGGATTATTCTATCACTGAGCCGGGTCGGCGCGGCAAGTTGGTTGACTAAACCAAGTCTTGACTTGCACATGGGCTAAGGCAGACCGAGTAGGGACCTGGATTTCAGGTCGGCCTAGATGTCATTCCTTAAGCCGAGTTGAGAGGTTTATCCCTGGGCTTTATAGGGCCTTGATTTATGGGCCTTGTTGGGCTTTATACCCAAGCTCTCCAGATCCGTGTAATCAATTCGGTTTATGTCGTTCAGTGGGCCCCGAGTTTCTATATCGGCAGACCGAGTAGGAACTCAAGTTCATCTTGATCCCCAGTATTGGTCGACTTCGCTTAGTGTCAAGTCGTCTTCAGTTTGCTCATATATCTTCACGAATTTCAATGGTACGGTTATACCAATCGCTTCGTACCCATCATATAATTGGACGGCGCGCGTGTGGAGAGGTGAAGAGACATTCTCCTGGAAAACTGCGCCCATTAATGCGGTGCAATTATGACACCCGTGTGCCCTCCTTATAAAATCAAAACTATTTCCTTCATTTTGCGGATTCCGAACAGAGAATAGAGCTTGCGACAGCCCGGCGACACTTTATACCGCAGCATTTCCGGCGTTGCTTCCTGTTTACGTTCATTCGCTTATCTTTGCTTCTTGTGGTATTTTCTCGGCTTCATTTTCTCCTTATATTTTCTACCATTGTTGAGTTTTCAAAGATTCAAATCTCCAATGTTAAACTTCGCGTCCTCAAGATGTCTAAGCGTGGGTATTTGGAAAAGAATTCCACTTACGGTTTCTACACCAGGAACTCTAGGATTTATGTTAAATCCGATGGGTCGTGTAAGCTCTTATCCCTTGCGGCCATTGGCGAAATATTGTATATGAATAAAACTCCTAAGACGGATGTTAGATATCCCTCTGGTTTTTTTGCGCCTAATTGGTGATGTCGACGTTTTGACTCTTGATAGTTTGGATGAAGTCCTAGACTGCATCTTTTTGCATTATGTCAAGGACAAGTCTCAAGCTCGGCTCCGTTTTGGGGGAGGTTTCTCCTCGGACCAAGTGGTTGAGACGAGGGAGAAGATCACCTTGTCATCTTCACAGGGTGAGTCTAATCCCTTGTCTTCTTCTACAGGTATGGCTGGGGAGAATGCTTCTGATAGGCCTTTCGATGAGTTCGGCGCGAGACGGAGTGTAACATCCCAAAAATTTCAAGGAATTTAAAATTTTTAAAGTAATATTTCATTAATAAAACTCCTTTAATAATTCAATCGTTACATTTGCAAATCCATAATTAATATTCTCCTAAACAATAAACAGCAGAATAAATGTCTTAAATAAAAATCATATTTGCAACCCAAACATTGATATTCTCTAGAACATTAAACAGCGGAATAAATGTCTAAAATTAAAAGTCGTAAAGGTAATCAGCCCTTCACGCGCGCCAGTGTATACTCGTCACGCCTTGGAGCCACTCGTACCTGAAACAATAATTTATTGGGAAAGGGTAAGCACGAAGCTTAGTGAATTCAACCACCATAGATAACACAGTTATTCCACACTACTCCTATAACAAATAGTTGCACATAAATAAGCATACACGTCTACGAACAAATCATAAACATGCATTCCTATCCCCACGCCACCCGCGTATAACCTCTTAGCCCCACCGAGATTCTACGCCACCCGCGTATACAATCTTCGACCCTGCCGAATTCCTACGCCACCCGCGTATACAAACATCAGCCCCCGAGTCCTTATGCCACCCGCGTATACCTGACAACGCCACCCGCGTATACATGTCAACAAAGGGCTGACTAGCCACCCCGCTATCTAGCCCCGCATCACAAATAATTAAGGCTACCACACACGAGCTACAATAATGTAAAACAACTGATATTAAATATAGTGAGAGGACTCACCTCGTAAGCGCGCCCAGTTCACAAATAACAATTTCAAGCTCCCCAACCAAGATCACTTCCCAACACCTAAACGAACGTTAAAACGTATTAGCACGAAGCCCGGACCCTAAAAACACGACGCACGCTTAAACTATCACTAAAACAACTTTCCGGCCTAACCAAACAGGTCTGTTCGGGGCCTGTTCTGACCTCCTTAAACCCATAAATACTATAGTATTATTATATTTTCAGAAAGTACTCTGAGTTAGGGTTCCACGGACATATTATACGCCTCCTAGCGATTTTTCTACAATTTACTACGGATTTTCCAAAAACAGTTCGCAGAACAGTGAGAAACAGCACCTTTTAGTATAAAACAACGATTTGACCTATGCTACGTTCCGAACTGGATTCTGCATAAAACACATAAAAGTTAATAGACTCAGAAAGGGAACTTTGGCGCTTGTTTCACCCCATTCCGAGCTACAATCAAAAAGTTATGGCTTATGCAATATAGTACCAGATTACCGAGTTTTCACATGAAATGATAAACGGTTTTCCGATGCGCGATTTAGCGGCATTGGTGCCCGATCACCAGTGACGAGAAAACAGAAAAGAAGACAAAGGATTAATGCTTACCTCGCGATAAAACCTGACACCCGCACCTGCTCCTCTCTCTCTCTCTCTCTCGAAAACTCCGACGAACAACGGTGGTGGCGGTGGTTCCCGACGACAACAGCAACGGCGATGGGGAAATGAGTCGGCTGTGAGTTTAGAGGGGATTAGGGTTTTCAGATTTCTTGGGTGTGCGACGCAAGGAGACATGAAATAAGAATGGAGGGGGGTCGGTTCCGACCCATGCAAACCATTTATCAAAAATATCCATTTAGTCCCTAATTTTTCAAATACTCTCCTTACCACCTATAATAGATAAAATTTAACACTTTAAGCCACCTAACACGACTTAAATCACTTTTGGCCTATCCCGTAAATCTCGTTTAACAACATTTAATTAAATAAAAAATTAATCAACATAAACATAATCCATACCGGGACACGAACTTTACATCTCTCCCCGCTTGAATTAGACTTCGTCCTCGAAGTCTCCGCCCGCGAATAGATCTGGGTAGTTCTCTCGCATCTCATCCTCGGGTTCCCAAGTCCACTCGGAACCCTTTCGGTGTTGCTACTGGACTTTCACTAAACCAATCACCTTGTTACGCGAGGTCCTCATCCTCCTGTCGAGAATGGCAACCGGCTTTTCCACGTAATTAAGCCGTTCATCGATCTGAATTTCCTCAAGGGGAATCACCGCAGACTCATCCACAACGCACTTCCACAACTGCGACACGTGGAAAGTGTTGTGGATCAAACTCAGCTCATCCGGTAACTCTAAGCGATAAGCTACCTTTCCCATTCGAGCGATGACCTTGTAGGGTCCAATGTAACGGGGCCCTAACTTTCCTCGTTTACGGAACCTAATCACTCATTTCCAGGGTGACACCTTCAGCAACACATAATCTCCCACCTGAAACTCCAAATCTGATCGTCTCTTATCGGCGTAACTCTTTTGCCGACTCTGTACAATAACTAAATGGTCCTTCACCATCTGTATCATATCAGTCGTCTTCAACACAATATCGGTGCTCCCCAATACTCGCTGACCAACCTCGCTCCAACAAATGGGCGTCCTGCACTTCCTACCATACAACATTTCATACGGCGGCATGCCGATACTGAAATGAAAGCTGTTGTTGTAGGAAAACTCCGCCAAAGGAAGGTACTGATCCCAACTACCTCCAAAATCAATAGCACATGCCCGAAGCATATCCTCAAGGGTCTGAATAGTACGCTCACTCTGCCCATCGGTCTATGGATGAAAAGCCGTGCTAAGATGCAACCGCATACCCATCTCCTCTTGAAACCTCTCCCAAAACCGGGAGGTAAAATGGGTGTCCCTATCAGAGACAATCGAAACTGGCACCCAGTGCCTGGATACAATCTCTCACACGAACATCTCTGCGAGGTTCTCTGCCGAGGATCTTTCCCTGATGGCCAAAAAGTGAGCACTCTTGGTCAAACTATTGACAATCACCCAAATAGCATCATTCCCACGCGGAGTCCTTGGAATTTGGTAATGAAATCCATCGTGATCTGCTCCCATCCATACAGGAATCTCTAAAGGCTGCAATTTTCCATGCGGCTGCTGATGCTCAGCCTTGACTTTCCGACAAGTCAAGCACACTTCTACACACTTGGCGACATCCCGCTTCATGCTGGGCCACTAATAACTATCTCGTAGGCCGCAGTACATCTTCGTAGCTCCAGGATGAATAGAAAACTTGGACTTATGCGCCTCATCCAACAATATCTGCCTGTTCCTGCTAGTGCAAGGAACCCAAACACTACCGTACCGAGTCAGTAAACCTCGACTATCACAGACAAAATTTGGAAGTTCACCCGAAACTCTCTCCCGCCGGGAATTCTCGTCCAGAACTGCCACTTCTTAAGCACTACTTATCGACTCAAGGAGAGGTGTAACTACTGTCAACCGCTGACACAAACCCCGCAGTGGTTCACCAACCGGATGTCAGCTAAGGGTGTCCGCAACAACATTTGCTTTACCCGGGTGGTAAAGTATCTCACAATCGTAATCCTTGACTACATCAAGCCACCTCCTCTGACGCATATTGAGGTTTTGCTGGTCCATCAAGTATTTGAGGCTTTTATGGTCAGTGTATATCGTACACTTGACGCCATACAAGTAATGCCTTCAAATCTTGAGGGCAAACACCACTGCTCCCAACTCTAGGTCATGAGTTGGGTAGTTCGCCTCATGAGGCTTCAACTGTCTCGAAGCGTAAGCTATGACCTTACCACACTGCATGAGAACGGCGCCCAAACCCTGGTGAGAAGCATCACAATACACTACTAGATCTTCCATACCCTCGGGAAAAGTCAACACTGGAGCCTCGCATAAACGTCTGCGTAACTCCTCAAAAGCCCTCTGTTGTTCCTCACCCCAACTAAAAGCCACATATTTCTTCGTCAATTGGGTTAAAGGTAAAGAAATCTTGGAGAAGTCCTGAATAAATCTTCGGTAGTACCCTGCTAATCCTAGAAAACTCTATATTTCAGTGGGAGTCTTCGGCACTTCCCACCGCATCACTGCAGTAATCTTGTCCGGATCGACCATAATACCATTCTGGATCACGACATGTCCTAGGAATTAGACCTCCCGTAACCAGAACTCACATTTGGAGAACTTAGCATAAAGTTTTTCTCGCCTGAAAACTTCCAAAACTTCTCGCAAATGCATCTCGTGCTCTTCTTTTGACTTCGAATACACAAGAATATCATCGATGAACACAATCACCGACCGATTCAGCATTGGCCTGCACACCCTTTTCATAAGGTCCATGAACGCTGCTGGTGCATTGGTGAGCCCGGAAGGCATCACCACAAACTCATAATGGCCGTAACGTGTGCGAAATACCGTCTTCTCCGTATCCTCATTCCTCACCCGCATCTGATGATACCCCGATCACAAATCAATCTTAGAGAACCACGAGGCTCCCTATAGCTGGTCGAACAAGTCATTGATTCTTGGCAGAGGATATATATTCTTCACCGTAAGCTTATTAAATTTGCGGTAGTCTATACACATCCGTTAGGACCCGTCCTTCTTTTTCACAAACAGAATCGGGGCTCCCCACGGTGAACAACTAGGCTTGATGAACTCCTTCTCGAGAAGTTCCTACAACTGAGTGTACAACTCTTTCATTTCCAATGGATCCAGGCGATAAGGTGCCTTGGACACCGGAGCAGGACCCGGAATCAAGTCAATGCGGAACTCCACCTGTCGCTCGGGAGGTATCCCCGGTAAATCATCGGGAAATACATCGGCAAACTCCCGTACAACTGGCACATCCCCCACAGTCTTCTTCTCTTCATCACCGCGCGTATCTATCACATATGTTAAATACCCCTGGCCACTGTGCTGTAAGTACCTCCGCGCTCTCGCAGCCGAACATATTGCTGAGACCCGCCTAGGCGAGTCTCCCTGAACCAGGGGTTCTCCCACACTTGGGGTTCGAACTCGCACTTGTTTGCGACGACAAACAATCTCAGCATCAAAAGCATCCAACCAATCCATGCCCACAATCACGCAAAACTCACGCATAGCAATTGGAATCAAATCTATAGGAAACCTCACCCCATAGATTTCCAAAGTGCATCCTCGATACACGTCCGTAACCGTCAAGGTCCTGTCATCAGCAACCTCAACCACTAGTGGATAACCTAACCTACCTACAACTCGGCCCCAACACTCGCTAAAAGTGCGGGATACGAATGAATGAGTAGCCCTGCTATCAAACATCACTACAGCAGGCACCGAGTTAACTAAGAATGTACCTGTCACCACTTTAGGCATAACCTGTGCCTCCTCCACTTTCAGCTGGTGCACCCTACCTCGGGCCACCTCGGGTCTAGCCTGACCCATGCTGCCATCAGTAATAAGCAAGGGGGAAGCTGCAGGGGATCTTTGTGCCCCACCCCCGCTAGCAACCCTCGGATTCGGGCAATTTTCCTGTCTGCTTGTAGTTAAAGCAGACCATCAATGGCGACTTACAATCCCGGCTGATATGACCAGACTGCCCACACTTGTAACATCCATCCGTACACTTCCCTCCGGCACCCCTGGGTTTGAACCCACCGTTCTTTGAACTCCTGCGCGAATATGTGAACTTCGATTTCTTTGGCACATAAGAGATTAGCGTCACCGCCTGTGCTGCCTTTCTCTTCTTTGCTTGGGTCTCCAACTCTAGTTCCCTCCTTCGGGCCGCATCCATCATTGCTGATAAAGAAGCATACTGCGCCGTTCTCACGAATTCCCTAATCTCGGTACGCAACATGTCCTTGTACCGAGACATCTTCATATCCTCCGAGGCAGCATACTGAGGACAAAACAATGCCATCTCGGTAAACTTCTTGTTCATCTCCTTCACCGTCTCTCTTGTTTGCGTGAGCTCCCAAAACTCCTTAGCTATCCGCTCCATCTATACCGGAGGCACATACTCGGCACGAAAGCGAGTGACAAACTCCTCCCAAGTAAGGGTAGTGCGCTCGGCAAGCGTCAACACCGTGGCACACCAGTCCTTCGCCCCGTCGCGAAGTCAGTTCACTGCAAAGCGGACCTTCAGATTATCCGGGCAGCCACTGGTCAGAAAATCACACTATATGTCAGATATCCAATGCATACTAACAATCGGATTTGGGTCTTCCTTGAACTCAGGTGGAGAACAAGCAGAGAGATCCCGATACTGGAACTCTCGATTTCGGGGCTATCCCCCATCAGGCGGCGGAATCGCTGCAATTCGTTCCTCCATCAGAACCACCACTTCATTCCGGATGGCAGTGATGATCTCGGGGATCGCTTCCCCGATCGCGTGCGCTACCTCATCCGCAATCATATCTCGAATCTGATCCTCAGTGATCCCCTTCTCAGTTCGCGGCTCAAACGTGTTGTTTCTTCTAGTGATGGCCATTATAGGAAAAAGAATTTACAATGAGTTATTAGCACATAATAACTCATACTAACTACACTCAGGCTCAACTCCTTCAATTCCTCGTGACTTCCCCGACTCGAGCATTGATCCTGTGCTTCCGGTAGTAGGAGCTCTACTACTACCATCCACACCTATCATTGCCCGTTCCGAGTTCCATCCCGAGGGGTCCAAGTAGTTTCTCGCCGAAACTATATACATATGCCCACACCGGCATATGCACTCACTCTTTCTAGTTCCCTAGGAATTCCATCCAAACCACTACCCTTGCTACTACCGAATTCCTACTAATCATAAAGAGTGGCCTCGCGAATACCCGATTATATGCAGTGCGAAACAAATAGACATTCGAATACCAGATTCTATCCTAGAATGGTTGGACTCAAACAAGAGCTGCGCAATAGAACTAAATCGAATATTCTAAGGCTATAAATCTCTTACTGCATACAACTTGGAGGGCATCCACTTAGTAACCTATCATAATTAGCATAAACTCTTAATAGCAAGCAGTACAACATACAGCGTAGTGTCAACAACAGGCAACCTAGCATGCATACCCTATGATCTAGGAAGCAATAAAACACTAAGTATTGTACCTTCCCCTTTGGCTCCGGCTGACTGTACACACTGTGCCCTAGATCACCGTTTCTCAAACGAATTTTTCCTTCCTCTTATTTTCCAAAAACTTAAAAAAAAAAAATTTCGCCGCAAACTTGAGATCAAACACATCGAAATGCGTTTGATTCACTCAAGCCGTGCTCCAATACCAAGTTGTAACATCCCAAAAATTTCAATGAATTTAAAATTTTTAAAGTAACATTTCATTAATAAAACTCCTTTTAATAATTCAATCGTTTCATTTGCAAATCCATAATTAATATTCTCCGAAACAATAAACAGCAGAATAAATGTCTAAAATAAAAATCATATTTGCAACCCAAACATTGATATTCTCTAGAACATTAAACAGCGGAATAAATGTCTAAAATTAGAAGTCGTAAAGGTAATCAGCCCTTCACGCGCACTAGTGTGTACTCGTCACGCCTTGGAGCCACTCGTACCTGAAACAATAATTTATTGGGAAAGGGTAAGCACGAAGCTTAGTGAATTCAACCACCATAGATAACACAGTTATTCCACACTACCCCTATAATAGATAGTTGCACATAAACAAGCATACAGGTCTACGATCAAATCATAAACATGCATTCCTACTCCTATGCCACCCGCGTATAACCTCTTAGCCCCACCGAGATTCTATGCCACCCGCGTATACAATCTTCGGCCCCGCCGAGTTCCTACGCCACCCGAGTATACAAACGTCGGCCCCCGAGTCCTTACAGCCCCTTCGTATACATGACAACGCCACCCGCGTATACATGTCAACAAAGGGCTGACTAGCCACCCTGCTATCTAGCCCCGCATCACAAATAATTAAGGCTACCACACACGAGCTACAGTAATGTAAAACAACTGATATTAAATATAGTGAGAGGACTCATCTCGTAAGCGCGCCCAATTCACAAATGAAAATTTCAAGATCCCCAACCAAGATCACTTACAAACACCTAAACGAACGTTAAAACGTATTAGCACGAAGCCCGGACCCTAAAAACAGGACGCACGCTTAAACTATCACTAAAACAACTTTCCAGCCTAACCAAACAGGTCGGTTCGGGGCCTGTTCTGACCTCCTTAAACCCAGAAATACTATAGTATTATTACATGCCATAAAGTACTCTGAGTTAGGGTTCCACGGACATATTATACGCCTCCTGGCGATTTTTCGTCAATTTACTACGGATTTTCCAAAGACAGTTCGCAGAACAGTGAGAAACAGCACCTTTCAGTATAAAAAGACGATTTGACCTATGCTACGTTCCGAAAAGGATTTTTCATAAAACACATAAAAGTTACTAGACTCAGAAAGAGAACTTTCGGCACTGGTTTGACCCCAATCCGAGCTACGAAAAAAAAGTTATCTCTTATGCAAGACAGTGGCAGATTACTGAGTTTTCACATGAAATGATAAACGGTTTTCCGATGCGCGATTTAGCGGCGTTGGTGCCCGATAACCGGTGACGAGAAAACAGAAAAGAAGACAAAGGATTAAGGCTTACCTCTCAATGAAACCTTACATCCGCACCTTCTCCTCTCTCTCTCGAAAACTCCGATGAACAACGGTGGTGGGGGTGGTTCCCGATGACAACAGCAACGGCGATGGGGAAGAGAGTCGGCTGTGAGTTTAGAGGGGATTAGGATTTTCAGATTTCTTGGGTGTGCGACGCAAGGAGATATGAAATAAGAAGGGAGGGAGGTCGGTTTCCTTCATGGGCCGACCCATGCACACCATTTATCAAAAATATCCATTTAGTCCCTAATTTTTCAAATACTCTCCTTACCACCTATAATAGATAAAATTTAACACTTTAAGCCACCTAACACGACTTAAATCACTTTTGGCCTATCCCGTAAATCCCGTTTAACAATATTAAATTAAATAAAATATTAATCAACATAAACATAATCCATACCGGGACACAGGCTTTACATGGAGCCAGGGTAAAAGTCAGTTAAACCCGGGGGGCTCCTCTCGACCTAAGCATCCAAAAGGGGGAGACGAGATGCTTGAGGAGCTCTATACCACATATGAGGTAGATATGAGTGAGTATAGGCTCTACCACAGTTTAGCCACCTCTTTCGTCGGTGAACATGAAGCCAATACTTTTTATTATAGTGACGCCCTCGTCCCGTTTTACTTCAATCAGTTCCACCTCGGTCTGAGGATGCCTTTAAACCCTTTTATTAATCAATTTTTGGAAGATTGGGAAATTATTCCCGCCCACCTTGGTGCCAACGAGGTCAGATATCTCACCGCCTTTATTATATTGGTCCATAGTCTCGGCTTCGAGCCATGTGTGTTTGCCTTCTATCACTTTTTCAATTCGTCCTACAACTCCAAAACCAGAACCATCACCATTAAGTCCGATCCTAACAAACCCAAACTCATGGCCCCCATTTCAAATACCGTCAACAAGGTCACGGGTTGGAACAGACACGTGATCAAGGTCGAGAGTTGGCATGGCTGGGAGTTTGAGGCACCCGTTAAATCACCGCATTGGTCTTCGCGCGTTCGTGAGCCAGACTGGAGTGCCAATCTGATCGCGAAGCTCGAGCAGTTCTCATCCGTTGCCATTCTTAACTGGGCCGAGCTGGAGATGGATTTTCGGTACCATGCTCTGGCCAGCCTAATGAGGGGGCCCATAACTAGGGTTAGACCTTTGGTCGAGGTCGGAAGAGGGACTCGATTTCCTGACTGGGTTTCTCATCCTAATTTTATCTTTCACGAGGATTGTGCAACTTGCAGGACCGAGGGGGACAAGTGCTTACAAGCCGTGGATATCGTAGGATGTAATTTCCTTCATACTTGCTTTCATTTTTCCTCCCATCTCGTCCTGGTCTAACATTTATTTTTGTGCAGATCTCTCAATGGAGGACATCCAGAAGGTTGATGAGGAGCACGTTGACCCGGTCATGGCGGCTCGTAAGAAGAAAAGGTTGTCCCAGTTGAGGGGAGTTGAGAAGAGGCATGCCAACATGGAGGCTCGGCAAAAAAAGTTGCAAGATAAAAGGGAGTCGTCGCTTCCCAAGGAGCCGTCCATTGCTCAAGCTGGAGTACCATCCGAGCCTGAGGCCGAGGTCGAGGAGGGGCCTACTGAGGAGGATCACCCCTCTCCTATGCGAGCCCAAAGTCGAGGCCAAGGATGCTCTCAAGAACCGAGCCGAGAGCGAGGGGCGGAAGTTGAGGTGGAAAAGTGCCCGAGTCAAAAGAGGCAGAGGGAAGAGAGAGGCTGGGATCGAGAAGAGCCTTCTCAAAAAAGAGCTGTTCCCCTACCACAGGGTTCAGTCTCGGCTTCCGTCTTTTCTGATGCCGAGATCAAAAGCATGGTTGACTCCTTTGCTGCTGCGCCCATCATTTCCGGATTTGATTCGACGGTTCATTCTGGGGCCGTCCTCAAGCTCGTAGGGCCTGTCATCAAGCGCGCTATGAACAGGTCTTATATCGAGCAGCTTGTTGCCAACAAGCCGAGTTCGCTTCAGCTCTCCAGGAAGCGCTTGATTCTTAGTGCAGTACTGTTATCCCGCCTCGGTCTTTCGTACTTCAAATTTTCTTTCTGCAATCTGCTTGAACTGAGTTCGTTTCTTTTTGTAGCTCGCCTCCATAGTCCAGCATGAGTATGCCATGTTCAGGCAAGTCGTGGTGGCGCACAAGAATGAGGTCGCTGTTAAGTCGGCCCAAGAATCCACTGTTACACTCGTTGAGAAGGTTGAAGCCCTAGAGAAGGAGAAGGCTTCTCGTGACGCTGTGTTGAACAAGGCCGAGCTAAAGGTCGAACAGGCCGAGACAGCTAGGAAGTCTGTGTTAGGGTTGTATACGTCAAAGCATACTTTATGCTTGTATTACCTAATTTCCCGGTCTTTATCTATGAGAATATTTAATTTATTTATCACATGTTTTGCATATTTATTCACGCTATGGTTATGCAAATATAGTCTAAATTACTTTAAATTGTAGATAATGTGGTGTGTCGTGTCACACAGAAGATCACATTATCGGTTCCTTATATAGTAATATTTAGTTCACAACCTATATAACATTAGACCGTTATGTGAGAGGTTGTAGTATATGCTTGAGATTGGTTGGTCTTGACCATTAGCATATATTAGCGTATTCGCTATACGTTGAACATGATCGAGGTGAGATAGATTCTTCTGTACTGACTATAAGAAGAACGTACATCTCGGACAATTATTATTTCTTAATTTTAGTGATTAATATTTAATTATATATATTTAATATTTATTGCTTTGATTTATCATGGGTGAGAGCCACAATGATTGACTCAATATGCTCGATATTTTGGGCAATATTATTATTTATATGATAATTAATATTATAGCTAGAAATCGTGTCCCGACCAGTCGGGTTGATCATGTCCCTTGAGGCACTCGAAAAGATTATTATATTAAACCCTGCAAGTGGAATTAATTCTCCTATATAATAATAAAAGTCGAGTGGTATACTCATGTATAATATATTTATTAATTAAAAGCTGTGAGTAGCTTAAATTAATTAATGGACATGGAATATCTTAACCACGAGAAATAATTAATTCAAAAAGGAGCCCAATTTCGTAATTTGGCATTTTGATAGGAAGTGCAATATCAACCTTTTAGTGGACTAAATTGATATTAATAGAGTCTTAATATTAGGAAGAGTCCTAATATTGGAAAGAAGATATCTATTGGGAGTCCTTACCATATCCTCCTTAAGGTCCCTAGAGTAGCCCAAAACACCTATAAATAGGATATGAGTGTTGGCCGATTTTCATACCTTCATTGTCCAAGAAAAATCGATTTTTTATGTATGTGTTTAATTGTGGATCTTGACTTGTGTCTTGGATTCCATAATTTAGTTAACACAATATTTTTCTAAAAATACCAAAATATTCAAGAAAAATAGAGAGAACAAAAATCATGAGTTTCTTGAGAAGAAAATTCGGCCGACCCCATTGCATTCCAAGTTCAGTACGGTAGATTGTTGCCCACACGACATCCAGACATAGGCGGGATATACTCTAGAAGATCTTGAGGTAGAAATACAAGAAGATCGGAGAGGAGTACGAAGACGAGATAAATTGACCAAAAGGGATCTTCTACCACTTCGCTTCAAAGGTATAAATTACTGACTCCCATGCGTAAATATGTGTATTTGATTGTTTATTAATCTGTTTAGTTAATTAATTGACAAGCCTAAATAGATCCGGTTTTTATGTTGGTTAGTTTATAAAACCGTTTATAAAATATTTTCACCAACTAGCTTCCGCTGCGTTTTATATTCCAACAATTAGTATCGGAGCCGGTCTTTAGGTTCTGTTCAGTTTAATTAATTTGGTGATTAATATGCTAGCAATTAAATATTCATATAGTATGATTTTTGGAATATTTTGCTAGAATTTGTCTTGCAGGAGAATATGATTCAATTATCATGGCTATGTGATGTTTTTTTTATTTACGCGTTTTTGGTAATTTGGCCCGGTTTTGAGGCATGTATAAGTTTTTCCCGTGAGAAAATCCACGGGTAGAATAGGATTTATTTTTCTTGCAATTTGCTGTAAATTCGATGTATTTTATTTCGAATAAAATTGTAATCGAATTGGAACACACAAAGTACGAAAGAGAAAGAAGTCCAACGTGAAGAGGAGTCCCGATCGGACGAACCGACCGAGACCAACAGGCTGCCGATCGGGACTCGGCCAAATTGCCTCGGCCGATCGATCGCTCGCGGCCGCCAGCCTGGTCGTGCAATGGTCGTGGCAATCGGACAATGGTCGGGCGATTGGGAAGTGGGTCGTGCAATGGCGGCAGGTCGGGCAGCGGCCAGCGGGTCAAGTTGTCCGGATTCGGGTCGTTCGATTCGTTTTTCCGCAAGATGCTTGAAGCAGTGGGAGCAAACGAGCCGAAGATTTTCTCGTTATTCAAAACGAGGAATAAAAGCCATGATAATTGGATTTAATTATCCACTTTTTTATTTTGTTGGTTTCTATTGTTTTAATGTATGGCATGTATGGATGTATGCGTGATATGTTTCCTTGCATGTTAGGACGAGAAAATTAAAAACCTATTTTTTGTAAAATAATTAAGTGATTTTAAATTGATTTTTCAAAATCAAATTGGCCTCCGTAATTGGTTTAAATTATGAAATAAAATAACATGCGCGTTGACATTAGAGTCTTCCTCCACATCGGATGTGCTAATTATTGGCTCACTAGTTTTAAACTTCAAATTTGATAACAAAAAAGTGAATATTATTTTTTATGATAGGACCTCCCCATCTGTAGGACTATTATCATTAAATGATATTCTAAGGTTTGTTAAATTATGGTGTTCACTTAGGTGCATTGATTAATAAGCTCCCCATCGGAGTCTATGTTAATTAAATACATGGCCAAGAGGAACCAACTATTAATTTTACTTGTCAAAATGCATCTTGGCTAAATAGTAAACTTAAAGACGTTAAAATCTACTTGAAAATATACGTGTAAACGTCCACACTATCGTGGCTTGCATGTGCCGTTTTTCAAGGTGTTGTTTGATTGCATATATATTGTGTTTTAAGGTTTTTTCAATATATTTGCGTCGAATTATGTGATGAATGGTGTTTTTAATTTTATTCCCAGATGTCTTTAAATCCACTAGCTGTTATTCTCAAAGAAAACAAACTTGATGGCACTAACTTTTCCGACTGGAAAAAAATCTTGATATTGTCTTGACTGCCGAGGGGCATAAATTTGTTTTAACTGAGGAGAGCCCTTTGAAACCAGAAATGGATGCCACTCCTGAAGAGTTGGCTGAATTCCGGAAATGGAAAAAGTCTGATGAGATGGCTCGCTGTTACATTTTGGCTTCACTGACAAATGTATTGCAACATCAGTATCAAACGATGGGCTCGGCCACGGAAATGATGAAAAATCTCACTGAGATATTTGGTCATTAGAACTGGGCAGCTAGGCAAAATACAATGAGGGTTTTGATGACAACCCAAATGTCTGAAGGGACCCCAGTAAGGGATCACGTTCTTAAAATGATGTCTCATTTGAACGAACTGAGCATACTGGGGGCCACTATCGATGCCGAGTCGCAGGTCGATATTATCTTGGGCACCTTACCAAGAAGCTTTGAGCAGTTCCACCTCAACTACAATATGAATCGTAGGACTTACACATTGGCGGAACTTTTGACAGAGCTTCAGTCTACCGAAGGTCTCTTCAAACAAGGTTATCATCAAATTCTTGTGGCAACCGGTGCTACTTCTTCAAAACCCAAATGGCGAAAGAATAAAAAGCAGGTTGGCCAGAAGCAAGTGGCAACCTTCAAAGCTAAGGGCAAGGCTCCTCAGTCAAAGGCTCCTTAGTCCGAGGCGAACAAAAAGCCGAAGGGCAAGTGTTGCGGTCTGAAAGGAAATTTTAAGATTAACTGCCCTAAGAGAGGTACGTCTCATGCACTAGTAGTCAAAACATGTTTGGCTGCCTGTTCCATCACTTCGTGGATAGTGGATTCGGGCTCAACTGATCATTTGTTATGACTCGCAGGAGTTCCAAGTAATCAAGGTACTTAGTACGGATGAGATTACAATAAGTTGGGGCGACTATTCCAGGCTGAAGCTGTTGCAGTGGGAGTCGTGCAGTTAAAAGTTGATGATAGGATTTTAGTTTTAAATAATGTATTATTGGTACCCGATTTTAGAATGAATTAATTTCAGTTTCTAAATTGCGTCGCGATGGATATTCAGTTTCTTTTGAAGATAATGCAATTATTAAAAGAAATGGTGAATATGTTTGCGGGAGTACTTATAATGAAGAACTTTATATCATTAATCTTTTGCACTCTCCTTGCATAATTATAAATCGCTTAATTTTTTGACTAATCCTAATAAAAGAAAAGAACCTTCGAGCATAAATCCAACATATTTGTGGCATTTACGATTGGGTCATATTAACCTTAGAAGGATTCAAAGATTGGTAAGCGATGACCCATTGGATTCACTCCAAGTTGAGTCATTTCCAGTTTGAAAATCCTGTCTAGAAGGTAAAATGACTAAAAGGGCTTTCCAAAGTAAAGGAAATCGTGCACAAAATGTATTGGAATTAGTACACACCGATGTATGTGGTCCAATGAACATCCAGGCTAAGGGTGGTTTCGAATACTTTATCACGTTTATAGATGATTATTCGAGATATAGATACATCTATTTGATGCGACATAAGTCTGAATATTTTGATAAGTTCAAATAATTCAAGGCTGAAACGGAGAAGCGTCATGGGCAAAGTATCAAGTCACTACGATCTGACCGTGGTGGCGAGTACCTCAGTGGAGAGTTTTTGGATTTATTGGCACATGAGGGGATTACTTCCCATCTCACAGCGCCTGGTACACCACAACAAAATAGTGTTGCTGAACGAAGGAATCGTACTTTATTAGAGATGGTTAGGTCAATGATGAGTTATTCTGATTTGCCTATTTCGTTTTGGGGATATGCCTTGGAAATAGCGGCGTACATTCTAAACTTGGTGCCTTCGAAATCAGTTCCAAAAACACCCACATAACTGTGTAATGGGCGCAAGCCCAATCTAGGACATGTTCGGATTTGGGGTTCACCAGCACACATGCTGAGTAAGGAAGCTGATAAGTTGGCATCTCGTACAGAGGTACGAGTGTTTGTAGGATATCCGAAGGGTGGCTTATTCTACAGTCCTAAAGATCAGAAGGTCATTGTTAGCACCAATGCCTGGTTCTTAGAGGAGGACTATGTAATAAGCCACAAGACTAGGAGTGAGGTCATTCTAGAAGAACTTAGAGGCGATATTTCGACAATACAAATTGTACAAACACCTAATGTATCACATATCGACACCATTGTGGATACGCAAACCAAGGACACGCCTCGTCATAGTGGGAGGGTTGTTCGTCAACCTGAATGTTTCGTAGGTGTGGGAGAGTCTTCGGACCACTCCCCGGACCAGGATGAAATGGATCCATGTACGTATAAGCAGGCAGTTCAAGACAAGGATGCTGAATCCTGGAAAACAGCAATGGAATCCGAAATGGGATCTATGGATTCTAATTAAGTGTGGGAGCTAGTAGAGCTACTCAATGGGGTAAAACCCATTAGAAGTAAGTGGGTCTACAAGCGTAAGAGAGGATCAAAAGGGAAGGTTGAAACCTTCAAAGCAAGGCTTGTTGCGAAAGGTTACACTCAGAAGGAGGGCATCGACTACGATGAGACCTTTTTGCCAGTAGCCATGCTTAAATCGATCCGGATTCTCTTAGCTATAGCTGCGCATTTGGATATGGAGATTTGGCAGATGGATGTCAAGACTGTGTTCTTGAACGGGAGTCTTGATAAGGAAATCTATATGCACCAACCTGAGGGATTCATTGCTGAAGGAGAGGAGCACTTAGTGTGCAAGCTTAAGAGAGCCATTTATGGTCTTAAGCAAGCATCAAGGTCTTGGAACATGCGATTTGATGAAGTCATTGGTTTTGAACAGTGTCCTAGTGAGGTTTGTGTATACAAAAAGTGCGATGCAAACGTGCTGGTGTTTCTTGTACTGTACGTAGATGATATACTTCAAATTGGAAACAATATGAAGATATTATCAGACGTAAGGGTATGGCTGTCTCAGCAGTTCGATATGAAGGATTTGGGAGAAGCTGGGCACATCCTTGGTATTAAGATCTTTCGAGATCGCAAGAAAAGGATGTTGTGCTTATCTCAGGCATCCTATATCGATACGGTGCTAAAGCGGTTTAGCATGGAGAATTCCAAGAAAGGTTTCTTACCATACAGAAATGGAATTCAACTATCTAAGGCTATGTGTCCTAAGACACAAAAGGAGATAGATGACATGAAGCTGGTCCCTTATGCTTCGGCAGTGGGAAGCCTCATGCTTTGCACTAGGCCTGATATCTGTCATGCTATAGGCATGTTGGCGAGATATCAGTCGAACCCAGGACTGGGACATTGGATTGCTATCAAGCATATACTCAAGTAGATGAGAAGGACTAGGGAGCATATGCTTGTATATCAATCAGATACACTTTGTCCTTTGGGTTACACTGACTCAGATTTCAGTGCGGAGAAAGAAAAGTCGAAATCAACTTCCGGATATGTTTTCACTTTGGGAGGTGGAGCCATCAGTTGGAGGAGTGTGAAGCAGAAATGCATAGCGGACTCTACCATGGAAGCCGAGTATGTAGCAGCCTCAGAGGCAGCTAAAGAGGCGGTATGGCTCAAGTACTTCCTAAAGGATTTGGGTGTGATTCCTGATTTGCCTAGGAGTATTACACTTTATTGTGATAATACCGGTACTATTGCAAATACGAAAGAACCACAGGCCCAGAAAGCAAGAAAACATATCAAGCGCAAATATCATATCATTCAAGATTTTTTGAATAGAAGGAAGATTATTGTCTCCAAGATAGCATCTGAAGACAACCTAGCTGATCCTTTCACGAAAGGGATGTCCTTAAAGTCATTTGAAGGACATGTGGAAGGAATGGGGTTGAGATGTATGGAAGCAATGCTTTGAGTATAAGTGGGAGATAGATAGACATAGTCTAGATAGTATACTTCAAAAGCATGCTATAGTATAAGTGGGTAATATTATTATTTATATGATAATTAATATTATAGCTAGAAATCGTGTCCCGACCAGTCGGGTTGATCATGTCTCTTGAGGCACTCGAAATGATTATTATATTAAACCCTACAGGTGGAATTAATTTTCCGATATAATAATAAAAGTTGACTGGTATACTCATGTATAATTTATTAATTAATTAAAAGCTGTCAGTAGCTTAAATTAATTAATGGACATGAAATATCTTAAACATGGGAAATAATTAATTAAAAAAGGAGCCCAATTTCGTAATTTGGGATTTTGGTAGGAAGTGCAATATCAACCTTTTAGTGGACTAAGTTGATATTAATAGAGTCTTAATATTAGGAAGAGTCCTAATATTGGAAAGAAGATATCTATTGGGAGTCCTTACCATATCCTCCTTAAGGTCCCTAGAGTAGCCCAAAACACCTATAAATAGGATATGAGTGTTGGCCGATTTTCATACCTTCATTGTCCAAGAAAAATCAATTTTTTGTGTATGTGTTTAATTGTGGATCTTGACTTGTGTTTTGGATTCCATAATTTAGTTAACACAATATTTTTCTAAAAATACCTAAATATCCAAGAAAAATAGTTAGAACAAAAATCGTGAGTTTCTTGAGAAGAAAATTCGGCCGACACCATTGCAGTCCAAGTTCATTCCAGTAGATTGTTGCCCACACGACATCCGGATATAGGCGGGATATACTCTAGAAGATCTTGAGGTAGAAATACAAGAAGATCGGAGAGGACTACGAAGAGGAGATAAATCGACTAAAAGGGATCTTATACCACTTCGCTTCAAAGGTATAAATTACCGACTCCCATGCGTAAATATGTGTATTTGATTGTTTATTAATCTGTTTAGTTAATTAATTGACAAGCCTAAATAGATCCAGTTTTTATGTTGTTTAGTTTATAAACCGTTTATAAAATATTTTCACCAACTAGTTTCCGCTGCGTTTTATATTCCAACAGTCTGCGCTTGAGGACTTGGGGAAGTTAAAGGAGGCGTTGCTTCAGTCTGAGTCCGCTCTGAAGATTGCTGAGGCCGAGGCCGAGACACAGAGGAATAGGGCCGAGGTCTTGGCATTGGAGAATAACGCTGCGGATGAAAGACTGGCCGTTCTTGAGGAGAGCATACCCGGCAAAGAGGAGGCCGCTGTTAACCAATACTGAAAGAGCAAGCAGTATCGGGATGACTTGGCTGATGAAGCGGGCTCTATCTACGATGATGCCTGGTCCAATTTATCTCGGCTTCTCTACATTGACCCGGAAGTCGAGGTGCCTCTGGAGAAGCTCGCTCGACTCTTCGTCCAAGATCCTTACAGTGCCGAAGCCAGGGCTTCTCAATCCGTAGTCCCTTATTCTCAGAATGCTCTAAAAAACATAAGGGCTAGGGATTCTCGGGAGGGGGAGTCTGGCATGGGATCCCCCAACTCTTCAAGAGAACAATTTTGACGACTTGATAGCATAGGCCGAGGACGAGGATGGCGCTGGACTGGGGTAGTCAAATTTTTGTTTTTTGCCTTGTATGAGTTGTAAAGCCGATTTGGCTAGAACAATGTACTCTTTATCTGAACATTTATGATACCTGAACTCGATCATTTTGTCGGCCTTCATGCTTTTATACATTCTTCTATTTTTGGCCAGATATGCAACCCGGTGTGGGTGTTATTACCGTATCTGTTTCTGTACTTCATGTGTTTATGCGATCTGTGCTTAAGTTTCTTATCTCGTCAACCGGTAGTGTACTTGTTCGTAATTAACCAATTCTGAACTGGTTTAACGTCAGGCCGAGCAGTTGATGTCGGCCTTTCTGAATGTATCTCCAGGGGAGGTCCTGCCTTACATCGAAGTAAAGCCGAACTAGTTGTCAGAACTAGGCCCAATTTGTCTGCAGAGTTAGATGTCTTGATCTTAACTCAGTGTCCTGGTGACCAAGCATGTCATGGATGCTTTTAGGAACTAGGGTTTTATCTGAATTTGCAAGAGTTGCCTTGCTTAAATGTTTAAGTCAGGCGTTAGTGCTCCAAACTTGTTTTAATGTTCAGACATTGTTATGTAATGTCTAAGAACGTACAAATTAAGTACTTGATAGAAAGATGAAAAGGATTTTGAGAGATAGAAATCCATTACATCAAAGGTGTAAATGAATAGATCGGCTTAAATTCTTTTATTGGTAATACTTTTCAAGTGCTCTGAGTGCCATGGGTGTTTTAGCTTTTTCCCCTCGGGTGTCTTGAGCATGTAGGTACCCTCCCGGATAGCGTGGGTTACAATATAAGGGCCTTCCCAATTTGGAGAGAGCTTGTTTTGTTGAGCTTTTCGGTGAGTAGACTCAATTACCAATCACCCAATTCAAACACCCCCGTCTTCACCTTTTTGTCATGATAGGCCTTGGTCCTTTGTTTGTAGTTAATCATCCTTATCTGTGCAGCAAGTCTTTTCTCATCAAGCAAGTCCAAATCCAGGAGTCTGTTATATTCATTGACCGCCTCGTCATAGTTGGTTACCCTAAAGGTCGGGAACGCCATCTCTGCTGGAGCCATGGCTTCTGAACCATATGTCAGGGCAAAGGGTGTTTCCCTAGTCGGCCCCCGAGTGGTTGTACGAACTGCCCATAGGGCAAGGGTGAGGTCATCCAGCCACTTCCCCTCGCTTCCTTTCAGATTTTTTGTGAGGGCCGTCAAGATTAGTTTGTTGGCTGCTTCAGCCTACCCATTTCCCTGAGGATTACTAACTGAGGATTTCTTGTGTTGAACCCGCAATCTGTTAAGCTCTTCATTGAAGGCATCCAAGAATTGAAGTCAGGACCGCACGGCACACACAGGCCAGGACCAGGCACGGATCGTGATCTGCTCGGCAGACCGCGCGGCAGGGCCTGCAACAGGTATGAATTTTTTTTCTTTGAGTATACATCTTATGTATACTACATGTATACATCTTATGTATAACTAATATATTTTGAGCAATTTAAATGTATAAATCAAATAGATCAAGTCTATATTTATACAACCTCGGAATCAAAATAAAATTATGTTCATATGATATTTTTAAAGAATTATAATCTTTACATAAACAAATTTATGTTCATATGCACCTCTTAAAATTCATAATCCTAACATAAAATTATATGTAAATTAAATCATATGTTCTTTGATTCTTGTATTATTAGTAGAACTAAATTATCACATGAATCTCCCTATATCAAAGAACAATATATGTCAAGATCAAACATATAAATCAAAATATATATCACCATATACATAATAAGATATATATATATATACCTCACATATAGATCGAAACACAAATCTATTAAAATTATATATATATCACCATATATATAAATATACATAGATTAAATTTATATATCATATATATAAATATCATACATCACATATATGAACGTCATATATCAACACATATGAAAATCGAAACAATGAAAATATACTGTAATATCCGCAATTTTCGATTTTCGGTAAATTTCTTTTTTCGGACGGAGTCTGTTTTGACGACTCGCTCATGACCGTTTCGTCATTCTGAGAATGATTAATTCTACACTTTTTGTCATGCGAGTTCGTTTCGGTGTTGTTTTGTTGAGTTCCGTGCTTTTTAGCGACTTTTCCGCGCTTGAGTTCGATTCTTGCGAATCTCGTTCGAAACTGCTGTTTCGAGTTTCCCGTAAGTCCGTTTAACTTTGTAAGACGTGTTGTGAACTTCGGTTTGGTTATTCGATCACGTATCGTGATTTCCGGGCGTTTTGGGCCATTTTGTAATTTCTTGAAAGTTACGGGTATCCGTATCTGTAATTGTTGTCTCGACCCGTTTTTTGGTCGCGTATGACTAATTATGGTATTACGTTTTCATCTCAAGTCATTGATGTCGTCCGCGAACTTTTCGTCGTGTTCGTTCCGTGCGTTTTCGGAAATCGGGTCGTCGAGCCCTGGTGGTCGGGTACTGGCCGGACGGTTGCGGGACTGGCCGGACGATTGAGGGCACCGGCCGACAGTGCGCGAGAACCGGCGTAGCGCACGCTCTGCCGGAAGGCTGCGCGCTTCGCGGCAGTGTAGCGCACGCTTATCAGGTGGCTTTAGCGTCTGCCTCGGGCACAGGCAGTGGGGTTTCGAGGTTGGACTCGGTCGAGATCGGCGAGTAGCGCCGCCTGGCTGTCGGTCACCGCACGCTAACCGCGGCGAGTAGCGCCGCCGCCGGCCGACTAGCGTCGTTACTGGTAAGTTTGTTAGTCCGGTGGCTCTTTGGGCCAGTCGGCTAGCGCGCGAGCTTCCGTGAGCGCCTTAGCGGGAGTCGGGTGGACGAGTCATGGTCGGCGGGGTGGTCGGTGGTGCCGGGTCATGCGAGGCCATGGCCGAGAGAGCTCGGCAGTGCGGCCGATAAGCGCGCACGCTAGTCCGGGAAGGCTAGCGCACGCTAGTTCCGGCCCAGTATATATATGACAGACCAGCCACATTTCCCTTCGTTTTTCATTTCCTTCCTTCCCCGTCCGCGAATGGCGATTCATGGGTGACGAAGCCATGTTGTTTGACAACAAATCCATGAAGTTCTTGAGTCCATAACATCAATCAATCGTCCGTTATCATCCTTTGATCCAGCGAATCAAGGTAATCTTCCTTAGAACCCTAATTTCGTGAATTTGGGGATTTTTGCATTTTCGTCCGATTCGTTCCGTGTTGTTGATTAATTCATGATGGGTATGATTAATCTTGGTAGTATTGTTGTGTTTAACATCATTTAATCCATTGTTCTTCGTCGAATCGAAGTATATTTCTTGATTTCCTTCGAATTGACTTTTTAGGGGATTTGTCCCCGATCTCGTTTTTCATCCATTTTCGATGGATCGATTATGGTTAAATAATGTTTTTAAACATATTCTATGGATTGTATATCCATATTTCAACTTGGAATTCCGTTTTCGTGATTTGACGGAACGAATCGTGTTCTTGGCCGTTTTGGGGGGAAATCCGTGAACTTTCGTCATTCGTTCTTTGAATTCAACGGCTTTGAGTCGTGTTATGGAATTCATTTCATTGTTATTATTTGTCCTTCGCAGTTTATGAACGTGAGTTGGCGTTCGGTGGAGTCGGCGGGTTCGTAGTCGGTTCGGGCCAACCTACTTTGGCCGATTCTCCGCGTTGTGGTTATTCGAGGCAAGTACCTTGCCCATACTTTTCTTATTTTATGGATATGATGATCGGTGATCGTCTTGGTGTGTTTGTTTGATTGTTTGAAATGAAGTTTCAAAAGATTTCGGTTTGGCCTCGTTAAAGGCTTTCGTTCAAAATGCGTGTGTGTTTCGTGAACGGCGTGTTTTGGGAATTGATTATGATTTGATTATTTCGAACGTTGAAGGATTTGATGATGATACTCCTATTGTTTAAAGTTATGGAATCGTGTATTCCGTATTTAATCTTGTTATTGTGTTCTGAAGAGTTTGATAATGGTGTCGAGTTAATGGCCATCTCTAGTGAGTATTCTTAATGAACTTACATTCTTAGCATGTTAGTTTTGCATGAGTAATGTGTGTGTGTGTATGCTCACTACGGGTTAGATCCGACGGGGTCTCGGTAGGGGTCCACAGAGACGTGGATCGACGAGCTTGCTTTTAACCACTACGGGTTAGATCCGACGGGGTCTCGATAGGGGTCCACAGAGACGTGGATCGACGGTTAATTGTGGTGCATTTTACAAATGTGACTTATTTATGGCATTTCCGGAAATGAGCGCTTTTGAACGGTTTTCATGATTGCATGCATTGACTAAGTGTGTAAGAGGTAAGTTGTTCGTTTGGCCTACTTGGCTAGGATGGCACTAGAGTATTTTGTTGTTTGTTTTAAATCCTTTATTTGTGGATTTTGATGTTGGGAGACGAACCTTGTGGTCGTTCTTGTGTACTGTGAGTTGATGAGATTTGGGGCTAAAATCCCAATGGTTTTGTAAAAGTCGTTTTATGGATTTGGGGCTAAAATCCCAACGGTTTGGTTAATGTCATTTTTCAGAAAGTAAACCTGCAGGCGGTGACCCCTTCTGTCTTTTGGATTTTGAAAAGTAGGATTTGATAATCCTAAATTGTTTTCTATTAAAACTCTCGATGGCATTCTAAACCGTTTTATAAATTACTTCCATTGATTTATGATATTTCGATTTTGAAATGTTTTCTCAAACTCTTGCCTCGGGAAGTGCTTTTCGTTTCATTGGACCTTTGAGGATCCTTGGTTATTGTTATTCGTGGAATGTGTTGTGTATTGCTCGTATTTGCACTTTATACTTGCACTGGCGAAACGGTGGAGTTTGCTAACCCCGAGTATTCGGGGGTGGATGTCTGTTTTTGCATTCAGGTTTTGGAGCATAATACGAGTCGGCACGAAGGATGATGAAAGATGATCGATACTAATCACATGAGGAACCGTACATCGTGTGTTGGTTCGGTTGTACTTTATTTTCCGATGCTATATTGTTCCCGTTGTACGGGTGTGGTTGTATTTTGTCCCCTGCGTGGGCATGAGTTGTATTTGAGTTGTATGTAATTGTGGAAAGACCAAATCGGTCTACTGAGTCATTTTAGCCTGAAAGGCATGGTTGAGTTGTTATGTGTCGTTACCAGCCTGGTAGATCCTTGAGGAAAGGTTCTACGGCGTGTAATATCCCTGAGCGGATTGGGGGTGTTACATAAATGGTATCAGAGCTTAGGTTGAGGAAAACCTAGGCTGTCGGGTCAAGTCGTGTTGTTTGAGTCTTGTTTCGTCGGATTTTATCTGACTGAGTCGTGTCGCGACGCGTCGTTTGATTTTGTTGGTCGTGATTAGTATCGTGGGGCGATCATCATCTTTGTGCGACCTGTGGAAGTAAGTCTGCCTTCTTTGTGTTGTGCCTCGTGTGACACGAGCTATTTTTATGATTATTTGTTAAGTGACGGAATCCTCTTGTGGATTTTGATTTCACGATATGTATTTAATCGACTCTCGTATTTGATTTATACGAGGAATGTTGTCGCTTGTGATGTCTTTTTATTGTTGTTTTTGTCCGTTGCTGATGATCTTCGAATCGATTTGCACGTTTTACAAGTTCTCTTGTGGAAGCCTTGTGCTTATACACGTTCGACTTGTTCACTAGCCAGTGCGGGAGGGTCTTTAGAGGCCTCGGATGGGGTCAGTGGTTTTGTTCTGAATGTGGTATTTTATCGTTTATTTCCGTTTAAAGACATGTATTGTCTTGATTTTGAATGTTTTGATGCGTGTACTAGGAGTTTTCTTTTTAGTGAACGTCGATATGTGCGAGTTTTGGGCATTCTGGCCTATTGGATTTTTGAAAACCTTGAGTATCTTAGAAAAACAAATTTCGAGACATACTTTTCAAATGAGTTATTTTCTTGTGGTACATCCTAGATGCCACAATATATTTCAAAATTTTTCTACCTCGAGGACCAAAATGTTTTGAGATATTTTCAACACTTTTATTTAGACCCGAGGGTCGAATATTCTGAAAGTTTTCACTAAGAGAAAGTGTCCTCATTTTTTTTATCAAATGCGAAATGGCCCTCCAATGTCTCGATAACGATGTTTCAAGTTTGTACTTTTTGAAAGGTGATACTCAAGATCAACCGGTGTTCTTCTAAATTATTTTCAAAATGAGGTTTTCGTTTTTAAAACCTATCCATTCCCGTTTGTGGGCTGGGTATGAATGTATGATGTTCGCGTTGTCATTTTGATACTTTCTCCCGAGTATGATCGAATTGGCGGTGTGAGCGTTGAGTCGCTTTCCACAGATTGGTTGTGCTAGCCCCCTGTAAGAGGCGGGATGTTGGTGTTGAATGTTGTCGCATCGTGGTGATTTCTGCATTGTCGCGCATGTGCGAGCTGTTAGAGCTTGGTTTGGTATGACCGTGTTCATCGGTGATGGTTCCGTTATGTGTCGGCTGTTTAATGTCTTGTTACCTTGCTCCTGTTTTTGTGAATTTCGTGGACGAGGTCGGAGGTAATACCCATACTATTTTGACTTCTGTATTTTCTCTTTCCCCAGTCTATCGATTCGCTCATGTTTGTTGGTACTTTATGAACTTGTTCTGTATTTCGGTTTCATCATCCGAACGAGCTGTGATCTTGTTGTGGGTCGATCTGGTTATCGTTGTAACTTTTTCGAGTTCGGTTCGATTCTTGTGAACCTTGTTCGAAAGTAACATCATTTGGTTCTACTAGTTCTTTTATTCGAAGTGGATCGGATTTGGAACTCTTATGTTTTCGACTCTGTCGACTCATTTATGTTCGTTGACATTTCTGAGCTTGTCCTACCCCTTGTTTTTGTTTATCGAACGAGTGCGGTATTGCTTCGGAATAACTCGTTTGTCGTTGTGACTTTTTAATTGCTATTCCCTTTCCTGTGGATCTTATGTGAATGCACATCCTGTTGTTTTCACCGGATCATATATGGTCTCGAGTCGAGATGTGAACCTTGGAGTTGTTGTTTGAATTTTATTATCCTTCGTGTTTCGGACATGATTGTTCGATTTTTGTTGTCTCGATCGTTTGTTTGTTCGGTTTTTGTTCTCGTTTCGTGATTGTTGAGCGTTCAGGCTCCTTTGTAATTCCCTTAAGTTCGGGAAATTAGTCTCGTTTTCGATCTTCAAACCCTTGGGTGGTGGAATTCCATATTTTGTTCATCGATTGGCTCGCGTTTTGATTGATGTACCGTTGGGTTGGTCAATCATATTGATTTTCGTTCGTTGTGTTTTGTGATTGTCGGATAATTGACTTGGATATATTATCCGTTTGATGACGCTTGTCATTTGTTGGTTTTATTATATCCCTAACGGCGACGTTGTGTTGGTCACCGTGGAGCGTGTTTACACGCCGTATATTCCTTTGCGTTGTTTGTAACATTTCGCCGTTGGGCGTTAATTACGCATTCTTGTGTATCTCGTTGAGTTTTTCCTGGCGGAATATTTCTTCTCCCTACTTGTTTTAAGTTTCGGGACGAAACTTCTTTTAAGGAGGGTAGAATGTAATATCCGCAATTTTCAATTTTCGGTAAATTTCTTTTTTCGGACGGAGTCCTTTTTGACGACTCGCTCATGACCGTTTCGTCATTCTGAGAATGATTAATTCTACACTTTTTGTCATCCGAGTTCGTTTCGGTGTCGTTTTGTTGAGTTCCGTGCTTTTTAGCGACTTTTCCGCGCTTGAGTTCGATTCTTGCGAATCTCGTTCGGCTAACATTTGAGTTTCCCGTAAGTCCGTTTAACTTTGTTAGACGTGTTGTGAACTTCGGTTTGGTTATTCGATCACGTATCGTGATTTCCGGGCGTTTTGGGCCATTTTGTAATTTCTTGAAAGTTACGGGTATCCGTATCTGTAATTGTTGTCTCGACCCGTTTCTTGGTCGTGTATGACTAATTATCGTATTACGTTTTCATCTCGAGTCGTTGATGTCGTCCGCGAACTTTTCGTCGTGTTCGTTCCGTGCGTTTTCGGAAATCGGATCGTCGAGCCCTGGTGGTCGGGTACTGGCCGGACGGTTGCGGGACTGGCCGGACGATTGCGGGCACCGGCCGGACAGGTGCGGCAGGAACCGGCGTAGCGCACGCTACTGCCGGAAGGCTGCGCGCGCTAACCGGCAGGTGTAGCGCACGCTATCGGGTGGCCTAGCGTACGCTATCGGGCCTGGACAGTGGGGTTAGGTTCTGGACTCGGTCAGGATCGGCAGGTAGCGCACGCTGCTGTCGGTCGTAGCGCACGCTAACCGGTAGGGGTAGCGCACGCTGCCGGCCGACTAGCGTACGTTACCTGGGTAAGTTTGTTAGTCCAGTGGCTACTGGACAGGTCGGCTAGCGCGCGCAGGCTTCCGGCCGTAGCGCACGCTTGCGGGAGTCGGGTGGACGAGTCATGGTCGACAGAATTGGTCGGTGGTGCCGGGTCATGCGGGCCATGGCCGAGAGTGCTCGGCCAGTACTGGCCGATAGCGCACGCTAGTCCGGGAAGGCTAGCGCACGCTAGCTCCATCCCAGTATATATATGACAGACCAGCCACATTTCCCTTCGTTTTTCATTTCCTTCCTTCCCCGTCCGCGAATGGCGATTCATGGGTGACGAAGCCATGTTGTTTAACAACAAATCCATGAAGTTCTTGAGTCCATAACATCAATCAATCGTCCGTTATCATCCTTTGATCAAGCGAATCAAGGTAATCTTCCTTAGAACCCTAATTTCGTGAATTTGGGGATTTTTGCATTTTCGTCCGATTCGTTCCGTGTTGTTGATTAATTCATGATGGGTATGATTAATCTTGGTAGTATTGTTGTGTTTAACATCATTTAATCCATTGTTCTTCGTCAAATCGAAGTATATTTCTTGATTTCCTTCGAATTGACTTTTTGGGGGATTTGTCCCCGATCTCGTTTTTCATCCGTTTTCGATGGATCGATTATGGTTAAATGATGTTTTTAAACATATTCTATGGATTGTATATCCATATTTCAACTTGGAATTCCATTTTCGTGATTTGACGGAACGAATCGTGTTCTTGGCCGTTTTGGGGGAAATCCGTGAACTTTCGTCATTCGTTCTTTGAATTCAACGGCTTTGAGTCGTGTTATGGAATTCATTTCATTGTTATTATTTGTCCTTCGTAGTTTATGAACGTGAGTTGGCGTTCGGTGGAGTCGGCGGGTTCGTAGTCGGTTCGGGCCAATCTACTTCGGCCGATTCTCCGCGTTGTGGTTATTCGAGGCAAGTACCTTGCCCATACTTTTCTTATTTTATGGATATGATGATCGGTGATCGTCTTGGTGTGTTTGTTTGATTGTTTGAAATGAAGTTTCAAAAGATTTCGGTTTGGCCTCGTTAAAGGCTTTCTTTCAAAATTCGTGTGTGTTTCGTGAACGGCGTGTTTTGGGAATTGATTATGATTTGATTATTTTTAACGTTGAAGGATTTGATGATGATACTCCTATTGTTTAAAGTTATAGAATCGTGTATTCCGTATTTAATCTTGTTATTGTGTTTTGAAGAGTTTGATAATGGTGTTGAGTTAATGGCCATCTCTAGTGAGTATTCTTAATGAACTTACATTCTTAGCATGTTAGTTTTGCATGAGTAATGTGTGTGTGTGTATGCTCACTACGGGTTAGATCCGACGGGGTCTCGGTAGGGGTCCATAGAGACGTGGATCGAGGAGCTTGCTTTTAACCACTACGGTTTAGATCCGACGGGGTCTCGGTAGGGGTCCACAGAGCCGTGGATCGACGGTTAATTGTGGTGGATTTTACAAATGTGACTTATTTATGGCATTTCCGGAAATGAGCGCTTTTGAACGGTTTTCATGATTGCATGCATTGACTAAGTGTGTAAGAGGTAAGTTGTTCGTTTGGCCTACTTGGCTAGGATGGCACTAGAGTATTTTGTTGTTTGTTTTAAATCCTTTATTTGTGGATTTTGATGTTGGGAGACGAACCTTGTGGTCGTTCTTGTGTACTGTGAGTTGATGAGATTTGGGGCTAAAATCCCAATGGTTTTGTAAAAGTCGTTTTATGGATTTGGGGCTAAAATCCCAACGGTTTGGTTAATGTCATTTTTCAGAAAGTAAACCTGCAGGGCGGTGACCTTACATCTTTTGGATTTTGATAAGTAGGATTTGATAATCCTAAATTGTTTTCTATTAAAACTCTCGATGGCATTCTAAACCGTTTTATAAATTACTTCCATTGATTTATGATATTTCGATTTTGAAATGTTTTCTCAAACTCTTGCCTCGGGAAGTGCTTTTCGTTTCATTGGACCTTTGAGGATCCTTGGTTATTGTTATTCGTGGAATGTGAATTGTATGGCTCGTATTTGCACTTTGTTCTTGCACTAGCAAAACAGTGGAGTTTTGCTAACCCCCGAGTATTCGGAGGGTGGATGTCTGTTTTTGCATTCAGGTTTTGGAGCATAACACAGGGTCGGCACGAAGGATGATGAAAGATGATCGATACTAATCACATGAGGAACCGTACATCGTGTGTTGGTTCAGTTGTACTTTATTTTCCGCTGCTATATTGTTCCCGTTGTACGGGTGTGGTTGTATTTTGTCCCCTGCGTGGGCATGAGTTGTATTTGAGTTGTATGTAATTGTGGAAAGACCAAATCGGTCTACTGAGTCATTTTAGCCTGAAAGGCATGGTTGAGTTGTTATGTGTCGTTACCAGCCTGGTAGATCCTTGAGGAAAGGTTCTACGGCGTGTAATATCCCTGAGCGGATTGGGGGTGTTACATATACTAGTCGCTCTGATACCACTGTTGGGTTTTTATCGAACTAATAAGATTTATGATCTCATCATATATCCAAATAGAGCAGCGGAAGTATAATATAATATGTAAAAAACCTCCAAGGATCCAAGTATATTATCAAAGTACGAAGAACAAGATTGTTACCTCTTGTAGCGTGTTTTCGGTGGAGCCTTCTAGAGACGTTGCAAGAAGCGAGCATCCTCTACGGTATCCACACAACGAACAAGTCCCGAGCATCTAACAGATTGCTAGCTCCGACTCAACAAAGATTTCACTTAAATCAATTTGAATATAGGTATGTTCTTGATTATGGTAAGAACAAGAACACCAAAAATATTATTCAAATGTTCTTGAACTTTGATCTAAAATAACAACTATGAATCTTATTCAATATGTTATTAAAGATCAAACTCACAAGATTAGATGAAGATTAGAAGAGTATTCTAAATAATTTCTTGGTCAAAGAATCAACCTTCAAAGATATGAAGATATATTCTTGATCCATTTGATTATTCAACTTTTGAATATATCTTCAAGACTTTTGAGAGAGAGAAATATCAAAATCAGATTTTTGATTCTCTCTCCACAAATATGTCTTCACTTGTGATTTAGTCTTATGTTAGGGCTATCACGAGACACTTTTTTATAGTCCTCAAAATGGCTAAGGGTTCACCAACCTTTTCACCAACCATAATTAACCGAAACAAAATAGCTGCTCTGCTCGTTTAAGTGTGTGAACCTGCAGGTTCTAATTAATATGGCCATGAGTATAAAAAACAATTTTACGACTCATAAATCATAAGTGGCCTCTAGCTAGACATTATGACTACCCGTATTAAAAGAATTAATTCGACGGCACGAACGAAATCCCGTTACTATATAATATTTAATCCTCTCGTCGCGCGATATCCTAATTAAGCATAAGGCATGGATAAGTCGACCTTATATAGATTAATTAATATTCTTGATCTCAAGTTAAAATTGTCCAATTTAAATATTTATCAATAACTCTTTATTGATCAATTTGAGCATGGCCATGCATTTAAACAATTTGTGATGGAAGTCATTCAATCGTATGGTTTTGAACAGTGTCCTAGTGAGGTTTGTGTATACAAAAAGTGCGATGGAAATGTGATGGTATTTCTTGTACTGTACGAAGATGATATACTTCTAATTGGAAACAATGTGAAGATATTATCAGACGTAAGGGTATGGCTGTCTGAGCAGTTCGATATGAAGGATTTGGGAGAAGCTGGGCACATCCTTGGTATTAAGATCTTTCGAGATCGCAAGAAAAGGATGTTGTGCTTATCTCAGGCATCCTATATCGATACGGTGCTAAAGCGGTTTATCATGGAGAATTCCAAGAAAGGTTTCTTACCATACAGACATGGAATTCAACTATCTAAGGCTATGTGTCCTAAGACACAAAAGGAGATAGATGACATGAAGCTGGTCCCTTATGTTTCGGTAGTGGGAAGCCTCATGCTTTGCACTAGGCCTGATATCTGTCATGCTATAGGCATGGTGGCGAGATATCAATCGAACCCAGGACTAGGACATTGGATTTCTGTCAAGCATATACTCAAGTAGATGAGAAGGACTAGGGAGCATATGCTTTTATATCAATAAGATACACTTTGTTCTTTGGGTTAGACTAACTCAGATTTCAGTGCGGAGAAAGAAAAGTCGAAATCAACTTCTGGATATATTTTCACGTTGGGAGGTGGAGCCATCAGTTGGAGGAGTGTGAAGCAGAAATGCATAGCAGACTCTACCATGGAAGCCGAGTATGTAGCAGCCTCAGAGGCAGCTAAAGAGGCGGTATGGCTCAAGTACTTCCTAAAGGATTTGGGTGTGATTCCTGATTTGCCTAGGAGTATTACACTTTATTGTGATAATACCGGTACTATTGCAAATACGAAAGAACCAAGGGCCCACAAATCAAGCAAACATATCAAGCGCAAATATCATATCATTCGAGATTTTTTAAATAGAAGGAAGATTATTGCCTCCAAGATAGCATCTGAAGACAACCTAGCTCTTCCTTTCACGAAAGAGATGTCCTTAAAGTCATTTGAAGGACATGTGGAAGGAATGGGGTTGAGATGTATGGAAGCAATGCTTTGAGTATAAGTGGGAGATAGATAGACATAGTCTAGATAGTATACTTCAAAAGCATGCTTTGAGTATAAATGGGAGATTGTTAGGGTTGTATACGTCAAAGCATACTTTATGCTTGTATTACTTAATTTCCTGGTCTTTATCTATGAGAATATTTAATTCATTTATCACATTTTCTGCATATTTATTCATGCTTGGTTATGCAAATGTAGTCTAAATTACTTTATATTGTAGATATTGTGGTGTGTCGTGTCACACAGAAGATCACATTATCGGTTCCTTATATAGTAATATTTAGTTCACAACCTATATAACATTAGACCGTTATGTGAGAGGTTGTAGTATATGCTTGAGATTGGTTGGTCTTGACCATTAGCATATATTAGCGTATACACTATACGTTGAACATGATCGAGGTGAGATAGATTCTTCTGTACTGACTATAAGAAGAACATACATCTCGGACAATTATGATTTCTTAATTCTAGTGATTAATATTTAATTATATATATTTAATTTATTGCTTTGATTTATCATGAGTGAGAGCCACAATGATTGACTCAATATGCTCGATATTTTGGGTAATATTATTATTTATATGATAATTAATATTATATCTAGAAATCGTGTCCCGACCAGTCGGGTTGATCATGTCTCTTGAGGCACTTGAAAGGATTATTATATTAAACCCTGAAGGTGGAATTAATTTTCCGATATAATAATAAAAGTCGAGTGGTATACTCATGTATAATTTATTAATTAATTAAAAACTGTCAGTAGCTTAAATTAATTAATGGACATGGAATATCTTAAACACGGGAAATAATTAATTAAAAAAGGAGCCCAATTTCGTAATTTGGGATTTTGGTAGGAAGTGCAATATCAAGTGGACTAAGTTGATATTAATAGAGTCTTAATATTAGGAAGAGTCCTAATATTGGAAAGAAGATATCTATTGGGAGTCCTTACCATATCCTCCTTAAGGTCCCTAGAGTATCCAAAAACACCTATAAATAGGATATGAGTGTTGGCCGATTTTCATACCTTCATTGTCCAAGAAAAATCAATTTTTTGTGTATGTGTTTAATTGTGGATCTTGACTTGTGTTTTGGATTCCATAATTTAGTTAACACAATATTTTTCTAAAAATACCTAAATATCCGAGAAAAATAGTGAGAACAAAAATCGTGAGTTTCTTGAGAAGAAAATTCGGCCGACACCATTGCAGTCCAAGTTTATTCCAGTAGATTGTTGCCCACACGACATCCAGATATAGGCAGGATATACTCTAGAAGATCTTGAGGTAGAAATACAAGAAGACCGGAGAGGACTACGAAGAGGAGATAAATCGACTAAAAGGGATCTTATACCACTTCGCTTCAAAGGTATAAATTACCGACTCCCATGCGTAAATATGTGTATTTGATTGTTTATTAATCTGTTTAGTTAATTAATTGACAAGCCTAAATAGATCCGGTTTTTATGTTGTTTAGTTTATAAACCGTTTATAAAATATTTTCACCAACTAGTTTCCACTGCGTTTTATATTCTAACAGTCTGCGCTTGAGGACTTGGGGAAGTTAAAGGAGGCATTGCTTCAGTCTGAGTCCGCTCTGAAGATTGCTGAGGCCGAGGCCGAGACACATAGGAATAGGGCCGAGGTCTTGGCATTGGAGAATAACGCCGCGGATGAAAGGCTGGCCGTTCTTGAGGAGAGCATACCTGACAAAGAGGAGGCCGCTGTTAACCAATACCGAAAGAGCAAGCAGTATCGAGATGACTTGGCTGATGAAGTGGGCTCTATCTACGATGATGCCTGGTTCAATTTATCTCGGCTTCTCTACATTGACCCAGAAGTCGAGGTGCCTCTAGATAAGCTCGCTCGACTCTTCGTCCAAGATCCTTACAGTGCCGAAGCCAGGGCTTCTCAATCCGTAGTCCCTTATTCTCAGAATGCTCTAAAAAACATAAGGTCTAGGGATTCTAGGGAGGGGAGTCCGGCATGGGATCCCCCAACTCTTCAAGAGAACAATTTTGACGACTTGATAGCACAGGTCGAGGCCGAGGATGGCGCTGGACTGGGGTAGTCAAATTTTTGTTTTTTGCCTTGTATGAGTTGTAAAGCCGATTTGGCTAGAACAATGTACTCTTTATCTGAACATTTATGATACCTGAAGTCGATCGTTTTGTCGGCCTTCATGCTTTTATACATTCTTCTATTTTTGGCCAGATATGCAACCCGGTGTGGGTGTTATTACCATATCTGTTTTTGTACTTCATCTGTTTTTGCTATATGTGCTTAAGTTTCTTATCTCGTCAACCGGTAATGTACTTGTTCGTAATTAACCAATTCTGAACTGGTTTAACGTCAGGCCGAGCAGTTGACGTCGGCCTTTCTGAATGTATCTCCAGGGGAGGTCCCGCCTTACATCGAAGTAAAGCCGAACTAGTTGTCAGAACTAGTCCCAATTTGTCTGCAGAATTAGATGTCTTGATCTTAACTCAGTGTCCTGGTGACCAAGCATGTCATGGATGCTTTTAGGAACTAGGGTTTTATCTGAATTTGCAAGAGTTGCCTTGCTTAAATGTTTAAGTCAGGCGTTAGTGCTCCAAACTTGTTTTAATGTTCAGACATTGTTATGTAATTTCTAAGAACGTACAAATTAAGTACTTGATAGAAAGATGAAAAGGATTTTGAGAGATAGAAAGCCATTACATCAAAGGTGTAAACGAATAGATCGGCTTAAATTCTTTTATTGGTAATACTTTTCAAGTGCTCTGAGTGCCATGGGTGTTTTAGCTTTTTCCCTCGGGTGTCTTGAGCATGTAGGTACCCTCCCGGATAGCGTGGGTTACAATATAAGGGCCTTCCCAATTTGGAGAGAGCTTGTTTTGTTGAGCTTTTCGGTGAGTAGACTCAATTACCAATCACCCAATTCAAACACCCCCGTCTTCACCTTTTTGTCATGATAGGCCTTGGTCCTTTGTTTGTAGTTAATCATCCTTAACTGTGCAGCTAGTCTTTTCTGATCAAGCAAGTCCAAATCCAGGAGTCTGTTATATTCATTGACCGCCTCGTCATAGTTGGTTACCCTAAAGGTCGGGAACGCCATCTCTGCTGGAGCCATGGCTTCTGAACCATATGTCAGGGCAAAGGGTGTTTCCCTAGTCGGCCCCCGAGTGGTTGTACGAACTGCCCATAGGGCAAGGGGGAGGTCGTCCAGGCACTTCCCCTCGCTTCCTTCCAGATTTTTTGTGAGGGCCGTCAAGATTAGTTTGTTGGCTGCTTCAGCCTGCCCATTTCCCTGAGGATTACTAACTGAGGATTTCTTGTGTTGAACCCCCAATCTGTTAAGTTCTTCATTGAAGGCATCCAAGAATTGAAGTCAGGACCGCACGACACACACATGCCAGGACCAGGCACGGATCGTGATCTGCTCGACAGACCGCGCGGCAGGGCCTGCAACAGGTATGAATTTTTTTTCTTTGAGTATACATCTTATGTATACTACATGTATACATCTTATGTATAACTAATACATTTTGAGCAATATAAATGTATAAATCAAATAGATCAAGTCTATATTTATACAACCTCGGAATCAAAATAAAATTATGTTCATATGATATTTTTAAAGAAGTATAATCTTTACATAAACAAATTTATGTTCATATGCACCTCTTAAAATTCATAATCCTAACATAAAATTATATGTAAATTAAATCATATGTTCTTTGATTCTTGTATTATTAGTAGAACTAGATCATCACATGAATCTCCATATATCAAAGAACAATATATGTCAAGATCAAACATATAAATCAAAATATATATCACAATATACATATTAAGATATATATATATATACCTCACATATAGATAGAAACACAAATCTATTAAAATTATATATATCACCATATATATAAATATACATAGATTAAATTTATATATCATATATATAAATATCATACATCACATATATAAACGTCATATATCAACATATATGAAAATCGAAACAATGAAAATATACTAGTCGCTCTGATATCACTGTTGGGTTTTTATCGAACTAATAAGATTTATGATCTCATCATATATCCAAATAGAGCAGCGGAAGTATAATATAATATGTCAAAACCCTCCAAGGATCCAAGTATATTATCAAAGTACGAAGAACAAGATTGTTACCTCTTGTAGTGTGTTTTCGGTGGAGCCTTCTAGAGACGTTGCAAGAAGCGAGCGTCCTCTACGGTATCCACACAACGAACAAGTCCCGAGCATCTAACAGATTGCTAGCTCCGATTCAACAAAGATTTCACTTAAATCAATTTGAATATAGGTATGTTCTTGATTATGGTAAGAACAAGAACACCACGAATATTATTCAAATGTTCTTGAGCTTTGATCTAAAATAACAACTATGAATCTTATTCAATATGTTATTAAAGATCAAACTCATAAGATTAGATGAAGATTATAAGAGTATTCTAAATACTTTCTTGGTCAAAGAATCAACCTTCAAAGATATGAAGATATATTCTTGATCCTTTTGATTATTCAACTTTTGAATATATCTTCAAGAATTTTGAGAGAGAGAAATATCAAAATCAGATTTTTGATTCTCTATCCAAAAATATGTCTTCACTTGTGATTTAGTCTTATGTGAGGGCTATCACGAGACACTTTTTTATAGTCCTCAAAATGGCTAAGGGTTCACCAACCTTTTCACCAACCATAATTAACCGGAACAAAATAGCTGCTCTACTCGTTTAAGTGTGTGACCCTGCAGGTTCTAATTAATACGGCCATGAGTATAAAAAACAATTTTACGACTCATAAATCATAAGCGGCCTCTAGCTAGACATTATGACTACCCGTATTAAAAGAATTAATTCGACGGCACGAACGAAATCCTGTTACTATATAATATTTAATCCTCTCGTCACGCGATATCCTAATTAAGCATAAGGCATGGATAAGTCGACCTTATATTAATTAATATTCTTGATCTCAAGTTAAAATTGTCCAATTTAAATATTTATCAATAACTCTTTATTGATCAATTTGAGCATGGCCATGCATTTAAACAATTTGTGGATATCTTCTCCGTTTATAGGAGGGACAAGTCCCCTCTGGAAAAACTACTTCCCTCTGCATAAATCATACTGTATCCAATCACAAACTGTGTGGTCCCTTGTTACAGAAGACGTTGGTATTGTGTTAAAATACGATACTCATTATGTAGGAAACTGTAGTGTCTTTAGGTAATAAGGACTTAAATAATATATAACAATCAGAGAAATTATAATGACTTAATCCATATATAATTCTCTTTGTTAGGTCATATCCAATATGATGTCTCTACATATATCTATGATGTGATATAACATCTCATGTTCATGACCAGTAAAACAAAGTCATCGTATCATCATCTTACTAGTAATCATATTACTAGGATATCTAGAATAAATATTTTGTAATGCTTTAACGAGCTTTACTATCAAGTCACATACTTGATGATCGTAAACATAATATTGATTCAATAATATAATCAATATTATATAATAATAAATGTCTCCACATTATTATTAAAAAGTATACTTAGAGCATTATACCAACAATCTCCAACTTGCTCTTAGTCCTATACAGACATAAACTGAAGACCCATAGCCTTTATATGACCATCATTCCTCGCTTGAGAAAGCGGCTTGGTTAAAGGATCCGCTATGTTATTATCTATGTGAACTTTGCATATCCTCACATCGCCACGAGTGATAATCTCTCGAATGAGGTGAAACTTTCTAAGTACGTGTTTGGATGCTTGTTGTGATCTTAGTTCTTTAGCTTGTGCAATATCTCCATTGTTATCACAATGTAAATTTACTGGATCAACAATGTTAGGAACCACATCCAGTTCACCAATGAACTTCCTCATCTAAACAGCTTCTTTAGCTGCTTCCAAAGCGGCTATGTACTCAGCTTCCATTATAGAATCAGCTGTGGTTGGTTGTTTGGAACTCTTCCAGCTAACACCACCACCATTCAAGCAAAATATATATCCAGACTGCGATTTTGAATCATCTTGGTCTGTATCAAAACTTGCATCGACATAACCATTAAGAACCAAGTCACTATCTTGACCACCATATATCAAGAACATATCTTTAGTACTTCTTAAGTACTTAAGTATGCTTTTGACTACGGTCCAGCGAGCCTCACCAGGGTCAGACTGGTATCTACTGGTTACACTTAATGCAAATGATACATCCGGTCTAGTACATATCATGGCATACATAATAGATCCTATAGCCGAAGCATACGGTATCAAGATCATTTTATCTCTCTCTTACTTCGAACAAGGACTTTGAGTTTTACTGAGTTTTATGCCATGTGACACAGGTAAGAACCCTTTCTCACTATTAAGCATACTGAACCATTTCAGTACCTTGTTAACATATGTACTTTGACTTAGGGTAATAAGCCTTTTAGATCTATCTCTACAAATCCTTATACCCAGTATATAGGCAGCTTCCCCTAAGTCCTTCATTGTAATTCATTTACTTAGCCAAAGCTTAACACTTCACAAAGTAGGGATGTCATTTCCAATGAGTAGGATATCATCCACCTAGAGTACTAGAAAAATAATTGTGCTCCCACTAATCTTCTTGTATACACAAGGTTCATCTTGATTTCTAATGAAACCAAACTATTTGATTTTTTTCATCAAAACGAAGATTCCAACTCCGGGATGCCTGCTTCAAACCATAAATGGCTTTTTAGAAACTTACATACTTTATTAGGATTAATAGGATCGACAAAACCTTCAGGTTGTATCATATACACATCTTCATCTAACTTCCCATTAAGTTTTGACATCCATTTGCCATATCTCATAGTCGTAATATGCTCTTATGGCAAGTATAATTCTAATTGATTTAATCATTACGACTGGCAAAAAGATTTCATCATAGTCAATACCATGAGTCTGTCTGTATCCTTTTGCCATGAGTCGTGATTTGTATGTATAACACCCCCAGAATACGACCGGGAATGTCACGTGCCATAGACCCTTCTCACAAGGATCTACCAGGCTAAACTCCAATAGTCTACTCAATGATTGTCCGACCGGGGTCAATCTAATTACAAAACAGACCGACAAGGTCATTAAACAATTTAAAAAACCCCAACATAATTCACAGCTCAACGATAATAATAAATTTAAGCACGGAAAGGAATGTCGACTCAATTTAATAAATGAAAATACACCCGTGCAAGGATGAATACTCAACCAAATGAGAAAATATCGGCCAAGATGAAACAAAAGAAAAAGACTCTGACTCTGATGTGATTAGCATTGTCGTCTTCCATCTCCTTCCAAGCTAATCCCGTGACTGCTCCAGAGCTGCCAAAACCTGAGCGCATAACTGGCACCCACCCCCCCAAAAACTCGGGGGTTAGCAACTGGAATTTTTCTAGTGCAAGTACATAATATACAAGATATACGAACAATATCAACACAAAACTCAACAGCCACGAAGCCTTAATACAAACCACGCATTCCCTTAGTCAGCATAGAATAGCATTCACTTACACAAGGTGAAAGATAATCACATAGTCATATTCTCTTTACGGAACATAACACCAATGAAGCCTTAAATGAGCCCAATGAGTCAAAAGATCTAGTTCGAAAACCCCTTTATAAAAGGAATATATCTTGAAAAGTATTTTGCTAAGATGGTTTAAAAACGTTATCATTGAATCAGGCCGTTTTGAATGGTTTGGGGTTTTTAAAATCGAATGGAAATGTTTTAGAAAATAATTTCAAGATTTCTGGGGTCCTTGACCCAGTATATGAAAAACAGTTTCACAAGAATACCATTTCAACATTAATTGGGGTCCTCGACCCAACTTACAAAATACTATCATCACAGAAAAAATTATATCAATCGTCTCAAGGGGCCCTCGACCCAATTCACAGAATATCATCACAAGAATAATCGCGCCAACAATCTCACGGGGTCCTCGACCCAATCCACATAGTATCATCACAGCACAATCAAGGTTACAACCTCTCATTCGACAAATCCTGCTCAAGACCCTTGATTAATTAACCCTCGGAGATCTCGTCAAATATCCTTGGTTAATTAACCCTGATTCCAACGTTTAAAACAAGTTGAGACAAACTTTCGGAAACACGAATCTCGGTCTACATCGAGACCAATATTTAAAACTAGTTGAAAGAACTTTGAATTACGAAAATCGTTCGGTAAAAGGGTCTTAGCTGTCACTCAAATATCCGTTACCAATAAGCCTGCCAGGCGCCTCTATTGCATCACTTGTGCACCGGCGTTCACTCCACTATGTTGGCCGCCCCTTGTCCATGTCATCGCGCCGGCGTTCACTCCTACAAGAGCCGCCCCTTGAACATGCATTAGGTTAAACATCGGCATTCACCAACCATATGGAGCCGCTCATTGCAGCGTACACCAGGCCGGAGTATACGCCCCCCCCTCAGAGGCTCCCGGATACGACGTCTCTCACAATAAGTATTCACATTGTCACAAACATCAAGCACACAGTCAATCGTTGCAACAATTATCAAACCAGCAAGCCAATTCACCCAAATTATCCGACAGTCCATAACCACACAAATAAACAACAAGACGCACGTTATCAATCAAGACTCAACACCATAAGCCTTCGGCATAACAACCAACACCGCAAATATATCCCTATATCGTAACTCAACCGAATACATATATCCGAGTATATTATCTCTATATAGTTTATACTTTAATCCAAGTTAAGTACGTCAAACTAATATTAGCATTATTCACTCAACATTCACCGACATATGTATATATACCCATATACATATATACATATACACATATACATATCTATATACATATATATTTAACACACACACACACACACACACACATATATATATATATATATATATATATATATATATATATATCCGTGTTGGGATAACAAAAACCCTGTATCGATGCTGTTGGGATAAACAATCCCTGTATCGATCGTGTTGTCAAAATATTTTGACAATATGCCAAATCCTGCATACCGCTAATAGCTGTATCGAAAAGCTGATCAAGTATCAACATGTATCGAAGACTTCTCGCAGTCCCAACCATACAGTAAATCTATCATACAACAAAGAGTCCCGCAAAGCTAAGTATGGAAGATGTCTCGAAATATCAATACATCAATCCTTCCATACAGCCCTCAAACAGGACAAGAAGGAATATTCCGTATTCTCTAGAAGTCAAGTCCTGTTTGATAAAGAAGTATTTAAATACTAAAGGATAAAGTATTTAAATACTGTAAGTCATCAGAAGATCTTCAAATCCCGCAATATCCGGATCTCTGTCTATTCAAGTCAAATATCAAGTTGTCGCAGAATCTTGCTCAACGGATCTGTTTCAAACAGATATATTTCAGAGGCTATATATATATATATACATACATATATATCTCCAGAGTTTGAAGATCATCTACAGAAACTGATACATATACATAATACACACGACTTACAAATGAACAAGTGCTTACAAGAATATTCAGAGCAAAACATATCTCCCAAAGCTTTCTGCTATTCTGATAGAAAAGATATACAGTTCTCAAACCGTGAACAACACATCATCAACTATAAAGCTCATCAAGTCAAGCTATTGTTCAAATATTGTTCTAACCCTTGAACAAACCCATCAGCCCTGTGTGGACTGAGAAACCTTGCTATTCCCAAACTGTGTGTGACGGACGTGCATTGAAGAAGACGAAGCTTCAGAAGTGTGTGTGAAGAAGCCAGTCATGTGTTAGCTCAAACCAATCTGTGTGAACAGTTGAAAGCTAAGATCTTTATATCAATTTGTGTGAACGATATATTGATTAGGTTTGGTTATAATTACGTAGTTGTGTACGCAGTATTTATAATAAACTTTTTACTCCTGTGTGGAGGACCAGTGGACGTAGAGGGGTTTACCTCAAACCACTTTAAATATTGTGTTATTTACCTTCTGCCTCTGTTTTATTAATTGTGATTATTTAAGTATACACTGCACACCGAGTTGCTGTATCCTCAGCAACTTACTGTATTAAAGACTTCCACTACACACTCAAATTTAAAAACCGTACAGCTTGTTGTTTAAAACACTTTCCAAGCTATATCCTGTATACTTAGTGGCCAACAAGTGGTATCGGAGCAGTTGATTCTAAAAAGAATCAGTCGTATTTTTAACCGAATCAGATCTAAAATCACTTATTTTTATAAAACAGTCTTTTTCATTCCTACATTCTCATATGAATACATCAATGATCAACAAAGTTACTATGTTCTCTATTAATGAGTTTGATGATTGGAGAATCAGGATGGAGGCTCATCTTGCAGCAATGCACGAAGAGATGATTTTTGTTATACAGGATGGCCCCATCAAGATAATGAAGGTAAATCCGGCCCCTAGGATTTAAGGCCAAGCTCATGATGAGATGCTTGAAAAAGAACGCGAACAATGGACTTCTGACGAAAGAAAGCGCGCCAACCTCGAAAATGTTGCGAAGAATGCGCTGTTTGTCACCCTTGACAAAGGCACATTCTCTAAGGTAAAGAGGTGTAAATCAGCCAAGGATATCTAGGATAAAATCAAGTTAATTTGTGAGGGAACTGAGCTCTCAAAAGAAAACAAAACTTCAAAATTAACTCAGCAATTTGAATCTTTTGAAATGAAACCAACTGAAACACTTGAGGAACTTGACCTCAGATTTACTGGAATTGTTGGTGAACTTGAAGCTTTGGGCAAAATTTATACTCAAAGAGAGAAAAACCTAAAGATTTTCAGATTTCTCCCTGCCCGATGGGACATTAAGACCATAGCTATGTGTGTGTCGTGTAATCTTAGTGAAATATCTACTTTTGATCTCTTTTCTGACCTCAAAGCATTTGAGTACGATATAGACAGGAGAGAGAAAGCTGAAGAATCTCCCGCTAGGACTACAGCCTTAGCCGCTCTATCCAACCATCGACACAGCATGCCCAGCCCATCAAAGCCTAATTACAAGAATGCTGACAGCAACGACGACATCCTGTCGCAAGACGAAATGGCGCTCCTCATGCACAAGTTCAAAAAGTTCATCAAGCAGTCTGGAAAGACTCCCCACAGGCCCAAGCCTGTTCACAAGTATTAGATTGGTACCGCCACTAGAAGGGGGGGTTGAATAGTGCGGATAAGAGTATTGTACTCTTTTCGTGCGGAAGCAAAAATATCGGAGTAATAAAAGTGCGGAAAAGAAAGAACACAAGGAATTGTTCGAGAGGTTCGGCTATTAACGAAGCCTACGTCCCCTACCTAGTTTTATCGACTATGACTTTTCTTAGAACTTGGAATTGCACTTTCTAGTTTAGTGCCAACTTCTTACAACTTCTTGATTTCCGGGCTCAAGAACAACCTCACAAAAACACTCTTGTTTTTCTAGGTACAAGATAACCTATATACAAAATAAATGCGAGTAGGAACTCGACTTTCACGATATATCGCTCTTAGATACAAGAATGAAGATTGGAAATTATAGAACAAATCTTCTCGTATCACAATCTAGAATAAGTATATCTCTCAAAATGTTTTCTTGATATTGCTTGAGTATGCTAGTAGGCTCAGAATGCTTGTGTGTCTTCAATCTCCATGAAGGTGGCTATTTATACCCTTCTTGAGCTCAATTTCCCGTTGGAACAGTTTAACTGGTTACGTACGTTATATGATGAAGGTTACGTACGTTATGAACGTTACGTACATTATATGATCCGAATAGCGGCCGTAACGAAAGTGAAGAAACTTTCCAGTGAGATATGATAGAATACGTTACGTACGTTATGAACCTCATGGTTACGTACGTAATATTCTGGTCAAAGATCCGTTGATTGAGACGACTTGTTGCAACGGCTAGTGGCTTTTCTAACAGTCAGAATAATTCAAGCGTTACGTACGTTATATGGCTCTGGTTACGTACGTTACCTGTACAGAAAAACTTATAAAAACAGTGAGTCTTACGTACGTTATAATAGATGAGTTACGTACGTTAACTGTACTAAAAATCTTAGAGACAACTGTGAATGTTATGTACGTTAATGTGGTTTGTGTTACGTACGTTAACTGAGGAGAAAATATGTTTTAAGTAAATTTTGGTTTTAATAACACATCATCCAAATGATCTAAAAGATATTGTTCCAACAATCTCCCCCTTTTTGATGATGACAAAATTTACGTATGTGAGTTTTTGAAAACATGATTTTAATAAGGCTCCCCCTGAAAACGCGCACGGGTTATTTCAAAAGTTGATTTCAAAAACGAATACATATTATTCTCCCCCTTTTTGTCATTAACAAAAAGTTGAGAGATCCTGCAAGAGAAATCAATGATACGCATAATAATCAACATAATCCAAGTCAATTATTAACCAAAATGATAACCAAAATGATGCATAAAAAAACAGAGATAGTTATTACAGACGAAAAAGGAACATGATAGTGAAATGTTTGGTCTTTTAATAAAACAGGAAACATCATCATCAGAAAGGATAGCCCGACTAGTCAAGGTCCGCATTCGGAGGTGTCGGCGGTATCCCAAAATGCGTGCAGATGTTCTTGACCATGATCTTGATGTCACTCATATCTTTCTCGAGCCTATCCATACGAGAAGCCATCTGGGATGAAGAGGATTACGGACAAGGACGGGAGGAACCAAGCTGAGATGACGGATGAGGTCTAGTATGCTCGATCCCCCTCGATGTGATCCTCTCCTCCGGTCTCGGAAGAGTACCCCCATCTATGAGCCGATCATCATCCTTGATATACGCAAAGTATATCCATCCACGATTTCTCGTGCGTAAATACCTCATTGTCCGTAATGTCCCCTCGGCGACGAGGCTCCCCCTAGGAATCGGAACCCCATGGACCCCAGACAAATCAACTCCTGCTTTCTCAAAAATTTCAGTTAAGATTGAACCAAACGGCATTCCCGATTTTCTCTGTCGATCAACTTTCGCGTAGCTCTTCTTGTGGAAAATTTGACCCTTTTCCACGAACCATTTTAGCACAATAGACGCGAAGTTGACTTGGTGATCCTTCCACACATGATAAATGATCTCCATATCGATATTCACAAGTCGAACCTGAGCATTAACTTTAGGCATAAGACAACGAGTGATAGCATCGTGAAGCAAACGGATGTTTATCCCAAAGTCATTGTTTTCAAACCGCCCGGAATGAACATTTATAACGGCTTTGTCCGACAAAAAATCACGGACTTTGGACTCATGAACTGTAATACCCGTAATTTTGTTTCCCGGAAATTTTCTATTTTTGGCGGAAGTCTATTTTGACGACTTGCTTGGGACCGTTTCGTCATCCTGAGAATGATTAAATCTACACTTTTTGTCATCCGAGTTCGTTTCGGTATCGTTCTGTTGAATTCCGTGTTCTTTAGCGACTTTTCCACGTATAAGTTCGACTTTGTTAAATTACCGTAAATTCTTGGAAACTCCAAAAATTCTGAATCTTAGCAATATTATAAAGCATCGAGTTAGCTTTCCAATGGTTCAAACGGTGAGTCAATCGGAGTCCAGACGAGAGAGTTATGGTCGAAATAGCTGGGTCACTCTCATTTTCCAGATTCGTCCAAAACTGCCTGTACCCGGTGCCGCGGCACACCTGGGCTGAGCCGCGGCACACTGCCGAGCCCTGGGAGCGAATTTTGGGTCTGTTCCGCGGCACACCTATACTGAGCCGCGGCACACACGTCAGTCAGCCCTATATCTGCGTTTTTCTGCGCGTTTCAACCGATATTTCTCATTTCTTCACCATCACACGAGAAGAAAGGCTTGAGAGAGGAAGGTTTCTTCACCTATCACTTGAGTATATGATTTCTCTTCATCTCTTTTCGATTGTGAAGCCCGGATCATCGTTCTATCGTGTGCTCTTCGAATCATAGTGCTTGGATCTTCAAGAGGTAATTTCTTCAACATCTTGGATTTCAATTTTGTATTGGGTAATAATGTTTTGGATGTTAAAATCATGGGGTATGAAGTGATATACGCATGATTATGGACTTGTTGGAGTATTCATCGGATTATTGAAAAATTATTCAAGAACACTTCGAATTTTATGTTGGAAATTGGGGATTTTGTTTGACTTCATCCTTTTAATCCGTAGTAATTTAGATTAGTGATGGATTGATGATGATTTAGGTGTATTCTACCATTCCCATCGTTATTCCTTGGTTGGAGTGTATTGATTCGTCGTTTTGGTTGAGTTATTAGTCGACGCCTTCAAGGTGTCCGACAAAATGTCTAAGAGGGGGGTTTTGTGCGTTGTACGATTATTATTCATCGTACGATTGTTGATTTATCATTGATATGACTTAGGGACGAAATCCTTGTGAAGAACTCAAGTCGAAACCCTTCCGTTCGTTGTCTTCTTCGTGGTTCAAGCTTTCCGGTTTAACCGTGTTCTTCGGGATCTTCGGTAACGTTTATTAAGGCAAGTATACATTTATGATTGTACGTTCTCGACTTTGAAAGTATGAAATATTGATGATATGATTATTTCTAGCCACTCCGGGACGGGCCTATGGTCCTCTGAGGGTTTCGTAGCCTCTGGTGCGATTCCATGGTTGATATGAACGAACCGTTTCTACGGCATTCATATGAAATAATGTTGGCATGTAATGAACGAACCGTTTTGAAGGCATTCCTACATGTAACGGCGTATGATATGAACGAACCGTTTCTACGGCATTCACATACGTCATGAGATTTTAGTTATTCCGGAATACTAGTCTTAAATTGATGAATTGACGGATATTGATGAATTGACGGATTACATTTACTTTATTGTCGAGGAGTATCATGTTTCATATTGTTATACTTGCACTAGCTATTCGACGGCTAACCCCTTTATGGGGGAAATACGTTTCATGTATTTCAGGTTCCAGGAGAGCGGACAGACGGGTATCGGGTTGGCATGAAGATGATGGGCAAGTGTGATACTGTGTCTTGTCTCCGGTTATTTTCTTGGATTCCTCCATTCAGTGTTGTTGTACTGGAATGGATTTTTAATACTCGAGTATTGTATTTCAGTTCCCTTGATGTTCCGGCCTGTGTTGCCAAGGTATTGATTTGTGCAGTGATGTATATGTTTTCGTTGGTTATGGTTTTGAATACCATTTGTATCGTCTTCCTTTCTTTTGTATGTAGACCTTATCGGTCAAGTTTATAGTTCCGCGTATGTTTAGCCTTGTGGGTCCCACGGCGGGGCTCACGGCGCTGTAATATACCCTGAATAACTTGGGGGTGTTACAGAATATGGTATCAGAGCTTAGGTTTATGGATACCTAGACTGTCGGTCTTTTAGGTCGATTGAGTCGGCATTTGCCCTCAGTATCACTACTCTGCCATCATCACAGTGCGACCGGTACTTGTAAGTCCTCTCACTCTTCTTGTATTCTTCTTAATCATTTCGTTTATAGCTTGGTATTCTTGGAAATTGGTCACTTCGAGAATGTGCGATTCGGATTATACTTACGCACGTGTGTGCCTTTCAGAATGTTGACTGAAAGTAGGAAGAATCGTGGCCGTGGTCACGGACGTGAGCTCTTCCTTGAGATTTTGTTAAGTTGCTAATTTCGATAATCATGTGTATCGATATTATGTTGAGACTTTGTTTAGGAGTCGCATGCTAGTATCACGGGAGATCTTCGACTTCGCAGACTTGTAAGTATGTTGTTCGAATTATTCGATAATTCTTGGTGAAATTGAATTCCCGTTGAAATGTTGTTTGTACGAGTGATTGTAAGTTTCGAGGACGAAACTTATTTTAAGGGGGGTAGAGTGTAATACCCCTATTTTTCGGATATATTTTTTTCGTTTATATATTGGATATCATGGATGGTTAATTATGCTCGAGGACGTTGTGAACGTATGACAATATTATTAAATTGAGCATATGTATTGATTTTGCCGTATGCTCGTATTTGGTATGTCATGACTTTGGACAGGAATTGTTGAAATTGGCTAAGTATGGAATTATTACGTACGTCAATAAGGTGAGATTACGTACGTAAGATTGGCATGGTTACGTACGTTAAGGCTAAGGTATTACGTACGTAACGAAGGCATCGGACAGAACCGAGTCCTGGTCGGCAGGTGAGACCCTGTTTCGGCAACTTTCGGCGGAGGATGTTGACAGGTGAGTCAACGTACGTGTTACGTACGTTATACAGGACGTGTTACGTACGTAACACAACCGTTGTACTGTAGCAAGTCAACTGGTATATTACGTACGTTATATGGTATGGATTACGTACATACTGGACTGCACGGAATGAGACAGTGAGTTGGTTACGTACGTTATGGATATTGGATTACGTACGTTAAAGTTGTTACGTACGTTAAGAAAGGACACTTACGTACGTAATGAGAGTGCAATTTATATATTGAAGTGTTGCCTTTCATTTCTCTCACGATCCTTTGAGATATTTCCCTCCAAAACTCGTCCCTCTTTACTTTTAAGAGTGTTCTAAGCACTTTTAACATGATTGTGAGCTTGGAATCATGGAATTAGATCTTGGTTATGGAACTATTGTTGATTCTTGAAGTGATTTCTTGTGTTATACATATTCTATGAGGTTTATGTTGAAGGAAGATAATGATATGCTTTGAATATGTTGATTATGATTATGGAATCATAGAGATCTTGATGTTCTTGAGGCCATATGATGACTATGATGATTTAATGATTCTTGGAATGGAGTTCAATTATTCTTTCTTCGTGGTTCGTCCATACAAGGTAATCCTCGTATCCCTTTGATAGTGGCTCATTTTTTTTCTTTTTGGATTACTACTTGGGAGGGAGTATGTTGGGAATCGTGTATTTTGATATTCGTCTTATTTCAATGAAAATGCATAAATTGGACTGTACTTTTATCCGCGGCGTGAGTATTTTTGAAATGGATTTTTGGTATTTTGCCAACTGAAATTTTATTTTGTAAAACCGATTCCCTAAACTGAGTTTTTGGCATTTTAACCTTGATCGTTTTGACGGTATTTGGAAAATGATTTTTAGTGTTTGAAAAATATTACCGTCATCAGTCTTTTTGACATTTTTGAAATGACGTGGAAAATTGTGCTTAGCCTGGTAAATCCTTGTGAGAAGGGTTTACGGCGTGTAATACTCCCGTAAGGTTTTGGGGTGAAGATTGTAGTATTCGGATATTGTTGATGTCATTTTGGATATTCTTGGTCTATGGTATACATTTCGGAAGGAAGTCCGGATAGAGGTATGTTTTGTGGTAATCGTACATAGAAGATTGTGTACGGGAAGGTATTCGGTATTGAGGTATTATATGGTATCATGTGATAATGCTATACGAGATTTATTGGAATCGTAATAAGAGATTTCGGATGTTGATATGATTATTGAGATCTTCTTCATATGACGATAAGGGTTCTGTTGTGATTCTTGAGGTTGTATGAATGACATGATGAAGAAAATGGTAACATGGAGATATATACCTCAGATATGTTGTTCTGAACGTGATTTCGGATATTTCATGTTCTTGAAAAACTCTTGAATTATACGAGGTAATGAAAATTTTTAAGAAGTGTTGATGTTTTGAATATGAATATGGAATATTCATATCTAGAGCTAAACTATGTGTTGGAAATAATATTCGTATAGGAAATACGAATGTGATTATGAGCTTGATGAGACTATTATTCATCTCTGAATTTGGAAGCCCATACGTACGGAGCAAATATTCAAATCGAATGATTGGAGTGTTTGATAACCGTAAAATATGATTATCTATAATGCTGAACTAATTGGATGGTTAGAATTAACGATGATCATCGGAAAATTTTAACTACGGATTTACGAGAAGGGAACCTTGTCAATTCGTGTTTAAGAATTGAGTTTGGAACCGATAATATTTAGACCCTTATTATTGGTCCGAATTGATTGCTGATACGATCATCGGATTTCGGCTCGTATTGTGGACATGGATTCGTGAGGGTCTGAGTTTGACTGTTCTGACTATGATTGGTCGAGATATGGTGAAACGATTGAGTTCGTGGTTTGGTGGTATTGATATTGGTCGTCATCGAACCGGTTGATTATCAATCCTTCGTTTTACAGTAAGATATGATGTTTGATCATAGATTATGACTTTTGTGTTGCGGTTAAGGTTGAAGGGTTCGTAGATTAACTTGGTCGAGACTCGTAAGACGAAATCGACTGAATTGGTAACAGTTCGTTGTATTGATATCGAGGCAAGTTTTATACTCGTACTAATCAATGAGACTAATGTTATTGTGTAGGCGTACGAATGTGTGTATCATTTCGGGACTTGGCCTCTTTATGATTGTATTGATATCAGGGGATTGGTTGACACGACGCCCGTCGGCAAATTATTCCAAATGTTACCGTTGTTTGTAAAAGGCCGGTTCGAGGTATTGCGATACTTGTTGGTTAAGTCGTTGTCGATTGCCGGTTCGCGGTATCGACGTATCGATTGTGATTGTGATGGATGTTCCACTGAGATATTGTGGTGATCGTCGTCATTGATATCGGTGTTTTTCTATTTATATTATATTAACCGATTAGAGACGTTTGATATATCTTTTTTTCATCTCCGTTTCGGTGGTCGGTTTAAGACATCGGGACATCTATTCTATCGTATCATTGTTTATCGATTGACCGTTCTAAGGTAATCGAGGTATTGAATTGGGATTATCGAAGATAATTCCCATCCGTTGTCAAAGATATTCTCATCCATTGTATCGTTGTTATCGATTGGCCATTCTACGGTAATCAAAGTATTGAATTGGGATTGTCGAGGAGAGTTCCCATCCGTTGAGTTATTATTGTCGTGTTGGCCGACTCAAGGCAGCACACTATTATTGTTGTGAACTCGATAATTTTGTGATCGTTGAGGGTTGTGGATTTCCCGAACTGTTGTGTTGTGATCGTTGCTCGTGTTAATCGGTCCTTAGGGATTTTGATCCCAGGATGGTTGTTTTGAATATCGTTGGTCGTGTCGATCTTTCATTATTCGTGTGTCATCGTTCACTTGGTGAGTCGTGTGATCCATATTGGATGTTTTATCCCTTGAGTTTCGTTGTCATGTTGTATCGTGGCATATCCGGAATCATGTCTGCGTGCCGATTGGTTATGTGTAGGATTTTTAGCCAGGCACTCGATGGTCATGCGTGGATATTTCCGCATTGGACCGTGCACACGAGACGTAGTTCTTGAGGCTAATTAGGTACATTGTCACACGTATATTCTGGATTCCGTATACGGGGTGTACATGTGCACGGACACATTTCCGGATCGGGCGTACTGTGATGTCCCTCTTGAGCTTTATTGATTGATCGTTCGTAGTCCATGTTGTATTGGATATGTCCGACGGTTTGCGACTGGTTGTTCATACGCCGAGGGGTATGTCCGACAGTCAGGTTGGTTTCTTTGAGATCTATTCTGTGATGATTTACAACTTTGGGCTGTTCGGCTTTCAGGCCATTGTGATGTATCGGTATTTCCGATGGAGCCTTCGGGCATTGTGAATTCGTATCTTTTTCGGCATTGGTTTGGTTTACCTTCGGGTAATGTATTGTTGTGTTCTATATTAATGATTCGCCGTTTGGGCGTAAATTTCGGCTCTTGTGTATCTCGTTGAGTTTTTCCTGGCGAAATATTTCTTCTCCCTGCCTGTTTTAAGTTTCGGGACGAAACTTCTTTTAAGGAGGGTAGAATGTAATACCCGTAATTTTGTTTCCCGGAAATTTTCTATTTTTGGCGGAAGTCTATTTTGACGACTTGCTTGGGACCGTTTCGTCATCCTGAGAATGATTAAATCTACACTTTTTATCATCCGAGTTCGTTTCGGTATCGTTCTGTTGAATTCCGTGTTCTTTAGCGACTTTTCCACGTATAAGTTCGACTTTGTTAAATTACCGTAAATTCTTGGAAACTCCAAAAATTCTGAATCTTGGTAATATTATAAAGCATCGAGTTAGCTTTCCAATGGTTCAAACGGTGAGTCAATCGGAGTCCAGACGAGAGAGTTATGGTCGAAATAGCTGGGTCACTCTCATTTTCCAGATTCGTCCAAAACTGCCTGTACCCGGTGCCGCGGCACACCTGGGCTGAGCCGCGGCACACTGCCGAGCCCTGGGAGCGAATTTTGGGTCTGTGCCGCGGCACACCTATACTGAGCCGCGGCACACACGTCAGTCAGCCCTATATCTGCGTTTTTCTGCGCGTTTCAACCGATATTTCTCATTTCTTCACCATCACACGAGAGGAAAGGCTTGAGAGAGGAAGGTTTCTTCACCTATCACTTGAGTATATGATTTCTCTTCATCTCTTTTCGATTGTGAAGCCCGGATCATCGTTCTATAGTGTGCTCTTCGAATCATAGTGCTTGGATCTTCAAGAGGTAATTTCTTCAACATCTTGGATTTCGATTTTGTATTGGGTAATAATGTTTTGGATGTTAAAATCATGGGGTATGAAGTGATATACGCATGATTATGGACTTGTTGGAGTATTCATCGGATTATTGAAAGATTATTCAAGAACACTTCGAATTTTATGTTGGAAATTGGGGATTTTGTTTGACTTCATCCTTTTAATCCGTAGTAATTTAGATTAGTGATGGATTGATGATGATTTAGGTGTATTCTACCATTCCCATCGTTATTCCTTGGTTGGAGTATATTGATTCGTCGTTTTGGTTGAGTTATTAGTCGACGCCTTCAAGGTGTCCGACAAAATGTCTAAGAGGGGGGTTTTGTGCGTTGTACGATTATTATTCATCGTACGATTGTTGATTTATCATTGATATGACTTAGGGACGAAATCCTTGTGAAGAACTCAAGTCGAAACCCTTCCGTTCGTTGTCTTCTTCGTGGTTCAAGCTTTCCGGTTTAACCGTGTTCTTCGGGATCTTCGGTAACGTTTATTAAGGCAAGTATACATTTATGATTGTACGTTCTCGACTTTGAAAGTATGAAATATTGATGATATGATTATTTCTAGCCACTCCGGGACGGGCCTATGGTCCTCTGAGGGTTTCGTAGCCTCTGGTGCGATTCCATGGTTGATATGAACGAACCGTTTCTACGGCATTCATATGAAATAATGTTGGCATGTAATGAACGAACCGTTTTGACGGCATTCCTACATGTAACGGCGTATGATATGAACGAACCGTTTCTACGGCATTCACATACGTCATGAGATTTTAGTTATTCCGGAATACTAGTCTTAAATTGATGAATTGACGGATATTGATGAATTGACGGATTACATTTACTTCATTGTCGAGGAGTATCATGTTTCATATTGTTATACTTGCACTAGCTATTCGACGGCTAACCCCTTTATGGGGGAAATACGTTTCATGTATTTCAGGTTCCAGGAGAGCGGACAGACGGGTATCGGGTCGGCATGAAGATGATGGGCAAGTGTGATACTGTGTCTTGTCTCCGGTTATTTTCTTGGATTCCTCCATTCAGTGTTGTTGTACTGGAATGGATTTTTAATACTCGAGTATTGTATTTCAGTTTCCTTGATGTTCCGGCCTGTGTTGCCAAGGTATTGATTTGTGCAGTGATGTATATGTTTTCGTTGGTTATGGTTTTGAATACCATTTGTATCGTCTTCCTTTCTTTTGTATGTAGACCTTATCGGTCAAGTTTATAGTTCCGCGTATGTTTAGCCTTGTGGGTCCCACGGCGGGGCTCACGGCGCTGTAATATACCCTGAATAACTTGGGGGTGTTACATGAACACCATAGCTTTCATCATCGGACCCAGTTGTCAATGACTTCGTCCGGAGGAGCAAACTCTCCTTTGCATCGAAAACCCTCATTAGGGAGACCAAAAATCTCCGAAAGTTTCGCCTCATCAAAGGATATTGGTTTACCACGCACAAGAGAGTTAACTACAGCAAGTCCGTCGGCATCATAAGTGACAAAATTTTTTTGCATAAAACTCTTTTACAGAGTCCACAAAAATTGGTCGAGCAACACTAACGAACCGATTTATCCCAAGCATATCGAAGAATTCTTCGATAGCAACACCAGCACAGTTCAGAGATTCGAAATCAAAGTGGTGACTCGGAGTTACCTCTTCGTCGATAAGGATTTCGTTGAAAACTTTCATGGCTTGAGCATTCCGAAAAGATGGATCGCCGGAAGCCGTGGAGGATGATTGGGAGGTTTCTCCTCTTCTCTTTTTTCCGGTTCTGGATGCCATGAAGATTGAATCGGTCGAAAAGTGAAGGTTTGATGGATGATCTTGAAGTTTAGGTAGATTTGCAGGAACTTCGTCGTCGATGTCGCTAGGGATTTGTAGGGAATGAAAAGGGGACGGTCGAAGTGGGTTTATATATGTTAGGGTCATCGACCGATTACGTACGTTATATCCCTTATGTAACGTACGTAACGTAAAAACCTAAACTCTCTGGACTGAATCCTGCGTTTCGTTACGTACGTAAGCAGGACCAAATGAATAGTCTTTTCCTTTCGATGATGTCCCGATTTAAATGACCATTTAATGTGACTATGATGAGTAAGCAATATTTAAAAATGATCAGCATGTACCATTCCTAAATTTATGCGAATAAAGTTGAAAGCTTCTTCGGGTAATGGTTTTGTAAAAATATCCGCCAATTATTCATTAGTACCAACAAATTGGAGACGAACATTCCCGTTTTGGACATGGTCACGAATAAAATGGTGACGAATTTCGATGTGTTTTGTCCTACTATGCAAAATGGGGTTTTTACTTAAATTAATGGCACTTGTATTGTCACAAAAAATAGGAGTATTTTTAAGTTCGATGCCATAATCAAGTAATTGATTTTTGATCCAAAGAACTTGTGCACATGCACTTCCATGACCACATATTCGCCTTCACTGTGGAAGTAGTGACACTAGTCTGTTTCTTACTTCCCCAGGAAATTAAACATGAACTCATAAAATGACAAGTTCCGGTGGTGCTTTTTCTATCAATTTTACATCCACCGAAATCGGCATCACTATATGCAAAAAGTTGAAAATCAATGCTAGAATGATACCATAGGCCTAAACCAGCAGTATATTTTAAATATCGAAAAATCCGTTTACATGCAATCAGATGAGATTCTTTAGGGTTTGCTTGAAAACGAGCACATAGACAAGTAGCAAACATTATATCAGGTCTAGATGCAGTTAAGTAAAGTAAAGATCCGATCATACCTCGATACTGTTTTTGGTCAACAGATTTACCTTTTTCATCTTTATCGAGTTTAAGAGTGGAAGACATAGGAGTGGATATTTCTTTGCAATCTTCCATCTTAAATTTCTTTAGAATCTCATTGACGTACTTGGATTGGTGAATGAATATTCCGTCATTGAGTTTCTTAATTTGGAGTCCGAGAAAGTTTTTCAACTCTCCCATCATACTCATTTCGAACTCTCCCTTCATAAGATTTGAAAATTCTTTGGACAGAGTTTCGTTAGTTGCACCAAAAACAATATCGTCCACATAAATTTGACAAATTAACATATCATCACTTAAGACCTTAATGAATAGAGTATTATCAACATTACCTCTTTTATACCCATTTGAAATAAGAAAAGAGCTTAGACGATCATACCATGCTCTCGGAGCTTGTTTTAATCCATAGAGAGCTTTATGGAGCTTGTACACATGATCCGGATGATCATAATCTTCAAAACCTGGTGGTTGTTTGACATACACTTCCTCCTGGATGATTCCATTTAGGAACGCACTTTTGACATCCATTTGATGGAGTTTGATCTTCTTGTATGCGGCAAAGGCACAGAGAAGACGAATAGCTTCAAGACGAGCAACAGGAGCGGTTGGTGAACTTGAAGCTTTGGGCAAAATTTATACTCAAAGGGAGAAAAACCTAAAGATTTTCAGATTTCTCCCTGCCCGATGGGACATTAAGACCACAACTATGCGTGTGTCGTGTAATCTTAGTGAAATATCTACTTTTGATCTCTTTTCTGACCTCAAAGCATTTGAGTACGATATAGACAGGAGAGAGAAAGCTGAAGAATCTCCCGCTAGGACTACAGCCTTAGCCGCTGTATCCAACCATCGACACAGCATGCCCAGCCCATCAAAGCCTAATTAAAAGAATGCTGACAGCAACGATGACATCCTGTCGCAAGCCGAAATGGCGCTCCTCATGCACAAGTTCAAAAGTTCATCAAGCAGTCTGGAAAGACTCCCCACAGGCCCAAGCCTGTTCACAAGTGTTAGATTGGTACCGCCACTAGAAAGGGGGGTTGAATAGTGCGGATAAGAGTATTGTATTCTTTTCGTGCGGAAGCAAAAATATCGGAGTAATAAAAGTGCGGAAAAGAAAGAACACAAGGAATTGTTCGAGAGGTTCGGCTATTAACGAAGCCTACGTCCCCTACCTAGTTTTATCGACTAGGACTTTTCTTAGAACTTGGAATTGCACTTTCTAGTTTAGTGCCAACTTCTTACAACTTCTTGATTTCCGGGCTCAAGAACAACCTCACAAAAACACTCTTGTTTTTCTAGGTACAAGATAACCTATATAAAAAATAAATGCGAGTAGGAACTCGACTTTCACGATATATCGCTCTTAGATACAAGAATGAAGATTGGAAATTATAGAACAAATCTTCTCGTATCACAATCTAGAATAAGTATATCTCTCAAAATGTTTGCTTGATATTGCTTGAGTATGCTAGTAGGCTCAGAATGCTTGTGTGTCTTCAATCTCCATGAAGGTGGCTATTTATACCCTTCTTGAGCTCAATTTCCCGTTGGAACAGTTTAACTGGTTACGTACGTTATATGATGAAGGTTACGTACGTTATGAACGTTACATACGTTATATGATCCGAATAGCGGCCGTAACGAAAGTGAAGAAACTGTCCAGTGAGATATGATAGAATACGTTACGTACGTTATGAACCTCATGGTTACGTACGTAATATTCTGGTCAAAGATCCGTTGATTGAGACGACTTGTTGCAACGGCTAGTGGCTTTTCCAACGGTCAGAATAATTCAAGCGTTACGTAAGTTATATGGCTCTGGTTACGTACGTTACCTGTACAGAAAAACTTACGAAAACAATGAGTCTTACGTACATTATAATAGATGAGTTACGTACGTTAACTGTACTAAAAATCTTGCAGACAACTGTGAATGTTACGTACGTTAATGTGGTTTGTGTTACGTACGTTAACTGAAGAGAAAATATGTTTTAAGTAAATTTTGGTTTTAATAACACATCATCAAAATGATCTAACAGATATTGTTCCAACAATCTCCCCCTTTTTGATGATGACAAAATTTACGTATGTGAGTTTTTGAAAACATGATTTTAATAAGGCTCCCCCTGGAAACGCGCACGGGTTATTTCAAAAGTTGATTTCAAAAACGAATACATATTATTCTCCCCCTTTTTGTCATTAACAAAAAGTTGAGAGATCCTGCAAGAGAAATCAATGATACGCATAATAATCAACATAATCCAAGTCAGTGATTAACCAAAATGATAACCAAAATGATGCATAAAAAAACAGAGATAGTTATTACAGACGAAAAAGGAACATGGTAGTGAAATGTTTGGTCTTTTAATAAAACAGGAAACATCATCATCAGAAAGGTTAGCCCGACTAGTCAAGGTCCGCATTCGGAGGTGTCGGCGGTATCCCAAAATGCGTGCAGATGTTCTTGACCATGATCTTGATGTCACTCATATCTTTCTCGAGCCTATCCATACGAGAAGCCATCTGGGATGAAGAGGATTCCGGACGAGGATGGGAGGAACCAAGCTGAGATGACGGACGAGGTCTAGTATGCTCGATCCCCCTCGATGTGATCCTCTCCTCCGGTCTCGGAAGAGTACCCCCACCTATGAGCCGATCATCATCCTTGATATACGCAAAGTATATCCATCCACGATTTCTCGTGCGTAAATACCTCATTGTCCGTAATGTCCCCTCGGTGATGAGGCTCCCCCTAGGAATCGGAACCCCATGGACCCCAGACAAATCAACTCCTGCTTTCTCAAAAATTTCAGTTAAGATTGAACCAAACGGCATTCCCGATTTTCTCTGTCGATCAACTTTCGCGTAGCTCTTCTTGTGGAAAATTTGACCCTTTTCCACGAACCATTTTAGCACAATAGACGCGAAGTTGACTTGGTGATCCTTCCACACATGATAAATGATCTCCATATCGATATTCACAAGTCGAACCTGAGCATTAACTTTAGGCATAAGACAACGAGTGATAGCATCGTGAAGCAAACGGATGTTTATCCCAAAGTCATTGTTTTCAAACCGCCCGGAATGAACATTTATAACGGCTTTGTCCGACAAAAAATCACGGACTTTGGACTCATGAACACCATAGCTTTCATCATCGGACCAGTTGTCAATGACTTCGTCCGGAGGAGCAAACTCTCCTTTACATCGAAAACCCTCATTAGGGAGACCAAAAATCTCCGAAAGTTTCGCCTCATCAAAGGATATTGGTTTACCACGCACAAGAGAGTTAACTACAGCAAGTCCGTCGGCATCATAAGTGACAAAATTTTTTTGCATAAAACTCTTTTACACAGTCCACAAAAATTGGTCGAGCAATACTAACGAACCGATTTATCCCAAGCATATCGAAGAATTCTTCGATAGCAACACCAGCACAGTTCAGAGATTCGAAATCAAAGTGGTGACTCGGAGTTACCTCTTCGTCGATAAGGATATCGTTGAAAACTTTCATGGCTTGAGCATTCCGAAAAGATGGATCGCCGGAAGCCGTGGAGGATGATTGGGAGGTTTCTCCTCTTCTCTTTTTTCCGGTTCTGGATGCCATGAAGATTGAATCGGTCGAAAAGTGAAGGTTTGATGGATGATCTTGAAGTTTAGGTAGATTTGTAGGAACTTCGTCGTCGATGTCGCTAGGGAATTGTAGGGAATGAAAAGGGGACGGTCGAAGTGGGTTTATATATGTTAGGGTCATCGACCGATTACGTACGTTATATCCCTTATGTAACGTACGTAACGTAAAAACCTAAACTCTCTGGACTGAATCCTGCGTTTCGTTACGTACGTAACGAACCAACCTGTAACGTACGTAAGGTCCTATTACGTATGTAATGGACCGCTCCTACCGTACGTAAGCAGGACCAAATGAATAGTCTTTTCCTTTCGATGATGTCCCGATTTAAATGACCATTTAATGTGACTATGATGAGTAAGCAATATTTAAAAATGATCAGCATGTCCCATTCCTAAATTTATGCGAATAAAGTTGAAAGCTTCTTCGGGTAATGGTTTTGTAAAAATATCCGCCAATTATTCATTAGTACCAACAAATTGGAGACGAACATTCCCATTTTGGACATGGTCACGAATAAAATGGTGACGAATTTCGATGTGTTTTGTCCTACTATGCAAAATGGGGTTTTTACTTAAATTAATGGCACTTGTATTGTCACAAAAAATAGGAGTATTTTTAAGTTCGATGCCATAATCAAGTAATTGATTTTTGATCCAAAGAACTTGTGCACATGCACTTCCCGCAGCCACATATTCTGCTTCAGCTGTGGAAGTAGCGACACTAGTCTGTTTCTTACTTCCCCAGGAAATTAAACATGAACTCATAAAATGACAAGTTCTGGTGGTGCTTTTTCTATCAATTTTACATCCACCGAAATCGGCATCACTATATGCAAAAAGTTGAAAATCAATGCTAGAATGATACCATAGGCCTAAACCAGCAGTATATTTTAAATATCAAAAAATCCGTTTACATGCAATCAGATGACATTCTTTAGGGTTTGCTTGAAAACGAGCACTTAGACAAGTAGCAAACATTATATCAGGTCTAGATGCAGTTAAGTAAAGTAAAGATCCGATCATACCTCGATACTGTTTTTGGTCAACAGATTTACCTTTTTCATCTTTATCGAGTTTAAGAGTGGAAGACATAGGAGTGGATATTTCTTTGCAATCTTCCATCTTAAATTTCTTTAGAATCTCATTGACGTACTTGGATTGGTGAATGAATATTCCGTCATTGAGTTGCTTAATTTGGAGTCCGAGAAAGTTTTTCAACTCTCCCATCATACTCATTTCGAACTCTCCCTTCATAAGATTTGAAAATTCTTTGGACAGAGTTTCGTTAGTTGCACCAAAAACAATATCGTCCACATAAATTTGACAAATTAACATATCATCACTTAAGACCTTAATGAATAGAGTATTATCAACATTACCTCTTTTATACCCATTTGAAATAAGAAAAGAGCTTAGACGATCATACCATGCTCTCGGAGCTTGTTTTAATCCATAGAGAGCTTTATGGAGCTTGTACACATGATCCGGATGATCATAATCTTCAAAACCTGGTGGTTGTTTGACATACACTTCCTCCTGGATGATTCCATTTAGGAACGCACTTTTTACATCCATTTGATGGAGTTTGATCTTCTTGTATTCGGCAAAGGCACAGAGAAGACGAATAGCTTCAAGACGAGCAACAGGAGCGGTTGGTGAACTTGAAGCTTTGGGCAAAATTTATACTCAAAGGGAGAAAAACCTAAAGATTTTCAGATTTCTCCCTGCCCGATGGGACATTAAGACCACAGCTATGCGTGTGTCGTGTAATCTTAGTGAAATATCTACTTTTGATCTCTTTTCTGACCTCAAAGCATTTGAGTACGATATAGACAGGAGAGAGAAAGCTGAAGAATCTCCCGCTAGGACTACAACCTTAGCCGCTATATCCAACCATCGACACAGCATGCCCAGCCCATCAAAGCCTAATTACAAGAATGCTGACAGCAACGACGACATCCTGTCGCAAGACGATATGGCGCTCCTCATGCACAAGTTCAAAAAGTTCATCAAGCAGTCTGGAAAGACTCCCCACAGGCCCAAGCCTGTTCACAAGTGTTAGATTGGTACCGCCACTAGAAGGGGGGGGGGTTGAATAGTGTGGATAAGAGTATTGTACTCTTTTCGTGCGGAAGCAAAAATATCGGAGTAATAAAAGTGCGGAAACGAAAGAACACAAGGAATTGTTTGAGAGGTTCGGCTATTAACGAAGCCTACGTCCCCTACCTAGTTTTATCGACTAGGACTTTTCTTAGAACTTGGAATTGCACTTTCTAGTTTAGTGCCAACTTCTTACAACTTCTTGATTTCCGGGCTCAAGAACAACCTCACAAAAACACTCTTGTTTTTCTAGGTACAAGATAACCTATATACAAAATAAATGCGAGTAGGAACTGGACATTCACGATATATTGCTCTTAGATACAAGAATGAAGATTGGAAATTATAGAACAAATCTTCTCATATCACAATCTAGAATAAGTATATCTCTCAAAATGTTTGCTTGATATTGCTTGAGTATGCTAGTAGGCTCAGAATGCTTGTGTGTCTTCAATCTCCATGAAGGTGGCTATTTATACCCTTCTTGAGCTCAATTTCCCGTTGGAACAGTTTAACTGGTTACGTACGTTATATGATGAAGGTTACGTACGTTATAAACGTTACGTACGTTATATGATCCGAATAGCGGCCGTAACGAAAGTGAAGAAACTGTCCAGTGAGATATGATAGAATACGTTACGTACGTTATGAACCTCATGGTTACGTACGTAATATTCTGGTCAAAGATCCGTTGATTGAGACGACTTGTTGCAACGGCTAGTGGCTTTTCCAACAGTCAGAATAATTCAAGCGTTACGTACGTTATATGGCTCTGGTTACGTACGTTACCTGTACAGAAAAACTTACGAAAACAGTGAGTCTTACGTACGTTATAATAGATGAGTTACGTACGTTAATCGCATTTCAAAATCTTGCAGACAACTGTGAATGTTACGTACGTTAATGTGGTTTGTGTTACGTACGTTAACTGAAGAGAAAATATGTTTTAAGTAAATTTTGGTTTTAATAACACATCATCAAAATGATCTAAAAGATATTGTTCTAACAATCTCCTCCTTTTTGATGATGACAAAATTTACGTATGTGAGTTTTTGACAACATGATTTTAATAAGGCTCCCCTTGAAAACGCGCACGGGTTATTTCAAAAGTTGATTTCAAAAACGAATACATATTATTCTCCCCCTTTTTGTCATTAACAAAAAGTTGAGAGATCCTGCAAGAGAAATCAATGATACGCATAATAATCAACATAATCCAAGTCAATGATTAACCAAAATGATAACCAAAATGATGCATAAAAAAACAGAGATAGTTATTACAGACGAAAAAGGAACATGATAGTGAAATGTTTGGTCTTTTAATAAAACAGGAAACATCATCATCAGAAAGGATAGCCCGACTAGTCAAGGTCTGCATTCGGAGGTGTCGGCGGTATCCTAAAATGCGTGCAGATGTTCTTGACCATGATCTGGATGTCACTCATATCTTTCTCGAGCCTATCCATACGAGAAGCCATCTGGGATGAAGAGGATTCCGGACGAGGACGGGAGGAACCAAGCTGAGATGACGAATGAGGTCTAGTATGCTCGATCCCCCTCGATGTGATCCTCTCCTCCAGTCTCGGAAGAGTACCCCCATCTATGAGCCGATCATCATCCTTGATATACACAAAGTATATCCATCCACGATTTCTCGTGCGTAAATACCTCATTGTCTGTAATGTCCCCTCGGTGAAGAGGCTCCCCCTAGGAATCGGAACCCCATGGACCCCAGACAAATCAACTCCTGCTTTCTCAAAAATTTCAGTTAAGATTGAACCAAACGGCATTCCCGATTTTCTCTGTCGATCAAGTTTCGCGTAGCTCTTCTTGTGGAAAATTTGACCCTTTTCCACGAACCATTTTAGCACAATAGACGCGAAGTTGACTTGGTTATCCTTCCACACATGATAAATGATCTCCATATCGATATTCACAAGTCGAACCTGAGCATTAACTTTAGGCATAAGACAACGAGTGATAGCATCGTGAAGCAAACGGATGTTTATCACAAAGTCATTGTTTTCAAACCGCCCGGAATGAACATTTATAACGGCTTTGTCCGACAAAAAATCACGGACTTTGGACTCATGAACACCATAGCTTTCATCATCGGACCAGTTGTCAATGACTTCGTCCGGAGGAGCAAACTCTCCTTTGCATCGAAAACCCTCATTAGGGAGACCAAAAATCTCCGAAAGTTTCGCCTCATCAAAGGATATTGGTTTACCACGCACAAGAGAGTTAACTACAGCAAGTCCGTCGGCATCATAAGTGACAAAAAAATTTTGCATAAAACTCTTTTACACAGTCCACAAAAATTGGTCGAGCAAGACTAACAAACCGATTTATCCCAAGCATATCGAAGAATTCTTCGATAGCAACACCAGCACAGTTCAGAGATTCGAAATCAAAATGGTGACTCGGAGTCACCTCTTCGTCGATAAGGATTTCGTTGAAAACTTTCATGGCTTGAGCATTCCGAAAAGATGGATCGCCGAAAGCCGTGGAGGATGATTGAGAGGTTTCTCCTCTTCTCTTTTTTCCGGTTCTGGATGCCATGAAGATTGAATTGGTCGAAAAGTGAAGGTTTGATGGATGATCTTGAAGTTTAGGTAGATTTACAGGAACTTCATCGTCGATGTCGCTAGGGATTTGTAGGGAATGAAAAGGGGACGGTCGAAGTGGGTTTATATATGTTAGGGTCATCGACCGATTACGTACGTTATATCCCTTATGTAACGTACGTAACGTAAAAACCTAAACTCTCTGGACTGAATCCTGCGTTTCGTTACGTACGTAACGAACCAACCTGTAACGTACGTAAGGTCCTATTACGTACGTAATGGACCGCTCCTACCGTACGTAAGCAAGACCAAATGAATAGTCTTTTCCTTTCAATGATGTCTCGATTTAAATGACCATTTAATGTGACTATGATGAGTAAGCAATATTTAAAAATGATCAGCATGTCCCATTCCTAAATTTATGCGAATAAAGTTGAAAGCTTCTTCGGGTAATGGTTTTGTAAAAATATCCGCCAATTGTTCATTAGTACCAACAAATTGGAGACGAACATTCCCGTTTTGGACATGGTCACGAATAAAATGGTGACGAATTTCGATGTGTTTTGTCCTACTATGCAAAATGGGGTTTTTACTTAAATTAATGGCACTTGTATTGTCACAAAAAATAGGAGTATTTTTAAGTTCGATGCCATAATCAAGTAATTGATTTTTGATTCAAAGAACTTGTGCACATGCACTTCCCGCAGCCACATATTCTGCTTCAGCTGTGGAAGTAGCGACACTAGTCTGTTTCTTACTTCCCCAGGAAATTAAACATGAACTCATAAAATGACAAGTTCCGGTGGTGCTTTTTCTATCAATTTTACATCCACCGAAATCGGCATCACTATATGCAAAAAGTTGGAAATCAATGCTAGAATGATACCATAGGCCTAAACCAGCAGTATATTTTAAATATCGAAAAATCCGTTTACATGCAATCAGATGAGATTCTTTAGCGTTTGCTTGAAAACGAGCACATAGACAATTAGCAAACATTATATCAGGTCTAGATGCAGTTAAGTAAAGTAAAGATCCGATCATACCTCGATACTGTTTTTAGTCAACAGATTTACCTTTTTCATCTTTATCGAGTTTAAGAGTGGAAGACATAGGAGTGGATATTTCTTTGCAATCTTCCATCTTAAATTTCTTTAGAAGCTCATTGATGTACTTGGATTGGTGAATGAATATTCCGTCATTGAGTTGCTTAATTTGGAGTCCGAGAAAGTTTTTCAACTCTCCCATCATACTCATTTCGAACTCTCCCTTCATAAGATTTGAAAATTCTTTGGACATAGTTTCGTTAGTTGCACCAAAAACAATATCGTCCACATAAATTTGACAAATTAACATATCATCACTTAAGACCTTAATGAATAGAGTATTATCAACATTACCTCTTTTATACCCATTTGAAATAAGAAAAGAGCTTAGACGATCATACCATGCTCTCGGAGCTTGTTTTAAACTATAGAGAGCTTTATGGAGCTTGTACACATGATCCGGATGATCATAATCTTCAAAACCTGGTGGTTGTTTGAAATACACTTCCTCCTGGATGATTCCATTTAGGAACGCACTTTTTACATCCATTTGATGGAGTTTGATCTTCTTGTATGCGGCAAAGGCACAGAGAAGACGAATAGCTTCAAGACAAGCAACAGGAGCGAACGTCTCTTCATAATCCAAGCCTTCTTCTTGATTATAACCTTGGGCGACCAACCTCGATTTATTTTTAATTGGGAGACCATCATCATCGGTTTTGATTTTACGAACCCATTTGGTGCCAATGATTGATTTGTCTACCTCAAGTTTAACTAATTCCCAAACATTATTTCTTTCGAATTGGTTTAGCTCTTCTTCCATAGCAATAGCCCAATTCTCATCATTTATGGCCTCATCGATATTCTTTGGTTCTGTAAGAGAAATAAATGCAATATTGTTAATACAATCATTTATATTTCTCCTAGTTCGTACACCTTCATCGATTTTTCCGAGAATTTGTTCCATCGGATGGTCTTTCACATTTGCCCAATCTTTCGGAAGGTTGTATGTATTTTCCTCCTGCTTGTCCGAGCTTACGTCGAGCTTCTCCAACTCCTTTGATACTTCGGATACTCCGTTAACTGGAACCATACCTGCATCATCATCAAAAACAACCTTTCTCGGGGGTAAAACTGTATCATCTAATTTTACATGAATGGACTCTTCTACCGAGCCTCTTCTACAATTAAATACATGATACGCTTTACTATTAGTAGAATAACCAAGAAATATTCCAATTTCTGATTTAGAATCGAATTTACCCAAATTGTCTTTACCATTATTATGAATAAACACCTTACAACCAAATGGATGAAAATAAGATAAATTGGGATTTTTACCTTTAAAAATCTCATAGGGAGTCATCATTTTATTTCTCCTGAGATGGACACGATTTATAACATAACAAGCGGTGTTAACGGCTTCGGCCCAAAAGTATTTAGGAAGACCATACTCATTGAGCATTGTCCGGCTCATTTCTTCTAGAGAGCGATTCTTCCTCTCGACAACTCCATTTTGTTGAGGTGTCCGAGGTGCCGAGAAGTTGTGCCCAATACCATATTTATCGCACCAATCTTCAAAGAGATTAGAATCAAATTCTCCACCATGATCGGTTCGAATGGAGATAACTGGTAATTCTTTTTCCTTCTGGGTAACCTTACACTACTTAACAAACTCGTTAAAAGCATCATCTTTATTGGCTAAGAATTTTACCCAAGTAAATCTTGAAAAATCATCGACAATAACTAAAGTATAAAGTTTACCTGTTAGACTGGCATGTCGAGATGGACCAATTAAATCCATATGAATTAATTCAAGAATGCGACTAGTGGAAATTTCCATTTTTGGTTTAAACGAGCCTCTTGCATGTTTACCTTTAATACAGGCCTCACAAATGTGGTCTTTTCTAAAATTCAATTTTGGTAGACCACGAACAATATCATTTTTGGCCAATTTTGAAAGAAGTGGTAAAGAGGCATGTCCCAATTTTCGGTGACAAACAACGGCATTTTCATCGTACGAAAGTAGACATTTTTCGTTAAAAGAAGATTCATCTTGGAGATCAACAATGTAAATATTTCCATAACGCAATCCAATAAAAACTATTTGGTCTTTTCTCATTGCCGTGCAATGCGTAATTTCAAAAATTAATTTAAGACCGGTGTCACATAGTTGGGAAACACTTAGGAGATTATGGCAAAGTCCATCAACAAATAGAACATTTTCAATAGTAGGTAAAGGTTTCTTACCAATTTTACATGTCCCTTTTATTTGGCCCTTTTTATTATCGCCAAAGGTAACACAGCCACGATCTTCCTTTTTCACTCGTGAAGAGATGTTCATTTCCACTCATGTGATTTGAACATCCACTATCAACATACCATTTATTTGATAATGTTGTCTTCCTTGCTTGTACCTACAAAAACCATTTTCTTCCGTTTTATAGGTACCTGTGCTAATTGGGTCCCGAGGAGTTAGATACAAAAACTTGATTTTTAACAACGGTCCCTTTTGGTACCCAAATTTGCTTAACCCTTATAGTACGTCTAGAATTACGACAGTAAGTTTCGGTATGTCCAGGTTTTAAACATTTTGGACATGATGGAATTCCCGTTTTTAAAGTGTCCGAATCTTTTGTGGTAATTTCTAAGGACTTTTTCATTGGAAATGAATTATATCCAAGTCCTTGTTTTGAAAGAGAAAATTTTTGACCAAATAATAATTGCTCGAATTTGTCATTACCACATGAAAATTTTCTGACATAAAGTTTTAATTCTTTCTGAGTTTTATGCAATTCATCTTTCAGAATTTTCTCAGTTTCCAAGCAATTTGTATGATCAATAGAAACTTCCTTGTTTTTCAATAATTTAGCATTTTCAATTTCAAGGAGTTTTATTTTCTTTTTCAAATCTTTATTGCTATTGCAAGCCTTTTCGTATTCATTATTTAGGGATTCAAAAGCATCAAGTAGTTCTTCATGAGAATCACTAACCTCGACTTCTTCGTCACTATCTTCGGATGCGCGGGCCATTAGAGCAAGATTGGTTTGGACTTGTGGTTCATCATCCTCATCATCATTGCTCCATGTGGCGACATAAACTTCCTTCTTTTTGAACTTTTCATGAGGTGGTTTTGATGAACTTATTGGAGCAGCAGCACGACAATCTTTTGCAAAATGGCCTGGAACGCCGCACCTTCGACAAGTGTTGTCGAACTTTTTGTTTTGAGGGAAGTGAGTCTTTTTGGATTCATCCCTTGATTCTTGCTTGATATCTCTCCGGCGCCTTTGTAAAAGGTTTTTGAATTTCTTTATGTTTTTGGCATAAAAGGCAGTTTCTTCGTCCTCTTCTTCGATAGGTTCATCCTCTAGATCGCTTTATTCTTTGGCTTTGAAAGCGATAGTCCTTTATCTCTCCTTAGGTTTTGGTTTTGAACTACGAGATTTAATGACAATCTCATAATTAATGAGAGATCTGATGAGAGCACTAAATTCTATAGTATTGAGGTCTTTCGACTCCATGATAGCCGTAACGGTAGCGTCCCATTCTCTTGGTAGAGACCGAAGGATTTTCTTGGCTTTATCACTACTTGATATCGGTTTCCCGAATGAAGCTAGCCCATTTGTGATTGCCGAGAAATGGTCAAGCATAGTGGTAATGCTTTCTTCTTCTTTCATGGTGAAGAGTTCATAATCGTGAAGAAGCATATTGATTTTGGTTTCCTTAACTTGACTCGTACCTTCATGGGTGATCTCTAACATTTTCCAGATTTCTTTTGCCGTCTCGCAGGAAGAAATTCTATTGTGATCTTCTGGATTGAGAGCACAATAAAGCAATTGAGTGGCTTTACTGTTGAAGTGATCGTTCTTCCAGTCGGCATCGTCGTACTCTTCGAAACTTTTGAGAGAGCCATCCGTCTTCTTAGGAATGGTAGGTCCAAGGGCAATGACCTTCCATATTTCAATATCGTGAGCTCGGATGAAGATGGACATCTTCTTCTTCCATGTCATAAAGTTTGAACCATCGAAGAAGGGAGGGCGATTGAGAGCGTTGCCTTCAACGGAGGAGTGGATAAAGGCCATTTGGATCTTTTCTCTAGCGGGTGTTAATCCGGTGATAAAGAGACCGCTCCGATACCAATTGTTAGATTGGTACCGCCACTAGAAGGGGGGGGGTTGAATAGTGCGGATAAGAGTATTGTACTCTTTTCGTGCGGAAGCAAAAATATCGGAGTAATAAAAGTGCGGAAAAGAAAGAACACAAGGAATTGTTCGAGAGGTTCGGCTATTAACGAAGCCTACGTCCCCTACCTAGTTTTATCGACTAGGACTTTTCTTAGAACTTGGAATTGCACTTTCTAGTTTAGTTCCAACTTCTTACAACTCCTTGATTTCCGGGCTCAAGAACAACCTCACAAAAACACTCTTGTTTTTCTAGGTACAAGATAACCTATATACAAAATAAATGCGAGTAGGAACTCGACTTTCACGATATATCGCTCTTAGATACAAGAATGAAGATTGGAAATTATAGAACAAATCTTCTCGTATCACAATCTAGAATAAGTATATCTCTCAAAATGTTTGCTTGATATTGCTTGAGTATGCTAGTAGGCTCAGAATGCTTGTGTGTCTTCAATCTCCATGAAGGTGGCTATTTATACCCTTCTTGAGCTCAATTTCCCGTTGGAACAGTTTAAATGGTTACGTACATTATATGATGAAGGTTACGTACGTTATGAACGTTACGTACGTTATATGATCCGAATAGCGGCCGTAACGAAAGTGAAGAAACTGTCCAGTGAGATATGATAGAATACGTTACGTACGTTATGAACCTCATGGTTACGTACGTAATATTCTGGTCAAAGATCCGTTGATTGAGACGAATTGTTGCAACGGCTAGTGGCTTTTCCAACGGTCAGAATAATTCAAGCGTTACGTACGTTATATGGCTCTGGTTACGTACGTTACCTGTACAGAAAAACTTACAAAAACAGTGAGTCCTACGTACGTTATAGTAGATGAGTTACGTACGTTAATTGTACTAAAAATCTTGCAGACAACTGTGAATGTTACGTACGTTAATGTGGTTTGTGTTACGTACGTTAACTGAAGAGAAAATATGTTTTAAGTAAATTTTGGTTTTAATAACACATCATCAAGATGATCTAAAAGATATTGTTCCAACAACTAGGTGAGTACTGAAACTTCTTCTGGTGATGCTAACCTGTGCTATAATTGTAGGAAACCAGGACATTATGCAAACAAATGTCCTCATCCCAAAGTTCAAAGGTTGCCGGAAGCCGAGCAACAAGATAGGGATGAACGAAGACGTGCTTGGAAAAATAATCTCAAGGCACTGATAGGAGAATCAGTAGCCTCCCCCACACTATCCAAATCCGAAGAATGTCTTCAGGTAGTCACTGAAAGTGACTCATCTGACGATGAATTCGAAGATAAGGTATATATGTGCTTTATGGCAAAGGACATTCCGGAAAAAGAAGATAGCGATGATGAGGTAAGCTCAACCTCAATTATTCCAGTAAATGCATCGCATACTTTCGAAAACATGATGAATGAATTTAAGAATATTCAAATAGCCCACGAGACTTTGAAAAATGAAAACATTCAGCTTCAACTTTCCAACATAGAGCTGAAAGAAGAAAACGACTTGCTGAAGATAAACTATGAAAATATGTCAATTGATTGTGAAAACAGCAAGGTCGAGCATGAAAAACTCGTGGAGAGCAATCATCAACTTTCTCATGAACTAAGTGAGACTAAGTCTCAAAATGAAAGCAAGACAAATGATTTGTTCTACTTCAAGCAAAATTTAATACTCTCGAAAAGCGAGAAGGCGAACTTGAGACCATTCTGAAATCTTTCGAGAAATCATCTAAAAGAATGGAAGAAATTCTAAGCACTGGGCAACATGCTCATGATAAAAGTGTCTTAGGATACAGCTCATTTTCCAACAAAGGGAAAACTAGTACTGTGTTCGTCAGGAGTGTGGAACACATTCTTGTATCGGAAGAAACTCCTAGTCCTGTGAAGGAACCTGCTGCTCCTCGAAAAGCAAAGGCTGCCATTCCGCCCCCGCAATCCTATTCGAGATAGTGGAATTATAAGCCATTCCAACATGTAAGGCACACGCAACAGCATGATCCCCGAGCATATCAACAGCGCCAACAACCGTTCAGAAAGAAGGCTGTATCCAAATACCAAAGGCTCGCACGCAAGTACTTTCAGTACAGCACGCCTAAGTACTGGATACAGGAGTCTCATTATCCATCTAGAAAGCAGGTGTCCACACAGCATCGAAAACGGCTTTGGGAATCTAACTGGAAACCCAGAAGGCAAGCTGTAAGGCCAAAGAAAATGGCTCCACCTCCGAGACGGCATAAGTACTGGATTAATAATAATAACCCTGATTTTTACATGCATAATGATTATCATCGATACAGTAACTACGTACATGCATCACGTAGATACCGCAAAACTGTACCAAATGTAACCTACAGTAAGCCAATTGCTGTCAGGAAAATTTGGGTACCAAAAGGCACTAACATTCACGGACCCAACAATCAAAGGGGACCTAAATCTACCTAATTTGTTTGCTACAGGACATTTTGGAGAAAGACATATGGTACTTCGACAGCGGATGCTCCCGGCACATGACAGGAGATAGAAGCAAGCTATCAGATTTCGTAGAAGGTCGCGGTCCAAAAGTGCGCTTCGGTGATAAATCTAAAGGAAGAACAATAGGAAAAGGAAACCTTCTTGTCGGAAAATTCAAAGTCACCGATGTAGCTCATGTTGAAGGCTTACAGTACAATCTACTTAGTATTATCCAGTTCTGTGACAAACAGTTCTCGGTGAAATTCTATATAGATCACTGTAGAGTCAAGAACATCCTGACCAAAGAAGTTGTGCTCACAGGAAGCAGATCAGATAATATGTATATTGTTGACTGGATGCCTACGAGCTCCACAATTCCTTGTTTAGTTGCCAAAAGCACTGCAGATCTAAGCTGGTTATGGCACGAGAGGATGTCACACGTCAATTTCAAGGCGATCAACAAGCTCTCAAGACAGGGACTGGTTAGAGGATTGCCGAATGTATCATTCCAAAAAGACAGTGTCTGTGGACCATGCCAAAAACGCAAGCAAATCAAGTCCACCCTGAAGAGAAAATCCTACCTTTCAACCCACAGAGTGTTGGAAATGCTACACATGGATCTCTATGGTCCTGTAGACATGATAAGTTTGGGAGGTAAAAAATACTGTCTCGTTGTTGTGCTTGGACAATTTTCCTAAGCAAGAAGAAGGAAACAACATCAAAGCTGCCCGAGCTCCTGAGAAAGCTTCAAAATGAAAAGGGATCGAGTATCGTGTCCATTCGTTCCGAAAGAGGTACAAAATTTATTAACTGCTTTATAGAGCAATACTCTTCGGAAAATGGGATACAGAACGAATACTCAACTGCCCGTACACCTCAACAAAATAGTGTTGCCGAGCGAAAGAACAGGACGCTGAAGGAAGAAACAAGGACAATGATTGCTGCAAGCAAGTTGCCACAACGTTTCTGGGGCGAAGCAACCAATACAGCATGGTACACTCAAAACCGCTGTATCGTCAACAAGCACCACAACAAAACAACATACGAGGTATGGAACAACAAAACTCCGTTAGTTTCGTATTTTCACATTTTTGGATGCAGGTGCTATGTGTTGAACAATGGGAAGGATCAACTTAGAACCTTCGATGAGAAGTCGGATGAAGGAATATTTGTAGGATATTCCTCCGTCAGCAAAGCTTACAGGATCTTTAATAAAAGGAAGCTGACGATCGAGGAATCAATTCATGTAGTGTTCGACGAACCTCACCATGACCCTAACATCCAACAACTTTCCATTCTAGATCCACCAACTCCCATAGAACCTGTCGTTGACCTAGAAATCAACCCCGCAGCTGTAGGAATCGACGTAGATGAAGCCGATGCTGTACAAGCTGAAGCCGAAACTACAGCAACTCAAGATAAAGTACGGGACCCCGAATTAGAACCCGACCAAAGATGGTTGAGAGATCACCCGCAAGAGCTCATCATTGGAAACATTAATGCTGGTGTTTCTACCCGTAGGAGAATACAGAGTACACAAGGAAATGTACTGTGTGCACAAGAAGAACCAGATACTGAGATATCACCATTTCCTGAATGGAAATCTCAATCCGAGCTTAGAAGACTCAATATGTGCACCATTGCTGTATTCTTAGCCCAGTCCGAACCTATTTCTACCATAGAAGCTCTCAATAATTCTCATTGGATAACATCTATGGAATAAGAGCTTAACGGTTTCGAAAGAAACAATGTATGGTATCTTGTACCTAGACCTACGCATCAATCAGTCATTGGAACCAAATAGGTATTTAGAAACAAGAAGGATCGAAATGGACTAATTATAAGGAATAAATCAAGGCTGGTCTCCCAAGGCTATAGACAGGAAGAATGCATAGACTACGATGAGACATTTGCCCCTGTAGCCAGACTAGAAGCTATTAGGATATTCTTAGCCTTTGCCGCACATAAGAGCTTCATTATATACCAAATGGACGTCAAAAGTGCATTCCTAAATGGAGACCTTGCTGAAGAAGTTTATGTTGAACAACCACCAGGGTTTGCCAACACAAACGGCGTAGATCTAGTATACAGGCTAAGGAAAGAACTGTATGGACTTAAGCAAGCCCCTAGAGCATGGTATGAGACCCTGTCCCAGTATCTAACCGATAATAGATTTGAGAAAGGAGTTGTGGACAAGACCTTGTTCAAAATACAGGAAGGCGATGACCTTCTAATGGTTCAAATTTATGTAGATGACATTATATTTGGTTCAACTAACGTTGCTTTATGTCAAGGTTCTCTCATCTCATGCAAAGTAAATTTGAAATGAGTATGATAGGAGAACTTAGTTATTTCCTAGGTTTGCAGGTAAAGCAGTTGCCTACAGGGATATTCATCAACTAGGAAAAATACAGCAAGGAGCTTCTCAACAAATTTGGAATGAATACTTCCAAATCATCGTCAACCCCCATGAGCACTTCTGTGCAAATTAGTGCTGATAAAGCCGGAAAGCCGGTTGACTAATCACTCTACAGGAAGCTTATTGGCACTCTCCTGTACCTAAGGGCTAGCAGGCCTGATATCCAGTTTGCTGTAGAAGTGTGTGCGAGATATCAAGTAGCACCCAAAGAATCACACTTCAATATAACTAAACGAATCCTAAAGTATATTAAAGGAACAGTCGATATAGGACTATGGTATCCTAAATAAGGCGGATTCGATTTAGTTGGCTACAGCGACTCGGATCTCGGAGGCTGCAAGCTAGATAGGAAGAGTACAAGTGGAACTTGTCACTTTCTTGGACCTAGACTTGTGTCTTGGTTTAGTAAGAAGCAATTGGCAAACTCACTTTCCACGGCTGAATCAGAATACTATGCTGCTGGTAGTTGCTGTATGCAGATCCTTTGGATGCAGCAACAATTGTCAGATTATGGGAGTGAAGCCTTGGAAACGACCATCATGTGCTTTAGCATGAGTGCAATTGCAATAACGCATAACCCTGTATTGCACTCGCGCACTAAGCATATCAACATGAAGCACCATTTCATCAGGAATCATGTCGAGAACAAGGATGTTCGGCTGGAAAAAGTTCATACAGATATCTAGTTGGCCGACATTTTCACCAAGCCTCTCGACACAGCAAGATTCAACATGCTTCGACAAGAATTGGGATTGCTATATCCTGACTCCCTGTAAGTATTTACTGTTTTTACTCAACAATTGAGGGGGAATGCTGTAAGACCCAAGAATACAGTATCCACCATTAATTATCTGTACACCCAGAGCCTTCAATACAACACTGTAGGGAACAAAGCGATATGAATCATCCTACAGCTGACGTGTGCAATAATTAAGGGGGAATACAGTATGACCCATGAATACAGCATTAATCCAAAAATTGCTGTATGGAATTGAAATCTATATGTATCTTTTAGGGGGGAACGTTGTATCGTCGCGGATACAACACATACTATGGGAAATCGATTCATTTATATTATAATATTTCATTTTAAAAACAATTTTTGTCCACGTGCCCTGTTTTCATGTCAAACATCTTTTACATTAAATGCCTTACACGACATCTGGACAATCGAATCTTAAAAGCCGCGATGTTTTCAAATTATTTAATATTTAATACCGACGTTTCAGGCATTAAGGGTAATATGAAATGTCAGAAGTGGGACCCGCTCCTATTTTAAAATTAAATGGATAAGTGTACCAGTTACACTCAGTCCATCGCGACCGTTCATTTTAAACACCGGTTCCCATCCCTTAAATCTGACCATTCGTTCTCTGAAAACCCTTCTTCGCCGCCTACTATAAAAGGACTGTAAATGCCATTTGAGACTCTTTATGCATTTTGCATATTTTAAGAGCACTCGAGCATTCAGCCTACAAGACTTTTCTGTGTTTATTGCATATTTCTTGAATCCTTTTCACCGTTACTTGAGAAATCATCAATGACGTCTACCCAGACATCTTCGACCTCTCTCAAGAAGTCACTCAACTTCATCGACGGACGGATCTTCTCCAGATCTGTTGTGCTGGAACGTATTCACGCTGAAGGTGATGACGTGGATGCCATGGAGGTCGTCGTTACAAGAATCCGTCAACAAGGCCTCTACCGCCTTGGGAGCCACACAGCCGAAAAATATGACGCTCATCTGGTTGAGGAATTCTACCTCAACGCCGTAGTTCGTTTTATGTCACTGGCTCAGGGAGGTCATGTCGCTGACATCACATCCGTTATCCGAGGAGTGGAGATCCTCGTTGACCAAGAGTTTCTCCAGAACATCTTCAGGCTACCTGCTGATGGCCTGACTATGGAAGAACTTGAGACCTTTGGGTCCCAAGAACTGTTGACTCAGTACTATGGCTTATTCACCGGTTCAGCAACGGTGGAAGTGGTTCATACCATTTGGCATAAGAAAAATTTTTGTTTACCTTTTGTTTACTAACAGGATTTTTGCTACCGTATTATTGAGAATCGAACAGGTGCTTTTGAGATGTGCACCAATCTTAGGTTTAGGATGATGGTCACGATAATGACCTGTGAGAAGGTCAATTGGTGTCAGATCATCCTTAAGCGTTTGCAGGAAGAGGTGTCTAAACCTGCTTCGCAGAAGAAATCGTTTGGTTTGTTTCTAAACCATATTTTGACGAAGTGCGGACTCCTGCAAACCGTAGTGGCAAAGAAGATTAGTTCACGGATATTCTTAGGAGGCGTCAGGCCTACTGCCTTCAACCAGAGCGTCCTGATTGCCAACAGACCTTTTATCCGAAATTTTCTGCTATCTGTAGATTCGAGGGACGTTTCTTCTAAGTCCCAAAGTGTTGAATCATCGAAGAAGAGAAAAAGATCTCACAGCAAAACTCCAGTTGCTGTTGAGAAGCCGAAAAGGAAGCTAAGGAGGCTTACAAAAGTTAAAGCTACAGAACCCTCCGAGGATGCTCCTCTCGTGGCTCAACCCATTGATGAACTCCCCAGGGCCCAACCCCTATGGAAGAGATGCCCACTACTGTCGATATAGTAGATCCCGAGCCCTTGGCGGCTACGACAGATGCTAGGACATCTGCCAACTCAAAAGACTCTGGCGAGTCGGCTGCCTTTTTGGAGCCAAAAGCTACCTCTGCTATACGGGATTCCACACCCGTTCAGGATCCATATTCCTTCAGGGTACCATCCCCTTTAAGGAATCCCTCTCCGATACAGGATTCCACACCTCTAGAGGAAGCCATTCCTACAACAAACCCAGGCGCTGTACGGAGCCCCTTCCCGGACACAATCATTTCCAAGACCCTGCTTTCCGTGCAAATCGAATAGTCTTTCGAGCGGTTTCTCCAATGGAAGATCTACAGACTTGCTCCGTACGAAACTCTGTACAACTGGAGCGAGTGGAGTAACGAAGAAAAATTTGTTTTGGAAGTGACAAACAATCAAGAAATTGCTGTCCTGATCCAATGGGACAACTTATTCGTTAAGGAGCTTATTGAGAGCTATCTGTTTGATAAGGCCGAAGCTCGAAGGAAAGGGAAAGCTTCGTCCATGGAATCTACCGATAGTCCTAAGTCCGATCCTGATTTCGACGACGATAACGACTCACTCCAGGCTGGTCTGCGGATGAGTCGTGAGGAAGCCCAATCAAAGAGAGATGAAGGTACATCTACTCATCAGTCGCCCCCCTCGCCACAACAAGACACTATTCCCGACAATGAGGATTGAGTCCCTCATGTCGCGGAGGAACAACATGTTCGCAACAGGCACCCGAGCCTATCATCGCCCTCGCCGAAGAAAGATCTAGCGCCATCCAGCAAGAGGAATCAGTCCCTCTGCTGGAGCAGGCGAATGCTGAGAGACAACAGGAGGAATTGGTCCCTCCTGTATCCATATCTACAGAAACCACTTCGACATAGGAGGATGCAACACCCCCTGTCGCCGAACAAGAAACAGTTACTCCCGCCCCATCAACCGCCTTGGAATCCGACGACGGTGCTATACCTAAGGATGTCCAACTCATTTCACGCCCGAATGTGAATTTGAGAAGGTTAAATGGAGTCGAGGACTTTGCCCAGCCAGACTCTCCCAGCACTGCAGCAAGAAAAGAGCGATTACGTGCTCTTGGCATCCAAACTTTCTTTATTCAGGACGCAGTCAATGCTCTACACTCTGTAGAAAAAGCTCTTGATTGGCTCCACACATCTGCCGTTGAAGAGATGACCGGACTAAAACATGAAGTCTCCCGAGTGGTAGAAGCCTTCACTGTCCTGCCACATGTCTTCAAGCAGGCCCTGAGCCAACTGCAAGAAAAACAAGAATAGATCCTGAGAGAAGAGCAATCAAAGTTACGAGTGTCTGAGGCCAAGACAGCATCTGCTCTGATCGAATCCGGTTCCCAACTGCGAGCCCATTACAAGAACATTAAAGATATGTCGCAGGTGCTCTCCTCCCTTGTTGAGAGAATGTCTAACATTGAGACGAAACAGGATGCCGCTTTGAAAATCCTGGAACGTCTTGATGAAAAAGTGTCATACCTTGATGACGCCAAAAAGGGGGAAGAAGCAAGGGAAGCCACTAGGAGAACGAGGTTGGAGCAAGAGAAAGAGTTGTTAGCTCCGTTTGAAGACTCCATCACTGCAGACATAGACCGTATCTCAACGATGAAAGTTGGGATATAGGGAGAACGACCAGAATTCCAGGATCCTAAGTATCCTTGGAAAAGCCTAGTCCAAAATCCACAATCTATGAACCTCCCAGCAGACCGACAGCCTACCGCTGCAGAGATCAAGAACTGGAGGAGAAATGAACTGTTAAGATACTTTGTTGTACTTATTAGGTATTCCCCATTATTCAATAGATGCAGAACGGTGCAGGAAGCTGCAGAGGAATTCAAGACGAAGCTGGAAGATGGAACGCTCCCGCTACAGCTGCAGATGAAATCAAAGCACAAGAATGGTGACTTGGTTACCCACCTAGAGGATTGGATTATTGTCTTCAATAAATCATATGAAGGTCGAGCCATTTATCAGAATCGGGACAGGGAAGCCCATTAATATTGGTGGAAAAACACCAAGAATGACCCAAAAAGACCATGGAGGTATTCATTCTACAGGAGTTAAATTTCCTTGTATTATAATTTTGTAATCTTATTTTCAGAATAGCAAAATTTTGTACTCCTCATTTCAATATCAATAAAATTTTTGCCTGTCTTGAAAGATTACAACTCGTAATCTACTGTGTTCTTATATGTTTACAGTCACTTTATTTATTCTTACTGTATTCATATTATGGAACTTATCTCATACACAAACTGTAAGAACTTGTCTGTGAACATTTCATAGTTTAAGTTTTATGCATCTAGAAAACAATGTAAGATTGTGCCTGCGCGCCAATCATAAGTTTTCAAATGTAACTTTCTTTTCATAAAAGTTGAACTTGCCTGCGAGCAGTTCTTAGTGTTAAGACAAATGCCGAAGGCCTGAACATTCGAAAGAAGACCAAGAAGTCTGCCCTACTTAAAACCGCTATGTGTCAAAGTTTTGACATCATCAAGGATGTTCGGATAAACATCATAAGGTTTTTAAAAGTAAGACTCGGAAGGACTTGGCGAATTATCAAAAAGGGGGAAATTGTTAGGATAACAAAAACCCTGTATCGATGCTGTTGGGATAAACAATCCCTGTATCGATCGTGTTGTCAGAATGTTTTGACAATATTCCAAATCCTGCATACCGCTAATAGCTGTATCGAAAAGCTGATCAAGTTTCAACGTGTATCGAAGACTTCTCGCATCCCAACCATACAGTAAATCTATCATACAACAAAGAGTCCTACAAAGCTAAGTATGGAAGCTGTCTCAAAATATCAATACAGCAATCCTTCCATACAGCCCTCAAACAGGACAAGAAGGAATCTTCAGTATTCTCTAGAAGTCAAGTCCCATTTTATAAAGAAGTATTTAAATACTAAAGGATAAAGTATTTAAATACTGTAATTCATCAGAAGATCTTCAAATACCGCAATATCCGGATCTCAGTCTATTCAAGTCAAATATCAAGTTGTCGCAGAATCTTGCTCAACGGATCTATTTCAAACGGATATATTTCAGAGGCTATATATATATATATATATATATATATATATATATATATATATATCTCCAGAGTTTGAAGATCATCTACAGAAACCGATACATATACAGAATACACACGACTTACAAACGAACAAGTGCTTACAAGAATATTCAGAGCAAAACATATCTCCCAAAGCTTTCTGCTATTCTGATAGAAGAGATATACAGTGCTCAAACCGTGAACAACACATCATCAGCTATAAAGCTCATCAAGTCAAGCTATTGTTCAAATATTGTTCTAACCCTTGAACAAACCCATCAGCCCTGTGTGGACTGAGAAACCTTGCTATTCCCGAACTGTGTGTGACGGATGTGCATTGAAGAAGACGAAGCTTCATAACTGTGTGTGAAGAAACCAGTCACGTGTTAGCTCAAACCAATCTGTGTGAACGGTTGAAAGCTAAGATCTTTATATCAATCTGTGTGAACGATATATTGATTAGGTTTGGTTATAATTACGTAGTTGTGTACGCAGTAATTATAATAAACTTTTTACTCCTGTGTGGAGGACCAGTGGACATAGTGGGGTTTACCTCGAACCACTTTAAATATTTTGTTATTTACCTTCTGCCTTTATTGTTTTATTAATTGTGATTATTTAAGTATACACTGCACACCGAGTTGCTGTATCCTCAGAAACTTACTGTATTAAAGACTTCCGCTACGCACTCAGATTTAAAATCCGTACAGCTTGTTGTTTAAAATACTTTCCAAGCTGTGTCCTGTATACTTAGTGGCCAACAATCCGTATCAAAATAATACATACACTTCGGCAACAATGATTTCACATAGATATAATTCGTATATGAAGGTACTTGCCTTGGTAATCTCTCGCGAATACTCCGAAAAATACGGTCGATTGGAAAAATCCGGAACTCCAATGAAAACGACGATCAGAATGGCTCAACACCAGATTTTCATAGGGAATTCGTCCCTAATATCCTATCATCAAATAAAAAATCAATCAGACGAGGAAAAATATTGTAAAACGACCGTATCCACCTCTGCGGCATTTCCCCAGACACTTTGAAGGCGTGAACTAAGAACTCATATAAACGATGAATCCGTAATGATAAAACCGTGGAAATATGATGAAAATGATAGAACACAACTTAATCTTCAATTATCCATTAGTAATCTGAGTTAATATGGTTCGAACGGACGAAATCTATCAAGATACTCAAATTTCCCAAAGTTTAGATTTTTGGAAAAACTAACCTTGATTCGGTCGATCGGAGGATGTTATGGGATGATCAATCAATGATATAAACTCAGGAACTTCATGGATTAGTTGTTTGATAACATGTCTCCTTGGTCAACAAAGCTCTGGCCGCGGAAGGGAAAGGAGAGAAGTGAAAAATGGGTGGAAACAGGGCTGCTCGGTCATATATAGGCAGGCGCCTTAGCATGCGCTAGAGTACCGGCAGCGTGTGCTAACGGGCCGGCCTTGGTCCACTCAACTCCTTCCAGAACCCGCTGGACTGAACCACTCATCCAGGTAGCATGCGCTGGCTGCCGAGCAGCGTGCGCTACGCCTGCCGGTTAGCGCGCGCAGTGACCGTCCGTAGCGTGCACTACCCGCCAACCCTCCGGAGTCCAAAACCTTAAACGCCTCACTGCCCAGCCCAAGTAGCATGCGCTGGCTTCCGAATAGCGTGCGCTACGCCAGTCGGTTAGCACGCACAGTCTTCCGGCGGTAGCGTGCGATATGCGTGTATCTGCCGCACCCGTCCGGCCAGCGCCCAGCCGCAGTTCCGGTTCCTGCCGCAACTGTCCGGCCAGCGCCCAGCCGCCGTGGCCTGATGACTCGATTCCCAAAAATGCAAGGAACGAACGCGACGAAACGCTCGCAGACAACGACATCGATCCGAAATGAAAATAATATACAACAAATTACCACATATGGCCATAAATACAAAATCGATTGTCGAGAAAAATAATACCAACGCTCGACAACCGAGAAATTTCTGATCTAAAAAAAAGAAAAAAATTCGAATGAATCAGAATGAAAATCTCGGGTATTACATTCTATCCCCCTTAAAATAAGTTTCATCCCGAAACTTAAAATAGAGAGCGGTGGAACAATCAAGGAAAAAAAATAATTACTTGCTCAACCCCAAAACATCACGAGCAAAGCGCGAATGCAAGGTCCTAGAAATACAATGAGCTGACCTAGCAAGTATCTGGTATGTGAGCTGAAGCGACAAAATATATGTGAACATGAGAAGTCGAGGTGGAGGAGTATGAGTTTGGAGATAAAGGCTCCAAGAGTTAAGGAAAATCACAAAACAACTCAGACGTCCTGAAACCATGCTTCGAGCATCGACCAACCGCATCCAAGTTCATAACACATTTGGAAATATTAATTGCACGTGTGGGAACAATAGTTTCGAACAAAATTTGCAAGGATCAAATTCAGATGTGGAAAGACCACAAGAATCCACGGAGTCTGACAAAACAACTCTGAAATTCATTCGGAGGACGGTAGGCTAAGTAGAACAAGGTAGTTTAAAATTATGGAGAGGATCACAGATGAATTACCAACAATGAAAGTCACCCAACACCGAAAATACTAAGAATAGTACGGGTAATACATTCCCCCATACTAAGAAGACATTTCAACCCCGAAACTTAGAACCACAAAAGTTCGAAACACAAAGCAATGAAACGAAAAATGATCAAAGTCACGATTGTTTGAAAGAGCAATGATTAAGACATAGTACAAAATCTTCATTCTCCCACGCTAGGCTCTTCAGAAGGAGACATAGGGTTTCGGGACACTCTCCGGTCACTTACTCTGCTTGCCAATAGGGTAGCATTCTTAGAATAACGGTAATATCGTAAAGCACAAAGTTTTCTGAAGTCAATTTCGAGTCCTTCGACGAGGACGATCATTATATGTATGCACTTAATGAAAACAAATTTGAAAAAGAGGGCGAGTCACGTCACGCCCAAAACTTGTAGATACTGTCCTTTATTTTGGAAGAGGAAGTTTATACAATGACTTTAAAAATTATTTTCAAGTAATGTATAAAAGAAATTCTTTTATGAATCGTGACTAATTTGAAATATTTCAAAAGTGTTGAATTTCAAATACCACAATTTGAAAATCTTTCCTCTTCTACCAAAATGGTTAATCGAAAGGATTTTTCACCGAAATACGTGACCATTTGACATGACTACATTAAATCATGGGTTTCACAATGTTAGAGAATTTCAAAGCACCACTTTAAAATGTTCGTGATATTACAGCACCATGGGCCCCGCGCCGGAACCCACCAGGCTAAAAACCATTTTTAAAAACGTTCAAAACACCCAAAAGGCCGATGACGGTAATATTTTCAAATACTCACAAAAGTCATTTATAAAATATTAAATACCTTCATAAGAATACCATCAAAACGTGCAAGACCAAAATGCCAAAACTCGGTTTAGGGAATTGATTTTACAAAATAAAACTCAGTTTGCAAGATACCAAAAGCCATTTCAAAATACTCACGCAGCGGAAAAATTAACACTCAAAAATTTATTCTACTGAAATGTAGAAACCGATAAATATGCTAGACTACCGAAGCATACTACATAACCATTTCACTCGAACCGTATACGCATGTTATATCCTAAAACAAAAATATCACCAACAAGTTCCAACCCTTTATTCACATTAAACACAGTAGCACGATATAATAAAATACGTATATAAGGGGACTTATGATCGGGAGACTTACCATCACGGAGTGCCTGAAGATGATGTCGGAACCACGATACTAATCACAACTCTGATGCGCGCGACTTACACAGGACATGGACTTGACCCAACGGCCTAGTTTTTTCGCAAACCTAAGCTCCGATACCATATCTGTAACACCCCCAGAATACGACCGGGAATGTCACGTGTAATGCCCCAAAATAAACCGGACGTAACAGCACCGTGAATCCTGTGTGGGACCCACACGGCAATTTTAAAAGAGGTTTTAAAATGATTTATTCAACAAGTATTTTGCAGAAACATTCTAATGAAAGCGTTCGTACAACCGAAATACAAAAGGATAATAATGTCCGTTCACACGGTTATTACACAACGTGGATTATTCAAATTCAGTTTAAGAAATTGACAAGTCTTCTTCCCAACACTGCTCAAGCCTGACCGGAACCTTCGGGAATGTCCCGCACATATTCAACAAATTTGCCTAACGCGATGTATCGCGTCAGTCAACCCAGGTCAGACAATCGAACCAATTTTATTTATAGAATTAGATAAATTCAGAAAAACAAGGTCATCACCGAATATTCAACGTCATTTCTTTATCAGCGCATAAACTCCCAAGGTCACAACCAAGGGTCACGGAAGTATCTACACAGGACTACTCCGGACGTGGGTACCATTCAGGTTTTATCCCTCAACACAGTTCCACAAGATATATCAACATATAAACTCCCAAGGCCGCAGCCAAGGGTCACATAAGTATCTACACAGGAATACTCCGGACGAGATAGATAAGATGAGTACCTTACCATGGACAGTAACAAATGCAATATTCTGAAATATTAATACGTAAGGTCCGAGCAAGATTCACTTGCCTCAAATCCGACGAGAGCAACGGCTCGAACGACCACACCCGAAAGCTCAACCTATTACATGTTCGTCGATTAACATCTTATGGTAATAATGATGATTAATGACAATTTTTCCCCATCCCGTTAGGATCCTAAACTTGATTGTTCATGTCGCCAAAATCGGAATTCTCTAATTATGACCATAATTCATATTACTAGTTTCCTCGGTTCGCTATTTTACAATTAATCATCTTGTTGATTAATGTTCTAATACAACATCTCAACGTCGTGATTATGGCTCAAGGTTACCGTAATTACATCACTAATTTTAGTTTAAATTACTAGAATAGAACGATTAAGCACTAATTCCCCGAACTTAACATGTTTGATAACTTATCCGAATTGATAGTCGTTAGTTAGTTAATCAAGGAATTATTATTAAAATTTTTAAGATATGATAATTGGATTATAATTGAAATCTACAATAAGATGATTCTAAGGTGTTGGTGATTAACAATTCGGTTACGATTCCCCATTCAATTACGAGTACTACCAACATTCATTCCAACTACTTAACAAGATAGGCATCAATTATTATTTGTGATAGTTTTCACCGTTCCGATCATCCTCGAAGGTTCTAAACTACCCAAGGCATCCGAATTTTAGTATAACTCGTATAACAACACTGAAGTGAGTTCAAGATTCGATAAACTTACCTTTATTGGCAAAAGAGGATGAAGAAAGACGAAGGACGACGAAGAACGAGAGGGTAGCACCTCCAAAACCTCCTCCGGAGCTTGATCAACTCACTCCAACAGGATAACACTTGATTAGGGAAGCTAAAAACCAACTTAGGGAAGGTAGAGAATGGTATACAAGAGTACGAGATGAGTTTCGGGTCGGAAGAAATGAAAGGGAAGGTGTCTTTTTATAAATCCGGAATGGCTTTACGTACGTTAGGCATGAAGCTTTACGTACGTAAACCATGTTACGTACGTTAGCGCAGAAAACTTAATGTACGTAAGGAAAAACTCAGAATTAACTGGACTAAATTACACACATCGTTACGTACGTAACTAAAGTCGTATTACGTACGTAACATCCGTTGACTTGCCTATCGTTATCATGCCGAAAGTTGGCTGACAATGCACCATTCGATGAAGATTCCTTATCCGAAGACCGACGACCGCGTTACGTACGTAAGGTGTTATCTTTAGCGTATGTAATGACACACTCTTAGAGTACGTAATATATAGCTGTTAACGTATGTTAGGTTCATTTTGTTCACTAAGTTATAATCACATTGATTCCTTATAATGAGACTCCCTCTCAATCTCGTCGAGTAATCTCTCGGGGAACAAGACGTTGGCCACCGTCATATTCGCACCGATAATTGCCCAACGACATCACGGTACGTCACCGACAAATCATCAATTATCATACAATCACATCACAAGAATAACAGGCGCGGACAAGCTTCATTTATGATAATACAGTACGTACATATCATTCAAAATACATTTATCATGACGGAGTACATTCATTTATTAAATAGGTGAAATAGAAATGATCGCTCAACATGTAACAACATGTAATACTGGTGGTATTACATACCACCCCCTTAAAAATAGTTTCGTGCTGAAACTAATAGAATAACTCGGGATGACTCTCCCTCATGCTCGACTCGGTTTCCCAAGTTGCTTCTTCTATGCCATGGTGCGACCATTGAACTTTGACAAGAGGTATGGCCTTATTCCTTATTGTCTTTACGCGTCTATCCAAAATCGCGGTTGGGACTTCTCTAAAGGTAGCATCATTAGAAATCTCTACCTCCTCGAAATTAATCTCGTGTCTTGGGTCGTACACGTGGAAGACGTTATGCACTCTGTCAAATGAAGGTGGCAACGCCAGTCGATAAGCGAGTTTACCAACTCGGTCCAGTATTTCGAATGGGCCAATAAATCTCGGGCTCAGTTTGCCTTTCTGGCCGAAGCGTCGAACGCCCTGCATCGGCGATACTTTGACCCAAACGTTGTCCCCGACCATAAATTCTAGCGGTCGCTGGCGGTCCGTAGCATATGACTTTTGGCGGCTCTGAGCTGCCAACATGTGTTTTCGAACGATGGAAATCTTCTTAATAGATTCCTGGATCAGATCCAACTCGGTAGCGACGACATCGGACGCATCATCCCAACACAGAGGAGACTTGCACCTCCTTCCGTATAAGGCCTCGAAGGGTGCCATGCCTATTCTTGCATGCCAGCTATTGTTGTATGAAAACTCCGCCAAGCAGAGGTGTCTGGCCTAATCCTTACCCCAATCGAGTACACACGGTCTTAATATATCCTCTAGGGTTTGTATGGTACGTTCTGTCTGTCCATCTGTTTGAGGGTGATAGGCCGTGCTGAAATGTAGCTGAGTACCCATAGCCTTGTGAACAGCCTTCCAGAAGCGGGACACCTATCTAGTATCTCTATCTGATATGATTCCCGAGGGAATGCCATGTAGCCTCACGATTTCTCGGATAAAGATGGTGGCTAGTTGATCTGTCCCGATGGTTTCCTAAATTGGAATGAAATGTGCCGACTTCGTCATTCGGTCCACAATGACCCATATCGTGTCTTTTCCTCCCGCCGTCATTGGTAACTTGGTGACAAAATCCATTGATTTTCTCTCCCCTTTCCATTCCGGAATAGGTAAGGGCTGCATGATTCCGGCCGGTCTGCGGTGTTCAATCTTCACCTGTTGACATGTCATACATCGAGCAACGAACCTTGCTACCTCCTGTTTCATGTTCTTCCACCAGAAACTCTTCCGCAGATCCTTATACATTATTCTTGCCCCAGGATGTACCGAATAGGGAGTAGAATGAGCTTCCTTGCGTATAGTCTGTTTAAGTTCGACATTTGGTGTAATACAAATTCTGTTCTTAAACATCACCAAGTTTCCTTAGATCATGTAGTCTGAAGTAATTCCCCCTTCGGCGCTTGTGCCGATCGCACGAAGTTCGGGGTCTTCCATTTGTGCCAGGCGTATCTCGTCCAGCAAGGATGAATGAATATTAATTGAGCACAACTGTCCCTGGCAGTGTTGTATCCATACTTCAATGCCATTTCTCCTTAGATCTTGCTGCAGTTCCGACTGTACCGTTAAACCAGATAGTGTCATCTCCTGTGCAGTTTTCCGACTCAATGCATCTGCTACGACGTTGGCCTTTCCAGGGTGATATGAAATCTCCACATCGTAATCCTTGATCAGCTCCAGCCAATGCCTCTGCCTCATATTTAACTCCCTCTGTGTGAAAATGTATTTCAAACTCTTGTGGTCCGTAAAAATCTTACACGTAACCCCATAAAGGTAGTGTCTCCAAATATTAAGGGCGTGGACCACTGCAGCCAGTTCCAAGTCGTGCGTAGGATAGTTCACCTCATATGGTTTTAGTTGTCGAGAGGCGTATGCAATAACTCTGTCATTTTGCATGAATACACATCCAAGTCTATGCTTAGATGCATCGGTGTATATTACGAATCCTTCCGTGCCCTGCGGTAGTACCAGTACTGGCGCAGTGGTCAGCTTCCTTTTCAGTTCGTCGAAGCTCTCCTGACAATCTGTTGTCCATACAAACTTGGTACTTTTCTTTAGTAGATTCGTCAATGGCCGGGCAATACTAGAAAAATATTTGACAAACTGTCGATAATATCCCGCCAAACCCAGAAAACTCCTCACTTCCTTGACGTTCCTAGGTGATTCCCAACTCATAACTGTCTCGATCTTCTGGGGGTCTACCTTAACGCCTTCTGCTGAAATTACATGTCCCAAAAAGGTCACCTCCAGCATCCAGAACTCGCATTTAGAAAATTTGGCATAAAGTTGGTGTTGCCTCAAAACACTCAACACCTGCCTCAAGTGTTCCTCATGTTCCTGTCGGCTCCGGGAATAGATCAAAATGTCGTCAATAAAAACTACCACACATTATCGAGAAATTCTATCAAAACCTTGTTCATCAATTCCATGAAAACGGCTAGGGCATTAGTTAAGCCAAACGACACCACCATGTACTCGTAGTGTACGTATCTCGATCGAAATGCGGTCTTTGGAATATCCTCCTCTCGAATTCTCAATTGGTGATATCCAGAACATAAATCGATCTTTGAAAACACAGTCGCTCCCTGTAGTTGATCCAGTAAATCATCAATCCTTGGAAGTGGGTAACGGTTCTTAATAGTGACTTTATTTAGTTATCTGTAATCGATTCATAGGCATAGGGAGTTGTACTTCTTCTTTACAAAAAGGACCGGCGCACCCCATGGAGAAGTGCTCGGATGAACGAGTCCTTCCTTAGAAATTCCTCGAGTTGTAGCTTTAATTCTTTCATCTCGGCTGGTGCCATTCTGTATGGTGCCTTGGAGATAGGCGTAGTTCCTGGCTCAAGTTAAATCGAAAGATCGACCTCCCGTCGTGGCGGTAATCCTGGTAATTCGTCGGGAAAAATGTCTGGGAATTCGCGCACCGTGGGAATATTAGCAACCGACAATTGTGATGTGTCCTCCTGAAGAATATAACACAAATAATACATCTCCCGTTCGTCACAAGATACTCCTGCTGTAAGGAGACTGAGGGACCCCTTAGTACTAAAGTGTTCTCGGCCTCTGATTATGTGAGTAACACCGTTAGGAGTTGTAATGGAAACTGTTAGGTGATAGGTGTCTAATACCGTCCTGTGCATTGTCATCCAGTCCATACCCAAAATAGCGTCTTCGTTCTGAAGTGGAAAAACCATGAGATTTGCTGTCCAGCCCTGGTTATCGATGCGGATCGTGCAATTTTGAACTTCCAAATTACCCCCACCCTGCTACCCTCGGGTAGCTTAACAGTAAAAGATTCACAAGGTACACAAGGAAGATTCAAACGGTTAACACATTCCATGGATATGAATGAATGGGTCGCTCCAGTATTAAACAGTACATGAACAGGCTGGGAATTAATAAGAAGTGTACCTGAGACAGCAGGTGTAGTCTGGTTATCAGTAGCTCTCAGTTCGAACACGCGGGATGGCAGTGTCCCCGAGGAGGGTGCAGTGCCTTCCCCGCGCCCACGTCCTCTTCCAGCACCGTATGAAGGAGTTTGGTAAGGTGGGGATCGATTGTCGGACATGGAGGATGCCCTGGATATCTGAAGCAAGCCTTGCTGACTCTGAGGGGCTGAATTTGGTGTAGGTTTGATCCGTGAGCAGTAGCGAGACATGTGCCCACCCTTTATGCATGAAAAACACTTTGTAGACGCCTTACGACACTGACTCATGGTATGCCCCGCTATGCCACAATTGAAACAGCTCCAGCGAGAGGGACCGTCAGATGCTCCTTTCTGTTGGTACGAAGCTGCTGATTTAGAGGAGAACCCAATTCCCGAGTTCATTCTACTGGTGCTCCCGGAATGATTAGATGTCTTCTGCTTCTTCTGGTTATGCCCGGTATCTGAACTGACAACCGTACTGGCGTATGCTGTGACTACGTCCTCATATGCCCTTAGAGTGGTGCAGTGAAACCCGACCGCGTAACGTTGAACATCTTCCGGCAACCGTTGAGCAAGGTGACAAATTCGTTGATCTTTTGATGGAACCATCTGTGCAACATAGCTTAGTTCGGTCCTGTAAGCTCGAACGATTTTGGGTACTGGTAAGTCCTGAGGTCCTGCACTGAAGAAACTCTACGCTGGAGCACTCTGCGCTGATCGGGGGCAGTACTCGTCTCTCAATAGTTTGAAAAACTTGGTCCATCCAACTACTATGTCCTCCGCATTATAGGTCCTCCACCATCGGGCTGCGGTGTCGCGGAGCTGGTTGATTCTGAGCGGTACCTTTCGGTTCCCTGGGCAACCGATCACCTCGTAAGCAGTCTCCATCTTGGAGATACAATCATCCGCGTGCTTATCCCCTGATCCATCGAATAATGGCGGTCTGGCCTTGAGCAGTTCGCCCAACCAACGGTCCTTCCCAGCATTCTCTTCTATGTCAATGACCGGTACACGTTCTGCCCGGTTGACCTGAGCGATCCCCATAGCAATGGCCAGGGCGAGAGTCTGGACGAAGGCTGGGTCAAATCCCCCATTGTTTTGATTTTCCGCTTCCTGTTCATTCTGATTAACGGGCGGTGGCTGATCTCCGGCTGGGTTAGTCTCACCGGTGTTCCTGTCTTCCTGTTGATTCATAGCAGAACCTTGTACAGCATTTACGTTCCTTCTAGATCCACGACGTGCCATTAGTGATGATCGTTCGATCTAGAAGGTTAGTTTAGTACAAACAGTCTCTCAGTTTTTATTCAATTCAAACATTATACCTGATTCTCAAGAGTTTACGTGTATTTTACCTCGACATTCCTCGAGGAGTTACGGTCGCCAGGAGTGTTGGACTTTTAAAGGCAAAACTTTTCCAAAATATTTTGATACAACTTTCCACGTGAGTTTTCGGCTCTGATACCATTTTCTGTAACGCCCCAAAATAAACCGGACGTAACAGCGCCGTGAATCCCGTGTGGGACCCACAAGGCGATTTTAAAAGAGGTTTTAAAATGATTTATTCAACAAGTATTTTGCGGAAACATTCTAATGAAAGCGTTCGTACAAACGAAATACAAAAGGATAATAATGTCCATTCACATGGTTATTACACAAAGTGGATTATTCAAATTCAGTTTAAGAAATTAACAAGTCTCCTTCCCAACACTGCTCAAGCCTGACTGGAACCTTCGGGAATGTCCTTCACATATTCAACAAATTTGCCTGACGCGACGTATGGCGTCAGTCAACACAGGTCAGACAATCGAACCAATTTTATTGATAGAATCAGATAAATTCAGAAAAATAAGGTCATCACCGAATATTCAACGTCATTTCTTTATCAGCACATAAACTCCCAAGGTCGCAACCAAGGGTCACGGAAGTATCTACACAGGACTACTCCGGACGTGGGTACCATTCAGGTTTTATCCCTCAACACAGTTCCACAAGATATATCAACATATAAACTGCCAAGGCCGCAGCCAAGGGTCACGGAAGTATCTACACAGGAATACTCCAGACGAGATAGATAAGATGAGCACCTTACCATGTACAGTAACACATGGAATATTCTGAAATATTAATACGTAAGGTCCGAGCAAGATTCACTTGCCTCAAATCCAACGAGAGTTACTCCCTTGATAAGACAACGGCTCGAACGACCACACCCGAAAGCTCAACCTATTACATGTTCATCGATTAACATCTTATGGTAATAATGATGATTAATGACAATTTTTCCCATCCCGTTAGGATCCTAAACTTGATTGTTCATGTCGCCAAAATCGGAATTCTCTAATTGTGACCATAATACATATTACTAGTTTCCTCGGTTCGCTATTTTACAATTAATCATCTCATTGATTAATGTTCTAATACAACATCTCTACGTCGTGATTATGGCTCAAGGCTACCGTAATTCCATCATTAATTTTAGTTTAAATTACTAGAATGGAACGATTAAGCACTAATTCCCCGAACATAACATGTTTGATAACTTATCTGAATTGATAGTCGTTAGTTAGTTCATCAAGGAATTATTATTAACATTTTTACGATATGGTAATCGGATTATAATTGAAATCTACAACAAGATGATTCTAAGGTGTTGGTGATTAACAATTCGGTTACGATTCCCCATTCAGTTACGAGTACTACCAACATTCATTCCAACTACTTAACAAGATAGGCATCGATTATTATTTGTGATAGTTTTCACCGTTCCAATCATCCTCGAAGGTTCTAAACAACCCAAGGCATCCGAATTTTAGTATAACTCGTATAACAACACTTAAGTGAGTTCAAGATTCGATAAGCTTAACTTTATTGGCAAAAGAGGATAAAGAACGACGAAGGACGACGAAGAACGAGAGGGTAGCACCTCCAAAACCTCCTCCGGAGCTTGATCAACTCACTCCAACAGGATAACACTTGATTAGGGAAGCTAAAAACCGACTTAGGGAAGGTAGAGAATGGTATATAAGAGTACCGGATGAGTTTTGGGTCGGACGAAATCAAAGGGAGGGTGTCCTTTTATAAATCCGAAATGGCTTTACGTACGTTAGGCATGAAGCTTTACGTACGTAAACCATGTTACGTACGTTAGCGCAGAAAACTTAACGTACGTACGGAAAAACTCAGAATTAACTGGACTAAATTACACACATCGTTACGTACGTAACTAAAATCAAATTACGTACGTAACACCCATTGACTTGCCTGTCGTTATCGCGCCGAAAGTTGGTCTGACAATGCACCATCCGACGAAGATTCCTTATCCGAAGACCGACGACCGCGTTATGTACGTAAGGTGTTATCTTTATCGTATGTAATGACACACTCTTAGCGTATGTAATATATAGCTGTTAACGTACGTTAGGTTCAGTTTGTTCACTAAGTTATAATCACATTGATTCCTTATAATGTGACTCCCTCTCAATATCGTCGAGTAATCTCTCGGGGAACAAGATGTTGGCCACCGTCATATTCGTATCGATAATTGCCCAACGACATCAAGGTACATCACCGACAAATCATCAATTATCATATAATCACATCACAAGAATAACAGGCGCAGACAAGCTTCATTTATGATAATACAGTACGAACATATCATTCAAAATACATTTATCGTGACGGAGTACATTTATTTATTACATAGGTGAAATGGAAATGATCGCTCAACATGTAACAACATGTAATACTGGTGGTATTACATCACGTGCTGTAGACCCTTCTCACAAGGATCCACCAGGCTAAACTCCAATAGTCTACTCAATGATTGACCGATCAGGGTCAATCTAATTACAAAACAGACCGACAAGGTCATTAAACAATTAAAAAAAAACCAACATAATTCACAGCTCAACGATAATAATAAACTTGAGCACGAAAAGGAATGACGACTCAATTTAATAAATGAAAATTACACCGGTGTAAGGGTGAATACTCAACCAAATGAGAAAACACCGGCCAAGATGAAATAAAAGAAAAAGACTTTGACTCTGATGTGATTAGCATCGTCGCCTTCCATCTCCTTCCAAGCCAATCCCGTGGCTGCTCCCGAGCTGCCAAAACCTGAGCGCATAACTGGCACCCACCCCCCGAAAACTCGGGGGTTAGCAAACTGGAATTTTGGTAGTGCAAGTACATAATATACAAGATATACGAACAATATCAACACAAAACTCAACAGCCACGAAGACTTAACACAAACCACGCATTCCCATAGTCAGCACAGAATATCATTCACTTACACAAGGTGAAAGATAATCACATATTCATATTCTCTTTACGGAACATAACACCAATGAAACCTTAAACGATCCCAATGAGTCAAAAGATCTAGTTCGAAAATCCATTATAAAAGGAATATATTTTGAAAAGAATTTTGATAAGATGGTTTAAAAACGTTATCATTGAATCAGGCCGTTTTGAATGGTTTAGGGTTTTTAAAATCAAATGGAAATGTGTTAGAAAATAATTTCAAGATTGCTGGGGTCCTTGACCCAGTATATGAAAAACAGTTTCACAAGAAAACCATTTCAACATTATTCAGGGTCCTCGAACCAACTTACAAAATACTATCATCACAGAAACCATTATATAAATCGTCTCAAGGGGTTCTCGACCCAATTCACAGAATATCATCACAAGATAATCGTCTCAACAATCTCACAGGGTCCTCGACCCAATCCACAGAATATCATCACAGCACAATCAAGGTCACAACCTCTCATTCGACAAATCCTGCTCAAGACCCTTGATTAATTAACCCTCGTAGATCTCGTCAAATATCCCTGGTTAATTAACCCTGATACCAACGTTTAAAACAAGTTGAGACAAACTTTCGGAAACACGAATCTCGGTCTACATTGAGACCAATATTTAAAACGAGTTGAAAGAACTTTGAATTACGGAAATCGTTTAGTAACGGGGTCTTAACTGTCACTCAAATATCCGTTACCAATAAGCCTGCCAGGCGCCCCCATTTCATCACCTGTGCTCCGGTGTTCACTCCACTATGTTGGCTGCCCCTTGTACATGTCACCGCCCCGGCGTTCACTCCCGCACGAGCCACCCCTTGAACACGCATCAGGTTAAACATCGGCGTTCACCAACCATATGGAGCCGCTCATTGCAGCGTACACCAGGCCGAAGTACACGCCCCGCCCTCAGAGGCTCCCAGATACGACGCCTCTCACAATAAGTATTCACATTGTCACAAACATCAAGCACACAGTCAATCGTTGCAACAATTACCAAATCAGCACGCCAATTCACCCAAATTATCCGTCAGTCCATAACCACACAAATAAACAACAAGACGCACGTTGTCAATAAAGACTCAACACCATAAGCCTTCGGCATAATAACCAACACCGCACATATATCCCTATATCGTAACTCAACCGAATTCATATACCCGAGTATATTATCTCTATAAATATAGTTTATACTTAAATCCAAGTTAAGTACGTCAAACTAATATTATCATTATTCACTCAACATTCACCGACATATGTATATATACCTGTATACATATATACATATACATATCTATATACATATATATTTAACATATATATATATATATCCGTATCAAAATAATACATACACTTCAGCAACAATGATTTTACGTAGATATAATTCGTATATCAAGGTACTTGCCTTGGTAATCTCTCGCGAATACTCCGAAAAATACGGTCGATTGGAAAAATCTGGAACTCCAATGAAAACGACGATCGAAAAGGCTCAACACCAGATTTCATAGGGAATTCGTCCCTAATATCCTATCATTAAATAAACAATCAATCACATGAGGAAAAACATCGTAAAACGACCGAATCCCCCTCTGCGGCATTTCCCCAGACACTTTGAAGGTGTCAACTAAGAACTCATATAAACGACGAATCGGTAATGATAAAACCATGGAAATATGATGAAAATGATAGAACACAACTTAATCTTTGATTATCCATCAGTAATCTGAGTTAATATGGTTCGAACGGACGAAACCTAACAAAATCCCTAAATTTCCCAAAGTTTAGATTTTTGGAGAAACTAACCTTGATTCGGTCAATCGGAGGATGTTATGGGATGATCAATCAATGATATGAACTCAGGAACTTCATGGATTTGTTGTTTGATAACATGTCTCCTTGGTCACCAGAGCTCTGGCCGTGGAAGGGAAAGGAGAGAAGTGAAAAATGGGTGGAAACAGGGCTGCTCGGTCATATAAATAGGCAAGCGCCTTAGCGTGCGCTAGAGTACCGGCAGCGTGCGCTAATGGGCCGGCCTTGGTCCAGTCAACTCCTTCCAGAACCCGCTGCACTGACCCACTCGTCCAGGTAACGTGCGCTGGCTGCCGAGCAGCATGCGCTACGCCTGCTGGTTAGCGCGCGCAGTGACCGGCCGTAGCGTGCGCTACCCGCCAACCCTCCGGAGTCCAGAACCTCAGAAGCCTCACTGCCCAGCCCAGGTAGCGTGCGCTGGCTGCCGAATAGCGTGCGCTATGCCTGCCGGTTAGCGCATGCAGTCTTCTGGCGGTAGCGTGTGCTATGCCGGCACTGCGCACCGTCGGCCGGCGCCCGGCCGCGATGCGGTTCTGCTTCTGGCTGTCCCGGCCGGTTGTAACACCTAAACTAGGCGGATATTACGGTCCGTGAATCCCCAGGACCCACCAGGCAAATGAAAATGATGAATTACACAGGATAAATGTAGTACCAAACCACATTACAACAATAATTACTCCGATGAGGAGTTTCATACAACACATCCAGGATATTTCAGAATACATGTATATTTTATATGGAGATAAAATATACAACACTAAGTGAAATGAGTATTCAAACGGAATGTCTGCAGCGGAATAAATGAAGGAAACATAATGACTGAAAAGACTGGGGCCCCCTTCTAGTATCATTGGGACTCCTCGCCGTCAACGTGCTCTCCCTGTGCCTTTGCCTTGCCATGACCTGAGAAACAAATATCCCCAAACGGGGTCAGTTATACAGAATAACAATCCTCAAGAGTTGAATAAACACAATCATATAAATATGTAGTATAAACCACAAGTTCGATCAAAATGAAACGGTTAGATTATATCCCAATCTTGTTGAAAACATACACAATCAAACATGCTGTATGAATCAACTAAGAGTACGGCTCAAAGGGTGGCGCCACACTACGCCCGGGATGGAAATGTGTCCATGCACAAGCCACCAACGAGTATCGATCGAATACACGCGTGGTCTTGTACCTAATCAGTCTCACGAAGCAATCGACTCGTGTGCACAGTCCAATGTGAGGCCAACAACCAACACACGACATAAATGTGCCCAACATGAAAATCCTACACATACCAACCGGCACGCCAGTATGACCCGGAATGCCACGATATAACAAAAGTGACATCGGAAACGAATAATGACTCACCGAGATAAAATGATAGTGAAATGAATGATAGCTCAATGAAATGATTGGAACCGTCGTTCCTTGTGACTGAAGTGATTAATTGACAATGACAAGTTTTAATACGGTTAACACAATGATGAATGAGTTACGATTATGAGTGAACAACAACAAAAGGAAATGAATATCCTTTTAACTGAGTAACAATCAACTTACACAATACCGGTGACAATTATCCTTCCACGAAAAACGTCCTAATTGAGATATCGGTCGCTCGAACAACCTTGAATTATACAATATCCAACAACCCATTCAATATACGAATCAAACACGAATATAACGAGCTCAAAACGTCGATACGATTAAACTAAGTTCATTGGGGCATTATATCGAATACGTTGTGGCCAAGCTCCGATTGTTTACAATCAAATCTCAATGAGCCACTATCAAATCCCCCAAGAAGTTTTTCAAACCAACAAACATCTTCCAAATGATCAATAATCCAAAATGAATATCCGAAAACGTGATTATAACGACAATTAATCGAAAACCCCCAATTTCAACTCGATATTCAAAGTGTTCTTGAAGAATCCCTCAATAATCCAATGAATCCTTATACAAACTCATAATCATATACATATCCCTTCATATAACATGATTATAATGTCCAAAACATCATATCTCAACACAAAATCGAAGTCCAAGGTGTTGAATAAATTACCTCTTGAAGATCCAACCACTTCGATCCGAAGAACACGAGTTAAAACAAGTATCGAAGCTTCCCAAATGAATGAAGATGATGAAAATTACACACTCAAGTGATTGATGATGGCAAAATCTCTCCCTTAACCCACTCTCTCGGATAAAAGAAGAAAAGGAATGAAAATGAGGAAGAATGTCCCGGCCGAGTCCTTAAATACTGCCGGAAGTTACGGCCGTAACATTCCAGCCAACTCGTACGGCCGTAACTCGGCTTCGTCCGGAAGCCTGCCGACAGACTTACGGCCGTAACCGCTCCTGAGTTACGGGCATAACCCGCCTTCGTAAAAAACATCCGCCGACATCCTTACGGCCGTACCCGCACACCTTATGGCCGTAACTCGGATGATACGGCCGTATCCGGCCAAACTTACGGGCGTAACCCGCCTTCGTCAAAAATGGCCAGACATCCTGCCTGCAGCGTATGGCCGTATCCGGCCAAGCCTTACGGCCATACCTGCCTCGACTTACGGCCGTATGCCGCAACCCTTACGGCCGTAAGTCACTCTTGGTCGACAATACCTGAAATTTACGAACACCACTTACGGCCGTATCCAACCCTCCTTACGGCCGTAACTCGCCTTCGGCCAAAATGCCCGGCACTGGCTGACCACGTACGGCAGAATCGCCAGCCTTACGGCCGTACCCGCTGAACTTACGGCCGTATCCCAGAACCTTACGGCCATAACTCAATGCTGGCTAAGGTGAATAAATCCGATAACTCCGATTCCTCGCTACGACTGATGAATGATCCAGCATACCATACGAATGTGAAAGTGAACAAGTCTAACACGAGCCAAAGATGATACTCCCAGTACAAGGCTATCAATCACAATGAAAATGATAATACTCCCGTCTCGATCTAAAAACGGACATAAAATGACGATCGGTAATTGATATACGATTACAACATGCCAACAGTGAACGCAAATGAGTGATTCATGAATGATGAGTGATTATTAATGAGTGAAAATTACTGAGTGACAATTACAGACTAATAATTACTGAATGAAAATGAATGAATTACAACCGGGTATTACATACTCCCCCCTTAAAAGGAGTTTCGTCCCCGAAACTAAGGGTCAAACAACTCGGGATAACTCTCCCGCATACTCTCCTCAGTTTCCCAAGTGGCCTCTTCGACTCCGTGTCTGGACCACTGAATCTTGACCAAAGGGATCGTCTTGTTTCTCAACTGTTTGATTCGCCGTTCCAACACTCGTACAGGACGCTCCTCGTACGAATGATCATCCGCAATCTCGATTTCGTCGAACTGAAGTATGTGACTCGGGTCGGCAACATACTTCCGCAACTGAGAGACGTGAAACACATTATGAATTCGGCTCAAAGCCGGAGGTAAATCCAATCGATAAGCTAACTCGCCTACTCGATCCAAAATTTCAAACGGTCCAATGAATCTCGGACTCAACTTCCCCCGTTTTCCGAAACGGAAAATACCTCGACTCGGGGATACCTTGACCAAGACGTGGTCACCCGTCTCGAACTCTAGTGGTCGGCAGCGATTATACGCATAAGATTTACGTCGACTCGAAATACAACATACGACTCTTGATCAAAGCTACCTTCTCCCGGGCGGCTATAAGCATATCAGGCTCGGTGCCGATTGATTCTGACAAGTCATCCCAACACAAAGGAGATCGACAACGACGACCGTACAAGGCCTCGTAAGGTGCCATCTTAATGGAGGCATGCCAACTATTATTATACGTGAACTCGATCAGTGGTAGTTGGGCTTCCCAATCGTCTTTCCAATCGAGGACGCATGCCCTCAACATGTCCTATAATGTCTGTATAGTCCTCTCTGATTGTCCGTCGGACTGAGGATGAAAGGCGGTACTGAGATTGAGCTGAGTTCCCATAGCGCGATGAACTGATTTCCAAAAATGATACATAAATCGCCCGTCACGATCGGAAACGATACTCTTAGGGGTACCGTGAAGTCTCACTATCTCCTTGATGAACAACTTGCCCAGTCTCTCGGGACCCCACGTATCCTTGATCTCAAGGAAATGAGCTGATTTAGTTAAGCGGTCCACAATCACCCAGATCGTATTCATGCCACGATGACTCGTCGGCAAACTCGTGATGAAATCCATAGAAATGTCTTCCCACTTCCACTCTGGAATAGGGAGAGGTTTCAGCATACCCGCCGGTCGCTGATGTTCAATCTTGACTTGTTGACAAGTTAAGCATCTCGAAACAAATTCCGCGACTTCTCGCTTCATATTACTCCACCAGTAATTTTGTTTCAAGTCTTTATACATCTTGCTAGACCCCGGGTGAACCGAATAAGGGGTAGCATGAGCTTCTCTCAAAATCGAGTTTTTCAACTCGTCATTCGCCGGTACGCACAACCGATTCTTAAATCTCAAAAGTCCATCCTCGTGGACCACAAATCCAGGGGCTTTCCCTAAGCCACATCCTCACGGATGCGCAACAATGCTGGGTCGGAACTCTGATTCTCCCTGATTTCCTCCTCAAGTGTCGATGAAATCTCTAACATACAAAGCTGTCCCTGAACTCGCTTAAGCCAGACCTCGATCTCGGGTCTAAGGAATTCCTGCTGAAGCTCCTTCTGAACTGTTAAACGAGCAAGCATCTGCTCCTGCACGGACTTACGACTCAAGGCGTCGGCGACAACGTTCGCCTTGCCCGGGTGGTAAAGGATCTCGATATCATAATCTTTGATTAATTCCAACCACCGTCTCTGTCGCATATTTAACTCCTTCTGAGTAAATATATACTTTAAACTCTTATGATCGGTGAATATCTGACAGGTAACGCCATAAAGATAATGACGTTAAATTTTCAAAGCGAACACCACGACTTCTAGCTCCAGGTCGTGGGTCGGATAATTAACCTCGTAAGGTTTCAATTGCCGTGAAGCATAAGCAATAACTTTTCCATTCTGCATGAGTACACATCCGAGACCCTGTCCGGACGCATCACTATAAACCACAAATCCCTCCGTCCCTTGCGGCAAGGAAAGTACAGGTGCTGACATTAACCGGCTCTTGAGTTCCTCAAAACTCCGTTGACACGCGTCGGACCACATGTATTTCTTATCCTTTCGCAAAAGGTTCATCAAGGGTTGAGCGATTTTAGAAAATCCTTCCACAAACCGCCGATAATAACCCGCTAATCCGAGAAAACTTCGGATTTCCTTAACATTCTTCGGAGGTAACCAATCTCGGATAGCCTCCGTCTTCTGAGGGTCGACACGAACTCCATCTGATGAAATTACATGTCCGAGAAAAGTCACTTCGGACATCCAGAACTCACATTTGGAAAACTTTCCATAAAGCTGCTCTCGTCTCAACACGTCGAGAACCTGATGAAGATGAACCTCGTGTTCCTCTCGGCTACAAGAATAAATCAGAATGTCGTCGATGAAGACAACAACAAACTGATCCAAAAATTCGATGAAAACCCGATTCATTAACTCCATGAATACCGCAGGTGCATTAGTCAATCCAAACGGCATAACCACAAACTCATAATGACCATAGCGTGTTCGAAACGCCGTCTTCGCGATATCCGACTCTCGAATCCGTAACTGATGATGGCCAGATCTTAAGTCGATCTTGGAAAATACTGAAGCTCCCTGAAGTTGATCTAAGAGATCATCAATACGAGGTAAAGGATACTTATTCTTGATCGTCACCTGGTTCAATTCCCGGTAATCAATACACAAACAGAACGAACCATCCTTCTTCTTGACAAACAGCACTGGTGCTCCCCTCGGGGATGCACTCGGTCGGATATAACCTTTCTAGAACAATTCCTCGAGTTGATTCTTCAACTCCTGCATTTCGGTCGGGGCCATCCGGTACGGTGCCTTCGATATCGGGGACGTACCGGGCTCCAAATCAATCGTGAATTCCACATCTCTCTGTGGAGGCAAACCAGGTAACTCGTCTGGAAAAACGTCGGCATATTCCCTCACTACCGGAATATCCGACAACATTACTGATGATTCCTCGGTTTTGGTCATATAGCACCAATAACCAACACATCCCTGACTGAGTAATCGCACTGCTTTCATCAAATTAATGACCTTAGCAGAACAGCCGAGATTACCTCCCTAAAACACACATTCAACCCCATCGTCTGAAATGATAGTGATCATACGCTTACGGACACTAATGATGGCATCATGACGATCCATCCAATCAATACCCAAGATGATGTCGTCCCTCAGCAAATCTACTACGATTAGGTCCGCTGGCCATACACGACCATGGCCAGATCGGACAATTCTGAATCTCACGATTACCGATAATTCGTCTACCATCAGGTAGGCCAATGACATAAGGCTCACAACTAGTAGCACTACCCAGACGTAGTCTACTCAAACATGACTCGGAAATGAATGAATGCGATGCACCAGTATCAAAAAGGGTACACACAGGCTGGGATAGAATATCGAGTGTACCTGAGATCATTCGGGCCTCTGGATCATCGGTCTTCTTCATCTCGTAAATTCGGGGCTTGCCGGCCCCCGAACCAGATGCTCCCGTCTGATAGCTCTTGGCTCCGCCCTTGCTAGCTCCTGTCGTCTTAAACGACGCTGACTGAGTGGCCTGATTCTGCATCTTTGAATGTCCTGGGGCCTGAGATGACGCCGGAGTGGGTTTAGAGTCCCTTCGGCAAAAACGGGACCTATTCCCAGCAATCCCACAATTGTGGCACGTGACAGACTGCTTCGGACATTTGGTGCTGAAATGGCCCTGTTCCTCACAGTTGAAACAGGTGATGGCCGAACTGGCCGCTCGTGACTGAGATTCCGCGGGTTTAGACGCCAGGGGAGGTCGCTCAGAAAAAGTAGAGCCCGCACGTGGTTTCTTGAAAGTGGCCTGACTCCCGTCAGACTGATTACGGTTCTTGGACTTCTTGCTAGCAGATGAAGGTTGCTGCTTAGCAATCTCCTTAGCAGTAAGCTCATAGGTAAGAGATTTCTCAATGAATTCGGCCAACGTGGTGCAATTATGATTAAGCAGCTGTAGTCTCATACGGGGTTTCAGCCTCTTGCTGAAATACTTGATTTTGTCCGCCTCAGAGTGAATGATAGACGAGGCGAACGGAAGAAGTTCCTGAAATTTTTCGGCGATGGCGAGAACATCATCATCCGCCAAAAGGTCGGGAGTGAGTAATTCCGACAACTTGGCCTCCCTGAGTGGGGCCGGATAGTACCTCTCCATCATGAGAGTTTTGAACTGATCCCAAGTACATGATCCGTCTGTGGGCTTCAACGATAACCACCATGAATGAGCGCTCTTACCAAGATAGTAAGACGCAACTGAAACTTTATGCCCTTCAGGGCAATCCACCATAGCAAATAACTTCTCGAAATGCTCAAGCCAATGAACAATATCCGCCGGCTCAGATGAGCCCTCAAAGGTAGGTGGTCACTGGCGAGAGATATCGCTAATGATATTGCTTACACCCCTCTCTTGCCTCTGAGGTGGCGGCGGAGGAGCCTGTTGATTTTGAGTAGTGGAGTTATGCATCGCCTCCATTAGTTGTGCCATCTGTGTCATTTGGGCCATCATGCCCTGCATAAAAGCCAGTGGGTCAACTCGAACACCCTCTGACTGAGCTGTGTCCCGGGTACGACTCCCTGATAGCAAATGATCACGTCCAGGCAAATGAGTGGCAGCATCACTGCTCGATGAGTTAGCATTATTCCTGGCATTCGCACGTGTATTCACACGAGCTCTCGGGATTCGGCCCACACCACGGCCTCGTCCTCCTCGTCCTCTGCCAGCTCTTTCCATACTGAAGTGGAAAGTCACATGATGATTATATCTCTCGCATGAATATCACATTATGACTATGACATGGGATGATGAAAATGAGCATACGCTCTAACACAGTGGTTACATGAATGATTAACTGAGGTGACATGATTATCTGATGAAATTATTGAAATGATTATCTTGAACAAGTTAACAAGATTAATGATATGATCTTCCAGATCAGCAACTGAGTAATGAAATGAATTGAGTGATTAATGAGTTAACATGACCGTCCTGGTCAACATGAAAATGATGATTGAGGATTGTTAACCAATAAATTATGAATGAATGATTATTGCCAGAAATTATACTATGGCGAGAAATCTTATAGTTCTTGGTCTGATTGGCTCGGCATTTGCACAGGTCACACGCGACGCGAAAGTCCAATGATACTAGTCCGATGACAATGATTTCAAATGAGACATGACTCGGAAGGTAGTATTCAAACCACGCTCCGATACCAACTCTGTAACACCCCAAACTAGTCGGATATTACAGTGCCGTGAATCCCCGACTGGGACCCACCAGGCAAATGAAAATGATGAATTACACAGGATAAATGTAGTACCAAACCACATTACAACAATAATTACTCCGATGAGGAGTTTCATACAACACATCCAGGATATTTCAGAATACATGTATATTTTATATGGAGATAAAATAAAAAAAACTAAGTGAAATGAGTATTCAAACGGAATGTCTGCAGCGGAATAAATGAAGGAAACATAATGACTGAAAAGACTGGGGCCCCCTTCTAGTATCATTGGGACTCCTCGCCGTCAACGTGCTCTCCATGTGCCTTTGCCTTGCCATGACCTGAGAAACAAATATCCCCAAATGGGGTCAGTTATACAGAACAACAATCCTCAAGAGTTGAATAAACACAATCATATAAATATGTAGTATAAACCACAAGTTCGATCAAAATGAAACGGTTAGATTATAACCCAATCTTGTTGAAAACATACGCAATCAAACATGCTGTATGAATCAACTAACAGTACGGCTCAAAGGGTGGCGCCACACTATGCCCGGGATGGAAATGTGTCCGTGCACAAGCCACCAACGAGTATCGATCGAATACACGCGTGGTCTTGTACCTAATCAGTCTCACGAAGCAATCGACTCGTGTGCCCAGTCTAATGTGAGGCCAACAACCAACACACGACATAAATGTGCCCGACATGAAAATCCTACACATACCAACCGGCACGCCAGTATGACCCGGAATGCCACGATATAACAAAAGTGACATCGGAAACGAATAATGACTCACCGAGATAAAATGATAGTGAAATAAATGATAGCTCAATGAAATGATTGGAACCGTCGTTTCTTGTGACTGAAGTGATTAATTGACAATGACAAGTTTTAATACGGTTAACACAATGATGAATGAGTTACGATTATGAGTGAACAACAACAAAAGGAAATGAATATCCTTTTAACTGAGTAAGAATCAACTTACACAATACCGGTGACAATTATCCTTCCACGAACAACGTCCTAATTGAGATATCGGTCGCTCGAACAACCTTGAATTATACAGTATCCAACAACCCATTCAATATACGAATCAAACACGAATATAACGAACTCAAAACGTCGATACGATTAAACTAAGTTCATTGGGGCATTATATCGAATACGTTGTGGCCAAGCTCCGATTGTTTACAATCAAATCTCAATGAGCCACTATCAAATCCCCCAAGAAGTGTTTCAAACCAACAAACATCTTCCAAATGATTAATAATCCAAAATGAATATCCGAAAACGTGATTATAACGACAATTAATCGAAAACCCCCAATTTCAACTCGATATTCAAAGTGTTCTTGAATAATCCCTCAATAATCCAATGAATCCTTATACAAACTCATAATCATATACATATCCCTTCATATAACATGATTATAACGTCCAAAACATCATATCTCAACACAAAATCGAAGTCCAAGGTGTTGAAGAAATTACCTCTTGAAGATCCAACCACTTCGATCCGAAGAACACGAGTTAAAACAAGTATCCAATCTTCCCAAATGAATGAAGATGATGAAAATTACACACTCAAGTGATTGATGATGGCAAAATCTCTCCCTTAACCCACTCTCTCGGATAAAAGAAGAAAAGGAATGAAAATGAAGAAGAATGTCCCGGCCGAGTCCTTAAATACTACCGGAAGTTACGGCCGTAACTCGGCCCTCTTACGGCCGTAACATTCCAAGTCAACGGCCTTACAGTCGTAACCGGCCAACTCGTATGGCCGTAACTCGGCTTCGTCCGAAAGCCTGCCGACAGACTTACGGCCGTAACCGCTCCTGAGTTACGGGCGTAACCCGCCTTCGTCAAAAACATCCGCCGACATCCTTACTGCCGTACCCGCACACCTTACGGCCGTAACTCGGATGATACGACCGTATCTGGCCAAACTTACGGGCGTAACCCGCCTTCGTCAAAAATGGCCAGACTTCCTGCCTGCAGCGTACGGCCGTATCCAGCCAAGCCTTACGGCCGTACCTGCCTCGACTTACGGCCGTATGCCGCAACCCTTACGGACGTAAGTCACTCTTGGTCGACAACACCTGAAATTTACGAACACCACTTACGGCCGTATCCAACCCTCCTTACGGCCGTAACTCGCCTTCGGCCAAAATGCCCGGCGGCCTTTGACCACGTACGGCCAGAATCGCCAGCCTTACGGCCGTACCCTCTGAAATTACGGCCGTATCCCAGAACCTTACGGCCGTAACTCAATGCTGGCTAAGGTGAATAAATCCGATAACTCCGATTCCTCGCTACGACTGATGAATGATCCGACATACCATACGAATGTGAAAGTGAACAAGTCTAACACGAGCCAAAGGTGATACTCCCAGTACAAGGCTATCAATCACAATGAAAATGATAATACTCCCGTCTCGATCTAAAAACGGAGATAAAATGACGATCGGTAATTGATATACGATTACGACATGCCAACAGTGAACGCAAATGAGTGATTCATGAATGATGAGTGATTATTAATGAGTGAAAATTACTGAGTGACAATTACAGACTGATAATTACTGAATGAAAATGAATGAATTACAACCGGGTATTACACCAGTGACCAGCTACCGTGGCCTGACGCCTCGATTCCCAAAAATGCACGGAACGAATGCGACAAAATGCTCGCGGACAGCGACATCGATCCGAAATGAAAATAATATACAACAAATCACCACATATGGCCATAAACACAAAATCGATTGTCGAGAAAAATAATACCAACGCTCGACAACCGAGAAATTTCTGGTCTAAAAAAAAGAAAAAAATTCGAATTAATCAGAATGAAAATCTCGGGTATTACAGTATGTTTGTACAATGTCATCCATGTCCTTTTTCTTTGTAAAGATCCATTTGCAACCAATTGCTTTGGAACCTTTAGGAAGATCAATCAAAGTCCATACTTGATTATCATACATGGATTGCATTTCGGATTTCATCCCTTAAAGCCAACTTTCGCATTAAATGCTAGTAGTTGCTTTATTGTAGGTTGTGGGCTCATCTAGATCCATGAGTTCCACATTTTTGTCATATGTGATGAGAAATCCACATCTCTCAGGTTCACGATGATAACGCATAGACCTACGTGGAGCTGGTATAGAATAAGTGGTCTCAACATCTCTATGTTAGTTTAAATCAGTTTTATCTAAAGGTCCAGTATCTATTTGTGGCTCTCTCATCTCATGAAGAGTTATTTTGCTCCCACTATTTTTCTTGGAAATAAATTCCTTCTCAACGAATACTCCATATCGAGCAACAAACACTTTGTTCTCTAATTGGATGTAAAAGTAATATCCTTTAGTTCCCTTAGGATATCCCGCAAAAAGACATTTATTCGATTTGGGTAATAATTTATCAATGTTAAGTCGCTTCACATAAGCTCCACAACCCCAAATCTTAAGAAAATACAAAAACATGTTGTTTCCTTCTCCATATCTCATATGGTGTGCTTTGAACCGATTTATATGGTACTCGATTTAAAATGAACGCAGCAGTCTCTAAGGCGTAACCCCAAAAATAAATTAGAAGATCAGTTTGACCCATCATAGATCTAACCATGTCTAACAAGGTTCGATTTCTATGTTCTGACACACCATTCCATTGAGGTGTTCCAGGTGGAGTTAGTTGTGAAACAATTTCACAACTTTTGAGATGATCATCAAATTCATGGCTCAAATATTCACCACCACTATTTGATCGTAGTGCTTTAATAGTTTTGCCTAACTGATTTTGTACTTCATTTTGAAATTGCTTGAATTTTATAAACGATTCAGACTTATGACTCATTAAGTAGATATATCCGAATCTGCTTAAATCATCTGTGAACGTTATGAAGTATTGGAAACCTCCTCTAGCATTTGTATTCATTAGTCCACACACATCAGTATGTATTAAGCCTAATAAATCTGCAGCTTTCTCAGTATGGCCCGTGAAAGGAGCTTTGGTCATTTTGCCTAATAAGCAAGATTCGCACGTATCATATGATTCTAAATCAAATGTGCCCAAGATTCCATCATTATGGAGTTTGGTTATACGTTTCTCGTTTATATGGCCCAAACGACAATGCCAAAAATATATTTGGTTTAAATAATTTGATTTAAGTCTTTTGACATTCAAGTTATAGACAGATTTGGAATTTTCAAGATTTATGGCATATAATCTCCCACTCATCAAGGCATCTCCATAAAAAGTATCTTTATTAAATATGGACATTACACTATTCTTAATAGTAAAGTCATATCCTTCCAAATCAAGACAAGCAACTGATACAATATTTCTACCCATAGCAGGAACGCAATAACAATTATTAAGTTCCAATGCAAGTCTACTTGGTAGCTTTATATCATAAGTCCCTACGGTAATAGCAACAACTCTTGCTTATTTCCAACACGTAGGTCCATTTCACCTTTTGCCAGTTGTTTACTCTTTCGTAGCCCCATGCGCATTCACACAAATGTGAGCTTCACTACTGGTATCTAATACCCATGATGAAGAAGTAGATAAATTGACTTCTATAACAAGAATACCTGAAGCAACAGTCTCGCCGCTCTTCCGTTTCCTCATTTTTTCTAGGTAGACCTTGCAATTCCTTTTCCAATGTCCAGTTTCATTGCAGTGGTAGCAAGTCCCCTCTTTGGGTTGTTTCGATGACTTCTTGAAAGGTTTAGTTTTAGGTTTAGGCAACATTTGCATTTTACCCTTACCTTTATCTTTCGAGGCCATCTTATTCCCTTTCTTTTTATTCCATTTCTTTTGAACCATTAAAACATTAGGAACAACTTTCTTAATGTTTGTCTCAGTTTGTTTTAGCATCCCATGCAACTCAGTAATAGTCTTCTCCATGTTGTGCATGTTGAAGTTTACTACAAACTGATCGTACTCTGGAGGCAGTGATTCTATGATCATATCTGTAGCGAGTTCCTGACTGATAGGAGCTCATAGTCTTTCAAGATGCTCAATGTAGCCCTTCATCTCAAGGACATGAGCATTCATAGAAGTACTTGAAGACATTTTACAACCATTCAATGCCTTCGTAGTGGCAAACCTCTCCTGATGGGCTTGCTCTTGGAACATTTCCTTAAGCTGACCCATCATTTCAAGCTTCCATGTCCTCGAACTGTATCTGCAGCTCCGAGTTTATGGTTGCTAACATAAGGCATGTCACATCCAAAGAATCATTCATATACTTACTATAAACATCTTTTTGAGCTTTGGTGGCGGTTGATTCCGGTTCATCAGGAATTGGGTTTTCCGGAATGTACTGCTTCTTTTCAGCTTTGAGAACAATTCTCAAGTTCCTTGACCAATCAAGGTAATTAGTGCCAGAAAGTTTTTCTTTGTCAAGAATTGATCGCAATGAGTTTGTATTGATTGAAGCCAGTGATTCTACAATATTAATATGCAAAATTATTTGTGAGATATATTGATTTTAAAATCTAACGATCAAGTAAATGCAAGCACATCTTTGGCATGTCCCTCGCAAATAAATGAAGTTTAGTTTTTATCAATAGAGATGACATCTTATGTCAACATGTTAGTCTCAAATATTATGTATCACATACACATATCTGAATTATAATCTAACGATCAAATAACCACAGACACAGGTTTGGCATGTCCCCTGTAATTAAAAGATGCTTTAGATTATCATTTGGGATGACATCTTAATGTCGTTTTAATCGTATTAATCCCAAATAAGCCATAGGTCCAAAACCATTTTGTATAACCTATATAAGTCTTAACCATTTAAAACATATGTATAAGCTTGTTTATTCATCTCGCCTCCTTAAAATAAAGACCATACACCTTGCTTTAGCAGACCCATATTAGAAATGATCGAAAGTTTGACGAGTGTTTTGAAAATGGTTGGCTCTTGAGACTTATGTTTCATATCAATTGATTTAATAAAACTATTTTATCAAAATTGATTATCTCAAAATTATTACCATGTATCTCATACATGCAAAAGTTTTAATGAGTTTGATTGATTTGGTAATAACGATTATTAAGCAAATAAAATAAATATGATGCATCTCATACAATCATATGCTAATTTAAATATGATGCATCTCATACAATCATATGCAATGTAAATATGATGCATCTCATACATTCACATGAACAATTAGGTGTGGCGTGGTATAACCATAGAACATATTATGATATTCATTAATATCAATAGGTCGGTTGGTGTAATCTTCAATAACGCCTTTCTTCTTGAATTCCTTGTAAGTTGCTCGTCTCCTTCGTCTTCCTTTTATAGCTAGAACTATTTTAAACTATATCTTTACATTTAGTAATAGAAACCTCGAGTTACATTCGAGGGGAGTAAGATGAGAAGAGAAATTACAACAAGATATTAAGAAGGCACAACCTACAAGTCTTATTATGAATATTACAGCAATAATCGAATAATCAATCTAATTAAGCTAGTACGGCTATACCACCCACGATGCATTAACCATTTAAGCATTCACAAGTACATATAATATATAAAATGTACTAATTATCGAATATCGATAAGTTATATAATATACAAAATATGCCAAATATCAACAATCGATAAGTTATTAAGTTCTGGGGCCTTAACTTCGAACCGGGTAAAACGGGAAACAAATTTCCAGGAATACACGAAGAAAACGAGGCAAAAACGGGTTCGGAAGTGGCCTGGACCGCACAGACTGGGACCTGCCGGCACAGGCCGAGAAATACTGGCCGGGACCGCTCGGCACAACACGGACACACTGCCGGGACCGCGCAGCACACACAGGCCAGGACCAGGTACGGATCGCGATCCACTCGACAGACTGCGCGCAGGTATGAATTTTTTTTTCTTTGAGTATACATCTTATGTATACTACATGTATACATCTTATGTATAACTAATACCTTTTGAGCAATAAAAATGTATAACTCAAATAGATCAAATCTATATTTATACAACCTCGGAATCAAAATATAATTATGTTCATATGAAATTTTTAGAGAAGCATAATCTTTACATAAACAAATTAATGTTCATATGCACCTCTTAAAATTCATAATCCTAACATAAAATTATATGTAGATCAAATCATATGTTCTTTGATTCTTGGATTATTAGTAGAACTAAATCATCACATAAATCTCCATATATCAAAGAACCATATATGTCAAGATCAAACATATAAATCAAAATATATATATATATATCACCATATACATATTAAGATAAGCATCATATATATATACCTCATATATATAGATCGAAACACAAATCTATTAAAATTATATATATCACCATATTTATAAATATACATAGATTAAATTTATATATCATATATATAAACATCATACATCACAAATATGAACATCATATATCAACATATTTGAAAATCAAAACAATGAAAATATACTAGTCGCTCTGATACCACTGTTGGGTTTTAATCGAACTAATAAGATTTATGATCTCATCATATATCGAAATAAAGTAGCGGAAGTATAATATAATATGTAAAAACCCTCTGAGGATCCAAGTATATTATCAAAGTACGAAGAACAAGATTGTTACCTCTTATAGTGTGTTTTCGATCGAGCCTTCTAGAGACGTTGCAAGAAGCAAGCGCCCTCTACGGTATCCACACAACGAACAAGTCCCAAGCATCTAACGGATTGCTAGCTCCGACTCAACAAAGATTTCACTTAAATCAATTTGAATATAGGTATGTTCTTGATTATGGTAAGAACAAGAACACCAAGAATATTATTCAAATGTTCTTGAACTTTGATCTAAAATAACAACTAAGAATCTTATTCAATATGTTATTAAAGATCAAACTCACAAGATTAGATGAAGATTAGAAGAGTATTCTAAATACTTTCTTGGTCAAAGAATCAACCTTCAAAGATATGAAGATATATTCTTGATCCTTTTGATTATTCAACTTTTGAATATATCTTCAAGACTTTTGAGAGAGAGAAATATCAAAATCAGATTTTTGATTCTATCTCCACAAATATGTCTTCACTTGTGATTTAGTCTTATGTGAGGTCTATCACAAGACACTCTTTTATAGTCCTCAAAATGGCTAAGGGTTCACCAACCTTTTCACCAACCATAATTAACCGGAACAAAATACTGCTCTGCTCGTTTAAGTGTGTGACCCTGTAGGTTCTAATTAATATGGCAATGAGTATAAAAAAAAATTTTACGACTCATAAATCATAAGCGACCTCTAGCTAGATATTATCACTACCCGTATTAAAAGAATTAATTCGACGACACGAACGAAATCCCGTTACTGTATAATATTTAAGCCTCTCGTCGCGCAATATCCTAATTAAGCATAAGGCATGGATAAGTCGACCTTATATAGCTTAATTAATATTATTGATCTCAAGTTACAGTTGTCCAATTTAAATATTTATCAATAACTCTTTATTGATCAATTTGACCATGGCCATGCATTTAAACAATTTAATTTATCAAGGGCCCGTGGATATCTTCTCCGTTTTATAGGAGGGACAAGCCCCTCTGGACAAACTACTTCCCTGTGCATATATCGTACCATATCCAATCACAAACTGTATGGTCCCTTGTTACAAAAGACGTTGGTATTGTGTTAAAATACGATACTCATTATGTAGGAAACTGTAGTGTCTTTAGGTAATAAGGACTTAAATAATATACAACAATCAGAGAAATTATAATGACTTAATCCATATATAATTCTCTTTTTTAGGTCATATCCAATACGATGTCTCTACATGTATCAATGACGTGATATAACATCTCATGTTCATGACAAGTAAAACATAGTTATCGTATAATCATCATACTAGTAATAATATTACTAGGGATATTTACAATAAATATACTTTAATGCTTTAACGAGCTTTACTATCAAGTCACATACTTTATGATCGTAAGTAAAATATTAATTCAATAATATAATCAATATTATATAATAATAAATGTCTCCACATTATTATTAAACAGTAGACTTAGAGCATTATACCAATAGGTTGCGCAAGTAAAATCTTCCTCGGCTTATAGGTAATGTCAAACTCGGTCAGCTCAATAGACCAGTTGAGTAGTCGTCCCAAGCTGTCCATCTTGTGCAATATCTTTCTCAGGGGATGTAATACCACCACTATTACATGTTGTTTCACGTTGAGCACCTCGTTTCTTTTTCTGCTATATAATTGAGTAAATGTATTCCATTGCGATAAATGTATTTTTATGTATGTTTGGACCGCATTATCACGAATAAAGTTGTCTGTATTTGTTATTTTGTGATGTGATTGTGTGATGACTGATGATTTGTTGGTGACATACCTTGATATCGTTGGGCGATTATTGGTGCGAATATGACGGTGGCCAATGTCTTGTTCCCCGATAAATCACTCGATGAGATTGAAGGGGAGTCATGTTATAAGGAATTAATGTGATAATAACTTAGTAAACAACTGAACCTTACGTACGTTATCCGCTAAGTATTACATACGCTAAGTGTTGTGACATTACGTACGCTAAGGGTTATACCTTACGTACGTAACACAGTTTTTGGTCTTCGGATGGGAATCTTCGTTGGATGGTCCGCATAGTCAGACTAGCTTTCGGCGCGACAACGACAGACAAGTCAACGGGTGCTACGTACGTTAACCGATCCTTGTTACCTATCTAGCGATAGGTGTTATTTCGGACAGTGAGATCTGGGTTTTCCTTACGTACGTTAACCGTTCTAAATAACATATGTAACGTGTCTTACGTACGTAAAGCTTTAGGCCTAACGTATGTAAAGCCATTCTGAATTTATAAAAAGAACACCCTTCCTTTCATTTCTTCCGACCCAAAAATTGTCCCTCACTCTTGTACACCGTCCTCCACCACCCATAAACCGATTTTAACCTCCCTAATCAAGTGCTATCCTGTTAGAGTGTGTTGGTCAAGCTCCGGAGAAGGTCCTGAAGGTGTTATCCTCCCGTTCTTCTTCATCCTTCGTCGTTCTTCTTCGTCGTTTGTCAATTAGGGTAAGTTTTTTCGAATCTTAAATTCATTTCAGTGTTGTTATACGAGTCATACTAAATTTCGGATGCCTTGAGTGGTTTAAGAACTTTCGATAATGATCGGACCAGTGGAAAACTATCACAATTTTTAATCGTAACCTATCAAGCTAGTAATTTTAATGAATGATAGTAGTACTCGTAGTTGGATTGTGAAACTCATAATCGAATTTGTAAATCACCAACACCTTAGGATTGCCTTGTTGAAGATTGCAATTATAATCCAATTATCATGTTATAAACCCGTTGATAATTCCTTGATGAACTAATTAACGATTATCAAGTCGGATAGGTATTCGAACATGTTAGGATTTCGGGAGATTAGTGCTTAATCGTTCTATTCTCGAAATTCGAATTAGAGTAAGTGATGTAATTACGGTGGCTATTAGTCATAATCACAACGTAGGAATGTTGTATTAGAACATTATTGATCAACGAGATGATAAATTGTAATATGGTGGACCAGGGGATTTAGTAATGTGCATTGTGGTTAAAAACAGAAAGTTTTGGTCTCAGCGACAAAAACAACCAGGTTTAGAATCCTAACGGGATGGGGAAATTGTCATTAATCATCATTATCACCATAAAGTATTAATCGACGAACATGTAATAGGTTGAGCTTCCGGGTGTGGTCGATCGAGCCGTTGTGTTATCAAGGGAGTAACTCTTGTCGGACTTGAAGCAAGTGAATCTTGCTCGGATTATATGTCTTAAATTTTCAGAATATTACATGTGTTACTATCTGTGGAACGGTGCTCGTTTTATTTATCTTGTCAGGAGTATTCCTGAGTAGATACTTCCGTGACCCTTGACTGCGGCATTGGGAGTTTATATATTGATATATCTTGTGGAACTGTATTGTGGGATAAAACCGGAATGGTACCCACGTCCGGAGTATTCCTGTGTAGATGCTTCTGTGATCCTTGGTTGTGACCTTGGGAGTTTATGTGCTGATAAAAGAGATAATGTTGAATATTCGGTGATAACATTATTCTCTGGATTTATCTGATTCTATCGATGAATTTGGTTCGTTTTGTATGACCTAGGTTGACTGACACGATGCGTCGTGTCAGACAAATTTGTTGAATATGTGCAGGACATTCTCGAAGGTTCCGGTCAGGCTTGAGCAGTGTTGGGGAGAAGGCCCGCTATTTTCTTGAATTGAATTTTGAACATTCCACATTGTGTAATAACCGTATGTACGGACATTATTTTTCCTTTGTATTTTAGTTCGTACGAATGCTATCATAAGAATACTTTCGCAAACTACTTGTTGAATAAATTGTTTTAAAACCCTTTTAAAACTTTCCTTGTGGTCCCACTCGGGATTTCACGGCACTGTGGCATCCCAGTTTAATTTTGGTGGCGTTACATAAAATGGTATCGGAGCCGAACACTCACGTGGAAAGTAGTATCAAATTATTTTGAAAACGTTTTACCTTCAAAAGTCCAACACTCCTTGCGACCGTAACTCCTAGAGGAATGTCGAGGTAAAATACACGTAAGCTCTTGAGAATCAGGTATAATATTTGAATTCAGTAAGAACTCAGAGAATGTTTGTACTAAACTGACCTTTTAGATCGAACGATCATCACTAATGGCACGCTGTGGAGCTAGAAGGAACTTAAACGATGCACAGGGTTCCGCTATGAATCAGCAGGAGGACAGGAACACCGGTGAAACTAATCCAGCCGGAAATCAGCTACCGCCCGTTAATCAGAATGAACAGGAGGCAGAAAACCAGAACAACGGGGGATTGGATCCAGCCTTCGTTCAGACCCTCGCCCAGGCCATTGCTATGGGGATCGCTCAGGTCAACCGGGCAGAACGGGTACCGGTCATTAACATAGAAGAGAACACCGGGAAGGACCGTTGGCTGGGAGAGATGCTGAAGGTCAGACCACCATCATTCGACGGATCAGGGGATAAGAACGTAGACAATTGGATCTCCGAGATGGAGACTGCCTTCGAGGTGATCGGTTGCCCAGGGAACCGAAAAGTACCGCTCGGAATCAACCAGCTCCGCGACACCGCAACCGGATGGTGGAGGACCTATAAGCCGGAGGACAAAGTCGTCGGGTGGATCGAGTTTTGCAAACTATTGAGAGACGAGTACTGCCCCCGGTCATCTCAGACTACTCAAGCATGGAGTTTCTTCAGTGCAGGACCTCAGAACTTGCCGGTACCAGAAATAATTCGAGCTTGACCGAACTAAGCTATGTCGCACACATGGTCCCATCCGTAGATCAACGAATTTGCCACCTTGCTCAATGGTTGCCGGAAGATGTTCAACGTTACGCGACTGGATTTCACTGCACCACTCTGAGGGCATATGAGGACGTAGTCACAGCATATGCCGGTACGGTTGTTAGTTGGGATACCGGGCATAACCAAAAGAAGCATAAGACATCTAATCAGTCTGGGAGCACCAGTAGAATGGACTCGGGAATTGGGTTCTCCTCTAAATCAGCAGTTTTGTTCCAACAGAAAGGGGCATCAGACGGGTCCCCTCGCCGGAACTGTTTCTGTAACAACCCCAATCCACTCAGGGATATTACACGCCGTAGACCCTCTCCTCGAGGATCTACCAGGCTGATAACTAAAATCAAACATCTAAACATCGCCTTTAAGGCTAAAATGACTCAGTAGACCGATTTGATCTTTCAATAATAATATACAACTCAATTCCAACACATACCCACACAGGGGTCAAAATACAATAAACTCTCGTACAACGGGGAAAAGATACTGCAGCGAAAAAGAAAATACAACTAGACCAATACGACATCAACGGATCCTCGTGTGATTAATATCGTTCATCTTTCATCATCCTTCGTGCCGACCCTGTGTTATACTTCCAAACCTGAATGCAAAAACAGACATCTACCCCCGAATACTCGGGGGTTAGCAAAACTCCATTGTTTTTCTAGTGCAAATACAAAGTGCGAAAAATACGAGCCATACAATAAAAGTTCCAAGAACAATAATAAACAGGAATCCTCAAAGATCCAAATGTAACGAAAAGTACTCCCCGAGGCAAGAGTTTGGGTAATCATTTCCAAAACCGAAAGATCACAAATAAAGGGAAATAATTTATAAAACAGTTTAAAATGCCATCGAGAGTTTTAATAGAAAATAATTTAGGATTACCGAATCCTTCTCTTTCCAAAATCAACAGGGGTCACTGCCCAGAGGTTTTGTTTTCGCAAATAGAAAACCGACAACAATTCACAGGGTTAAAACCCACGTCACGCGTCCTCGACAGACATAAAATACACACGCACCCGTGAAGTTTCACTCGTGAATCCAGGGCAAAACCATTGGACTCCCTCCGTGGCCCCGTCGAACCCTCCCGAGGTGAGCAAACACATTCGCAAAACATAAGCAACCGCACTCGTGAATCCAGGGCTATACCATTGGACTCCCTCCGTGATCCCGTCAGACCCTCCCGAGGTGAGCGAAATACAATCACAAAATATACACACGTAGCGGTGAAGTTTCACTCGTGAATCCAGGGCTATACCATTGGACTCCCTCCGTGGCCCCGTCGAACCCTCCCGAGGTGAGCAAACACATTCACAAAACATAAGCAACCGCACTCGTGAATCCAGGGCTATACCATTGGACTCCCTCCGTGATCCCGTCGGACCCTCCCGAGGTGAGAGAAATAATCATGCACAAATATCACTTAGCAACACACCACGTCAAACCATAGCGCACCGAAAAGAGATAATATGTGTATTTATATTATCAAAGCATAACAACGACAACAACAACAACAAGCGAATTCATAGGGTTCACTTAATCGTTCACGGAGCACAATATTCACAAAACACACGCGTTTTGAAAGCGAGCCTTTAACGAGGCTAAACCGAATCTTTTGAAAACTCATTTCAAACAATCAAACAATCATGCTAAGGCATTCACCAATCATCATATCCACAAAACAAGAAATGTATGGACAAGGTACTTGCATTGAATAAGAACAACGTGGACAATCGACCCAAGTAGGTTGGCACGAACCGACTACGAACCCGCCGACTCCACCGATCGCCAACTCGCGATAATAAACTATGAAGGACAATAACAACAATGAAAATGAATTCCATAGCACGACTTTAAGCTGTTGAATTCAAAGAACGAATGACGAAAGTTCAAGTGTTTCCCCCAAAACAGCCAAGAACACGATTCGTCCCGTCAAAACACGAAAATGGAATTCCAAATCGAAATATGGATATAAAATCCATAGGATATGTTTAAGAACATCATTTAAGAACAATCGATCCATCAAAAACAGATGGAAAACGATATCAAGAACAAATCCCCAAAAAAGTCGATTCGAAGGAAATCAAGAAATATACTTTGATTTGACGAAGAACAATGGATTAAATGATGTTAAACATAAGAATACTATTAAGATTAATCATACCCATCATGGATTAATCAATAATACGGAACGAATCGGACAAAAATGCAAAAATCCCAAAATTCAACAAACTAGGGTTCTAAGAAGAGATTACCTTGATTCGCTGGATCAAAGGATGATATAGGATGATCAATCAATGATATGAACTCAAGAAATTCATGGATTTGTTGTTCAACGACATGGCTTCGCCTCCTACGAAGCTCCAGCCGTGGATTGCAAAGAAGGGAAATGAAAAACGAGTGAAAATGTGACTGCTCTGCCACATTTATACTGCAGCCTAGCGTGCGCTAGGCTGCCGAGCTAGCGTGCGCTATCGGCCTGGGCCGCAATCCAGAACCTCACTGTCCTACTGACTCCGCCAGGTAGCGTGCGCAGCCTTCCGGCCGTAGCGCGCGCTACCTGCCGGTCGTAGCGTGCGCAGTGCCCAACAGTAGCGTGCGCTACCTTCCGATCCTACCCGATTCCAGAACCTCAGAACCCCTCTACCCAGACCCGATAGCGTACGTTGGGCCGGCCGATAGTGTGCGCTACACCTACCGGTTAGCGCGCGCAGCCTTCCGGCAGTAGCGTGCGCTATGCCGGCTCCTGCCGTGCTTGCCCGGCCAGTGCCCAGCACTTCCGACCGTGCCGGTCGCACCTGTCCGGCTAGTGCTCAGCCTGTAACACCCCCAAAACCATCCGGGATATTACAGCTCCGTGGGTCCCGCGCCGGAACCCACCAGGCTAAAACCATTAAAAAAAAACATTTAAAGATGTCAAAAGGCCAATGACGGTAATATTTTAAATACTCAAATATTTTCAAAAACATAGTTCTCAAATACCGTCATAAAATACCATTTGAAAATACAAGGCGGAATGCCAAATCTCGACAGTTTAAAATGTACGTTAAGCCACCCCTTAAACGTACCGATAAAACAGTTAGGAAAAAGGGTTTAACGAAATAACCCAAGTTCGCAAAATGCCAAAAGACCATTTGAAAATACGCACGAGTTGGTAAAGATACCGAAAAGCCATTTTAAAATACACACACGCAACGGATAAAGATACCGAAAAGCCATTGTGAAATATACACACGCAGCGGATAAATGCAGTTCAGAATACACATTTGCAGCGAAATAAATGACTGGAATAGAATACTCAATTCTCCGAAAACAAGCCACAACCAGTATCACATCGGGAAGCTCATCCCTTCACGACCGCTACTAGCTCGATCTCCGAGTACCTAAAAATAAAGCCCACGACGGGGTCAGCCACAATACTCAATAATGATACCGATCACATCATCATAAATAATTACATACCAATGTAATAATACTGTAAGAATACTACCAACGTAATCTTACCGTTATAACCTTACCAATTCATGGCAATCCAAACCAAATTGATCCTTACCATAATTCACAATTCGCATTTTCGAATGATGAAAAGAAATCAACAATTATCTGTACTGTATTCCAAAATACCAACAATCCTCCAAACCTCATCATAACTTATAAGTGTGGAAATAATCCAACCTGTGCCAAATCCTGTCCGTCGGATCGCACAATCAAATCTCAATATGGGTAAAACCAAATATACACGATACATTTGTAAGTCAAATTTCCACAGAACGATGATAACAAGTACTGCAACATCGACGTACAGTCCAAATACTTATACGATCATCACAATGATCAAAACAATAGGTCAACCGAGAATATTATCGACATGGTGACTCCAATACGATCAATAAATGATCAACGATAACTGAGAATACCCTCAACATGGTAGACTCCAAATGATCAACAAAGGACCAACAATAACCGAGAATACCCTCAACAAGGTAGACTCCAAATGATCAACAATAATGGATCTCAAAGAAATAACTTTGACTGTCGAACATACCCCTCGGGCGTATGAACAAGCAGTCGCAAACCGTCGAACACATCCAATACTATGGACTATGAAACGACAAAAATATACGGCTCAAAGATGGACATCACAGTACGCCCGATCCGGAAATGTATTCGTGCACAAGCCACCCTGGGTATCGATCAAATACACGTGTGGTCTTGTACCTAATTAGCCTCACGAAACTACGTCTCGTGTGCACGGTTCAATGCGGAATAATATCAACGCATAACCATAGTGTGCCCAGCTAAAAATCCTACACAATAACCAATCGGAACGCAGATATGATTCCAGATATGTCACGATGCAACATGACAATGAATTCAATAAATCACATATCCAATAAGGATCAAAAGACTCACCGAAGTGAACAACAACAGACTGGCAATGAAAAGTCGACACGACTAATCAATACCCAAAACAACAATCCTGGGATCATCATCCCCGACAAATGATCAGCACGGTCAACGATCTCAATACAATCAGCCCTGGGATCATCATCCCTCAACGAAATAATCAATCGGAATCAACATACAACATATACAATAATTCCTCAAAACAATTATCCTCGTAACTGAACAATACTGGAATTACCTCAAGCCGAAGACAATATCCTTTCCACGAACCAACATCCCTGAACGAATACACAGTTATACGAATAATCTCAAATAAGGTACCATCCATTCAATACCAATAAATCTTTATCCCGATACTTATGTCATCGCGATAATTATCCTCGATATCCGATATACTGTACCCTTGACCAAAGATAACACACGTATTGCTCGAACACAATTAAATCATATACCTCATAATTTAATACAAACCAGAGCACGATATACAACTCATTAACCGACAACTTACCTTTCTAACAACATTGCTATACGAATTATAAACGAAATGAAACGAAACCATTCATCAAATATTATAAATTGAACAAGTATAAACTTGCCTCGATACCGATACCACGAAGCCGTTACCAATATCCATTGCCTTCGTCTCCGAGCTCCTCAGCCCCGACCAAAAGCAACCTATGAACTCTTCAACCTTGACCGCAACACAACGGCCATAATCAACGCTCAATTATCGCGACCTAATGCAATAATCAAATGACAACACATCCGATAATAATCAATAACCGGTATAACCAACCAATCAAACTCAACGGTTCAACAATACCTCGATCATTTACAAAACCGAGTAATACAACTCAAACAATTACGAACTCATATCAACAATACAAGCCGAAATCCGATAAATCATAATTATCAATCAATAACCGATCAACAAACCCAACAGTTCCATAATATCTCGATTAAACACAGTCTTAAACAATCCAATTCAAACCATCACGAATTCATAATCACAACACGAAAATACTACACTGTCTGCCTACTTAGCGCGCGTTAAACGCATAACGTAGCGTGCGCTAAGTCGCTCCCGGTAGCGTGCGCTAGCCAGTAAGCTTAGCGTGCGCTATGCTACACAGTTGCATGCATTCCAAGGATCGACTAACACTTTGCGACTACAAATTCGAATGAGAAGGAAATCATACTCCAAGATTAACAATAACTTTTCCAGATTCAATCTCATCATCATGATCCATATCTTATCATACGAACTCGATCACTACAATCAACATAATGTTTAGTTTCAATTATCTTATCCATGTTAATAATCAAACCAACATATATCCTTCCTCTTTGATGTGATATATATCCAAGAACACCAAGAATACCATGATTCCATAATCATGTTCATGACAACCATCATAATCCGATATGCTAACATGTAATTAATCACCTAAGTCATATATACCCGTATATCATCTTGACATCAAATCCGAATTGAAGGGAGATATAAATCGACATATATCCTGAACACCATTCAAAACCATACGAAACATATCAATATCCGCATACCAACAATAACATCAACATTACTCAGTAAGGCATCTCGAATCATACTTATCAACTCATTAATATGATAATCATCATCTCAAGAACACCAATATTCGATCCCCAAAACCAAATCCAAAGTGGAGATTAATTACCTTTTTGAAGAAAAGGATGGATTATCAAGGGTGAATCCGTTCCCAATCATTTCCAAGCTCCAAATGTTGATAAGGACGCTTAACTCCATCATAATCCAGTATTTGGAACCTCAAGACTCTCTCTATGAATTTCATTCCAAGAATCATTAATAATTTTAAGAACAAAGCTTTGAATCCATGCTCTCCATCTTAATCTTTGTTAAAGATCATCATCACAGAGTGTTTTAGGAACTCAAGCACCTCCCAAAGCTCTCTCTATCGAGTGAAAGGAAAGAAATGGAGGAAATGCTTCATAACACCCGTCTGTCCCCTTTTTATAAAGCGTATTACTAGCGTGCGCTAAACCTTATATTTAGCGTGCGCTACGGCCTTAGCGCGCGCTAACCGACTTTGTTAGCGTGCGCTATCGCAGCCCAGAGGCCACTGTCTTGCCTCGAACATGAGCTTACGTACGTAATGCCCATGCATTAGCGTACGTAACTTACACTGTTTAGCGTACGCAAGTCCTTGCATTTAGCGTGCGCTAATATCAGTTGACTTGCTACAGTCTATGTACCGCATGTGCCTCCACATGCCGATCTGAAGAGGATAAGATTCCTTTTGACCGATCTACAATTAGCGTGCGCTAAGCCTCATGCTTTAGCGTGCGCTAATACTTCAGGACAACAACCGTTGACTTACCAGAACGTGCGCCGAAAGCAGCCGGGTCCACATGCAGATTCCTTCCGATCTGACTGCATTTAGCGTGCGCTACATTCTGCCTCTAGCGTGCGCTAACCATGAACGATAGCGTGCGCTATACTTGTACATTAGCGCGTGCTAATCAGGCTATACTTAGCCATTTCCAATTCTCCTCGTCCGTCTCGACATACCAAAATACGAGCATACGACATACTGAATACATGTACTGAATCCAATAACATTATCATACGATATACCCAATATCAAAAGTACGATAACCTGATACACGATATCCTCAAAATAATTGTCGAACCACTACGACAGTTATACGAGTACAAATACAGTTGTCTCAGTCCTCAATTTATTTTATCCATACTATATAAACACCAAGCCATCCATTATATCTTAGATAAAATAACGCGAAAAATTCATACTGAAAATTCGGGTATTACATACTACCCCCCTTAAAATAAGTTTCGTCCTCGAAACTTGCAACCTGCCACCACCAACAGATAAATCCAAAACTTTCCAACTCATCACAAAACAATCAAGTGTCGCCACAAGCGAATAACCAAACCAATATACTTACAGGTGCGTTAAGCCGATGATCTCCCGTGATACTAGCACACGACTCCCACACGAAGTATTAAAACAATACCAACACACGCCAATATCACAACTAACAATTTGAAAAGATCTCAAAAATTTTGGAAACTCCAAAATCGGTTTGACTCAAAAGTCAGAAAAAAAATCATTTTAAAAAGTCACGCTACTACCGTCCCGATAGAGCCACATAACACACACGCCTGGGTTTCACAAAACCAAGCTCGGATACCATCTTCTGTAACACCCCCAAAACCATCCGGGATATTACATCGCCGTGGGTCCCGCGCCGGAACCCACCAGGCTAAAACCATTAAAAAAAAACGTTTAAAGATGTCAAAAGGCCAATGACGGTAATATTTTAAATACTCAAATATTTTCAAAAATATAGTTCTCAAATACCGTCATAAAATACCATTTGAAAATACAAGGCGGAATGCCAAATCTCGACAGTTTAAAATGTACGTTAAGCCACCCCTTAAACGTACCGATAAAACAGTTAGGAAAAAGGGTTTAACGAAATAACCCAAGTTCGCAAAATGCCAAAAGACCATTTGAAAATACACACGAGTTGGTAAAGATACCGAAAAGCCATTTTAAAATACACACACGCAGCGGATAAAGATACCGAAAAGCCATTTTGAAATATACACACGCAGCGGATAAATGCAGTTCAGAATACTCATTTGCAGCGGAAATAAATGACCGGAATAGAATACTCAATTCTCCGAAAACAAGCCACAGCCAGTATCACATCGGGAAGCTCATCCCTTCACGACCGCTACTAGCTCGATCTCCGAGTACCTAAAAATAAAGCCCACGACGGGGTCAGCCACAATACTCAATAATGATACCGATCACATCATCATAAATAATTACATACCAATGTAATAATACTGTAAGAATACTACCAACGTAATCTTACCGTTATAACCTTAGCAATTCATGGCAATCCAAACCAAATCGATCCTTACCATAATTCACAATTCGCATTTTTAAATGACGAAAAGAAATCAACAATTATCTGTACTGTATTCCAAAATACCAACAATCCTCCAAACCTCATCATAACTTATAAGTGTGGAAATAATCCAACCTGTGCCAAATCCTGTCCGTCGGATCGCACAATCAAATCTCAATATGGGTAAAACCAAATATACACGATACATCTGTAAGTCAAATTTCCACAGAACGATGATAACAAGTACTGCAACATCGACGTACAGTCCAAATACTCATACGATCATCACAATGATCAAAACAATAGGTCAACCGAGAATATTATCGACATGGTGACTCCAATACAATCAATAAATGATCAACGATAACTGAGAATACCCTCAACATGGTAGACTCCAAATGATCAACAAATGACCAACAATAATCCAGAATACTCTCAACAAGGTAGACTCCAAATGATCAACAATAATGGATCTCAAAGAAATAACTTTGACTGTCGAACATACCCCTCGGGCGTATGAACAAGCAGTCGCAAACCGTCGAACACATCCAATACTATGGACTATGAAACGACAAAAATATACGGCTCAAAGATGGACATCACAGTACGCCCGATCCGGAAATGTGTCCGTGCACAAGCCACCCCGGGTATCGATCAAATACACGTGTGGTCTTGTACCTAATTAGCCTCACGAAACTACGTCTCGTGTGCACGGTTCAATGCGGAATAATATCAACGCATAACCATAGTGTGCCCAGCTAAAAATCATACACAATAACCAGTCGGAACGCAGATATGATTCCAGATATGTCACGATGCAACATGACAACGAATTCAATAAATCACATATCCAATAAGGATCAAAAGACTCACCGAAGTGAACAACAACAGACTGGCAATGAAAAGTCGACACGACTAATCAATACCCAAAACAACAATCCTGGGATCATCATCCCCGACAAATGATCAACACGATCAACGATCTCAATACAATCAGCCCTGGGATCATCATCCCTCAACGAAATAATCAATCGGAATCAACATACAACATATACAATAATTCCTCAAAACAATTATCCTCGTAACTGAACAATACTGGAATTACCTCAAGCCGAAGACAATATCCTTTCCACGAACCAACATCCCTGAACGAATACACAGTTATACGAATAATCTCAAATAAGGTACCATCCATTCATTACCAATAAATCTTTATCCCGATACTTATCTCATCACGATAATTATCCTTGATATCCGATATACTGTACCCTTGACCAAAGATAACACACGTATTCCTTGAACACAATTAAATCATATACCTCATAATTTAATACAAACCAGAGCACGATATACAACTCATTAACCGACAACTTACCTTTCTAACAACATTGCTATACGAATTATAAACGAAACGAAAACGAAACCATTCATCAAATATTATAAACTGAACAAGTATAAACTTGCCTCGATACCGATACCACGAAGCCGTTACCAATATCCATTGCCTTCGTCTACGAGCTCCTCAGCCCCGACCAAAAGCAACCTACGAACTCTTCAACCTTGACCGCAACACAACAGCCATAATCAACGCTCAATTATCGCGACCTAATGCAATAATCAAATGACAACACATCCGATAATAATCAATAACCGGTATAACCAACCAATCAAACTCAACGGTTCAACAATACCTCGATCATTTACAAAACCGAATAATACAACTCAAACAATTACGAACTCATATCAACAATACAAGCCGAAATCCGATAAATTATAATTATCAATCAATAACCGATCAACAAACCCAACAGTTCCATAATATCTCGATTAAACACAGTCTTAAACAATCCAGTTCAAACCATCACGAATTCATAATCATAACACGAAAATACTACACTGTCTGCCTACTTAGCACCCGTTAAACGCATAACGTAGCGTGCGCTAAGTCGCTCCCGATAGCGTGCGCTAGCCAGTAAGCTTAGCGTGCACTATGCTACACAGTTGCATGCATTCCAAGCATCGACTAACACTTTGCGACTACAAATCCGAATGAAAAGGAAATCATACTCCAAGATTAACAATAACTTTTCCAGATTCAATCTCATCATCATGATCAATATCTTATCATACGAACTCAATCACTACAATCAACATAATGTTTAGTTTCAATTATCTTATCCATGTTAATAATCAAACCAACATATATCCTTCCTCTTTGATGTGATATATATCCAAGAACACCAAGAATACCATGATTCCATAATCATGTTCATGACAACCATCATAATCCGATATGCTAACATGTAATTAATCACCTAAGCCATATATATCCGTATATCATCTTGACATCAAATCCGAATTGAAGGGAGATATAAATCGACATATCTCCTGAACACCATTCAAAACCATACGAAACATATCAATATCCGCATACCAACAATAACATCAACATTACTCAGTAAGGCATCTCGAATCATACTTATCAACTCATTAATATGATAATCATCATCTCAAGAACACCAATATTCGATCCCCAAAACGAAATCCAAAGTGGAGATTAATTACCTTTTTGAAGAAAAGGATGGATTATCAAGGTTGAATCCGTTCCCAATCATTTCCAAGCTCCAAATGTTGATAAGGACGCTTAACTCCATCATAATCTAGTATTTGGAACCTCAAGACTGTAATATCCGCAATTTTCGATTTTCGGTAAATTTATTTTTTCGGACGAAGTGCGTTTTGACGACTCGCTCATGACCGTTTCGTCATTATGAGAATGATTAATTCTACACTTTTTGACATCCGAGTTCGTTTCGGAGTGGTTTTGTTGAGTTCCGTTCTTTTTAACGACTTATCCGCACTTGAGTTCGGTTCTTGCGAATCTCGTTCGAAACTGCTGTTTCGAGTTTCCCGTAAGTCCGTTTAACTTTGTTAGACGTGTTGTGAACTTCGGTTTGGTTATTCGATCACGTATCGTGATTTCCGGGCGTTTTGGGCCATTTTGTAATTTCTTGAAAGTTACGGGTATCCGTATCTGTAATTGTTGTCTCGACCCGTTTCTTGGTCGCGTATGACTAATTATGGTATTATGTTTTCATTCCGAGTCGTTGATGTTGTCCGCGAACTTTTCGTCGTGTTCGTTCCGTATGGTTTCGGAAATCGAGTCGTCGAGCCCTGACGGCCAGGGACCGGCCGACGGCTATGGACCGGCCGACGTTGTGGGTTCTCGGACGGATGATTTCGAGTACCGGCGACGAGTGCGGGTAGAACCGCGAGCGACGCCACGGCCGGAAGTTCGCGCGCTAGCTCGGCAGTATAGCGCATGCTAGCTTGGTCGACCAACGACGCTATCGGCCGACGGTGGGGTTTCGGGTTGGAATCGGAAGGATCGGCAGTAGCGCACGCTACGCCGAGCGAGCGCGCGCTAGTCGCCAGGCATAGCGCACGCCGCCGGCCGGCCAGCGACGTTACCTGCCGGGCGGTCACCTGCAGGGTTCTCGACAGATCGGCTAGTGCACGCTAGGCTCACAGCCGCGCGCTTATCGCGATCGGGTTGGCGTGGATTCGCCGCAGATTGAGTCTTGATTGTGGCCTTGCGGGCCACGGCCGAGGGTTATCGGCCGAGGCTGCCCGTTAGCGCGCGCTAGTCCGGAAGGTGTAGCGCACGCTAGGCCGTGCCTGTATAAATATGACAGAGTAGCCATATTTTCACCCGTTTTTCATTTCCAGCTTTTCCTCTCCGCGGCTGGAGACTTGGCGATCCAGGAGACATGTTGTCAAGCAACTAACCCACGAAGATTGGGAGTTCATATCATCGATTAATCCCTCCATAACGTCCTTTGATCCAGCGAATCAAGGTGAGATTTCCTAGAACCCTATTTTGGGAAAATTTTGGGTTTTTGCGTTTTTGTCTGATTCGTTCCGTGTTGTTGATTAATACACGATGGGTATGATTAATATTGGTAGTATTCTTGTGTTTAACATCATTTAATCCGTTGTTCTTCGTCGAATCGAAGTATATTTCTTTATTTCCTTCGAATTGACTTTTTGAGGGATTTGTCCTCGATCTCGTTTTTCATCCGTTTTCGATGGATCGATTATGGTTAAATGATGTTGTTAAACATATTCTATGGATTGTATATCCATATTTCAACTTGGAATTCCATTTTCGTGATTTGACGGAACGAATCATGTTCTTGGCCGTTTTGGGGGAAATCCTTGAACCTTCGTCATTTGTTCTTTAAATTTAGCGGCTTTGGGTCGTACTTTGGAATTCATTTTTGTTGTTATTGTTTTCGTTCGTAGTTCTTTGTTGTGGATTGTCGTTCGGTGGAGTCGGCGAGTTCGTAGTCAGTTCGTGCCAACCTATTTCGGTCGATTCTCCGCGTTGTTCTTATTCGAGGCAAGTACCTTGTCCATACTATTCTTGTTTTATTGATATGATAATTAGTGAACGTCTAAATGTGGTTGCTTGGTCATTTGAATTGAACTTCCAAAAGATTCGGTTTAGTCTTGTTAAAGGCTTGCTTTCAAAACGCGTGTGTTTTGTGAATGGTGTGGTTTGTGAATAACTATATGAATTCTATGGATATGTTTGGTGTTGATGTTGCACTTGTTATTGCGTGTGGACATATATTATTTCATTTCGGTGTGTTGTGGATTGACGTGGTGTTTTGCTAAGTGTTTGATGCCTCTGGGCGAATTGTTTGAATATCCTTGATGTGATATGTTATTTGTGTGACTGTGTGGATATGGTTGAAGGTCTACGGTGACACATGGCACGTGATCATGTGGTCAGGATGCAACAAGTGATTGATCCAACCGTGAGAGCCTTAAATAATCTACGGTGGCACATGGCATGCGATCATGTGGCCAGGATGCAACAAGCGATTGATCCAACCGTGAGATGTGTGTGATTTATTTCGCTAGCCAGCTCGAGAGGGTCCTTCGAGGCCTCGGGTGGGATATCTGTGGTAGAGTCCCGGTCCTAGGCGATGCGCGTGCGTGATTATGTTTCGTTGATTTTATGTCCGTTGAGGACACGTGATGTTGGGCTCTGACCCTGTAAATTGTTGGTGGTTTCCTATTTGCGAAAACAAAACCTTTGGGCTGTGACCCTGTTGATTTCTGGAAAGATAAAGATTTGAAAATCCTAAGTTGTTTTCTATCAAAACTCTCGATGACATTTAAACGATTTTATAAATTGTTTTCCCTTGATTTGTGACCTTTCGGTTTTAGAATATTTTACCAAACTCTTGCCTCGGGAAGTGCTTTTCGTTACGTTTATATTTTTTTGAGGATTCCTGGTTAATGTTATTCGTGGAATGTGAATTGTATGGCTCGTATTTGCACTTTGTTCTTGCACTAGCAAAACAGTGGAGTTTTGCTAACCCCCGAGCATTCGGGGGGTGGATGTCTATTTTTTGCATTCAGGTTTTGGAGCATAGCACAGGGTCGGCACGAAAGATGATGAAAGATGAACGATACTAATCACACGAGGATCCGTTGATGTCGTATTGGTCTAGTTGTATTTTCTTTTCCGCTGCAGTATCTTTTCCCCATTGTACGGGAGTTTATTGTATTTTGACCCCTGCGTGGGTATGTGTTTGGAATTGAGTTGTATGTTACTATTGAAAGACCAAGTCGGTCTATTGAGCCATTTTAGCCTTAAAGGAGATGTTTAGATGTTTGATTTAGTTATCAGCCTGGTAGATCCTCGAGGAGAGGGTCTACGGCGTGTAATATCCCTGAGTGGATTGGGGGTGTTACATAAATGGTATCGGAGATTAGGTTGTGGAAACCTAGGCTGTCGGATTTTATCTGACGGAGTCGTGTCGCGACGCGTCGTCTGAGTTTGTTGGTCGTGATTAGTATCGTGGGGCGATCATCATCTTCGTGCGACCTGTGGCTGTAAGTCTCCCTTCTTTGTGTTGTGCCTCGTGTGACACGACCTATTTTTATGATTATTTGTTAAGTGACGGAATCCTTTTATGAATTTTAATTTCGTGATATGTGGTTACTTGACTCTCATACTTCGTTCATATGAGGAGTAGTGTTGCTGGATTGTGCATGTTGAACTGTATTTCTTTTATCCGCTGCGTGAGTCCTTTTGTAATGACTTTCGGTATTTTACCGACTGAGTTTTATTTCGAAAATCGATTCCCTTAACCGAGTTTTTGGCATTATGGCCTTGATCGTTTTGGTGAAATTCTTATGACGGTATTTAGTATTTTATAAATGGCTTTTGTGAGTTTTGAAATATTACCGTCATCGACCTTTTTGGCGTTTTGTAAATGGTTTTTAGCCTGGTGGGTTCCGGCGCGGGACCCACGGCGCTATAATGTTCCGTGTAATTATCTGAAATTTTTGGGCATTCTAGCCCATTGAATTATCTTTGAAAACCTTGAGTATCTTAGAAAAATAAATTTTGAGACGTACTTTTCAAATGATTTATTTTCTTATGGTACATCCAAGGTGCCACAATATATTTCAAAAATTTTCTACCTCGAGGACCAAAATGTTTTGAGATATTTTCAATGTTTTATAAACACTTTTACTTAGACCCGAAGGTCGAATATTCTGAAAGTTTTTCACTAAGAGAAGGTGTCCTCATTTTTGTTCAAACGCAAGATGATTTTCAAAGTCTCGAAAATGAGGTTTGTTCAACTTTTTGTAAAATGATACTCAAGATCAACTGGTGTTTCCAAACTGTTTCCAAAAGGTGGTTTTCGTTTTTAAAACCTGTCATTCCTGTTTGTAGTCCAGGAATGTGTGTATGATATTCACATTGTTGTTAGAATGTTAGCTCCTAAGTATGATGGAATTGGTGGTGTGAACGTTGAGTCGTTCGCCATGCATATGTTTTTGTTGTCCCTTTGTGGGAGGTGTGATGACGATCTTTAATGTTGTCATTTCGTGGTGACTTGCATGTTATCGCACCTATGTGAGCTGTTAAAGCTTGGGTTTGTACGTTTGTGTACATGTGTGATTGTTTCACGATGTTTGTAATTATGTGCTAGTTATTGTTCGGGCCGTTAAGGTTGCCGAACGATACCGTCGTTGCTGTATTGTTTGTGTGTGTATTACTTTACGATGGAAATCGTTGTATATGATATGTGTTATGATTCTTTGTTGTGCTGAGTTGGCATCTCTGCTATGTTGTTTTGCGACGTTATGCCCCATTATATCTAGCATTTTGTATTTTCGGTATGCCGAGCCGAGACGTTTCAACCGTGATGTGCTGGGGCATGCACGTGTAAATTGTCCTTCTCGTCGGTAACACATTTCGAGTGCAGACTCGAGGGACACCGAATTCAGTTTTGCGAATTGGCTACCGAGACTTTCGGAGTTCGCGCTTCAGCACAGTTATCAGGATCGGCTCTGAGAGGCCCAGTGGAGATTTTTCTGTCGGTTGCTTTTTGTGTGGTTAACTTGTTTCAGTTTTTGTGAGCTGCGGGGACGACATTTCTTTTATAAGAGGTCGAATATAATACCCATATTATTTTTGGCTTCTGCATTTTCTCTTTCTCAATTCTATCGACTCGCTCGTGTTCGTTGTTACTTTCTGAACTTGTTCTGTATTTTGGTTTCATCGTCCGAACGAACTGTGATCTTGTTGTGGTTCGATCTGGTTATCGCTGTGACTTTTCGTGTTCGGTTCGATTCTTGTGAACCTTGTTCGGGAGTGACATCATCTGGTTCTATTAGTTCTTTTATTCGAAGTGGATCGGTTTTGGAACTCTTGTATTTTCGACTCTGTCGACTCGTTTATGTTCGTTGACATTTCTGAGCTTGTCCTGCCCCTTGCTTTTGTTGATCGAACGAGTGTGGTATTGTTTTGGAATAACTCATTTGTCGCTGTGACTTTTCAATCGCTATTCCCTTTCCTGTGGATCTTATGGGAATGCATGTCTTGTAGTTCTCACCAGATCATCCTAGGAGTTGTTGTTTGAATTTTATTATCCTTCGTGTTTCGGACATGATTGTTCGATCTTTGTTGTCTCGATCGTTTGCTTGTTCGGTTTTTGTTCTCGTTTCATGATTGTTGAGCATTCAGGCTTTTTCCTAATTCCCTTAAGTTCGGGAAATTAGTCTCGTTTTCGATCTTCCAACCCTTGGGCGGTGGGATTCCGTATTTGTTCAGCAGTTGGCTCGCGTTTTGATTGATGTACCGTTGGGTTGGTCAATCATATTGATTTTCGTTCGTTGTGTTTTGTGATTGCCGGATAATTGACTTGGCTATATTATCTGTTTGATGACGCTTGTCATTTGTTGGTTTTATTATATCCCTAACGGCGACGTTGTGTTGGTCGCCGTGGAGCGTGTTTTCACGCCGTATATTCCTTTGCGTTGTTGGTAACATTTCGCCGTTGGGCGTTAGTTACGCATTCTTGTGTATCTCGTTGAGTTTTTCCTGGCGAAATATTTCTTCCCCCTACTTGTTTTAAGTTTCGGGACGAAACTTCTTTTAAGGAGGGTAGAATGTAATATCCGCAATTTTCGATTTTCGGTAAATTTCTTTTTTCGGCCGAAGTCCGTTTTGACGACTCGCTCATGACCATTTCGTCATTCTGAGAATGATTAATTCTACACTTTTTGACATCCGAGTTCATTTCAGAGTCGTTTTGTTGAGTTCCGTGCTTTTTAACGACTTATCCGCACTTGAGTTCGGTTCTTGCGAATCTCGTTCGAAACTGCTGTTTCGAGTTTCCCGTAAGTCCGTTTAACTTTGTTAGACGTGTTGTGAACTTCGGTTTGGTTATTCGATCATGTATCGTGATTTCCGGGCGTTTTGGGCCATTTTGTAATTTCTTGAAAGTTACGGGTATCCGTATCTGTAATTGTTGTCTCGACCCGTTTCTTGGTCGCGTATGACTAATTATGGTATTGTGTTTTCATTCCGGGTCGTTGATGTTGTCCGCGAACTTTTCGTCGTGTTCGTTCCGTACATTTTCGGAAATTGAGTCGTCGAGCCCTGACGGTTATGGATCGGCCGGACGGTTATGGATCGGGCCGACGGTTGTGGGTTCTGGCCGATGATTGCGGGTACCGGACGGACGAGTGCGAAGGAACCGGGCCAGAGCGACGCCACGGCCGGAAGTCTGCGCGCTAGCTCGGCAGTATAGCGCACGCTAGCTTGGTCGACCAATGCACGCTATCGGCCGAGACAGTGGGGTTTCGGGTCGAATCAGGAAGGATCGGCAGGTAGCGCACGCTACGCCGAGCGTAGCGCGCGCTAGTCGGCAGGCGTAGCGCACGCTGTCGGCCGGCTAGCGTACGTTAGCGTCCGCGCAGCGCGCGCTATCGCGGTCGGGCAGGCAGGATCCGGCCGACAGATTGAGTCTTCAGTACCAGGGCCTTGCGGGCCACGGCCGAGGGTTATCGGCCGAGGCTGCCCGTTAGCACGCGCTAGTCCGGAAGGTGTAGCGCACGCTAGGCCGTGCCTGTATAAATATGACAGAGTAGCCATATTTTCACCCGTTTTTCATTTCCATCTTTTCCTCTCCGCGGCTGGAGACTTGGCAATCCAGGAGACATGTTGTCAAGCAACTAATACACGAAGATTGGGAGTTCATATCATCGATTAATCCCTCCATAACCTCATTTGATCCAGCGAATCAAGGTGAGATTTCCTAGAACCTTATTTTGGGAAAATTTGGGGTTTTTGCGTTTTTGTCCGATTCGTTCCGTGTTGTTGATTAATACACGATGGGTATGATTAATATTGGTAGTATTCTTGTGTTTAACATCATTTAATCCGTTGTTCTTCGTCGAATCGAAGTATATTTTTTGATTTCCTTCGAATTGACTTTTTGGGGGATTTGTCCTCGATCTCGTTTTTCATCCGTTTTCGATGGATCGATTATGGTTAAATGATGTTGTTAAACATATTCTATGGATTGTATATCCATATTTCAACTTGGAATTCCGTTTTCGTGATTTGACGGAACGAATCATGTTCTTGGCCGTTTTGGGGGAAATCCTTGAACCTTCGTCATTTGTTCTTTGAATTTAGCGGCTTTGGGTCGTACTTTGGAATTCATTTTCGTTGTTATTGTTTTCGTTCGTAGTTCTTTGTTGTGGATTGTCGTTCGGTGGAGTCGGCGAGTTCGTAGTCGGTTCGTGCCAACCTATTTCGGTCGATTCTCTGTGTTGTTCTTATTCGAGGCAAGTACCTTGTCCATACTATTCTTGTTTTATGGATATGATAATTAGTGATCGTCTAAATGTGGTTGCTTGGTCATTTGAATTGAACTTTCAAAAGATTCGGTTTATTCTTGTTAAAGGCTTGCTTTCAAAACGCGTGTGTTTTGTGAATGGTGTGGTTTGTGAATAACTATATGAATTCTATGGATATGTTCGGTGTTGATGTTGCACTTGTTATTGCGTGTGGACGTATATTATTTCATTTCGGTGCGTTGTGGATTGACGTGGTGTTTTGCTAAGTGTTTGATGCCTCTGGGCGAATTGTTTGAATATCCTTGATGTGATATGTTATTTGTGTGAATGTGTGGATATGGTTGAAGGTCTACGGTGACACATGGCACGTGATCATGTGGTCAGGATGCAACAAGTGATTGATCCAACCGTGAGAGCCTGAAATAATCTACGGTGGCACATGGCATGCGATCATGTGGCCAGGATGCAACAAGCGATTGATCCAACCATGAGATGTGTGTGATTTGTTTCGCTAGCCAGCTCGGGAGGGTCCTTCGAGGCCTCGGGTGGGATGTCTGTGGTAGCGTCCCGGTCCTAGGCGATGCGCGTGCGTGATTATGTTTCATTGATTTTATGTCCGTTGAGGACACGTGATGTTGGGCTCTGACCCTGTAAATTGTTGGTGGTTTCCTATTTGCGAAAACAAAACCTTTGGGCCGTGTGACTGTTGATTTTTGGAAAGATAAGGATTTGAAAATCCTAAGTTGTTTTCTATCAAAACTCTCGATGGCATTTAAACGGTTTTATAAATTGTTTTCCCTTGATTTGTGACCTTTCGGTTTTAGAATATTTTACCAAACTCTTGCCTCGGGAAGTGCTTTTCGTTACGTTTGGATTTTTTGAGGATTCCTGGTTATTGTTATTCGTGGAATGTGAATTGTATGGCTCGTATTTGCACTTTGTTCTTGCACTAGCAAAACAGTGGAGTTTTGCTAACCCCCGAGCATTCGGGGGGTGGATGTCTATTTTTGCATTCAGGTTTTGGAGCATAGCACAGGGTCGGCACGAAGGATGATGAAAGATGAACGATACTAATCACACGAGGATCCGTTGATGTCGTATTGGTCTAGTTGTATTTTCTTTTCCGTTGCAGTATCTTTTCCCCGTTGTACGGGAGTTTATTGTATTTTGATCCCTGCGTGGGTATGTGTTTGGAATTGAGTTGTATGTTACTATTGAAAGACCAAGTCGGTCTACTGAGCCATTTTAGCCTTAAAGGTGATGTTTAGATGTTTGATTTAGTTATCAGCCTAATAGATCCTCGAGGAGAGGGTCTACGGCGTGTAATATCCCTGAGTGGATTGGGGGTGTTACAAAGACTCTCTCTATGAATTTCATTCCAAGAATCATTAATAATTTTAAGAACAAAGCTTTGGATCCATGCTTTCCATCTTAATCTTTGTTAAAGATCATCATCACGGAGTGTTTTATGAACTCAAGCACCTCCCAAAGCTCTCTCTATCGAGTGAAAGGAAAGAAATGGAGGAAATGCTTCATAACACCCGTCTGTCCCCTTTTTATAAACTGTATTACTAGCGTGCGCTAAACCTTATGTTTAGCGTGCGCTACGGCATTAGCGTGTACTAACCGACTTTGTTAGCGTGTGCTATCGCAGCCCAGAGGCCACTGTCTTGCCTCGAACATGAGCTTACGAACGTAATGCCCATGCATTAGCGTACGTAACTTACACTGTTTAGCGTATGCAAGTCCTTGCATTTAGCGTGCACTAATATCAGTTGACTTGCTACAGTCTACGTACCGCATGTGCCTCCACATGCCGATCTGAAGAGGATAAGATTCCTTTTGACCGATCTACAATTAGCGTGCGCTAAGCCTCATGCTTTAGCGTGCGCTAATACTTCAGGACAACAACCATTGACTTACCAGAACGTGCGCCGAAAGCAGCCGGGTCCACATGCAGATTCCTTCCGATCTAACTGCATTTAGCGTGCGCTACATTCTGCCTCTAGCGTGCGCTAACCATGAACGATAGCGTGCGCTATACTTGTACATTAGCGCGCGCTAATCAGGCTATACTTAGCCATTTCCAATTCTCCTCGTCCGTCTCGACATACCAAAATACGAGCATACGGCATACTAAATACATGTACTGAATCCAATAACATTATCATACGATATACCCAATATCAAAAGTACGATAACCTGATACACGATATCCTCAAAATAATTGTCGAACCACTACGACAGTTATAAGAGTACAAATACTGTTGTCTCAGTCCTCAATTTATTTTATCCATACTATATAGACACCAAGCCATCCAGTATATCTTAGATAAAATAACGCAAAAAATTCATACTGAAAATTCGGGTATTACACAGCCGTCATGATCCGACGACTCGATTTCTGAAAACGTACGGAACGAACACGACGAAAAGCTCGTGGACAACAACATGGACCCGAAATGAAAACATAATGCAATAATTAATCATACACGGCCAAGAAAAGGGTCGAGACAACAAATACAGATACGGATACCCATAACTTTGGGTAAATTACAAAATGGCCCAAAATACCCGAAAATCACGATACGTGATCGAACAACCAAACTGAAGTCCACAACACGTCTAACAAAGTTAAACAGACTTATGGGAAACTCGAAACAGCAGTTTCGAACGAGATTCACAAGAATCGAACTCAAGTGCGGCAAAGTCGCTAAAAAGCACGGAACTCAACAAAACGACACCGAAACGAACTCGGATGTCAAAAAGTGTAGAATTAATCATTCTCATAATGACCAAATGGTCATGAGCGAGTTGTCAAAACGGACTTCCGCTGGAAAAAAAAGAAATTACCGGAAATCGAAATTACGGGTATTACATTCTACACTCCTTAAAAGAAGTTTCGTCCCAAAACTTAAAACAAGTAGGGAGAAGCAATATCCCCACCAGGAAAACTCGACGAGATACACAAAAACCGAATACTCGCGCCCAACGGCGAAACGTTGCAAGAAACGCAAAGAGACATATGGCGTGAAAACACGCTCCACAACGACCAACACAACGCCACCGATAGAGACATAATAAAACCAACAAGTGGCAAGCGTCATCAAACAGATGATACAATCAAGTCAATTATCCGAACAACCACGAAACACTAAGCAGCTATTACAAGGAAACACGCACAGTCAAGAAAATAGAAATAAACACACAAATGATCCACAAGGACAATCACAAACAATTCGGACTACGCCGAAATCCTCAAAACCACGATAGGCATCTACGTGTCCTTTCGAAGCAGGGACGCAACCTCGATCCCCCAAATCTCTCAGTTACCGTCTCGCATTGCACGACTCGGTGACCCATCTGGCCACACCCGAAACAACAAACTAACGGTGAACGACGGTTCTTCGCGGTACGAGATCAGGCAACAACAGTCGGATAACCCCGATCGAACAACAACGATCGAACAACAACGATCGAAAAACGATGATCGAGTAACAACGATCGAACAACAATGATCGAATGACAACGTTCGAACTATGACTCCAAGGTCCACACTTGAAATGCGTTACTGACGAGAATGACAATTGCTACATGCATGCCCCCGGCACACCACGGTTGAAACACCCCGGCTCGGCATACCGAATATACAAATGCTAAATACAATGGAACATAACATCGCGAAACAACAAACCGGAGATGCCAATTTGGCATAATATATCAACACATACTAAAATCACAACAACCACAGCATCATTCGACGATTACAACGGCCCGAACGATAGCCAACACACAATCAGAAACAGCATGAAACAATCACCCATGTGCATAAACGCACAAAAATCCAAGCTTTAACAACTCACACTCGGGCGACAACATGCAAATCACCACGAGGCGATAAACAGTAAACACCAGTTCACACCTCTCACAGAGGGTTAGTACAACAAATGCGTGGCAACGCCTCGACATTCATGCCACCAATTCGATCATACTCGGGAGCAGACATCATAACGACAACGCGAACATCATACATACATACCCAGCCCTCAAACGGGAATGAATAGGTTTTAAAAACGAAAACATCCTTTTGAAAATAATTTGGAAACACCGATTGATCTTGAGTATCACCTTTCAAAAAAAAAGTACACACGTGAAATATCGTTATCGAGACTTTGAAGAACCATTTCGCATTTGATAAAAAAAATGAGGACACTTTATTTTAGTGAAAAACTTTCAGAATATTCGACCCTCGGGTCTAAGTAAAAAGTGTTTCTAAAACATTGAAAATATATCAAAACATTTTGGTCCTCGAGGTAGAAGAATTTTGAAACATATTGGGGCACCTTGGATGTACCACGAGAAAATAATTCATTTAAAAGTACGTCTCGAAATTTATTTTCTAAGATACTCAAGGTTTTCAAAGATAATTCAATGGGCTAGAATGCCCAAAAATTTCAGGTAATTACACGGAACATTATAGCGCCGTGGGTCCCACGCCGGAACCCACCAAACTAAAAACCATTTACAAAAATGCCAAAAAGGCCGATGACGGTAATGTTTGAAAAACTCACAAAATCCATTTACAACATGCTAAATACCGTCATAAGAATTTCGCCAAAACGATCAAGGCCATAATGCCAAAAACTCGGTTAAGGGAATCTGTTTTCGAAATAAAACTCAGTCGGTAAAATACTGAAAGCCATTACAAAAGAACTCACGCAGCGGATAAAAGAAATACAGTCCAACATGCACAATCTAGCAACACTACTCCCCATATGAACGAAATATGAGAGTCAAATAACCACATATCACAAAATCAAAATCCATAAGAGGATTCCATCAATTAACTCATAATCATACTTGTAACTCGCATCAGACGAGGCACAAACACAAAGAAGTGAGACTTACATCCACAGGTCGCACGAAGATGATGATCTCCCCACGATACTAATCACGACCAACAAACTCAGATGTATCGCGACACGACTCAGTCAGACAAATTCTGACTAGACAAAAACTCAACAGACACCACTAAACCCGACAGCCTAGGTTTCCACAACCTAAGCTCTGATACCATTTATGTAACACCCCCAATACACTCAGGGATATTACACGCCGTAGACCCTCTCCTCAAGGATCTACCAGGATGATAACTAAAATCAAACATCTAAACATCGCCTTTAAGGCAAAAATGACTCAGTAGACCGATTTGGTCTTTCAATAATAACATAAAACTCAATTCCAACACATACCCACACAGGGCTCAAAATACAATAAACTCCCGTACAACGGGGAAAAGATACTGCAGCGGAAAAGAAAATACAACTAGACCAATACGACATCAACGGATCCTCGTGTGATTAGTATCGTTCATCTTACATCATTCTTCGTGCCGACCCTGTGTTATGCTCTCAAACCTGAATGCCAAAACAGACATCCACCCCCTGAATACTCGGGGGTTAGAAAAACTCCATTGTTTTGCTAGTGCAAATACAAAGTGCAAAAAATACGAGCCATACAATACAAGTTCCAAGAACAATAATAACCAGAAATCCTCAACAGTCCAAACGTAACGAAAAGTACTTCCCGAGGCAAGAGTTTGGGTAATCATTTCCAAAACCGAAAGATCACAAATAAAGGGAAACAATTTATAAAACAGTTTAAAATGCCATCGAGAGTTTTAATAGAAATTAATTTAGGATTACCGAATCCTTCTCTTTCCAAAATCAACAGGGGTCACAGCCCAAAGGTTTTGTTTTCGCAAATAGAAAACTGACAACAATTCACAGGGTTAAAACCCATGTCACGCGTCCTCGACGGACATAAAATACACATGCACCCATGAAGTTTCACTCGTGAATCCAGGGCAAAACCATTGGACTCCCTCCGTGGCCCGTCGAACCCTCCCTAGGTCAGCAAACACATTCACAAAACATAAGCAACCGCACTCGTGAATCCAGGGCTATACCATTGGACTCCCTCCGTGATCCCGTCAGACCCTCCCGAGGTGAGCGAAATACAATCACAAAATATACACACGTAGCGGTGAAGTTTCACTCGTGAATCCAGGGCTGTACCATTGGACTCCCTCCGTGGCCCCGTCGAACCCTCCCGAGGTGAGCAAACACATTCACAAAACATAATCAACCGCACTCGTGAATCCAGGGCTATATCATTGGACTCCCTCCGTGATCCCGTCGGACCCTCCCGAGGTGAGTGTTGCGATATTTCGTTAACGCAAGTGCACGTTATGGTTTACAAGTAATAAAGTGATGAGTGAGTATCGTTCCCACGAGGACTAAATTACTAAGTACCGATTTTTATGTATTCCAATTTTATTTGAACAGTCAAAAGTTGGGTTGCAATTAAAAATAAAGTAAATTAATAATAAACTGCAAAACGATCGCTTGAAAATAGAAAATCAATTAATGAAAAAAGTCTAGGATTCTGAATCCACCTCGGTTTATCCGAATTTACTCTCGATTATCTAAAGTTAATGATTTCCCCAATTTATTGAAGGCGAAGATTGCTAATATACTCTATTGCCTCTCCCGAGATCAATAGATTTTTCTAAAGGCGAATAACGCACTCTATCCCTAGGTGAATTATTTCGTCAATAGGCAAAAAGCATAAAATCCCCAAAAGGCCACGTAGTTCCTATGAGTATATTCCTATCTCACAGAATAAAACGGTCCTCACCAATAGTTCCTCACCAACTCTCCTCTCCCGATTCGAATTGTATGATTAGAACAATACAACTATTGGCCAGATAATTGAAAGCATTAAACACGATTGGGAAAACTCAATAGAAAGGGAATTATATAGATAATCTAAAGCAAATCCGTTAAAACTTAAGTTTCATCAAAATCCTAGAACAAGGGTTTTAGCCTGACATACTGAAAGATAAAAATACAGAATAAAAGACTGAAATCATGAAAATCAAACGCATATGAAGAGCTCGAATTCCTCCGTTCTCCTGGCTTCCGCCCTCTGCTCCTGATGTCTTCGGCTTCTGCTCCTTGATAAATTCTTCAATGAATCGATCCCTTGGTCTTCTGACCTTGGCCCTTTATTTATAGCTTTCTTCTGCCTCAAAAACGCGTCTGTGTGATTAGGTCGAGATCCGGCTTCAAAACGGCCAAACCCGCGCGAAGGACACCAAAACCCCCCCGTGTGCCGCGGCTCACTTAACCTGTGCCGCGGCTCACGGGGCGCACATTAAAACCTGGGCGCTGAAATTTTCTTCTGGGCCGCGGATCACCATAATTGTGCCGCGGCTCAGAGTACAGTCTACTCTGGTGCCTGTTGGAACTCTGCGTGTGCCGCGGCTCACTTGCCTTGTGCCGCGGCCCACGACCAAAATTCGCCGTTTTCGCCCGTTTTGCCTCGTTTTAGCTTCCGAACTCCAATCTCCTGTCAAACATACAAGAATAAGGCATTAAAGGCTCATTTATACAAATTTACTCATGAAAAGAATACAGAATAATGATAAATAAGCGTATAAAAATACGCCTAACAAATACCCCCAAACTTAAGCCTTTGCTTGTCCTCAAGCAAAAAGAATTAATTTCCACAAAAGAATATCGTGAATAATCGTGCAACTCATAGTGCTCAACCTAATCAATACTACCCTGAAATTCTCTCTGAATAATACAAGTATCGTAATAGCGAGCTACATCCAGAACACTGATTCCATAAAGTAACCAATTTCAGTCCTAATCCCTCGTTCATGAAGAAAATCCAGCTCAAAGATTAACAAACGTGAATTTAATCGACCGTCAATATGAAAGGTTAAAATAAACAAGCCAATTCGCCCAGTCCCACAGTCTAGTGGCAAAAATTTAAGAGTTTCATAATCGACATTACTCCTCGGACAGCATTCCCTTATGTATGATCAATAATATAGATTCGAGTTAACCACTAGGTTTGGATCTCGGGATGTTTCATCAGGATAGTCCTAGGGTGGATGTCCATTCTCATATATTGGGGAACCGTTTGACGTAAAAGACACTCATGGGGCACATGGATGTCCAAAACTTGTTGCGAGGAAATCCCTCACACTATGCCGCAAGTGCACGGTGCCAACAAGTAATAAAGTGATAAGTAAAGTATCGTTCCCTCGAGGACTGATTTCACTAAGTACCAAAATATAGTCAACTCACAATTTTATTTGAAGAACAATTATATGGAATTTATACCTAAACTAATTTTCTGAAAATAAATAATAGTACTAATAATAATAATACTAATAAGGGTGTAGGATTATGATTTCACCTCAAACAATCAGGAATGATATTTATTCAATTCAATTCACTTTTATTCAATTGATTGTAAGTCAGGAATTCCTAAATTATTCTAAAGCCTTTCCCAAGGTCGATAGAAAATACTACGAATTATTAACTCGATATATCCCTATTCGAATTAGATAATTAATAGCTAAAACAGTTCAAGAATTCCCACAATAAAAAGGCTTCACAATTCCATGAGTATATCCCTATCTCACGAAAATTATGATTCGTCTCACAAGAACTATGCCTAAATTTCATCTCCCGAATCCATAAAGACATTCAAAACAAATTAACTTTTGGCCAGACAATTAAAAAGCATTAAGAACAGTAAGAAGAATCCAACTCAATAAGAATAACGAGTAAATCGAAATAATAATAAATAAATCAAACCGTCATGAAATTGGCTACAATCATAATTCTACTCGAATAGATCTAGAAATTTTGATGCGGAAAAACTAAGAAAAACCGTAGGGATCCGTGGTCTTGTCGTCGCCCCACAAATCTCATCCTTGTGTTCTTCTCTCTTTCCATCGATGCCCTTACTTGATCGATGATCCCCCCCTTTTTCTTCAGCCCTTCAATGCTTATTTATAGTCGTCATTAGCCTCCAAAACGCGTCCGTGTGATTAGGTCATCAACAGGCTCCAAAACGGCCCAAAACCGCGCAGAACACATCAAAACTGCCCCGTGGGCCACGGCTCACTTAATCTGTGCCGAGGCTCACGGTGCTTAGCGCCTATGCCTGGGCGCGACATTTTCCTTCTGGGCCGCGGCAAAAATGACTCAGTAGACCGATTTGGTTTTTCAATAATAACATAAAACTCAATTCCAACACATACCCACACAGGGGTCAAAATACAATAAACTCCCGTACAATGGGGAAAAGATACTGCAGCGGAAAATAAAATACAACTAGACCAATACGACATCAACGGATCCTCGTGTGATTAGTATCGTTCATCTTACATCATCCTTCGTGCCGACCCTGTGTTATGCTCCCAAACCTGAATGCCAAAACAGACATCCACCCCCTGAATACTCGGGGGTTAGCAAAACTCCATTGTTTTGCTAGTGCAAATACAAAGTGCAAAAAATACGAGCCATACAATACAAGTTCCAAGAACAATAATAACCAGAAATCCTCAAAGATCCAAACGTAACGAAAAGTACTTCCCGAGGCAAGAGTTTGGGTAATCATTTCCAAAACCGAAAGATCACAAATAAAGGGAAACAATTTATAAAACAGTTTAAAATGCCATCGAGAGTTTTAATAGAAAACAATTTAGGATTACCGAATCCTTCTCTTTCCAAAATCAACAGGGGTCACAGCCCAAAGGTTTTGTTTTTGCAAATAGAAAACCGACAAAAATTCACAGGGTTAAAACCCATGTCACGCGTCCTCGACGGACATAAAATACACATGCACCCGTGAAGTTTCACTCGTGAATCCAGGGCAAAACCATTGTACTCCCTCCGTGGCCCGTCGAACCCTCCCGAGGTGAGCAAACACATTCACAAAACATAAGCAACCGCACTCGTGAATCCAGGGCTATACCATTGGACTCCCTCCATGATCCCGTCAGACCCTCCCGAGGTGAGCGAAATACAATCACAAAATATACACACGTAGCGGTGAAGTTTCACTCGTGAATCCAGGGCTATACCATTGGACTCCCTCCGTGGCCCCGTCGAACCCTCCCGAGGTGAGCAAACACATTCACAAAACATAATCTACCGCACTCGTGAATCCAGGGCTATACCATTGGACTCCCTCCGTGATCCCGTCGGACCCTCCCGATGTGAGCGAAATAATCATGCACAAATATCACATTACACCAAGGATATCCAAACAATTCACCCAGAGACATCAAACACTTAGCAACACACCACGTCAAACCATAGCGCACCGAAAAGAGATAGTATGTGTATTTATATTATCAAAGCATAACAACGACAACAACAACAACAAGCAAATTCATAGGGTTCACTTAATCGTTCACGGAGCACAATATTCACAAAACACACACGTTTTGAAAGCGAGCCTTTAATGAGGCTAAACCGAATCTTTTGAAAACTCATTTCAAACAATCAAACAATCAAACAATTATGCTAAGGCATTCACTAATCATCATATCCACGAAACAAGAAATGTATGGACAAGGTACTTGCCTTGAATAAGAACAACGTGGAGAATCGACCGAAGTAGGTTGGCACGAACCGACTACGAACCCGCTGCCTCCACCAATCGCCAACTCGCGATAATAAACTACGAAGGACAATAACAACAATGAAAATGAATTCCATAACACGACTTAAAGCTGTTGAATTCAAAGAACGAATGACGAAAGTTCAAGTGTTTCCCCCAAAACGGCCAAGAACACGATTCGTCCCGTCAACACGAAAACGGAATTCCAAATAGAAATATGGATATACAATCCATAGGATATGTTTAACAACATCATTTAACAACAATCGATCCATCAAAGACGGATGGAAAACGATATCAAGAACAAATTACCAAAAAAGTCGATTCGAAGGAAATCAAGAAATATACTTTGATTCGACGAAGAACAATGGATTAAATGATGTTAAACACAAGAATACTATTAAGATTAATCATACCCATCATGGATTAATCAATAATACGGAACGAATCGGACAAAAATGCAAAAATCCAAAAATTCAACAAACTAGGGTTCTAAGAAGAGATTACCTTGATTCACTGGATCAAAGGATGCTATAGGATGATCAATCAATGATATGAACTCAAGAACTTCATGGATTTGTTGTTCAACGACATGGCTTCGCCTCCTCCGAAGCTCCAGCCGTGGATTACAAAGAAGGGAAATGAAAAACGAGTGAAAATGTGACTGCTCTGCCACATTTATACTGGTGCAGCCTAGCGTGCGCTAGGCTACCGAGCTAGCGTGCGCTATCGGCCCGGGCCGCAATCCAGAACCTCACTGTCCTACTGACTCGGCCAGGTAGCGTGCGCAGCCTTCCGGCCATAGCGCGCGCTATCTACCGGTCGTAGCATACGCAGTGCCCGACAGTAGCGTGCGCTACCTGCCGATCCTACCCGAGTCCAGAACCTCAGAACCCCTTTGCCCAGACCCGATAGCGTATGTTGGGCCGGCCGATAGCGTGCGCTACACCTTCCGGTTAGCGCGCGCAGCCTTCCGGCCGTAGTCTGCGCTACAACGGTTCTTGTCGTGCTTGCCCGGCCAGTGACCAGCACTTCCGACCGTGCCGACCGCACCTGTCCAACCAGTGCTCAGCCGTCATGATCCGACGACTCGATTTCCGAAAATGTACGGAACGAACACGACGAAAAGCTCGCGGACAACAACATCGACCCGAAATGTAAACATAATGCAATAATTAATCATACGCGACCAAGAAAAGGATCGAGACAACAAATACAGATACAGATACCCATAACTTTGGGTAAATTACAAAATGGCCCAAAATGTCCGAAAATCACGATACGTGATCGAATAACCAAACTGAAGTTCACAACACGTCTAACAAAGTTAAACGGACTTATGGGAAACTCGAAACAGCAGTTTCGAACGAGATTCGCCAGAATCGAACTCAAGTGCGGAAAAGTCGCTAAAAAGCACGGAACTCAACAAAACGACACCGAAACGAACACGGATGTCAAAAAGTGTAGAATTAATCATTCTCAGAATGATGAAACAGTCATGAGTGAGTCATCAAAACGGACTTCCACTGAGAAGAAAAGAAATTACCAGAAATCAAAATTACGGGTATTACAGTTTCAATTGTGGCATAGCGGGGCATACCATGACTCAGTGTCGTAAGGCGGCTACAAAGTGTTTTTCATGCAGAAGGGGTGGGAACATGTCTCTCTACTGTCTACGGGTCAATCCTACACCAAATTCAGCTCCTCAGAGTCAGCAAGGTTCGGTACAGACGTCCAGAGCATCCGTCGTGTCCGGTTATCGATCTCCACCTTACCAAACTCCTCCATACGGTGCCGAAAGAGGACGTGGGCGCGGGGGAGGCACTGCACCCTCCTCGGGAACACTGCCATCCCGCGTATTCGAACTGAGGGCTACTGATGACCGGAATGCACCTGCTGTTTTAGGTACACTTCTTATTAAATCCCAGCCTGTTCATGTACTGTTTGATACTGGAGCGACACACTCGTTTATATCCGTGGAATGTGTTTACTGTTTGAACCTTCCTTGTGTACCTTGTGAATCTTTTACTGTTAAGCTACTCGAGGGTAGCAGGGTGGGGGTTAATTTGGAAGTTCAAGACTACCCGATCCGCATCGATGTTCAGGGCTGGACAACAAATCTCATGGTTTTTCCACTCTAGAACGAAGACGTTATTATGGGTATGGACTGGATGACAATGCACAGGACAATATTAGACACCTATCACCTGACCGTTTCCATTACGAATCGTGACGGTGCCACTAACATAATCAGAGGCCGAGAACACTTTAGTACTAAGGGGTCCCTCAGTCTCCTTACAGCGGGAGTATCTTGTGACGATCGAGGAACGTATTATTGGTGTTTTATTCTTCAGGAGGACACATCACAACTGTCGGTTGATAATATTCCCATGGTGAGCGAATTTCCAGACGTTTTTCCCGATGAATTACCAGGGTTGCCGCCACGACGGGAGGTCGATCTCTCAATTGAACTTGCGCCAAGAACGACGCCTTTCTCCAAGGAACCATACAGGATGGCACCAGCAGAGATGAAGGAATTAAAGTTACAACTCGAAGAATTGCTAAGAAAGGGGCTCATTCATCCTAGTACTTCGCCATGGGGTGCGTCAGTCCTTTTTGTGAAGAAAAAGGACAACTCCCTATGCCTGTGTATCGATCACAGAGAACTAAATAAAGTCACTATTAAGAACCGTTACCTACTTCCGAGGATTGATGATTTACTGGATCAACTACAGGGAGCGACTGTGTTTTCAAAGATCGATTTAGGTTCTGGACATCACCAATTGAGAATTCGAGAGGAGGATATTCCCAAGACCGCATTTCGATCAAGATACGGACACTACGAGTACATGGTGGTGTCGTTTGGATTGACCAATGCCCCATCCGTTTTTATGGAGTTAATGAACAAGGTTCTGATGGAATTTCTCAATAAGTGTGTGGCGGTTTTTTATGGACGATATTTTAATCTATTCCCGGAGCCGACAGGAGCATGAGGAACACTTGAGGCAGATGTTGAGCATTTTGAGGCAACACCAACTTTATGCTAAACTTTCTAAATGCGAGTTCTGGATGCCGGAGGTGATCTTTCTGGGACATGTAATTTCAGCAGAAGGCGTTAAGATAGACCCTCAGAAGATCGAGACAGTTATGAGTTGGGAACCACCAAGAAACGTCAAAGAAGTGAGGAGTTTCCTGGGATTGGCAGGATATTATCGATGGTTCGTCGAGTGTTTTTCTTGTATCGCTCGGCCGTTGACGAATCTACTAAGGAAAAGTACCAAGTTTGTCTGGACAACAGATTGTCAGGAGAGCTTCAACGAGTTGAAGAGGAAGCTGACTACTGCTCCAGTATTGGTATTACCACAGGGCACAGAGGGATTCATAATATACACCGATGCTTCTTAGCATGGACTTGGATGTGTATTCATGCAAAATGATAGAGTTATTGCATACGCCCCTCGACAACTTAAACCATAAAAGGTGAACTACCCGACGCACGACTTGGAACTGGCTGCAGTGGTCCACACCCTTAAGATTTGGAGACACTTATGGGGTTACCTGCAAGATTTTTACGGACCACAAGAGTTTAAACTATATTTTCACACAGAGAGAGTTAAACATGAGGCAGAGGCGTTGGCTGGAGCTAATCAAGGATTACGATGTGGAGATTTTATATCATCCTGGGAAGGCCAACGTCGTAGCAGATGCACTGAGTCGATAAACTGCATAGGAGATGACACTATCTGGTTTAACGGTACAGCCGGAATTGCAGCAAGATCTCAGGAGGAATGGCATTAAAGTATGGATACAACACCGCCAGGGACAGTTGTGCTCAATTAACATTCGTTCATCCTTGCTGGACGAGATACGCCTAGCACAAATGGAGGAACCAGAACTTCATGCGATCGGCGCAAAGGCCAAAGGGGGAATTATTTCAGACTACAGGATCCAAGGGGACTTGGTGAGATTCAAGAACAGGATTTGTATTCCACCAAATGACGAGCTTCAGAAAACTATACTCAAGGAAGCTCATTCTACTCCCTATTCGGTACATCCCGGGGCGAGCAAAATGTATAAGGATATGCGGAAGGGCTTCTAGGGGAAGAACATGAAACAGGAAGTAGCGAGATTCATTGCTCGATGTATGACATGTCAACAAGTGAAGATTGAACACCGTAGACCGGCCGGAATCATGCAGCCCTTACCCATTCCGGAATGGAAGTGGGAGAGCATATCCATGGATTTTGTCACCAAGTTACCAGTAACGGTGGGAGGAAAAGACACGATATGGGTCATTATATACCGACTGACGAAGTCGGCACATTTCGTCCCAATTCAGGAGACTACCGGAACAGAGTAGCTGGCCACCATATTTATCCGGGAGATCGTGAGACTACATTGTAACACCCCAAACTAGGCGACTATTACAGTGCCATGGACCCCCGACTGGGACCCACCAGGCGAATGAAAATTAATGACTTGGATAACACAATCGCAGTACCGAACCACATTATATCATCCATTACTCCGATAAGGAGTTTCAAGTACAACACACCCAAGATAATACAGAATACATGTATATTTTATATGAAGATAAAATATACAACACTGAATGAAACGGAGTATCCAAATGGAAATCTGCAGCGGAAAATAAATGACGACAACATGAATAACTGAAAAGATTGGGGCCCCCTACTAGTATCACTCGGACTTCTCGCCGTCAACGTTCTCTTCCCGTGCTTTTGCCGTGCCATGACCTAAAAACAAATATCCCCCAACGGGGTCAGCTACACAGAACAACAATCCTCAAGGGTTGAATATACACAATCATGATATATCTCAATTATGAAATTAAGCTGAAGAGGGGCATCGTAGTATGCCCGTAATGGTATGTGCATGTGCACAAGACGAGTAACCGGACACACCCGTCCTTGTACCTAATTAGTCTCACGGAGGTACATTACCGTGTGCACAGTCCATCGTGTCGGTGAACCCGAACACATGACCATCATGTGCCCGACTAAAAATCCCACACATCACCACCCGGCCACGCAATACGAACCTAGAAGGTCATATGAACGAGAATGACCATGATGAATATTAATGAATAATACGACAAAGTCAAGAATGACTCACCGAGATGAAAATAATAGTGAAGTGAATGATAGCTCGATGAAATGATTGGAACCATCGTTCCTCGTGAATGAAGTGATTAATTGACAATTACAAGTCCCAATACGGTTAATACATTATGAATGAATTATGATTATGAATGAACAACAACGAAAGGAATTAATATCCTTTTAACCGAGTAAGAATTAACTTACTCAACACCGGTGAAAAATATCCTTGCACGAACAACGTCCTAAATGAGAAGTTGGTCGCTCGAAAAACCTTGAATAATACAATTACCAACAATCCGTTCAACATACGAATCAAACACGATTATAACTAACTCAAAATGTCGATACGACTAAACTAAGTTCATTGGGGCATTATATCAAACACGTTGTATCCCATCTTCGATTGTTTACAACCAATCCTTAACTCTACCGATATCATATTCCCAAGGAGTGTTCCAGACCAAAAAAACATCTTCAATACAATCAATAATCTAATATGAAAAGCGGTGCTGAGATTAAGCTGAGTTCCCATAGCACGATGAACTGATTTCCAAAAATGTGACACGAATCGTCCGTCACGATCGGAAACGATAATCTTAGGAGTACCATGCAATCTCACTATCTCTTTGATGAACAACTGGACAAGTCTCTCGGGACCCCACGTATCCTTAATCTCGAGGAAATGAGCTGACTTAGTTAAATGGTCCAAAACTACCCAAATTGTATTCATGCCACGACGACTCATCAGCCAACTCGTGATGAAGTACATAGAAATATCATCCCACTTCCACTCTGGAATAGGGAGCTGTTTCAGCATACCTGCCGGTCGCTGATGTTCTATCTTGACTTGCTGACAGGTTAAACATCTCGAAACAAATTCTGTGACTTCTCGCTTCATATTACTCCACCAGTAATTTTGTTTCAAGTCATTGTACATCTTGCTAGACCCCGGATGAATGGAATAAGGGGTAGCATGAGCTTCTCTCAAAATCGAGTTTTTCAACTCGTCGTTCGCCGGTACGCATAATCGATTCTTAAATCGCAAAAGTCCATCCCCGTGGACCACAAATCCAGGGGCTTTCCCCTGAGCCACATCCTCACGGATGTGCAACAATGATGGGTCTGAACCCTGATTCACTCTGATTGCCTCCTCATGTGGCGATGAAATCTCTAACATGAAAAGTTGCCCTTGCACTCGCTGAAGCCAGACCTCGATCTCGGGTCTAAGAAATTCCTGCTGAAGCTCCTTCTGAACTATTAAACGAGCAAGCAATTGCTCCTGAACAGACTCACGACTCAAGGCATCGGCAACCACATTTGCCTTACCCGGGTGGTACAGGATCTCGATATCATAATCTTTAATTAGTTCCAACCACCGCCTCTGTCGCATATTCAACTCCTTCTGAGTAAATATATACTTAAAACTCTTATGATCGGTGAATCTCTGACAGGTGATGCCATAAAGGTAATGACGCCAAATCTTCAATGCGAAAACCATGGCTGCTAGCTCCAGGTCGTGGGTCGGATAATTAACCTCGTAAGGTCTCAATTGCCGTGAAGCATAGGCAATAACCTTCCCATTATGCATTAATACACATCCTAGACCGTGTCCGGACACGTCACTATAAACCACAAATCCTTCCGTCCCTTGGGGCAAGGAAAGCACAGGTGCTGAAATTAACCGGCTCTTGAGTTCCTCAAAACTCCGCTGACACGCATCGGACCACGTGTATTTCTTATCCTTTCGCAAAAGGTTCGTCATTGGTTGAGCGATTTTAGAAATTCCGTCCACAAACCGCCGATAATAACCGGTTAATCCGAGAAAGCTTCGGATTTCTTTAACATTCTTCGGAGGTAACCAATCTCGGATAGCCTCCGTCTTCTGAGGATCAACACGCACACCGTCTGATGAAATTACATGCCTGAGAAACGTCACTTCGGACATCCAGAACTCACATTAGGAAAACTTTCCATAAAGTTGCTCTCGTCTCAACACGTCGAACACCTGATGAAGGTGAAACTCGTGCTCCTCCCGGTCATGAGAATAAATTAAAATGTCATCAATGAAGACAACCACAAACTGATCCAAAAAGTCGATGAAAACCCGATTCATTAACTCCATGAATACCACAGGTGCATTAGTTAACCCAAACGGCATTACCACGAACTCATAATGACCATAGCGTGTTCGAAACGCCGTCCTCGCGATAACCAACTCTAGAATTCGCAACTGATGATATCCAAATCTTAAGTCAATCTTGGAAAATACTGAATCTCCCTGAAGTTGATCTAAGAGATCATAAATACGGGGTAGAGGATACTTATTCTTGATCGTCACCCTGTTCAACACCCGATAATCAATACATAAATGAAATGAACCGTCCTTCTTCTTGACAAACAACACTGGTGATCCCCACGGGGACGCACTCGGTCGGATATAACCTTTCTCGAACAATTCCTCAAGTTGACTCTTCAACTCCTGCATTTCGGTCGGGGCCATCCAATATGGTGCCTTTGATATTGGAGATGTACCAGGCTCCAACTCAATCGTGAATTCCACATCTCTCTGTGGAGGTAAACCACGTAACTCGTCTGGAAATACATTGACATATTCTCTCACTACCGGAATATCTGCCAACATTATTGATGATTTCTCGGTCTTGGTCATATAGCACCAATAACCAACACACCCCTGACTGAGTAATTTCACTACTTTCATCAAGTTAATGACTCTCCCGGAACAACTGGGATTACCGCCCTGAAAAACACATTCGACCCCATCGCATGAAATGATAGTGACCATACGCTTACGGACACTAATGATGGCATCGTGACGATCCATCCAATGAATACCCAAGATGACGTCGTCTCTCGGTAAATCTACCACGATTAGGTCTGCTAACCAATCACGGCCAGGAAGTTGAATCGGACAATTCTTAATCTCATGATCCGATAATTCGTCTACCATCAGGTAGACCAATGACATACGACTCACAACTAGTAGCACTACCTAGGCGTAGTCTACTCAAACATGATTCAGAAATGAATGTGCGATGCACCAGTATCAAAAAGGGTACACACAGGTTGAGATAGAATATCGAGTGTACCTGAGATCATCCGGGCCTCTGGATCATCGGTCTTCTTAATCTCATAAATTCGGGGCTTGCCGGCTCCCGAACCGTACGCTCCCGTCTGATAGTTCTTGGCTCCGCCTTTGTTTGCTCCCGTCGCCTTGAACGAAGCAGACTGAGTGGCCTGATTATGAACAGCTGACTACTTCGGGGCCTGAGATAACGTCGGAGTAGGTTTGGAGTCCCTTCGGCAAAAACGGGCCTTATGCCCAGCAATCCCACCATTATGGCATGTGATAGTCTGCCTCGGACACTTGGTGCTGACATGACCAAGTTCCCCACAGTTGAAACAGGTGATGGCTGAACTGGCCGCTCAGGACTGCGATTCTGCCAGTCTGGGCGCCACAGGAGGTCGCTTAGAGAAAGTAGAGCCCACACGAAGCTTGTTGAAGGTTGTCTGACTGCCTTCAGACTGATTACGATTCTTTGACTTCTTGCTAGCAGATGAAGGTTGCTGCTTAGCAATCTCCTTAGCAGTAAGCTCATAAGTAAGAGCTTTCTCGATGAATTCGGCCAGAGTGGTACAATTATGATTAAGCAACTGCATCCGCATACAGGGTTTCAGCCTCTTGCTGAAATACTTGATCTTATCCGCCTCGGAGTGAATGATAGATGAGGCAAAAGGAAGAAGTTCCTGAAATTTCTCGGCGATGGCGAGAACATCATCTTCCACTGAGGGGTCGGGAGTGAGTAATTCTGATAATTTCGCCTCTCTGAGTGGGGCCGGATAATACCTCTCCATCATGAAAGTCTTGAATTGATCCCAAGTACATGATCCGTCGGTGGGTTTCAACGACAACCACCATGAATGAGCTCGCTTACCCAGATAGTAAGCCGCAACTGAAACATTGTGTCCTTCGTCACATTCTACCATAGCAAATAACTTCTCGAAATGCTCGAGCCAATGAACAATATCCGCCGGTTCAGATGAACCCTCAAAAGTAGGTGGCCTTTGGCGAGAGATGTCGCCAATAATACTGCTTACACCCCTCTCTTGCCCCTGAGGTGGCGGCGGAGGAGCCTACTGATTCTGAGCTGTTGAGTTCTGCATCGTCTCCATGAGGCGTGCCATCTGTGTCATCTGGGCAATCATGCCCTCAATAAAAGCGAGTGGATCAACCCGAACACCTTCTGACTGAGCTGTGTCCCGTGTACGACTCCCTGACAGTGAATGATCATTTCTGGGTGAATGAGTGGCAGCATCGCTGCTCGATGAATTAGCATTATTCCTCACGTTCGCGGGTGTATTCACACGAGCTCTCGGGTTTCGGCCTGCACCGCGGCCTCGTCCCCCGCGTCCTCTGCCTGCTCTCTCCATACTGAAGTAGGAAAGTCACATGATAATTATAGCTCTCGTATGAATATCACATTATGATTACATCATGAAATGATGTAAATGAGCATACGCGCTCTAACGCAGTGATTACATGAATGATTAACTGAGGTGACATGATTATCTAATGATATTCTTGAAATGATTATCTTGAACAAGTTAACAAGAATAATGATATGATCCTCAATATCAACAACTGAACAGTGAAATGAACTGAGTGATTAATGAGTTAACATGATCGTCCTGATCAAAATGAACGATGATGAGGATTTTTGACTGTTGAATGATGAATGAATGATTCTCATCAGAAATTATACCATGGCGTTAGAAATCTTACAGTTCTTTCGGTCTGAGGGGCTCGGCATTTGCACAGGTCACACGTGACGCGAAAGTCCAATGATACTAGTCCGATGACGATGATTTCAAATGAGAGATGACTCGGAAGGTAGTATTCATAACCACGCTACGATACCAACTCTGTAACACCCCAAAGTAGGCGACTATTACAGTGTCGTGGACCCCCGACTGGGACCCACCAGGCGAATGAAAATTAATGACTTAGATAACATAATCACAGTACCGAACCACATTATATCATCCATTACTCCGATAAGGAGTTTCAAGTACAACACACCCAAGATAATACAAAATACATGTATATTTTATATGAAGATAAAATATACAACACTGAATGAAACGGAGTATCCAAATGGAAATCTGCAGCGGAAAATAAATGACGACAACATGAATGACTGAAAGAATTGGGGCCCCCTACTAGTATCACTGGGACTCCTCGCCGTCAACGTTCTCTTCCCGTGCTTTTGCCTTTCCATGACCTGAAAACAAATATCCCCCAACGGGGTCATCTACACAGAACAACAATCCTCAAGGGTTGAATATACACAATCAATCTCAATTATGAAATTAAGCTGAAGTGGGGCATCGTAGTACGCCCGTAATGGTATGTGCATGTGCACAAGACGAGTGACCGGACACACCCGTCCTTGTACCTAATTAGTCTCATGGAGGTACATTACCGTGTGCACAGTCCATCGTGTCGGTGAACCCGAACACATGACCATCATGTGCCCGACTAAAAATCCCACACATCACCACCCGGCTATGCAATACGAACCCAGAAGGTCATATGAACGAGAATGACCATGATGAATATTATTGAATAATAATCCGACAAAGTCAAGAATGACTCACCGAGATGAAAATAATAGTGAAGTGAATGATAGCTCGATGAAATGATTGGAACCGTCGTTCCTCATGAATGAAGTGATTAATTGACAATTACAAGTCCCAATACGGTTAATACATTATGAATGAATTATGATTATGAATGAAAAACAACGAAAGGAATGAATATCCTTTTAACCGAGTAAGAATTAACTTACTCAACACCGGTGAAAAATGTCCTTCCACGAACAACGTCCTAAATGAGATGTCGGTCGCTCGAACAACCTTGAATAACACAATTACCAACAATCCGTTCAACAAACGAATCAAACACGATTATAACAAACTCAAAACGTCGATACGACTAAACCAAGTTCATTGGGGCATTATATCAAACATGTTGTAACCCATCTTCGATTGTTTACAACCAATCCTTAACTATACCGATATCAAATCCCCAAGGAGTGTTCCAAACCAACAAAATATCTTCAATACATTCAATAATCCAATATGAATATCCAAATTCGTGATTACAACAACAACTAATCGAAAACCCCCAAATCCAACTCAATATTCAAAGTGTTATTGAATAACCCTTCAATAATCCAATGAATATTCATACATACTCATAATCATACATATATCTCTTCATACAACATGATTATAATGTCCGAAACATCATATCTCAACACAAAATCGAAATCCAAGATGTTGAAGAACATTACCTTTGAAGATCCAAATACTTTGATCCGGTGAAATCGTGTTAAATCGACTATCCAAGCTTCACAAATGAATGAAGATGATGAAAACCGAACACCCAAGTGATTGATGATGAAAATCTCTCCCTCAAGCTCTCTCTATCGGAACATGGTGAAGAAATGACAGAAATGATCTAAAAGTCCCATCCAAGTCCTTTAAATACAGCCATGGTTACGGCCGTAACTCGGCCTACTTACGGCCGTAACATCCCTAGTCAATGGCCTTACAGCCGTAACCTGCCACCTCATATGGGCGTAACTCGCCCTCGTCCAAACACCTTCCGACAGTCATACGTCCGTACCCGCACATGCCTTACGGGCGTAACTCGACTGATACGGCCGTACTCGGCAAAACTTACGGGCGTATGAAGCCTTCGTCGAAACTGCCTGGGCACCCTGCTCGAATCGTACGGCCGTAACTCGCCATGTCTTACGGCCGTTCCTGCCTCAACTTACAGCCGGATGCCGCAACCCTTACGGCCGTAAGTCCTATTCGTCCGAACTATCCTGAAAACAACGAATGCATGTTATGGCCGTATCCGCCTATCCTTACGGCTGTAACTCACCTTCGTCCAAAACATCCCTAAACCAACGAATGCATGTTACGGCCGTAATGCCTGACTAGTTATGGCCATAACTCACTATTGGAAGGGACAAAAAATCTAACAACTTCGTTTTCTCGCTACGATTGATGAATGATCCGACATACCATAAGTATGTGAAAGTAAACAATTCCAACACATGCCAAAGATGATACTTCCGACACAAGACTACCAATCACGATGATAATGATAATACTCTCGTCTCGATACTCAATCGGAGATGAATGATGATCGGTAACTGATACACGGTTACAAAATGCCAACGATGAATACAAATGAATGAATCATGAATTATGAGTGATTATTAATGAGTGAAAATTACTGAGTGACCATTACTGATTGCTAATTACTGAATGATAATGAATGAATTACAACCGGGTATTACATATATGGCGTTCTCTCGGGAATCATATCAGATAGAGACACTAGATACGTCTCCCGTTTCTGGAAGGCTATCCACATGGGTATGGGTAACCAGCTGCATTTCAGCATAGCTTATCACCCTCAAACATATGTACAGACAGAACGCACTATACAGACCCTGGAGGATATCTTAAGAGCATGTGTACTCGAGGCCAAGGATTGGGCTAAGCACCTCTGCTTGGCGGAATTTTCATACAACAGTTGGCATGCAAGGATAGGCATGGCACCCTTCCAGGCCTTGTACGGTAGGAGGTGCAAGTCTCCCCTATGTTGGGATGATGCGTCCGATGTCGTCGCTACTGAGTTATATCTGATCTAGGAATCTATTAAGAAGATTTCAATTGTTCGAAAACGCATGTTAGCAGCGTAGAGCCGCTAGCAGTCATATGCTATGGACCGCCAGCGACCGTTGGAATTATAGTCAGGGACCACGTTTGGGTCAAAGTATCGCCGATGCGGGGTATTCGACGCTTCGGCCAGAAAGGCAAATTGAGCCCGCGATTTATTGGCCCGTTTGAAATATTAGACCGAGTTGGTAAACTCGCTTATTGACTAGCATTTCCACCATGACGGAGCATAATGTCCTCCACGTCTCCCAACTGAGAAAGTACGTGTATGACCCAAGCCACAAGATTAATTTCGAGGAGGTAGAGATTTCTTATGATGCTACCTTTAGAGAAGTCCCAACCGCCACTTTGTATCGACACGTAAGGACACTAAGGAATAAGGCCATACCTCTCGTAAAAGTTCAATGGTCGCACAATGGCATGGAAGAAGCGACTTGGGAGACTAAGACGAGCATGATGGAGAATCATCCAGAGTTATTTTCTTAGTTTCGGGACGAAACTATTTTTAACGAGGGTGGTATGTAATACCACCAGTATTACATGTTGTTTCACGTTGAGCACCTCATTTCTTTTTATAATATATAATTGAGTAAATGTATTCCATTGCGATAAATGTATTTTTATGTATGTTTGGACCGCATTATCACAAATAAAGTTGTCCGCATTTGTTTTTTTGTGATGTAATTGAGTGATGATTGATGATTTGTCGGTGACATACCTTGATATTGTTGGGCGATTATCGGTACGAATATGACGGGGTCCAACGTCTTGTTCCCCGAGAAATCGCTCGACGAGATTGGAGGGGAGTCGCGTTATAAGGAATTAATGTGATAATAACATAGTAAACAACTGAACCTTACGTACGTTATCCGCTAAGTATTACATACGCTAAGTGTTGTGACATTACGTACGCTAAGGGTTATACCTTACGTACGTAACACAATTTTCGGTCTTCGGATGGGAATCTTCGTTGGATGGTCCACATAGTCAGACTAGCTTTCGGCGCGACAGTGGCAGGCAAGTCAACGGGTGCTACGTACGTTAACCGATCCTCGTTACGTACGTAACGATAGGTGTTATTTCGGACAATGAGATCTGGGTTTTTCTTATGTACGTTAACTGTTCTAAATAACATACGTAACATGTCTTACGTACGTAAAGCTTTGGGCCTAAGGTACGTAAAGCCATTGTGAATTTATAAAAAGAACAACCTTCCTTTCATTTCTTCCGACCCAAAAATTGTCCCTCCCTCTTGTACACCATCCTCCACCGCCCATAAACCGATTTTAACCTCCCTAATCAAGTGCTATCCTGTTAGAGTGTGTTGGTCAAGCTCCGGAGAAGGTCTTGAAGGTGTTATCCTCCCGTTCTTCTTCATCCTTCGTCGTTCTTCTTCGTCTTTTGTCAATTAAGGTAAGTTTTTTCGAATCTTAAATTCATTTCAGTGTTGTTATACGAGTCATACTAAATTTCGGATGCCTTGGGTAGTTTAAGAACTTTCGATAATGATCGGACCAGTGGAATACTATCACAATTTTTAATCGTAACCTATCAAGCTAGTAATTTGAATGAATGATAGTAGTACTCGTAGTTGGATTGTGAAACTCATAATCGAATTTCTAAATCACCAACACCTTAGGATCGCCTTGTTGAAGATTGCAATTATAATCCTATTATCATGTTATAAACCCGTTGATAATTCCTTGATGAACTAATTAACGATTATCAAGTCGGATAGGTATTCAGACATGTCAGGATTTCAGGAGATTAGTGCTTAATCGTTCTATTATAGAAATTTGAATTAGAGTAAGTGATATAATTATGGTGGCTATTAGTCATAATCACAATGTAGGAATGTTGTATTAGAACATTATTGATCAACGGGATGATAAATTATAATATGGCGGACTGAGGGATTTAGTTGCATTGTGGTTAAAAACATAAAATTTTGGTCTCGTCGATATAAACAACCAGGTTTAGAATCCTAACGGGATGGGGAAATTGTCGTTAATCATCATTATCACCATAAGGTATTAATCGACGAACATGTAATAGGTTGAGCTTCCGGGTGTGGTCGATCGAGCCATTGTGTTATCAAGGGAGTAACTCTCGTCAGACTTGAGGCAAGTGAATCTTGCTCGGACTATATGTCTTAAAATTTCAGAATATTACATGTGTTACTATATGTAGAACGGTGCGCGTTTTATTTAACTTGTCCGAAGTATTCCTGAGCAGATACTTCTGTGACCCTTGGCTGCGGCATTGGGAGTTTATATGTTGATATATCTTGTGGAACTGTGTTGCGGGATAAAACCTGAATGGTACCCACGTCCGGATTATTCCTGTGTAGATGCTTCCGTGATCCTTGGTTGTGACCTTGGGAGTTTATGTGCTGATAAAAGAGATAACGTTGAATATTCGGTGATAACATTATTCTCTGGATTTATCTGATTCTATCGATGAATTTGGTTCGTTTTGTCTGACCTAGGTTGACTGACACGATGCGTCGTGTCAAGCAAATTTGTTGAATATGTGCAGGACATTCCCGAAGTTTCCGGTCAGGCTTGAGCAGTGTTGGGGTGAAGGCCCGCTATTTTCTTGAATTGAATTTCGAACATTCCACATTGTGTAATAACCGTATGTACGGACATTATTTTTCCTTTGTATTTCAGTTCGTACGAATGCTTTCATAAGAATACTTTCACATAGTGCTTGTTGAATAAATTGTTTTAAAACCCTTTTAAAACTTGCCTTGTGGGTCCCACTCGGGATTTCACGGCACTGTGGCATCCCAGTTTAATTTTGGGGGCGTTACAAAAAATGGTATCGGAGCCGAACACTGACGTGGAAAGTTGTATCAAATTATTTTGAAAACAGTTTACCTTCAAAAGTCAAACACTCCTTGCGACCGTAACTCCTCGAGGAATGTCGAGGTAAAATACACGTAAGCTCTTTAGAATCAGGTATAATGTTTGAATTCAGTAAGAACTCGGAGAATGTTTGTACTAAACTGACCTTTTAGATCGAACGATCATCACTAATGGCACGTCGTGGAGCTAGGAGGTGTTGGGATTCGGTGCCTAAAACGAAGGCCCAGCGGAAGCGGTAAAATAAAAATTAATTCGATCTGAATCCCTACGAGTATCGATCGAGCTACGTATATACGAATATAATACGAAACACAGAAAACATACCCTTGAAGTCCGTTGATTATGTAATACCCGTAATTTCGATTTACGGTAATTTCTTTTTTTTTCGGCGGAAGTCTGTTTTGACGACTTTATCATGGCCGTTTCGTCATTATGAGAATGATTAATTCTGCACTTTTTGTCATCCGAGTTCGTTTCGGTGTCGTTTTGTTGAGTTTCGTGCTTTTTGGCGACTTTTCCGCACTTGAGTTCGATTCTTGCGAATCTCGTTCGAAACTGCTGTTTCGAGTTTCCCGTAAGTCCGTTTAACTTTGTTAGTCGTGCTGTGAACTTCGGTTTGGTTATTCGATCACGTATCGTGATTTTCGGACGTTTTGGGCCATTTTCGTAATTTCCCAAAGTTTAGGGTAATTACTTTCCGTTGTCGAATTTCGAGCCTTCAGATGGTCGGAATCGTGTGTTCTCTTAGTGCTCGAATTCGTCTTTGCGAATACTTCGTAACCGTATCATCGATTCATATTCAGGTTCGGGTTTTGGGGTCATCCGGGCCGTCGGAGTTGTCCCCGGCCGAGTCATGGCCGGGCATGTTGGGGTGAAACTTGTTTTAAGGAGGGTAGTATGTAATATCCGCAATTTGGATTTCCGGTAATTTTATTTTTTTGGTGGAAGTCCATCTTTGCGACTCTACTGTGACTGTTTCATCATTCCGAGAATGAATAATTCTACACTTTTTGTCATCCGAGTTCGTATCGGTGTCGTTCTGTTGAGTTCCGTGTTCTTAAGCGACTTTTCCACGTATGAGTTCGACTTTGTAAAATCACCATTAATTTCTGGAAACTCCAAAAATTTTGAATCTTTTCAATATTATAGAGCATCAAGTTATCTTTACAATGGATCAAACGGTGAGTCAATCGGAGTCCGGACGAAGGAGTTATGGTCGAAATATCTAAGACTGCACCGTGTGCCTTTTTGATGCTGGAGCGGGCTGTACCGCGGGCCGCGGCCCCTTCTGGCCGCTCCGCGGCACAAAACTGTTTTGCTGGGCGTTTTTGGCCTTGTGCCGCGGCACACTCAGCCCGTGCCGCGGCACACAGTGCAGATTCTTCTATAACTGCGTTTTGTTGAGGAGAACAAGCTCATTTCATCATTTTCCTTCTTCCTCTCTTCCTTGGGGCGATTTTGGGCGATTTTGGGGTGTTTTAACATCATCAAAACTCAGAGAATTTCATCTTCTTCAAGTTGTGGTGTGGATTAACAACATGTTTGTGGATTCTTCATCCTAATCCAAGGTAATTTCTTCAACCCTAGATTCGATTTTGAGTTGGAGCTTGATGTTTTGGATGAATAATCATGATTTGTGATGGATGTACGTATGATTACGAGTTTTTATGAGTTATCATCGGATTGTTGAAAGTTTTTATCACGAATACTTTGAAGGTTGACGTGGAATTGGGATTTTCGATTAATCTTATCGTAAGCTCGATTTGACTATTCCTATTGGATTATTGATTGTATTGATGGTGTTTTGTTGGATTGAATCATTCGTTTGAAGTTGGTTCTCGATACAAATGAGTTTAGTTGTTTAAGAAGGGAATTTGTTTTCAAGGTGTTTGTTGAAATGCCTCAATGAGTTTGGATTTATTGTATCGATATCTTGAATTGGTTATGATCGCTATTGATTCGTATATTAAGCGAGTTCTTGATAATTGTGTTATTCAAGGTTGTTCGAGCGACCGGTAGTTTCCCTTAGGACGTTGTTCGAGAGAGGACGTATCATCACCGGTGTTAAGGTAAGTTAATTCTTACTCAGTTAAAGGGATATTCATTCCTTTCGTTGTTGTTCATTCATAATCATAACTCATTCATATTGTATTAACCGTATCGAGACTTGTCATTGTCAATTAATCACTTCAGTCACAAGGAACGACGGTTCCAATCATTTCATTGAGCTATCATTCATTTCACTGTCATTTCATCTCGGTGAGTCATTATTGATTTCGATGTCACTTTTGTTATCTCATGGCATTCCGGGTCATACTGGCGTGCCGGTTGGTATGTGTAGGATTTTCATGTCGGGCACATATTAAGTCGTGTGTTGGTTGTTGGCCTCACATTAGACTGTGCACATGAGAAGATTACTTCATGAGACTGATTAGATACAAGACCACATGTGTATTCGATCGATACTCGTTGGTGGCTTGTGCACGGACACATTTCCATCCCGGGCGTAGTGTGGCGCCACCCTTTGAGCCGTACCGTTAGTTGATTCATACAACATGTTTGATTGCGTATGTTTTCAACAGGATTGGGTTATAATCTGACCGATTCACTTGTGATCGCATGTGTTCGACGGTTTGAGATTTTGATCGAACTTGTGATTTATATAGCATATATGATTGTGTTTATTCAACTCTTGAGGATTGTTGTTCTGTGTAACTGACCCCGTTGGGGGATTTTGTTTTCAGGTCATGGCTAGGCAAAAGTACGGGAATAGAACGTTGACGGCGAAGAGTCCCAGTGATACTAGTAGGGGGCCCCAATCCTTTCAGTCATTCATGTTGTTGTCATTTATTTTCCGCTGCAGATTTCCATTTGGATACTCCGTTTCGTTCAGTGTTGTGTATTTTATCTTCATATAAAATATACATGTTTCCGTTAATATCTTGGGTGTGTTATAATGAAACTCGTAATCGGAGTAGTTGATGATATAATGTGGTTCGGTACTACATTTACCCTGTGCATTTCATTCATTTTCACTTGCCTGGTGGGTCCCAGTCGGGAGTCCACGACACTATAATATCTGCCTAGTTTGGGGTGTTACAGAGTTGGTATCGGAACGTGGTTTTGAATACTACCTTCCGAATCATGTCTCATTTGAAATCATCGTTCATCAGACTAGTATCATTGGACTTTCGCGTCACGTGTGACCTGTGCAAAAGCCGAGCCCTTCAGACCAAAGAATAGTAAGATTTCCTCATTTATCATTTTCATTTGTAATCATGTCGATCATATTATCTCATTAACCACTTAGTTCATTTCCCTGTTCAGTTGTTGATCTTGAGGATCATATCGTTAATCGTGTTAACTTGTTCAAAATAATCATTTCAAGAATTTCATCTGATAATCATGTCACCTCAGTTAACCATTCATGTAATCACTGTGTTAGAGCGCGTATGCTCATTTTCATCATTTCATGACGTAAATCATAATGAGGTACTCATACGAGATCTATGATTATCTTGCGACCCTCCTACTTCAGTATGGAGAGAGCTGTCAGGGGATGCACGGGGAGAGGCCGCGGTGCGGGCCGAAATCCGGGAAATAATCACTCACTTCCAGGAAGTCGTACCCAGGACTCAGCTCGATCGGAAGATGTTCGGGTTGATCCACTCACTTTTATGCAGGTCATGATGACCCATATGCAGTTGCTCAATCATCATTGCGCCACTCTGGCCGAATTAATCGAGAGAAGTCTCCCGTGTGAGCCTGCTGCTAAGGAAATTGTTGAGCAACAACCTTCATCTGTCAGTAGGAAATCAACGAAGCGTAATCAGTCTGAAGGCGGTCAGTATACCTTCAAGAAGCCTCGTGTGGGCCCTAAAGTTTTTGAGCGACCTCCTACGGCGCCTAATCTTGCGGGATCTCAGCCCCGAGCGGCCAGATCAGCCATCACCTGTTTCAACTGTGGAGCGCCGGGTCATTACAGCACTAAGTGTCTAAAACCGTCTATCACGTGCCATAATTGTGGGATTGTTGGGCATAAGGCCCGTTTTTGCCGAAGGGACTCCAAGCCGACTCCGGTAGCATCTCAGGCCCCGAAGCAATCAGCGACTCAGAATCAGACTGCTTTGTCAGCGTCGTTTAAGACGACGGAAGCGAATAAAAGCGGAGCTCATATTTATCATACGGGAGCGTCCGGTTCGGGGGCTGGCAAGTCCCGGATTCACGAGATGAAGAGGACCGACGATCCGGAGGCCCGAACGATCTCAAGTATACTCGTAATTTTAGCTCAACCTGTATGTACCCTTTTTTATGCTGGTGCACCGCATTCATTCATTTCCGAATCAAGTTTGAATAGACTTAACTTGGAGAGTCCTATTAATTGTGGGCCTTATATCATTGGTCTACCTGGCGGTAGAAGAATTTTCGAAAATCATGAGGTTTAGAACTGACCGAATTAAGCTTAATGACCGCGAGTGGTTGGTGGACCTAATCGTGGTGGATTTACCTAAGGACGATGTAATATTGGGTATTAGTGGGATGGATCGTCATGATACCATCCTCAATGTTCGTAAGCGTACGGTCACTATCATTTCCATCGTTGGAGTCGAGTCTGTATTTCAGGGAGGTGATCCCCGTTGTTCCGGAAGAATCATTAATATGATGAAAGCAGTAAAATTACTCAACGAGAGTTGTTCAATCATTCATTATATCATTATCATTGATTGACCGTTCTATGGCAATCGAGATGTTCCATCATTCCTTATATCATTTTCATCGATTGGCCGTTCCAAGGCAATTGAGGTGTTCAACCATTCATCGTATCGTTGTCGTCGATTGGCCACTCTCAAATCGAGGTATTCAACCATTCTTGGTATCATTGTTATCGTTTGACGATGTACTCCCAGACGAGCTACCTGTTTTACCTCCACCGAGGGATATGGAATTCACGATAGAGTTGGAGCCTGGTACGTCCCCATTATTGAAGGCACCGTACCGGATGTACCCGACCGAAATGCAGGAATTGAAGAATCAATTAGAGGATTTGACCGAGAAGGGTTATATCCGACCGAGTGCGTCCCCGTGGGGAGCACCAGTGTTGTTTGTCAAGAAGAAGGATGTTTCGTTTCGTGTGTGTATTAATTATCGGGAGTTGAATAGGGTGACGATCAAGAATAAGTATCCTCTACCCCTTATTGATGATCTCTTAGATCAACTTCAGGGAGCTTCAGTATTTTCCAATATCGACTTAAGATCTGGATATCACGAGTTGCGCATTCGAGAGTCGGATATCGCGAGGGCGGCGTTTCAAACACGCTATGGCCATTATGAGTTCGTGGAGTTAATTAATGCACTAATGCACCTGCGGTATTCATGGAGTTAATGAAACGGGTCTTCATCGACTTTTTGGATCAGTTCGTGGTTGTCTTTATTGATGACATTTTAATTTATTCTCGTGACCGGGAGGAGCACGAGTTTCACCTTCATCAGGTACTCGACGTGTTGAGACGAGAGCAACTTTTTGGGAAGTTTCCCAAATGTGAGTTCTGGATGTCCAAAGTGATGTTTCTCGGGCATGTAATTTCATCAGACGGAGTTCGTGTCGAACCTCAGAAGATGGAGGCTATCCGAGATTGGCAACCTCCGAAGAATGTTAAGAAAATCCGAAGTTTCCTCGGATTAGCTGGTTATTATCGGCAGTTTGTGGAAGGATTTTCTAAAATCGCTCAACCCATGACGAACCTATTACAGAAGGATAAGAAATACACGTGGTCCGACGCGTGTCAACAGAGTTTTGAGGAACTCAAGAGTCGGTTAATTTCAGCACCTGTCCTTTCTTTACCACAAGGGACGGAAGGATTTGTGGTTTATAGTGATGTGTCCGGACAGGGTCTCGGATGTGTACTCATGCAGAACGGGAAAGTTATTGCTTATGCTTCACGGCAATCGAGACCTTACGAGGTTAATTATCCGACCCACGACCTGGAGCTAGCAGCCGTGATGTTCGCATTGAAGATTTGGCGTCATTATCTTTATGGCATTACCTGTCAGATATTCACCGATCATAAGAGTTTAAAGTATATATTTACTCAGAAGGAGTTAAATATGCGGCAGAGACGGTGGTTGGAACTGATCAAATATTATGATATCGAGATACTTTACCACCCGGGCAAGGCGAATGTTGTCGCCGACGCCTTGAGTCGTAAGTCCGTTCAGGAGCAGATGCTTGCTCGATTAACAGTTCAGAAGGAACTTCAACAGGAATTTCTGAGACCGGAGATTGAGGTCTGGTTACAGTGAGTACAAGGACAACTTTGTACGTTGGAGATTTCATCGCCACTTGAGGAGGCGATCAGGGAGAATCAGGGTTCGGACCAATTTTTGTTACGCATTCGAGAGGATGTGACTCAGGGTAAAGCCCCCGGGTTTGTGGTCCACGAGGATAGACTTTTGCGTTTTAAGAATCGGTTGTGCGTACCGACGAATGACGAGTTGAAAAACTCGATTTTGAGAGAAGCTCATGCTACCCCTTATTCCATTCATCCGGGGTCTAGCAAGATGTATAAAGACTTGAAACAAAATTACTGGTGGAGTAATATGAAGCGGGAAGTTGGGGAATTTGTTTCGAGATGTTTGACCTGTCAGCAAGTCAAGATAGAACATCAGCGACCGACGGGTATGCTGAAACCTCTCCCTATTCCAGAATGGAAGTGGGAAGATATTTCAATGGACTTCATCACGAGTTTGCCGACGAGTCGTCGTGGCATGAATACAATCTGGGTAATTGTGGATCTCCTAGCTAAATCAGCTCATTTCCTTGAGATTATGGATACGTGGGGTCCGGAGAGACTTGCCCAGTTGTTTATCAAAGAGATAGTGAGATTGAACGGTACTTCTAAAAGTATAATTTCCGATCGTGACGGGCGATTCGTGTCTCATTTTTGGAAATCAGTTCATCGTTCCATGGGAACTCAGCTTAATTTCAGCACAACTTTTCATCCTCAGTCCGACGGACAATCAGAGAGGACTATTCAGACATTGGAGGACATGTTGAGGGCATGCGTCCTCGATTGGAAAGACGATTGGGAAGCCCAACTACCGTTGATCGAGTTCACGTACAATAATAGTTGGCATGCTTCGATTAAGATGGCACCTTACGAGGCCTTGTACGGTCGTCATTGTCGTTCTCCTTTGTGTTGGGACGACTTATCAGAATCAATCGACACCGAGCCCGATATGCTTATAGCCGCCCGTGAGAAGATAGCTTTGATCAGGAGTCGTTTGTTGACCACTCAGAGTCGACAGAAATCTTATGCAGACAATCGTCGCCGACCATTAGAGTTCAAGACAGGTGACCACGTGTTGGTCAAGGTATCCCCGAGTCGAGGTATCTTCCGTTTCGGGAAGCGGGGAAAGTTGAGTCCGAGATTCATTGGACCGTTTGAGATTTTGGATCGAGTAGGCGAGCTAGATTATTGATTAGCCCTACCTCCGGCGTTGAGCCGAATTCATAATGTGTATCACGTATCTCAGTTGCGGAAGTATATTGCCGATCCTAGCCACATACTTCAGTTTGATGAAATCGAGATAAGATGATCATACGTATGAGGAGCATCCCGTACGAATCTTAGTACGGTGAATCAAAAGTTGAGGAACAAGACGATCCCTTGGTTAAATTCAGTAGTCTAGTCACGAAGTCGAAGAGGCTACTTGGGAAATCGAGGATAGTATGCGGGAGAGTTATCCTGATTTGTTTCACCCTTAGTTTCTGTAACACCCCCAAGACATTCAGGGCATATTACAGCGTCGTGGATCCCACACTGTGGAATTCACCAGGCTAACGTATCAACAAGACATTCGACAACGACAAACAATCATCAATAAAACGACAATTCAAAATAAAAGACTGCGACTCGACAAATAGAATCCAACATCAATCCATTTCCCAAAACGAGAATACAACATTAATAATTTTGAAAGGAAGTACTCGAGTACTTAAACCAGTTTTACAATACATAAATTCCAAAACATAATATCAATAATAACCGACAGACAGAACACCAATAATCGACTACTGGACAGTATCATGCTTGCCCATCATCCTCATACGGCTCGAGTGCTCGCTTGTCCCCACGATCGATACCTGAAATACAAAAAGTATTTCCCCCATTTAAGGGGTTAGCGACAACTGCTAGTGCAAGTACATTCCATTTGAACTACATTCCAATCAGATGAATAATGCGCCAAAAATCATTTTTGAAAATGTTTTATATTCCGGAATATTTACAATGTACAATTACAAAACACATTATCTCCAACAAATCACAATTCAAAGTTAACCTTGGTACGAGACTCACGGCCTCCGTACCCCGCAGAGCCCCGTCGGACATCCCTGGGTGGTCAACCACAGTTCGTGATACGCACACACACGGCAATACGTATCCCTAGAGGCCCCGTCGGACCGTCCCTAGGTGAACATACACATATCCATCCACAACAACCACGATAAAGCCATAATTCAAATACCAGAACATGTAAACAAATATAAAGTACTTGCCTTTGAGACATTCTTGAAGAAATGGAAGTGAAGCACGACTACGAACGGTCCGGGTGGAAAACGACAGTTCCTAAACGAAGGATCAACATAGTTCAGTCCCAACGGACAACAATACTCTATTGGAATACACCCATAAACCCCGATTACAATTCATGACAAAAACGACCAATCGATACGGGCGAGGGTTTATGCAAAATCTCCCCGTATCAACAATTCACGGATTAATTCGAGGAAGACGGATTGAGAATCACTCAATAACAGCAACCGGTAAGAAATTACGTAACATAATTGAACAATTCGGAACTAATCCCTAGAATCCCGAAAACCCCCCAAAATTGACAAGTTAGGGTTCTAGATGAAAATACCTTGAATTGGAGTGAAGGAGATGGGTTTAGATGATGATGTGTTATGCTCGAGACACAAGAATCGGACTGGAAGGGAACTCCACTGATTACTCTCCACAATCTGCTCTGAATCTCCAAAATCGCCCGTAGGAAGGGAAGGAAAGAAAAAGAATGAAAAAAATAATGCTGAATCTGAACTGTCGCTGATCTAAATAAATGTGAAGTTAGCGCACGCTAACTATCATATATAACGCGCGCTAACGGGGCTGAAATTGGTCCAGTAGCTACTGCTACCACTCGTTAGTGCACGCTAACAATAGTGAGTTAGCGTACGCTAACTGCACATCGGTAGCGCACACAAGGTGATAGGAGTAGCGTGCGCTACCTACACAGCAGTTCAGTATTGCTGCCACATCAGCAGTACGCTGCTTTCGAAGGTACAATACTCGAAACGCACGACAAGGCCAGAATCCAGAAACATAAACACGAAGCATACAAGACGACGGAGTTAAGCGCTGAAAGAAAATACAATTCCGACCACCGGAGGGTCCGTAATGCGACAACGAAAACGAAATTCCCTAAACTATTAGGAAATTACAAAAATGGCCCAAGTGCCCGAAAATCACGAAACGACGTCGGATTTACAAACCGAAAGTCTCAACATGACCAACTCAACCATACAAACTTGTACAAACCATGAAACAATGAAAACGAACGAGTTTTACGAGAATCGAACGTTCATACGGCAAACCATGTCATAAAATGAAATTACGTGAAAACATCATCGAAACTCGTCCAAATGGAAAAACTCCAAGAACAAAGTAGATTCAAAATGTCGAAACGGTTACAAGCGAGTCGATAAAAATAGACATACACCAAAAATGGAAACTGCTAAAAATGGAAAGTTACGGATATTACATTCTCCCCCTCTAAAATAAAGTTTCGTCCTGAAACTTAAGAATCAAAAAGTTCGGGATGCCTCGAACGCATATCCTCATCTAACTCCCACGTCGCTTCTTCTACCCCGTGTCTCGACCATTGCACCTTAACCAAAGGAATGGTTTTGTGCCTTAACTGTTTGTCTCGATGCTCCAAAATCTTGACGGGCCTCTCTTCAAACGTAACATCCTTCTCGATCTCCACGTCTCCAAAGTCAATAATGTGGGACGGGTCCGGAACGTACTTCCTCAACTGGGAAATGTGAAATACGCTATGCACATGACTCAACGACGGAGGTAAAGCCAAACGGTATGCCAACTCACCGACTCTCTCCAATATTTCGAAAGGCCCAATATATCTCGGGCTGAGCTTCCCCTTTTTCCCAAAACGGAAAACTCCCTTCGACGGAGACACTCTCAACAGAACATGATCTCCCACCTCAAACTCCAAAGGTCGACGCCTAACATCCGCATAAGACTTTTGTCGACTCTGAGCACCCAACATTCTCTTTCTAATCAATTCAACTTTCTCCCTCGTCTCTAACACAAGGTCTGGCTCGGTGCCCACTAGATCGGACGGCTCATCCCAACAGATCGGCGATCGGCAATGGCGGCCATAAAGCTTCATATGGTGCCATCTTAATCGACGCATGCCAGCTATTATTATAAGTAAACTCAATTAAGGCCAAATGCCCCTCCCAGTCACTACTCCAGTCTAACGCACACGCGCGCAACAAATCCTCAAATGTCTGAATGGTACGTTCGGACTGCCCATCGGTCTGGGGATGGAAAGAAGTGCTCAAACGTAACTGTGTCCCCAATGCCTTATGTACCGCCTGTCAAAAATGCGATACAAATCGGCCATATCTGTCTGAAATAATGGTCCTCAGTGTACCATGAAGTCTCACTAACTGTGCGATAAAAACACGACCTAACTTTTGCTGGACCCCAAGTATCCTCGATGCCCAGAAAATGTGCCGACTTAGTCAGTCGGTCTACAATCACCCACACCATATTCATACCAGTCTTCGTCCTCAGTAGACCCGTGACAAAATCCATAGAGATATCCTCCCACTTCCACTCCGGGATGGGAAGTGGTTTCAACACCCCGGCTGGCCGCTGATGCTCAATCTTGACTTGCTGACAAGTTAAACACTTAGCCACAAACTGAACTACCTCATTCTTCATGTCATTCCACCAGAAATTTTTCCTCAGATCTTTATACATTTTACTCGAGCCCGGATGGACTGAGTAAGGTGACGTATGAGCCTCTCGCATAATACTCTGTCTCAATTCCGAGTCGTTCGGAACACACAACCGACCTTGGAATCTCAACACACCGTCCTCATGAATAACGAATCCCGGGGCTTTCCCCTTCCCTACACTCTCTAGAAGCTGAATAAACATCGGGTCCTCCAACTGTCCCGATTTAATGTCATCGACCAGAGATGAAGAAATCTCAAGAGTACGCAATTGCCCGGAATTCTCGGGCTGTACAATCTCAACACTCAACCTCATCAACTCCTGCTGAAGCTCCGTCTGATCCGTAAGTAACTCAAGCGCCCGAAGCGATACCGATTTCCGGCTCAAGGCGTCTGCTACCACATTAGCCTTGCCCGGATGATAAAGGATCTCAAGATCGTAATCCTTAATCAATTCAAACCATCTCCTCTGTCTCATATTAAGCTCTTTCTGCGTAAAAATGTACTTCAGGCTCTTGTGATCGGTGAAAACCTGACACGACGAGCCATACAAGTAATGACGCCAGATCTTCAACGCAAATACAACTGCGGCCAACTCAAGATCGTGCGTAGGGTAATTCAACTCGTATGGTTTCAACTGACGGGAAGCATAAGCAATCGTCCTTCCGTGCTGCATAAGTACACATCCGAGCCCTTGGCTCGAAGCATCACTGAAAACTGAGAAACCCTCATTACCACTCGGTAAGGCCAAAACATGAGCAGTCGTCAACCGCTTCTTCAACTCCTCAAAACTATTCTGCCTCTCATCGGTCCACACAAACTTCTCTGACTTCTGTAACAACTGAGTCAGCAGTCGAGCGAGCTTAGAGAACCCCTCGACGAATCTACGGTAATACCCGGCTAATCCCAGAAAACTACGGACCTCCTTCACGTTCTTGGGCGGCGCCCAATCCAAAACTGCCTCTACCTTATGTGGGTCCACAGGAACACCCTCGGCCGAGATCACATGACCGAGAAACATAACCTCCCGTAACCAAAACTCACACTTTGAGAACTTCGCAAAAAGATGCTGAGTTCTCAAAATACCTAACACGATATGCAAATGACGGGCGTGCTCCTCCTCGCTCTTCGAGTAAATCAGGATGTCATCGATGAAAACGACTACACACTTATCGAGGTACTCGATAAAGACTTTGTTCATAAGCTGCATGAACATGGCTGGTGCGTTGGTTAGCCCAAAAGGCATAACCACAAACTCGTAGTGACCGTATCTCGCCCGAAAGGCCGTCTTCGGAATGTCGGTATCCTTCACTCGGAGCTGATAATACCCCGATCTCAAATCAATCTTCGAAAACACAGTTGCCCTTTGCAACTGATCAAACAAATCATCAATCCTCGGGAGCGGATACTTATTTTTGATGGTCACTTTGTTCAACTCTCGGTAGTCGATACACAAACGAAGTGACCCATCCTTCTTCTTTACAAATAGGACCGGTGCGCCCCAAGGCGAAACGCTCGGTCGAATATATCCCATGTCTAGCAACTCTCCCAACTGTTTCTTCAGCTCCATCATCTCGGCGGGTGCCATACGGTATGGCGTCTTAGAGATCGGTGCTGCACCCGGCTCTAAATCGACGGTAAACTCAACTTCTCGGTCCGGCGGAAAACCCGACCACTCATCTGGAAAGACATCAGGATACTCACACACTACCGGAATAGATGAGAGCTCGACTCTCCCTTCTTCCGATCTCAAAGCGTAACACCAATAGCCTGTGCAACCTCCCCGAAGAAGTCTCACCGCCCTCAAGGTGCTGATCAGGAATCTCTGGCTACTCCGCTTACGCCCCACAAAAGAATGCTCGGTACCGTCAGAGGCTAACATCGAAACAGTCCTCGTTCTATAATTCATGATCGCCCCATGACGGTCCATCCAATCCTCACCAAGAATCAAATCCTCATCTTTAATATCTACCGCGATCAGATTAGAAGGCCAAACCCTCCCCGCGATACTCACAGAAAAATCTCTAATCTCACGATCCCCCACGATGCTATCCCCACTAGGAAGTTTAACAACAAAAGGCTCACAAGCAACTAGGCAATCAACATGTAGATGACGCACACAATCCATAGATATAAAAGAATGCGTAGCACCAGAATCGAACAATACGGAAATAGGATGATCAAGGATGTGGACGGTACCTGTAGCCACCATCGCGTCAGGATCTCCTGCTCGTCTCATCTCATACACTCGGGGCGGAACAGACCCCGCACTAGAAGATCCCCCTCTAGAAGGCTGCCCACGTCCTCGATCTCTCCCGCAGCTGGGGCTGATATCTGAGTAACTGGAGCCCGAGCTGCATCCGTACAAAACTTAGCACAATGACTCATCCGACCACAAGCAAGGCACTGAATCGGAGGCCTATCACACTCACTCATCATGTGGCCCGGAAGACTACAGTTGAAGCACGTAGGACCACAAACGGAACCAGCAGGAGCAGACCTAGAACCGTTTCCTCGACCAACTGATGGCGACTGACTCCCGAAGACTCGCGAACCAGACTGAGCCTTCGGATACCCTCCTGAATTGCCTCCCGAAAACTTACCGGAGGTCTTCTGCTTCTTTCCTTCAGTTGTCGTCTCTGTCGCAGAAAACGACATCTCGTAAGCCATCGCTTTGTTCTGATACTCTTTTAGAGTCGTGCACCCCAGACCATCCATGTAGTGGTGCACCCTCGGTTTCATCCGCATATCAAAGTGGCGGATCTTATCAAGCTCATCTCGGACTTGGTTTTTCACATAATGCAGTTGTTGATTGTAGTCTTTGATAGCTTGAGAAATAGGAACATCTTGTGGCTTAGCCTCAAAGAAGGCTCGGATCCTCCCCTCTTTCACTGGCCATGGACAGAATTCATCTTCCATCAGATCCCGAAACTCTGCCCACGTGGCTGCCCGGTCACGCGGTTTCACCGCTTGCCACCACGTTGCTGCTTCCTTGGCGAGGAAGTACTGAGCAATGGGTACTTTCCTCTCCTCAGAACAATTAGCATCCTCAAATACTTTCTCCATCTCGAATAGCCAATTCTCCCAACCAGAGGGGTCGGAAGCACCATCAAACTGTGGAGGACGCATACGAATCACGTCCTGAAGTAACTTATAATTGCCCGATCCAATAGGCGGAACCGGGTTGGCATTAGCTTGGCCGACTAGAACGGCCTGAGTAAGTAGCGTCATCTGGTTCTCTACTTGCTGTAAAATGTTGGCCACTCCAACATTCTCATGTGCATTACCGGAGCTAGCAGACTGGTCCTGCTGACCTCCGGAACTAGGGGGGACACTGTTCGACAAAGAAGGCATCGCCAAATCAGTTCCTGAGTGATCGGACATGGCCGCCCCACCGGCTGCGCCACATCCCCTACCGCGTCCGCGTCCTCTACCAGCAGGAATTCTGAAGAAGTAACGGGTAAGTACAATTCAAACGCAAAACGCAACAAGATACTAAGACAGGAATAGAACAGAACAGCAAAACAAATCAAGTTAGGAAAAACTTACGAGCACCGGCGTACTGAGATGATGGCATAGCAGTGATACTGTCCCAAAAACGACACTTAACTAGACCCAAATAATCGACAGCCTAGGTATCCATAAACCTAAGCTCCGATACCATATTTTGTAACACCCCCAAGACATTCAGGGCATATTACAGCGCCGTGGATCCCACACTATGGAATTCACCAGGCTAACGTATCAACAAGACATTCGACAATGACAAACAATCATCAATAAAACGACAATTCAAAATAAAAGATTGCGACTCGTCAAATAGAATCCAACATCAATCCATTTCCCAAAACGGGAATACAACATTAACAATTATGAAAGGAAGTACTCGAGTACTTAAACCAGTTTTACAATACATAAATCCCAAAACAAGATATCAATAATAACATACAGACAGAAAACCAATAATCGACTACTGGACAGTATCATGCTTGCCCATCATCCTCATACGGCTCGAGTGCTCGCTTGTCCCCACGATCGATACCTGAAATACAAAAAGTATTTCCCCCATTTAAGGGGTTAGCGACAACTGCTAGTGCAAGTACATTCCATTTGAACTACATTCCAATCAGATGAATAATGCGCCAAAAATCATTTTTGAAAATGTTTTATATTCCGGAATATTTACAATGTACAATTACAAAACACATTATCTCCAACAAATCACAATTCAAAGTTAACCTTGGTACGAGACTCACGGCCTCCGTACCCCGCAGAGCCCCGTCGGACATCCCTGGGTGGTCAACCACAGTTCGTGATACGCACACACACGGCAATACGTATCCCTAGAGGCCCCGTCGGACCGTCCCTAGGTGAACATACACATATCCATCCACAACAACCACGATAAAGCCATAATTCAAATACCAGAACATGTAAACAAATGTAAAGTACTTGCCTTTGAGACATTCTTGAAGAAACGGAAGTGAAACACGACTACGAACGGTCTGGGTGGAAAACGACGGTTCCTAAATGAAGGATCAACTTAGTTCAGTCCCAACGGAAAACAATACTCTATTGGAATACACCCATAAACCCCGATTACAATTCATGACAAAAATGACCAATCGACACAGGCGAGGGTTTACGCAAAATCTCCCCATATCAACAATTCACGGATTAATTCGAGGAAGACGGATTGAGAATCACTCAATAACAACAACCGGTAAGAAATTACGTAACATAATTGAATAATTCGGAACTAATCCCTAGAATCCCGAAAAACCCCCAAAATTGACAAGTTAGGGTTCTAGATGAAAATACCTTGAATTGGAGTGAAGGAGATGGGTTTAGATGATGATGTGTTATGCCCGAGACACAAGAATCGGACTGGAAGGGAACTCCACTGATTACTCTCCACAATCTGCTCTGAATCGCCAAAATCGCCCGTAGGAAGGGAAGGAAAGAAAAAGAATGAAAAAAATAATGCTGAATCTGAACTGCCGCTGATCTAAATAAATGTGAAGTTAGTGCACACTAACTATCATATATAGCTCGCGCTAACGGGGCTGAAACCAGTCCAGTAGCTACTCCTACCACTCGTTAGCGCACGCTAACAATAGTGAGTTAGCGTACGCTAACTGAACATCGGTAGCGCACGCAAGGTGATCGGAGTAGCGTGCGCTACCTACACAGCAGTTCAGTACTGCTGTCACATCAGCAGTACGCTGCTGTCGAAGGTACAATACTCGAAACGCACGACAAGGCCAGAATCCATAAACATAAACACGAAGCATACAAGACGACAGAGTTAAGCGCTGAAAGAAAATACAATTCCGATCACCGGAGGGTCCGTAATGCGACAACGAAAACGAGATTCACTAAACTATTAGGAAATTACAAAAATGGCCCAAGTGCCCGAAAATCACGAAACGACGTCGGATTTACAAACCGAAAGTCTCAACATGACCAACTCAACCATACAAACTTGTACAAACCAAGAAACAACGAAAACGAATGAGTTTTACGAGAATCGAACATTCATACGGCAAAACATGTCATAAAATGAAATTACGTGAAAACATCATCGAAACTCGTCCAAATGGAAAAATTCAAAGAACAAAGTAGATTCAAAATGTCGAAACGGTTACAAGCGAGTCGATAAAAATAGACATACACCAAAAATGGAAACTGCTAAAAATGGAAAGTTACGGATATTACAGTTTCGAGGACGAAACTATTTTTAAGGGGGGAGTATGTAATACCCGATTGTAAATTCAATCATTTTCATTCAGTAATTGTGACTCGGTGGATTTTCACTCATTAATAATCATTCATCAATCATGTCCATTCATTCGTGTTCGCCGTTCGGACTAATGTTGAGTCGTGTATCAATATCGTTCATTTTTTCAACCTTGCTTGAGAATCGAGACGAGAATATTATCTTGATCTTTATAATTACTTCATTAATCGATGTTAATATTGGAGTTCATGCCATTTCAAATTTCCTTCTTGTTCGAATCATGCTATTGTTGGGTACATTTGTGCTTCTTGTGTATCTCGTTGAGTTTTCCTGGCGGGATATTGCTTCTCCCTACTTGTTTTAAGTTTCGGGACGAAACTTCTTTTAAGGAGGGTAGTATGTAATATCCGCAATTTAGATTTCCGGTAATTTTATTTTTTTGGCAGAAGTCAATCATAGAGACTCTACTGTGACCGTTTCGTCATTCCGAGAATGATTAATTCTATACTTTTTGTCATCCGAGGTCGTCTCGGTGTCGTTCTGTTGAGTTCCGTGTTCTTAAGTGACTTTTCCACGTATGAGTTCGACTTTGTAAAATAACCATTAATTTTTGGAAACTCCAAAAATTCTGAATCTTTTCCATATTATAGAGCATCAAGTTAGCTTTCCAATGGTTCAAACGGTGAGTCAATCGGAGTCCAGACGAAGGAGTTATGGTCGAAATAGCTAAGACTGCACCGTGTGCCTTTTTGATGCTGGAGCGGGCAGTACCGCGGGCCGCGGCCCCTTCTGAAGGGGCCGCGGCACAAAACTGTTTTGCTAGGCGTTTTTGGCCTTGTTCCGCGGCACACTCAGCCCGTGCCACGGCACGCAGTGCAGATTCTTCTATAACTGCGTTTTGTTGAGGAGAACAAGCTCATTTCTTCATTTTCCTTCTTCATCTCTTCATTGGGGCGATTTTGGGCGATTTTGGGGTGTTTTAACATCATCAAAACTCAGAGAATTTCATCTTCTTCAAGTTGTGGTGTGGATTAACAACATGTTTGTGGATTCCTCATCCTAATCCAAGGTAATTTCTTCAACCCTGGATTCGATTTTGAGTTGGAGCTTGATGTTTTGGATGATATAATCATGATTTGTGATGGATATACGTATTATTACGAGTTTTTATGAGTTATCATCGGATTGTTGGAAGTTTTTCTCAAGAACACTTTGAAGGTTGACTTGGAATTGGGATTTTCGATTAATCTTATCGTAAGCTCGATTTGACTATTCCTATTGGATTATTGATTGTATTGATGGTGTCTTGTTGGATTGAATCATTCGTTTGAAGTTGGTTCTCGATACAAATGAGTTTAGTGTTACGCGTATTTTTATGAGCTTATTTATCATTATTTTATATCCATCTTGAGCCTAAATCTGCATAAATGGGCTTTTAATGCACTATTCTTTTATGTTTTGCAGGAAATTGGAGTCCGGAAGCTCGAACGACGAAAAACGGGCGAAAACGGCAATTTATGGCCTGGGGCCGCGGCACGAACCCAGTGAGCCGCGGCACACGCAGGTGACAGCAGGATGCCGAGCGGACTGTACCCTGAGCCGCGGCACAAGGATGATGAGCCGCGGCCCAGGAGGAAAATGCAGCGCCCAGGCATCTCGCTGAGCAGTAGGGGCTGCGGAACAGATTAAGTGAGCCGCGGCCCACGGGGCGGTTTTTGATGTTTTGGTCGCGGTTCTGGGCCGTTTTTGGAGCCTGTTCCCAACCTAATTCCCGGACGCGTTTTGGAGGCTGATGATAGTTATAAATAGGGGTTTAAGGGCTGAAGACATCATCATCAAATCGATTAGGAGGATTGAGATCGGAGAGGAGACACCAGAGGAGCAGAAACGAAGAGATTTGTGGGCGACGACAAGACCACGGATCCCTTACGATTTTTCTTAATTTTTCCGCATCTGATTTTCTACATCTGTTCGAGTAGGATTGTGATTGTAGCCGATTACATGACGGTTTGATTTATTTATTTTTACTTCAATTTACTCGTTATTCGTATTGAGTTGGATTTTTCTCATCGTTCTTAATGCTTTTTAATTGTCTGGCCAACAGTTGAATTGTTTTGAATGTCTTTATGGATTCGGGAGATGAAATTTAGGCATAGTTCTGGTGATAAAAATCATGATTGTCGTGAGATAGGGATATACTTATGGGAATTGTGAAGCCTATTTATTGTGGGGATTCATGAATTGTTTTAGCTATTAATTATCTAATTCGAATAGGGAAATATCGAATTAATAATTCGTAGTATTTTTCTATCGACCTTGGGAAAGGCTTTAGAATAATTTAGGAATTCCTGGCTTACAATCAATTGAATAAAGGTGAATTGAATTAAATAAAAATCACTCCTGATTGTTTGAGGTGAAAATCATAATCCTACGCCCTTATTATTATTATTATTATTATTATTATTATTACTATTATTATTTTCTATTTATTTTTCTGCAATTAGTTTAGTAATAAATTCTATATAATTGTTGTTCAAATAAAATTACGAGTTGACTATATTTTGGTACTTAGTGAAATCAGTCCTCGAGGGAACGATATCTTACTTATCACTTTATTACTTGTTGACACCGTGCACTTGCGGCATAGTGTGAGGGATTTCCTCACAAAAAGTTTTTGGCGCCGTTGCCGGGGACTGATTTTTCGCTAATATCAATACCAAGCGACTCTAATTTTAATTTGAAGTTTTTTTTCTTTAGCCTCTATATTTTTATCATTATGTTTTTCTTTGATTATATTGACCCTTAGCATTTCATAAATTTCGATGTTCTTAATAATTTGCCTAATAGGGTCAGTCAGCCCCCTCCCCCGAAACAAAAGACCATGTTTGAACAATGTGTAGACGCTCTCGAAAATCCTGATAGTACCCCTCTTGAGCGAGAATGTGCACGTCGTGGTCTTGAGATTCACTATGGTTATTTTCCAGCTCATAGATTTAGTAGTGAAGTTGAGGGGGAGGTTGAGAAGAAAAACATGCTGAGTTTTAGGGTCGATCCCCCAGCACCTGATAATTACATAAAGTGTGATGAGCTTGTAGAAGAAGTTACCATTGATGATGTTTCCAAATAAATTTTATTAAATTGTCATCAAACTTCGAATAAAAAGGTGAACACTTTTGTGCCTAAAATTTTATTAACGGTGCCACACATATTTTGGTACTTAGTGAAATCAGTCCTCGAGGGAACGATATCTTACTTATCACTTTATTACTTGTTGACACCGTGCACTTGCGGCATAGTGTGAGGGATTTCCCACAACAAGTTTTTTGCCCCATTGTCGGGGACTGATTTTTCGCTAATATCAATACCAAGCGACTCTAATTTTAATTTGAAGTGTTTTTTTCTTTAGCCTCTATATTCTTATCATTATGTTTTCCTTTGATTATAGTGACCCTTGGCATTTCATAAATTTTGATGTTCTTAATAATTTGCCTAATAGGGTCAGTCAGCCCCCTCCCCCGAAACAAAAGACCATGTTTGAACAATGTGTAGACGCTCTCGAAAATCCTGATAGTACCCCTCTTGAGCGAGAATGTGCACGTCGTGGTCTTGAGATTCACTATGGTTATTTTCCAGCTCATAGATTTAGTAGTGAAGTTGAGTGGGAGGTTGAGAAGAAAAACATGCTGAGTTTTAGGGTCGATCCCCCAGCACCTGATAATTACATAAAGTGTGATGAGCTTGTAGAAGAAGTTACCATTGATGATGTTTCCAAAGAAATTTCATTAAATTGTCATCAAACTTCGAATAAAAAGGTGAACATTTTTATGCCAAAAATTTCATTAACGGTGCCACGCATAATTTTTTCTAAATCCATAATGGGAGAGATTGACCCCATTACTTTTGATTTTGTTGAGGCTGATTCTTTGAGTTCTAAGGGGGTTGTTCATGATATGTCTTTATTATTTACCCATTCGAACTCTGCTTATTTTTTCAAACCCTATAAATATTATATTCTTCCATCATTTTTTGGTTGTCCGCATAATTATTCTTACTCATTATTTTTGGCAACCAGGCATGAACCAAAGCCTCCCTTGTGGAATAAGAGGCTTATAGATTGCAAGAATGGGGTATTTGGCAATCTCCCTAGAAAGAAGCCACGTTAATTTTTATTTGCCACGTCGTGCTCAAGACGTAAAATAGAGCGCTTGATGGGAGCCAACCCATCATTTTTACTTGCTTTCTAGTTAGTTGTTTTTATTTAATTTTTCGTTAATAATTTGTTTAATTTTTTCCTTTGTTTTGTTTTTTCGTTTGGATTCGTGTATTATTGTTGGCCCTTATTTCTCTAATATATTTTTACCCCAATAAGTTATTATCCTTCATATTCTAGTCTTTCTTGGCTTAATGTCTACATCTATTTCATGACTAGAGACTAAGTTTGGGGGTCCCTGGTGATGTTGAGCATTATTTGAAGTATGGATACAGACGATTCCACTCAGATATGTGCTGGCGTTCAAGAAGACATTTGGAATAAGATTCACTTTTCCTTATCTCTTTTATTTTCACATGTATTTGATTGTTGATGATTTTATGTGTAGTGGAATAAATCGAAGCATGCGATATTTTCTTAATTTTTCTTGGTTATAAATTGCGATTTCATCATTGCTTTATTGCCCTTGCATGCTGTTGATGGTTTTTGCCAAAAACGTGAATTTTTCGTGCTTCCGTGTGTAAAACTGATGTTACGATACTGATTTCTTTTTGAAGAAATGGTTGACTTTTGATCGAGTTGGAGTCAGCGATATCTGTTTCCGTTGAGTATTCCTTTAGGTCCGAAATTTTTTCGTTTTTGTAGAAATCTTAGCAGATAATAAAGGAGACATACGTGTTTTCAAATCACTGTCTATACATTTGGTTAAACTTTTCGCGTATCTAGTCGTCCAGTAACATGAGTCTTGTTGGCACTTAGATTGAGTTTAGAGTCGGACAGTCTTTCCCAAAAAGTCGAGAATTTATACATGTTCTATGATGGGAAGTCTAGTAATCGAGGGTATTCACGTGACCCGTTGTTTACTCTCACGTAAAACGACAACCCTGAATAGACTAATGATTTAGAAATATTGCATTACCGATGATGGGAAGCCTAGTAACCGGGGGTATTTGTAATATCCGCAATTTTTGATTTTCGGTAAATTTCTTTTTTCGGACCGAGTCCGTTTTGACGACTCGCTCATGACCGTTTCGTCATTCTGAGAATGATTAATTCTACACTTTTTGACATCCGAGTTCGTTTCCGTGTCGTTTTGTTGAGTTCCGTATTCTTTATCGACTTTTCCACGCATGAGTTCGACTTTGTTAGATCACCATTAATTTTTGGAAACTCCAAAAATTCTGAATCTTTGCAATATTATAAAGCTTCGAGTTATCTTTCCAATGGTTCAAACGGTGAGTCAATCGGAGTCCAGACGAGAGAGTTATGGGCGAAATAACTAAGTCACTCTCATTTCCCAGATTTGGCCGAGCAGCCTGTACCATGTGCCGCGGCACATGCCGGCAGGGCCGCGGCACACTGCCGATCACTGGGGGGCAGATTCGGCCCTGTGCCGCGGCACACTTCGGCTGCGCCGCGGCACACTGTGCAGTCAGCCTATTTAAGCCCTGCAGTCGGGTTTTTGGCCATTTTTCTCCTTCTTCTCCTTCTCTTCCGCGGCTGAGGGTCTGCTTATCATGGAGAGATGTTGTTGTACAATCAATCCATGAAGTCTTGGAGTTCATATCATCAATCATCCATCCTATAACATCCTCCGATCTACCGAATCAAGGTTAGATTTCTTGAAAATCTAGTTTTGGGGAATTTGGGTATTTTGGTTGTTTTCGTCCGATTAATCCGATTTAACTTAGGATTATGATGGATTGATGATTATTTAGATGTATTATATCATTCCCTTGTTATTCCATGGTTGGATCGTATCGATTCGTTGTTTTGGTCGAGTTCTTGATCGACGCCTTGAAGGTGTCCGGTAGAATGTCATAGAGGGGTTTTCGGGCGTTCTATAATTATTCTTCATCGTATGATCGTTGATTTATTAATTGTATGATTTTTGGGTCGTGTTTCTTGCGAAGAAACCGTGTTGAACCCTTCTGTTCGTCGTCGTCTTCCTTTTCGATAGCGTCGGGCATTTCGAAGCTTTCCGGTTGAGTCGTGTTCGTCGGAATACTTGCATGCCAATTTCGAGGCAAGTACCTTGTCCACACTTTTCTTGTTTTGTGGATATGATGATTGGTGATCGTCTTGGTATGTTTGTTTGTTTGTTTGAAATGAGTTTTCAAAAGATTCGGCTAGCCTCGTTAAAGGCTTACTATCAAAACGCGTGTGTTTTGTAAATTGTGTGGGTTGTAAGTGAATACGTGAATCCTTCAGATATGTTTGGTGATTGATGTTGCGCTTGATAATGCGTGTGTACGTATATTATCTCTTTTCGGTGCGTTATGGTTTGACGTGGTGTCTTGCTAAGTGTTTGATGCCTCTGGGTGAATTTGTTGGATATCCTTGGTGTGATATGTTATTTGTGCATGATTGATTAGCTAGCCAGCTCGGGAGGGTCCTTCGAGGCCTCGGGCGGGATCAATGGTATTACCCTGTTCCCAAGGCGATGCATGTGCTGTGATTTGTTTAGCTAGCCAGTTCGGGAGGGTCCTTCGTGGCCTCGGGCGGGAACAATGGTATTACCCTGTTCCCAAGGCGATGCCTGGTGTGATATGTTATTTAGTGAACGTATTTTACTCACCTTGGGTTGGTTCGACGGGGCCACGGAGGGAATTCCAATGGGTTGAGTCCGGGATTCACGAGTAAAAACTTCACAGGTTGGTGTTTATTTAGTGAACGTATTTTACTCACCTTGGGTTGGTTCGACGGGGCCACGGAGGGAATTCCAATGGGTTGAGTCCGGGATTCACGAGTAAAAACTTCACGAGTTGGTATTGATTTTATGTCCGTCGAGGACACGTAACTTGGGTTTTGGCCCTGTGAAATGTTGTCGGTTTTCTATTTGCGAAAACAAAACATTTGGGCTGTGACCCCGTTGATTTTTGGAAAGTAGGATTTGATAATCCTAAATTGTTTTCTATTAAAACTCTCGATGGCATTTTGAATTATTTTATAAATTGTTTCCCTTGATTTATGACCTTTCGGTTTTAGAATGTTTTAACCAACTCTTGCCTCGGGAATTGTTTTTCGTTACGTTTGGATCCTTGAGGATTCCTGGTTATTGTTATTCTTGGAACTTGAATTGTATGGCTTGTATTTTGCACTTGTACTTGCACTAGCAAAACAGTGGAGTTTTGCTAACCCCCGAGTATTCGGGGGGTGGATGTCTATTTTTGCATTCAGGTTTTGGAGCATAGCACAGGGTCGGCACGAAGGATGATGAAAGATGAACGATACTAATCACACGAGGATCCGTTGATGTCATATTGGTCTAGTTGTATTTTCTTTTCCACTGCAGTATCTTTTCCCCGTTGTACGGGAGTTTATTGTATTCTGACCCCTGCGTGGGTATGTGTTTCGAATTGAGTTGTATGTCATTATTGAAAGACCAAATCGGTCTACTGAGTTATTTTAGCCTTAAAGGCGATGTTTAGATGTTTGATTTTAGTTATAAGCCTGGTAGATCCTCGAGGAGAGGGTCTACGGCATGTAATATCCCTGAGCGGATTGGGGGTGTTACATAAATCACGTGACCCGTTGTCTACTCTCGCGTAAAACGGCAACCTTGACATGCGGGAATTGCTATTCGAGTTTTTTCTCCGCTGTAGAGGGGGACTTAGTAACTAGAAGCATCCATGTGCCCCATGAGTGTCTTTTACGTCAAACGGTTCCCCAATACATGAGAATGGAAATCCACCCTAGGATTATCCCGATGAAACATCCCGAGATCCGAACCTAGTGGTTAACTCGAATCATTATTATGATCATACATAAGGGAATGCTGTCCGAGGAGTAATTTTGATGATGAAACTCTTAAATTTTGCCACTAGACTGTGGGACTGGGCGATTTAGCTTGTTTACTCTAACCCTTCATATTGGCGGTCGGTTAAATTCACGCTTGTTAATCTTTGAGCTTGATTTTCTTCATGAACTATTGGTTAGGACTGAAAATGACTACTTTTTGGAATCAGTGTCCATGAATGTGACTCACTAACACGATACTCGTGTTATTCTTTGAGATTTTCAGGGTAGTATTGATTAAGTTTAGCACTATGGATTTGCACGATCATTCACGATTCTTTTTATTTGAAAATTGATTTTTGCTTGAGGACAAGCAAAGGCTCAAGTTTGGGGGTATTTGTTAGGCGTGTTTTTATGCGCTTATTTATCATTATTTTATATCCATCTTGAGCCTAAATCTGCATAAATGAGCTTTTAATGCACTATTCTTTTATATTTTGCAGGAAATTGGAGTCCGGAAGCACGAACAACGAAAAACGGGCGAAAACGGCAATTTATGGCCTGGGGCCGCGGCACGAACCCAGTGAGCCGCGGCACACGCAGGTGACAGCAGGATGCCGAGCGGACTGTACCCTGAGCCGCGGCACAAGGATGCTGAGCCGCGGCCCAGGAGGAAAATGCGGCCCGAGCATCTCGGCTGAGCAGAGGGGCCGCGCATGATTAAGTGAGTCGCGGCCCACGGGGCGCTTTTGATGTTTCGCCGCGCTCGGGCCGTTTTTGGAGCCTGTTCCCAACCTAATTCCCGGACGCGTTTTGGAGGCTGATGATAGTTATAAATGGGGGTTTAAGGGCTGAAGACATCATCATCAAATCGATCAGGAGGATCGAGATCGGAGAGGAGACAACAGAGGAGCAGAAACGAAGAGATTTGTGGGCGACGACAAGACCACGGATCCCTTACGGTTTTTCTTAATTTTTCCACATCTGATTTTCTAGATCTGTTCGAGTAGGATTATGATTGTAGCCGATTGCATGACGGTTTGATTTATTTATTTTTATTTCAATTTACTCGTTATTCGTATTGAGTTGGATTTTTCTCATTCTTCTTAATGCTTTTTAATTATCTGGCCAACAGTTGAATTGTTTTGAATGTCTTTATGGATTCGGGAGATGAAATTTAGGCATAGTTTGTAACACCCCAAACTAGGCGGATATTACAGTGTCGTGAATCCCCGACTGGGACCCACCAAGCAAATGAAAATGATGAATTAAATAATATAATTGTAGTACCGAACCACATTATATTACCAAGTACTCCGATGAGGAGTTTAAGTACAACACACCAGGACAAAACCGAATACTAGTATATTTTATATGGAGATAAAATACACCACCCTGAACAATTAAACATCTCAAACGGAATTTTGCAGCGGAAAATACAAATGACGGAAATGACTGAAATGACTGAAATAAACGGAATGACTGGGGCCCCCTACTAGTATCACTGGGACTCCTCGTCGTCAACATGCTCTTCCCGTGCCTTTGCCTTGTCGTGACCTGAAAACAAAACTCCCCCAACGGGGCCAGTTACACAGAACAACAATCCTCAAGGGTTGAAATTACACAATCATGAATTAACTGAAGTTATGAAATATCCTTAGTTATGAATTACGCTGAAGAGGAGTATCATAGTACGCCCGTAATGTTCTGTGCAAGTGTACAAGACGAATGACCGGACACACCCATCCTTGTACCTAATTAGTCTCACGGAGGTAAGCGTTACCGTGTGCACGGTCCAATGTATCGGTGAACCCAAAACATGACCATCGTGTGCCCGACTAAAAATTCCACACAGCCACACCCGGCCACGCAATATGAACCCAGAAGGTCATATGAACGAGAATGACCACAATGAATACCAATGAATAATAATTCGACAAGTCCAAGATGACTCACCGAGATGAAAATAATAGTGACTTGATTGATAACCCAATGAAATGATTTGGAACCGTCGTTCCTCGTGAATGAAATGATTATTCGACAATTACAAGTCTCAACATGATTAATACTATGATGAATGAATTATGATTATGAGCAATCAACAACAAAAGGAATGAGTATCCTTTTAACCGAGTAAGAGTTAACTTACTCAATACCGATGACAATGTACTTCCACGAACAACGTCCTAATCGAGATACCGGTTGCTCGAACAACCTTGAATAACAATAATTACTAACAACCGATCAATACACGTGTCAAGCAACAAAACACGACCAACCCAAAAGTCGATACAACGATAATCAAACTCATAGGGGCATTCTAACGAATACGTAACCAACCACACAACTTCGGAAATATCCAATCCCGAATTAACCTAAACCAACACCAAAATGAGTATTTCGAACTAACAAAACACTTCAATGATATCAATAATCCAATAGGAATCCACAATTCAAGATTACAACCACATCAATCGGAAAATCCCCAATTAACCGAAGTCAACCCCAAGGGTTCTTGAAATAATTCCGAAAATAGCGATTAAATCCGTAGGGATATATTTATCCAAGGTAGATAATCCATATCTAACATATTCTAATGATAATCCAAGCTTATACGAAGAAATCGGAAGGAAAAACCCAAAAATACGAAATTCTAGATCCAAGAGATTAATACCTTTGATTTGATGTTAAGGAGATGATGAAGTGATGATAATCCAACTCAAAGCCTTGAATATGATGATAGGTGATAGCAGCTCGAAGAGAACACTCCAAGTCGCCCAAAATCGCCCGAAGTCGCTCAAAAACGAAGAGAAGTGAGAAAATGACGAAACTTAGGCTAACTGTCCAATTTATACTGCTCCAGATTAGCGCACGCTATGACCTGCTACTTAGCGTGCGCTAACGAGTTGTATGAAAATTCCAGTGAACTCTGGCTGACCCGTTAGCGTACGCTACGACCTGGTAGCGTGCGCTAACTCTATCCCAATAGCGTGCGTTAACTCCAATTATTAGCGTGCGCTAGCTAAATATCTGTTGTCCAAGATCAAGTCCGTAACCTTCGTCCTCGATTCGATCTCGGTAGCGTGCGCTACAACCAAGAAGTAGCGTGCGCTACTACACCATTTGCGTACGCTAAAAATCACTCGTAGCGTGCGCTATGAATCAATCCAGTGCCGTCCAGTAGCCACTGGACTCAACCTGATCCGTCCTTAGCGCGCGCTACACCAAATATTAGCGTGCACTACTACAACCTACTAGCGCGCGCTAGTTACCACTCGTAGTGTGCGCTACTTATAACTCACCTGCAGTCCAGTACCTTCTAGACTGCAGCCAGGGTAACATTAGCGTGCGCTAATGCTGAGTGGTAGCGTGCGCTACCTGTACTCAATTAGCGCGCGCTAGAAAGAGTACGTAGCGTGCGCTACTCCTCACGCACAGCCCACAATGAAAAAATGACAAAGATGATAAACACGGCACGGAACTCCAATTATATTAGTGATGAACGACGATTGATACACGATACAATTACTCTGAATGATGAATACCATGATTGAATATGAGTGACAAATGATCATTAATGAGTGAAATTACTGAATGACAATTACTGAATGATAAATACTGAATAATAATAACTGAATTACAACCGGGTATTACATACACCCCCCCCTTAAAAGAGTTTCGTCCCCGAAATTAAGGGTCAAACAACTCGGGATAACTCTCCCGCATACTATCCTCGGTTTCCCACGTAGCCTCTTCGACTCCGTGTCTAGACCACTGAATTTTAACCAAAGGAATCGTCTTATTCCTCAACTGTTTGATTCGCCGCTCTAACACTCGCATAGGACGCTCCTCATATTAATGATCGTCGGCGATCTCGATTTCATCGAACTGAAGTATGTGACTCGGGTCGGCAACATACTTCCGCAACTGAGAGACATGAAACACATTATGAATTCGGCTCAACGCCGGAGGTAAAGCCAATCGATAAGCTAACTCACCCACTCGATCTAAAATCTCAAACGGCCCAATGAATCTCGGACTCAATTTTCCCCTCTTCCCAAAACGGAAGATACCACGACTCGGGGATATCTTGACCAACACGTGGTCACCTGTCTCGAACTCTAGTGGTCGACAACGATTATCTGCATACGATTTCTTTCGACTCTGAGCGGTCAACAAACGACTCCTGATGAAAGCTACCTTCTCACGGGCGGCTATAAGCATATCGGGCTCGGTGCCGATTGATTCTGATAGGTCGTCCCAACACAACGGATATCGACAACGACGACCATACAAGGCCTCGTAAGGTGCCATCTTAATCGAAGCATGCCAACTATTATTATACGTGAACTCGATCAATGGTAGTTGGGCTTCCCAATCGTCTTTCCAATCGAGGACGCATGCCCTCAACATGTCCTCTAACGTTTGAATGGTTCTCTATGATTGTCCGTCGGACTGAGGATGAAAAGCGGTACTAAGATTAAGCTGAGTTCCCTTAGCACGATGAACTGATTTCCAAAAATGCGACACAAACCGTCCATCACGATCGGAAACGATACTTTTAGGAGTACCGTGCAGTCTGACTATCTCTTTGATGAACAGTTGAGCAAGTCTCTCGGGACCCCACGTCTCCTTGATCTCAAGGAAATGAGCTGATTTAGTTAAGCGGTCCACGATCACCCAGATCGTATTCATGCCACGACGACTCGTCGGCAAACTCGTGATGAAATCCATAGAAATGCCTTCCCACTTCCATTCGGGAATAGGAAGAGGTTTCAGCATGCCCGCCGGCCGATGATGTTCAATCTTGACTTGTTGACAGGTTAAGCATCTCGAAACAAATTTTGCGACTTCTCGCTTCATATTACTCCACCAGTAATTTTGTTTCAAGTCCTTGTACATCTTGCTGGACCCCGGATGAACAGAATAAGGGGTAGCATGAGCTTCTCTCAAATAGAGTTTTTCAACTCGTCATTCGCCGGTACGCACAACCGATTCTTAAATCTCAAAAGTCCATCCTCGTGGACCACGAATCCAGGGGCTTTCCCCTGAGCCACATCCTCACGGATGCGCAACAATGAAGGGTCTGAACTCTGATTCTCTCGGATTGTCTCCTCGAGTGATGATGAAATCTCTAACATACAGAGCTGTCCCTGAACTCGCTGAAGCCAGACCTCGATCGAGGGTCTAAGGAATTCCTGCTGAAGCTCCTTCTGAACTGTTAAACGAGCAAGCATTTGCTCCTGAACGGACTTACGACTCAAGGCGTCGGCGACAACGTTCGCCTTGCCCGGGTCGTAAAGGATCTCAATATCATATTCTTTGATTAATTCCAACCACCGTCTTTATCGCATATTTAGCTCCTTCTGAGTAAATATATACTTTAAACTCTTATGATCGGTGAATATCTGACAGGTAACGCCATAAAGATAATGACGCCAAATCTTCAAAGCGAACACCACGGCTGCTAGCTCCAGGTCGTGTGTCGGATAATTAACCTCGTAAGGTCTCAATTGCCGTGAAGCATAGGCAATAACCTTTCCATTCTGCATGAGCACACATCCGAGACCCTGTCCGGACGCATCACTATAAACCACAAATCCTTCTATCCCCTGCGGCAAGGAAAGTACAGGTGCTGACATTAACCGGCTCTTGAGTTCCTCAAAACTCCGTTGACACGTGTCGGACCACGTGTATTTCTTATCCTTCCGTAAAAGGCTCGTCAAGGGTTGAGCGATTTTAGAAAATCCCCCCACAAATCGCCGATAATAACCCGCTAATCCGAGGAAACTTCGGATTTTCTTAACATTCTTCGGAGGTAGCCAATCACGAATAGCCTCCGTCTTCTGAGGATCGACACGAACTCCGTTTGATGAAATTACATGTCCGAGAAAAGTCACTTCGGACATCCAGAACTCACATTTGGAAAACTTTCCATAAAGTTGCTCTCGTCTCAACACGTCGAGAACCTGATGAAGATGAACCTCGTGTTCCTCTCGGTCACGAGAATAAATCAAAATGTCATCGATGAAGACAACAACAAACTGATCTAAAAAGTCGATGAAAACCCGATTCATTAACTCCATGAATACCGCAGGTGCATTAGTTAGCCCGAACAGCATAACTACGAACTCATAATGACCATAGCGTGTTCGAAACGCCGTCCTCGCGATATCCGACTCTCGAATCCGCAACTGATGATATCCAGATCTTAAGTCGATCTTGGAAAATACTGAAGCTCCCTGAAGTTGATCTAAAAGATCATCAATACGGGGTAAGGGATACTTATTCTTGATTGTCACCCTATTCAACTCCCGATAATCGATACACAAGCGAAAAGAACCATCCTTCTTCTTGACAAATAACACTGGTGCTCCCCACGGGGATGCACTCGGTCGAATATAACCCTTCTCGAACAACTCCTCGAGTTGGTTCTTTAATTCCTGCATTTCGGTCGGGCCATCCGGTACGGTGCCTTTGATATCGGGGACGTACCAGGCTCCAACTCAATCGTGAATTCCACATCGCTCTGTGGAGGTAAACCAGGTAACTCGTCTGGAAAAACATCGGCATAATCCCTCACTATCGGAATGTCCGTCAACAATAATGATGATTTCTCGGTTTTGGTCATAAAGCACCAATAACCAACACACCCCTGATTGAGTAATCTCACTGCTTTCATCAAATTAATGACCTTACCAGAACAGCCGGGATTACCTCCCTGAAACACACATTCAACCCCATCGTCTGAAATGATAGTGATCATACGCTTACGGACACTAATGATGGCATCATGACGATCCATCCAATCACTACCCAAGATGACGTCGTCCCTCGGCAAATCTACTACGATTAGGTCCGCTGGCCATACACGACCATGGCCAAATCGGACCGACAATTTCAATCTCACGATTACCGATAATTCGTCTACCATCAGGTAGGCCAATGACATAAGGCTCACAACTAGTAGCACTACCCAGACGTAGTCTACTCAAACATGACTCGGAAATGAATGAATGCGATGCACCAGTATCAAAAAGGGTACACACAGGTTGAGATAGAATATCGAGTGTACCTGAGATCATTCGGGCCTCTTGATCATCGGTCTTCTTCATCTCATAAATCCGGGGCTTGCTAGTCCCGGCACCGGACGCTCCCGTGTGCTGGCTATAGGCTCCACCTTTAGTCGCTCCTGTCGTTTTAAACGACGCTGATTGAGAGGCCTGATTCTGAACGGCTGACTGCTTAGGGGCCTGAGATGACGCCTGAGTAGGTTTGGAGTCCCTACGGCAAAAATGGGCCTTATGCCCAGCAATCCCACAATTATGACATGTGATGGTCTGTCTCGGACACATGGTACTGAGATGACCAAGATCCCCACAGTTAAAATAGGTGATGGCCGAACTGGCCGCTCGAGACTGAGATTCCGCGGGTTTAGACGACACAGGAGGTCGGTCAGAAAAAGCAGAGCCCGCACGGGGTTTCTTGAAGATTGTCTGACCGCCTTCAGACTGATTACGATTCTTCGATTTCTTGCTAGCAGACGAAGGTTGCTGCTTAGCAATTTCCTTAGCAGTGAGCTCATAAGTGAGAGCTTTCTCGATGAATTCGGCCAACGTGGTGCAATTATGATTAAGCAACTATAGTCTCATTCGGGGTTTCAGCCTCTTGCTTAAATACTTAATCTTATCTGCCTCGGAATGAATGATAGATGAGGCGAATGGAAGAAGTTCCTGAAATTTCTCGGCAATGGCGAGAACATCCTCGTCTGCTGAGGGGTCGGGGGTGAGTAATTCTGACAGCTTGGCCTCTCTGAGCGGGGCCGGATAATACCTCTCCATCATGAGAGTTTTGAACTAATCCCAAGTACATGATCCTTCGGTGGGCTTCAACGACAACCACCAAGAATGTGCGCTCTTACCCAGGTAGTAAGCCGCAACAGAAACTGTGTCCTTCGGGACACTCTACCATAGCAAACAACTTCTCGAAATGCTCGAGCCAATGAATAATATCCGCCGGCTCAGACGAGCCCTCAAAAGTAGGTGGCCTCTGGCGAGAGATGTCGCCGATGATATTGCTCACATTCCTCTCTTGCCTCTGAGGTGGCGGCGGAGGAGCCTGCTGATTTTGATTGACGGAGTTATGCATCGTCTCCATCAGCTGTGCCATCTGAGTCATTTGGGCCATCATGCCCTGTATAAAAGCGAGTGGGTCAACCCGGACACCTTCTGACTGAGCCATGTCCCGGGTACGACTCCCCGTTAGTGAATGATCGCGTCCAGGTGAGTGAGTGGCAGCATCGCTGCTCTATGAATTAGCATTATTTCTCGCATTCGTACGTGTATTTACACGAGCTCTCGGGATTCGGCCCGCTCCACGGCCTCGTCCTCCACATCCTCTTCTTGCCCTCTCCATACTGAAGTAGGAAAGTCACATGATGATTATATTTCCCGCATGAATATCACGTTATGATTATGACATGAGATGATGAAAATGAGCATACGCGCTCTAACACAGTGATTACATGAATGATTAACTGGGGTGACATGATTATCTGATGAAATTATTGAAATGATTATCTTGAATGAGTTAACAAGATTAATGATTTGATCTTCCAGATCAACAACCGAGTAATGAAATGAATTGAGTGATTAATGAGTTAACTTGACCGTCCCGGTCAAAATGACAATGATGATTGAGGATTGTTAACTGATGAATTATGAATGAATGATTATTGCCAGAAATTATACCATGGCATTAGAAATCTTACAGTTCTTGGTCTGATTGGCTCGGCATTTGCACAGGTCACACGTGACGCGAAAGTCCAATGATACTAGTCCGATAACGATGATTTCAAATGAGACACGACTTGGAGGGTAGTATTCAAAACCACGCTCCGATACCAACTCTGTAACACCCCAAACTAGGCGAATATTACAGTGCCGTGAATCCCCGACTGGGACCCACCAGGCAAATGAAAATGATGAATTAAATAATATAATTGTAGTACCGAACCACATTATATTACCAAGTACTCCGATGAGGAGTTTAAGTACAACACACCAGACAAAATCAATACTAGTATATTTTATATGGAGATAAAATACACCACCTGAACAATTAAACATCTCAAACGGAATTTTGCAATGGAAAATACAAATGACGGAAATGATGAAATGATGAAATAAACGGAATGACTGGGGCCCCCTACTAGTATCACTCGACTCCTCGTCAACATGCTCTTCCGTGCCTTTACCTTGCCGTGACTAAAACAAAACTCCCCAACGGGTCGCCATACGTAACAACAATCCTCAAGGGTTGAAATTACACAATCATGAATTAACTGAAGTTATGAAATATCCTTAGTTATGAATTACGCTGAAGAGGAGTATCATAGTACGCCCGTAATGTTCTATGCAAGTGTACAAGACGAATAACCGGACACAGCCGTCCTTGTACCTAATTAGTCTCACGGAGGTAAGCATTACCGTGTGCACGGTCCAATGTATCGGTGAACCCAAAACATGACCATCGTGTGCCCGACTAAAAATTCCACATAGCCACACCCGGCCACGCAATATGAACCCAGAAGGTCATATGAACGAGAATTACCACAATGAATACCAATGAATAATAATTCGACAAGGCCAAGATGACTCACCGAGATGAAAATAATAGTGACTTGATTGATAACCCAATGAAATGATTTGGAACCGTCGTTCCTCGTGAATGAAATGATTATTCGATAATTACAAGTCTCAATATGATTAATACTATGATGAATGAATTATGATTATGAGCAATCAACAACAAAAGGAATGAGTATCCTTTTAACCGAGTAAGAGTTAACTTACTCAATACCGATGACAATGTCCTTCCACGAACAACGTCCTAATCGAGATACCGGTCGCTCGAACAACGTTGAATAACAATAATTACCAACAACTGATCAATACACGTGTCAAGCAACAAAACACGACCAACCCAAAAGTCAATACAACGATAATCAAACTAATAGGGGCATTCTAACGAATACGTAACCAACCACACAACTTCGGAAATATCTAATCCCGAATTAACCGAAACCAACACCAAAATGAGTATTTCGAACTAACAAAACACTTCAATGATATCAATAATCCAATAGGAATCCACAATTCAAGATTACAACCACATCAATCGGAAAATCTCCAATTAACCGAAGTCAACCCCAAGGGTTCTTGAAATAATTCCGAAAATAGCCATTAAATCCGTAGGGATATATTTATCCAAGGTAGATAATCCATATCTAACATATTCCAATGATAATCCAAGCTTATACGAAGAAATCGGAAGGAAAAACCCAAAAATCCGAAATTCTAGACCCAAGAGATTAATACCTTTGATTTGATGTTAAGGAGATGATGAAGTGATGATAATCCAACTCAAAGCCTTGAATATGATGATAGGTGATAGCAGCTCGAAGAGAACACTCCAAGTCGCCCAAAATCGCCCGAAGTCGCTCAAAAACGAAGAGAAGTGAGAAAATGACGAAACTCAGGCTAACTGTCCAATTTATACTGCTCCAGATTAGCGCACGCTATGACCTGCTACTTAGCGTGCGCTAACGAGTTGTATGAACATTCCAGTGAACTCTGGCTGACCCGTTAGCGTACGCTACGACCTGGTAGCGTGCGCTAACTCTATCCCAATAGCGTGCGTTAACTCCAATTGTTAGCGTGCGCTAGCTAAATATCTGTTGTCCAGTACTGAAGTCCAGAACCTTCTGTCCTCTGATCTGATCTCGGTAGCGTGCGCTACAACCAAGAAGTAGCGTGCGCTACTACACTATTTCCGTACGCTAAAAATCACTCGTAGCGTGCGCTATGAATTAATCCAGTGCAGTCCAGTAGCCACTGGACTCAACCTGATCCGTCCTTAGCATGCGCTACACCAAATATTAGCGTGCGCTACTACAACCCACTAGCGCGCGCTACTTACCACTCGTAGCGTGCGCTACTTATAACTCACCTGCATCCAAGACCTTTCGGGATCAGAGCTGTGGTAACATTAGCGTGCGCTAATGCTGAGTGGTAGTGTGCGCTATCTGTACTCAATTAGCCTGCGCTAGAAAGAGTACGTAGCGTGCGCTACTCCTCACGCACAACCCATAATGAAAAAATGACAAAGATGATAAACACGGCACGGAACTCCAATTATATTTGTGATGAACGACGATTGATACACGATACAATTACTCTGAATGATGAATACCATGATTGAATATGAGTGACAAATGATCATTAATGAGTGAAATTACTGAATGACAATTACTGAATGATAAATACTGAATAATAATAACTGAATTACAACCGGGTATTACATAGTTCTTATGATAAAAATCATGATTGTCGTGAGATAGGGATATACTCATGGGAATTGTGAAGCCTATTTATTGTGGGGATTCATGAACTGTTTTAGCTATTAATTATCTAATTCGAATAGGGATATATCGAGTTAATAATTCGTAGTATTTTTCTATCGACCTTGGGAAAGGCTTTAGAATAATTTAGGAATTCCTGGCTTACAATCAATTGAATAATGGTGAATTGAATTAAATAAAAATCACTCCTGATTGTTTGAGGTGAAAATCATAATCATACGCCCTTATTATTCTTATTATTATTACTATTATTATTTTCTATTTATTTTTCTGCAATTAGTTTAGTAATAAATTCTATATAATTGTTCTTCAAATAAAATTACGAGTTGACTATATTTTGGTACTTAGTGAAATCAGTCCTCGAGGGAACGATATCTTACTTATCACTTTATTACTTGTTGACACCGTGCACTTGCGGCATAGTGTGAGGGATTTCCTCACAACATTTACTTGTTTAAGAAGGGAATTTGTTTTCAAGGTGTTTGTCGAAATGCCTCAATGAGTTTGGATTTATTGTATCGACATCTTGAATTGGTTATGATCGCTATTGATTCGTATATTAAACGAGTTGTTGATAATTGTGTTATTCAAGGTTGTTCGAGCGACCGGTAGATTCCCTTAGGACGTTGTTCGAGAGAGGACGTATCATCACCGGTGTTAAGGTAAGTTAATTCTTACTCAGTTAAAGGGATATTCATTCCTTTCGTTGTTGTTCATTCATAATCATAACTCATTCATATTGTATTAACCGTATCGGGACTTGTCATTGTCAATTAATCACTTCAGTCACAAGGAACGACGGTTCCAATCATTTCATTGAGCTATCATTCATTTCACTGTCATTTCATCTCGGTGAGTCATTATTGATTTCGATGTCACTTTTGTTATCTCGTGGAATTCCGGGTCATACTTGTAACACCCCCAAACCACTCGGGAATATTACAGCGCTGTAGACCCTCTCCATGAGTATCTACCAGGCTAAATACATAAACACCACAACACCATACATACCGACATGGGTAATTAACGGACCATTAGACCGATTTGGTCTTTTACCACAACATACACATCAACCATACATTACTCTTTCTCGTAACTCATACCCACGTAGGGGTTAACATAAATCAACATTCCCGTATAAGGGGAAAATAAACACAACGGAAGGACAAAACAAGACATCACCAAATACTCAACACCGGTCTTCATGTGATTAGTATCGCTGTCTTCCATCATCCTTCGTAACGATCCTGTGAATTTCTCCCCAGCAACCTGCAAGTACCTAGACGCAAAACAGACATCCACCCCCCGAATACTCGGGGGTTAGCAAAACTCCATTGTTTTGCTAGTGCAAGTATAAATACAAAGACAAGCCATACATATCATACTCCAAGGACATAGAAACCGTGAATATACTTCCCGAGATAATTCACTTGATCAAAACCGTTTGAATTATGAAAGATAGGAATAAAACCATTTTATATCTTACAACACATTTTACAATCTCGGGAGTTTTAAAAACATTTGTGGATTAAGAATTTTCAAGCCTTTCGAAACACTTAGGGACACAGCCCAAAATCATTTATTTCCAAATACGATTCCGATAACAAAATACGGGGTCCACGACCCAATCATAACATTCCATCCACAATCACGGGGGGTCCGTGACTCAACTTATCCACATCACATACTCACAAGAATAACCCGACAGAAACTACACCGTGCCAAACATTACCGTGACAACAGTCTCACAGAACGATAACAGAGAGCACAACTTTGAAACTTAACCATACGGTCGAACTCGACACACCACAGAACTACAATTCATAGAGCAACCACAAGACTCACGTACCCATACCAAATTATCACAGCCAAGGTAAACATCACACACAACACATTTACTGGTGCCATTCCAGCCACGTATGATACCATTTGGACTGCCATTCTAATCAGACGAAATATGCGCCAAAAATCACAGTTCTCCAACAAAACATTTCAAAGTTAACCGTTGGTACGAGACTCACGGCCGCCGTACCCCGCAGAACCCCGTCGGACATCCCTGGGTGGTTAACCCTAGTTCGCGATACGCACACACACGGCAATACGTATCCCTAGAGGCCCCGTCATACCGTCCCTAGGTGAACATACACATATCATCCACAACGCCACGGAAAGCCATAATTCGAATACTAGAATATGCATACAAATGCTAGGTACTTCGCTAGAATGGCACTTTAGTCGACGTATACTCACGGCTAATGTCACACAACCACAAGCAATTATCAGTACCAAACAACACCAAGCGCCACAACCTCCTTACGAATGAATAACAACTAATATCACACAACATCACATATTCACCGAACATTTACACATATCAATACACAATCCTCGGCAAATAATTTCGGTCTACTAACATCACTAAATATTATTGTAACATCACCAAACATATGCAACCAACACACATATACCGAAAACACATTTGTTTACAAAGTATACGAGTTATCTTTTGAAAGGCAACATTTATCGAGAACATACCGATCTTTTTTAAAGTTCATTTAAACATTCAGATTGCTCATAAAATTATTTATCAATGATTCCGTCTACGAAACATGAAAAGTATGGGCAAGATACTTGCCTCGATACCACAAGCAATGAAACGACGGACGGACACGGTCGAGTAGCCCTCAAACTTCCAAGAATGAACAAGAACTCGACAACTCCAGAAAACTTCAAAAATAACATCACCACGAATCAATAACACTAAACAAAATTCGAATCAACTCGAGAAACAACATGGATCCGAGGGTTTCTTCAAGACAAATCGAGAATCAAGTTCCGGGTGATAAAAATTGATAAATTAGTCACAAAATCCGAAGACCATGATCAATACAACACGAATACCAAGAACAATTCACCAATCTCGGACAAAATCAACGAATCATGAAGAAAACCCCCAAAATACCCGAAATTAGGGTTATAAGAATTTTACCTTGATTAAAATAGGGAAAGATGTTGGGATGTTGTTAAATCCATACTAGTAACTCAAAGATGTTGATGGGTGATGATATCAGGCCAAAATCCATGCTTATACGCCCTAAAGATCGTCTAGATCACCAGAAGGAAGAAAGGGAAGGAAGAAATGACGAAAGTTGACCTCTGCTGTCCTATATATACTGTTAACAGTTAGCGCACGCAAAGGTATGTGTAGCGTGCGCTATCGGCTGCAAAATGCAGTCCAGAACCCTCTGCCAGACTTCGTTAGCGCACGCTAATACATGCGTTTAGCGTGCGCTAATTATATACTGTGTAGTCTTTGCTATTTCGACCAAAACTCCTTCGTACGGACTCCGATTGACTCACCGCTTGAACCATTGGAAAGTTAACTTGATGCTCTATCATACTACAAAGATTCAGAAATTTTGGAGTATCCAAGAATCTTTGGTGATTTTACAAAGTCGAACTAATACGTCGATTAATCCGAAACAATATCAAAACTTGCTCGAATGACGAAATGTGCTGAACAAACCATGTCTGAAATGTGTGAATAAACACAAGAAAGTCACTAGAATCGAAAAATATAGAAATAGAAAGTATGGGTATTACATTATACCCCACTAAAAAGAAGTTTCGTCCCGAAACTTAAAACATAAAACGATCAATGTAAAACAATCTCAGATAACACACTCTGTCCGTTGCCAATGGCTTGAAACGAATCACATGCAGCACGTGGCTGCTAAAATTCACATCGCCATTTCAGAATGATAACAAAATGCACGGACAAAAATCAGTGTGGTTGAACAACCCAAATAGTACATCAATCAAAACGCGAGTTAATCGCTGAACAAATACGAAATTCCACAACACGAGGATTGGAAGATCGAAAACGAAGTTAATTTCCCGAACTTAAGGAAATTATGAAGTGGTCTGAATGCTCAAAAATCATGATACGAGATCAACAAATACCGGACAACAAACGATCGAACAACAACGATCGAGACATCAACAGTCGAACAATCATATCCGAATCATAACAAATAACAGAAATCGAATAGCATCCCCGAAGTCCACAGTACGAATCAAGACAATATATGATCCGATAAAAACGACATGATATACATTTTCATAAGATTCACAAGAGCGGAGCCGAATTTAGAAAAGTCACAACGACAAACGGATTAACCCGAAACAATACTACAACTCGTTCGAACAACAAAAAGTGAAGAGTAGAACAAGTCCAGAAAATATCGACGAATACAAACGAGTCGATAGAGTCCAACAAAACGAAAGCGAAAAAAATATGGGTATTACACTATATTACCTATAAAAGAGGTTTCGTCCCCGAAACCTAAACAACAAGAACGAAGTGCTAGAATAGCAACCTTCCCGGAAACCTTCTTTTGGTCCCGCATCTGATCTCCATGACTGTCTGTACTGCGGTCACGACCGCGCCCTTTGCCCCTCGGCATATTAAGCGGATACTCACTCAATACAATGGTACAGCATCGCAAAATAATATACTAAATTGCCAACTCGGATTGACATATCACATAAGACTAGGGGTGAAAACTGGGCGAATATTTCCCGCCCGATCCGGAGCCGTATCCGATCGGGATCGAATTCGGGATGAAAAATAGGTATCCGGTCGGATTCGGATCTGGATCCGGATAGTTGAATTCGGATACGGGTTAGAATTCGGGTTATGCAATATCCGCCCGTATCCGAGTTTTTCCATATTTTATCGGATATTATCCGGATAACAATCCGGATAATAAATCCGGATATTCATATTTTCAATTTTTAAATATACTTTATTTTATTACAAAGGCACATCACATGGATAAGGCTGTGGGGCAACAGAGCTACAACAACCAACACCCGTTCTCACTTTCTACAACCAGGGCAGAGACGAATTCTTCAATTGGAGGATCCAAAGAATACTACCATCTGTCTTCGTGGCAAATATGCCGGGCGATTCATTTCGTTCAATCCGAACGTCGTCGTTCTGCTCGACGAAAAAAGTTTTTCGGTCCTCTTCGACAATGATAAAGTCGAGAAGAAAGACCTTTTCACCGGGACTTACATGCCCTCCGCCGATCTCACCGGCGGCTACAGGACCCTATCGTTTCTCGACCCGGCTGAGCCAAACCACGCCAAGCTGAAGCAACTCATGTTTTATCTGCTCTCGTGTCGGCGGGAACACGTGATGCCGGAGTTCCACATCTGTTACGCGGAGCTGTTCGAGGGTTTGGAGAATGAATTGACCACCAAAGGGAAAGCCGACTTCGGCTCGGCTAACGACCAGGCCGCGTTCAGTTTCTTGGCGCGAGCTTTCTACGACGCCGAGCCGATGGACAGCAATCTTGGATCCGACGGGCCGAAGCTTGTCGGCAAATGGGTTCTATTCCACCTCCATCCTTTGCTGGTTCTAGGTATGTCGAGAGGAATTGAAACGTATTATCCGATTATATTTATTCGAATCCGGCCCGAATCCGTCCTGTATTCGTCCCGTGTCCGTATCCCGAAAAATCCGAATTCGTATCCGTATCCGACCTTCCCATATCCGACTCCGAATCCGAGAGAAAAATATGGGTTAGGATACCGAAAGAGCACTATCCGCCAGTATCCGATCCGTTTTCACCCCTACATAAGACAACTAATAGCAACTCGATAAGAAGATCCACGAGGTATCCTTTTACATGATATCCTTTGAAAATACTTGGATTTGCATGGTTATTCAAAATAAAACTTTGAAAGTATTTTTTATACCTCGGGCTTTTTGTCAAAACTTGTAAACAAAAGACTTTAACCGTCTCCTTTTGGAATTATTTGCAAAACAATATATCCTTGCAACTGCCACTATTAAAATAACCATGCCACTACACATCATCATCACCGTTAATAAAAAACAAGGTAACCACGCAAGATCCTCAAACCATTCGTACAAGCACTAAATATTCCCACCAATCATCAATCATTTTAGGATGATTCAAGATCACGCACGATAACTGGCTCAGTATAGAAAACTTTTCAAAATCCGAGTTTGAAGTTTAAATCGAGTAAGATCCTTCATCTTTCACAATATATTTTTGAAAATAAAAATTGTATTGGTTCTTGAAAATAAAATTTTTTGATAATGTGAAAGATTTCTGAAAATCATGTACTCGAATCATTTGAAAGTACAACAATACGTCAAAAATCATTTTTGAAAATCTTCTCAACACTACACAATAATCAACGACGGTAACATTTTACAAAATGTTCAAAGATACTTTAAAACGACTCTTTCAATACCGTCGGGGTTCCTTTAGGAAATTCAAGGCCGGCTCGCCAATTTTAAACGATTTTCAAAGTCCACACGAAGTCGCCGATTAAGCGAACCATCAAAACTTTATGAAATTTAATTTTCCACAACTTGCTCAAGTTTATAAAATTTTCAGAAATGCGTTTTCGAATACACACACAACAGACATAATTTACCATTTTATCAAAATACGATTCATTACCATCAAATCCAATCACACGTCAACATCATATGTCCACATAATTACAGTATAGCACAAGCATCCGTCAAAAGATAATTAACATCTAAAACTGAAATCCTACCTCTCAGTAATGAGGACTCTCACAACAAGTGCATTTAGGACGACTTAATGTTCACACCACTAACTTAATCACAATTTTGAGCATTATTGACCAAATAATAATGCCAACATCACTACATACCCCCGAGCCGACTATCATGAAATCAAAAAGTTGAAAGCAAGAGCCACGTTTCGAGTAAATTTTTGGTAGACCTGATTTGAGTCTTTAAAATCAAATTTTGAAAACTTGCAATGCAAGATGAAAATAAAATATAAGTAGTTAAGTTCTAAAAAAAAGTCCGGTCTCGAGGTAATCATACGAAATCAAAATTTTTCCTTTCTTGAAGGATGTTTTAAAACAAAATTTACGTGACTCTTCAAAAATAACTAAACTTTGAAATATCACATTGACAAACTTTCCTTGCGGGATCACACCAAGTCGTTACTCCAGTAAAACGATTCACACAATGTATATACACATTTATACACCGATATCACTTTTCATTCCAGTACAACACAAGAATCAACAAACATGGATTGCATATTCACAATTCACATTTAAACTCCACATAATAACACATAATCACACAAGCTCGTATAACACGAGAGCCACAAAGTAAGGAGACTTACATCCACAGATCGCACGAAGATGATGGTTGCACCTCGATACTAATCACGATCGACACCTCAGACGACGCGTCGCGACACGACTCAGTCAGACAAAATCTGACAAGACAAGACAAGGCCCGACAACACATAACTCGACCCGACAGCCTAGGTTTCCGCAACCTAAGCTTCGATACCATATTCTGTAACACCCCCAAACCACTCGGGAATATTACAGGGCCGTAGACCCTCTCCATGAGTATCTACCAGGATAAATACATAAACACCACAATACCATACATACCGACATGGGTAATTAACGGACCATTAGACCGATTTGGTCTTTTACCACAACATACACATCAACCATACATTACTCTTTCTCGTAACTCATACCCACGCAGGGGTTAACATAAATCAACATTCCCGTATAAGGGGAAAATAAACACAACGGAAGGACAAAACAAGACATCACCAAATACTCAACACCAGTCTTCATGTGATTAGTATCGCTGTCTTCCATCATCCTTCGTAACGATCCTGTGAATTTCTCCTCAAAGAACTCGCAAGTACCTGGACGCAAAACAGACATCCACCCCCCGAATACTCGGGGGTTAGCAAAACTCCATTGTTTTGCTAGTGCAAGTATAAATACAAAGACAAGCCATACATATTATACTCCAAGGACATAGAAACCGTGAATATACTTCCCGAGATAATTCACTTGATCAAAACCGTTTGAATTATGAAAGATAGGAATAAAACCATTTTATATCTTACAAAACATTTTACAATTTCGGGAGGTTTAAAAACATTTGTGGTTTAAGAATTTTCAAGCCTTTCGAAACACTTAGGGACACAGCCTAAAATCATTTATTTCCAAATACGATTCCGATAACAAAATAACGGGTCCACGACCCAATCATAACATTCCATCCACAATCACGGGGGGTCCGTGACTCAACTCATCCACATCACATACTCACAAGAATAACCCGACAGAAACTACACCGTGCCAAACATTACCGTGACAACACTCTCACAGAACGATAACAGAGAGCACAACTTTGCAACTTAACCATACAGTCGAACTCGACACACCACAGAACTACAATACACAGAGCAACCACAAGACTCACGTACCCATACCAAATTATCACAGCCAAGGTAAACATCACACACAACACATTTACTGGTGCCATTCCAGCCAAGTACGATACCATTTGGACTGCCATTCTAATCAGACGAAATATGCGCCAAAAATCACAGTTCTCCAACAAAACATTTCAATGTTAATCGTTGGTACGAGACTCACGGCCGCCGTACCCCGCAGAGCCCCGTCGGACATCCCTGGGTGGTTAACCCTAGTTCGCGATACGCACACACACGGCAATACGTATCCCTGGAGGCCCCGTCAGACCATCCCTAGGTGAACATACACATATCATCCGCAACGCCACGGAAAGCCATAATTCGAATACTAGAATATGCATACAAATGCTAGGTACTTCGCTAGAATGGCCACTTTAGTCGACGTATACTCACGACTAATGTCACACAACCACAAGCAATTATCAGTACCAAACAACACCAAGCGCCACAACCTCCTTACGAATGAATAACAACTAATATCACACAACGTCACATATTCACCGAACATTTACACATATCAATACACAATCCTCGGCAAATAATTTCGGTCTACTAACATCACTAAATATTATTGTAACATCACCAAACATATGCAACCAACACACATATACCGAAAACACATTTGTTTACGAAGTATACGAGTTATCTTTTGAAAGACAACATTTATCGAGAACATACCGATCCTTTTTAAAGTTCATTTAAACATTTGGATTGCTCATAAAATCATTTATCAATGATTCCATCTACGAAACATGAAAAGTATGGGCAAGATACTTGCCTCGATACCACAAGCAATGAAACGACGAACGGACACGGTCGAGTAGCCCTCAAACTTCCAAGAATGAACATGAACTCGACAACTCCAGAAAACTACGAAAATAACATCACCACGAATCAATAACACTAAACAAAATTCGAATCAACTCGAAAAACAACATGGATCCGAGGGTTTCTTCAAGACAAATCGAGAATCAAGTTCCGGGTGATAAAAATTGATAAATGAGTCACAAAATCCGAAGACCATGATCAATACAACAAGAATACCAAGAACAATTCATCAATCTCGGACAAAATCAACGAATCATGAAGAAAAACCCCAAAATACCCGAAATTAGGGTTATAAGAATTTTACCTTGATTAAAATAGGGAACGATGTTGGGATGTTGTTAAATCCATACTAGAAACTCAAAGATGTTGATGGGTGATGATATCAGGCCAAAATCCATGCTTATATGCCCTCAAGATCGTCTAGATCACCGGAAGGAAGAAAGGGGAGGAAGAAATGACGAAAGTTGACCTCTGCATTCCTATATATACTGTTAACAGTTAGCGCACGCTAAGGTATGTGTAGTGTGCGCTATCGGCTGCAAAATGCAGTCCAGAACCCTCTGCCAGACTTCGTTAGCGCACGCTAGTAGATGCTTTTAGCGTGCGCTAATTATACACTGTGTAGTCTTTGCTATTTCGACCACAACTCCTTCGTCCGGACTCCGATTGACTCACCGCTTGAACCATTGGAAAGTTAACTTGATGCCCTATCATACTGCAAAGATTCAGAAATTTTGGAGTATCCATAGAATCGATGGTGATTTTACAAAGTCGAACTAATACATCGATTAATCCGAAACAATATCAAAACTTGCTCGAATGACGAAATGTGCTGAACAAACCATGTCTGAAATGTGTCAATGAACACAAGCAAGTCACTAGAATCGAAAAATATAGAAATAGAAAGTATGGGTATTACATTCTACCCCACTAAAAAGAAGTTTCGTCCCGAAACTTAAAACATAAAACGATCAATGTAAAACAATCTCAGATAACACACTCTGTCCGTTGGCAATGGCTTGCAACGAATCACATGCAGCACGTGGCTGCTAAAATTCACATCGCCATTTCAGAATGATAACAAAACGCACGGACAAAAATCAGTGTGGTTGAACAACCCAAACAGTACATCAATCAAAACGCGAGTTAATCGCTGAACAAATACGAAATTCCACAACACGAGGATTGGAAGATCGAAAACGAAGTTAATTTCCCGAACTTAAGGAAATTACGAAGTGGTCTGAATGCTCAAAAATCATGATACGAGATCAACGAATACCGGAAAACAAACGATCGAACAACAACGATCGAGACATCAACAGTCGAACAATCATATCCGAATCATAATGAATAACAGAAATCGAATAGCATCCCAGAAGTCCACAGTACGAATCAAGACAATATATGATCCGATAAAAACGACATGATATACATTTTCATAAGATTCACAGGAGAGGAGCCGAATTTAGAAAAGTCACAACGACAAACGGATTAACCCGAAACAATACTGCAACTCGTTCGAACAACAAAAAGTGAAGAGTAGAACAAGTCCAGAAAATATCGACGAATACAAACGAGTCGATAGAGTCGAACAAAACGAAAGCGAAAAAAATATGGGTATTACACCATATCACCTATAAAAGAGGTTTCGTCCCCGTAACCTAAACAACAAGAACGAAGTGCTAGAATAGAAACCTTCCCGGAAACCTTCTCTTGGTCCCGCATCTGATCTCCATGACTGTCTGTACTGTGGTCACGACCGCGCCCTTTGCCCCTCGGCATATTAAGCGGATACTCACTCAATACAATGGTACAGCATCGCAAAATAATATACTAAATTGCTAACTCGGCTTGACATATCACATAAGACAACTAATAGAACTCGATAAGAAGATCCACGAGGTATCCTTTTACATGATATCCTTTGAAAATACTTGGATTTGCATGTTTATTCAAAATAAAACTTTGAAAGTATTTTTGGTACCTCGGGATTTTTGTCAAAACTTGTAAACAAAAGACTTTAACCGTCTCCTTTTGGAATTATTTGCAAAACAATATATCCTTGCAACTGCCACTATTAAAATAACCATGCCACTACACATCATCATCACCGTTAATAAAAAACAAGGTAACCACGCAAGATACTAAAACCATTCGTACAAGCACTAAATATTCCCACCAATCATCAATCATTTTGGGGTGATTAAAGATCACGCACGATAATGGCTCAGTATAGAAAACTTTTCCAAATCCGAGTTTGAAGTTTAAATCGAGTAAGATCCTTCATCTTTCACAATATATTTTTGAAAATAAAAATTGTATTGGTACTTGAAAATAAAAAATTTTGATAATGTGAAAGATTTCTAAAAATCATGTACTCGAATCATTTGAAAGTACAACAGTACGTCAAAAATCATTTTTGAAAATCTTCTCAACACTACACAATAATCAACGACGGTAACATTTTACAAAATGTTCAATGATACTTTAAAACGACTCTTTCAATACCGTCGGGGTTCCTTTAGGAAATTCAAGGCCGGCTCGCCAATTTTAAACGATTTTCAAAGTCCACACGAAGTCGCCGATTAAGCGAACCGTCAAAACTTTATGGAATTTAATTTTCCACAACTTGCTCAAGTTTATAAAATTTTCAGAAAAGCATTTTCGAACACACACACAACAGACGTAATTTACCATTTTATCAAAATACGATTCATTACCATCAAATCCAATCACACGTCAACATCATATGTCCACATAATTACAGTATAGCACAAGCATCCGTCAAAAGATAATTAACATCTAAAACTGAAAGCCTACCTCTCAGTAATGAGGACTCTCACAACAAGTGCATTTAGGACGACTTAATGGTCACACCACTAACTTAATCACAATTTTGAGCATTATTGACCAAATAATAATGCCAACATCAGTACATACCCCCGAGCCGACGATCATGAAATCAAAAAGTCGAAAGCAAGAGCCACGTTTCGAGTAAATTTTTGGTAGACCTCATTTGAGTCTTTAAAATCAAATTTTGAAAACTTGCAATGCAAGATGAAAATAAAATATAAGTAGTTATGTTCTAAAAAAAGTCCAGTCTCGAGGTAATCATACGAAATCAAAATTTTTCCTTTCTTGAAGGATGTTTTAAAACAAAATTTACGTGACTCTTCAAAAATAACTAAACTTTGAAATATCACATTGACAAACTTTCCTTGCGGGATCACACCAAGCCGTTACTCCAGTAAAACGATTCACACAATGTATATACACATTTATACACCGATATCACTTTTCATTCCAGTACAACACAAGAATCAACAAACATGGATTGCATATTCACAATTCACATTTAAACTCCACATAATAACACATAATCACACAAGCTCGTATAACACGAGAGCCACAAAGTAGGGAGGCTTACATCCACAGATCACACGAAGATGATGGCTGCACCTCGATACTAATCACGATCGACACCTCAGACGACGCGTCGCGACACGACTCAGTCAGACAAAATCTGACAAGACAAGACAAGGCCCGACAACACATAACTCGACCCGACAGCCTAGGTTTCCGCAACCTAAGCTCCGATACCATATTCTGTAACACTTCCAAACCACTCGGGAATATTACAGCGCCGTAGACCCTCTCCATGAGTATCTACCAGGTTAAATACATAAATACCACAATACCATACATACCGACATGGGTAATTAACGGACCATTAGACCGATTTGGTCTTTTACCACAACATACACATCAACCATACATTACTCTTTCTCGTAACTCATACCCACGCAGGAGTTACCATAAATCAACATTCCCGTATAAGGGGAAAATAAACACAACGGAAGGACAAAACAAGACATCACCAAATACTCAACACCAGTCTTCATGTGATTAGTATCGCTGTCTTCCATCATCCTTCGTAACGATCCTGTGAATTTATCCCCAGCAACCTGCAAGTACCTGGACGCAAAACAGACATCCACCCCCCGAATACTCGGGGGTTAGCAAAACTCCATTGTTTTGCTAGTGCAAGTATAAATACAAAGACAAGCCATACATATCATACTCCAAGGACATAGAAACCGTGAATATACTTCCCGAGATAATTCACTTGATCAAAACCGTTTGAATTATGAAAGATAGGAATAAAACCATTTTATATCTTACAAAACATTTTACAATCTCGGGAGTTTTAAAAACATTTGTGGTTTAAGAATTTTCAAGCCTTTCGAAACACTTAGGGACACAGCCTAAAATCATTTATTTCCAAATACGATTCCGATAACAAAATACAGGTCCACGACCCAATCATAACATTCCATCCACAATCACGGGGGTCCGTGACTAAACTTATCCACATCACATACTCACAAGAATAACCCGACAGAAACTACACCGTGCCAAACATTACCGTGACAACAGTCTCACAGAACGATAACATAGAGCACAACTTTGCAACTTAACCATACGGTCGAACTCGAAACACCACAGAACTACAATACACAGAGCAACCACAAGACTCACGTACCCATACCAAAATATCACAGCCAAGGTAAACATCACACACAACACATTTACTGGTGCCATTCCAGCCTAGTACGATACCATTTGGACTGCCATTCTAATCAGACGAAATATGCGCCAAAAATCACAGTTCTCCAACAAAACATTTCAAAGTTAACCGTTGGTACGAGACTCACGGCCGCCGTACCCCGCAGAGCCCCGTCGGACATCCCTAGGTGGTTAACCCTAGTTCGCGATACGCACACACACGGCAATACGTATCCCTAGAGGCCCCGTCAGACCGTCCCTAGGTGAACATACACATATCATCCACAACGCCACGGCAATCTATAATTCGAATACTAGAATATGCATACAAATGCTAGGTACTTCGCTAAAATGGCCACTTTAGTTGACGTATACTCACGACTAATGTCACACAACCACAAGCAATTATCAGTACCAAACAACACCAAGCGCCACAACCTCCTTACGAATGAATAACAACTAATATCACACAACGTCACATATTCACCGAACATTTACACATATCAATACACAATCCTCGGCAAATAATTTCGGTCTACTAACATCACTAAATATTATTGTAACATCACCAAACATATGCAACCAACACACATATACCGAAAACACATTTGTTTACGAAGTATACGAGTTATCTTTTGAAAGACAATATTTATCGAGAACATTCCGATCCTTTTTAAAGTTCATTTAAACATTCGGATTGCTCATAAAATCATTTATCAATGATTCCGTCTACGAAACATGAAAAGTATGGGCAAGATACTTGCCTCGATACCACAAGCAATGAAACGAAGAACGGACACGATCGAGTAGCCCTCAAACTTCCAAGAACGAACAAGAACTCGATAACTCCCGAAAACTACGAAAATAGCATCACCACGAATCAATAACACTAAACAAAATTCGAATCAACTCGAAAAACAACATGGATCCGAGGGTTTCTTCAAGACAAATTGAGAATCAAGTTCCGGGTGATAAAAATTGATAAATGAGTCACAAAATCCGAAGACCATGATCAATACAACAAGAATACCAAGAACAATTCATCAATCTCGGACAAAATCAACGAATCATGAAGAGAACCCCCCAAATACCCGAAATTAGGGTTATAAGAATTTTACCTTGATTAAAATAGGGAAAGATGTTGGGATGTTGTTAAATCCATACTAGAAACTCAAAGATATTGATGGGTGATGATATCAGGCCAAAATCCATGCTTATATGCCCTCAAGATCGTCTAGATCACCGGAAGGAAGAAAGGGGAGGAAGAAATGACGAAAGTTGACCTCTCATTGCCCTATATATACTAATGCTTAGCGCACGCTAAGGTATGTGTAGCGTGCGCTATCGGCTGCAAAATGCAGTCCAGAACCCTCTGCCAGACTTTGTTAGCGCGCGTTAATACATGCGTTTAGCGTGCGCTAATTATACACTGTGTAGTCTTTGCTATTTCGACCACAACTCCTTCGTCCGGACTCCGATTGACTCACCGCTTGAACCATTGGAAAGATAACTTGATGCTCTATCATACTGAAAAGATTCAGAACTTTTGGAGTATCCAAGAATCGACGGTGATTTTACAAAGTCGAACTAATACGTCGATTAATCCAAAATAATATCAAAACTTGCTCGAATGACGAAATGTGCTGAACAAACCATGTCTGAAATGTGTCAATGAACACAAGCAAGTCACTAGAATCGAGAAATATAGAAATAGAAAGTATGGGTATTACAATACTGGCGTGCCGGTTGGTATGTGTAGGATTCTCATGTCGGGCACATATTAAGTTGTGTGTTGGTTGTTGGCCTCACATTGGACTGTGTGTAACACCCCAAACTATGCGGATATTATAGTGCCGTGAATCCCCGACTGGGACCCACCAGGCAAATGAAAATGATGAATTAAATAATATAATTGTAGTACCGAACCACATTATATTACCAAGTACTCCGATGAGGAGTTTAAGTACAACACACCAGGACAAAACCGAATACTAGTATATTTTATATGAAGATAAAATACACCACCCTGAACAATTAAGCATCTCAAACGGAATTTGCAGCGGAAAATACAAATGACGGAAATGACTGAAATGACTGAAACAAACGGAATGACTGGGGCCCCCTTCTAGTATCACTGGGACTCCTAGCCATCAGCGTGCTCTTCCCGTGCCTTTGCCTTGCCGTGACCTGAAAACAAAATCCCCCAACGGGGTCAGTTACATAGAACAACAATCCTCAAGAGTTGAACTTACACAATCATGAATTAACTGAAGTTATGAAATATTCTTAATTATGAATTTCGCTGAAGAGGAGTATCATAGTACGCCCGTAATGTTCTGTGCAAGTGTACAAGACGAATGACTGGACACACCCGTCCTTGTACCTAATTAGTCTCATGGAGGTAAGCGTTACCGTGTGCACGGTCCGATCTGTCGGTGAACCCAATACAAGACCATCGTGTGCCCGACTAAAAATTCCACACAGCCACACTCGGCCACGCAGTATGAACCCAGAAGGTCACATGAACGAGAATGACCATAATGAATATCAATGAATAATAATTAGACAAGGCCAAGATGACTCACCGATATGAAAGTAATAGTGACGTGATTGATAACCCAATGAAATGATTTGGGACCGTCGTTCCTCGTGAATGAAATGATTATTCGACAATTACAAGTCTCAAATGATTAATATTATGATGAATGAATTATAATTATGAGCAATCAACAACAAAAGGAATGAGTATCCTTTTAACCGAGTAAGAATTAACTTACACAACAATGATGAAGAATGTCCGTCCACGAACAACGTCCTAACCAAGATACCATTCGCTCGAACAACCTTGAATAACAATAATTACCAACAACCGCTCAATACACGTATCAAGCAACAAAACACGACTAACCCAAAGGTCGAAACAACGATAATCAAACTCATAGGGGCATTCTAACGGATACAAAGCCAACCACACAACTACGAAAATATCCAATCCCGAATATGTAAAAACCAACACCAAAATGAGTATTACAAACCATCAAAACACTTCCAATGATATCAATAATCCCATAGGATTCCACAATTCAAGTTACAACAACAACAATCGGAAAATCCCCAATTAACCGAAGTCAACCCCAAGGGTTCTTGAAATAATTCCGAAAATAGCCATTAAATCCGTAAGAATATATATATCCAAGGTAGATAATCCATATCTAACATATTCCAATGATAATCCAAGCTTACACGAAGAAATCGAAAGGAAAAACCCAAAAATCCGAATTCTAGATCCAAGAGATTAATACCTTTGATTCGATGTTTTGGAGATGATGAAGTGATGATTAATCCAACTCAAAGACTTGAAGATGATGATTGATGATTACACCTTGAAGAATACTCTCTAAATCGCCCAAATCGCGTAGAACCGACGAGAGAATGAGAATAGAATGATAAATGACGAACTCAAGCTGACTGTCCAATATATAGTCACTCCAGGTTAGCATGCGCTAGCCCTTATGCATAGCGTGCGCTAACGGGTAATTTGGGTAGTCCAGTACCCACTGTCCGAAAATGGTAGCGCGCGCTACGTACCTTTTTGTAGCGTGCGCTATGGCCATACCACTAGCGTGTGTTAAAACCCATTGTTAGCATGCGCTAACGAATGATTTGATGCCCAGTACTGGAATCCAGAAACTTTCTGCCCTCTGCTCTGACCTCGGTAGCGTGCGCTACAACCAATATTTAGCGTGTGCTATAATATCGATTGCGCACGCTAAAAACAACTCATAGTGTGCGCTACGAATTAATCCAGTGCAGTCCAGTAGCCACTGGACTCAACCTAATCCGTCCTTAGCGCGCGGTACACCAACTATTAGCGTGCGCTACTACAACCCACTAGTGCGTGCTACTTACCATTCGTAGCGTGCACTACTTATAACTCACCTGCAGTCCAGTACCTTCTGGACTGCATCCAGGGTAACATTAGCGTGCGCTAATGCTGAGTGGTAGCGTGCGCTTCCTGTACTCAATTAGCGCGCACTAAAAGAGTACGTAGCGTGCGCTACTCCTCACGCACAGCCCACAATGAAAAAGACAATGATGATAAACACGGCACGAAACTCCAATTAGATTAATGATCAATGACGATTGATACACGATACAATCACTCTGAATGATGAATACAATGATTAAATATGAGTGACAAATGATCAATAATGAGTGAAATTGCTGAATGATAAATACCGAATGATAATTACTGAGTGATAATTACTGAATTACAACCGGGTATTACATACACCCCCCCTTAAAAGAGTTTCGTCCCCGAAACTAAGGGTCAAACAACTCGGGATAACTCTCCCGCATACTATCCTCGGTTTCCTACGTAGCCTCTTCGACTCCGTGTCTAGACCACTGAATTTTAACCAAAGGAATCATCTTATTCCTCAACTGTTTGATTAGCCGCTCTAAAACTCGTATAGGACGCTCCTCATATGAATGATCGTCAGCGATCTCGATTTCGTCGAACTGAAGTATGTGACTCGGGTCGGCAACATACTTCCGCAACTGAGAGACATGAAACACATTATGAATTCGGCTCAACGCCGGAGGTAGAGCCAATCGATAAGCTAACTCGCCTACTCGATCCAAAATCTCGAACGGTCCAATGAATCTCGGACTCAACTTTCCCCTCTTCCCAAAACGGAAGATACCACGACTCAGGGATACCTTGACCAACACATAGTCACCAGCCTCGAACTCTAATGGTCGACGACGGTTATCTGCATAAGATTTATGTCGACTCTGAGCGGTCAACAAACGACTCCTGATCAAAGCTACCTTCTCACGGGCGGCTATAAGCATATCGAGCTCGGTGCCAATTGATTCTGATAAGTCGTCCCAACACAAAGGAGATCGACAACGACGACCGTACAAGGCCTTGTAAGCTGCCATCTTAATCGAAGCATGCCAACTATTATTATACGTGAACTCGATCAATGGTAGTTGGGCTTCCCAATCGTCTTTCCAATCGAGGATGCATGCCCTCAACATGTCCTCTAATGTCTGAATGGTCCTCTCAGATTGACCGTCGGACTGAGGATGAAAAGCGGTACTGAGATTAAGCTGGGTTCCCATAGCACGATGAACTGATTTCCAAAAATGAGACACAAACCGTCCGTCACGATCGGAAACGATACTTTTAGGAGTACCGTGCAGTCTGACTATCTCTTTGATGAACAGTTGAGCAAGTCTCTCGGGACCCCACGTCTCCTTGATCTCAAGGAAATGAGCTGATTTAGTTAAGCGGTCCACGATCACCCAGATCGTATTCATGCCACGACGACTCGTCGGCAAACTCGTGATGAAATCCATAGAAATGTCTTCCCACTTCCATTCGGGGATAGGAAGAGGTTTCAGCATACCCATCGGCCGATGTTCAATCTTGACTTGTTGACAGGTTAAGCATCTCGAAACAAATTCTGCGACTTCTCGCTTCATATTACTCCACCAGTAATTTTGTTTCAAGTCCTTGTACATCTTGCTGGACCCCGGATGAACAGAATAAGGGGTAGCATGAGCTTCTCTCAAAATCGAGTTTTTCAACTCGTCATTCGCCGGTACGCACAACCGATTCTTAAACCTCAAAAGTCCATCATCGTGGACCACAAATCCAGGGGCTTTCCCCTGAGCCACATCCTCACGGATACGCAACAATGATGGGTCCGAACCCTGATTCTCTCGGATTGCCTCCTCGAGTGACGATGAAATCTCTAACATAAAAAGCTGTCCCTGAACTCGCTGAAGCCAGACCTCGATCTCGGGTCTAAGGAATTCCTGCTGAAGTTCCTTCTGGGCTGTTAAACGAGCAAGCATCTGCTCCTGAACGGACTTACGACTCAAGGCGTCGGCGACAACGATCGCCTTGCCCGGGTGGTAAAGGATTTGGATATCATAATCTTTGATTAATTCCAACCACCATCTCTGTCGCATATTTAACTCCTTCTGAGTAAATATATACTTTAAACTCTTATGATCGGTGAATATCTGACAGGTAACGCCATAAAGATAATGACGCCAAATTTTCAAAGCAAACACCACGGCTGCTAGCTCTAGGTCGTGTGTCGGATAATTAACCTCGTAAGGTCTCAATTGACATGAAGCATAGGCAATAACCTTCCCGTTCTGCATGAGTACACATCCGAGACCCTGTCCGGACGCATCACTATAAACCACAAATCCTTCCGTCCCCTGTGGTAAGGAAAGTACAGGTGCTGACATTAACCGGCTCTTGAGTTCCTCAAAACTCCGTTGACACGCGTCGGACCATGTGTATTTCTTATCCTTTCGCAAAAGGTTCGTCAAGGGTTGAGCGATTTTAGAAAATCCTTCCACAAACCGCCGATAATAACTAGCTAATCCGAGGAAACTTCGAATTTCCTTAACATTCTTTGGAGGTAACCAATCTCGGATAGCCTCCGTCTTCTGAGGGTCGACACGAACTCCGTCTGATGAAATTACATGTCCGAGAAAAGTCACTTCGGACATCCAGAACTCACATTTGGAAAACTTCCCATAAAGTTGTTCTCGTCTCAACACGTCGAGCACTTGATGAAGGTGAAACTCGTGTTCCTCTTGGTCACGAGAATAAATCAAAATGTCATCGATGAAGACAACAACAAACTGATCCAAAAAGTCGATGAAAACCCGATTCATTAACTCCATGAATACCGCAGGTGCATTAGTCAATCCAAACGGCATAACCACAAACTCATAATGACCATAGCGTGTTCGAAACGCCGTCCTCGCGATGTCCGACTCTCGGATCCGCAACTGATGATATCCAGATCTTAGGTCGATCTTGGAAAATCAAGCTCACGAAGTTGATCTAAGAGATCATCAATACGGGGTAAGGGATACTTATTCTTGATCGTCACCTGCTCAACTCCCGATAATCAATACATAAGCGAAATGAACCATCCTTCTTCTTGACAAACAACACCGGTGCTCCCCACGGGGGCACTCGGGCGGATATAACCTTTCTCAAACAACTCCTCAAGTTGGTTCTTTAATTCTGCATTTCGGTCGGGGCCATCCGCACGGTGCCTTCGATATCGAGGGACGTACTGTGCTCCAACTCAATCGTGAATTCCACATCCCTCTGTGGAGGCAAACCAGGTAACTCGTCTGGAAAAACATCGGCATATTCCCTCACTACCGGAATATCCATCAACATTACTGATGATTTCTCGGTTTTGGCCATATAGCACCAATAACCGACACATCCCTGATTGAGTAACCTTACTGCTTTCATCAAATTAATGACCTTACCAGAACAGCCGGGATTACCTCCCTGAAACACACATTCAACCCCATCGTCTGAAATGATAGTGATCATACGTTTACGGATACTAATGATGGCATCATGACGATCCATCCAATCAATAACCAAGATAATGTCGTCTCTCGGCAAATCTACTACAATTAGGTCCGCTGGCCATACACGACCACGAAACTGAATCGGACAATTCTGAATCTCACGATTACCGGTAATTCGTCTACCATCAGGTAGGCCAATGACATAAGGCTCACAACTAGTAGCACTACCCAGACGTAGTCTACTCAAACATGACTCGGAAATGAATGAATGCGATGCACCAGTATCAAAAAGGGTACACACAGGTTGAGATAGAATATCGAGTGTACCTGAGATCATTCGGGCCTCTGGATCATCGGTCTTCTTCATCTCATAAATCCGGGGCTTGCTAGTCCCGGCACCGGACGCTCCCGTCTGATGGCTAAAAGCTCCACCTTTAGTCGCTCCTTTCGTTTTAAACGACGCCGATTGAGTGGCCTGATTCTGAACGGCTGACTTCTTAGGGGCCTGAGATGACGTTTGAGTAGGTTTGGAGTCCCTACGGCAAAAACGGGCCTTATGCCCAGCAATCCCACAATTATGACATGTGATAGTCTGTCTCGGACACTTGGTACTGAGATGACCAAGATCCCCACAGTTAAAACAGGTGATGGCCGAACTGGCCGCTCGAGACTGAGATTCCGCCGGTTTAGATGACACAGGAGGTTGCTCAGAAAAAGCAGAGCCCGCACGGGGTTTCTTGAAGGTTGTCTGACCGCCTTCAGACTGATTACGATTCTTCGATTTCTTGCTAGCAGATGAAGGTTGCTGCTTAGCAATTTCCTTAGCAGTAAGCTCATAAGTGAGAGCTTTCTCGATAAATTCGGCCAACGTGGTGTAATTATGATTAAGCAACTGAAGTCTCATATGGGGTTTCAGCCTCTTCCTGAAATACTTGATCTTATCTGCCTCGGAATGAATGATAGATGAGGCAAACGGAAGGAGTTCCTGAAATTTCTCGGCAATGGCGAGAACATCCTCGTCTGCTGAGGGGTCGGGGGTGAGTAATTCTGACAGCTTGGCCTCTCTGAGTGGGGCCGGATAATACCTCTCCATCATGAGAGTCTTGAACTGATCTCAAGTACATGTTCCTTCGGTGGGCTTCAACGACAACCACCAAGAATGTGCGCTCTTACCCAGGTAGTAAGACGCAACAGAAACTTTGTGTCCTTTGGGACACTCTACCATAGCAAACAACTTCTCGAAATGTTCGAGCCAATGAATAATATCTGCCGGCTCAGACGAGCCCTCAAAAGTAGGTGGCCTCTGGCGAGAGATGTCGCCGATGATATTGCTCACATTCCTCTCTTGCCTCTGAGGTGGCCTGCTGATTTGATTGACGGAGTTATGCATCGTCTCCATCAGCTGTGCCATCTGGGTCATTTGGGCCATCATGCCCTGCATAAAAGCGAGTGGGTCAACCCGGACACCTTATGACTGAGCCGTGTCCCGGGTGCGACTCCCCGATAGTGAATGATCGCGTCCAGGTGAATCAGTGGCAGCATCGCTGCTCGATGAATTAGCATTATTCCTCACGTTTGCACGTGTATTCACACGAGCTCTCGGGATTCGGCCCGCTCCACGGCCTCGTCCTCCACGTCCTCTTCTTGCCCTCTTCATACTGAAGTAGGAAAGTCACATGATGATTATATTTCCCGCATGAATATCACGTTATGATTATGACATGAGATGATGAAAATGAGCATACGCGCTCTAACACAGTGATTACATGAATGATTAACTGAGGTGACATGATTATCTTGAACAAGTTAACATGATTAATGATTTGATCTTCCTGATCAACAACTGAATAATGAAGTGAATTGAGTGATTAACGAGTCAACATGACCGTCCTAGTCAAATGAAAATGATGGTTGAGGATTGTTAACTGATGAATTATGAATGAATGATTCTTGCCAGAAATTATACCATGGCGTTACAAATCTTACAGTTCTTGGTCTGATTGGCTCGGCATTTGCACAGGTCACACGTGACGCGAAAGTCCAATGATACTAGTCCGATGACGATGATCTCAAATGAGACATGACTTGGAGGGTAGTATTCAAAACCACGCTCCGGTACCAACTCCGTAACACCCCAAACTAGGCGGATATTACAGTGCCGTGAATCCCCGACTGGGACCCACCAGGCAAATGAAAATGATGAATTAAATAATATAATTGTAGTACCGGACCACATTATATTACCAAGTACTCCGATGAGGAGTTTAAGTACAACACACCAGGACAAAACCGAATACTAGTATATTTTATATGAAGATAAAATACACCACCCTGAACAATTAGCATCTCAAACGGAATTTGCAGCGGAAAATACAAATGACGGAAATGACTGAAATGACTGAAACAAACGGAATGACTGGGGCCCCCTTCTAGTATCACTGGGACTCCTCGCCGTCAGCATGCTCTTCCCGTGCCTTTGCCTTGCCATGACCTAAAAACAAAATCCCCCAACGGGGTCAGTTACACAGAACAACAATCCTCAAGAGTTGAACTTACACAATCATGAATTAACTGAAGTTATGAAATATTCTTAATTATGAATTTCGCTGAAGAGGAGTATCATAGTACGCCCGTAATGTTCTGTGCAAGTGTACAAGACGAATGACCTGACACACCCGTCCTTGTACCTAATTAGTCTCACGGAAGTAAGCGTTACCGTGTGCACGGTCCGATGTGTCGGTGAACCCAATACAAGACCATCGTGTGCCCGACTAAAAATTCCACACAGCCACACCCGGCCACGCAATATGAACCCAGAAGGTCACATGAACGAGAATGACCATAATGAATATCAATGAATAATAATTAGACAAGGCCAAGATGACTCACCGATATGAAAGTAATAGTGACGTGATTGATAACCCAATGAAATGATTTGGGACCGTCGTTCCTCAGGAATGAAATGATTATTCGACAATTACAAGTCTCAAATGATTAATATTATGATGAATGAATTATAATTATGAGCAATCAACAACAAAAGGAATGAGTATCCTTTTAACCGAGTAAGAATTAACTTACATAACAACGATGAAGAATGTCCGTCCACGAACAACGTCCTAACCAAGATACCGGTCGCTCGAACAACCTTGAATAACAATAATTACCAACAACCGCTCAATACACGTATCAAGCAACAAAACACGACTAACCCAAAGGTCGAAACAACGATAATCAAACTCATAGGGGCATTCTAACGGATACAAAGCCAACCACACAACTACGAAAATATCCAATCCCGAATATGTCGAAACCAACACCAAAATGAGTATTACAAACCATCAAAACACTTCCAATGATATCAATAATCCCATAGGATTCCACAATTCAAGTTACAACAACAATAATCGGAAAATCCCCAATTAACCGAAGTCAACCCTAAGGGTTCTTGAAATAATTCCGAAAATAGCCATTAAATCCGTAAGAATATATATATCCAAGGTAGATAATCCATATCTAACATATTCCAATGATAATCCAAGCTTACACGAAGAAATCGGAAGGAAAAACCCAAAAATCCGAAATTCTAGATCCAAGAGATTAATACCATTGATTCGATGTTTTGGAGATGATGAAGTGATGATTAATCCAACTCAAAGACTTGAAGATGATGATTGATGATTACACCTTGAAGAATACTCTCTAAATCGCCCAAATCGCCTAGAACCGACGAGAGAATGAGAATAGAATGATAAATGACGAACTCAAGCTGACTGTCCAATATATAGTCACTCCAGGTTAGCGTGCGCTAGCCCTTATGCATAGCGTGCGCTAACGGGTAATTTGGGTAGTCCAGTACCCACTGTCCGAAAATGGTAGCGCGCGCTACGTACCTTTTTGTAGCGTGCGCTATGGCCATACCACTAGCGTGCGTTAAAACCCATTGTTAGCGTGCGCTAACGAATTATTTGATGCCCAGTACTGGAATCCAGAAACTGTCTGCCCTCTGCTCTGACCTCGGTAGCATGCGCTACAACCAATATTTAGCGTGCGCTCTAATATCGATTGCGCACGCTAGAAACAACTCATAGCGTGCGCTACGAATTAATCTAGTGCAGTCCAGTAGCCACTGGACTCAACCTAATCCGTCCTTAGCGCGCGCTACACCAACTATTAGCGTGTGCTACTACAACCCACTAGCGCGCGCTACTTACCATTCGTAGTGTGCGCTACTTATAACTCACCTGCAGTCCAGTACCTTATGGACTGCATCCAGGGTAACATTAGTGTGCGCTAATGCTGAGTGGTAGCGTGCGCTACCTGTACTAAATTAGCGCGCGCTAAAAGAGTACGTAGCGTGCGCTACTCCTCACGCACAGCCCACAACGAAAAAGACAATGATGATAAACACGGCACGAAACTCCAATTAGATTAATGATCAATGACGATTGATACACGATACAATCACTCTGAATGATGAATACAATGATTGAATATGAGTGACAAATGATCAATAATGAGTGAAATTGCTGAATGATAAATACCGAATGATAATTACTGAGTGATAATTACTGAATTACAACCGGGTATTACACTGTGCACACGAGAAGATTACTTCGTGAGACTGATTAGGTACAAGAGCACACGTGTATTCGATCGATACTCGTTGGTGGCTTGTGCATGGACACATTTCCATCCCGGGCGTAGTGTGGCGCCACCCTTTGAGTCGTACCGTTAGTTGATTCATACACCATGTTTGATTGCGTATGTTTTCAACAGGATTGGGTTATAATCTGACCGATTCACTTTTTATCGCATGTGTTCGACGGTTTGAGATTTTGATCGAACTTGTGGTTTATACAGCATATATGATTGTGTTTATTCAACTCTTGAGGATTGTTGTTCTGTGTAACTGACCCCGTTGGGGGATTTATTTTTCAGGTCATGGCAAGGCAAAAGTACGGGAATAGAACGTTGACGGCGAGGAGTCCCAGTGATACTAGTAGGGGGCGCCAATCCTTTCAGTCATTCATGTTGTTGTCATTTATTTTCCGCTGCAGATTTCCATTTGGATACTCCGTTTCGTTCAGTGTTGTGTATTTTATCTTCATATAAAATATACATGTTTCTGTTAATATCTTGGGTGTGTTATAATGAAACTCCTCATCGGAGTAGTTGATGATATAATGTGGTTCGGTACTAGATTTACCCTGTGTATTTCATTCATTTTCACTCGCCTGGTGGGTCCCAGTCGGGGGTCTACGGCACTGTAATATCCGCCTAGTTTGGGGTGTTACAGCTGGGCGATCGCCTCTGCTGTATTATAATAAGCGGGCGATCGTCTTTAGCACATTGGTTGGTCTCCTTAAAGTCCGCAGCGGCTGCTGGCAGTCGGATATGCAAACCAGTGAGAAGCCAACACGCGTCTATGTCACTGTCTTGGGAGGCCCCACTTAGGACCTTTCGGCGGGTCTGTCGGTAGGTGAGGCCGTCCTTGTCATTGACAGTTGTTGATGGGCTGGAGTCAACGATCCATGTTCTGCGGCGCCATTCGCGGATCTGCACATGGGTCCTTGCTTCGTGATCCAGTCTTCGTAGACTTGACGGACATTGGCCTTATTCGTGGCATAGGACGATCGTCCTGGGTCGGGAACCAGAGTCGATCGCTAGGTGCCAGAAGGCGATCGCCCCGGACGTCGATCGCTCCATACCTGATGTCGGTCTAGACTCTTCACTTTGGCAAGTCTGCCTTGGATTTATTTGATGCTGTCTTCGATCGCTCGGCCTTTATACCGATCGCCGTCGAGGCGTATAAATCGCCGCACAACAGAACTGAAGGCATCCAATGCGCTCTCAGTAATTTATCCATCCTCCCCGAACGACTACCTCGATAACTCGGAAGCATAGCACATCCGGTTTGGATTTCAATTACCCGAAAGCTCGATGGAGGGAAGGAAAACCTTGAAACCTTATAAACTTAATAATTTGTCGTGGGAGAATTTTCGCGATTAATGTTACACTTTGCACATTAATTCATTTAAGCGCGTTTGTAGCATACAATATGAATAACCATACACAACCTAGTTGCTACCAACATGTAGTTCATGGACCGTTCCTAGAAACAAAAACTCCGTAATCTAGTTACAAGTCTTCGTCTTGAACCTTCGTCTTCTCGAAACGGATCTTCCTCCGGTCTTCGTCATTACATATAAATTTTACATTGAAAAATTACATCCTAGATACAAATATTTCTAGTAAAATAAATAGGCTCAAAACGGCCTTTACAACCCAATCGAATAAAACGAACGATTCAAAACTAAGTACATGAACCACATCCCCATTCAAAAGCATTCATCCAATAAATATATAATAAATGGATTGCATGTAGATTACATTGCTCTAATCAATATATATCATCAACAATAAATAGAATTGATCCAATCAATTTAACAATAATAGACAATTTGATTTTTGTCCGTAGTAAACCCTTAAAATATTTTCTTTGGATTTTTCCTCATCAAAATTCCAAATTAATGATTTTAACACTAGGAAATTCAATAATCGAAAATATACTGAAAAACGAGACCCAGTGCACAGCGGCTAGAAAGCGCCAGCGGCACTGGGCACCACCTCGGCGGCTACAGACACGCCCGGCCGCCTATAGGAAGTACTCGACTCCAGACAGCAAGTGCACGGCCGCTGTCAGGACGCGCTCGGCTCCAGACAGCAATACCGGGCCACTGTCAGGACACGCTCGGCTCCAAACAGCAAGTGCCCGGCCAATGTCAGGACACTGTGACGGGTCGGGCGAAAGCGACCCGGATGACCCTAACATGAGTCTCTATGTGTCGGAAGGTTCCGGAAGGTTCTAGAATGATCACGAAAGACCTAGAGATCTCTACATACTTGTAAATTGTAGATGACTCTAGAAACATACTTCTTACACACTTGTAGAATGCTCATGTAAATGCCCATGTAAATCTACTATAAGAATCTAGAGTATTCTAACTAGAAAGTTCTATCTAGAGAGTTCCACTCCAGAACTCTCCTAGGTTGGTATAAAAGGAGGAGGAGCCTCATTTGCTCACTCCATCCAGAAATCCTCAAGCAATCAAGCATTGTAAAGCTCTCTTGTACTCAAGCATTCATACTTAATAAAATCCTTTTGTGCCATTGCCCCTTTTCTCGTTACTTTCAGGCTTACTTAGCAACTCGACTAAGCTTAGTTGTTTCAGTGCCGCACGGGTTAGCTGCGCAAAACTCCCATCCCGTGACAAGTGGTATCGGAGCCACGGTTTGCACACAACCGACTCATATCACACGAGAACAATGGCCAACACTCAGGATGTCCCTATTGATGCTACTCAAGAGTAGCAACGCGGTCGTGAGGAGCAATGAGGTAACAAGGTCCGAGGCAAGTCCAAGGGACCCTCTGCCGACGCCTTCGAACCTCGGATTGCCACACTAGAAGCCTCGATGGCCAGCTTGGAGGAGAACCTTGATCAAGTCCATGACAGGTTCGACACTCTGGAGACGGAATACGCCGACATCGCTAGCGTGCTGAAGAAACTTATGATGGACCAGTCGGATATGTTGCGTGGGCGACTTATTGAATTCCAGAAGGAGATTCATGGCCTCCGTGGCTTTGTCCAAGAAGAGCTACGTCTATTCGCTCGGAAGTGGAAGAAGTCCGATCAGAATGGGCTAAACACAAGCGAGCCGCATCATTTAATTCCGCTACCCCGTTCGCTTTTGATGCGCGCCGCTTGGATGTGCCGAAGCCCGAAACCTACGATGGCACTCGGAATGCCACTGTGGTCGATAACTTCTTATTCGGCCTAGAACGATACTTTGATGCTATGGGCGTAAAAGATGAGGAACAGAAGGTCAGCGGCGCACCAAATTACCTGCGTGGTGCCGCACAACTCTGGTGGCGCCGGAAGTATGGCGATATGGGCAAAGGGATCTGCACCATTGACACTTGGGCAGACTTCCAAAGAGAACTCCGAAAACAATTTGCCCCAAGCAATGCTGAACGAGATGCGAGAGCTCGCCTCCGAAGACTCAAGCAGACAGGTACGATTCGTGACTATATCAATGAATTTACAACTCTCATGCTTGAAGTTGAAATGTCCGATAGAGATGCACTTTTCTATTTCACCGATGGCCTTAACAATTGGGCCAAAACCGAGCTGGATAGACATGGTATTCAGACCCTTGACGAAGTTATCGCCAAGGCTGAATCACTCACTGACTACTCTGGGCAAGGTAAAGATAAACGGCCCATTCATGGCAAAGGTGGGGGAGAAAATCGCAAGGAAGGATATGGCGGTAATCGCAAGAATTAGGGAACTAACCGACCCCCAAGTGGCAAGATCGGGCAACAAAAATTCCCAGGAAAGAAGGAGAAATCAAAGCCCAAAAGCCCTTGCTTCATATGCAACGGCAATCATTGGATACGTGACTGTCCGGAGAAGAAGACTTCAAACGCCCTTGCTGCCCACTTAAAAATCAATGCCGATGATACCTCGGCCACTCCATTAGAAGAACCCCAACACAACATGGGTTCTCTTCAGTACATGTCCGCTCTTAAGGGACAAGCCCCGACGCCCGTTACTCCGAAGAAAGGGCTTATGTTTGCTCGCACCTCGATTAACGGTCAAACCGTTAGCGCATTACTCAACACTGGAGCATCTCATAACTTCATGTCCGAGGAAGAAGCCAAACGCCTAGGGCTCAAGACAGTCTATCGCGGAGGTGCGATGAAGGCAGTAAACTCACCTGCCAAGCCTATAGCCGGAATTGCTCATGACATCCCACTCTCTCTTGGGACATGGTCCGGAAAGCTCGACTTCTCTGTCGTCCCCATAGACGACTTCAAGATGGTTCTAGGCATGGAATTCTTCGACAGATTCCAAGCCTTCCCTATGCCGGCCACAAACACACTCGCCATCTACGATGGGGACAAGGCATGCATGGTCCCTATTGAACGAGCCCATGTTGAGAAGAAACTAATCTCGGCCATGCAATTTAAGAAGGGGATGCAGAAGTACCCCAAGTACTTGGTAACAATTCGGCAGCTCAATGACGAAGAAAAACTCGACTCATCGCGGACTGACCACCCGCAAATCTTGAAGAATATTCTTGAAGAATACAAGGATGTGATGCCTAAAGAGTTGCCTAAGAAACTTCCACCCAGGCGAGAGGTGGATCATTGTATCGAGTTGGAACCCGGTGCCAAACCCCCAGCTGCTGCTCCCTACCGCATGGCACCACCCGAACTCGCGGAACTACGAAGGCAAATCAAGGACCTTCTAGAAACAGGATACATACGTCCCTCCAAGTCTCCCTACGGTGCACCCGTACTTTTCCAGAAGAAGAAGGATGGCACCCTTCGAATGTGCATCGACTACAGGGCACTCAATCGGATCACTATCAAGAACAAATACCCAATACCATTGATAGCGGATCTCTTCGATCAACTTGGCAAGGCGCGGTACTTCACCAAACTTGACCTGCGCTCGGGGTACTATCAAGTGCGAATTGCTGAAGGAGATGAGGCCAAGACCACATGTGTGACTCGCTACGGTGCTTTTGAGTTCCTTGTCATGCCCTTCGGTCTCACGAATGCACCTGCAACCTTTTGCACCCTCATGAACAAGGTACTTCACCCTTTCCTTGACCAATTTGTTGTTGTTTACTTGGATGATATTGTGGTGTACAACTCGACTCTTGAAGAACATATTCAACACCTTAAACAAGTCTTCCAAGTACTACGCGAGAACGAGCTCTATGTTAAGAAGGAAAAATGTTCATTTGCCCAAGAAGAAGTCGAATTTCTCGGTCACAAATGTAATACCACCAGTATTACATGCTTTTTCACTTTGGGCGCTCACGTCCATTTCTTCTGTTTGATAAATAAATGTACTCCATTGCAATAAAACATATTTTGTATAATATGGTTGTACTGTATTGTTCGCATCTGTTATTCGTGTATTATGATGGTATGATGATTGACGAACTTTCAGTGACATACCTCGATGTCGTTAGGTAATTATCGGTGCGAATATGACGGTGGCCAACGTCTTGTTCCCCGAGAGATTTCCAGACGACATGGAGAGGGAGTCGTGTCATAAGGAATTAATGTGATAATAACTTGGCAAACAAAAATGTCCTTTACGTACGTTATACTCCGAGTCATTACGCACGCTATATCTGAGTCGTTACGTATGTTAAATATCGGCCCTAACGTACGTAACATTGGTCTTCGGTCTTCGGACAGGAATCTTTGTCTGGTAGTACGCGTGCCGACCAACTTTCGGCGTGATTGCGACAGGCAAGTCAAAGAGGTGTTACGTACGTTAACCCGCTTTCGTTACGTACGTAACAATGTGAGTGAATCGTTCCAGCGAGTTCCTTACGTACGTTAAGTATTTTTCCATAACGTACGTAAAGCCTCTTACGTACGTAAACCGTAGGGCATAACGTACGTAAGGGCAATCTGAGTTTATAAAAGAACACTTTGCCTTTCATTTCTTCCATCCCAAAAATCATTCTTCTTCCTTGTACACTACTCTCCACCATCATTGAACCAATTCTAACCTCCCAATTCAAGTGCTATCCTATTAGAGTACGTTAATCAAGCTTCGGGGAAGGTCTTGAAGGTGTTATCCTCTCGTTCTCCTTCGTCCACCGTCGTTCTTCATCATCTTTTGACAGTAAAGGTAAGTTTATCCAACCTTGAACTCATTTCAGTATTGTTTAGTAAGTTTTAGTAAACCTCGAATGCCTTGGGTAGCTTAGAACCCTCAGTAATAATCGAACCGGTATATAACAATCGCAATTGTTAATCGATATCCATCAAAGCTAGAAATTCGAATGAATAATGGTAGAACTCATAATCATATTGCTGATCACCAACTTCTCGGAATCATCTTGAAGGATTTCATGTATAACCGTATTATCATGTTGAAAAAAACCGTTAATGAATCCTTGATGAAGTTACCAACAATTTCTAGCCGAATAGATACCGAAACATGTTAAGATAATGGATTAATCGTTCTAGACTTGCATATTAAGACAACGATGAAATCTTGGTGATTGTTGGTTATAATTAACTAGGAATGTTGTGTTAGAACACTATTGTTTAGCGGAAGGATAACTTATAAAGAATGTTGCCGAACCTAAGAAATTAATGGCACGCATTATGGTTAAAGACGGAGAAATTCGATTCCGACATCATAAGCAACTAGGATAGGGTTCTAACAGGCGGGAGGGGGAGGGACGTCGTTGATCATCATTATTATCATAATATGTTAATCGACAAACATGTAATAGGTCGGATTTCCAAGTGCGATCGTTCAAGCCGTTGCCTTGTCAAGAAATAACTCGCGTCGGATTTGAGGCAAGTGAATCTTGCTCAGACTTTACGGCTTATAATTTTAGACATAGTAAATGTTACTATTGTGGAATGGTGCTCTTACGATTATCTTGTCCGGAGTATTCCCGAGTAGATACTACCGTGACCCTTGGCCGCGGCCTTGGGAGTTTTCTTGTTGGACCGTGTTGCGGGATAAAACCTGAATGGTACCCACATCCGGTGTATTCCCGTGTAGATACTTCCGTGACCCTTGGTTGCGACCTTGGGAGTTTATGTGCTGATAAAAGGAATAACATGGAACATTCGGTGATAACCTTATTCCTTGAAATTATTAGATTTTACCTTTGAGTTTGGTTTGGAATGTTTCTGACCTAGGTTACTGGCACGACATGTCGTTCCAGGTAAATTTGTTGAATTTGTGCAGGACACCCCCGAAGGTTACGGCCAGGCATGAGCTGTGTTGGAAGAAGGCCTGTTAATTTCTTAAATCAATTTGAACATTCCATGTTGTGTAATAACCGTATGTACGGACACCATTTGCTTTTGTACTTTAGGTTGTACGAATACTTTCATAATTACTTCCGTATATTACCACTTTTAATAAAATATTTTAGAAAATATTTTCAAAAGCTTGCCTTGGGGGTCCCTCACGGGATCTACGGCACTGTGGCGTCCCGGTTCATTTTGGGGGCGTTACAGAAAATGGTATTGGAGACAAACACTCACGTGGAAAGTTTTACCAAAAATATTTTGAAAACGTTTTGCCTTCAAAATCCAACACTTCTGACGACCGTAACTTCTCGAGGGATTTCGAGGTAAAATACACGTAAATTATTAAGGATCAAATATGATGTTTGGATTCAGTAAGAACTCAGAGAATGTTTGCATTAAACTAACCTGTTAGATTGAACGAACATCACCAATGGCACGTCGAGGAGCTAGAAGAAACGTGAATGACGCACAAGGTTCCGCTATGAACCAGCAGGAGGACAGAAACACCGGAGAAACTAATCCAGCCGGAAATCAACCACCGCCTGTTAATCAGAACGAACAGGAAGCGAAAAATCAGAACAACGGGGGATTTGATCCAGCCTTCGTTCAGACTCTCGCCCAGGCCATTGCTATGGGAATCGCTCAGGTCAACTAGGCAAAACAAGTACCAGTCATTAACATAGAAGAGAACACCGGGAAGGACCGTTGGCTGGGAGAAATGCTTAAGGCCATACCGCCATTATTCGACGGGTCAGGGGATAAGCACGTGGACGATTGGATCTCGGAAATAGAGACTGCCTTCGAGGTGATCGGCTGCCCAGTAAACCGGAAAGTGCCACTCAGAATCAACCAGCTCCGTGACACCGCAGCCCGATGGTGGAGGACCTATAAGCCAGAGGACAGAATAGTCGGATGGCCCGAGTTTTCCAAACTACTGAGAGACGAGTACTGTCCCCGATCAGTTCAAACTGCACGAGCGCGGAGTTTCTTCAGCGCAGGGCCTCAGAATTTGCCAGTACCAGAAATCATTCGGGCGTACAGGATCGAGCTAAGCTATGTCGCACAGATGGTTACATCCGAAGACCAGCAAATTTGTCACCTTGCTCAACGGTTGCCGGAGGATGTTCAACGATATGCGGCGGGGTTTCATTGCACCACGTTGAGGGCATATGAGGACGTGGTCACAGCATACGCCGGTACGGTTGTCAGTTCGGATGCCGGGCACAACCAAAAGAAGCAGAAGATAGCAAATCAGTCCGGGAGCACCAGCAGAGTGAATTTGGGAATTGGGTTCCCCTCCAAATCAACAGCTTCGTCCCAACAGAAAGGAACATCTGACGGGCCTTCTCGCCGTAGCTGTTTCAATTGTGGCATAGCAGGGCATACCATGAGTCAGTGTCGTAAAGCATCGACAAAGTGCTTTTCATGCGGAAGGGGTGGCCACATGTTTCGCTACTGTTCTCGGATCAAACCTACACCAAACCCAGCTCCTCAGAGTCAACAAGGCTCGGTACAGACATCCAGAGCGTCTGCCATGTCCGACTACCGATCTCCACCTCACCAATCTCCTCTACACGGTGCCGGAAGAGGACGTGGTCGCGGGGAGTCGCACCCTCCTCGGGGACACTGCCGTCCTGCGTGTTCGAACTAAGGGCTACTGACGACCAGACTACTCCTGCTGTCTCAGGTACACTCCTTATTAAATCTCAGCCTGTTCATATACTGTTTGATACTGAAGCAACCCGCTCGTTTATATCCGTAGAATGTGATAATGGTTTGCATCTCCCTTGTGTACCCTGTGAGTCCTTTACTGTTAAACTACCCGAGGCCAGCAGGGTGGAGGGTAACTTGGAAGTTCGAAACTGTCCGATTCGTATCAATAATCTGGGCTGGACAGCCAATCTCATGGTCTTTCCACTCCAAAACGAAGATGTGATTTTAGGTATGGACTGGATGACGATGCACAAGACGGTATTGGATACCTATCACCTGACCGTTTCTATTTCGACCCATGATGGTGCCACTCACACAATTAGAGGCCGAGAGCACTTCAGTACTAAAGGGTCCCTCAGTCTCCTTTCAGCAGTAGTATCTCATGATAATCGAGGAGCGTATTACTGGTGCTATATTCTTCAGGAGGGCACGTCACAATTGTCGGTTGCTAATATTCCTGTAGTGAACGAATTTCCGGACATATTCCCCGACGAACTACCTGGATTGCCACCACAAAGGGAGGTCGATCTCTCAATCGAACTTGAGCCAGGAACGACGCCTATCTCCAAGGCACCGTACAGGATGGCACCAGCCGAAATGAAGGAACTGAAGTCACAACTCGAAGAATTGCTAAGGAAGGGGCTCATTCGTCCAAGTACTTCGCCATGGGGTGCACCAGTACTTTTTGTGAAGAAAAAGGACCGCTCTCTGCGCCTGTGTATCGATTACAGGGAACTTAATAAGGTCACTATTAAGAACCGTTACCCACTTCCAAGGATTGATGATTTACTGGACCAACTGCAAGGGGCGACTGTGTTTTCAAAGATCGACTTACGTTCGGGATATCACCAACTGAGAATTCGAGAGGAGGATATTCCTAAGACCGCATTTCGATCGAGATATGGGCACTACGAGTACATGGTGGTGTCGTTTGGCCTGACTAGTGCTCCAGCTGTTTTTATGGAATTGATGAACAGGGTTCTGACAGAGTTTCTCGATAAGTGTGTGGTGGTTTTCATTGACGATATTTTAATTTATTCCCGAAGCCGATGGGAGCATGAGGAACACTTGAGGCAGGTGTTGAGCGTTTTAAGGCAACATCAACTGTATGCTAAACTTTCTAAATGCGAGTTCTGGATGCCAGAGGTAACCTTTTTGGGGCATGTGATTTCAGCAGGAGGCGTTAAAGTAGACCCCCAGAAGATCGAGACAGTTATGAATTGGGAACCACCTAGAAATGTCAAAGACGTGAGGAGTTTCCTGGGGTTGGCAGGATATTATCGACGGTTCGTCGAGGCCTTCTCCTGTGTCGCTCAGCCAATAACAAATCTGCTTAGGAAGAACACCGAGTTCGTCTGGACAACAGATTGTCAGGAGAGTTTCGACAAGCTAAAAAGGAAGCTTACTACTGCCCCAGTGTTGGTACTACCGCAGGGTACGGAGGGATTCGTAATATGCACCGATGCGTCTAAGCACGGGCTAGGATGTGTGTTCATGCAAAACGACAGGGTTATCGCTTACGCCTCTCGACAACTTAAACCTTATGAGGTGAACTACCCGACACATGACTTGGAACTAGCCGCAGTGGTCCACGCTCTTAAGATCTGGAGACATTACCTATATGGGGTTACCTGTAAGATCTTTACGGACCACAAGAGTTTAAAGTATATTTTCACGCAGAAAGAGTTAAATATGAGACAGAGGCGTTGGCTGAAGTTAATCAAAGATTACGATGTAGAGATTCTATATCACCCTGGAAAGGCCAACGTCGTAGCAGATGCATTAAGTCGGAAAACTGCGCAGGAGGTGACACTATCTGGTTTGACAGTACAGCTGGAGTTGCAGCGAGATCTCAGGAGAAATGACATTGAAGTGTGGATACAACACCGCCAGGGATAGTTGTGCTCGATTGATATTCACTCGTCTCTGCTGGACGAGATACGCCTAGCACAGATGGAGGATCCAGAACTTCGTACGATCGGCGCAAAGGCCGAAGGGGGAGTTATTTCAGACTACAGGATCCAAGGGGGCTTAGTTAGATTCAAGAACAGGATTTGCATTCCACCTAATGACGAGCTTAAGCAAACTATACTCAAGGAAGCTCATTCTACTCCCTATTCGATACATCCCGGGGCGAGCAAAATGTACAAAGACCTGCGAAAGAGTTTCTGGTGGAAGAATATGAAGCAGGAGGTAGCAAGGTTTGTCGCTCGATGTATGATATGTCAACAGGTGAAGATTGAACACCGTAGACCGGCCGGAATCATGCAGCCCTTACCCATTCCGGAATGGAAATGGGAGAGCATATCAATGGACTTTGTCACCAAGTTACCAGTGACGGCAGGGGGAAAGGACACGATATGGGTTATTGTAGACCGAGTGACAAATTCGGCACACTTCATTCCAATTCAGGAGGCCATCGGAACAGAACAGCTGGCTACCATCTTTGTTCGGGAAATCGTGAGATTACATGGCGTTCCCTCGGGAATTATTTCGGATAGAGACACTAGATATGTGTCCCGCTTCTGGAAGGCTGTCCACCAGGCCATGGGTACTCAACTGCATTTCAGCACTGCCTATCACCCTCAAACGGATGGACCAATGTAACGCACTACTGCACTCGGAAGATATGTTGAGAGCATGTGTACTCGATTGGGGCAAGGACTGGGCTAAACACCTCTGCTTAGTGGAATTTTCGTACAACAGCTGGCATGCAAGCATAGGCATGGCCCCCTTTGAGGCCTTGTATGGTAGAAGGTGCAAGTCTCCCCTATGTTGGGACGATGCATCCGATGTCATCGCCACCGAGTTGGATCTAATCCAGGACTCTATTAAGAAGATATCCATTGTTCGAAAACACATGTTGGCAGCGCAGAGTCGCCAAAAGTCTTATGCTATGGACCGGCAGCGACCGTTGGAATTTATGGTGGGGGATCATGTTTGGGTTAAAGTATCGCCAATGCGGGGCATTCGACGCTTCGGCCAGAAGGGCAAACTAAGCCCGAGATTTATTGGCCCGTTTGAAATACTGGACCGATTCGATAGACTCGCTTATCGGCTAGCATTACCACCATCGTTAGACGGAGTGCATAATGTCTTCCACGTCTCGTAGCTGAGAAAGTACGTGTACGATCCTAGCCACAAGATCAACTTCGAGGAAGTAGAGATTTCCAATGATGCTACCTTTAAGGAAGTTCCAACAGCGATTTTGGATCGACGCGTAAAGACACTAAGGAACAAGAACATACCCCTTGTTAAAGTTCAGTGGTCGCACCACGGTACGGAAGAAGCGACTTGGGAGACCGAGGCGAGCATGAGAGAGAATCATCCCGAGTTATTTTTGTAGTTTCGGGACGAAACTATTTTTAAGGGGGGTGGTATGTAATACCACCAGTATTACATGCTTTTTCACTTTGGGCGCTCACGTCCATTTCTTCTGTTTGATAAATAAATGTACTCCATTGCAATAAAACATATTTTGTATAATATGGTTGTACTGTATTGTTCGATCTCATTATTCGTGTATTATGATGGTATGATGATTGACGAACTTTCAGTGACATACCTCGATGTCGTTAGGTAATTATCGGTGCGAATATGACGGTGGCCAACGTCTTGTTCCCCGAGAGATTTCCAAACGACATGGAGAGGGAGTCGTGTCATAAGGAATTAATGTGATAATAACTTGGCAAACAAAACTGTCCTTTACGTACGTTATACTCCAAGTCGTTACGCACGCTATATCTGAGTCGTTACGTACGTTAAATATCGGCCCTAACGTACGTAACATCGGTCTTCGGTCTTCGGACAGGAATCTTCGTCCGGTAGTACGCGTGCCGACCAACTTTCGGCGTGATTGCGACAGGCAAGTCAACGAGGTGTTACGTACGTTAACCCGCTTTTGTTACGTACGTAACGATGTGAGTGAATCGTTCCAGCGAGTTCCTTACGTACGTTAAGTATTTTGCCATAACGTACATAAAGCCTCTTATGTACGTAAACCGTAGGGCATAACGTATGTAAGGGCAATCTGAGTTTATAAAAGAACACTTTGCCTTTCATTTCTTCCGTCCCAAAAATCATTCTTCTTCCTTGTACACTACTCTCCACCATCATTGAACCAATTCTAACCTCCCAATTCAAGTGCTATCCTATTAGAGTATGTTAATCAAGCTTCGGGGAAGGTCTTGAAGGTGTTATCCTCTCGTTCTCCTTCGTCCACCGTCGTTCTTCATCATCTTTTGACAGTAAAGGTAAGTTTATCCAACCTTGAACTCATTTCAGTATTGTTTAGTAAGTTTTAGTAAACCTCGGATGCCTTGGGTAGCTTAGAACCCTCAGTAATAATCGAACCGGTATATAACTATCGCAATTGTTAATCGATATCCATCAAAGCTAGAAATTGGAATGAATAATGGTAGAACTCATAATCATATTGCTGATCACCAACTTCTCGGAATCATCTTGAAGGATTTCATGTATAACCGTATTATCATGTTGAAACAAACCGTTAATGAATCCTTGATGAAGTTACCAACAATTTCTAGCCGAATAGATACCGAAACATGTTAAGATGATGGATTAATCGTTCTAGACTTGCATATTAAGACAACGATGAAATCTTGGTGATTGTTGGTTATAATTAACTAGTAATGTTGTGTTAGAACACTATTGTTTAGCGGAAGGATAACTTATAAAGAATGTTGCCGAACCTAAGAAATTAATGGCACGCATTATGGTTAAAGACGGAGAAATTCGATTCCGACATCATAAGCAACTAGGATAGGGTTCTAACAGGCGGGAGGGGGAGGGACGTCGTTGATCATCATTATTATCATAATATGTTAATCGACAAACATGTAATAGGTCGGATTTCCAAGTGCGATCGTTCAAGCCGTTGCCTTGTCAAGAAATAACTCGCGTCGGATTTGAGGCAAGTGAATCTTGCTCAGACTTTACGGCTTATAATTTTAGACATAGTAAATGTTACTATTGTGGAATGGTGCTCTTACGATTATCTTGTCCGGAGTATTCCCGAGTAGATACTACCGTGACCCTTGGCCGCGGCCTTGGGAGTTTTCTTGTTGGACCGTGTTGCGGGATAAAACCTGAATGGTACCCACGTCCGGAGTATTCCTGTGTAGATACTTCCGTGACCCTTGGTTGCGACCTTGGGAGTTTATGTGCTGATAAAAGGAATAACATGGAACATTCGGTGATAACCTTATTCCTTGAAATTATTAGATTTTACCTTTGAGTTTGGTTTGGAATGTTTCTGACCTAGGTTACTGGCGCGACATGTCGTGCCAGGTAAATTGTTGAATTTGTGCAGGACACCCCCGAAGGTTACGGCGAGGCATGAGCTGTGTTGGAAGAAGGCCGGTTAATTTCTTAAATCAATTTGAACATTCCACGTTGTGTAATAACCATATGTACGGACACCATTTGCTTTTGTACTTTGGGTTGTACGAATACTTTCATAATTACTTCCGTATATTACCACTTTTAATAAAATATTTTAGAAAATATTTTCAAAAGCTTGCCTTGTGGGTCCCTCACGGGATCTACGGCACTGTGGCATCCCGGTTCATTTTGGGGGCGTTACACAAAGTTAAAGGAGGCAAAATCATGATGGAAAATGCAAAGGTGAAAGCTATTCGGGATTGGTAACCCCCGACCAAGGTTCCAGAACTTTGATCATTTCTCGGCTTCGTGAACTACTACCGCCGCTTTATAAGAGGATACTCGGCCAAAGCAGCCCCACTGACCGATCTACTCAAGAAAAACCAAGTATGGCATTGGTCCAGCAAGTGTCAGCAAGCTTTTGAAGAACTCAAGCAAGCGGTGTCCGAAGAACCAGTACTAGCCTTGCCGGACCACACAAAAGCTTTGGAGGTAAAACTGATGCTTCTGATTTCGCTATTGGAGGAGTGCTCATGCAAGATGGACACCCCATTACCTTTGAGAGCCGGAAACTCAATGAGACGGAAAGACGGTATACGGTGCAAGAAAGGAAATGACTGCAGTCATACACTGCCTGCGAACATGGCGACACTACCTGCTTGGTTCACACTTTGTCATTATGACGGATAATGTTGCTACGAGTTATTTTCAGACGCAAAAGAAGTTAAGTCCCAAGCAAGCTCGATGGCAAGACTTCTTGGCGGAATTCGACTACCGACTCGAGTACAAGCCGGGGAAAGCTAATGTAGTCGCGGATGCCCTAAGCAGGAAGGCAGAACTGGCCACTATGAGTTCAAGTATGCCAAAGTCTGACCTCATCCAATGGATTAAGGAAGGAGTCCAACAAGACGCCCAACTGAAAGATCTTTTGGACAAAATAAGGCAAGGCAAAACAAGGCGATTTTGGGAGGAAGATGGTATCGTACGCACCATTGGCGATCGGATATTTGTGCCTAAGTGGGGAAAACTTCGAAAAGAGATCATAAAGGAGTGCCACGACACTAAGTGGGCTGGTCACCCAGGAATCGAACGCACCACTGCACTCGTGCAGGCCTCATACTATTGGCCGCAAATGAGGGACGAAATTGAAGCCTACGTGAAGACTTGTCTTGTCTCACAAAGAAGACAAGAATTAATGTAACCGCCGGCAGGATTGTTGGAGCCCCTGCCCATTGCTTCAAGGCCCTGGGAGAGCGTCTCAATGGACTTCATCACAACTCTCCCAAAATCAGAAGGATTCGGAAGCATCATGGTGGTGGTGGACCGATACAGTAAGTATGCTACTTTCATTGCCACACCACCCGATTGCAATGCTAATGAAGGTGCCCGTCTATTCTTCAAACATATCATCAAGCTTTAGGGAATTCCTTTAAGCATTGTGAGTGATCGAGACCCTCGATTCACTGGACGATTTTGGAGAGAACTATTCGAGCTATTGGGAACCGACCTCAAGTTCTCGACAAGTTTCCATCCCCAAACAGATGGACAGACCGAACGAATCAATGCATTGCTGGAACTATATCTAAGACACTATGTGAGCGCCCATCAGAAGGACTGGCCAAGATTACTTGATGTGGCCCAGTTTTCTTACAATCTGCAGAAAAGCGAGGCAACGGGTAAGTCCCCTTTCGAAATCATTATGGGTTTTCAGCCACTAACCCCGAATGCTGTAGCCTCGATACATGAAGGGAAGAGTCCCGCAGCTCACCGCATTACCCGAGAATGGCATGAGGAAAGAGACATTACGCGCGCCTACCTTGATAAGGCCGCCCGGAAGATGAAGAAGTGGGCTGATCCTAAAAGAAGAGACATTAAGTTCCAAGAAGGTGATCAGGTCATGGTCAAACTTTCTACCAACCAATTCAAGGCATTACGCAAAGTACACAAAGGTTTGGTGAGGAGGTACGAAGGACCATTCACAATAATCAAACGTGTTGGAAATGTCTCTTATATGTTGCAACTCCCTCCAAAACATAAAATACATCCGGTCTTCCACGCGAGCCAATTGAAACTCTACCATGCCGACTCGGAAGACCCGCACTGAGGAGAGTCAAATCGTGCACCTACTGCCGTAATCACCTCATTCGACAAGGAGGTGGACTATATTGTGACCGAACGAGTTACTCGGAAGAGAGGCGTGCCTCCCGGCATGGAATACTTGGTAAAATGGAAAAACCTCCCTGATATCGAAGCAACATGGGAACGGGAAGACGAAATCTGGCAATTTCAAGATCACATCAAGAGGTTCAAACAAGAGAACGCGCCGAGGAGGTCGCTGACATAGGTGGGGGAGGATGTGACGGGTCGGGCGAAAGCGACCCGGATGACCCTAACATGAGTCTCTATGTGTCGGAAGGTTCCGGAAGGTTCTAGAATGATCACGAAAGACCTAGAGATCTCTACATACTTGAAAATTGTAGATGACTCTATAAACATACTTCTTACACACTTGTAGAATGCTCATGTAAATGCCCATGTAAATGTACTATAAGAATCTAGAGTATTCTAACTAGAAAGTTCTATCTAGAGAGTTCCACTCCAGAACTCTCCTAGGTTGGTATAAAAGGAGGAGGAGCCTCATTTGCTCACTCCATCCAGAAATCCTCAAGCAATCAAGCATTGTAAAGCTCTCTTGTACTCAAGCATTCATACTTAATAAAATCCTTTTGTGCAATTGCCCCTTTTCTCGTTACTTTCAGGCTTACTTAGCAACTCGACTCAGCTTAGTTGTTTAAGTGCCGCATGGGTTAGCTGCGCAAGACTCCCATCCCGTGACAACACGCTCGGTCGCAGACAGCAAGCGCCCGGCCACTCTCAGGACGCGCTCGGCTCCAGACAGCAAGTGCCCGGCCACTGTCAGTACACGCTCGGCCACATACAGCAAGCGCCCGGCCACTGTCAGGACGCGCTCGGCCACTGTCCGGCAGCTGTATGATATATCGTCCAATGATTGCATACAACTCGTTTTCTGGCAGATTTCTAAAATCCTGTTATTCCTGATCTATCTATTATTAATATATATCATATTTAGAGAAAAAACCTGATTTATACCGTGTTGTTGCCCAAAATATTTATCCGAAGATGAAATACTGCTGGAGTGGACGGACAACAAACAAGGTTGCGGGAGCACTTCCGAGAGGATATAAATAACACTAGATTTGCCGGGTTTGTTAGGCCCGGGCTTGAATGCTCTCGCGAGATGTTATTAATACAAATATTCGTGGATACAAGTATTAATGTGAGAATCTAAGTACAATGAGTGTAAAAAGACCCTGTTAATCCAGCTTGTTGTGTCGAGAATAAAACACTCTGACCGACGATCGCCTCGGAGATCGGGCGACCTAGCCACTGCCGAGCAGCGGAGGCAGAACTGCCGACCAGCGACCAGGCGATCTAGCCTTAGCCCAGCGGACAAGCTAAATTGGCCAACCGAAGGTCCCAGGACAAGTCCCGGTGCCGAGCGATCGACCTCAAATACGATCATCTCTCGGCACTTGCCGACCGACCCTTGGTGACCGACCAATGCCGACCCTCGGCAACTGGCCGATGGCGACCTCTGATGACCAGCTAGAGACGACCTCCTCATGTCGATCAGAGCCGATGGCCATCCAGTCGGCAAAGGCCGAGCCTCAAGACTGGCACCACGTGTAAGAGCCGAGACAAGATCCGCGAATCACGGATAATTGACCACAGCCTGTCAGCATCCGTCCACCAGCCAACAGGCCCGCCGAAAGTTTTCAGTAGGGTCGCATGTGACAGTGACTCCAGACGCGTGCTGGCTCCTCATTGGACCGCCCAGCTGGCAGCCGGCTGTAGCCTTGGACTTTTGACAGACTTCCAGCATCTACCTTGGACTTTAGCCCGACAGCCCGGTAGATCGCCCCATTATAATATTGGCCGGCAGACGATCGCCCCATTATTATAATGGCCGGAAGGCGATCGCCCGCCAGAAGACAAGACTCGGCTGCCCCTATATATACAAGGCACCCTGCACTCGGCCAACTCCCTGGCATTCTCGCATTTCACACGCAATACAGAAGCAAAATATACAGCACTTGGCTATCTCCAGCTCTTGGCAACAGCTATCATTCGGTACTTACTTTTCCCGGCCTCTTTCATCAAGCAGACGATCGGCAGGGACGAAGAACACCGAGCTTCGCTCAAGAGCCGAATTAACAGAGTCTTTTTACACTCAATGTATCTAGATTTCTCACATTAATACTTGTATCCACGAATATTTGTATTAATAACATCTCGCGAGAGCATTCAAGCCCGGGCCTAACAAACCCGACAAATCTTGTGTTATTTATCTTCTCTCGGAAGTGCTCCCGCAAATTGTTGTTTGTTGTCCGTCTTCTAGCAGTATTAATCTTCGGATAAATATTTTGGGCAACAACAATTGGCGCTAGAGGAAGGGCATCTAACCCTCAAATTTTCATACCGACCGTCCCGAAGAACACTCACTGTTCTCGGGGCAGATACTTGAAGTGACACTCACTGCACTTCAAAGAAATCTTTCAGAAATCATGTCTTCCACCTCCGCGTCGAAATACTTGAAGCCGACCACCGGCTGCACTCTGCTCCATCCTGGGCCCCGAGCCGCCGATGGTGGAAGGTAGCTGCCGCGGTCAGAGATGCTCGATCCCATCCCTGGCCGGCGGCCCAAGCCTCTCGCTCGATCAGTTCCGAACCAATGAACAGATCGAAGAGGCCATAGCCGCCCTTCAGGGGCGACGGAGTGCTCTCAACGCGCCTCCCCCTATCACCCCCTCGGCCGTCCGCCGGAAGTCCAAGCGAAAACTCAAGGCATTACTGGCCGAGCGATCACCAGGAGGCTCTCGTCCGCAAGAAGAGGCGCTCGCCAGCCAGGGCACCTCTGTCTTTGATCGCCTGGGCAGTGACCCGACCTGGCGACCGGGGCAGTCCGGCCCCAGCTACGAGACGACGGAGTTTGAGTCTGTCACCAGGAGCTCGGCCGACCCGGCTCCCAGAAGGCAGCCCAGCCGTCTGGATCCCCCTCGCCAAATAGCCGAGGTCGGCAGCAGTGGATTCCGGAGATCGGTACACAATCGCCTCGGCTCCCGCTCCCAAAGCCGATCAGCGAGCGGCCGAGCCACGGCGATTGACGCATTGCAACGTCAGATCGACGACATGAAGGTGCTCCTGGAATCCATGGCAGGCACCAAGAAGACGATCGCCGAGCCAAGCGATCCGCTCACGATCGACATCGAGCTCGCCCCCGTGCAGCACAGGATCGCTCCCCCGCAAACACCCGTGTATGAGGGGCGATCGGACCCCCAGATGCACCGGAGGAAGTTCAACATCTACATGACCGGGTGTGGGGCATCAGACGCGACTAGGTGCCGAATGTTCCCTCTGACGCTGGACGACCTCGCCCACAGGTGGTACGCCTCGTTGCCACCTCGGTCCATTGGCTCTTTTAACCAGCTGGCGCACCTCTTCACGGAGTATTTCGCCACCAGGGTCGTCCGGCCAGAAGGTCCCCTTCACATGATGCAAATCAAGCAGGGATAAGAAGAGTCCGACTCGGACTACATCGACCAGGTAGACGTGATCATCCTCAATGGCGAGCCCGTAAGCGATGAGACCGCCCTCTACGCGGTCCTGGGAGGATTTCAGGGTTTTTCGCCTATGTTCAGGCATCTCACAAAAAACCAACCTACGACCTACGCAGCCTTCCGGGCTAGAGCCGCAGATTTTCTGGCCAGGCAAAGGTTCCTTCTTAGCCTGTGAGCAGCGCGATCGGCGCCCGGACGACGATCTCCCGCCCGATCGCCGATATCGACTTACGAATAAAGCGATCGGCAGCCGAGCGACGATCGCCAGTCTTCCGGCCCGATCGCCGATCATCACGCTACATCATCAGCAACCCGGAGGACACTATCGCCATCTAAAGTCCAGCATTTAACATGAGGGACTAAGGCTCGCGATCGCCTCCACCTCACATCATAAAGCCATGGTCCTGGTAGTCGATGGAACCGGCTGCTTCGGGCATGCAAGGTCCCTTTCGGCCGAGATCGCCCGCCCTTCGTTTAAATACGAGGCCGGCGTAGTCTGAGGGCTCTCCAAAATTAATCAGTGGACACGTGCCATTACCCCCGTCTCAACGTACACCGTCGAGGTTCGTCATCTACATGGCGGGCCGAGGTGGAAGCAGAGCCAAACAAGCCGCGGAGGTGGAGTTGATTCATCCGACGCTGCCCCGTGCAAGGACTCCTCTAGACCGAGACCGCACGCCCTTCGTTTAAATACGAGGCGAGGCGCAGCCTAACAGAGGACCCTCATAATAAAGTGAGTCACGAGACACTCAATGTCTTCGCACACCAAGACACGGTCATGGAGTCGGTCCATCGAACTCCGCGACTGTGCACGATTCCTCAAACAAGAGAAACCATCAAGTTTCCGAGGGGGATTGGCCAATGTTGTTTTTTCAGGTACAAGACCGAAATATAGCTAGCCAATCGACCATGATAGCCCAAGTCCGAATCCTAAGTCAGCTCAGCAAGTTCGCCCGTCCTCATCCTTACACGATCGCCAGCAAGAACAACCTCGCCCCATGTCTTCAACATAGGAGCAAGATGGGGGGCAATTGTTGTGTCGAGAATAAAACTCTCCGACCGGCGATCGCCTTGGAGATCGGGCGACCTAGCCACTGCCGAGCAGCCGAGGCAGAACTGCCGACCATCGACCACGCGACCTAGCCTTAGTGAAGAGATAAATTCACCACTAGAAGGGGGGTTGAATACTGGTAATGCGGAATACCGAAATTTCTTGCAAATAAATAGAAAATAGTGCGGAATTTAAAGACTCAAGAATTTATAGAGGTTCGGCAACTTGCCTACGTCCTCTCTCCGACTTTCTTTTTCTATTGGCTTAAGAACAACCACAATCTTCACTCGTCTTCTATCGGTCCGAGTTCACAACCGTTACAATCGCTTGTCTTCTATCGGTCCAAGCTCAACCTCTCCCTCAATATAAATGTTTGTTTATCTAGTGTTCTATAGGAACTAGATAATCCTCACTATACGAATATGGGAGTATAATCCTAACAATGCCGGATCAAAGATCCTAATAACACCGGATTAGTGACTCTTGATTCGTTTCTTTTGTGCTCAAGTGTAAGTGATGCAACACTTACAATCAAATGAAAGAATACAAAGGATAATAGATATTACAATGAAAATCACTCTTGTATCTTTCTTTTCTCACAACTTGAAATGCAATAAAAGATATAAAACTGAGCTCAAATATGCTTTGATTGCTTCTATGCTTGTATGCTTGAATGCTTGAAGTTATGTGTTTGATACCCAAGTCCTTCGGGTATTTATAGGTGAGAGCCATCCTTCAAATGCTGAAAAACATATTATTAGCGTGCGCTAATAATGACCTGTAGCGTGCGCTATCGATTTTTGACTTGGAATCTCTGAACGGTCACAAAGACTGTTGCAATGGTAAAATAGTATGGCTAGCGTGCGCTAGTCATGTATCGGTAGCGTGCGTTAACGTCTGGTCAACAAGTCTTCAATCTTGACTTTGAAAATGTCCGATTGTCTCTCCAACGACTCTTTATCCAACGGCTAGATTTACGTTTAGCGTGCGCTAGCAAGTATGCATAGCGTGCGCTAGCATTAATTAAATCCAACTTTTCCAGATTTTCCGGATCTTCATTGACTCTTGCCTTCCAACGGTAGAAAATCAAACGGTAATATGCTGACTCCTCTTAGCGTGCGCTAATGCCTATACCTTAGCGTGCGCTACTAATTTCTTTCATTAACGTATGTTACCCTGTGTAGCGTACGTAAAGACCTTAACGTATTGAGTCCAGTAGCTACTGGACTACTGACCGTGATATCGGTAGCGTGTGCAAGAGCTGAGCAGTAACGTGCGCTATATCCTTGCTTTAGCGTACGTAAGTTTATATGTGTAGCGTGCACAAAATCCATTTCCGATTTCCTTCCAAACTTCATTGTCCTCTGGAATAATACGATAGCGTGCGTTATTATTTACTGTATAGCGTGCGCTAACTGTAGTTACTTAGCGTGCGCTATCATTGAATGACTTGCGTGCGCTATCCATCAGGCGACTTCACTTGGCTGCAGCTGACTGTCTGGGCTGTACATATATATCTCGATAGCGTGTGCTACTATAATATGAGTAGCGTGCGCTAACAATGTTTAGCTCCTTGAAAATACTATCGATCTGAGATTGATTTAATTAAATGTTTTGAATGGAATAATCATCAAAATACATTTTGAGTCAACAATCTCCCCCTTTTTGATGATGTCAAAACATTTAATTAATACCTGCAGAAACATTTTAAATGATTCGAATCAAGGTAAACTTGTTCGATATATTAGTATATTTTGGTTTTTGGAGTATTCTCCCCCTTTTTGACATAAACAAAAAGGAACTCCCCCTGAATTGTTTGCGTTATAACAAATATCAACGAAAATGCCATTATTCAAAACGAAATTACATAAACAACAACAACGAATGCCAAATGAAGTGAAATGCGAATATCATTAAGATCAAATTCAAGTAATACATAGAGTTTTCATGACATGAGACATAAAGATTATTCGAAAAATAAGATTCTACAACCAAGCATCAAAATCCTCAAATCTAAGGGTCGGAAGAAGACGAGGGGAAGGGGAACGAAGGGTGTGTGAAACGGATGAAATCGGATATCAACTCGCGCACTTCCCGGACTTCCGAACGTAGAGCCCGAACATCCTCTCGAATTTCAGCCTGAGAGGTCTCGATGCTCCGCATCCGAGCGCAAAGGTCGCTTTCCTCTTCCTCCGTGACAACATCTCTCATTGGGCGCTTCCCTTTCGAAGTTGGCTTCCTCACGAACTCCCCGGTTTGCATCTCTCGAAGAGTATGAGGTCCCCGGCGAGTGATTTTCTCCTCTGCAGTAGGCAAGCGCGATCCTTTTTCCACTAGGTCGTCGTCAGGAAGATACGGGAATAGGATCCAGCCTCGGTTGGACATCCGTACATAGTGCATAGCCTTAAGCGAAGAGTCCGAAATCTCATGACCGAGATAGACGGGGACAGCCTTGTCCTTCGACAAATCGACGTGGTGAAAACTGAATATTTCCGTGAGAATTGAGCCATAAGGCATTCCAGCCTTGCCGGAGCGAGATACGTAGTTTTTCGACCAAAAAAGGTCGCCCTTCACCTTCATCCAGCTGATGATGATATCGGCAAAATTCACTTTATCATCATTAAGAACACGATACACCACATGCTTGTCGACTCCAACTAATTTGTGCTGGGAATTCACCTTCGGCATTAAGCACTTTGTAAAAGCTACTAGGAGAAGACGAATATTGATCCCAAAATCATTGTTTTCAAAGAAATCATCCGTTATGTCAATAACAGCCTTTGAGCTAAGAAACTCTTTGACATCGATTTCCCCGACTCCATTATCATCGGCAATAGTTTTTCCAGTACACACAAATCCGTCAGATGATAAACCAAAAATTTGCGACAAAACATCCGAGGAAACTTTCACTCGTGTTCCTCCGACAAGACTTCCTAAAACAAGGGATGAAGACCCTTCACTTTTGGCCACATGGAGATTGGCATAGAATTATCGGACAAGTTCAGGGAAAATGGGATTTTTGCATTCTACAAAACGGGCAATTCCAAGCGAAGAGAAGAAATTAGAAATATCGACATTTACCTGTTCCAGACTCGAAAGATTGAAGAAATAACAGTCCGTAATGTGTTCTTGTGGAAGAATGTCAAAGAATACCCTCGAGGCGGTGGATGAGATGAAACGAGTAGCATCATATTGGGCGTTGAGAGGACGTTTGAGGTTATTGTATGTTTTTGCCATGGCTGTTCGGTTCTTGCTCGACATAAATCGGAGAGGTATTGAAAATCTGAGGAAGTTTGAAGAATCCGATTAGCGGATAGGGTTTTTTTGCAAGACGGGAATTTTCTGTCGATTGCGTGCGTTAGGAAGTGTGAAGTGTTTTTGGGTCGTACGGAAATATATATAGTCAGCGAACTTTTAGTTAGCGTACGCTAGGATTATAGAATTAGCGTACGTTAGGTAAGAAATGAAAAGCCATCGACTTGGCCCAAAGAGCTAAAATGGAATTCGTAAAGTCTTAATTAGCGACGCAAGGAAGTAGGGTTTAGCGTACGATATCGAAGGAAGTTTTTAGCGCGCGTTAAGAAAGTGAAGCTAGCGCTAGCGAATGAGTGAATCAATCAAAGATTTTGATATTTTGAGTAGTAAGCTTATTTCAAAAGTTGTCTATATGTCCCATGCCAAGTTGTAAACGAATGGAGTTAAATGATTCTTCGGGAAGAGGTTTTGTAAAAATGTCAGCAAGTTGGTCCTTCGTCCCGACAAAAATTAAACAGATGTCTTTTTTCTGAACATGATCACGTAAAAAATGATGTCTAATATCTATATGTTTGGTTCTACTATGCAACACAATATTTTTACTCAAATTAATTGCACTAGTGTTATCACATAGGATAGGGGTATTTTCAAAATGTATACCGTAGTCGCGGAGTTGATTTTTAATCCATAATACTTGAGCGCAGGCGCTCCCTGCAGCGACATATTCGGCGTCAGCTGTAGACAGTGCTACATTGGTTTGCTTTTTACTTCCCCAAGATATTAAACATGATCCAACAAAATGACATGTACCACTAGTACTCTTCTTGTCAATTTAACATCCGCCGAAATCGGCGTCACTGTATGCAATTAAATTAAAATCCAAGCAAGAAGGATACCATAGACCTAGTCCAATAGTTCCTTTTAAGTAGCGAAAAATGCATTTACAAGCAATTAAATGTGATTCCTTGGGATTAGCTTGGAATCGAGCACATAAACATGTAGCAAATATTATATCTGGCCTAGATGCAGTCAAATATAACAAAGATCCGATCATACCTCGATATAATTTTTGATCTACGGATTTGCCATTTTCATCTTTCTCAAGCTTTAATGATGAAGACATTGGTGTAGATATCACCTTGCTACTTTCCATATTGAATTTCTTGAGGAGGTCATTTGAGTACTTCGTTTGATGGATAAAAATTCCATCTTCGCATTGTTTGATTTGAAGTCCGAGGAAGAACGTTAATTCTCCCATGATACTCATTTCGAACTCTCCTTTCATAAGATTATAAAAATCTTGGCACAAAGATTCATTAGTAGCTCCAAATACAATTTCATCAACGTAGATTTGGCAAACAAGTATATCATCATTCAATATTTTAACAAACAAGGTATTATCGACTTTGCCTATTTTATAATTATTTGCAATTAAAAATTGACTTAAACGATCATACCATGCTCGGGGTGCTTGCTTCAACCCGTAGAGTGCCTTGTTGAGCTTGTAGACATGATCCGTAAATTGATGGTCTTCAAAACCGGGAGGTTGCTTGACGAAGACTTCTTCCTGAATGTAACCATTCAAGAATGCACTTTTCACATCCATTTGAAATAGTTTGATCTTCTTATGGGCGGAAATGCACATAGCAAGCGAATGGCTTCGAGTCGAGCCACGAGAGCAAAACTTTCTTCGTAATCAAGACCTTCCTCTTGATTATATCCTTCAGCGACCAAACGAGATTTATTTCGAATTGGATAGCCGTCTTCGTCACTCTTGATTTTATGCACCTATTTAGTTCCGATAATTGTTTTATCTTTAGGAGCGGGAACTAAATTCCATACATTATTGTGCTTGAATTGCACAACCTCCTCTTGCATTGCCATCACCCAACTTTCATCATCGAGAGCTTCGGATATATTCTTGGGAACTATTTCGGATACAAAAGCACAATGAGCCATAAATTCGGTGGTTCTCCTTTGGGTTTGAACACCGTCTTCAATGTTTCCAATCACGAGGTCCTTCGGATGGTATTTGATGTGCCTCCAATCTTTCGGTAAATCAACGATTGTGTTCGTTTCGATTTCCGAAATTTTCTTCACTTCGGGTGAGGGATCCGGAAAAGTACCTGCATCATCAAAATATTCTACCTTTCTCGGGGGTGAGTTCATATCATTGAATTTAACATGTATGGACTCTTCAACTTTATTCGTTCTAATATTATAAACACGATATTTTTTCCTATTAGCACAATAACCAAGAAATATTCCGGAGTCGGATTTGGCATCAAACTTGCCCAAGTTATCCTTGTCGTTGTTCAATATAAATACATTGCAACCAAAAGGATGAAAATAAGCAATATTGGGCTTTTTGCCCTTCCATAATTCATACGGGGTTTTAAGATGAGTTCTACGAACATGAACCCGGTTAATCACATAGCATGCCGTAAAAATTGCTTCAGCCCAAAAGTATCGTGGAAGAGAGTATTCATTCAGCATTGTCCTCGACATTTCTTCCAAAGATCGGTTTTTCCTTTCAACAACTCCATTTTGTTGAGGCGTTCGACTTTGCCGATGCCTTTGATTTTTCCCTTTTGATTATCTCCAAAGGTCACATGTCCTTGATCTTGATATTCGAGGTCTTCAAATAAGTCCTCGGAGCCGCACATGTGCCTTGAGCATCCGCTATCAATGTACCACTTGTTTTTCCTTGGTGCCGGTACCTACAAAAGTAGAATTTCTCGGTTGTTTCGGTACCCAAGCCCGTTTCGGTCCTCCAAAGTTAACTATGCTTATAGCATTCGGAACAATTGTCCCTTTAGGAACCCATATTTGCTTAACTTTGATAGTTCTTAACTTTGAATGAGCATTAACATTGTTAACTCGTTTGAAAGGATCTTTTGAGTTCTCGGTTTCGGTTTTCTTTATTTTGTCAAGGTTGATAAGGGATTGTTCCCGTTTAAAAGGATAGAAACCAAGACCATGTTTGAGCAAGGGCGATTTTTGAATAGATAGGAGCCTTTCGAATTTCTCGTTTCCGAGAGTAAATTTGTTCAAAATATATTTTAGCTCCTTTTGAGTTTTTGTTAACTCGATTTTCAAAACATTTTCTTTTTCAAGGCATGATGTATGGTCGATCTCGATAGTTTTGCCTTTGTTTTGAAGAGAGGAATTTCCGAGTTCTAGAGATTTTATTTTTCTCTTTAAAGATATGTTTAATTTAACCATCTCGTCATACTCCGTATTCAAGGATTCAAACGCACTCAATAACTCATCATCATGATGAACTTCTTGTGAATCACAAAAATCAAAAGAGTCATATTCGTCATCATTTAGTTTAGAGCTTACCTCGATATTACTTTCGGAGTCAAGGGCCATGAATGCAAGATTTGCGTCTAGAGATCTTTCAATCTCCTCCTCGTCATCACTCCAAGAAGCGAGTAGGACCTCCTTCTTTTTGAATCTTTCCATTTGAGGTTTTGAAGAGGATCCTCGGCATTCTTTGGCATAGTGACCGGCTTGACCACATTTCTGACAATTATTGTCGAACTTCTTGATGGGAGTATAGCCACTCTTCTTTTGCTCCGGTTTGCCATCCCGACCAAGAAAACTTTGCCTCTTTTGAATTAGGTTTTTATACCTTCTAAAGTTTTTGGCATAGAGAGCGAGTTCCTCGTCGTCTTCATCTTCGGGAACATCTTCCTCAACGTCGCTATCAACATTAAATGCGACCACTCTTTCCCGAGGCTTTGGCTTTGTGCCTCTAGACTTGAGAACGATCTCGTAATTGATGAGTGACCCGATGAGGGCACTAAATTCGAGCTTGTTGAGATCTTTGGACTCCATGATCGCGGTGACCGTGGCATCCCATTCTCGTGGCAACAATCGAAGGATTTTCGTAGCTTTGTCGCTGCTCGATATAGGCTTCCCAAAAGATGCAAGACCATTTGTTATAGCCGAAAATCGATCCAACATATTTGTGATCGTCTCCTCGTCTTTCAAGGAGAAAAGTTCGTAGTCATGGAGTAGCATATTAATTTTGGTCTCCTTGACTTGGGTGGTTCCCTCATGAGTGACTTCGAGAATTTCCCAAATTTCTTTTGCACTTTCATAGGACGATATCCTATTGAGTTCTTCGGGATTAAGAGCGCAATAGAGAAGTTGAGTAGCTCGTGAGTTGACGTGCGTGTTTCTCCAATCCTCATCGTTGAATTCTTCGATCTTTTTCAACGATCCATCCTCTTTCTTAGCAAGTTTAGGACCAAGATCAATAACTTTCCATATTTCAATATCATAGGCTTGAACGAAGATCTCCATCTTCTTTTTCCACGTCATGAAATTGGAACCGTCGAAGAAAGGAGGACGGTTGAGAGCATTTCCTTCAATTTGGCCAAGAAGTGCCATTTGCGGATCTTTTTCTCTTAGGTGGTTAAACCTTTAAAAAGAGACCCGCTCCGATACCAACTGAAGAGATAAATTCACCACTAGAAGGGGGGTTGAATAGTGGTAATGCGGAATACTGAAATTTCTTGCGAATAAATAGAAAATAGTGCGGAATTTAAAGACTCAAGAATTTATAGAGGTTCGGCAACTTGCCTACGTCCTCTCTCCGACTTTATTTTTCTATTGGCTTAAGAACAACCACAATCTTGACTCGTCTTCTATCGGTCCGAGTTCACAACCGTTACAATCGCTTGTCTTCTATCGGTCCAAGCTCAACCTCTCCCTCAATATAAATGTTTGTTTATCTAGTGTTCTATAGGAACTAGATAATCCTCACTATACAAATATGGGAGTATAATCCTAACAATGCCGGATCAAAGATCCTAATAACACCGGATTAGTGACTCTTGATTCGTTTCTTTTGCGCTCAAGTGTAAGTGATGCAACACTTACAATCAAATGAAAGAATACAAAGGATAATAGATATTACAATGAAAATCACTCTTGTATCTTTCTTTTCTCACAACTTGAAATGCAATAAAAGATATAAAACTGAGCTCAAATATGCTTTGATTGCTTGTATGCTTGTATGCTTGAATGCTTGAAGTTGTGTGTTTGATACCCAAGTCCTTCGGGTATTTATAGGTGAGAGCCATCCTTCAAATGCTGAAAAACATATTATTAGCGTGCGCTAATAATGACCTGTAGCGTGCGCTATCGATTTTTGACTTGGAATCTCTGAACGGTCACAAAGACTGTTGCAATGGTAAAATAGTATGGCTAGCGTGCGCTAGTCATGTATCGGTAGCGTGCGTTAACGTCTGGTCAACAAGTCTTCAATCTTGACTTTGAAAATGTCCGATTGTCTCTCCAACGACTCTTTATCCAACGGCTAGATTTACGTTTAGCGTGCGCTAGCAAGTATGCATAGCGTGCGCTAGCATTATTAAATCCAACTTTTCCAGATTTTCCGGATCTTCATTGACTCTTGCCTTCCAACGGTAGAAAATCAAACGGTAATATGCTGACTCCTTTTAGCGTGCGCTAATGCCTATACCTTAGCGTGCGCTACTAATTTCTTTCATTAACGTATGTTACCCTGTGTAGCGTACGTAAAGACCTTAACGTATTGAGTCCAGTAGCTACTGGACTACTGACCGTGATATCGGTAGCGTGTGCAAGAGCTGAGCAGTAACGTGCGCTATATCCTTGCTTTAGCGTACGTAAGTTTATATGTGTAGCGTGCACAAAATCCATTTCCGATTTCCTTCCAAACTTCATTGTCCTCTGGAATAATACGATAGCGTGCGTTATTATTTACTGTATAGCGTGCGCTAACTGTAGTTACTTAGCGTGCGCTATCATTGAATGACTTGCGTGCGCTATCCATCAGGCGACTTCACTTGGCTGCAGCTGACTATCTGGGTTGTACATATATATCTCGATAGCGTGTGCTACTATAATATGAGTAGCGTGCGCTAACAATGTTTAGCTCCTTCAAAATACTATCGATCTGAGATTGATTTAATTAAATGTTTTGAATGGAATAATCATTAAAATACATTTTGAGTCAACACTTAGCCCAGCGGACAAGCTAAATCGGCCAACCGAAGGTCCCAGGACAAGTCCCGGTGCCGAGCGATCGACCTCAAATACGATCATGTCTCGGCACTTGCCGACCGACCCTTGGTGACCGACCAATGCCGACCCTCGACAACTGTCCGATGGCGGCCTCTGATGACCAGCTAGAGACGACCTCCTCATGTCGATCAGAGCCGATGGCCATCCAGTCGGCAAAGGCCGAGCCTCAAGACTGGCACCACGTGCAAGAGCCGAGACAAGATCCGCGAATCACGGATCATTGACCACAGCTTGTCATCATCCGTCCACCAGCCGACAGGCCCGCCGAAAGTTGTCAGTAGGGCCGCATGTGACAGTGACTCCGGACGCGTGCTGGCTCCTCATTGGACCGCCACCGGCAAATACCGTAGCCTCGACTTTAGGCGATCACAAAGATCTACCTTGGACTTTAGCCCGACAGCCCGGTAGATCGCCCCATTATAATATTGGCCGGCATACGATCGCCCCATTATTATAATGGCCGGAAGGCGATCGCCCGCCAGAAGACAAGACTCGGCTGCCCCTATATATACAAGGCACCCTGCACTCGGCTAACTCCCTGGCATTCTCGCATTTCACACGCAATACAGAAGCAAAATATACAGCACTTGGCTATCTCCATCTCTTGGCAACAGCTATCATTCGGTACTTACTTCTCCCGGCCTCTCTCATCAAGCAGACGATCGGCAGGGATGAAGAACACCGAGCTTCGCTCAAGAGCCGGATTAACAGAGTCTTTTTACACTCATTGTATCTAGATTTCTCACATTAATACTTGTATCCACGAATATTTGTATTAATAACATCTCGCGACAGCATTCAAGCCCGGGCCTAACAAACCCGGCAAATCTTGTATTATTTATCTTCTCTCGGAAGTGCTCCCGCAAATTGTTGTTTGTTGTCTGTCTTCCAGCAGTATTAATCTTCGGATAAATATTTTGGGCAACAACACAGCTCTTGAGCGAAGCCTTGGTGTTCTTGCTCTCGGCCGATCGTCTTCTGTGTGAGCGAGGCTGAGAGAGAAGAATGAACCGAAAGATAGCTATTGCCAAGAGTAGGAGAAAGCCAAGTTGTGTGAGTTGCTTCTGTATTGCGTGTGAGATGCGAGAATGATAGGCCGTTTGAACCAGTGCAAGGTGTAATACCCGGTCGATAGTCATGTCATTTTAAACCTCTTTATTTTCTTCGAATTGTGATTTGTTGGGCGAACCCTTGTAATCATTGCTTGGAAACACCGTTTTGGGGTTTCCGTACTTCTATTTCGTGTTATTGTTGCCCAGATATTTAGTCCTATTGCTTTTATTCTCTTCCCGGGTCATTTTTCATCATTTTAGGACCCGAGGGGGGTGTGAGCCGCGGCACAAGGAGTGTGCGCCGCGGCACACACACACTTCCTAACCCTGGACGAGCGGACTGTACCGGGTGCCGCGGCACATGCCGGCAGGGCCGCGGCACACTTCCGAGTCACTGCCGCGGCACACCTAGGCTGAGCCGCGTCACACTTGTGTTGCATACTCAGCCAAAAACCGACTGTACCCGGTGCCGTGGCGCACTCCAGCTGAGCCGAGGCACACTGCCGAACCCTGGGAGCAATTTTTAGGCCTATGCCGCGGCACACCTGGGCTGAGCCGCGGCACACCATGCGGTCAACTGCATAAATTGTGCTTTTGAGCGAGATGCAGCTCATTTCACCATTTTCTTCTTCCACCTGCGAGAGAGAGAGTTTGAGGGGAGGAGTTTTCTCACATCTATCACTTGTGTGTTGGATTTTTACCATTTTCATTCGGTTGGGAAGCCCGGTTAGTCGATCTAACGCGTATTCCTCGGATCATAGAGCTTGGATATTCAAGAGGTAATTTCTTCAACATCTTGATTCTCGATTTTGTATGGGTATTGACGTTTTGGATGATAAAATCATGGAGTATGAAGTGATATATGCATGATTATGGACATGTTTGAGTATTCATCGGATTATTTAAAGATTATTCAAGAACACTTTGAATTTTGTGTTGGATTTTGGGGGTTTTCGTAGATTCGTCCGATTTATCCGATTGAAGCTTGAGAACCTTGAGATTATGATATATCTATATCGTATGCGTGTTTTCTTACGATTTTACGGGTTGGATTGTGCCGTTTTCGGATTTGTGGGAGTTTGGGCGATTTCCCAACCTTTAGTTGTTCACCCGTGTATTTTCTTGAATCGTAGACGAGTTTCGGGAGTCTCTTCGTGTAATTTGAGTATGGATAATTAATTGTCATATTCCTTGCGAATCGTTTAGGTGCCGGAAGCGCGTTCTTGGACCTACCGAACTCATACCTTTCCTCCGTTCGATTTCTCGATGTCTCAAAGGCAAGTATACACTTATGATTGTACGTTCTCGACTTTGAAAGTAAGAAATATTGATGGTATGATATGAACGAACCATTTTTACGGCATTCATAGATATATTGATGGCATATTATGAATGAACCGTGTTTACGGCATTCATATATGTATTAATGGCATATAATGAACGAACCGTTTCTACGGCATTCATACATGTATCGGCGTATGATATGAACAAACCGTTTCTACGGCATTCACATACGTATCGGCGTATGATATGAACGAACCGTTTCTACGGCATTCACATACGTCTTATTGTGGCACTATGAGATTTTAGTTATTCCGGAATACTAGTCTTGAATTGATGAATTGACGGTTACATTTACTTTATTGTCGAGGAGTATTGTGTTTCATATTGATATACTTGCACTAGCTATTCGACGGCTAACCCCTTTATGGGGGAAATACGTTTCATGTATTTCAGGTTCCAGGAGGACGGACAGGCAGGTATTGAGTCGACATGAAGATGGTGGGCAAGTGTGATACTGTGTCTTTCTTCCAGTTATGTTATGAGTTTTCCGTTCAGTGTTGTTGTACTGGATTGGCTATTGAATACTCGAGTATTGTTTTCCATTTTCTTTGATGTTCCGGCCTGTGTTTTCCGAAGTATTGATTCGTGTTTTGATGTTTGTGAATACATTGGTCATGTTTTTGAATACCTTTGTATTGTTTTCATTCCATTGTGTGTAGACCTTCTCGGTCAAAGTTTACAGTTCCGCGTATTTTTAGCCTTGTGGGCCCCATGGCGGGGCTTACGGTGCTGTAATATTCCTTGAATAACTTGGGGGTGTTACACAAGGAGCCTTCTATTTATAGGGGTTGAGGAGCCTCGATTCCTGGCGGGCGATCGCCTTCCGGCTAATAAAATATTGGGGCGATCGTCTTAAAGTCACATGTGCTGTCTGCCTAAAGTCCAAGGCAGCTGCTGGCAGCCAGCTGTGTGGTCCAATGAGGAGCCAGCACGCGTCCGGAGTCACTGTCACATGCGGTCCTACTGACACCTTTCGCGGCCTGCTTACTGGTGGGAAGATCTCCGACAGCCGTGGGTCAATGTAATACCCGGTCGAAATTCATGTCATTTCAAATCTCCTCATTGTTCAAATTGTGTTTTGTTGGGCGAACCCTTGTAATTATTGCTTGGAATCACCGTTTTGGGATTTCCGTATTTCCATTTCGTGTTATTGTTTCCCAGATATTGAGTCCTATTGCTTTTATTCTTTTTCCGAGTCATTTTTCATCATTTTAGGACCCGAGGGGGGTGGGCAAGACAAGGAGTGTGCGCGCGCACACACATTTTATAGACTGGCCGAGCAGATCGCACGGTGCCGCGGCACATGCCGGGCAGGCTGCGGCACACCGCCGAGTCACACCGCGGCACACTGTCCGAGCCGTGGCACACTTGTGTTGCATCCTCGCCTAAAACCGATCAGACCGGTGCCGCTGGCAAGACGCCAGCCGGGCCGCGGCACACTACCGAGCCCTGGGAGCAGTTTTTGGGCCTGTGCCGCGGCACACCTAGGCTGAGCCGCGGTACACAATGTGGTCAACTGCATAATTCAGCTTTTTGAGCGAGATGCGGCTCATTTCCTCCATTTCCTTCTTCCACCTGCGAGAGAGAGCTTGAGGGGAGGAGCTTCTCACCATCTATCACTTGTGTGTTGGATTTTTACCATTTTCATTCGGTTGGGAAGCCCGGCTAGTCGATCTAACGCGTATTCCTCGGATCATAGAGCTTGGATATTCAAGAGGTAATTTCTTCAACATCTTGGTTTTCGATTTTACATTGGGTAATGACGTTTTGATGTTAAAATCATGGTGTATGAAGTGATATATGCATGATTATGGGCATGTTTGATTATTCATCGGATTATTGAAAGATTATTCAAGAACACTTTGAATTTTGTGTTGGATTTTGGGGGTTTTCGTAGATTCGTCCGATTTATCCGATTTGAAGCTTGAGAACCTTGAGATTATGATATATCTATGCCGTATGCGTGTTTTTCTTACAATTTTACGGGATGGATTGTGCCGTTTTCGGACTTGTGGGAGTTTGGGCAATTTCCCAACCTTTAGTTGTTCACCCGTGTATTTTCTTGAATCGTAGACGAGTTTCAGGAGTCTCTTCGTGTAATTTGAGTATGGATAATTAATTGTCATATTCCTTGCGAATCGTTTAGGTGCCGGAAGCGCGTTCTTGGACCTACCAAACTCATACCCTTCCTCCGTTCGATTTCTCGATGTCTCAAAGGCAAGTATATAATTATGATTGTACGTTCTCGACTTTGAAAGTAAGAAATATTGATGGTATGATATGAACGAACCATTTTTACGGCATTCATAGATATATTGATGGCATAATATGAACGAACCATTTTTACGGCATTCATATATGTATTGATGGCATGATATCAACGAACCGTTTTTACGGCATTCATAGATGCATTGACGGATGATATGAACGAACCGTTTCTACGGCATTCACATACGTCTTGATGTGACACTATGAGATTTAGTTATTCCAGAATACTAGTCTTGAATTGATGAATTGACGGTTACATTTACTTTATTGTCGAGGAGTATTGTGTTTCATACTTGATATACTTGCACTAGCTATTCGACGGCTAACCCCTTTATAGGGGAAATACGTTTTATGTATTTCAGGTTCCAGGAGATAGGACAGGCAGGTATCGGGTCGGCATGAAGATGGTGGGCAAGTGTGATACTGTGTCTTTCTTCCAATTATGTTTTGAGTTTTCCTTTCAGTGTTGTTGTACTGGATTGGCTAATGAATACTCGAGTATTGTTTTCCATTTTCCTTGATGTTCCGGCCTGTGTTTGCCGAAGTATTGATTCGTGTTGTGATGTCTGTGAATACATTGGTTATGTTTTTGAATACCTTTGTATTGTTTTTCATTCCATTGTATGTAGACATTCTCGGTCAAAGTTTATAGTTCCGCGTATGTTTAGCCTTGTGGGCCCCATGGCGGGGCTTACGGCGCTGTAATATTCCCTGAATAACTTGGGGGTGTTACAGAATATGGTATCAGAGCTTAGGTCTATGGATACCTAGGCTGTCGGTCTTTTGGGTCGAATGAGTCGTCATTTGTCCACAGTATCACTACTCTGCCATCATCACAGTGCGACCGGTACTTGTAAGACCTCTTACTCTTCTGATGTTTCCTTATTCATTATCCTTCTTTTATTGGTATTCTTGAGAATAGATCACCTTAATGACGTGCGATTGAATTGTGCTTACGTACCTTGTGTGTTCTTCAGTATGTCAGCTGGTAGGGGCCGTGGCCGTGGTCGTGGCCGTGGATGAGGAAGAGGTCGTGGCGCGGCCGTTTCCATCGATTCACTTGGGTCGACCAACCCCGCTTGTCGAACTCGGTGCATCCCGACACCGAGAGTCAAGACGACTACCAAACGGTCGGGAACAACGCGACGTTGGAGTGGCGAATGCACTTCAACAATCGCTACTCGATGACTATTTTGGCCCAAACTGCTCAAATTGAATAACCCAAACCCAAACACGGATGCCTTGCTTAATGTAATCCGTATGCACCCTCCACGCTTTGGCGGTGCCATGCACTGCTAGTCAAAGATTGGCTAGCGCAATTAGAGAAGATTTTCGAGGCGGTTGATTGCCCCGAGGTGTGGAAAGTACCAATTGCTCAGTATTTCCTCACTAAGGAGGACGCTACTTGGTGGAAGGTCATCAATCCAGAGGATCGTATTGCCTCGTGGGATGAATTTAAGGAGCTCTTGGAGGCCGAGTTTTGTCCTTGGCCGGTGCAAGAGAGCCGAATCCGAGCCTTTTTCGAGGCTAAACCACAAGATATTCCCGTTTCGCAGGCGATCGTGGAGTACAACCAACAATTGATCCATGTGAAGGATCAAGTGCGTAACGAGCGTGATAAGATCCGTTATTTTGATATGCGGATGAATTTGGACTTACAGCGGTACATGGCCGGATTTGCTTGTACCACACTGAAAGAGTATTAGGACAGAGCTTTAGCCCATGATATGTTGAGCCCCGACAACGATACCGTTGAAGAACCGAAGAAGCAGAAAGTCACGGGAAATTTCTCTGGATCTAAGGGTGGCAACTTTCAGAAGTCACAGACGACTAGCCGTTTTGCCGGATAGTCATCACGTTCTAATAAAGGGAAGAGGGGTTACCGTCCCACTCCGGATACCTCAAATCGCACAGTGACTTGCTATAATTGTGGCCGTCCAGGCCACTTTAATTAGGAATGCCACTTTCCACCATTAAAGTGTCACACGTGCGGACAGATGGGGCATAGAGCGGCTTATTGTTCCGATCCGAACCAGACTTTGGACACTCGGGCTTCTACCCCAACACCACTTGATCAAGGTATAAATCAGCGACATTCTTTTGGTCAACCTCAGCAGAATTTTGGCAGGGGCCGGGGACGGGGTCAGAATGCTGGAGGGGGAAACTCTAGCGTTGGTTCGGTGCAACCACAGGTTTATGAGATGCGTCGAACAGACGAACCCGAAGCGGCAGTGGCTTCAGCTACCATCCATATTTTATCTTATCCAGTCCGTGTACTTTTTGATATGGGTGCTACACATTCTTTTATTTCCTTGGAGTGTGTACGCCGTTTGAATATAACTTGTTTGACTGCTTGCGATCCCTTTATCGTGAAACTGCCTAGCGGGGATAGGATTGTGGGGAATCGGGAGATTATAGATTTTCCGGTGATCATATCCGGTATGGAATGGTTATCGAATCTGATTGTAGTTGATATGAAAGGCGAGGACGTGATCCTCGGCGAGGATTGGCTTGATAATCACCAAGCGATTATGAATTACCGTACCAAGGTTATCACTATGATGACTAAAGACGGATCTGAGTACTCATTTTTGGGACGTAAGTCGGGCCAATCCAAGTTACTTATCAGTTCCATGAAGGCCGTAAAACTTTTGAATAAAGGTTGTACGGGCTATTGGTGTTATGCTTTAAAAACGGAAGGAAACGAAGTCGATTTCTCTTCGATTCCGGTTGTTAATGAGTATCCCGATTTTTTTCCGGATGATCTCCCGGGACTACCGCCAGATCGAGAGATAGAATTTACCGTAGACTTAGAGCCAGATTAGGCCCCGATTTCTAAAGCACCTTATCGAATGGCACCTTACGAGATGCAAGAATTGAAGACTCAGTTGGGAGAACTGTTGGGAAAAGGGTACATCAGACCGAGCGCTTCGCCTTGGGGCATGCCTGTTCTCTTCGTGAGGAAGAAGGATGGTTCACTACGTTTGTGCATCGACTACCGTGAGCTGAACAAAGTAACCATCAAGAACAAATATCCTTTGCCTCGTATAGACGATTTATTTGATCAATTGCAAGGGGCTGCGGTTTTCTCGAAGATTGATTTAAGATTCGGGTATTATCAACTCAGGGTGAGGGAGTCCGACGTTCCGAAGATGGCGTTTCGGACGAGATATGGGCATTATGAATTTGTAGTTATACCTTTTGGGTTGACTAATGCGCCGACAGTATTCATGCAGTTAATGAATAAGATATTCATCGAGTACCTCGACAGGTGTGTAGTCGTCTTTATTGACGAAATCTTGATCTATTCTCGAGATAAGGAGGAACACGCCCGATACTTGCGTTTGGTCTTGGACATTTTGAGAACCGAGCACCTCTATGCAAAATTCTCGAAATGTGAGTTTTGGTTGGAAGAAGTTATGTTTCTCGGCCATGTGATTTCGGCCGAAGGGGTTCGTAGACCAAGAAGATTGAGGCGGGCTAGATTGGGCACCGCCTAAAAATGTTAAGGAAGTTCGTAGCTTTTGGGCCTTGGCCGGGTATTACCATCGGTTTGTCGAGGGTTCTCGAAACTCGCTCGACCGCTACGAAATTGCTCCAGAAGACCGAAAAGTTTATTTGGACGGATGAGAGACAACAGAGTTTCGATGAACTGAAGAGACGATTGACTTTAGCGCCGATTCTAACTTTACCACATGGTAGCGAAGGCTTTGCAGTTTACAGTGACGCTTCGGGTCAAGGCCTGGGCTGTGTTCTTATGCAGCATGATAAGACAATAGCTTTTGCGTCACGACAATTAAAGCCTTATGAGATGAATTATCCTACTCACGATTTAGAGTTGGCCGCAATTGTCTTCGCACTCAAGATTTGGCGGCATTATCTGTATGGTTCACCGTGCCGGATTTATACCGATCACAAGAGTCTGAAGTATATTTTCAGTCAAAAGGAGCTGAATATGAGATAGAGGCGTTGGTTAGAGTTGATAAAGGATTATGATTTGGAAATTCTTTACCACCCCGGAAAAGCCAATGTCGTTGCGGATGCTTTGAGCCGCAAATCGGCATCTCTTCAAATGCTCGAGGTTCTTACATCCTGCATTTAAAATTCACAGATTTAATTGAGCAAGGGATAGAAGTTTGGCTTCAACGAGTACAGGGACAATTATGTGCTCTCGAAATTACATCGTCCTTAGTCGATGACATCAAAGGGAAGCAGTGGAGTGACCCGATGATTTCTCAACTGAAGGAAGATGTAATTAAAGGAAAAGCTCCTGTTTTATGGTTCATGAGGATAGTATTCTGAGATTTCAGGGCAGGCTTTGTGTTCCGAACGATTTATAGTTGAGGCAAAGAATTTTCCGAGAAGCTCATGCTACGCCTTACTCAATCCACCCCGGGATGAGTAATATGTACAAAGATTTGAAGCGCAATTTTTGGTGGAATAACATGAAGAAGGATGTTACGGAGTTTGTACTACGGTGCTTGACGTGTCAACAAGTCAAGATCGAACATCAACGACCAGCGGGGTTATTGAAACCACTTCCCATTCCCGAGTGGAAGTGGGAAGACATCTCGATGGATTTCATCATTGGCATGCCGAGAACTCGGGCCGGAATGAATATGATTTGGGTAATTGTCGATCGATTGACCAAGTCTGCACACTTCTTGGGTATTAAGGATACTTGGGGACCGGATAGACTGGCTCGAACCTTTATTGCTGAGATCGTGAGGTTACACGGTGCCCCGAAGACCATTGTTTCTGATCAAGACGGCCGCCAGATCGCATTTTGGCAGCCGCTCATCGCCTGGGTACGGAGTTGAGATTGAGCACTTCCTTTCATCCTCAGTCGGACGGTCAGACAGAGAGGACGATTCAGACGTTGGAAGATATGTTACGGGCTTGTGCCTTGGATTGGAGTAATGATTGGGAGCTTCACTTACCGTTGATCGAGTTTGCTTACAATAATAGTTGGCATGCGTCGATCAAAATGGCACCCTTCGAGGCACTCTATGGTAGGCAATGTAGGTCGCCATTATGTTGGGATGAGGCTTCTGAGCTAGTTGGGACGGAGCCGGATATGTTGATGGAGACTAAGGAAAAGATTTCTATTATCCGAGATCGATTGCTAACTGCCCAGAGTCGTGAGAAATCTTATGCTGATACTCGTCGTCGACCTTTGGAGTTTGAGGTGGGAGATCATGTCTTGCTCAAGGTGTCGCCGACCAAGGGAGTTTTCCGCTTTGGGAAAAAGGGGAAACTTAGTCCGAGGTACATCGGTCCTTTCGAGATTTTAGACAGAGTTGGAGATTTAGCATATCGCTAGGCGTTGCCTCCAGCGTTGAGTCACTTCCACTGTGTTTTTCATGTGTCTCAGTTGAGGAAATACGTACCGGATCCGAGCCACATTATCGACTACATTGAGATTGACGTAGCCGAGGACATTACCTTTCCGGAGAAACCCGTGAAGATCCTTGAGCGCCGCGAGAAACAACTTCGGCATAAGACCATTCCACTGGTTAAAGTGCAATGGTCGAGGCATGGATTCGAGGAGTCAACTTAGGAGACGGAAGAGAAGATGCGGGTGGAATACCCCGAACTATATATTTCTTAAGTTTCGAGACGAAACTTCTTTTTAGAGGGGTAGAATGTAATACCCGGTCGAAATTCATGTCATTTCAAATCTCCTCATTGTTCAAATTGTGTTTATTTGGGCGAACCCTTGTAATTATTGCTTGGAATCACCGTTTTGGGATTTCCGTACTTCCATTTCGTGTTATTGTTTCCCAGATATTGAGTCTTATTGCTTTTATTCTCTTTCCGGGTCATTTTTCATAATTTTAGGACCCTAGGGGGGTGTGGGCCGCGGCACAAGGAGTGTGCGCCGCGGCATACACATTTTCTAGACCTAGCCAAGCAAATCAGCACGGTGCCGCGACATGCCGGCAGGCCGCGGACACTGCTGAAGTCATCGCTGCACACTGTCCGGGCCGCAGACACTTGTGTTGCATCTCACCAAAACCGATCAGACTGTGGTGCTGGCGCATGCTGGGCCGCGGCACACCGCGAGCCACGGGAGTGCTCACTGTGCAGCACACCTAGCCGAGCCGGCACACACAATGCGGTCAACTGCATAATTCGGCTTTTTGAGCGAGATGCAGCTCATTTCCTCCGTTTCCTTCTTCCACCTGTGAGAGAGAGAGCTTGAGGGGAGGAGCTTCTCACGATCTATCACTTGTGTGCTGGATTTTTACCATTTTCATTCGGTTGGGATGCCCGGCTAGTCGATCTAACGTGTATTCCTCGGATCATAGAGCTTGGATATTCAAGAGGTAATTTCTTCAACATCTTGGTTTTCGATTTTACATTGGGTAATGACGTTTTGGATGTTAAAATCATGGTGTATGAAGTGATATACGCATGATTATGGGCATGTTTGATTATTCATCGGATTATTGAAAGATTATTCAAGAACACTTTGAATTTTGTGTTGGATTTTGGGGGTTTTCGTATATTCGTCCGATTTATCCGATTTGAAGCTTGAGAACCTTGAGATTATGATATATCTATGCCGTATGCGTGTTTTTCTTATGATTTTACGGGTTGGATTGTGCCGTTTTCGGACTTGTGGGAGTTTGGGTGATTTCCCAACCTTTAGTTGTTCACCCGTGTATTTTATTGAATCGTAGACGAGTTTCGGGAGTCTATTCGTGTAATTTGAGTATGGATAATTAATTATCATATTCCTTGCGAATCGTTTAGGTGCCGGAAGCGCGTTCTTGGACCTACCGAACTCATACCCTTCCTCCGTTCGATTTCTCGATGTCTCAAAGGCAAGTATATAATTATGATTGTACGTTCTCGACTTTGAAAGTAAGAAATATTGATGGTATGATATGAACGAACCGTTTTTACGGCATTCATAGATATATTGATGGCATAATATGAACGAACCGTTTTTACGGCATTCATATATGTATTGATGGCATGATATGAACGAACCGTTTTTACGGCATTCATACATGCATTGACGGATGATATGAACGAACCGTTTCTACGGCATTCACATACGTCTTGATGTGACACTATGAGATTTAGTTATTCCGGAATACTAGTCTTGAATTGATGAATTGACGGTTACATTTACTTTATTGTCGAGGAGTATTGTGTTTCATACTTGATATACTTGCACTAGCTATTCGACGGCTAACCCCTTTATGGGGGAAATACGTTTTATGTATTTCAGGTTCCAGGAGATCGACAAAGGTATCGGGTCGGCATGAAGATGGTGGGCAAGTGTGATACCGTGTCTTTCTTCCATTTATGTTTTGAGTTTTCCTTCAAAGGTTGTTGTCTTCGATCGCTATCAATACTCGAGTATTGTTTTCCATTTTCCTTGATGTTCCGGCCTGTGTTTGCCGAAGTATTGATTCGTGTTGTGATGTCTGTGAATACATTGGTTATGTTTTTGAATACCTTTGTATTGTTTTTCATTCCATTGTGTGTAGACCTTCTCGGTCAAAGTTTATAGTTCCACGTATGTTTAGCCTTGTGGGCCCCATGGCGGGGCTTACGGCGCTGTAATATTCCCTGAATAACTTGGGGGTGTTACAGTCAATGATCCGTGAAATGCGGATCTTGTCTCGGCGCTGTACGTTGGTTCTGTCCTGAGGCTTCGGCCTTTGCCGACTGGATGACCATCGGCTTTGATCGGCATGAGGCGGTCGTCAAAGGTCGGTCACCAGGGATCGGCATCGGCGAGTGCCGAGAGATGATCGTCTGATGGTCGCCCACCCGGAGTCGATCGCCAAGTACCGAGAGATGATCGTCTTAGATGTCGATCGCTCGGCACCGGGACTTGTCCTGGGACCTTCGGTCGGTCGATCTATCTTGGCTGCCGGGCTGAGGTTAGGTCGCCTGGTCTCTGGTCGGCAGTTTTGCCTCGGCTGCTCGGCAATGGCTAGGTCGCCCGATCGCCGAGGCGATCGCCGGTCGGAGAGTATAAATCTCGACACAACAATTGCCCCCCAGCTTGCTCCGATGTCGAAGACATGGGGCGAGGTGGTTCTTGACGGGCGATCCGTTGAGCTGAGTTTGGATTCGGACTTGGGCGATCTGGTCGATAGGCTAGCTATCTTTTCGGTCTTGTACCTGCAAAAACAACATTGGCCGATCCCCCTCAGAAACTTGATGGTTTCGTCGTTTGAGGAATCGTGCACAGTCACGGAGTTCGATGGACCGACTCAATGACCGTGTCTTGTGCGCGAACGACATTGACTGTCTCGTGACTCATTTTATTGTGAGGGTCCTCTGTTAGGCTGCGCCTCGCCTCGTATTTAAACGAAGGGCGTGCGGTCTTGGTCTAGAGGAGTCCTTGCGTGGGGCGTCGTCGGATTAATCAACTCCACTTCCGCGGCTTGTTAGCTCTGCTTCCACCTCGACCCGCCATGAAGATGGCGAACCTCAACGGTGTACGTTGAGACGGGGGTAGTGGCACGTGTCGCATTGTCCGGGTCCATCATGTTTAGATGGTGAACCTTTGAGGGCGGGCGATCGTGTCCACTGATTAATTTTGGAGGGCCCTCAGACTACGCCGGCCTCGTATTTAAACGAAGGGCGGGCGATCTTGGCCCAAAGGGACCATGCATGGCCGAAGCAGCCGGTTCCATCGACTACCAGGACCATGGCTGTAAGTTGTGCGGTGGAGGCGATCTCGTGCCTTAGTCCATCATGTTAGATGGTGAACTGTGGGTGGCGATCGAGTCCTCTGGTTATGGTGATGTAGCTTGATGATGGCGATCGGGCTGGAAGACTGGCGATCGTCGTTCGGCTGCCGATCGCGTTACTCCTAGGCTAAGAAGAAGCCTTTGCCTGGCCAGGAAGTCTGCGGCTTTAGCTCAGAAGATCGCGTAGGTCGCAGGTTGATCCTTCGTAAGATGCCTGAACATAGGAGAAAGACCGTGGAATCCTCCTAGGACCACGTAGAGGGCGATCTCATCGCTTTCGGGCTCGCCGTTGAGGATGATCTCGTCTACCCGGTCGATGTAGTCCGAGTCGGACTCTTCTTTCCCTTGGCTGATCCGCAACATGCGATGGGGACCTTCTGGCCGAGCGACCCTGGTGGCGAAGTACTCTGAGAAGATGTTCGCCAGTTGGTTAAAGGAGCCGATGGACCGAGGCGGCAATGAGGCGTACCACCTGTAGGCAAGGTCGTTCAGCGTCAGAGGGAACATTCGACACCTGGTCGCGTCAGATGCTCCACACCCGGTCATGTAGATGTTGAACTTGTTCATGTGTGTTTCGGGGTACGATCTCCCCTCGTACAGAGGTGTTTGAGGAGGGGCGATCTTGTGCTGCACGGGGGCAAGCTCGATGTGGACGGCGAGCGGCTCGCTCGGTTCGGCGATCTTCTTCTTGGAGCCTGCCCCGGATTCCAGTAGCACCTTCATGTCGTCGAGCTGGCGCTGCATCGCGGCCATCGCCGTGGCTCGGTCACCCGCAGATCGGCTTTAGGAGCGGGAGACGAGGCGATCGTGTACCGATCTCCTGACTCCGCTGCTGCCGACCTCGGCTATTTGGCGAGGGGGAGCCAGACGGCTGGGCTGCCTTCTGGGAGTCGGATAGGCCGAGCTCCTGGTGACGGACTCGAGCTTCGTCGACTCGTGGCTGGGGCCGGAATGCCCCGGTCGCCAAGTCGGGTTGCTGCCGAGGCGATCGAAAACTGAGGTGCCCCGGCTGGCGAGCGCCTCCTCTTGCGAAAGGGAGCCTCGTGACGATCGCCTGGTCAGCAATGCCTTGAACTTACGTTTGGTCATCTGGCGGACGGCCGAGGGGGTGATAGCGGGAGGTGCGTCGAGAGCACTCCGTCGCTCATGTAGCAGGGCCATGGCCTCCTCGATCTGTTCCGCGGTTCGGAACTGATCGAGTAAGAGACTTGGACCGTCCCTCAGGGGCGGCATCGAGCATCTCGGACCGCGGCGGCTACCCTCCGCCATCGGCTGTGGCTCGGATTGAGACGGAACGAGGCATCTGGCGGGCTGGCCGGCGGCTTTCTTCGACGCAGAGGCGGAAGACATGATTCTGAAAGCTTTCTCTGAAGAACAGTGAGTGTTTCTTCAGGTATATGCCCCGGAGAACAGTGAGTGTTCTTCGAGACGGTAGGAATAAAAATTTGAGGGTTAGATTCCCTTCTTCTAGCGCCAATTGTTGTTGCCCAAAATATTTATCCGAAGATGAAATACTGCTGGAGTGGACGGACAACAAACAAGGTTGCGGGAGCACTTCCGAGAGGGTATAAATTGTTGGGATTCCGAAACAAAAACGAAATACGTAGCAGAAATAAAAACGAATCCCAAACAGGATCGATCAAGTAGCGTATATACGAAAAAAAATACGAAGATAAAGATCATACCCTTGAAGCCTTTGAAATAAATCTTCGTAAATATGGATGACGATCACGAACCCCATCCCGAACACGAAATCCCTTCGTTCCAAGCACCGAAAATTCGAAGCCTCTACTTCACACGCGTTGGAAGTTGCCCGGAAAAATTCGACGAGACTCCGTTCTCTAAGAACACGGCTAGGGAACTCGTAGGAATTTTTTTCTCTCAATTTATCTCTTATTTTTCTCAACTCAAAGTGAAAGAAAATAAGATGAAAATTTCTCCCTCACTCTCAAACTCTCTCACGGCAGCCACATTCAAAATGAAGATGGAGTGTTGATTAAATAAGAGAGTTTGTCTTGTTATTTCTATTTAATAACCAAGTGATAATAATGTGATATTAAAAAATATCATCATGTTTGAGGAGAAAAGTAAAGACAGTAAATCAATTGTATTGATAACAATGAATAGAGGGCCTTTATATAGGCATTACAAAGAGAGTCTTTCCATACATAGGATTCCTAGTTAAGGTAAGACATCTAACAGGATCCAACTACTTATGGAAGAGTCCAGAACCTTCCATAACTCTTATCCCCCTACAACTAGTATTAGGTAAGACACCAATACGGGAAGGATTTCCCGGAACACTCCCCTTGTGTCGAACACTAATACTAACATGGTGCACACGGTGTTGCCTCGGTAAAAAACCTTTCCAAGTCAAATAAAACCCCGTGGGAAAAACAAAGACTTTGGTGAGGAAAAAGAGCGCAACGCACCAACTACAAATGTCAGAATCATGTGAAGTATACTCCCCCTGAGGTATACATGACAGCTCATTCCATCGAGCCATCTTTAGTTGAATTCGGATAATCGACACATGCCGATGCTTCTCACATGTTTCTCAAATGTAGATTTCGGCAGAGACTTAGTGAACAAGTCTGCGATATTCTCATCGGAACTCACTTGTTTCACTTCGATATTCAACAATTTATGCTGCTGCTGATTATAAAAGAACTTCGGTGCAATATGCTTGGTATTGTAACCCTTTATGAAACCTAACTTCATCTGCTCAATGAATGCCGCATTGTCATCAAAGATGCAAGTAGGGGTTTCTGTAGTGGGATCTAATCCACACGTTCCTCGTATATGGTCTATGACTGACCGGATCCAAATGCACTCCCTTACGGATTCATGCAATGCAATTATCTCTACATGGTTCGAGGAAGTAGCAACCAGGGTCTACTTGGTAGATCGCCAAGATATTGCCGTATTCCCAATGGTGAACACATAACCAGTTTGGGAACGTCCTTTATGTGGGTCAGAGAGATAACCGGCATCAGCAAATCCAACTAACGTGTCGTTAGGATTCTCTGCATAAGGGGTAAGCTTGCTCGCTTTAGCACTTCTGGTAGTCAAGTTACCATGCTTAGCTGTAATATCAGAGGAAGATCGACAGTCGGTATGCATCATCTTAACCTCAACAATTCCTTTTGGAATATCGCTCTCTTTTGCGTAGGGGAAGAACAATCCAAGGTCACTGGAGCCTTTCAAGTATCGAAAGATGTGTTTTACTCCATTCCAATGCCTTATCGTGGGAGCGGAGCTAAATCTGGCAAACAGATTCATAGAGAATGCGATGTCTGGACGAGTACATTGAGCCAGATACAACAACGCACCGATTGCGCTAAGGTACGGTGTTTATGCTCCAAGGACCTCTTCATCCTCCTCCTTAGGACGAAACGGATCCTTGTTCATTTCCAGACTTCGACCAATCATGGGGGTAGCAAGAGGATGTGCCTAGTCCATGCTAAATCGCCTGAGCATATTGTAGACATAGGCAGACTGATGAATGAGTATGCCATCATCTCGATGTTCTAGCTCTAAGCCCAAGCAGAATCGAGTCCTCCCCAGATCTTTCATCTCGAATTCGGATTTAAGGTAGCGGGCCGTTTCATTGACCTCATCTATGGTACCGCTGACATTCATGTCATCTACATAGACGGCTACAATCAGGAATCCTGCATCTGTTCTTTTCACGAATATGCATGGACAGATGTCACTGTTCTTGTATCCCTTCCCAACCAAGTATTCACTTAGGCAGTTGTACCACAACCTTTCGGATTGTTTCAACCCATACAGTGAACGACGCAATTTCACAGTGTACGCGCTCCGTGGTTTAGAGCTACTTGATTTGGGCTATGAAATCCCTTCGGGGACTTTCATATAGATACCCGTATCTAGATCCCCATAAAGATACACTGTAACCACATCCATAAGCTGCATGTTCAGTTTTTCGGACACTACCAAACTGACTAAGTAGCGGAAAGTGATAATGTCCATAACGGGAGAATACGTCTCCTCGTAGTCAATGCCAGGGGGCTGCGAGAAACCTTGGGAAACTAGTCTCGCTTTGTAACGCATGACCTCATCCTTATCATTGCGTTTACGAACAAAGACCCATTTATGTCCAACTGGTTTAACGCCCATGGGTATTGGCTCGATACGGCCAAATACCTCACATTTAGCCATTGAGTCTAGTTCAGCCTGCATTGCATCTTTCTATTTCGGCCAATCGGCTCGTTGTTGACACTCAGAAACCGAGCGCGGCTCAGCGTCGTCGTCTTCAATAATTTCTTGAGCGACGGAGTAGGCAAAATCATCGTCGACTAGCGTGGACGACCTATCCAATAGTACGTATTCACTCGTACATTGCATCGAGATTTCTTTATTCTCTGACATCAACAAAGTTTCCGACGCGTCAATCGATTGTTCCATTGTTGATTCGAGGACATATCCGTAGTCAGAGATAATCTCGTGTGACGGAGTCACTGTGTCGATGATGAGAGGATTTTGTGCCTCCGTTCCTCTTCTCTTTCGAGGTTCGGTATCCTTTCTACCCACTGGCCTCCCCCTCTTTCGAGCAGGGATAAGAGCAGCCGAAGCAGCCGTCCCACCACTAAGGTTGACGCCGGTGGCATCATTCCTTTGGGCGGCTGAACCTTGCCCTATAATGGGACTTCTAACCTTGCAGGAACATTCGCAATGGGAATGGTAGATCTTGTCACTTTCGCAAAGACGCAAAGCCGGGCATCGAATCCGCAACTTTCAAGATCGAGAATACGTTGCACTTCTAGCTCGGATTGAGATGTGCGGGGATCTTGATGAGGCAAGGAGGAGCACACTGCATAATTTCCTGGCATTCAACTGGAATCGTTCGATTCCTCTCTCCCCCTAACGACGGGAAGTTTGTCTCATCAAAGTGACAGTCTGCAAATCTTGCAGTAAACAGATCTCCTGTCAAAGGTTCCAAATAGCGGATATTTTTAGGCGATTCATAGCCAACATATATACCTAATCGTCTTTGCGGACCCATTTTAGTACGCTGTGGAGGCGTAATTGGCACATATACCGCACAACCAAAAATGCATAAGTGTGAAATATCAGGCTCATATCCAGTTACCAACTAGTACACACTAAACGGTTGATTGGCAGTGGGTCGAAAGCGAATAAGTATAGCCGCATGAAAAATTGCATAACCCCAGGCAGAAATCGGCAAGTTGGTGCACAATACCAATGCTCGGGCGATAAGCTGTAACCGCTTAATCATAGCCTCGGCAAGGCCATTCTGCGAATGAACGTGGGGGACGGTATGTTAAAAATCAATCCCAATCGACATGCAATAGTTGTCAAAAGACTTTGACGTAAACTCTCCAGCATTGTCCAATCTTAATGACGATATTGGGAAGTCGGGGTGGTTAACCCGTAACTTGATGATTTGTGCTAGGAGTTTAGAAAATGCAGCGTTTCTTGTGGATAGCAGAGCAACATGCGACCATCGCGTCGATGCATCAACCAGAACCATAAAATATCTAAATGGTCTGCACTCTGGATGAATAGGTCCACATATGTCCCCTTGAATTCTTTGTAAGAAGCGAATGTTTTGTGTTGAGTCTTTAGCAAAGGACGGAGAGGGTATCAACTTTTCTAGTGAACAGGCTTTACAAAACGATTTATGGGCATTAAAAATTGCCACGAAAGCCTCGGGATTTACAAGAGATGCACCGTCAACCTTATCAGGGCGTGCGATCTTTAGTCCCGGTGATACGATATCAAGCTCACTCACATCATTGCCGATAGCGAGTGGTGCTTCCAATCGTTTTCTAGACTTGAAAAACGGATGACCATGTGAGTTTTTCAAAATTCGAATCATCATGTCGCGTCCAGGGTGACCGAGTCGGTCATGCCATAGTTGGTATGCTTCGGAATCACACAGTTCGTGACTCACAGCATAGGATTCAATAACCCTTATTGTAGTCTGGTATAAACCACTACTTATACTCATAAGTTTCTCGAGAACGCGGCGTCTTCCGCATTCTGCCAGAGTAACACACAAAAATTCTGTCCCATTCTCACAATGTGTATCAAGGTGATAACCGTTAGCACGAATGTCCCTAAAACTTAGCAAGGTTCGGTTTGCTCTTGGGGCATAGAGAGCATTTGTGACATTAATATGCGTACCATTAGGTAGCAAAAAATGAGCAGGTCCCCTCCCTTGAATTACTTGGGAGGAACCAATCATTGTTGTCACTGAGGATATGTATGGCACAATATCCTTGAATAATTGCCTATTCCGAAGAATAGTGTGGGTTGTTCCACTATCAGCAAGGCACTCAATTTCGCCATGAGACATATACAATAAGACATGAAACTCGATTAGTCTTATGATTAGAGTCATATAGAAATCTCATTAACATCGAGTTTGTGGAAATTCGACCAAGTTGGTTAGGATCAAAGTTAGCACAATCGCTGGAAATAATTTCCGCGTAGCTTGACCTTTGTTCACTAAAACAGCAATAACTTCTTCGTTAAGAAGGCTATGGACGAACGGTCTGTTGTTTTGGAAACTAGACTTCCGTATCTTTCTGTCCATATGTCGTTCACTTTCTGTATCATTAAACTCAGATCTCAGTGCTAGTTTCAATTTGCTATTTTGGTATTTTCCTATTGTTGAGTGATAGAGCAAGGTTGAAGCCTTTTTCAAAGGCATTATTGTTGATACAATACTATGGAAATATGGCCATAGGAGCGTTTAAATACTTTAAAACGCATCTTGGTTTTCGATTTATATCTATACTAATGATCCTTTCGGTAACTCCAACTTGGTAGACTTGCAAAGAAAGTAGGAATGTCGGTACAGCTAAGGCTGTTTAAAAACCACTGATTCCGTTTGAACTCTCAAAGCATAAACAAATACCAAGGAGGATGCGCCTAGTCTTGATCAAAAGTTTTGATGAAATCCTACCAATGTATCAAATTTTTTAACCAAGCAGTTCATTGCTAGCAATTATTTTGTGATAAACCAAACATGCTTTCGAAGGAAAAAAATAAAATTCGTCTTTGCACAATCAGAGCAATTAAAAGAATTTTATTCATCATGGCCAACTTTATTACATTCATGAAAATCCAAAGTAGTTCTCGGAAACTAGAAACAAGACAAAACATAACCAAAGCGTAAAACTAGTCAAAGTCGGCAACATCCATATGTTGGTCTTTGTCCGCAATGGTGAGAGGAGGGATCTCAGTCTGGATCTCAATATGGTTCACCTCCGTATTCTCATTATCTTCTTCCATGTAATTCGACTCTTGAGTCAAATATTTTCTATAGTGCTTGTAGTAAGCTTGGATGTTCTTTGGCGCTTTGCAATTGCGGTAAGTATGCTTCTTCGATCTGCAAGTATAGCAATTCCGGCCTTCCTTTGGAGTGGTTCCATTCCCGGTGGAAGGAGGCGGCCCACGTGGTTGGGTTCCACTAGGTCCCGTGGCCGAGCCACCTTGCCTTTTCCACACGTTGGAACGACGACCTCGTCTTTTCCCTCGCTTGCTCGAGTCATGCATCCGTGGTGCTTGCAAAAACTGAGTAGCGTTGCCTTTTCTATTTTGTCGTGGTGCTTTCCTGTGGGTAGCCTGATTCACTTCCTAATCGGCTTGCATCACCGGGCGCGCATTGCTATTGAGAATAATCTCATGGTGCCTTTCTTTTTTCGCGAGGTGGGAGATAAGGTCACTAAAGTTCTTAATTCTCCCTTCCTCATAGGCAACGCGCAGCTGATGAGCAATTACACTTGCTCCCACGGGAAACGTGTTAAGAGTCTTCTCGATCAAATCTTGATCAGACTTCTTGACACCACAAAAACCAAGATCAGTGCGAAGATCGAGGATAGCTTGATTATAGGCTTCCACATTCGCATAATCCAAAAATCGGATTTGCTCCCACTGAAGTTGCAATTCGGGGAAGCGCTGATCATGCACATTATTAAATCGTTGTTCGAGTGTATCCCATAGTTCTTTGGGAGTTTGCAAGTTCATATAACACTTTTTCAACAACGGATGTATATGTCTACGCAAGTACATCAGTGCATTAGCCTTGGTTTCCTCGCTCGGTTCTTGAGCGGTAGGCTCGTTAGAGGGAAAGATGGTGGTGGTAAATCTCTTACCGACGAACGCCAAGCGAACGTCTGAGACCCACCTATGGTACTCCTTACCAAAGATGGTCAAGGATGTCGAACTCCGGATGAACATTGGAGCTTTGTGCCATCTACAAGATATAAACAAGAGGAAGTTAGTCTTGTTGATTTTCATGACAATGTACACGGTCACAATCGATGCTTTTAAAAGCGTGTAACATAACCGTTACTCGATTTACTTCCCTTAATGGTTGTTTAGTAAAGTCGACAAAAAACGGCGATATCAGATCGCACCCAGATACGTGGTGTATGCAACAACCACAAGTATCGACTTTTCAACAATTTCGTGACTCCCCCAGGACCGTCACACAGTTTTCTTCGACACGCAGAGATACCGACTTCTCTCGCGGTCTCATCCACCGCAAAGTAGCGTGGGAGATTAAGAACCCAAAACCCGTGTCCCCAAAAGAAAAATTCCCAAAGGAGAGAATTGAAATAGGGACGAGTCAGATAATTACCTCGATTATAAAATTAGGCACGTGCTGAATCTGTGGTGTGCTTGGATCTACCGGTTGGTACTCGATGCGACGACGTGAAACCGGAGGCGCAATTTTGGCGGCTTCCAAAGATAAATTGATGTTCGGGTTTTGGTCCGAGAGTCGGAACCGGGTCGGACTAGGCTAGACTGGAGCTGGTCCGCGGCGGTCCGCGGCGGTGGCAGTAGGCGACGGCGGTCCGGCGGCGGAGGCGGCGGTCCGGCGGCTCTGGGCGGCGGCTGTGCTTGGCGGCTTTGGGCAGATCTGGGAGGCGGAAGTCCGGCGGCGGAGGCGGCGGTGGTCCGGAGGCTCTGGGCGGCGGCTGTGCTGGGCGGCTTTGGGCAGATCTGGGCGGCGGAGGTCCGGCAGCGGAGGCGGTGGCGGTCCGGCAGCTCTGGGCGGCGGCTATGCTCGACTTTGGGCAGATCTGGGCGGCGGAGGTCCGGCGGTGGAGGCGGCGGCGGTCCGGCCAAGCCTGGGCGGCCAGGCTGGGCGGCTTGGGCAGATTCGGGCGGCGCGCGGTGCTCGCGGTGGCCGCGCGGTGGTGTTCGGCGGTGGCCGGGTGGTGGCGGCGGCGGGCGGCAAGGCGGTGAGCGAGTGGCGAGTACTGAGCGGCGCGGCGGCGGCAGGCAGCAGGCGGCGGACGATGGCCGGGCTGGGGCGGTGGTGCTCGGCCGATTTCTTTTTTTTTTTTTTCGTTCGAGCTACGTGCTGATAACGTGTTTGAGGAGAAAAGTAAAGACAGCAAATCAATTGTATTGATAACAATGAATAGAGGGGCCTTTATATAGGCATTACAAAGAGAGTCTTTCCATACATAGGATTCCTAGTTAAGGTAATACATCTAACAGGATCCAACTACTTATGGAAGAGTCCAGAACCTTCCATAACTCTTATCCCCCTACAACTAGTATTAGGTAAGACACCAATACGGGAAGGATTTCCCGGAACACATCAATCATCACTTAATTAAATGAAAAATGACAAGATAACATGCATGGTGATCATGCCATGTGAGGGGGGGCGGCCCATGTAGGAATCTTCCTAGAAACGAGCCGAGCCACTCGGCTCGTGTACCGGACGTTCGTTAAACGACTCCGTTAAATACACTCCATTTATTTACCAATGTATTTATATAAATTAATTAATCTAATTAATTAATTATATCAAATACAAATATATTTCTCTAAGAAATATAATTTATGAATTAAATTAATTACCCGGTAACTTAATTTTAATTCATTAGACCGCTATTTGATTTATCCAATAAATCATAATTAGATATCCAATATCTAATATTAATAGAGAGATAATAAATTCACATTTGTCCGTCAACGCTCCTAATGCGCGACTCCGTAGGTCCGTCTCAGCCGGCATTGGGAGGAACCAATGAGTGCGGGCAGCACTTAGCCAGCCTAGCGGGCCGCACTGTAAACCCCGACTGAGAACGAATGAAGGGATCATTCCAGAACCATTATGTCGTGAATACTATATACGTATAGACCCTTTATCAGATGTCCCGGTCAAGTCTTCGGGTCACGGTAAAGTCAAACCCTACTATTGACTGTAACACCCCCGATATATTCAGGAATATTACAGCGCCGTAAATCCTTTACATAAGAATTTACAAGGCTGATTAAAAGAAAAGACAATAACAGATACCGCTTTATGAAATTGCTGAAGTAAAAATACAACCGTCTGGTTCAAAACCGAAATACAAATATCCAATGAAGAGTTATTATTACATCACTAAAATCCAAACATTATAAACGGGCGACGTACTCGAGTACTTATTGAAATAACCAACAAAACAATGCATAAGAAACCCGGCCGAACATCACTCGCACCCTCATCGTCATGCATCTCCGGTGGTTGTTTCCCGCTCTCCCGGATCTGAACATACACAAATGTTCACCCTGTAAGGGGTTAGCACAAAGATGCTAGTACAAGTACAATAATCATACAATGTTGATATAATCAACAATTATATCATAACAAGTTTCTCCAACGAGAATATCCACAACACATATCATATCATAACAGCTTTCAACATACCGATGGTATTCCAACGACCAAACGACACACCTATAGATTCCCATGATGATCCCGTCGGACCAACACATGGTGGAACTACTCCCAACGATCCAAAGACACACAGCTATAGATTCCCATGATGATTCCCGTCGGATCAACGCATGTTGGACATATATTCACAACATATTTACACGATACAATCACATCATAATTGTCATAATATAAACAATTCTAATTAGAGTACTTGCCTCGATTAGAAGACAGAACAATATTTCCACGAAAACGAGACACTCGAAGGTCGCCCCTCTCGATCAATCACGTAGCAAAGTTCGAACCTTAAATAAGAGAAATAACATGGAATTCATCTTAGGTCGAACGAACATCTAACCATCCAAAATTACGGTTGAAAGTCCACAAAACGAAAACTGTCTGACTTACATAACGTACGTTACATGTCCTCTATAACGCACGTTAGACTTACTCGTTAGCGTACGTAAACTATGAAGTCTAGCGTACGTTAACCATATCTTGCAGCTTCTCTCGATCGACCGACTTGATCACTCGATAGTGTAACGTACGTTACGTACCAGACGTAGCGTACGTTAACAACATAATATAACGTACGTTAATTGCCAAACGTAACGTACGTTAAACATGTTTGTCAGTTTCTCACTGGGCAGCTGACTGCCTCAATTAGTGACGGAGTATTACGAAATCCTTAGTGAGTAACCTAATATACCTTCAAATATATATATCATACTCAAGAATGATCTACGGATTAATATCTTCAATTCCAAGGATATGAATATCATCGTAATACTATTCTCAATCTTGATTGTAATACCCATGCAAGATTCGGTTGATTTAAGGTTGATATATCAGGTCTAATATCGTCATTAAATCCAGGCTTATATTGAAAGTGAACCACTTATTCCATCTATGCAAGTAAGATTACGACTATGATGATTCTTTCCAAAATCCATTTAGTAAAAGTGGAAATCGGCACTAAGTCTATGATCAAAATGACGATAACATTTGATATGGTTTACAATCCACTATTCTCATCTATGTCACCACAAGGTTCAACTTCGGTGTTCTAAACCATAATAATTCGATCATCATAGTTTAAATATGATACTAGGTCGCATATAACGTCAAAGTGATCTACTATTCTTGGTAATGTGATCATATCGTCTTTAACAACATAACTTCAAAGTTGGAAGTAGTATAACATACCTTTAAGAGGAAGAAAATACTGAGACTATAAGTAAAATCCAACTCCGGTTGCTTCAACGCCGACTCGTGATGATTTCTACTCCAAAGTCCAATATAAGTTGTCTTCAATGATCAAGTAGTTTCATACAATCTCAATGATTCAGTAATAAATGATCTAAAGGTGTTAAAAGGGGCTGGAAATCTTCTGGGGACGAATATGGTGAAGTTTAGGGGCAAAAGAACGAGCTGAAAAGAAATGGGGTGCTGCTCCTTTTATAATTTTCTGAGTGTTACGTACGCTAGGACTTCTTCATAACGTATGTTATCGTTCAAAATAGTTCACTGTCCTGTTTCTGGACTTCATTACGTACGCTACACTAATCGTGTTACGTACGTAACCCAGATAATTTACGTACGCTACCTAATGCCCATAACGTACGTTAAAGTCCGTTGACTTAAAAAGTGTCCAGGTTCATGCCGTGCGAATCTGGCGGGTATCTTGGTCGAGCCCACCACCATGTACCCCATGTGCTAGCCGGCCTACCCAATAATTGACTGCATTACGTACGCTACACTTCATCCATAGCGTACGTTAACATTAACAGGTTACGTACGTTAAGTTACATTCTTAACGTACGTTACCACATATATGCATGGAGAAAAATTTATATGTTGCTACACCCATGTATAAAGATACAAATACGATAATGATCATACTCCATTATCAATATCATCATTCCCAAAATAATACAGGGTTCAATGTACAGATGAAATACTTCCACAAAAATTAGGATATTACATACTCTCCTACTAAAAAGGAGTTTCGTCCCGAAACTCAAGATGAGAATAATTCTGGATATCTGGATTTCATACTATTTTCTGTTTCCCATGTGGCTTCTTCCACTCCATGACGTGACCACTGAACTTTGACCAAAACGATAGGTTTGTTCCTCAACTGTTTAACTCGACTCTCGAGTATCTTGACCGGTCTTTCCTCAAACGTCCCATCTTGAGCGACTTCGATTTCCCCAAAATCAATGACATGACTAGGGTCTGGTATATATCTCCGTAACTGGGATACGTGGAATACGTTATGAACATGGCTCAACGACGGTGGCAATGCCAATTTGTATGCCAACTCTCCAACTCTCTCAAGGATCTCAAATGGTCCGATATATCTCGGACTCAGCTTTCCTTTCCTTCCAAAATGAAAGATTCCCCGAGTAGGAGAAACCTTTAAAAGTACGTGGTCTTCGATACTGAACTCCAAAGGGCGACGGCGTATGTCTGCATAAGATTTCTGGCGACTCTGGGCGGTCAACAGTCTATCACGAATTAGAGCTATCTTCTCTCGAGTCTGCACGATCAACTCTGGTTCTGTTCCGATCAAGTCTGATGAATCGTCCCAGCATAGGGGCGATCTGCATCTTCTCCCGTATAATGCCTCAAATGGTGCCATCTTAATGGAAGCATGCCAACTATTGTTGTAGGTAAATTCAATCAATGGTAGATGAACTTCCCAATCGTTTGACCAATCTAAGGCACAGGCCCTTAGCATGTCTTCCACCGTTTTTATAGTCCTCTCGGATTGTTCACACCATGGGGTGATAAGTCAGATCAAGTTCAATTCGGTTCCCAAGGCCTTATGAACTGCTTTCCAAAAGTGAGACACAAAACGGCCGTCTCGATCAGAAATAATGGTCTTTGGCGTACCATGCAATCGAACTATCTCCGAAATAAATACTCGTGCCAACCTCTCTGGTCCCCACGTGTCCTTAATGCCTAGGAAATGAGCTGATTTGGTTAAACGATCAGTTATCACCCAAATCATGTTCATTCCTGTCCTGGTCCTCGGCATATTAGTGATAAAGTCCATCGATATGTCCTCCCACTTCCATTTAGGAATTGGGAGCGGCTTCAACATTCTGGCAGGACGTTGATGCTCGATCTTAACCTGCTGACAAGTCAAGCATTTCGAAACATAGTCCGCTACATCTTTCTTCATGTTGCCCCACCAGAAATTCTGCTCCAGGTCCTTATACATTTTACTGGTGCCCGGGTGGATAGAATAGGGCGAACTGTGAGCTTCCTTCATAATCGTCTATTTCAGAACATCATCATTGGGAACGCAGAGTCGGTTCTGAAATCTCAAAACTCCATCATCATGTATTATGAATCCGGGGGCCTTTCCTTTGATCACTTCATCACGTAACCGAATCATCAGAGGATCATCTGTCTGTCTAGATTTGATTTCTTCGGTTAATGATAAAGTTATCTCCATCACGCACAACTGTCTTTGGACTCTTTGTAACCACACTTCAATTCCTTCATGGATCATCTCTCGTTGAAGGCTAAGTTGGGAGGTCAGCGTCTCCAGCATCTGAATAGAAACAGGCTTGCGGCCAAGTGCATCGGCCACCACATTTGCTTTGCCTAGATGATACAAAATCTCCAAGTCATAGTCCTTGATCAGTTCTAACCATTTTCTTTGCCTCATGTTCAACTCTTTCTGACTGAAGATGTATTTGAGACTCTTGTGATCTGTAAAGATCTGGCAGTGAGTCCCGTACAGATAATGCCTCCAGATCTTCAAAGCAAAAATCACTGCTGCTAGCTCCAAATCATGTGTTGGGTAATTCACTTCATAAGGTTTCAGCTGTCGTGACGCATAAGCGATCACCTTATCATTCTGCATCAATACGCACCCAAGTCCTTGGTTCAAAGCATCACTGTAAACTATGAATCCTCCAGTCCCCTGTGGAAGTGATAGAATTGGTGCCGTCGTCAATCTCTTCTTCAATTCATCAAAACTAGTCTGACACGACTCGTTCCACTCAAACTTTTGAGTTTTCTGCAGGAGTCGAGTAAGTGGGCGGGAAACTTTGGAAAACCCTTCTACGAACCGACGATAATACCCAGTGAGTCCTAAGAAACTTCGGACTTCTTTCACATTCTTTGGAGGCTTCCAATCCATAATTGCTTCGATCTTCTGAGGATCTACTCGGACTCCTTCAGCTGACACCACATGGCCGAGGAACATTACTTCTTTTAGCCATAATTCACACTTAGAAAGTTTGGCATACAATTGCTCGCTTCTCAAAAGTTCCAATACAATCCGCAAATGTTGCGTATGTTCTTCCATGTTCTTAGAATATACCATAATATCATCAATGAACACGACCAAAAATTTATCCAAATATTCGATGAACACTCGATTCATCAACTGCATGAATACATCCAGTGCATTAGTGAGACCAAACGGCATCACTACAAACTCATAGTGTCCATAGCGAGTTCTGAACGCTGATTTCGGAACGTCAGATTCCTTAATCCTCCGCTGATGATACCCTGATCTCAGATCGATTTTAGAAAATACTGTTGCCCCTTGCAACTGGTCAAACAGATCATCAATCCGTGGCAACGGATACTTGTTGTTAATCATCATCTTGTTCAGCTCTCGGTAGTCAATACACAGTCGAAGCGATCCATCCTTCTTTCGAACAAAAGAATCGGCGCTCCTGTGGTGAAACGCTGGTGAATATAGCCTTTGTCCAAGAACTCCTCCAGCTTGCTTCTTGCCAGTACATCTCCGTAGGTGCCATACGATACGGCGCCTTAGAAATTGGTGTAGCTCTGGGTTCCAGCTCAATAGTGAATTCTACATCCCGTCGTGGAGGTAGTCCAGGTAACTCGTCAGGAAATACATCTGGAAATTCGTTCACAATAGGAATGGATGAAAGTTCCACAATTTCATCTTCTTTCTTCATTGCATAGCACCAGTATCCGGTACAGCCCTGTTTCAACAATTTGACAGCTTTCATCGTCTTGATCAATTTCCCTGAGCTTCCCGGTTTCCATCCCTCAAATAGAATTTCGGAACCATCGTCAGCGATCAGCGAGATATTCCTCCTTCGGTAGTTTACAATTGCTCCATATCGCTTAAGCCAATCGTCTCCGAGTATCAGGTTGTCTCCTTGCATTTCTATTACAATCAAATTCGAGAGCCACTCTCTGCCTCCAAATGATACAGGGAAATTTCTGGTTTCTAAGTTCCCGACAATCCTCTCTCCACTCGGTAAACCAACAATATAAGGTTCACAAGCATGAAAACCGGAAATATTCAAACAATTTACACAAGATAAAGATATAAAAGAATGCGTAGCTCCTGTATCGAATAAAACGCTAACTGGCTAGGAAAGGATTTGGACAGTACCTGATGCGATAGCAGCATCCTGATCGTCCGTTTTCCTCATCTCGTACAGACGTAGGGGAACTGATCCGGCACTCGATGTCCCCTTTCGGTCCCATTGTCCTCTGCCTCGTCCGCGGCCAAAGTTTTGAGGCATCTGAACACTTTGCTGCGTCTGTTGGGTACTAGCTTCATTCTGATCTGGCTGTGATGAACGGGTTCCATTGTATTTGGTGGCGTCCTTGCAAAACATCGCACGGTGCCCTTCCTGTCCGCAGTCAAAAGATGTAACTGGGGTGCGCAAACAATCGCGCCAAAGGTGGCCTGGGCGACCACAATTAAAGCACTTCCTAGCTGTATCCATCGTGGCTGACACTGTTCTGTAATTCTTTCCGCTCTTAGATGGGTGCGGAGGTTTCTTGAAAGAAAAAGAAGACTGGGCCTTGCGGGGCCCACTGCTCTTGTGCTCTATAAAAGTACCAGAGACTTTCTGTTTCTTCGACTCCATAAACTTCTCCATTGCTGCTTCTTTTATTTCGTACGCCAACACCTTATCTTGGTATTGGCGGAGAGTGGTACATTCAAAACCGGACATGTACCTCTGGATTTCTGGTTTCATTCTCATTTCAAAATGAATCATCATCTCCGCATCTGTTCCGACCAGATGTCGAATAAATGCTAATTGCTGGTTAAACGTCTTAATCGTCTGGGATACGGGTTCATCTGATGGCTGAGCGGAGAAAAATTCTCGAATTTTGGCTTCCCTCACAGGACGAGGGCAATACTGAGCTTCCATCATCATTTTAAATTCCGTCCAATCGGCATCATGATCTACAGGTCAGATAGCTTCCCACCACTCGGATGCTTCCCCTATCAGAAAGTACTGGGCAATAGAAGCTCTCCTGTCATCCGGGCAATTAATTCCAGCAAAAAATTTCTCCAGTTCCTTCAACCAATGGTCCCAAGTGGGAGTCTCGGAAAAGCCGTCAAATTTGGGTGGTTGCATATTTGCCACCTCTTGTAACCATCGGTCACCTCGATTTCCCATTTCTGGAATCCTTTGTTGTCCATCTCCCTGCTGAATTCCTGCCGCCACTTGCATTCGGTCCACGACCTGAGCGAACTGAGTCATCTGATTCACAACTTGACGAAGGATTTCTGGTACACCAGGTTCCGGTTCGTTATTGATGGATTGCTATGGCTCGCCTGAGCTATGACTAGCCTGATTAGAAGGCGACACCTCCCTTTCAGCATTCCTTCGTCCGCGTCCACGACCGCGACCACGTCCACGTCCGCCTCTCAACATACTGTAAGCACAAGTACTTAATATACAGAAAACAACATTGTTCCAATGTTCAAGTATAAAAAGTACAACATGTAAAGAACAAGATAGAGTTTAGGAACTTACAACCACCGTTCGCATGAAGACGTAGGCAGTACAGTGATGGCATTCACGGTCGGTTACCTCGAAAGACATAAATGACCCCTATTTTAACCCAACGGCCAAGATATCCACAATCTTAGCTCCGATACCATATTCTGTAACACCCCCGATATATTCAGGAATATTACAGCGCCGTAAATCCTTTACATAAGAATTTACAAGGTTGATTAAAAGAAAAGACAATAACAGATACCGCTTTATGAAATTGCTGAAGTAAAAATACAACCATCTGGTTCAAAACCAAATACAAATATCCAATGAAGAGTTATTATTACATCACTAAAATCCAAACATTATAAACGGGCGACGTACTCGAGTACTTATTGAAATAACCAACAAAACAACAGACAGTAAACCCGGCCGGAACATCACTCTGCACCCTCGTCGTCATGCATCTCCAGTGGTTGTTTCCCCGCTCTCCTGGATCCTGAACATACACAAATGTTCACCCCCGAAGGGGTTAGCACAACGATGCTAGTACAAGTACAATAATCATACAACAGTGATATAATCAACAATTATATCATAACAAGTTTCTCCAACGAGAATATCCACAACACATATCATATCATAACAGTTTCAACATACTGATGGTATTCCAACGATCCAAACAGACACAAATATAGATTCCCATGATGATCCCGTCGGACCAACACATGGTGGAACTACCGTCCCAACGATCCAAACAGACACAGCTATAGATTCCCATGATGATTCCCGTCGGATCAATGCATGGTGGACATATATTCACAACATATTTACACGATACAATCACATCATAATTGTCAAAATATAAACAATTCTAATTAGAGTACTTGCCTCGATTAGAAGACAGGACAATATTTCCACAAAAACGAGACACTCGAAGGTCGCCCCTCTCGATCAATCACGTAGCAAAGTTCGAACCTTAAATAATAGAAATAACATGGAATTTATCTTAGGTCGAACGAACATCTAACCATTCAAAATTACGGTTGAAAGTCCACAAAACGAAAACTGTCTGACTTACATAACGTACGTTACATTTCCCCTGTAACGTACGTTAGACTTACTCGTTAGCGTACGTAAACTATGAAGTCAAGCGTACGTTAACCATATACTGACAGTTCCTCTCTGATCAGTCGACTTGACTCGCCTGATAGTGTAACATACGTTACGTACCATACGTAGCGTACGTTAACAACATAATATAACGTACGTTAATTGCCAAACGTAACGTACGTTAAACATGTATGTCAGTTTCTCACTGGGCAGCTGACTGCCTCAATTAGTGACGGAGTATTACGAAATCCTTAGTGAGTAACCTAATATACCTTCAAATATATATATCATACTCAAGAATGATCTACGGATTAATATCTTCAATTCCAAGGAGACGAATATCATCGTAATACTATTCTCAATCTTGATTGTAATACCCATGCAAGATTCGGTTGGTCTAAGGTTGATATATCAGGTCTAATATCGTCATTAAATCCAGCCTTATATTGAAAGTGAACCACTTATTCCATCTATGCAAGTAAGATTACGACTATGATGATTCTTTCCAAAATTCATTTAGTAAAAGTGGAAATCGGCACTAAGTCTATGATCAAAATGACGATAACATTTGATACGGTTTACAATCCACTATTCTCATCTATGTCACCACAAGGTTCAACTTCGGTGTTCTAAACCATAATAATTCGATCATCATAGTTTAAATATGATACTAGGTCGCATATAACGTCAAAGTGATCTTCTATTCTTGGTAATGTGATCATATCATCTTTAACAACATAACTTCAAAGTTGGAAGTAGTATAACATACCTTTAAGAGGAAGAAAATACTGAGACTATAAGTAAAATCCAACTCCAGTTGCTTCAACGCCGACTCGTGATGATTTCTACTCCAAAGTCCAATATAAGTTGTCTTCAATGATCAATTAGTTTCATACAATCTCAATGATTCAGTAATAAATGATCTGAAGGTGTTAAAAGGGGCTGGAAATCTTCTGGGGACGAATATGGTGAAGTTTAGGGGCAAAAGAACGAGCTGAAAAGAAATGGGGTGCTGCTCCTTTTATAATTTTCTGAGTGTTACGTACACTAGGACTTCTTCATAACGTACGTTATTGTTCAAAATAGTTCACTGTCCTGTTTCTGGACTTCATTACGTACGCTACACTAATCGTGTTACGTACGTAACCCATATAATTTATGTACGCTACCTAATGCCCATAACGTACGTTAAAGTCCGTTGACTTAAAAAGTGTCCAGGTTCATGTCGTTCGAATCTGGCGGGTATCTTGGTCGAGCCCACCACCATGTACCCCATGTGCTAGCCGGCCTACCCAATAATTGACTGCATTACATACTATACACTTCATCCGTAGCGTACGTTAACATTAATAGGTTACGTACGTTAAGTTACATTCTTAACGTACGTTACCACGCATATGCATGGAGAAAAATTTATATGTTGCTACACCCATGTATAAAGATACAAATACGATAATGATCATACTCCATTATCAATATCATCATTCCCAAAATAATACAGGGTTCAATGTACAGATGAAATACTTCCACAAAAATTAGGATATTACATAGACTAGACTCTATACATGTGTTAATGCAAATCAAGACCGACTGATTAATAGTGTATCTAATACGACTATATCAGAATGCTTTGGCCAAAGACTCATGATCTTATTTGCCATTAACCATATAGGACATATGCCTGCTTACTAACAGGAGATAGAATCCTTTCTTGGCGTACAGTAAAGACTGCTACCTGCCCGTATAGTCCGCACTTCGAGGTCGACTCAGCAATTAAGCAAATGAGTCTAACTACTCTAATGACAAACTAAACGTCACAGGCACATCTTCTACTGAACCCTCAAGTCAAAGGTCCACATATACTATCACAACCTTTCGATTCGTCATCGAGTCTCCGAGAGTGAATACCGTGTGACTGAATCGAGTATGAGTCGTGTTCGAGTATACTAGTCCCACCAATATACTTTATAACTATGCTATCAAGACGTGCACACGTCCTAGCATCAGTTATACAAGTCTTATTAAAACTTAATGCCCATTTAAGTTTATTGACTTGCGAACGATTTACGTAAATAAACTTTAAACACTTCCAGTGCATTTTCTCTTATCCCATAACGAGAATGGAATGTTCAGTTTATTTACATGGACTTCACTTCAATGTTTACCAAGTCAAGAATGCAATTGAAATACAATAAACAGTTAATGAATCGAATTGCCTTTTTATTATTTATTATTCCATAATTACAAGTACAATGCCCATACTCTCTCATCCCGTGAGTGGCATTCGAGGGCATATTCCTAACAATCTCCCACTTGCACTCAATGCCACATATCATGGTATCTAATACCCATGTTCTTTAGATGTCTTTCCCAGACAGCCTGAGATAATGGCTTAGTCAGCGGGTCAGAGACATTGTCTTCTGAGTCTACTCTTTGCAATGAAACATATCCTTTTTCCACCATCTCTCGAACGATGTGGTACTTTCTCTCTATATGCTTGGTGTTGTGGTGAGCCCTCGGCTCCTTAGCTTGAGCGACAGCTCCATCATTATCACAGAATAGTGATATAGGCAACTCCGCATTAGGGACCACTTGAAGTTCTTGTATAAACTTCTGCATCCAAAATGCTTCTTTGCTAGCCTCTGAGGCAGCTTAATACTCTACTTGGCAGGTGGAATCTGTAGTAGCGGTTTTCTTGGAGCTTCTCCAAGATACTGCTCCTCCATTGAGAGTAAACAAATACCCCGATATTGAGTTAGAGTCGTCATTGTCTCCTTGAAAATCAGAATCGTTGAATCCAATCACCTTAAGTTCTCCACCACCATAAGTAAGAACTAAATCTCTAGTTCTTCTTAAGTACTTAAGAATGTTCTTTATGGCAGTCCAATGTTCCCTTGCCGGGTTTGCTTGAAATCGACTTACCATACTCACAGCGTAGGCTAAGTCTGGTCTCGTACACAACATAGCGTACATGAGGCTACCCACTGCCGAGGCATAGGGTACCTTACTCATCTCTCTCTTGTCTTCCTCACTTTGAGGACACATTTTCGTGGTGAGATGAATTCCATGTCACATGGGAAGGAATCCTTTTTTAGATTCATCCATCTTGAATCTTCTCAGGATTTTATCTATATAGATGGCTTGGGAAAGTCCTATCATTCTTCGCGGTCTATCTCTGTAAAGACGGATCCCTAGAATATAGGAAGCTTCTCCCAAGTCTTTCATGGAGAATGTTTTAGAAAGCCAAGCTTTCACAGTGCTGAGCATTACTATGTTATTTCCTATAAGTAGAATATCATTTACATATAGTACTAAGAACGCAATGTTGCTCCCACTGACCTTTTTGTAAACACACGGTTCCTCCTCATTTCTTACGAAGTCAAATTCCTTAACTGCTTCGTCAAATCGAAGGTTCCAACTTCGAGAAGCTTGCTTCAGACCATAAATGGCTCGTTGCAGCTTACACACTTTATGAATATTAGCTTTGGACACAAAACCCTTAGGCTGTTCCATATAGATTTCCTCCTCGAGGTATCCATTTAGAAAAGCCGTTTTGACGTCTATTTGCCATATTTCATAATCATAATAGGCAGCAATGGCAAGCATCATGCGAATCAACTTTATCATAGCTACGGGCGAGAAGGTATCATGATAATCGATTCCTTCCCTTTGGGTATAACCCTTTGCCACAAGCCTGGCCTTATAGGTATCAACCTTGCCATCCCCATCAGTCTTTCTCTTATAGATCCATTTATTTGCAATGGTCCTCATGCCAGTTGGAAGATCTACTAGAGTCCAGACCTGATTGGTATTCATCGAGTCTATCTCAGCTTCCATTGCTTCTTGCCATTTATTGGAGTCTACATCCACTATCGCTTGGTCATAGGTGATGTGGTCGTTTCATCGCTATCGTGTGTCGTGGAGACCCAGTTCCTCGACATGTGTATAGCCATACCTCTCAGGTAAGTGAGATACCCTATCAGACCTTCGAAGTGGAGGTTGTGTTACAATAGGTTCGGTTCTTGATCCCTGATCACATGTCTCCTTAGGAGTTTCATTATGCTCTTCCAAAGAGATATTTCTACCCGAGCCACCTTCCTGAATGAATTCATCCTCAAGGAAGTGCGCTTGTAATGCCACAACGAACCTATGGTCTTCTGTCATGTAGAATAGATAACCCATCGAGTCCTCTGGGTATCCTATGAAACGTCCTTTTATGGACCTCGCTTCCAGTTTGTCCACCTTAGCCTATTTGACATAGGCTGGACATCCCCAAATCCTTATGTGATTAAGGCTTGGTTTCTTACCCTTCAACATCTCATGCGGAGTGATAGGAACAGATTTGGAAGGACATCTATTAAGGATATAGGCAGCGGTTAGTAAGGCATACACCCACAGGTAAATAGGTAAATCAGTGTAATTTAACATGGAGCGAACCATGTCCAACAAAGTCCGATTTCTCCTTTCTAAAACACCATTTAACTGTGGGGTTCCTGGAGGCGTGAATTGTGAAACTATTCCATGTTCCTTAAGGAACTCATCAAACTCAATGCTCATATATTCGCCACCTCGGTCCGATCGAAGTGCTTTGATATGACATCCAGTTTGTTTTTCAACTAGGGCCTTAAATTCTTTGAATTTAGCAAAGGCTTCGGATTTATGTTTCATTAAGTACACAATCCCATACCTAGTATGATCATCTATGAACGTTATGAAATATTGATATCCATCTCGGGCTACTTCTAAAGCACCACAAACATCGGTATGCACCAATCCAAGTTTATCGGCAGCCCTTTCAAAAGTCCATGTGAAGGGGAACTTAGTCATTTTGCCTCTAAGGCAAGATTCACAAGTTGGATAGGGTTCTACACCCAATGGAATTAAAAGTCCATCTTTCTCCATTTTCTGAACCTTGGTCTGACCAACATGACCAAGTCTAAGGTGCCATTTAAGATCTTGATTAGTATCTTGCCTACCACGTTTCCTAGTTATAGTGTTCACTGCTGTTTTATTTTGCATGTTCAGATGATATAAACCATTCAACAATGTAGCTGTTCCAACCAATTTATTTTGAAAATAAATTTTACAACTTCCATTGCCAATGAAGAAACAAAATCCTTTCCGGTCCAAGACTGGAATGGATACAATGTTTTTATCCCCTTGGGCAAAACAAGTACTTCATCTAATGTCAAAATAAACCGGATTCTAAACCCAGAAGGATTGATCCAATATCGGTTGCCTCGACACTTTGTCCGCTTCCAACAGTGATCATTATTTCCCCAGCTTCAAGTTTTCTACTTCGTTCCAGATCTGATTCATAGTACAAATGTGAGAAGTGGCACCTGAATCCAGAATCCATGAAGCAGAATATACAGTAGCGGAACAATTAGTTTCAAAAACAAAAAGTTCCGTACCTGATGCGCCATTAATCTTGGGACAAGTCCTTCGCCAGTGGCCCATCTCACCGCATTCAAGGCATTTGTCCGTAGATTTTGGACCGCCTACCTTTTGAACCTTTCGGGCCTTGCCCTTTCCTTTTTGCACCCCTTTCTTGGGTTTGTAGTGCTCGTAGGTCTTTTTCTTCTTGTTCTTGGACCTCCTAGGCCCAGAAGAAATCACAAGAGCAGCCTCTCTCGGTTTAGTCTTCATGTTAGACTGCGCCGTCACCAGTTTATTCATTAGCCCAGCTAATGTGCATGTAATTTCATTACAGTTGAAATTCATTACAAACTGCGTGAAAGAGTCAGGGAGAGATTGAAGGATGAGATCAATTTGAAGGGATAAATCCATATTAAATTTGAGCACCTCGAGCCTCTCAATCATAGAGATCATCTTGAGGACGTGGTCTCCCACTTTCTCCCCTTCTTTCATCCTAGCACTGAACAACTGCTTCGATATCTCATATCTAGCGCCCTACCGTGCTCTCCATAAAGTTCGGTCAAGTGTGCGAGAATCGCCAGCGTAAGTCATTTTCTCGTGCGCTCTCTGCACTCATTAGTCATTGAGCCCATCATAAAACCACGGACTAAAGACGTCATCCTTGACCCATTTTTCATGGACGTCAATGTCTTCCCGATTACCCCTAGTCCGGATTGGAGTCGGTGGAATGTCCGCCTCCAAAAGTATCCCGAGACTCCATACCGAGTACAATCATCGATTCGCAACCAAATAACAAAGTTAGGGCCAGTTAGGAGATTCTTTTCAAGTAGTATTGCAAGTGGGTTTTTAGCCATTTTAGAGAGATTCAATTTCGTTTTCTGCAAAGATTTAGACAAGATTAAATTAGTGACTTGTTTAATTATGACCGAGTATAGAACTTAAGGGCTTGTATAATTCTTGTCTCGGCTCCCACTAATTTTATCGAAATTATACACTCCCATGTTATAATCCGGAAATCATGGTTAGATCGACTTCTTAGTGGTGATCAAGTTCTTTACAAATTTTAACAGACACAACCTAACAGGTTTCTTGCCAATTAATTTCTGTAAAGTGGTGTCTAACACCAACCCGTCTAACGGATGATTTGATCTTCTTTTACCCCTAGTCTTCATGCCCTCAACCTATTAGGTTTCTTGGCAATCCAGACTATCTAAGTTGTTGACCATCAACGTCTATCAGTTTGAATATTGAATCTCACCCGGCAACCTACCAGGTTTCTAGGGGCGAAATTTATCACCAACCGAAGGCATCTAATGCACTCAAGAATTTTTCAACCTCTACCAAATGTACTACCCCGATAACTCGGAAGCATAGCACACCAGCTCGGGTATCAATTTTCTACGAGTTTGATGGAGGGTAGGAAACCTCGTAACCTTTTTCAAACTTAGTCTGTTTGTAGTCGGGAGAATTTCGCGATTAATGTTACACTTTGCACATTAATTCAATTATACGGCGTTTGTTAGTTTGTCAATCATTCAAAATGAAAAAACAGAAAACAGTAACCTAGTTACTACCAACATATAGCTCATGGACCTAATTCCTAATTACTGGGCCAAGCGAATGACCCAATAAAAAAAACAGTCTTCGATTCTTCGTCTTCTCGGTCGGTTGTCTTCGGTCTTCTTCATACCCAAAATAATAATTACATCATTGAAAAATTGCATCCTATACAAATTTTTCTAGTAAATATAAATAGGCTCAAAACGGCCTTTACAACCCAATCGAATCGAACAAATCAAAAAACTAAGTCCACGAGCTATATCACCATCACATAAGGATTCCATACAACATGTAATGGCAACGAAATTAAACAATTAATCTTAATATAAATTAATCTAATTAATCTATAAATTAATCTATTCAATTTCTACTATATTAATCCAATTAATCCAATTAATATAAAGTGGCATTAAAATTAAATAATCAATTAATATATTAATCCAATCAATATTAAATTAATCTATTCAATTTTAATGGTATTAATCCAATTAATACTAATAATCGTCATTTTAATTCGTTCGAAGTAATCCGGCCAAAATAATATTCTCGTTTAATTTATTTCCCTTAACCCAAAAAATATTCCAAATATTAATTTAGTCAAATTAAAATCCAATTTAAATTTTGGGAAATAATTACAACGAAATATAAACTTAAAACGGAGTCCCGGACATTCGGTTTAGGCTCACCGCGGCCCGATTTAAAATCGGGCCAAAAACCCGAGGGTCGCTGCCGACCCATGCTCGGCACTGGCCGAGTCCCGATCGGCAGGGCCGCACGCCTCACTGCGACCGAGACATGACCGAGCAAGGCCGAGCATGCTCGGCAGCCTTTGGCAGCAGGCAAGGCTTGCCAAGACCACCGCGGCACCCGCTTTCGCTTTTCTACTGCTTTCTAAAAACGTGATGCTACAACGAACAATTTAAAAATCTACGATTATACCAAATATGATTCTAAATCATAAACATCATCCATAAGCATTCAAAATGCACAAATAATCATATATACGGTATCATTGACCTCGCTCCGATGCCACTGTTGGGATTCCGAAACAAAAACGAAATACGCAGCGGAAATAAAAACGAATCCCAAACCGGATCGATCAAGTAGCGTATATACGAAAAAAATACGAAGATAAAGATCATACCCTTGAAGCCTTTGAAATAAATCTTCGTAAATATGGATGACGATCACGAACCCCGTCCCGAACACGAAATCCCTTCGTTCCAAGCACCGAAAATTCGAAGCCTCTACTTCACATGCGTTGGAAGTTGCCCGAAAAAATTCGACGAGACTCCGTTCTCCAAGAACACGGCTAGGGAACTCGTAGGAATTTTTTTCTCTCAATTTATCTCTTATTTTTCTCAACTCAAAGTGAAAGAAAATAAGATGAAAATTTCTCCCTCACTCTCAAACTCTCTCACGGCAGCCACATTCAAAATGAAGATGGAGTGTTGATTAAATAAGAGAGTTTGTCTTGTTATTTCTATTTAATAACCAAGTGATAATAATGTGATATTAAAAAATATCATCAATCATCACTTTATTAAATGAAAAACGACAAGATAACATGCATAGTGATCATGCCATGTGAGGGGGGGCGGCCAATGTAGGAATCTTCCTAGAAACGAGCCGAGCCACTCAACTCATGTACCGGACGTTCGTCAAACGACTCCGTTAAATACACTCCATTTATTTACCAATGTATTTATATAAATTAATTAATCCAATTAATTAATTATATAAAATACAAATATATTTCTCTAAGAAATATAATTTATGAATTAAATTAATTACCGGGTAACTTAATTTTAACTCATTAGACCGCTATTTGATTTATCCAATAAATCATAATTAGATATCCAATATCTAATATTAATAGAGAGATAAAAAATTCACATTTATCCGTCAACACTCCTAATGCGCGATTCCGTAGGTCCGTCTCAGCCGGCATTGGGAGGAACCAATGAGTGCGGGCAAAGACTTAGCCACTTAGCGGGCCGCATCAGAACTCCTAATCGAGAACGAATGAAGGGATCATTCCAGAACCATTATGTCGTGAATACTATATACGTATAGACCCTTTATCAGATGTCCCGGTCAAGTCTTCGGGTCACGGTAAAGTCAAACCCTACTATTGACTAGACTCTATACATGTGTTAATGCAAATCAAGACCGACTGATTAATAGTGTATCTAATACGACTATATCAGAATGCTTTGGGCAAAGACTCATGATCTTATTTGCCATTAACCGTATAGGACATACGCCCGCTCACTAACAGGAGATATAATCCCTTCTTGGCGTACAGTAAAGACTGCTACCTGCCCGTATAGTTCGCACTTCGAGGTCGACTCAGCAATTAAGCAAATGAGTCTAACTACTCTAATGACAAACTAAACGTCACAGGCACATCTTCTACTGAACCCTCAAGTCAAAGGTCCACATATACTATCACAACCTTTCGATTCGTCATCGACTCTCCGAGAGTGAATACCGTGTGACTGAATCGAGTATGAGTCGTGTTCGAGTATACTAGTCCCACCAATATACTTTATAACTATGCTATCAAGACGTGCACACGTCCTAGCATCAGTTATACAAGTCTTATTAAAACTTAATGCCCATTTAAGTTTATTGACTTGAGAACGATTTACGTAAATAAACTTTAAACACTTCCAGTGCATTTTCTCTTATCCCATAACGAGAATGGAATGTTCAGTTTATTTACATGGACTTCACTTCAATGTTTACCAAGTCAAGAATACAATTGAAATACAATAAACAGTTAATGAATCGAATTGCCTTTTTATTATTTATTATTCCATAATTACAAGTACAATGCCCATACTCTCTCATCCCCTGAGTGGCATTCGAGGTCATATTCCTAACATAAATAACACTAGATTTGCTGGGTTTGTTAGGCCCGGGCTTGAATGCTCTCGCGAGATGTTATTAATACAAATATTCGTGGATACAAGTATTAATGTGAGAATCTAAGTACAATGAGTGTAAAAAGACCCTGTTAATCCAGCTCTTGAGAGAAGCCTTGGTGTTCTTGCTCTCGGCCGATCGTCTTCTGTGTGAGCGAGGCTGAGAGAGAAGAATGAACAGAAAGATAGCTGTTGCCAAGAGTAGGAGAAAGCCAAGTTGTGTGAGTTGCTTCTGTATTGCGTGTGAGATGCGAGAATGCCAGGTCGTTTGAACCAGTGCAAGGAGCCTTCTATTTATAGGGGTTGAGGAGCCTCGATTCCTGGCGGGCGATCGCCTTCCGGCCAATGAAATATTGGGGCGATCGTCTTAAAGTCACATGTGCAGTCTGCCTAAAGTCCAAGGCAGCTGCTGGCAGGTAGCTGTGCGGTCCAATGAGGAACCAGCACGCGTCCGGAGTCACTGTCACATGCGGTCCTACTGACACCTCTCGGCGGGCCTGTCGGCTGGTGGGAAGATGCTGACAGGCTGTGGTCAATGATCCGTGAAATGCGAATCTTGTCTCGGCGCTACACGTGGGTTCTGTCCTGAGGCTTCGGCCTTTGCCGACTGGATGACCATCGGCTTTGATCGGCATGAGGCGGTCGTCAAAGGTCGTTCACCAGGGGTCGGCATCGGCGAGTGCCGAGAGATGATCGTCTGATGGTCGGCCACCCGGAGTCGATCGCCAAGTACCGAGAGAAGATCGTCTTAGATGTCGATCGCTCGGCACCGGGACTTGTCCTGGGACCTTCGGTCGGTCGATCTATCTTGGCTGCCGGGCTGAGGTTAGGTCGCCTGGTCTCTGGTCGGCAGTTCTGTCTCGGCTGCTCGGCAATGGCTAGGTCGCCCGATCTCCGAGGCGATCGCTGGTCGGAGAGTATAATTCTCGACACAACATACCGTAACATAAAATCATGGAAAAACGATACTACGAAGAACAATAAAATATCTACGTTTATCAAAGTGATTCTAAATCACAAAACAAGCATTCCAAATGCTAAATATCGTATGTACAATTGCAAGACCTAGCTCCGATACCACTTTTGGTATTCGGTGCCCAAAACGAAGGCCTAGAAGAATCGGTAAAACGAAAATTAATTCGATCTGAATCCCTACGAGGATCGATCAAGCTACGAATATAAATAAACCAAGGTGTTGTGTCGAGAATTATACGCCTCGTCCGGCGATCGCTTCAGAGTCCGGGCGACCATGCCGGAGCCCAGCAGCCAAGGTAAATCTGCCGACCGAAGGTCCCAGGACAAGTCCCGGTGCCGAGCGATCGACATCTAAGACGATCGTCTCTCGGTGCTTGGCGATCGACTCCTGGTGGCCGACTAGCAGACGATCACCGCTCGGCACTTGCCGATGCCGACCTCTGGTGACCGACTAATGCCGACCGCCTCATGCCGCTCGTAGCCGATGATCGTCCAGTCGGCAATGGCCGAATCTCAGGACAGAACCCACGTGCAGAGCCGAGACAAGATCCACGTTTCATGGATCATTGACCACAGCCTGTCAGCATCTTTCCACCAGCCGACAAGCCCGCCGAAAGGTGTCAGTAGGACCGCCCGTGACAGCAACTCCGGACGCGTGCCGGCTCCTCATTGGGCCGCACAGCTGGCTGCCGGCAGCAGCCTTGGACTTTAGGCAGACAGCCCATGTGACTTAAAGATGATCGCCCCATTATTATATTGGACGAAAGGCGATCCCCCACCAGAAAACAAGGCATCTCAGCCCCTATAAATAATAGGCTCCCTGCACTTGGAAAACTCTCCAACCCCCTGGATTTTTCCTCTCTGAACTCTGATTCTCGGCCAACACTCTGAACTCTCAGAACTCTCTCCCTGATTCAGCACACAACTTGGCTTTCCTACTCTTGGCAACAGCTATCTCTCGGTTCCTTCTTCTCTCTCAACATCTCCTACATGGAAGACGATCGGCAGAGAGCAAGAACACCTAAGCTTCGCTCAAGAGCTAGAAAAATAGGATCTTTTACACTTACTGTATTTAGATTCCTACATTAATACTTGTATCCATGAACATTTGTATTAATAACATCTCGCAAGAGCATTCAAGCCCGAGATTAACAACCCCAGTAAATCTTGTGTTATTTATTTTCTCACGGAAAGTGTTCTCGTAATTTGCTGTTGTCCGTCCATTCCAGCAATATCTATCTTCGGATAATATTTCGGGCAACAAAAATTGGCGCTAGAAGAAGGGCATCTAACCCTCAATTTTATTCCTACCGTCTCGAAGAACACTCACTGTTCTCCGGGGCATATACCTGAAGAAACACTCACTGTTCTTCAGAGAAAGCTTTCAGAATCATGACTTCTGCCTCCTCGTCGAAGAAATCCGCTGGCCGGCCCGCCAGACACCTCATTCCGTCTCAGTCCGAGCCACAGCCGATGGTGGAGGGTGTTAGAAATATGCCCTCGAATGCCACTCAGAGGATGAGAGAGTGAGAGCAATTGTATTGTAATTATGAATATTATATTTAATAAGGCAATTATTATTTCTATATTATAGTATATCACTGGCATTGTGATTTGGTATATAGAATAATAGTCCTTGCATTTGAGAGTGAACATTCTACTCCTTATGGAGATAAGGAGATAGACACTATAAGTGTTTAGAAATCGAATGCTTAACTAGTTCGCAAGTCGATAAAACTTAACAGGACATTAAGTTTTAATAAGACTTGTATAACTGATGCTAGGACGTGTGCACGTCTTGATAGCATAGTTATAAGTATATTGGTGGGACCAGTATACTCGAACACGACTCATACTCGATTCAGTCACACGGTATTCACTCTCGGAGAGTCGATGACAAATCGAAAGGTTGTGATAGTATACGTGGACCTTTGACTTGAGGGTTCAGTAGAAGATGTGTCTGTGACGTTTAGTTTGTCATTAGAGTAGTTAGACTCATTTGCTTAATTGCTGAGTCGACCTCGAAGTGCGGACTATACGGGCAGGTAGCAGTCTTTGCTGTACGCCAAGAAAGGATTCTATCTCCTGTTAGTGATCAGGCAAATATCCTATACGGTTAATGGCAAATAAGATCATAAGTCTTTGGCCAAAGCATTCTGATATTGTCGTATTAGATACACTATTAATCAGTCAGTCTTGATTTGCATTAACACATGTATAGAGTTTAGTCAACAATAGGGTTTGACTTTACCGTGACCCGAAGACTTGACCGGGACATCTGATGAAGGGTCTATACGTATATAGTGTTCACGACATAATGGTTCTGGAATGATTCGTTCATTCGTTCTCAGTCGGGGTTTACAGTGCGGCCCGCTAGGCTGGCAAAGTGCTGCCCGCACTCATTGGTTCCTCCCAATGCCGGCTGAGACGAACCTACGGAGTCGCGTAATAGGATCATTGATGGATAAATGTGAATTAATAATCTCTCTTATAATATTAGATATTAGATATCTAATTTTGATTTATCGGATAAATCAAATAACGGTCTTATGAATTGTAAGTAGGTTACTAGGTGATTACTTTAATTCATAAATTATATTTCTTAGAGAAATATATATTTGTGTTTGATATAATTAATTAATTGGATTAATTAATTAGTCCAAACACATTGGAAATAAAACGGATTCGTTTGACGAACATCCGATACACGAGGGATTCGTTTTGACGAACATCCAGTACACGAGCCGAGTAAATTCGACCCGTCTTCTTGGAAATTTCCCTTAAGGCCGCCCCCTACCTCTCTTGTCTCTTTTATACTTATTTTATGTCACTATGTGACATATGTTAGGTGTATTTTATACCCTCAATCATGTGTTAAAGGTAGACTTTCATTTTTTTATAAATAAAAGTCTTTAAAAAAGGAGAGAGGACAACTTCTTCTTGCTTGAACTCAAAATCACGAATTTGAGAGAGAGAGTAAGGTTGAAAACTTCATCTTGATCTGAGAGACAAGATATAAGAAGAATACATTGAGAGAGAAAATTCCTACAAGCTTCCCTAGCCGCATTCTTGAAGAAAGGAAGCTTGTCGATTTTTCCATCAAGTTCCGGCGTGTGAAGTAGAGGCATCTTGCTTTAGGTGCTTGGAACGAAGGGCTCTTCATCATCATCATCATCATACTAAGGTTTTTCAGAGACATCATAGGTATGGGACTTTGATTCCTTGATCTTCGTATTTTTCTTTTCGTATATACGTTACTTGATCGATCCTCTTAGGGATTCCGTTTATTCTTTCGCTGTGTTTATTTTCTATGGAATCCCAACAGTGGTATCGGAGCGAGGTCAAATATATCGTATATACGATCATCTTTTCATTTGTAATGTTATTTGATGATGTTTATGATTTAGAATCATAATAGATATAATCGAAGAAATTTAATCGTTCGTAGTAAGTCAAGTTTCGACTATTTTATGTGAATTATAAATCTGAAAAATTTGATTTTTGTTGATTTATAAGTTCTTCATGAAGTTAAGAAACTTTTCGCTTTGGAAGCGAGTCGAAAAATGAGAAAACGGGGTTAAACACAAATACCGCACGAAGACGCAGCCGCCAAGATCTTGCATCGATCGCCGCTCGGCCGCCGATAGTGACTCGGTAGGCTATCAGTAGCCGCCGCCACCGCTGCCGCGGGCCGAGAGTGACTCGGTCCGGCGATTCTCGGTTTTCGCCCGATTTTGAATCGGTCGTGGGCCCGACATCGGATTTTCGTGGACTCCATTTTTGTTTTTATATTTCGTTGTAATAATTTCCAAATTTAAATTGGATTTAATTGATTTAATAAAATATTTGGAATATCTTTTTATTAAGGGAAATTATTAGACGAGAATATTGTTTTGCCGGATTACTTTGAACGGATTAAATGACGATTATAAATATTAATTTGATTAATATTGTAGAAATTAAATAGATTAATTTTTATATTAATTGGATTAATATATTAATTGATTATTTAATTTGATTTACCGTTACATGTTGTATGGAATGCCTTATGTGATGGTGATATAGCTCGTGGACTTAGTTGTTGATTTGTTCGATTCGATATGGTTGTAAAGGCCATTTTGAGCCTATTTATTTTTACTAGAAAATATGTATAATAGGACGTATTGTTCAATGATGTAATTATTCATATGGCTATGACGAAGACCGAAGACGACCGACTAGAAGACGAAGAATCAATACTGTATTTTTCCTTTCTTTATTTGGCTTGGCCCAATACTTAGGAAAAAGTCCATGAGCTATATGTTGGTAGTAACTAGGTTGCTATTTATTGTTTTTCATTTGAATGATTGACAAACCACAAACCGCGCTTATAAACGGATTAATGTGCAAAGTGTAACATATAATCGCGTTAATACTCCCACTTACAAACACTAAGTTATAAAGGTTACGAGGTTTCCTACCCTCCGTCAAACTCATGGAAAATTGAAATCTAAACTGGAATATTATTCTTCCGAGTATTTCGGGGTAATATTTTTGGGGAAAGTTGATAAATTCCTAGAGTGCATTAGATGCCTTTGGTTGTGACAAATCAAACCCCTATAAACCCTATGGGTTGCCGGGTAAGATTCAATTGTCAGACTAATAGGAGTTGACGGTTTAAACTTAGATAGTTCAGCGAGCCATAGAAACCGAATGGGTTGAGGGCAAGTGAACTAGGGGTAAAACAAGATCGAATCATCCATTAGATGGGTTGGTATTAGACACCACTTTATAAAGAATAATAGAATAGAAACCGTATGGGTTGCCCTCTATTAAACTTTGTAAAGAAATCGATCACCACTATGAAGTCACCCAAGACTCCCGGATTTAACATGGGAGTGTGTAAATACCGATAAAATAGTGGGAGCCTAGTTATGAATAAAGAAAGTCCTTAAATTCTTTACTCGAATCATAATTAAACAATCACTAACGAATCTCAAATTATTCTCTGCAGTTAACAAAACTCTCAATATGACAATGAACCCACTCGCTATACTACTTGAAAAGAACGTCCTGACTGGTCCGAACTATGTGGACTGGCTTCGGGACTTGAGGATTGTCCTAACTATGGAAATGCTGGGATACGTCTTGGAGGCGGACATCCCAGCGGCTCCTGCAAGAACCCGAGCCAATCAGGAAGATGTCGATGCCCATGAGAAATGGGTAAAAGACGACATAAGAGTGCGAGGGTACATGTTAGGCTCAATGACCAATGAGCTTCAACATGCCCATGAAAAGATGACGTCTTCACGAGCCATCTTAGCGCACCTGGCTGAGCTCTATGGAGAGCATAGCCGAACTGCTAGATATGAGATATCAAAGCAATTATTCGGCGCCAGAATGAAGGAAGGAGAAAAGGTTGGGGACCATGTCCTCAAGATGATCTCGATGATTGAGAGATTGGAAGCTCTTGATTTTCAGATGCATGCATCTCTCCAAACTGACCTTATCCTGCAGTCACTTCCTGACTCCTTTTCCCAATTTGTCATGAACTTCAACTGCAATGAGATTGCATGTAACTTAGCTGGGCTAATGAAAACCGACGACCGCCTGGGCCTCAGATGAACACAAAGGGAAAGGAAGCTGCACTTGTGATTTCTTCTAAGACTTGGAAGTCCAAGAATAAGAAGAAAAAGAACAAGAAGCAGTTAGGTCCGATAGCCAAGATCGACAAGGGAAGGGGCAAGGCCCCAATGGTTCAAAAGAGCAAAGGGGCCAAGAAAACGGATGTATGCCTCAACTGCGGTGAGCTAGGCCACTGGAATAGGTATTGTCCAAAGCCTGAACGTAATGCGCCTTCAGGTACGGAACTACTGGTTTTAGAAACAAATTGTTCTATAACTGTATATTCTACTTCTTGGATACTTGATTCCTGTGCGAGTTCTCACACTTGTACAATGAATCAGGATCTGGAACGAAGTAGGAAGCTGGATTCAGGGGAGGTGATGGTCACCGTCGGAAGTGGGCATAGTGTCGAGGCTTCTGATATCGGATCCCTTATGTTGGATTTAGAATCTGGTTTTATTCTCACTTTAGATGATGTACTTGTTTTGCCCAAGGGGCACAAGAATATTGTATCAATTCCGGTCATGGACTGAAAGGGATTTCACTTCTTTATTGGAGATGGGTCCTGTCGTATTTATTTTAGAAATAAATTGGTTGGTACTGCTACATTATTAAGTGGTTTATACCATTTAAATTTAAAGAATAAGACAACTGTGAACACTATTACTAGGAAGCGTGGTAGGGATGAAACGAAACAAGCACTTAAGTGGCATCTCAGACTTGGTCATATCGGTCAGACCAAGGTTCATAAAATGGAGAATGGTGGGCTTACGGGTCCATTGGGATCAGATCCCTATCCAACTTGTGAATCTTGCCTTCAAGGCAAAATGACTAAGTTACCCTTCGCAGGGACTTTTGAAAGAGCTGCAGAAAAACTTGGATTGATCCATACCGACGTATGTGGCCCTTTTGAAGTGGCACGAGACGGCTTTCAGTATTTCATTACATTCACTGATGACCATACTAGGTATGGATTCGTGTACTTAATGAAACATAAGTCTGAAGCTTTTGATAAATTCAAGGAATTTAAATCCCTAGTTGAAAATCAAACAGGTAACCGTGTTAAGACTCTTCGGTCAGACCGGGGTGGTGAGTACCTGAGTACCGAATTTGATGAGTTCTTAAAAGAACTAGGAATAGTGTCACATTTCACTCCTCCAGCTACTCCACAATTAAATGGTGTATCAGAAAGAAGGAACCGAACCTTGTTTGACATGGTTCGCTCCATGCTTTAACTATACTGATCTACCGATTTATCTGTGGGGTTACGCGCTCCTTACTGCTGTGCATATCTTGAACAGATGTACTTCCAAATCCGTTCCTAAGACTCCCCATGAGATGTGGAGAGGTAAGAAACCAAGTCTTAATCACATTAGGATTTGGGGATGCCCTGCTTATGTCAAGAAGACTAAAGTAGAGAAATTGGAAACTAGGTCTGTGAAAGGTCGTTTCATAGGATATCCAGGGGATTCCATGGGATATCTATTCTACATGCACGAAGATCATAGGATCATCGTTGCTATATAAGCACACTTCTTGGAAGATCAGTTTATTCAGGAAGTAGGGGCAGGTAGAAATATTTCTTTGGAAGAAATAAAAGAAACACCAAATGAGACACCTATGCAAGATATAAGAACCGAAACTTCTGAAATACAAATACAACCTCGCAAGTCTAGTAGAATTTCTCAATTACCTGAGAGGTATGGCTATCTGCATCAATAGGAACTGGGTGTCCATGAGATGACAGAAAGTAGTCAAGAGAATGATCCTTCTACATACGACCAAGCGATGATAGACGTTGACTCCACCAAGTGGCAAGAAACTATGGAAGCTGAGATAGACTCAATGCATGCTAATCAGGTCTGGACTTTAGTAGATCATCCTAAAGGCATAGTGCCTATTGGAAACAAATGGATCTATAAGAGAAAGACTGATGGAGATGGCAAGGTTGATACCTATAAGGCCAGGCTTGTGGCAAAGGGTTATTCCAAAAGAGAAGGAATCAATTACTTCGAGACCTTCTCGCATGTAGCTATGATTAAGTCTATTCGCATGATGCTTGCTATATCAGCCCACTTAGATTATGAAATATGGCAAATGGATGTGAAAACGGCATTCCTAAATGGATTCCTCGAGGAGGAGATTTATATGGAACAGCCTAAGGGATTCATATCTCAAACCAATATTCATAAAGTATGCAAACTTCAGCGTGCCATTTATGGACTGAAGCAAGCTTCACGGAGTTGGAATGTTCGTTTTAATGAGACAGTCAAAGAGTTTGATTTTGTCCAAAATGAAGAAGAGCCCTGTATTTACAAGAAGGTTAGTGGGAGCAAAATTGCGTTCTTAATACTATATGTAGATGACATTCTACTTATAGGAAACGACGTAGGAATGCTCAGTTCTGTGAAAGCTTGGCTTTCTAAAGAGTTCTCAATGAAAGACTTGGGAGAAGCTACCTATATTCTTGGTATTCGTCTCTATCGGGATAAAGCGAAAAGAATGTTAGGTCTTTCCCAAGCCCTCTACATAGAAAAGATCCTGAAGCGATTTAGGATGGAAGATTCTAAAAGAGGGTTTCTACCTATGCAACATGGTGCAAAACTTTCCTTACAGATGTCTCCTCAAAGTGAGTAAGATAGAAAGGAAATGAGCAAGGTACCTTATTCTTCGGCAGTAGGTAGCCTTATGTATGCAATGATTTGCACTAGACCGGACATTGCCTATGCTGTGAGCGTAGTAAGTCGGTTTCAGTCAAATCCAGGGCAGGAACATTGGATTTCTCTAAAGAACATTCTTAAGTACCTAAGGAGGACTAAAGATTTGGTTCTTACATACGGCGGTGGAGAACTAAGAGTGATGGGTTATACAGACTCAGATTTTTCGGGGGACATGGATGCTCAGATGTCCACATCAGGGTATATCTTTACTCTGAATGGTGGGGCAGTTTCTTGGAGAAATGCCAAGCAAAGTTCGACTGCTATCTCTACATGTCAAGCCGAATATCAGGCAGCAACGGAGGCTGCTAAAGAAGCTTTTTGGATAAAGAAGTTCACTGAGGAACTTCAAGTGGTTCCTAACGCAGAGAAGCCCGTGACACTGTTTTGTGACAATGATGGAGCTGTTGCACAGGCTAAGGATCCTAGGGCTCACCACAACACCAAACATATTGCGAGAAAATATCATTTTGTTAGAGAAATGGTTCGGGATGGGAATGTTACACTGCAGAGAGTAGACACAACAAATAACGTTGCAGATCCGCTTACCAAGCCACTATCTCAGAAGGTCTTAGAGAGACATCTGGAGAGTATGGGTATTAGATACCATAGTTTGTGGCATTGAGTGCAAATGGGAGATTGTTAGGAATATGCCCTCGAATGCCACTCAGAGGATGAGAGAGTGAGAGCAATTGTATTGCAATTATTAATATTATATTTAATAAGGCAATTATTATTTCTATATTATTGTATATCACTGGCATTGTGATTTGGTATATAGAATAATAGTCCTTGCATGTGAGAGTGAACATTCTACTCCTTATGGAGATAAGGAGATAGGCACTAAAAGTGTTTAGATCTCGATGCTTAACTAGTTCGCAAGTCGATAAAACTTAACAGGACATTAAGTTTTAATAAGACTTGTATAACTAATGCTAGGACGTGTGCACGTCTTGATAGCATAGTTATAAGTATATTGGTGGGACCAGTTGTTAGGAGTATGCCCTCGAATGCCACTCAGAGGATGTTGAGTGAGGGCATTGTACTTGTTATTATGTAAATAATCAATTATATAAGGCAATGGATGTTTCTTTATTTACTGGTAATTACTGGCATTCCTAAACTCGTAAATATACATATAGAAACTAGTCCGTGTATTTGAGAGCAAAACATTCCACTCCTTATTGGATAAGGGGGTCGGCACTGGAAAAGGTTTATAGCTCAAATACTTAATCGTTCGCAAGTCGATGAAACTTGACTAGGCATTAAGTTTATGTAAAGACTTGTATCACGTGTTCTTTGACAAGGAGAGTGCCTTTCGAACACTAATGGTTAGTGGGAGCACACGTTATAGGTATGCTAATTGGATTAGTATACTCGAACCGACTCACCCTCGATTCGTCACATGGATTTCACTCCGAGACAGTCAATGATGGAATCGAAAGGTTGTGATAGGTATTCGTGAACCTTCGACTTGAGGATTTAGTAGGGATGTGCTTGTGAAGTCAAGATTTTCATTAGAGTAGATAGACCCTGTAAACCGGAAGGCGGGGGTCAACCTCGACGTGCATCTTGACGGGCAAGTAGCAGGTCCTACTGAATACCAAGATAGAATTCTTTCTCCTGTTAGTGAACGGGTTATATGTCCTATGCGGTTATTGGCAGATGAGAACATAAGTCTTTGGCCAAAGCATTGAGCCGGGTCAGTATTAGATACACGAGAGTTCGATGATCTCGATTTGCATTAACGCATGCATCAAGTGGCATGATGGGGTTTGACTGACTGTGACCCTATAACTTGATCGGGACATTTGAAAGAAGGGTTTATACGTATACTGGTATTCACGACATAATGGTTCTTGAATGATCCCAATCATTTGTTCTCAGTCGGGGTACAGTGTAGGCCACCGGGCTGGCTAGGTGGTGCTACTACTCTTTGGTTCCTCCCATTGCTGACTGAGACGGACATACCGAGTCGCGCATTAGGATTGACGACGGAATGAATCGAGCTTAATCTCTCATTATGAATATTATATATTGGATATCTAATTTGAGACATTGGATGTCTAAATCGATTTATTGGATAAATTGATTTACGGCCTAATGGATTAAATAAATTACTGGGTGATCAATTTAATTCATGAATATAATTATTTCTTGGAGAAATTAATTATGTTATTTTGTATTTGATATGTTTAATTAATTGGAGTAATTAAACAATATAAATACATCGGAAAGGAATTGGAGTTTATCTGTTTGGACTCTCAGGAGTCCGAAATGAACCGAACTCGTCCGATTTATTCTAGAGGCCGGCCCCCACCTTGATTTCCTACCTTGATCATTGTCTTGTTTTCTTGTTGGAATACTTTTGACATATGAGATTTCATATCTCTTATTATAAGGTTAAAGGTGATTTTGTGGGTGGAATCTTATCTTGTGAATGATTTTAAGACCAAAATAAAACTCTCATTCTCACAACCTTGCAAGCTGACGGCAGCCTCATTTTGGAGAGAGTGGGAGAGAAAACTTGGTCTTGTGTTTTTCATCATTCACATTTTCTTAGAGAAAAATTGTTGAGAGATATATTATACACTTAGAGTGTAATATTAAAAGCTTCATCACTTGATTCTAGCCGTAACCTTAGAGGTTAATCGAGTTTTGTTGTTCCGATCGTTTTTCCAGCGCGTGGCAAGTAGAGACGCGGTGCTTTCGGCATTGGATCGTTCTAGAGCTTGGAGCGGATTGGATTCGTAAAGATCAATCAAAGCTTGGGGAATATCTCAAGAGAAGGTTACCATTTAATCGACGGACTTCGAGGGTTAGTTTCTTACGACTCTTGCTATTCGTTTTGATATTCGTATGTACGTAGCTCGATCGATCTTCGTAGGGATTCGGATCGAATTAATTTTTGTTTTACCGCTTCCGCTGGGCCTTCGTTTTTAGGCACCGAATCCCAACAGTGGTATCGGAGCAAGGTTTTGCGATCGTATATTCGATATTGGCATTTGGAATGCTCGATTAGATGGTGAATGATTTGGAATCATTTTAGTCGTAATCGTGGTACATGTTTTACGTTCCTTGTAGTTATATTTTTCGTAAGTTTATGTCTAAATATAAATCTTAAATTTCTGGGAAATATGATTTATATTGAAGATATGAAAGTCGGAAAATATTGATATTGGATTTCCGGTCGAAAATCTAGCCCTGAATCGTCGTCGGACGAGTGTTTGGGCAAAAAGGTAATCTGGCCGAGAGTGACTCGACCGTGTCCTGGGTGACTCGGTCGTGTCCGGCAGTCTGGCCAAGTCACTGCCAGGCAGACTCGACCGTGTCCTGGGTGACTCGGTCGTGTCTGGCAGTCTGGCCAAGTCACTGCCAGGCAGACCCGACCGTGTCCTGGGTGACTCGGTCGTGTCCTGGCCGGCATCTTCCGAGCGTGACTCGGCCATGCCAGGCCTGTCTGCTGGGAGGCTGCCGAGGGTGACTCGGTCATGTAGGCCAGTTTTCACCCCGGCTCGATTTTTTCGTGTATTCTTGAAAATTAATCTCCCACATGTTAAATTGGATTTAATATAATTAAAATGATTTATGGTATTTCATTTTATAAGGGAAATTTGATTAATTGGAATATTTATGGTCGACCGAATTATTTTGAACGTTTTCATATTACCGATTGTGTGAATCGATTGGATCGGTTCGTATTGTTGATTGGATCAATATATCTCTACGCTTTTCATTTATATAGTATTTATTGGATGAATGCTTTTGAATGGGGATGTGGTTCGTGGACTTAGTTTTGAATCGTTCGTTTTATTCGATTGGGTTGTAAAGGCCGTTTTGAGCCTATTTATTTTACTAGAAATGTTTGTATCTAGGATGCAATTTTCGATGTAAAATTTATATGTAATGACGAAGACCAGAGGAAGATCCATTTCTAGAAGACGAAGATTTAAGACGAAGACTTGTAATTAGATTACGAAGTTTTTGTTTTCTAGGAACGGTCCATGAACCACATGTTGGTAGCAACTAGGTTGTGAATGGTTGTTTCATATTGTATGAATGCCACAAACGCGCTTAAATGAATTAATGTGCAAAGTGTAACATTAATCGCGATAATTCTCCCACAACAAATTATTAAGTTTATAAGGTTTCAAGGTTTTCCTTCCCTCCATCGAGCTTTCGGGAAATTGAAATCCAAACCGGATGTGCTATGCTTCCGAGTTATCGGGGTAGTCGTTCGGGGAGGACGGATAAATTACCGGGAGCGCATTGGATGCCTTCGGTTGGAGCAAATTTTATCCCTAGAAACCTGATAGGTTGCCGGATAAGATTCAATTGTGAAACTGATTTGCGTCGATGGTATAAACTTAACTTGTTCACGAACCATAGAAACCGTATAGGTTGAGGGGAGTGAACAAGGGGAAAAAGAAGATCGAATCATCCATTAGATGGGTTGGTGTTGGACACCACTTTATGAAAATTAATAGACTAGAAACCTGTTCGGTTGCCCTCTATTAAGATTTATAAAGAACTCGATCGCCACTATGAAGTAGAGCGACGATACTTCCGAATTTCACATGGGAGTGTGTTATTCCGATAAAAATAGTGGGAGCTGGGTAACAAGAATAGAAAAGACCTTAATTCTATACTCAGAACATAATATAACCAGTAACTAATTAATCTGTTATACTTAATGCAGACATAACTCTCAATATGACAATGAATCCACTCGCAATTCTACTCGAAAAGAACACCTTAATGGGACCTAACTTTGTGGATTGGCTCCGCAATCTGATGATTGTCCTTAGTATAGAGGCACTGGGATATGTCTTGGAGACGGACATTCCAGCGCCACCTGTGCGGACCCGAGCCAATCAGGAAGAGATTAAAAACCACGAAAAGTGGGTTAAGGATGACGTGAAAGTTCGTGCTTATATGATGGCTTCCATGTCTAATGAGCTTCATAGAGCTCATGAGAAAATGACTTCTCCTAGGCATATTCTATCTCACTTAACCGAGCTTTATGGTGAGCACAGCAGAACTGCTAGATATGAGATATCCAAGCAACTGTTCGGTGCAAGGATGAAGGAAGGTGAGAAGGTTGGGGAACACGTCCTCAAAATGATATCCATGATCGAGAGATTGGAGGCTCTTGATTTTAAAATGGATACTTCTCTCCAAACCGACCTTATCCTACAGTCTCTCCCTGATTCCTTCTCACAGTTTGTTATGAACTTCAACTGCAATGAGATTGCATGTAACTTAGCTGGGCTAATGAACAACCGGTGACCGCTCGCCTCGATGAAGACCCCGCAGATGAAGGAGTCTCGCACTTGTGATTTCTTCGGACTTCGGAAGTCTAAGAATAAGAAGAAAAAGACCAAGAAGCGGACTGGACCACAAGCTAAGGACCTTAAGGGAAAGGGCAAGGCCCCGATGGTTCAAAAGAACAAGAAGAAGAAGGAAGTTTGTCTCAATTGCGGTGAGCCGTGCCACCGGGCTAGAGACTGTCCCGATTCTTCATGGCACTTCGTGTACGTAACTTTTAGTTTTGGAAACAAATTGTTCGCCATCGTATTTTCTACTTCTGGATCTTTGGATTACGGTGCTAGTTCTCATATTTGTACCGTGAATCAGGATCTGGAACAAAGTAGGAAGCTTGGAGCTGGAGAAGTTATGATCACAGTCGGAAGCGGGCATAGTGTCGATGTAACACCCCCAAGTTATTCAGGGAATATTACAGCACCGTAAGCCCCGCCGTGGGACCCACATGGCTAAACATACGCGGAACTATAAATTTTGACCGAGAAGGTCTACACACAATGGAATGAAAAACAATACAAAGGGTATTCAAAACATAACCAATGTATTCAAAGACATCACAACACGAATCAATACCTCGGCAAACACAAGTCGGAACATCAAGGAACATAGAAAACAATACTCGAGTATTCAATAACCAATCCAGTACAACAACACTGAATGGAAAACTGAAAACATAACTAGAAGAAAGACACAGTATCACACTTGCCCACCATCTTCATGCCGACCCGATACCTGCCTGTCCGCTCTCCTGGAACCTGAAATACATAAAACGTATTTCCCCCATAAAGGGGTTAGCCGTCGAATAGCTAGTGCAAGTATAACTAAATCTCATAGCGTCACATCAAGACGTATATGAATGCCGTGAAAATGGTTCGTTCATATCATCCGTCATCAATACATATATGAATGCCGTAAAAACGGTTCGTTCATATTATGCCATCAATACATATATGAATGCCGTAAAAACAGTTCGTTCATATTATGCCATCAATATATCTATGAATGCCGTGGACACGGTTCGTTCATATCATACCATCAATATCTCTTACTTTCAAAGTCGAGAACGTACAATCATAATTATATACTTGCCTTTGAGACATCGAAAAATCGAACGGAGGAAGGGTATGAGTTCGGTAGGTCCAAGAACGCGCTTCCGGCACCTAAACGATTCACAAGGAATATGATAATTAATTATCCATACTCAAATTACATGAAGAAACTCCCGAAACTCGTCTACGATTCATGAAAATACACGGGTAAACAACTAAAGGATGGAAAATCGCCCAAACTCCCACAAGTCCAAAAACGGCACAATCCAACCCGTAAAATCGTAAGAAAAACACGCATACGGCATAGATACATCATAATATCAAGGTTCTCAAGCTTCAAATCGGATAAATCGGACGAATCTACGAAAACCCCCAAAATCCAACACAATATTTAAAGTGTTCTTGAATAATCTTTCAATAATCCGATGAATACTCAAACATGCCCATAATCATGCGTATATCACTTCATACAACATGATTTTAACATCCAAAACATCATTACCCAATACAAAATCGAAATCCAAGATGTTGAAGAAATTACCTCTTGAAGATCCAAGCACTATGATCCGAAGAATACGCATTAGATCGACTATCCGGGCTTCCCAACCGAATGAAAATGATAAAAATCCAACACACAAGTGATAGATGGTGAGAAGCTCCTCCCCACGAGCTCTTTCTCTCGCAGGTAGGAGAAGAAAATGGAGAAATGAGCTGCATCTCGCTCAAAAAGCATAATTATGCAGTTGACCGCATTGTGTGCCGCGGCTCAGCCGAAGTGTGCCGCGGCACAGGCCCAAAAATTGCTCCCAGGGCTCGGCAGTGTGCCGCGGCCCGGCTGGCGTGCGCCGCGGCACTGGGTACAGACGGTTTTTGGCCGAAGATGCAACTCGAGTGTGCCGCGGCCCCGGACAGGTGTGCCGCGGCAGTGACTCGGCATTGTGCCGCGGCACAAGGTACAGTCTTCTCGACCAGGTCTAGAAAATGTGTGTGCCGCGGCTCACACTCCTTGTGCCGCGGCCCACACCCCCCTCGGGTCCTAAAATGGTGAAAAATGACCCGGGAAGAGAATAAAAGCAATAGGACTCAATATCTGGGAAACAATAACACGAAATGGAAGTACAGAAACCCCAAAACGGTGGTTCCAAGCAATGATTACAAGGGTTCTCCCAACAAAAACACGATTTGAATAATGAGGAGATTTGAAATGTCATGAATTTCAACCGGGTATTACATTCTCCCCTTCTAAAAAGAAGTTTTGTCCCGAAACTTAAGAAATAAATAGTTCGGGGTATTCCACCCACATCTTCTCTTCCGTCTCCAAAGTCGCCTCCTCGACTCCATGCCTCGACCATTGAACTTTAACCAGTGGAATGACCTTGTGCCGAAGTTGTTTTTCGCGACGCTCAAGGATCTTCACGGGTTTCTCCGGAAAGGTAATATCCTCGGCTACGTCAATCTCACTGTAGTCGATAATGTGGCTTGGATCCGGTACGTACTTTCTCAACTGAGACACATGAAAAACATTGTGGACGTGACTCAAAGCTGGAGGCAATGCCAAGCGATAAGCTAAATCTCCAACTCTGTCCAAAATCTCGAAGGGTCCGATATACCTCGGACTAAGTTTCCCCTTTTTCCCGAAGCGGAAGACTCCTCTGGTCGGTGACACCTTGAGCAAGACATGATCTCCCACCTCAAACTCCAAGGGTCGACGACGAGTATCAGCATAAGATTTCTGACGACTCTGGGCAGCCAGCAATCGGTCCCGGATAATAAAAATCTTTTCCTTAGTCTCCATCAACATATCCGGCTCCGTCCCAACTAGCTCAGAAGCCTCGTCCCAACATAATGGCGACCTACATCGTCTACCATAGAGTGCCTCGAAGGGTGCCATTTTGATCGATGCATGCCAACTATTATTGTAAGTAAATTCGATCAACGGTAAGTGAAGCTCCCAATCATTACTCCAATCTAAGGCACAAGCCCGCAACATATATTCCAACGTATGAATCGTCCTCTCTGTCTGACCGTCCGACTGAGGATGAAAGGAAGTGCTCAACCTCAACTCCGTACCCAGAGCCTGATGAATGGCCTGCCAAAAATGCGATATGAAACGGCCATCTCGATCAGAAACAATGGTCTTAGGGGCACCGTGTAACCTCACGATCTCAGCAATAAAGGTTCGAGCTAGTCTATCCGGTCCCCAAGTATCCTTAATACCCAAGAAGTGTGTGGACTTGGTCAACCGATCGACAATTACCCAAATCATATTCATTCCGGCCCGAGTTCTCGGCATGCCAGTGATGAAATCCATAGAGATGTCTTCCCACTTCCACTCGGGAATGGGAAGTGGTTTCAACAACCCCGCTGGTCGTTGATGTTCGATCTTGACTTGTTGACACGTCAAGCATCGTAGTACAAACTCCGTAACATCCTTCTTCATGTTATTCCACCAAAAATTGTGCTTCAAATCTTTGTACATCTTACTCGTCCCGCGGTGGATTGAGTAAGGCGTAGCATGAGCTTCTCGGAGAATTCTTTGTCTCAACTCTAAATCATTCGGAACACAAAGCCTGCCCTGAAATCTCAGAATACTATCCTCGTGAACCATAAAGCCAGGAGCTTTTCCATTAATTACATCTTCCTTCAGTTGAGAAATCATCGGGTCACTCCACTGTTTCCCTTTGATGTCATCAACTAAGGACGAAGTAATTTCGAGAGTACACAACTGTCCCTGTACTCGTTGAAGCCAAACTTCTATTCCTTGCTCAATTAAATCCTGACGAATTTTGGTCTGGGATGTAAGAACCTCGAGCATTTGAAGAGATGCCGATTTGCGGCTCAAAGCATCCGCAACGACATTGGCTTTTCCGGGGTGGTAAAGAATTTCCAAATCATAATCCTTTATCAACTCTAACCAACGCCTCTGTCTCATATTCAGCTCCTTCTGACTGAAAATATACTTCAGGCTCTTGTGGTCGGTATAAATCCGGCACGGTGAACCATACAAATAATTCCCCCAAATCTTGAGTGCGAAGACAATTGCGGACAACTCTAAATCGTGAGTAGGATAATTCATCTCATAAGGCTTTAATTGTCGTGACGCAAAAGCTATTGTCTTATCATGCTGCATAAGAACACAGCCCAGGCCTTGACCCGAAGCGTCACTATAAACTGCAAAGCCCTCGCTACCATGTGGTAAAGTTAAAATCGGCGCTGAAGTCAATCGTCTCTTGATTCATCAAGCTCTTGTCTCTCATCCGTCCAAATAAACTTTTCGGTCTTCTGGAGCAATTTCGTAAGCGGCCGAGCGAGTTTCGAGAACCCCTCGATGAACCGACGGTAATACCCAGCAAGGCCCAAAAAGCTACGAACTTCCTTAACATTTTTAGGTGGTGCCCAATCTAGCACTGCCTCAATCTTCTGCGGGTCTACACGAATCCCTTCGGCCGAAATCACATGGCCGAGAAACATAACTTCTTCCAACCAAAACTCACATTTCGAGAATTTTGCATAGAGGTGCTCGGTTCTCAAAATGTCTAAAACCAAACGCAAGTGTCGGGCATGTTCCTCCTTATCTCGAGAACAGATCAAGATGTCGTCAATAAAGACGACTACACACCTGTCGAGGTACTCGATGAATATTTTATTCATTAACTGCATGAATACTGCCGGCGCATTAGTCAACCCAAAAGGCATAACTACAAATTTGTAATGACCATATCTCGTCCGAAATGCCGTCTTCGGAACGTCGGAATCCCTCACCCTGAGTTGATAATACCCGGATCTTAAATCAATCTTCGAGAAAACCGCAGCCCCTTGCAATTGATCAAATAAATCGTCTATACGAGGCAAAGGATATTTGTTCTTGATGGTTACTTTGTTCAACTCACGGTAGTCGATGCACAAACGTAGTGAACCATCCTTCTTCCTCACAAAGAGAACAAGCGCGCCCCAAGGTGATGCGCTCGGTCTGATATACCCTTTTTCCAGTAGTTTTCCCAACTGAGTCTTCAATTCCTGCATCTCGGAAGGTGCCATCCGATAAGGTGCTTTAGAAATCGGAGCCGCATCTGGCTCTAAGTCTACGGTAAATTCTATCTCTCGATCTGGCGGTAATCCCGGGAGATCATCCGGAAAAACATCGGGATACTCATTAACAACCGGAATCGAAGAGAAATCGACTTCGTTTCCTTCCGTTTTCAAAGCATAACACCAATAGCCCGTACAACCTTTATTCAAAAGTTTTACGGCCTTCATGGCACTGATAAGTAACTTGGATTGGCCCGACTTACGTCCCAAAAATGAGTACTCAGATCCGTCTTTATTCATCATGGTGATAACCTTGGTACGGTAATTCATAATCGCTTGGTGATTATCAAGCCAATCCTCGCCGAGGATCACGTCCTCGCCTTCCATATCAACTACAATCAGATTCGATAACCATTCCATACCGGATATAATCACCGGAAAATCTCTAATCTCCCGATTCCACACAATTCTATCCCCGCTAGGCAGTTTCACGATAAAGGGATCGCAAGCAGTCAAACAAGTTATATTCAAACGGTGTACACACTCCAAAGAAATAAAAGAATGTGTAGCACCCATATCAAAAAGTACACGGACTGGATAAGATAAGATATGGATGGTACCTGAAGCCACCGCCGCGTCGGGTTCATCTGTTCGACGCATCTCATAAACCCGAGGTTGTACCGAACCGACGCTAGAAATCCCCCCTCCAGCATTCTGACCCCGTCCCCGGCCCCTGCCAAAATTCTGCTGAGGTTGACCAAAAGATTGTCGCTGATTTATACCTTGATCAAGTGGTGTTGGGGAAGAAGCCCGAGTGTCCAAAGTCTGATTTGGCTCGGAACAATAAACCGCTCTATGTCCCATCTGTCCGCACCGGAAAGTTGCATTACGAATTAAAGTGGTACCTATGTGTCACTGTGCGATTTGTGGTACCCGGAGTGGGACGGTAACCCCTCTTTCCTTTATTAGAACGTGACGACTGTCCGGCAAAACGGTTAGTCGTCTGTAACTTCTGAAAGTTGCCACTCTTAGAGTTAGAAAAGTTTCCCGCGACTTTCTGCTTCTTCGGTTCTTCAACGGTATCATTGTCGGGGTTCAACATATCATGGGCTAAAGGTCTGTCCTGATACTCTTTTAGTGTGGTATAACCAAATCCGGCCATGTATCGCCGTAAGTCCAAATTCATCCGCATATCAATTTAACGGATCTTATCACGCTCGTTGCGCACTTGATCCTTCACATGGATCAGTTGTTGGTTGTACTCCACGATCGCCTACGAAACGGGAATATCTTGTGGTTTAGCCTCGAAAAAGGCTCGGATTCGACCCTCTCGCACCGTCCAAGGACAAAACTCGGCCTCCAAAAGCTCCCTAAATTCATCCCACGTGGCAATACGATCCTGTGGCTTGATGACCTTCCACCAAGTAGAGGCCTCCTTAGTGAGGAAATACTGAGCAATCGGTACTTTCCTCACTTTGGGGCAATCAACCGCCTCGAAAATCTTCTCCAATTCCGCTAGCCAATCTTCCCACCCTAACGGGTCTGTGGCACCGCCAAACTGTGGAGGGTGCATACGGATTACATTCTGAAGCAAGGCATCCTTGTTTGGGTTCTGGTTATTCAGCTGAACAGTTTGGGCTAAAATAGTCATCTGAGTAGCCAATTGTTGAAGTGCATTTGCAACTCCAGCGTCCGCGTTGTTCCCTTGGTCATTCGATTGGTCGTGCTGACTTTTGGTGTCAGGATGCACCGAGTTCGACAAACTGGGATTGGTCGACCCCGCAACTGAACTGATGGAAATGGCCGCGCCACGACCTCTTCCTCGTCCACGACCACGACCACGGCCACGACCCCTACCAGCTGATATACTGAAGAACACACAAGGCACGTAAGTACAGTTCAATCGCACGTCATTAAGGTGACCGATTCTCAAGGATACTAATAAAAAGAAGCAAAACGAACAAGAATACACCAGAAGAGTAAGAGGTCTTACAAGTACCAGTCGCACTGTGATGATGGCAGAGTAGTGATACTGTGGACAAATGACGACTCATTCGACCCAAAAGACCGACAGCCTAGGTATCCATAGACCTAAGCTCTGATACCATATTCTGTAACACCCCCAAGTTATTCAGGGAATATTACAGCGTCGTAAGCCCCGCCGTGGGACCAACAAGGCTAAACATACGTGGAACTATAAATTTTGACCGAGAAGGTCTACACACAATGGAATGAAAAACAATACAAAGGGTATTCAAAACATAACCAATGTATTCAAAGACGTCACAACACGAATCAATACCTCGGCAAACACAGGCCGGAACATCAAGGAACATAGAAAACAATACTCGAGTATTCAATAACCAATCCAGTACAACAACACTGAATGGAAAACTCAAAACATAACTGGAAGAAAGACACAGTATCACACTTGCCCACCATCTTCATGCCGACCCGATACCTGCCTGTCCGCTCTCCTGGAACCTGAAATACATAAAACGTATTTTCCCCATAAAGGGGTTAGCCGTCGAATAGCTAGTGCAAGTATATCAAGAATGAAACACAATACTCCTCGACAATAAAGTAAATGTAACCGTCAATTCATCAATTCAAGACTAGTATTCCGGAATAACTAAATCTCATAGCGTCACATCAAGACGTATATGAATGCCGTGAAAACGGTTCGTTCATATCATCCGTCATCAATACATATATGAATGCCGTAAAAACGGTTCGTTCATATTATGCCATCAATACATATATGAATGTCGTAAAAACGGTTCGTTCATATTATGCCATCAATATATCTATGAATTCCGTGGACACGGTTCGTTCATATCATACCATCGATATCTCTTACTTTCAAAGTCGAAAACGTACAATCATAATTATATACTTGCCTTTGAGACATCGAGAAATCGAACGGGGGAAGGGTATGAGTTCGGTAGGTCCAAGAACGCGCTTCCGGCACCTAAACGATTCGCAAGGAATATGATAATTAATTATCCATACTCAAATTACACGAAGAAACTCCCGAAACTCGTCTACGATTCATGAAAATACACGGGTAAACAACTAAAGGCTGGAAAATCGCCCAAACTCCCACAAGTTCGAAAACGGCACAATCCAACCCGTAAAATTGTAAGAAAAACACGCATATGGCATAGATACATCATAATCTCAAGGTTCTCAACCTTCAAATTGGATAAATCGGACGAATCTACGAAAACCCCCAAAATCCAACACAATATTTAAAGTGTTCTTGAATAATCTTTCAATAATCCGATGAATACTCAAACATGCCCATAATCATGCGTATATCACTTCATACAACATGATTTTAACATCCAAAACATCATTACCCAATACAAAATCGAAATCCAAGATGTTGAAGAAATTACCTCTTGAAGATCCAAGCACTATGATCCGAAGAATACGCGTTAGATCGACTATCTGGGCTTCCCAACCGAATGAAAATGATAAAAATCCAACATACAAGTGATAGATGGTGAGAAGCTCCTCCCCTCAAGCTCTCTCTCTCTCGCAGGTAGGAGAAGAAAATGGAGAAATGAGCTGCATCTCGCTCAAAAAGCATAATTATGCAGTTGACCGCATTGTGTGCCGTGGCTCAGCCGAAGTGTGCCGCGGCACAGGCCCAAAAACTGCTCCCAGGGCTCGGCAGTGTGCCGCGGCCCGGCTGGCGTGCGCCGCGGCACCGGGTACAGACGGTTTTTGGCCGAAGATGCAACTCGAGTGTGCCGCGGCCCGGACAGGTGTGCCGCGGCAGTGACTCGGCAGTGTGCCGCGGCCCTGCCGGCATGTGCCGCGGCACCAGGTACAGTCTGCTCGGCCAGGTCTAGAAAATGTGTGTGCCGCGGCGCACACTCCTTGTGCCGCGGCCCACACCCCCTCGGGTCCTAAAATGGTGAAAAATGACCCGGGAAGAGAATAAAAGCAATAGGACTCAATATCTGGGAAACAATAACACGAAATAGAAGTACGGAAACCCCAAAACGGTGGTTCCAAGCAATGATTACAAGGGTTCTCCCAACAAAAACACGATTTGAATAATGAGGAGATTTGAAATATCATGAATTTCAACCGGGTATTACAGTCGAGGCGACCGACATAGGATCACTTCTTTTAGGTTTAGAATCCGGCTTTGTTTTGACTTTAGAAGCAGAGCTAGGGACAGTAGGTTCTGGACTGGGCACTGACTACCAGGTAGCGCACGCTATTAGAAAGAATCAGCGCACGCGATGTACTTGTTTTGCCCAAGGGGCACAAAAACATTGTATCCATTCCGGTCATGGACCGAAAAGGCTTTTCATTTTTCATTGGTGATGGTTCCTGCAAAATTTATTTTAGAAATAAACTAGTGGGTACTGCTACATTGTTGAATGGATTGTATCATCTAAATCTCAGCAACAAAGTAGTTGTGAATACTATGACTAGAAAACGTGGTAGGGATGAAACCATGCAAGTTTTGAAATGGCATCTTAGACTTGGTCATGTTGGTCACACCAAGGTTTACAAGATGGAAAAAGATGGACTTATGGGTCCATTGGGATTAGATCCCTTTCCTACTTGTGAATCTTGCCTTAAAGGCAAAATGACTAAGTCCCCCTTCACAGGGACTTTTGAAAGAGCCACTGATAAACTGGGATTAATCCATACTGACGTTTGTGGTGCTTTGGAAGCAGCACATGACGGATATCAATATTTCATTACGTTTACAGATGATCATACTAGGTATGGTTATGTATACTTAATGAAACATAAATCCGAGGCCTTTGAGAAATTCCAGGAATTCAAGGCCCTAGTCGAGAAACAAACTGGTAATCATATCAAAGCACTTCGGTCGGACCGAGGTGGTGAGTATATGAGTACGGAGTTTGACGAGTTCGTTAAGGAACATGGAATAGTTTCACAACTAACACCTCCAGGTACTCCTTAGTTAAATGGTGTGTCAGAAAGAAGGAACCGGACCTTGTTAAACATGGTCCGTTCCATGCTGGGCTATACTGACTTACCAATTTACCTGTGGGGGTATGCACTCGTGACTGCCGCTTATATCTTAAATAGATGTCCTTCCAAATCCGTTCCTAAAACTCCACATGAGATGTGGGAAGGAAGGAAACCAAGTCTTAATCATATTAGGATTTGGGGATGTCCCGCCTATGTCAAGAAGACTAAGGTGGAAAAGTTGGAAGCTAGGTCTGCGAAGGGACGTTTCATTGGATTCCCGTCTAGGACAATGGGATATCTATTCTATATGCCCGAAGATCGAAAGATAGTTGTTGCTTTACAAGCACACTTCCTGGAAGATGAGTTAATTCAGGAAGGCGGAGCAGGTAGAAGTATTTCTTTAGAAGAATACAATGAAACTCCTCAGGAGACACCTGTGCAACAAACTGGAACCGAACTTTTTGAAACACAAGTACAACCACCTCGTAGGTCTAGTAGGGTGTCTCATTTACCTGAGAGGTATGGGCTTGTGCACTTGGAGGAGCTGGATCTCCATGAGGTTCCAAGTGATAGCCAAGAGACCGACCCGACGACCTATGACCAAGCGATGGTGGATGTAGACTCCGCGAAATGGCGTGAAGCTATGGAAGCTAATATAGATGTTGTTGCCCAAAATATTTATCCAAAGATTAAATACTGCTGGAATGAACAGACAACAAACAACAATTTGCGGGAGCACTTCCGAGAGAATATGAATAAACACAAGATTTGTCGGGTTTGTTAGGCCCGGGCTTGAATGCTCTCGCGAGATGTTATTAATACAAATATTCGTGGATACAAGTATTAATGTGAGAAATCTAAATACAATGAGTGTAAAAAGACTCTGTTAATCCGGCTCTTGAGCGAAGCTCGGTGTTCTTCGTCCCTGCCGATCGTCTGCTTGATGAGAGAGGCCGAGAGAAGTAAGTACCGAAAGATAGCTGTTGCCAAGAGTTGGAACAAGCCAAGTGCTGTGTATTGATTCTGTATTGTGTGCTGAAATCGCGATAATGCCGAGAGTTGGCCGAGTGCAGGGAGCCTGCTATATATAGGGGCAGTGGAGCCTTGTCTTCTGGCGGGCGATCGCCTTCCGGCCATTATAATAATGCGGCGATCGTCTGCCAGCCAATATTATAATAGGACGATCACACGGGCTGTCTGCCTAAAGTCCAAGGTAGATGCTGGCAGCCAGCTGTGCGGTCCAATAAGGAGCCATCACGCGTCCGGGGTCACTGTCACATGCGGTCCTACTGACAACTTTCGGCGGGCCTGTCGGCTGGTGGACGGATGCTGAAAGGCTGTGGTCAACGATCCGTGATATGCGGATCTTGTCTCGGCTCTGCACGTGGGCTCAGTCCTGAGGCTCCGCCTTTGACGACTGGATGACTATCGGCTTGATGCGGTCGTCTCTAGCTGGTCACTGAGGGTCGGCATCGGCCAGTCGCTGAAGGTCGGCATCGGTCGATCACCAAGGGTTGGTCGGCAAGTGCCGAGAGATGATCGTCCGCTAGTCGGTCGCCAGGAGTCGGTCGCCAAGTACCGAGAGACAATCGTATATGATGTCGATCGCTCGGTACCGGGACTTGTCCTGGGACCTTCGGTTGGCCGATTTATCTTGACCTTAGGCTAAGGCTAGCCGCCCGGTCGCCGGTCGCGGTACGCCTCATTGCTCGGCTATGGCTAGGTCGCCCGATCTCCGAGGCGATCGCCGGTCGGAGAGTATAATTCTCGACACAACAATTTCCCCCCAGCTTGCTCCGATGTTGAAGACGTGGGGCGAGGTGGTTCTTGCTGGCGATCGTGTAGGATGAGGACGGGCGATCTTGTTGAGCTGACTTTGGATTCGGACTTGGGCGATCATGGTCGATTGGCTAGCTATCTTTCAGTCTTGTACCTGCAAAAAACAACATTGGCTGATCCCCCTCAGAAACTTGATCGTTTCGTTTCTTTGAGGAATCGTGCATAGTCGCGGAGTTCGAGGGACCGACTCCATGACCGTGTCTTGGTGCGCGAAGACATTGAGTGTCTCGTGACTCACTTTATTATGAGGGTCCTCTGTTAGGCTGCGCCTCGCCTCGTATTTAAACGAAAGGCGTGCGGTCTTGGTCTAGAGGAGTCCTTGCGCGGGGCAACGTCGGATGATTCAACTCCACGCCCGCGGCTTGTTAGCTCTGCTTCCACCTCGGCCCGCCATGGAGATGGCGAACCTCGACGGTGTACATTGAGATGGGGGTAGTGGTACGTGTCGCATTGTCCGGGTACATCATGTTAGATGGTGAACCTTGAGGGCGGGCGATCGTGTCCACTGATTAAATTTTGGAGAGCCCCCAGACTACGCCGGCCTCGTATTTAAACGAAGGGCGGGCAATCTCGGTCGAAAGGGACCTTGCATGGCCGAAGCAGCCGGTTTCATCGACTACCAGGACCATAGCTTTATGATGTGCGGTGGAGGCGATCGCGAGCCTTAGTCCATCATGTTAAATGGTGGACGGTAGATGGCGAGCGAGCCCTCCGGGTTGTGGTGATGTAGCATGATGATCGGCGATCGGGCTGGAAAACTGGTGATCGTCGCTTGGCTGCCGATCGCATTATTCATAGGTTGATAACGGCGATCGGGCGGGAGATCGTCGTTCGGGCGCCGATCGCGCTGCTCAGAGGCTAAGGAGAAACTTTTGTCTGGCCAGAAAGTCTACGGCTCTTGCTCGGAAGGTCGCGTAGGTCGTGGGTTGGATCTTCGTAAGATGCCTGAACATAGGCGAAAAGCCATTAAATCCTGCTAGGACCGAGTGGAGGGCGATCTCAACGCTTACGGGCTCGCCGTTGAGGATGATCTCGTCTACTCGGTCGATGTAGTCTGAGTCGGACTCTTCTTCTCCCTGCTTGATTTGCATCATGCGAAGGGGACCTTCCGGCCGAGCGACCCTGGAGGCGAAGTACTCCGTGAAGACGTGCGCCAGCTGGTTAAAGGAGCCAATGGACCGAGGTGGCAATAAAGTGTACCACCTGTAGGCGAGGTCGTCCAGCGTCATTGGGAACATTCGGCACCTGGTCGCGTCTAATGCCCCACACCTGGTCATGTATATGTTGAACTTGCTCAGGTGCATTTGGGGGTCTGATCTCCCCTCGTACAAAGGTGTTTGCGGGGGAGCGATCTTGTGCTGCACGGGCGCGAGCTCGATGTCGATCGCGAGTGGCTCGCTTGGCTCGGCGATCGTCTTTATGGCGCCTGCCCTGGATTCCAGGAGCTCATTCATGTCGTCGAGCTGACGTTGCATCGCGGCCATCGCCGTGGCTCGGTCGCTTGCGGATCGGCTTTGGGAGCAGGAGCCGAGGCGATCGTGTACCGATCTCCAGACTCCGCTGCTGCCGACCTCGTCTATTTGGCGAGGGGTAGCCAGACGGCTGGGCTGCCTTCTGGGAGTCGGGTAGGCCGAGCTCCTGGTGACGGACTCAAACTACGTCGTCTCGTGGCTGGGTCCGGACTGCCCCAGTCGCCAGGTCGGGTCGCTGCCCAGGCGATGGAAAACAGAGCTGCCCCGGTTGGTGAGCGGCTGCTCTTGCGGATGAGAGCCTCCTGGCGATCGCTCGTCCAGCAGTGCCTTGCGCTTCCGTTTGGTCCTCCGGCGGACGGCCGAGGGGGTGATAGCGGGAGGCGCGTCGAGAGCACTCCGTCGCTCCTGTAGGACGGCCATGGCCTCGTCGATTTGTCCCTTGGTTCGGAGCTGATCGAGCGAGAGGCATGGTCCGGACCTCAGGGGTGGGATCGAGCATCTCTGACCGCGGCAGCTACCTTCCGCCATCGGCTGTGGCTGGGACTGAGACGGAACGAGGCATCTGGTGGGCTGGCCGGCAGCTTTCTTCGACGCGGAGGCGGAACACATGATTTCTGAAAGATTTCTTTGAAGCGCAGTGAGTGTAACTTCAAGTTTATGCCCCGAGAACAGTGAGTGTTCTTCGGGACGGTAGGAATAAAAATTTGAGGGTTAGATTCCCCTTCCTCTAGCGCCAATTGTTGTTGCCCAAAATATTTATCCGAAGATTAAATACAGCTGGAATGAACGGACAACAAACAACAATTTGCGGGAGCACTTCCGAGAGAATATGAATAACCACAAGATTTGCCGGGTTTGTTAGGCCCGGGCTTGAATGCTCTCGCGAGATGTTATTAATACAAATATTCGTGGATACAAGTATTAATGTGAGAAATCTAAATACAATGAGTGTAAAAAGACTCTGTTAATCCGGCTCTTGAGCGAAGCTCGGTGTTCTTCGTCCATGCCGATCGTCTGCTTGATGAGAGAGGCCGAGAGAAGTAAGTACCGAAAGATAGCTGTTGCCAAGAGTTGGAACAAGCCAAGTGCTGTGTATTGATTCTGTTTTGTGTGCTGAAATCGCGATAATGCCGAGAGTTGGCCGAGTGCAGGGAGCCTGCTATATATAGGGGCAGTGGAGCCTTGTCTTCTGGCGGGCAATCGCCTTCCGGCCATTATAATAATGCGGCGATCGTCTGCCAGCCTATATTATAATGGGACGATCACACGGGCTGTCGGCCTAAAGTCCAAGGTAGATGCTGGCAGCCAGCTGTGCGGTCCAATGAGGAGCCAGCACGCGTCCGGGGTCACTGTCACATGCGGTCCTACTGACAACTTTCGGCGGGCCTGTCGGCTGGTGGACGGATGCTGAAAGGCTGTGGTCAACGATCCGTGATATGCGGATCTTGTCTCGGCTCTGCACGTGGGCTCAGTCCTGAGGCTCGGCCTTTGACGACTGGATGACTATCGGCTTGATGCGGTCGTCTCTAGCTGGTCACTGAGGGTCGGCCTCGGCCAGTCGCTGAAGGTCGGCATCGGTCGATCACCAAGGGTTGGTCGGCGAGTGCCGAGAGATGATCGTCCGCTAGTCGGTCGCCAGGAGTCGGTCGCCAAGTACCAAGAGACGATCGTATATGATGTCGATCGCTTGGCACCGGGACTTGTCCTAGGACCTTCGGTTGGCCGATTTATCTTGACTGCTGGGCTAAGGCTAGGCCGCCTGGTCGCTGGTCGGCAGTTCTGCCTCGGCTGCTCGGTAATGGCTAGGTCGCCCGATCTCCGAGGCGATCGCCGGTCGGAGAGTATAATTCTCGACACAACAATAGACTCGATGCATGTCAATTAGGTCTGGACTCTAGTAGACCGCCCCAAGGGCATAGTGCCTATTGGGAACAAGTGGATCTGCAAGAGAAAGACTGATGGTGATGGCAAGGTTGACGCCTATAAGGCCAGGCTTGTGGCAAAGGGTTATACCCAGAAGGAAGGGATCGATTACCACGATACCTTCTCGCCCGTAGCCATGATCAAGTCTATTCGCATGATGCTTGCTATAGCTGCCTACCACGATTATGAGATATGGCAAATGGACGTAAAGACGGCTTTTCTTAATGGATTCCTCGAGGAAGAAATCTATATGGAGCAGCCTAAAGGCTTTGTGTCCGAAGTCGATATTCAGAAAGTGTGCAAGCTTCAGCGTTCCATTTATGGACTGAAGCAAACGTCGCGTAGTTGGAAACTTCGTTTTGACGAGGCAGTCAAAGAGTTTGACTTCGTGCAAAATGAGGAGGAACCTTGTGTATACAAGAGGGTTAGTGGGAGCAAGATCGCATTCTTAGTACTATATGTAGATGACATTCTACTAATAGGAAATGATGTGGGAATGCTCAGTTCTGTGAAATCTTGGCTTTCGAGTAATTTCTCCTTGAAATACTTGGGAGAAGCTACCTATATTCTTGGTATTCGACTCTACCGGGATAGAGCGAAGAGAACAATAGGTCTTTCCCAAGCCCTCTATATAGATAAAATCTTAAAGCGATTTAAGATGGATGATTCTAAAAGAGGGTTCCTACCGATGCGACATGGAATAAAACTCACCTTGAAGATGTGTCCTCAAAATGAGGAACAACGAAAAGAAATGAGTAATATACCATATGCTTCGACCGTGGGTAGCCTTATATATGCTATGTTGTGTACAAGACCTGACATCGCGCATGCTGTAAGCATGGTGAGTAGGTTTCAGGCAAACCCAGGTAGGGAACATTGGACTGCTGTATAGGACGTTCTCAAGTACTTGAGAAGGACTAGAGATATGGTTCTGATGTATGGCGGTGGAGAATTGGATGAGGTGGGATTCACTGATTCGGACTTCCAAGGACTGAAGGATCACTCGATGTCCACTTCTGGCTACATATTTACTCTTAATGGAGGAGCAGTATCTTGGCGTAGTGCCAAGCAAAGCGCGATTGCTAATTCCACCTGTTAGGCTGAGTATCAAGCAGACTCGGAGGCTTCCAAGGAAGGGTTCTGGATTAAGATGTTTCTGGGAGAACTTCAAGTGATACCATGTGCTGAGCTGCCTGTTCCGCTGTACTGCGACAACGACGGAGCTGTAGCGCAGGCCAAGGAGCCGAGGTTTCACAACAGCACCAAACTTATTGAGAGGAAGTATCATCTCGTAAGAGAATTTGTTCGCAAGGGATACATTGTGCTGCACAGAGTAGACTCGGCCGACAACGTCGCCGATCCACTGACCAAGCCACTTTCTCAGACTAGCTTGGAGCGTCATCTGGAGAACATGGGTATTAGATACCATAATATGTGGCATTGAGTGCAAGTGGGAGATTGTTAGGAGTATGCCCTCGAATGCCACTCGGAGGATGTTGAGTGAGAGCATTGTACTTGTTATTATGTAAATAATCAATTATATAAGGCGATGGATGTTTCTTTATTTACTGGTAGTTACCGGCATTCCTAAACTCGTAAATATATATATAGAAACTAGACCGTGTATTTGAGAGCAAAACATTCCACTCCTTATTGGATAATGGGGTCGGCACTGGAAAAGGTTTATAGCTCAAATACTTAATCGTTCGCAAGTCGATGAAACTTGACTGGGCGTTAAGTTTATGTAAAAACTTGTATGACGTGTTCTTTGACAAGGAGAGTGCCTGTCGAACACTAATGGTTAGTGGGAGCACACGTTATAGGTATGCTAATTGGATTAGTATACTCGAACCGACTCACCCTCGATTCGTCACATGGATTTCACTCTAGGACAGTCAATGATGGAATCGAAAGGCTGTGATAGGTATTCGTGAACCTTCGACTTGAGGATTTAGTAGGGATGTGCTTGTGACGTCAAGATTTTCATTAGAGTAGTTAGACCCTGTAAACCGGAAGGCAGGGGTCAACCTCGACGTGCATCTTGACCGGCAAGTAGCAGGTCCTACTGAATACCAAGATAGAATTCTTTCTCCAGTTAGTGAACGTGTTATATGTCCTATGCGGTTATTGGCAGATGAGATCATAAGTCTTTGGCCAAAGCATTGGAGCTGGCTGTATTAGATACACGAGAGCTCGATGATCTCGATTTGCATTAACGCATGCATAGCGTCAAGTACAGATGGGGTTTGACTGACCGTGACCCTATAACTTGATCGAGACATTTGAAAGAAGGGTTTATACGTATACTGGTATTCACGACAGAATGGTTCTTGAATGATCCCAATTATTCGTTCTCAGTCGGGGTACAGTGTAGGCCACCAGGCTGGCTAGGTGGTGCTACTACTCTTTGGTTCCTCCCATTGCTGACTGAGACGGACCTACCAAGTCGCGCATTAGGATTGACGACAGAATGAATTGAGCTTAATCTCTCATTATGAATATTAGATATTGGATATCTAATTTGACACATTGGATGTCTAAATCGATTTATTGGATAAATTGATTTACGGCCTAATGGATTAAATAAATTACTGGGTGATCAATTTAATTCATGAATATAATTATTTCTTGGAGAAATTAATTATGTTATTTTGTATTTGATATGTTTAATTAATTGGATTAATTAAACAATATAAATACATCGCAACGGAATTGGAGTTTATCTGTTTGGACTCTCGGGAGTCCGAAACGAACCGAACTCGTCCGATTTATTCTAGAGGCCGGCCCTCACCTTGATTTCCTACCTTGATCATTGTCTTGTTTTCTTGTTGGAAGACTTTTGACATATGAGATTTCATTTCTCTTATTATAAGGTTAAAGGTGATTTTGTGGGTGGAATCTTATCTTGTGAATGATTTTAAGACCAAAATAAAACTCTCATTCTCACAACCTTGCAAGCTGATGGCAGCCTCATTTTGGAGAGAGTGGGAGAGAAAACTTGGTCTTGTGTTTTTCATCATTCACATTTTCTTAGAGAAAAATTGTTGAGAGATATATTATACACTTAGAGTGTAATAATAAAAGCTTCATCACTTGAATCGAGTGTTGTTGTTCCGATCATTTTTCCGGCGCGTGGCAAGTTGAGACGCGGTGCTTTCGGCGTTGGATCGTTCTAGAGCTTGGAGCGGATTGGATTCGTAAAGATCAATCAAAGCTTGGGGAATAGCTCAAGAGAAGGTTACCATTTAATCAACGGACTTCGAGGGTTAGTTTCTTACGACTCTTGCTATTCGTTTTGATATTCGTATATACGTAGCTCGATCGATCCTCGTAGGGATTCAGATCGAATTAATTTTCGTTTTACCGCTTCCGCTGGGCCTTCGTTTTTAGGCACCGAATCCCAACACCAGTATACTCGAACACGACTCATACTCGATTCAGTCACACGGTATTCACTCTCGGAGAGTCGATGACGAATCGAAAGGTTGTGATAGTATACGTGGACCTTTGACTTGAGGGTTCAGTAGAAGATGTGTCTGTGACGTTTAGTTTGTCATTAGAGTAGTTAGACTCATTTGCTTAATTGATGAGTCGACCTCGAAGTGCGGACTATACGGGTAGGTAGCAGTCTTTGCTGTACGCCAATAAAGGATTCTATCTCCTGTTAGTGAGCAGGCGAATGTCCTATACGGTTAATGGCAAATAAGATCATAAGTCTTTGGCCAAAGCATTCTGATATAGTCGTATTAGATACACTATTAATCAGTCGGTCTTGATTTGCATTAACACATGTATAGAGTTTAGTCAACAGTAGGGTTTGACTTTACCATGACCCGAAGACTTGACCGGGACATCTGATGAAGGGTCTATACGTATATAGTATTCACGACATAATGGTTCTGGAATGATTCGTTCATTCGTTCTCAGTCGGGGTTTACAGTGCGGCCCGCTAGGCTGGCTAAGTGCTGCCCGCACTCATTGGTTCCTCCCAATGCCGGCTGAGACGAACCTACGGAGTCGCTCAATAGGATCATTGATGGATAAATGTGAATTAATAATCTCTCTTATAATATTAGATATCAGATATCTAATTTTGATTTATCGGATAAATCAAATAGCGGTCTTATGAATTGTAAGTAGGTTACTAGGTGATTACTTTAATTCATAAATTATATTTCTTAGAGAATTATATATTTGTGTTTGATATAATTAATTAATTAGATTAATTAATTAGTCCAAACACATTGGAAATAAAATGGATTCGTTTGACGAACATCCGGTACACGAGGGATTCGTTTTGACGAACATCCAGTACACGAGCCGAGTAAATTCGACCCTTCTTCTTGGAAATTTCCCTTAAGGCCGCCCCCCTCCCTCTCTTGTCTCTTTTATACTTATTTTATGTCACTATGTGACATATGTGAGGTGTATTTGATACCCTCAATCATGTGTTAAAGGTAGACTTTCATTTTTTTATAAATAAAAGTCTTTAAAAAGGAGAGAGGACAACTTCTTCTTGCTTGAACTCAAAATCACGAATTTAAGAGAGAGAGAGAGTAAGGTTGAAAACTTCATCTTGATCTTAGAGACAATATATAAGAAGAATACACTGAGAGAGAAAATTCCTACAAGCTTCCCTAGCCGCATTCTTGAAGAAAGGAAGCTTGTCGATTTTTCCATCAAGTTCCAGCGTGTGAAGTAGAGGCATCTTGCTTTAGGTGCCTGGAACGAAGGGCTCTTCATCATCATCATCATCATACGAAGGTTTTTCAGAGACATCATAGGTATGGGACTTTGATTCCTTGATCTTCGTATTTTTCTTTTCGTATATACGTTACTTGATCGATCCTCTTAGGGATTCCGTCTATTCTTCCGCTGCGTTTATTTTCTGTGGAATCCGAACAGAGGGTAGCCGCCGCGGTCCGAGACGCTCGATCCCGCCCCCGGGGGACGGCCCAAGTCTCTCGCTCCATCAGTTCTGAACCGCGGAACAGATCGAGGAGGCCATGACCGTCCTACAGGAGCGACGGAGTGCTCTCGACGCGCCTCCTGCTATCACCCCCTCGGCCATCCACCGGAGGACCAAACGGAAGCACAAGGCGTTGCTGACCGAGCGATCGCCAGGAGTCTCCCATCCACAAGAAGAGGCGCTCGCCAGCCGAGGCACCTCTATTTTCGATCGCCTCGGCAACGACCCATCTTGGCGACCGGGGCAGTCCGGCCCCAGCCACGAGACGACGGAGCTCGAGTCCGTCACCAGGAGTTCGGCATATCCGACTCCCAGAAGGCCGACCAGCTATCTGGCTCCTCCTCGGCAGAGATCGGTACACGATCGCCTCGCCTCCCGCTCCAAAAGCCGATCCACGAGTGACCAAGCTACAGCGATGGCCGCGATGCAACGCCAGCTCAACGACATGAAGGCGCTCATGGAATCCGGGGCAGGCGCCAAGAACAAGATCATCGGGCCGAGCGAGCCGCTCGCGGTCCACATCGAGCTCGCCCCCGTGCAGCACAGGATCGCTCCTCCTCAAACACCTCTGTACGAGGGGAGATCAGACCCCGAAACACACCTGAGCAAGTTCAACATCTACATGACCGGGTGTGGGGCATCAGACGCGACTAGGTGCCGAATGTTCCCTCTGATGCTGGACGACCTTGCCCACAGGTGGTACACCTCATTGCCGCCTCGATCCATCGACTCCTTTAACCAACTGGCGAACGACTTCACAGCGTACTTCGCCACCAGGGTCGCTCGGCCAGAAGGTCCCCTTCGCATGATGCAGATCAGGCAAGGGGAATAAGAGTCCGACTCGGACTACATCGACCGGGTAGACGAGATCATCCTCAACGACGAGCCCATAAGCGATGAGATTGCCCTCTACGCGGTCCTAGGAGGATTCCATGGTCTTTCGCCTATGTTCAGGCATCTTACGAAGGACCAACCCCCGACCTACGCGATCTTCCGAGCTAAGGCCACAGACTTTCTGGCCAGGCAAAGGTTTCTTCTTAGCCTATGAGCAGCGCGATCGGCGCCCAAACGGCGATCTCCAGTCTTCCAGCCCGATCGCTGGTATCATGCAACATCACCAAAACCGGAGGACTCGTTCGCCATCTACAGTCACCATCTAACATGATGGACTAAGTCACGAGATCGCCTCCACGGCACAACGTACATCCATGGTCCTGGTAGTCGATGGAACCGGCTGCTTCGGCCATGCAAGGTCCCTTTGGGCCAAGATCGCCCGCCCTTCGCGTAGTGTGAGGGCCCTCCAAAACTTAATCAGTGGACACGATCGCCCGCCCTCAAAGGTTCATCATCTAACATGGTGAACCCGGATAATGTGACGTGCCACTACCCCCGTCTCAACGTACACCGTCGAGGGACGCCATCTTCATGGCGGGCCGAGGTGGAAGCAAAGCTAACAAGCCGCGGAAGTGGATTTGATTAATCTGACGACGCCCCGCGCAAGGACTCCTATAGACCGAGACTGCACGCCCTTCGTTTAAATACGAGGCGAGGCGCAACCTAACATAGGACCCTCACAATAAAATGAGTCATGAGACAGACAATGTCGTTCGCGCATAAGACACGGTCATGGGGGTCGGTCCATCGAACCCCGCGACTGTGCACGGTTCCTCAGCGACGAGACAATCAAGTTTCTATGAGGGATCGGCCAAAATTGTTTATTGCAGGTACAAGACCGAAGATAGCTAGCCAATCGACCAGATCGCCCAAGTATGAAACCAAATTCCGCTCAAACGGATCGCCCGTCCTCATCCTACACGATCGCCAGCAAGAACCACCTCGCCCCATGTCTTCAACATTGGAGCAAGCTGGGGGGCAATTGTTGTGTCGAGATTTACACGTCTCAACAGGTGATCGCCTCAAATACTGGGCGACCGAGCCAGAGTTCGGCAGCCAAGGCAGAACTGCCGACCGAAGGTCCCAGGACAAGTCCCAGTGCCGAGCGATCGACATCTAAGACGATCGTCTCTCGGTACTTGGCGACCAAACCCTGGTGACCGACCGATGACGACCGCCTCATGCCGCTCAAAGCCAATGATCGAACAGTCGGCAAAGGCCGAAGCTCAGGACAGCACCCACGTGCAGTTCCGAGACAAGATCCGCATTTCATGGATCATTGACCACAGCCTGTCAGCATCTCTCCACCAGCCGACAGACCCGCCGAAAGTGTCAGTGGGACCGCCCGTGACAGCAACTCAGGACGCGCGCTGGCTCTTCATTGGACCGCACAGCTGGCTACCAGCAGCAGCCGCAAGCTTTAGGCAGACAACCCATGTGACATAAAGACGATCGCCCCATTATTATATTGTACTAAAGGCGATCGCCCGCCAGAAAACAAGACATCTCAGCCCCTATAAATAAAAGGCTGCCTACACTTGGAAAAGGGGCTGAACTCTCGGATTCTCATCTGCTTCACGCCCAATACAGAAGCTCCATTCACAACTTGGCATTCTTACTTTTGGCAATAGCTATCTCTCGGTTCTTTCTTCTCTCTCAGCATCTCTTATACGAAAGTCGATCGGCAGAGAGCAAGAACACCAAAGCTTCGCTAAAGAGCTAGATAATAGGATCTTTTACACTCATTGTAATTAGATTCTTACATTAATACTTGTATCCACTAATAATTGTATTAATAACATCTCGCGAGAGCATTCAAGCCCGGGCCTAACGAACCCGGCATATCTTGTGTTATTTACACCCCCACGGACGTGCTCTCGCAATTTGCTGTTGCTCGACCATTCCAGCAATATCTATCTTCGGATAATATTTCGGGCAACAACAGGTTGCTCCATATAGATTTCCTCCTCGAGGAATCCATTAAGGAAAGCCATCTTTACGTCCATTTGCCATATCTCATAATCATGGTAGGCAGCTATAGCAAGCATCATGCGAATAGACTGGATCATGGCTACGGGCGAGAAGGTATCGTGGTAATCGATCCCTTCCTTCTGGGTATAACCCTTTGCCACAAGCCTGGCCTTATAGGCGTCAACCTTGCCATCACCATCAGTCTTTCTCTTGTAGATCCACTTGTTCCCAATAGGCACTATGCCCTTGGGGCGGTCTACTAGAGTCCAGACCTGATTGACATTCATCGAGTCTATCTCAGCTTCCATAGCTTCACGCCATTTCACGGAGTCTACATCCACCATCGCTTGGTCATAGGCCGTCGGGTCGGTCTCTTGGCTATCACTTGGAACCTCATGGAGACCCAGCTCCTCCAAGTGCACAGGCCCATACCTCTCAGGAAAATGAGACACCCTACTAGACCTACGAGGTGGTTGTACTTATGTTTCAGAAAGTTCAGTTCCAGTTTCTTGCACAGGTGTCTCCCGAGGAGTTTCATTGTATTCTTCTAAAGAAATACTTCTACCTGCTCCGCCTTCCTGAATTAACTCATCTTCCAGGAAGTGTGCTTGTAAAGCAACAACTATCTTTCGATCTTCGGGCATATAGAATAGATATCCCATTGTCCTAGACGGGAATCCAAAGAAACGTCCCTTCGCAGACCTAGCTTCCAACTTTTCCACCTTAGTCTTCTTGACATAGGTGGGACATCCCCAAATCCTAATATGATTAAGACTTGGTTTCCTTCCTTCCCACATCTCATGTGGAGTTTTAGGAACGGATTTGGAAGGACATCTATTTAAGATATAAGCGGCAGTCACGAGTGAATACACCCACAGGTAAATTGGTAAGTCAGTATAGCCCAGCATGGAATGGACCATGTTTAACAAGGTCCGGTTCCTTCTTTCTGACACACCATTTAACTAAGGAGTACCTGGAGGTGTTAGTTGTGAAACTATTCCATGTTCCTTAAGGAACTCGTCAAACTCCGTACTCATATACTCACCACCTCGGTCCGACCGAAGTGCTTTGATATGATTACCAGTTTGTTTCTCGACTAGGGCCTTGAATTCCTGGAATTTCTCAAAGGCCTCGGATTTATGTTTCATTAAGTATACATAACCATACCTAGTATGATCATTTGTAAACGTAATGAAATATTGATATCTGTCACGTGCTGCTTCCAAAGCACCACATACGTCGGTATGGATTAATCCAAGTTTATCAGCGGCTCTTTCAAATGTCCCTGTGAAGGGGGACTTAGTCATTTTGCCTTTAAGGCAAGATTCACAAGTAGGAAAGGGATCTGATCCCAATGGACCCATAAGTCCATCTTTTTCCATCTTGTAAACCTTGGTCTGACCAACATGACCAAGTCTAAGATGCCATTTCAAAACTTGATTGGTTTCATCCCTACCACGTTTTCTAGTCATAGTATTCACAACTACTTTGTTGAGATTTAGATGATACAATCCATTCAACAATGTAGCAAGACTACTAGTTTATTTCTAAAATAAATTTTGCAGGAACCATCACCAATGAAAAATGAAAAGCCTTTTCGGTCCATGACCGGAATGGATACAATGTTTTTGTGCCCCTTAGGCAAAACGAGTACATCTTCTAAAGTCAAAACAAAGCCGGATTCTAAACCCAAAAGAAGTGATCCTATGTCGGTCGCCTCGACACTATGCCCGCTTCCGACTGTGATCATAACTTCTCCAGCTCCAAGCTTCCTACTTTGTTCCAGATCTTGATTCACGGTACAAATATGAGAACTAGCACCAGAATCAAGTATCCAAGAAGTAGAAAATACAGTAGCAGAACAATTTGTTTCCAAAACCAAAAGTTCTATACCTGAAGTGCCATGAAGAATTGGACAGTCTCTAGCCCAGTGGCCCAGCTCACCGCACTTGAGATAAGCATCCTTCTTCTTCTTGTTCTTCGGAAACATCGGGGCCTTGCCCTTACCCTTAAGGTCCTTAACTTGTGGTCCAGTTTGCTTCTTGGTCTTTTTCTTCTTGTTCTTAGACCTCCGAGGTCCAGAAGAAATCACAAGAGCAGACTGCTTCATCCGCGGAGTCTTCATCTGAGACTGAGCAGTCACAAGTTTGTTCATTAGCCCAGCTAAATTACATGCAATCTCATTTCAGTTGAAATTAATAACAAACTGTGAGAAGGAATCAGGGAGAGACTATAGGACAAGGTCGGTTTGGAGAGAAGTATCCATTTTAAAATCAAGAGCCTCCAATCTCTCGATCATGGATATCATTTTGAGGACGTGTTCCCCAACCTTCTCACCTTCCTTCATCCTTGCACCGAATAGTTGCTTGGATATCTCATATCTAGCAGTTCTGTTGTGCTCACCATAAAGCTCGGTTAAGTGAGATAGAATCTGCCTAACAGAAGTCATTTTCTCATGAGTTCTCTGAAGCTCATTAGACATGGAAGCCATCATATAAGCACGGACTTCCACGTCATCCTTAACCCACTTTTCGTGGTTTTCAATCTCTTCCTGATTTGCTCGGGTCCGCACAGGAGGCGCCGGAATGTCCATCTCCAAGACGTATCCCAGTGCCTCTATACTGAGGACAATCATTTGATTGCGGAGCCAATCCACAAAGTTAGGTCCCATTAAGGTGTTCTTTTCGAGTAGAATTGCGAGTGGATTCATTGTCATATTGAGATTTATCTGCATTAAGTATAACAGATTAATTAGTGACTTGTTATATTATGATCTGGGAATAGAATTAAGGTCTTTTATATTCTTGTTACCCAACTCCCACTATTTTTATCGGAATAACACACTCCCATGTGATATCCGGAAGTATCGTCGCTCTACTTCATAGTGGTGATCAAGTTCTTTATAAATCTTAATAGAGGGCAACCGAACAGGTTTCTAGTCTATTAATTTTCATAAAGTGGTGTCCAATACCAACCCATCTATTGGATGATTCGATCTTCTTTTTCCTCTTGTTCACTCCCCTCAACCTATACGGTTTCTATGGTTCGTGAACAGGTTAAGTTTATACCATCGATGCAAATCAGTTTCACATATGAATCTTATCCGGCAACCTATCAGGTTTCTAGCGATGAAATTTGCTCCAACCGAAGGCATCCAATGCGCTCCCGGTAATTTATCCGTCCTCCCCGAACGACTAACCCGATAACTCGGAAGCATAGCACATCCGGTTTGGATTTCAATTTCCCGAAAGCTCGATGGAGGGAAGGAAAACCTTGAAACCTTATAAACTTAATAATTTGTTGTGGGAGAATTATCGCGATTAACATTACACTTTGCACATTAATCATTTAAGCGCGTTTGTGGCATTCATACAACATGAAACAACCATTCACAACCTAGTTGTTACCAACATGTGGTTCATGGACCGTTCCTAGAAAACAAAAACTTTGTAATCTAATTACAAGTCTTCGTCTTGAATCTTCGTCTTCTCGAAATGGATCTTCCTCCGGTCTTCGTCATTACATATAAATTTTACATTGAAAATTGCATCCTAGATACAAATTTTTTCTAGTAAAATAAATAGGATCAAAACGGCCTTTACAACCCAATCGAATAAAACGAACGATTCAAAAACTAAGTCCACGAACCACATCCCCATTTAAAAGCATTCATCCAATAAATACTAAATAAATGGAAAGCGTAGAGATACATTGATCCAATCAACAATACGAACCGATCAAATCGATTCACACAATCGGTAATATGATAACGTTCAAAATAATTCGGTCGACCATAAATATTCCAATTAATCAAATTTCTCTTATAAAATGAAATACCATAAATCATTTTAATCATATTAAATCCAATTTAACATGTGGGAGATTAATTTTCAAGAATACACGAAAAAAATCGAGCCGGGGCGAAAATGGCCTGCCATGGTCGAGTCACCTCAGAAGATGCCGCAGAGAGCCCGGCATGGCCGAAGTCACGCCGGCAGCCGGCCAGCAGGGCCGCCTGCCCCGGGCCGCGGCCTCGGAGCTCGGGCCGCGGCCCAAGATGATGTCCCGCCACTGGCTGCAACAGCCCTGGGCCGCGGCCCCCGAGCCCTGGGCCGCGGCCCCTTGCTCCCAGACCCCTACCGGACCATCCAACGGCATTTCGGGGCTAGTTTTTCGACCGGATATCCAATATCTATATTCTCCAACATTCATATCTTCAATATAAATCATATTTCCAAGAAATTAAGATTTATATTTCAACATAAACTTACGAAAAATATAACTACAACGAACGTAAAAACATATACCACGATTATGACTAAAATGATTTCAAATCATTCACCATCTAATCAAGCATTCCAAATGCCAATATCGTATATACGATCGCAAGACCTACGCTTTGATACAACTGTTGGGATTCGGTGCCTAGAACGAAGGCCCAGCGGAAGCGGTAAAACGAAAACTAATTCGATCCGAACCCTATGAGGATCGATCGAGCTACGTATATACGAATATCAAAAAACGAATTCACAAGAGATATAGAAACTCACCCTTGTAGTCCGTTGATTAGATGGATAACCTTCTCTTGAGCTATTCCCCAAGCTTTGCTTGATCTCTATGAATCTATTCCGCTTCAATCTCTTGAACGATCCAACGCCGAAAGCACTGCGTCTCTACTTGCCACGCGCCGGAGAAACGACCGGAACGACGATCACCTTGCTATCCTCCGAGGATACGGCTAGAGCTAAGTGATGAAGCTATATATGTAAAGATTACTACACTCTTAAGTGTTTTAATCTTACTCTCTCTATATGTCTTGATATTTTTCTCTAAGAAAAACAAGAACAAGGTTGAAGAAGAAGATGAATTGGAGAAAAAGTTTTTCTCTCTCTTTTCTCTCATGCATGTGGGAATCTAACCCCACCATATCAATCATAATCCATTAAAAAATGAAACAAGAGTCCACAAGGAAGGTGGGTGGAATGTGGGGGGGTGGCCCATGCTAGAAATCGGACGAGTTCGGTTCGTTTCGGACTCCCGAGGGTCTAAACAGATAAACTCCAATTCTGTATCGATGTATTTATATCGATTAATTAATCCAATTAATTAAACATATCAAATACAAAATAATATAATTAATTTCTCCAAGAAATAATTATATACATGAATTAAATTAATCACCCAGTAATTTATTTAATTCATTAGGCCGTAAATCAATTTATCCAATAAATCGATTTAAACATCCAATGTTCCAAAATTAGATATCCAATATCTAATATTCATAATGAGAGAATTAGCTGTATTCATTCCGTCGTCAATCCTATCAAGGCGACTTAGTTCCGTCTCGCCAAGAATGGGAGGAACCAAAGAGTAGTAGCACCACCTAGCCAGCCTGGCGGCCTACACTGTACCCCAATTGAGAACGAATGATTGGGATCATTCAAGAACCATTCTGTCGTGAATACCAGTATACGTATAAACCTTCTTTCAAATGTCCCGATCAAGTTATAGGGTCACGGTCAGTCAAACCCCATCTGTACTTGACGTTATGCATGCGTTAATGTAAGCCGAGATCATCGAGCTATCGTGTATCTAATACAGCTAGCTCCAATGCTTTGGCCAAAGACTTATGATCTCATCTGCCAATAACCGCATAGGACATATAACTCGTTCACTAACAGGAGAAAGAATTCTATCTTGGTATTCAGTAGGACCTGCTACTTGCCCGTCAAAATGCACGTCGAGGTTGACCCCCGTCTTCCGGTTTATAGGGTCGAACTACTCTAATGAAAATCTTGACGTCATAAGCACATCCCTACTAAATCCTCAAGTCGAAGGTTCACGAATACCTATCACAACCTTTTGATTCCATCATTGACTGTCCCGGAGTGAAATACGTGTGACGAATCGAGGGTGAGTCGGTTCGAGTATACAAATCTAATTAGCATACCTATAACGTGTGCTCCCACTAACCATTAGTGTTCGACAGGCACTCTCCTTGTCAAAGAACACGTCATACAAGTCCTTACATAAACTTAACGCCCAGTCAAGTTTCATCGACTTGCGAACGATTAAGTATTTGAGCTATAAACCTTTCCAGTGCCGACCCCTTTATCCAATAAGGAGTGGAACGTTTTGCTCTCAAATACATGGACTCGTTTCTACATGTATATTTACGAGTTAGGAATGCCAGTAACTACCAGTAAATAAAGAAACATCCATTGCCTTATATAATTGATTTACATAATTACAAGTGCAATGCCCTCACTCAACATCCTCTGAGTGGCATTCGAGGGCATACTCTTAACAGTCGCGAATCTACACACGGGTGCTGCTTTGAGACTCAGTCTTCGTGGACTTTGACGGACGATGGTCTCTGTTCGTGGCATAGGATGATTGTCTTCAGTCGGGAACCAGGGTCGATCGCTAGGTGCCAAAGGGCGATCGACTTTGGCGTCAATCGCTAGTTACTCGAAGGAGGTCTGGTATCTTCATTTAGGCGAGTTTGCCGTAACTAGGTTGGTCGTGGATCCGGTCGCTCGGCTTTGTAGTCGATCGCCTGTCGAGGTGAATGAATCTCGACACAACAATTGCCCCCCAGCTCGCTCTATGTTTGAAACGTGGGGTGAGGTGGTTCTGCTGGCGATCGCTGAATATTCACGAGTGACTCTGTATTTTACGGAACTGGCGATCGTTGATTGATTCTGAATTTGGACGACCTAGTAGGTCGCTGAAAAGAGCGGGAAATGGCAGCGGATGCGAAAAAGTCTCTGGGGCACGTGTCAGGTTCCCGTTGGGGGAGACCGACGGTCATGTACGACTCCTCGTCTGGCGCGTCCTTGAAAATACGCGTACGCGGGTTTCAAGGGAGCATTAATTGCGACGGTTGCACTGCAACCCCTGAGGTCCTCCTTAATTACATAGAAGTCCCTACCATCTCCTATAAAAAGGCGCTGGGTTGCAGGGTTAAGACCCTTACGCATTTTTATTGGAGAAAGAAGGATAATATCGCTGAAGAATATTTCTAAAGATCTGACTGCCGATCGTCGATCGATTCGATCCTTGGTAAGAAAACACTCCTTTTCTCCTCTTCTTAATTCGAGAATGTCTGGAACATCTTCTTCGCACGGAGTAGGCACCAGCTCCACCACCGGGGCTTTGACTGCCCGGGGAGGACCCTCTGCAGAATTTCATCTGGAGACGGCCGCCGAAGCTATCCGCGCCAGTATCGATCCCACGGAAGTCGAGGCGCTATTTAATGAGGCCGAGTCGCTAGGGAGGCGGCGGTTGAGCACCGACGCTCGCAAACGGAGAGAGATCTGGCGGTGAGGGCCTACTGGGAGCAGCACAGTGCATTCGGCCAGGCCTATGTGGCTTTTCTGAGATTATGGAGAGGTTGGCCGGTCCGTCTCCTCGATTCGATTACCGGGAGTATTCGATCGCTCATCCCTACCAACCCCCTAAGCGATCGCTATTTCGGGCTGCCCAGCGATCTCTATGGTCCGCTGGTCAGATAAGGAGCTCGGCGACCAGGAAGGACCTGGCCGTCTGGAGGACGAGGTTTCATATCCCTTCAGATGTGGATCTATTTGTGCCGTCCGAAAATGAGCGAGCCGATGAGCCTTCGGAAGGCATGGTCGCCGTTAACGAAGCAATCATGGAGGCTGGGCTGCGGTTTCCTTTGTCGTTCTCCGTCTCCCATCTGCTGACTGCTTGGAATGTGGCGCCGCTCCAGTTGACGCCGAACGCCTGGCTCCAGATCATTTGCACTCTCACCTTGTTCGGCGGTCACCGACTGTACCGCCTTCCTTCGCCGTTGGAGATGAACCACCTATTCAAGCTAACGACTCAAAAAGGGTCGGTCGGGGGCTATCATATTCAGGGCCGATCTGGTTGGGTGATCCTCGGAGTCCCGAACAAGGTGCGGGGTGATCCGGCGAAGTGGTTCTGGGTCGCTTGTGCCTGGAAAGCCTCAGCGAGCGACAACCCCAGTGGGGAGCTGAACATTCCCACTGGCTTTCGGGAGAGAACTCCGAGTAAGGGTTTTGACTCTCCCTTTATTCGGATATGTTCTGAACTGATCTGATTTGGTCTTCCTTTTGCAGGTTTCCACATTCTGGCAATCGACGAGCTACCTTTCGATTTCCTGGTCATCTGGGAGCAGATTCGAAGTCTGCTGGACGACGAACTAGACGCTCACCGGATTAACAAGGAGAGTCATTGGCTGTCTGCTCAACTATTCCGTTTTCCGAGACATCTCTCGGTCTCAGGTATGAGTTTCTGCAATCTCCATTTGCTTGGCGATCGTCCTGCTTGGAGAGTGCCTAACCGTTTGTTTGATTGCTCTTTATTGCAGAGGTTCACTTTCCTCGTTTCTTGGAGCCCCCACCGGAGATAGCTATGTCGAACCCTGGAGTTTTGGGCCGTCTTCGCCAGAAGAAGTCATCTCGAGCTCCTCCTGTGGCGTTACATATCATTCCGTAGGTGAGGCCCGTCATGGAGCCGATCATATCGGAGGAGGAACCTCGGGAGGAGGGGCTCTGGGTGAACCACAAGCGGCAGAGGTTAGAATAAACTCCAGTTTCTGCCCCTGCCGGTGGGGTGCCAATCGCCGCGCCTCCGATCACCGCTGTCCCCCCGGAGACTGAACCTATGCCCTCTGCGGCTTTCTTGCGAGAGATGGCGATCACTGAGGCTGAGACCCCTCATGGGAAGCCATACTTCGGTCGCGACCCCGAGAGAGCCGAGAGGTAGACTGTTTGTTTGTTGAATTTCGTCACTTGCATGGGAGATGTGCTAACATTTGTCGTTTTGATGCAGTATCCGTAGCACTAATCCATCTTAGCCGCCGACGGTGCTGGATTTCTTGGCGAGCCAATCTCCTCGCGCGGCCTGCGATGTTCCACTCTGTGTCAACCGGGCCGTTTCCGCTTTGCCGAAGGCATGGACGACGGACTTAGATGCGATTGCTCGTCAGCGATATGGGAATGCGATGCAAGCTGCTTTCGCTCTCTCCCTCCAGGCGGCGACGATGGCTGCCCAGGCTGCGCAGGAGTTCGAGGGGCGTCCTTCTACTACACGCCTGCAGGCGGATCTCGAGGCCGCTCGGAAAGAGAATGCCGAGTTCACCGACAAGATCGTGGCTATGGAGAAGGACTCCCTGGATGCAGCTAAGCGGGCGAGTCATGAACTTGAGCTGGCGAGACATGAGGGCGAGCAAGCCCAGGCGATGGCCGACCGATTTTGGTACCGGATGACAGATGCCCGACGGTGGCAATTGGCTGCTGAGAAGGAGGCCGATCAACTAAAGGTAACTGTCGCTCGGCTGACTAGAGAGCTAGCGGCGTCGAGGGGAGAGACGGCTTCAAAGGAGGCCGAGCTCCAGGATGTGCAACAGGCGATTGCCGAGTTGAAAGGGAAACAGGAGGCGACCGATGCCAAGCCCTTTCTCAACGTGGAGTTTGTCAGTGAGTTTGCCTATTATATGGCGTTCGCTGACTCGCTCCGAGCTGCTAAGAAAGGAGGACTGGAGGTCTCCCCCCAAGCCGAAAACTTCAAGGCGTATGTGTTGGAGCACCCTCTTCACCCTGACTTCTCTGTGCCGATCTTGGATCTCGCGGACATCGGCATGGACTTGAGCTGGTATCCGACTCCGGCGAACCTTGTTCATCCTGACGCTCTGGAGGACGGGGAGGCCGCTCCGGAGGCTGGCGAAGGGTTGCGGGCCGATCCGGTGGTTGAGGGCAAAGGCCAAGCAGGGGCCTGAGGCTCTTTATCTTATTGTTTTAGCTCTTTTGCCTTATAATTTCGTAGCTTTCTTTTATAGTACTTAGGCCTTTGGGCGATCGTGTATGTACTTCTGAAACTTCAAGTAATGAAATGAATGTTTGATTCTCCGATTTTTCTACTTGAATGATTGCTTTTATGAGTCTTTATGTGACTTTGTACAAATGTGTGAGGAGAGATTGTTGCGTGTATAGCTCCAAGTGAATTGATAAACTCAAATAGATAACTTTTACAACAAATTCGATTGCTGCATAAACATTTGAAAAATGTCGATCTCCGTATGTAATTGAATAGGGACGATCGTCGTATATATAGCTCCGCACTTCCCCCTTGTTTTTGTTCACTTAATGAAAGTAAGGGGACGAAAATAAATCGTTGAGTGAGCGGTCTTCAATTTTGTCGAAACGTCGAAAGGACGTCCATCTCGGTCTTGAGGAACCATGCACGATCACGGAGTTCGATGGACCGATCTCCATGATCGTGTCTTGTGCGCGAGCGACATTCCGTTTGGTGTCTAAGTTCTCGAGACTCACTTAATTAGTAGGGTCCTCCGACGGCTGCGCCTCACCTCGTATTTAAACGAAGGGTGTGTGGTCTTGGTCTGGAAGATTCCTTGCGTGGGGCATCGTTGGATTAATCAACTCCACGTCCGCGGCTTGTTAGCTCTGCTTCTACCTCGGCCCACCATTAACATGGCGATCCTCGACGGTATACGTTGAGACGGGGGGAGGGACGCGTCGCATTGTCCATGAAGGATCCACCATGTTAAGTGATGGACCTTCGAGGGCGGGCGAACGTGTCCACAGATTAGTTTTGGAGGGCCTTCAGACTACACCGGCCTCGTCTTTAAACGAAGGGTGGGCGATCGTGGCCCAAAGATACCTTGCATAGGCGCAAAGAACGGCTCCATCGTCCTCCACGACCATGGCGACACTCTTCTACCTCGGACCATCAAGTCAGAAGACGATCCTCGACGGTATACGTTGTGTGAGGGGAGGAGATCGCCTGCTTAGGTTCTTCATGTAGATGACGAACTTTAGAGGGCGAGCGAGTAATCCTCTGATTTTCTTTGGAGAGACCTTCGACTACGCCCGCCTCGTATTTAAACGAAGGGCGAGCGAACGGACCCCAAAGGAACCTTGCATGGACGGATCGTCGGTTTAATCGATTTTCGCGACCATGGCGGCACTCTTCTACCTCGGACCATCATGTCAGATGACGATCCTTGATGGTATACGTTGTTCTAGGGGAGGCGATCGCTACCTAGGTCCATCATGTCGATGATGAACTTTAGAGGGCGAGTGAGTCATCCTATTTTTCGAAGCGTTAGCTCAGGCACTAGCCTTTTGTTCAATGAGGTGGGAAATCGGGGAGAGACTTCTGAAGTTCCCTTCTCTTGATTGAAGCATGTAGATACGGTCGCCGAGGTTTATCGAGGGGTCAGCTCGTATGAGCTTTTCGGCCTGTTCGCGTTCGACTCGGGCGACCGTGTTGGGAGATTGGTGGGGCTCCAGCTAAGCCAATAAGCTGTCTAACTTGCCCTCGTCGAACAATCTCCAGAGTTGTCTGAGGAGGTCGCGACATTGGTTGGTGCTGTGGCCGGGACTCTTGTGGTAAGCACAATATTGATTGTGGTCCAGATGACCGTGGTCCCTTATCGCCTTTGGCTTGTTTAGCGGTTTGCGCCCCTTGATGGCGTAGAAAATGTGGGCCGGAGTTCGGTTGAACTTGTGGAGGAGATGGGTTTCCATATCCTCGAACGCCTTGTGGTCGCCGGATGACTTGGCGCCCGTCTTTTTGGTCTTGGCGATCGCCGTCTTCCGGACAGGAGGAGGCGTTTCCTCACCTAGGCGGAGGGTGAGTAGCCTTTGCCTAGCCAGAAAGTCGGCAGCTTTAGCGCATAAGATCGCATAGGTCGGGGGATGTCTTTGGTGAGATGTCTAAACATGGGTGAATGACCGTAGAATCCCCCCAGGACCGAGTAGAGAGCGAGCTTGTCACTGATGGGCTCGTCGGTGAGGACGATTTCGTCTACTCGGTCGATATAATCTGCATCAGATTCGTGTTCCCCCTGCCTGATTTTCATCATGCGGTGGGGGCCTTCTAGTCTAGAGACCTTGGCGGCGAAGTATGACTTGAAGTCATTCGCCAGTTTCTCAAAGGAGATGATCGATCGTGGTGGTAGTGAGACGTACCACCTATGGGCCAGCTCGCCCAATGTGAATGGGAAGATTCGACATTTGGTCGCGTCTGATGCCCCACACCCGGTCATGTAGATCCAGAACTTACTTAGGTGGGTTTCTGGGTCCGATCTCCCTTCATACAGAGGTGTTTTGGGAGGAGCGAGTCTAGCTCGATGTGGACCGCGAGTGGCTTGGTCGGCCCGATGATCTTTCTGCTAGTGCTTGCCCCAGTGTCCAAGAGTGATTTCATCTCGTCGAGCTGGCGTTGCATAGCGGCCATCGCCGTGGCCTGGCTGCTTGCGGCGAGGCGCTCGGAGCAGGAGCTGAGGCGATCAAGTACTGACCTCCTGGCGTTCGGAGTGGGAGCCAAACAGTTGACTTGTGTTCGGCTGGGAGTCGGGTAGGCCGAACGTCTGGTGACGGACTCGGATTCCGTCGCCTCGCGGATGGGGCCAAAATGCCCCGGTTGCCATGATGGGTTGCTTCCCAAGCGACTGAATACGGAACCGTCCGGCTGTGCGAGAGCCTTTTCTCGCGAATCGGGGCTTTCTGACGATCGCTCGCCCAGTAGCCCATGGAATTTCCGTTTGCCCTCGCGGCGGATGGCCGAGGGAGTTATTGCGGGCGACGCGCATGCTCTCTGTCGCTCCTTTAGGATGGCCATAGCCTCCTCGATCTGCTCCTCGGTTTGGAACTGGTCGAGTGAGAGGTTGGGGACACCCCTCAGGTGCGGGATCGAGAGTCTCACGTTGCCGCGGCTTCCCTCTACCGTCGGCTGGGGCTCGGATTGAGCCAAGATATGTTGTCCGGCGGTTCGGAGAGAGACTCTCTTCGATGTGGTGGTGGACATCATGATTCTGAAGGCTTTCTTTGAAGCGCAGTGAGTGTCACTTCAAGTATATGCCCCGAGAATAGTGAGTGTTCTTCGGGACGGTAGGAATAAAAATGAAGGTTAAGATGCCCTTCCTCTAGCGCCAATTGTTGCTACCCAAAATATTATCCGGAGATAGATATTACTGGAATGGATGGATAGCAAACAAATGCGAGAACACTTCCGTGGGAAAAGTAAATAACACAAGATTTGCCGGGGTTGTTAGTCCTGGGCTTGAATGCTCACGCGAGATATTATTACTACGAATATTCTGGGATACAAGTATTAATGTTAGAGTACAATTACAATGAGTGTAAAGACCCTAGTTATCTTAGCTAGTGAGCATGTAGATTGCCGGAAGAACCAGATATGATGCTCTGTGAGTTCTTGTAACAACGTTGATGAGAGTGACAATCGTGAGAAATCGACAGTCTCTCACGGTGTGTACCTACTGTATATTCGAGCTCCTGAACTTGTGAGTCTCTTCGAATCTGCGCTGTGGAGACTTCTTGCCTCTGCCGACCGTCTTCTGGTTGAGAGGTATTAAGAGAGAAGTCCTGAGGTAGATTCGGGAGATGAAGCCAAGAATCTCAAAGTATGTATGTATTTGAGTGTTTTCTTTGAACTGAATGGAGAACCTTTTTCCAGTTGCTCGAAGTTCTTTATTTATAGGACTGGGAGATGCTGGGCGATCGCCTCAGCTGTATAATAATAAGCGGGCGATTGTCTTTTAGCACATGGGTTGGTCTCATTAAAGTCTGCAGGAGTTGTTGGCAGACCGCTGTGCGGTCCAATGAGAAGTTTGCACGCGTCTGAGTCGCTGTCACGGGCGGTCCCACCTTGTACCTTTCGGCGGGTCTGTCGGTAGGTGATAAGGTGGTGACAGGCTGTGATCAACGATCCATGAAACGCGGCGCTTGTCGCGGATCTGCACATGGGTGCTGCTTTGAGACCCAGTCTTCGTGGACTTTGACGGAAGATGGTCTCTGTTCGTGGCATAGGATGATCGTCTTAAGTCGGGCACCAGGGTCGATCTCTAGGTGCCAAAGGGCGATCGTCTTTGGAGTCGATCGCTAGTTACTCGAAGGTGGTCTGGTATCTTCGTTTAGGCGAGTTCGCCGTAACTCGGTTGGTCGTGGATCCAGTTGCTCGGCTTTGTAGTCGATCGCCTGTCGAGGTGAATGAATCTCGACATAACAAAGCGATTCCCCCAGCTGTAGGTGAACGTCCTTACAATCCAATCCGCTCCAAGCACTTGGATGATCGAACGCCGAAAATACCGCGTCTCTACTAGCCATGCGCCGGAGAAATGATCGGAATGACAACACCTTTCTATCCTCCAAGGATACGGCTAGAGCTAGGATAATGAAGCTTTCAATTGTGATTATAACACTCTAAGTGTATAACTCACTATCTCTCTATTAATCTCTCAATTTTTTTTCTCCAAGAAAAAACTCAAGAACAACAATGAAGAAGATGAAGACTTGGACAAAAGTTTCTCTCTCTCTTTTCTCTAGAAAAAACCGTGAGCTGTTGTGTCCCTAAGAATCAAGAGTTGGTCTTCATTTTATTCTTCATCCCATCACATCAAATCCCCTTTTTATATAATAAGAGATACCATATCTCTTAAAGTCATTTGTCTCCCATTATAAAATGGAGACAAAGACCAAGATGGGTTAGGTGATGGGGGGGGGGGGGGGGGACGGCCATCTAGAAGGGAAGTAAGAGTTTGGCATTAGATACTATAGTCTGTGGCATTGAGTGTAAGTGGGAGATTGTTAGGGGTATGCCCTCGAATGCCACTAAGAGAATGTTGAGTGAGGGCATTGTACTTGTAATTATGTAAATCATTATCATAAGGTAATGTTTCTTTATTTACTGGTAGTTACTGGCGTTCCTAAATCGTAAATATATATATATATATATATATATATATATATATATAAACTAGTCCGTGTATTTGAGAGCTGTAATATCCGGATTTATTATTGTGTATTTCATCTGTTTTGAACCCTGTATTATTCAGAATTGTGATATCGATAATTGAAGTATGATATTCTCGTATTTGAACCCTTGTACATGAGTATGGCAACATGTAATTTTTCCCATGCAAATACGTGAACGTACGCTAACAAGGATAGCTTAACGTATGTTATCTGTTAGAATTGGCGTACGCTACGAATGTAGCGTAACGTGTGCTAACCAGTCAATTATTGAACTGGGCGGCTAGCACATGCGCCAGCCGGACGTGGGTCCGGATAAGAATCCCGCGGATGAACCTGGACAGTTTTGGAATCAACGCTTATTAGCGTGCGCTAAGGATAGTTGGATAGCGTGCGCTAATCAGCTAATGTGCAGAAAACTTTATTTAAGGGATAACACTCCATTTCTTTCCTTCACTCATCCTCATTTCTTGATAGTCCAGAGAGCCTTATATCCTCCTTAAACACACTTATACCACCTCTTTTTGATCATTAAAGATTGAATGTCACTTGTGATTGATCATTGAAGTGGAGAAACACCTTGGATTGGCATACAAACAACTGGAGTTGGATTATACCTTTTTGACTCGGTGTTTTCTTCATCTTAAGGTATGTTAATTCTTTCTCCACCCTAGATTCATGTTCTGAAGTATAAGATGAATCATGCTATCAAGATATTGAGTTCCATTGGTGAATTATTCAAACAATTATCATGTTTAGATGATGGAATGATTATGCTTATGATATCGTCGTTGAAACATCGTAGTTGGAATTGGTAGTTTACCTTTAAGATGAAGTCTGAATGTATTATGACAATGGAATCTAGTGCATCAACCTGAGATCACCGAACTTCACATGAGAATGATAATCGAGTTGAATATAATAATTGTGATGATATTCATTTCCTTGAATTCAAAGATGATTGAATCTGTAAGATCATTCATAAGTTATGAATATGACATGTTGACGGATAACGTACGTTAATCACTGAGGAGTTTGTAAGTTTCATCACCGTTAGAACAATCTGCTGCCCAGTAGTGAAGCTGCCATGCATGCTTAGCGTATGCTAAGTTATGTAGATTAACGTACGCTATCGGGCATGTTTAGCGTACGCTACGTTTGGTACGTAACGTACGTTATGTCATCAGGCGAGTCAGTCGGCTGATCAGAGAGGACTGTCGATACATATTTAGCGTACGCTAGATTTCGTTGTTTACGTGCGCTAACGAGTAGGCTTAATGCACGCTACATAGAATTGGTAGCGTACGCTAAGCAGTTCAGGCAGATTACGTTTTATGAACTTTCGGCCATAAGTTGGATTGTTAGACATTCGTACAACGTGAGATGAATTCTATATTATTTTTTTTATTAAGGTTCGAGCCTAACATCGTGATTGATCGAAGTGGACGACCTTCGAGTGTTTTGATATTCGTGGAAGCTTTTTTCTTGTCATCGAACCAAGGCAAGTACTTTAATTAGAATTGTTTATATTATGTCAGTAATATTGTGATTGTATTATGTACATGTGTTGTGATTAAATGTCCACCATGCGTTGATCCGACGGGAATCATCATGGGAATCTATATCTGTGTGCACTGGATCGTTGGACAGGTAGTTCCACCATGCGTTGGTCCGACGGGATCGTCATGGGAATCTATAGCTGTGTGCACTGGATCGTTGGAATACCATTAGTATGTTGAGAATGTTATGATGTGATATGTGTGGTTGTTATTTATCGTTGGAGAAACTTGTTATGATAATTGTTGATTACATCACTGTTGTATGATTATTGTACTTGTACTAGCATCGTTGTGCTAACCCCTTCGGGGGTGAACATTTGTTTATGTTCAGGATCCAGGAGAGCGGGGAAACAACCACTGGAGCTGCATGACGACGAGGGTGCAGAGTGATGTTCCGGCCGGGTTTATTGTCTATTGTTGGTTATTTTAATAAGTACTCGAGTACGTCGTAATTTGTGATGTTTGGATTTCAGTGATGTATTAATATTCTCTATTTGGATATTTGTATTCCCGGTATTGAACCAGAACTGTCGTATTTTATTTTAGTGATTTCATAATTTAGTATCTGTTATTGCCTTTTCCTTTATTCAACCTTGTAAATTCTTATGTAAAGGATTTACGGCGCTGTAATATTCCTGAATATATCAGGGGTGTTACAGAATATGGTATCAGAGCTAAGATTATGGATATCTTGGCCATTGGGTTAAAATAGGGGTCATATATGTCTTTTGAAGTAACCGGCCGCGAATAACATAACTGTACTGCCTGCGTCTTCATGCGAACGGTGGTTGTAAGTTCCTAAACTCTATCTCGTTCTTTGCATGTTGTATCTCTTTATACTTGAACATTAGAACGATATTGTTTCCTGTATATTGAGTATTTATGCTTACAGTATGTTGAGAGGTGGACGTGGACGTGGTCGCAGTCGCGAACGCGGACGAAGGAATGTCGAAAGAGAAGCTTCACCTTCTAATCAAAGCGACCACACCAAAGTGAGCCACGAGATCTATTAATAATGAATCGAACTCTGTGCCTGAAATCCTTCGTCAGGTGGTGAACCAGATGACTCAGTTCGCCCAGGTCGTGGACCGAATGCAGGTGGCGGTGGGATTAAAGCAGGGAGATAGACAGCAAGGGATCCCAGACATGGGAAATCGAGGCGACCGATGGCTGCAGGAGGTGGAAAAGATGCAACCACCCAAATTTGACGTCTTTGTTGAGACTCCCATATGGGACCATTGGTTGAAGGAATTGGAGAAATTTTTTGGCGGAATTAATTACCTAGATGACCGGAGAGCCTCTATTGCTCAGTACTTTCAGATAGGGGAAGCATCCGAGTGGTGGGAAGCCATCCGACCTGTAGACCATGATGATGACTGGATAGAATTTAAATTGATGATGGAAGCTCAGTACTGCCCTCGTCCTGTGAGGGAAGCCAAAGTTCGGGAATTTTTCTCCGCACAGCCGTCAGACGAACCCGTATCCCAGACAATTAAGACGTTTAACCAACAGCTGGCATTTATTCGACATCTGGTCAGAACAAATGCAGAAATGATGATCTATTTTGATATGAGAATGAAACCAGAAATCCAGAGGTACATGTCCGGTTTTGAATGTACCACTCTTCGTCAATATCAGTATAAAGCATTGGCGTATGAGATCAAAAAATCAGCGATGGAAAAGTTTGCAGAATCCAAGAAGCAGAAAGTCTCTGATAGTATCCCAGAGCACAAGAGCAGTGGGCCCCGCAAGGCCCAGTCATCCTTTCACTCTTTCAAGAAACCTCTGCACCCGTATAAGAGCGGAATGAATTTTGGAGCAGTGTCATCCACGACGGATACATCTGGGAAGTGCTTTAACTGTGGTCGCCCAGGCCACCTTTGGCGTGATTGTTTGCGTACTCCAGTTACATGTTTTGGTTGCGGATAGGAAGGGCACCGTGCGACGTTTTGCAAAGATGCCACCAAGTTCAATGGAACCCGTACATCACAGCCAGCTCAGAGAGAAGCCAGTATCCAACAGACGCAGCAAAGTGTTCAGATGCCTCAGAATTTTGGCCACGGATGAGGCAGAGGACAGTGGGACCGAAAGAGTACAGCGAGTGTCGGATCTGTTCCCCCATGTCTGTACGAGATGAGGAGAACAGACGATCAGGATGTTGCTATTGCATCAGGTACTGTTCAGATCATTTCCCAGCCAGTTAGCGTTTTATTCGATACAGGAGCTACGCATTCATTTATATGCTTGTCTTGTGTAAATCGTTTGAATATTTCTGGTTTTCATAATTGTGAACCTTATGTTGTGGGTTTACCAATCCGAGAGAGAATTGTTGGAAACTTAGAAACTAGAGATTTCCCTGTATCATTTGGAGGCAGAGAGTGGCTCTCAAATTTGATTGTGATAGAAATGCAAGGAGACGACCTCATACTCTTTTTTTTTTAAGAAAAACCGAGATTTATTCAACACATCAGAAATGTGGGGGGACGAGGCCCACTAAATGCCCTAGGAGATCGAGGGAGGACGAGCCCCTCTACATGCCCAAACTTAATTAAGACAAAATAAAACACGGCCAATGATCGGCCTACTTGAATCTAACATAAGGGAAACCGATTTTGTCCAGCCTAATCATACCACGAATCTGCCCGGATATATCAAACGGGCTGTAAAGACGAAAATTTCTAGACTTGTATCCTTCATTGGCTAAGTGGTCCGCAATGGCATTCCCTTCCCGATAGATATGGGAAAAAGAGATATCCATAGAACGACTAAATGACAAGATTTTGTGCCGAATGCTTTGAAGTTGCCAATTTCCGATGTTAGGCGAGGTAATAAAAGAAAGAGCAAAAGCCGAATCCACCTCAACCCAAACCTTCTGAATGTTCCTCTCATAGCAAAGGTCCAATGCTCTCCAAATGGCAAAAATCTCGGCAAAGTTATTGGTGTGGTTGTCGATAAATTCGTGAAACGCAAAAATCGGATCACCCGAATAGTTTCTGGCTATGCCTCCCGCGGCCGACTCCTCGGGATTACCTTTCGATGCCCCATCCGTGTTGATTTTGGTAATCCCGAGGACCGGTTTAACCCATCTAACTATGGTAATTTTTTGCTTTTTGTTATTACAGTTACAATGGCAGCTGCTAATGAAATTACATAGGCATAAATTCAATCCCAAAATATCCACACGAACCGGGGCACCAAACCAGGCCCGCGGCTTAAGGACGCGGTCCCCTTTGATCAAAGCCAAGTGGCCCCAAATGCGATCGCACACTCTTTGGGCCATGAAAGGGATCTTCTTGACCCGCATGTCATTCCTAGAACACCAAATAAACCATAGGATAAGAATAGGGATGATACGCAAAATGTGGATATCTCCCGAGGATTTATTAAACCAATTGGTAATAACCAAGATAATATTATTAGTTTAAAAAATAGGAATCCCAACTAAAGCGCAGAAGTTAGCCCAAACCGCCGACGCTACCGGCCCATTAAGAAAAAGATGAGGAAAATCTTCAACGCCATCACAACAAAAACAAGCATTGTCGGCAATGATACCCCTAGTTCTAAGACCATCCGGGGTGGGGAGCCATTTTTTTAAAAGCCTAACCATGAAAAAGGACATAGTGGGAGTAATGATTTGATTCCAGCAAAATTTTAAAATATTGTGATTGTCTTGGCATTGCCGAACCTCCTCCCATGCACTTTTAAAAGAAAAACCACTGTGAGAGGTTAGTTTCCAGAATACTTTCCGACCGACTATATCCCCATCCCCATGAGTGGGAAAGGCCATAATGTAGTCTCCAAGATCCGAAGGGATAACGGCTAGTAGTTTTGCCCGATCCCAGCCATTAGGAGACCAAAATTGATTTATACTAGCATTCGAACGGGTATTAGAGACCCATTGGGATAACGGACTAAAATCGCACCAATTGTCGTGCCAAAAAGAAATATCACCATCACCGATATCCCAAAAAATCCATTTGTCCGCTATATACCAGATGCCACAGAGATTTTTCCACGTAGGAGAATCATAAGGGTTTATTTTAACAATCATGGGGTGGAGGCATTTACAGTACTTAACACGCATAAAATTGGACCAAATGTTCGAAGAAGTCCGAAAACGCCACCAAAGTTTGATTTCAGCCGCTTTAATAATGTCCCTCATACTCCTACATCCGAGACCACCCTCCTCCTTAGGGTAGCATAACTTGAGCCATGCCCCCCAATGGAGTTGCTTTCTATTATCGTTAGATCCCCAAAGAAATTTGTTGAAAAGACGTTCGAAAAAAGTAATGACATGCTTTGGGGGTTTAAGAACTTGGAGACAATAGAACGGAATCGAGCTAAAGGTTGTTTTAATGAGCTCAAGCCTACCTCCCGTGGTTAGCAAAAGATGATTCCACGACTGAAATTTAGAACAAGTTTTGGAAATCAAATCTCCATACATGTCAAAAGTTTGGTTTCCTTTCCAAAGTGGGGAACCTAAATAATTGAACGGGAGATTAGTTTGGGAAAATCAAGTCGTTTGTTTGACAATACGGACTAACGGGTTATTCAGCTTGGCAAAAATAAAATAACTTTTAGAATTGTTCACTTTTTGGCCCGAGCTCGCCGTGTAGTGGTCCAGGGAATTCTTGAGTATGAGGAGATTATTATAGGAAGCCTTAGTAAAGATCAGCACATCATCGGCGTAAGCGAGATGGGTGATCCGAACATTCTACCTGATTTTAAAAAACATGTCGGGGTGGGCGTTAAAGTTTTGTCCAGGAGCCTCGATAGATAATCAGAAGCAATCACAAAGAGGACAGGGGATAAAGGATCACCCTGTCTAATGCCCCTACCAGATTTAAAAAACCCCGCAGCATTACCGTTAATGAGAACAGAAAACCAGCAATTCGATATACAACGATTTATCATGTCGGTCCACTCATCAGAAAAACCAAATGCTTTAAGGATATTCAAAAGAAAAGCCCAATTAAGTCTATCATAGGCCTTTTCCATGTCCAATTTGATCATCAGATTCGAATCGTCCCTGGATATATCATGACAGACTTCTTGGGCTGTTAAAATATTATCAGTGATAAGGTGACCCTTGACGAAACCCGATTGGGCAGGGCTAAGAATTTTTTGAAGAAAGCGGCGCAAACGGGTACTAAGAATTTTCGCAATGATTTTATAAGTTGTGTTGCAAATACTAATCGGCCTGAAGTCTTTCCAAGCAAGGGGAAGGGATATTTTCGGAATAAGAGAAATCGTAGTGCAAGTGAATGATCTGGGCATGGGGTTTCCGGAGAAAAAAATCCCACACGGCCTCACATATATCCTTAGCGATAACATCCCAACACTTATGAAAAAACAAAGCATTAAAGCCATCTGGCCCAGCCACACTATCCGAATCAATATTAAAAACAACACATTTAATCTCATCCACATCCGGCATAGCACACAAAACACGATTATCAGAATTATCTAAGGTACAGGGAATAATATCCGGCCTAATACTATCAAAATCGTGATCTGAGCATTTGAAGGCATTAGAAAAGTAATTAACTCCAGAATTTTGGATAGCATCAGGGTCAGATATTTGGACATTGTCCATAATTTGAAAAATACGGCTTTTACATCTTTTGGATTTAATAATATCATGGAAGAATTTAGTGTTGCGTTCCCCTTCAATGCACCATTTTAAGTTAGTTTTTTGTTTCCAAAATTCTTCTTCCATAGCCATAACTAGGTTGAGATTAGCTTTGGTTTTCTTTAACAAGATAAGATTACTATCCGTAGGGTTATTATCAAAATCACGTTCAGCCCCGGACGCAAGGTCCTTAGCTTCGGAGACTTTAGAAAAAATATCACCAAATTAAGTTTTATTCCACTCCTTTAGAGTAAGTTTGATTCTATTCAGTTTATTAAAAAGTTTGGACATGCCCGATGAGGGAACCGGAATCGCCCACGAGTCCCGAACGACATTAAGAAAATCCTTGTGTTTGACCCACATGTTCTGGAATCTAAAGGATGGTTTAGATTTAAAAATGTTATTACCGAACGAGCATAGAATCGCAGCATGATCCGAATGAAAGCGATATAGGTGTTTCACAACCGAATCCGGAAAAGTGTCAAACCCTATCCAGCCTTTGCCAAATCTAGTTACTGTACCACGTAAAAGACGAACCAATAAATCCAAAATCAACGAGATTACAATAAAAAAGAGATTCATTAAAATCTTCCATCTTCGAGGGGATGGGGGCGGCCCCGCCTTTTTTTTCAGTAGGGTGTAAGATAATGTTGAAGTCGCCCCCAACCATCCAGGGCCCCTGATTATTACTAACCGCGAGAAGGTCATCCCAAAGAACCCTCCTTTCAACCCTAGTGTTTTTCCCATATACAATGGTTAAAAAATAGGGGACAGGAGAGGTTTTTGGGGTGACTTTCAGGTGGAGCAAATGATCAGTGTTTTTTAAAACAAGAAAATCATTAAGGTGATCAAAGAACACCCAAATGTGATTACTTTGGTTGGCAGTAACCTTATTAAAGCCCAGGTACCTGCAAAAGAATGTCGAATCAAGGGAAATTTTCGGCTCAATAAGGGCCAAAATATTCACTTGATGATCTCGGCTCAAGTTTTTAACATTTCGTTTAGCATCTTTCTTACCCATCCCCCTAACATTCCAAATGAGTGTCTTAATCATTGGACACATTAGGGGGTTTCTGAATTCTCGCGCTTCTCCTCCTGCGCTCCGTGTTATTAACGTCATTCAGGTCCTGGTCTCTGGACGGACCAACGAGGCCCTGGGCCTCCCTTTCCAATTGTCTCCCATATTCAATATCCCGTAAACGGCGCTGCTCTCTCCTTAAACTCTGGGGTGATTTAGTGATGGAATGAGGTATGGCCAGCACCACTTGCCCTACACTAGCATTAGAATCAATATCAGGGCCAACATCAGGGGGTTCCAAGTCAGACTCAGTGTCTCCACAAGACTCAGATGAAGCCGAGTCAGTGGCCTCGGGAAGGTCATTGTTCTCTATTTCCTTAGGTTTCTTATGAGAACACTCAGGGATGTCCTTGGTTGCTCCTTACGTCTTGGGGAGGGGATTACAGTCAAATTTTGGGGGGAGACCCTCCTGCTGGGCCAGGGCAAGATCAAGGGAGAGTAAGTCTCTCCCAGGCATGCCTGGTTTGTCAGCCAAAGGTGGAATCAAAGAATTTTCCTGCACAACAGGGTCAGCAGTAGGTTCAATAGAATCTAAAACAATAAGTTCATCACCATGCATCTGATTAAGGGCATGAAATGGATTATTAGATAGAGCATCCTTAACCGGGGCAGCATTAACCTGCACATGGTGAGATAAATCAGTTTTGTGGGAGTCTACACCAGTGTCACCTCCTTTTTGTTGGATCGGAGGATCAACACATAAATTCTTTACTTTATCTTTATTTTTTGAAAGGGAAGAAGTTTCAGTGGGAATAAGAGAAACATTTAACGGTATTTTCTCAGTTTTATTGTCCTTAGCAACATAGTTGATTTTGGAAATTTTTTCTGTGAATCGTTTATTTTTCTCAGCAAAGTTGGGCCGAAGTTTATGATTTTTAATATAACAGTCAACCTCGACATGCCAAATATGATTACAGAAATGACAGTATTTCAGAAGACGTTCAAATTGAACATTTATCTCAACAGATTTCCCTTCACAATTAATAGCAAATTTTTCAACTGGAGGTGTTTCCAGATTAATTTCAACGCAGAAACAAGCATAATTCAATCGGGATTTAGATAACGTCGCATCATCCGCCATAACAAATTCACCAAACACACTTGCAATAGGTTTTAGACTCCTGAGATCAACCACTGGATGGGAAGGGCAAAAGCTTTCAACCATACCAAACTACCGGAGGTTTATTTTTTAAATCAAAATCCGGAGTCCATTTAAGGACCCTCATTGGGAGTCCAGCAATTGCAATTTCTCGTTGGATCCGAAGTTTAGCAAAATGTTCTTCATTAAGACAAGTAATTAAAACATGTCTAAGATTTAAATATTGAACTTTGCACGGTTTATACCCCAGATCGTTAAGGTTAGCACGTATTACCTCGTTCGTAGGTTTCCCATAGGAGAACTTACCAACCACAGAAAACCGAAAAGCTTCTGCCGCCTTATCACACTCTGGTTTGGAAAATCAGACAGTAGGAACCGCCCCGGAACGGTCAACGGTGCCAAAAGCACCCTGCATAAGTCCAGAGCTACCAGAAATTGCAGCAGCGTAGGATTTCGCCACCAGCGAAACCAAATTCGATGGGATACCATCAGATCATTCCACCGAACTAGAAACACCGTGCAAGTGGTCCGCCCCACCACAGGTCGCCGCAGCAAAAGTGAGCATCGGGACAGGGGAAGGCTAGGGCTCCCCGACTATGTTGTTTCTGAAACCAGCGGAACCGACCGGAGCTGTTTCTGGAACCGAAGATGTTCCCTTCGGATCTAGGGGGAAGCTATTCACTGGAGGATGAAGCACATCGCGGGTTTTGAGAGAATCGACCGCCGTCACTTCCGAAGCAAAGGCTGCCATAAGTTCAGATGTAGATGGTGTAGAGAAATTATCAAGGGTGACCGCGAATCCTCCTTTTTTAGGCGGTGGCTGTTCCGTATGAGGGGTGATATCAGCCGGATCTTGAAGATGAGTTGTAGCCTCCATCGAGATTCCATCGCCCAGCGATTTGGCACCCTGATTTGAAATCGAAGAAGGATTGGCAGGATTTAATATAGTGGTTCCCGTAGAAGAAAACGGGAGGTGAGAATTAGAGAGCAGGGGTTTGTTAATGAAATCCGGTTGAAAAGTTGGGGAAGAAGAAAGTGAGGAAAATCCAGGATATGAGGAACGTGAATGAATATTAAAAGCACCGAGATCTGTTTTGGGGGGGATTGAAAGTTGACGGGCGGGGATAATGAGGGGAATCTCACATGGGGCCGCCCCCAACGAGTGAGGTTTGTCTGCCATGAGGCAGAATAATTAATGAGGAACCGCCACACGAGGCAGAGGAAACGAGTAAGAAATAGATGTTATTAGATGAATCTCGCCCGGAAAACACAAAAATGCAAAAAGAGAGTATAAAGATTGTAGAGAGAAGGAGGAGAAAAATTTTAGAGAGAGAGAGAGCATCCAAAAAATTTTAGGCAGTTGAATTGAGATGACCTGATACTCGGAGATGATTGGCTTAACCGATATGGATCTATTGTAAACTACCGAAAGAGGACTATCTCGCTGATCGCTGACGATGGTTCCGAAATATTGTTTGAAGGATGGAAACCAGAAGGCTCAGGAAAGATGATCAAGGTGATGAAAGCTGTCAAATTATTGAAACATGGCTGTACCGGATATTGGTGCTATGCAATGAAGAAAGAATACGAAATTGTGGAACTTTCATCCATTCCTGTTGTGAACGAATTTCCGGATGTATTTCCTGACGAGTTACCTGGACTACCTCCACGACGGGATGTAGAATTCACCATCGAGCTTGAACCCGGAGCTACACCAATTTCTAAGGCGCCGTATTGTATGGCACCTACTGAGATGTACGAACTGAAAAAGCTACTGGAGGAATTACTAGGCAAAGGCTATATCCAGCCAAGCGTTTCGCCCTGGGGAGCACCAGTTCTTTTTGTTCGAAAGAAGGATGGATCGCTTCAACTGTGTATTGACTATCGAGAGCTGAACAAGATGACGATTAAGAACAAGTATCCGTTGCCACGGAGCAACAGTATTTTCTAAAATCGATCTGAGATCAGGATATCATCAGCTGGGTATTAAGGAATCTGATGTTCCGAAATCAGCATTCAGAACTCGTTACGTACACTATGAGTTTGTAGTGATGTCGTTTGGTCTCACTAATGCACCTGCCTTATTCATGCAATTGATGAACCGAGTGTTCATTGAATATTTGGATAAATTTGTGGTTGTGTTCATTGATGACATTCTGGTGTATTCTAAGAACCCGGAAGAGCATGCACAGCATTTACGAATTGTGTTATACCTGTTGAGAAATGAACAATTGTACGCCAAACTTTCTAAGTGCGAATTCTGGCTAAAAGAAGTAATGTTCCTCGTCCATGTGGTATCAGCTGAAGGAGTCCGAGTAGATCCTCAGAAGATCGAAGCAGTTATGGATTGGAAGTCTCCAAAGAACGTGAAAGAAGTCCGGAGTTTCTTAGGACTTGCTGGATATTATCGTCGATTTGTGGAAGGGTTTTCCAAAATTTCCCGCCCACTTACTCGACTCCTGCAGAAAACTCAAAAGTTTGAATGGAATGAATTGTGTCAGAAAAGCTTTGATGAATTGAAGAGGAGATTAACGACAGCACCGATTTTAAGACTTCCACAGGGAACTGGAGGATTTATAGTTTACAGTGATGCTTCAAACCAGGGACTCGGATGCGTATTGATGCAGAATGATAAGGTGATCGCTTATGCATCACTACAGCTGAAACCTTATGAAGTGAATTACCCAACGCATGATTTGGAGCTAGCAGCAGTAGTTTTTGCTTTGAAAATCTGGAGACATTATCTGTACGGGACTCACTGTCAGATCTTTACGGATCACAAGAGTCTCAAATACATCTTCAGTCAGAAAGAGTTGAACATGCGGCAAAGAAGATGGCTGGAACTTATTAAGGACTATGACTTGGAGATTCTTTATGATCCAGGCAAGGCAAATGTAGTGGCCGATGCACTTAGCCGCAAGCCTGTTTCTATTCGATTACTGAGACTCGACCTCCCACCAAAGATTCAACGAGAGATAATTCGAGAAGGAATTGAAGTATGGTTACAAAGAGTCCAAGGACAACTGTGCGTGATGGAAATTGCTTCATCGTTAACCAAGGAAATCAAATCTAAGCAAATAACTGATCCTCTGATGATTCAGTTACGTAATGAAGTGATCAAAGGAAAGGCCCCGGGATTCATAATTCATGATGATGGAGTTCTGAGATTTCAGAACCGACTTTGCGTTCCCGATGTTGATGTTATGAAACAGACGATTATGAAGGAAGCTCACAGTACGCCCTATTCTATCCACCCGGGCACCAGTAAGATGTATAAGGACTTGAAGCAGAACTTTTGGTGGGGCAACATGAAGAAAGATGTAGCGGATTATGTTTCGAAATGTTTGACTTGTGAGTAGGTTAAGATCGAGCATCAACGAACTTCCGGAATGCTGAATCCGCTCCCGATTCCTGAATGGAAGTGGGAGGACATATCGATGGACTTTATCACTAATTTGCCGAGAACCAAGATAGGAATGAACATGATTTGGGTGATAGTTGATCGTTTAACCAAATCAGCTCATTTTCTAAGCATTAGAGACACTTGGGGACCAGAGAGGTTGGCACGAGTATTCATTTCAGAGATAGTCCGATTACACGGTATGCCGAAGACCATTATTTCTGGCCGAGACGGTCGCTTTGGGGACCGAGTTGAACTTCAGCACAACTTATCATCCGCAGATAGATGGACAGTCTGAGAGGACTATTCAAACAGTGGAAGACATGCTGAGGGATTGTGCCTTAGACTGGTCAACGGATTGGGAAGTTCATCTACCGTTGATTGAATTCACCTACAACAATAGTTGGCATGCTTCCATTAAGATGGCACCATTTGAGGCATTATACGGGAGGAGATGTAGATCGCCCCTATGTTGGGACGATTCATCAGACTTGATCGGGACGGAACCGGAATTGATCGTGCAGACACGAGAAAAGATAGCCTTGATTCGCAAAAGGCTGTTGACCGCCCAGAGTCGACAGAAATCTTATGCAGACGTAGGCCGCCGCCCATTGGAATTCAGTACTGGAGATCACGTACTTTTAAAGGTTTCTCCTACTCGGGGAATCTTTCGTTTCGGAAGAAAGGGGAAGTTGAGTCTAAGATATATAGGACCATTCGAAATTCTTGGGAGAGTTGGGGAATTGGCATACAGATTGGCATTACCGCCGTTATTGAGCCATGTTCATAACGTGTTCCACATATCCTAGCTACGGAAGTATATACCAGACCCTAGTCATGTTATTGATTTCGACGAGATCGAATTCGCTCAAGATGGCACATTTGAAGAGAGACCAATCAGGATACTCGAGAGTCGAGTTAAGCAATTGAGGAACAAACTGATCGCTTTGGTCAAGGTTCAGTGGTCACGCCACGGAGTGGAAGAAGCCACTTGGGAAACGGAAGATATCATGAGGTCCATATATCCAGAGTTATTTACGTCTTGAGTTTCGGGACGAAACTCCTTTTTAGTAGGAGAGTATGTAATATCCGGATTTATTATTGTGTATTTCATCTATTTTGAACCCTGTATTATTCAGAATTGTGATATCGATAATTGAAGTATGATATTCTTGTATTTTATCCCTTGTACATGAGTATGGCAACATGTAATTTTTCCCATGCAAATACGTGATAACATACGATAACAAGGATAGCTTAACGTATATTATCTGTTAGAATTAGCGTACGCTACGAATGTAGCGTAGCGTGCGCTAACCAGTCAATTATTGAACTGGGCGGCTAGCACATGCGCCAGCCGGACGTGGGTCCGGATAAGATTCCCGCGGACGAACCTGGACAGTTTTGGAGTCAACGCTTATTAGCGTGCGCTAAGGATAGTTGGATAGCGTGCGCTAATCATCTAATGTGCAGAAAACTTTATTTAAGGGACAACACTCCATTTCTTCTTGTTCCTTTCACTCGTCCTCATTTCTTGATAGTCCAGAGAGCCTTATATCCTCCTTTAACACACTTAGACCACCTCTTTTTGATCATTAAAGATTGGATGTCACTTGTAATTGATCATTGAAGTGGAGAAACACCTTGGATTGGCATACAAACAACCGGAGTTGGATTCTAGCTTTTTGACTCGGTGTTTTCTTCATCTTAAGGTATGTTAATTCTTTCTCCAGCCCAAGATTCATGTTCTGAAGAATAAGATGAATCATGCTATCAAGATATTGAGTTCCATTGGTGAATTATTCAAACAATTATCATGTTTAGATGATGGAATGATTATGCTTATGATATCGTCGTTGAAACATTATAGGTGGAATTGGTAGTTTACCTTTAAGATGAAGTATGAATGTATTGTGACAATGGAATCTAGTGCATCAACCTGAGATCACCGAACTTCACATGAGAATGATAATCGAGTTCAATATAAGAATTGTGATGATATTCATTTCCTTGAATTCAAAGATGATTGAATCCGTAAGATCATTCATAAGTTATGAATATGACATGTAGATGGATAACGTACGTTAATCACTGAGGAGTTCGTAAGTTTCATCACCGTTAGAACAATCTGCTGCCCAGTAGTGAAGCTGCCATGCATGCTTAGCGTACGCTAAGTTATGTAGATTATCATACGCTATCGGGCATGTTTAGCGTACGCTACGTTTGGTACGTAACGTACGTTATGTCATCAGGCGAGTCAGTCAGATGATCAGAGAGGACTGTCGATACATAGTTAGCGTACGCTAGACTTCATTGTTTACGTGCACTAACGAGTAGGCTTAACGCACACTACATAAAATTGGTAGCGTACGCTAATCTGTTAAGGCAGATTACGTTTTTTGAACTTTCGGCCGTAAATTGGATTGTTAGACATTCGTACGACATGAGATGAATTCTATATTATTTCTTTTGTTAAGGTTCGAGCTTAACATCTTGATTGATCGAAGGGGACGACCTTCGAGTTTTTTGATATTCGTGGAAGCTTTATTCTTTCCATCGAACCGAGGCAAGTACTTTAATTAGAATTGTTTATATTATGTCGGTAATATTGTGATTGTATTATGTACACGTGTTGTGATTAAATGTCCATCATGTGTTGATCCGACGGGAATCATCATGGGAATCTATAGCTGTGTGCGCTGGATCATTGGACAGGTAATGTAACACCCCAAATTAGGTGGATATTACAGTGCTGTGGATCCCCGACTGGGACCCACCAGGCGAATGAAAACTGATGAATTAAATAATATAATTGTAGTACCGAACCACATTATATTACCAAATACTCCGATGAGGAGTTTAAGTAAAAAACACCAGGACAATACTGAATACTAGTATATTTTATATGAAGATAAAATACACAACCCTGAATGATACGGAGTATCCAAATGAAAATCTGCAGCGGAAAATAAATGACAACAACATGAATGACTGAAAGGATCGGGGGGCCCTACTAGTATCAATGGGGCTCCTCGCCGTCCACATGCTCTTCCCGTGCCTTTGCCTTGCCGTGACCTGAAAACAATATCCCCCAACGGGGTCAGTTACACAGAACAACAATCCTCAAGGGTTGAAAATACACAATCATGATATATCTTTAATTATGAAATATCCTTAGTTATGAATTAAGCTGAAAAGGAGTATCATATTACGCCCGTAATGTTTTGTGCAAGTGTACAAGATGAATGACCGGACACACCCGTCCTTGTACCTAATTAGTCTCACGAAGGTAATCGTTACCATGTGCACAGTCCAATGTATCGATCCCAATACATGACCATCGCGTGCTCGACTAAAAATTCCACACATCCGCACCCGTCCACGCAATATGAACCCAGAAGGTCATATGAACGATAATGATCAAGAGTTGAACTTACACAATCATGAATTAACTGAAGTTATGAAATATTCTTAATTATGAATTTCGCTGAAGAGGAGTATCATAGTACGCCCGTAATGTTCTGTGCAAGTGTACAAGACGAATGACCTGACACACCCGTCCTTGTACCTAATTAGTCTCACGGAGGTAAGCGTTACCGTGTGCACGGTCCGATGTGTCGGTGAACCCAATACAAGACCATCGTGTGCCCGACTAAAAATTCCACACAGCCACACCCGGCCACGCAATATGAACCCAGAAGGTCACATGAACGAGAATGACCATAATGAATATCAATGAATAATAATCCGACAAGGTCAAGAATGACTCACCGAGATGAAAATAATAGTGAAGTGAATGATAGCTCGATGAAATGATTGGAACCGTCGTTCCTCGTTAATGAAGTGATTATTCGACAATTACAAGTCTCAATACGGTTAATACAATGATGAATGAGTTATGATTATGAATGAACAACAACAAAAGGAATGAATATCCTTTTAACCGAGTAAGAATTAACTTACACAACACCGCTGAACAATGTCCTTCCACGAACAAACGTCCTAAATGAAATGTCGGTCGCTCGAACAACCTTGAATAACACAATTACCAACAATCCGCTCAATATACGAATCAAACACGATTATAACAAACTCAAAACGTCAATACGACTAAACCAAGTTCATTGGGGCATTATATCGAATACGTTGTGGCCAATATTCGATTGTTAACAACCAAACCTCAATTATACCAATATCAAATCCCCAAGAAGTGTTTCAAACCAACAAAACATCTTCAATATGATCAATAATCCAAAATGAATATCCAAATTCGTGATTACAACAACAATTAATCGAAAACCCCCAAATCCAACTCAATATTCAAAGTGTTCTTGAATAATCCTTCAATAATCCATTGAATAATCATACATATCCATAATCATCCATACTTCACTTCATACAACATGATTTTAACGTCCAAAACATCATATCTCAATACAAAATCGAAATCCAAGATGTTGAAGAAATTACCTCTTGATGATCCAACCACTTCGATCCGATGAACACGAGTTAAATCGAGTATCCAAGCTTCCCAAACGAATGAAGATGATGAAAATCTAACACTCAAGTGATAGATGATGGAAATCTCTCCCTCAAGCTCTCTCTCTCTCTCGGATAAAGGATGAAGAAAAGGTGAAAATGATGAAAAAGTCCCGGCCAAGTCCTTATAAACTGCCGGAAGTTACGGCCGTAACTCGGCCTTCTTACGGCCGTAACATCCCAGGTCAACGGCCTTACGGCCGTAACCAGCCCACTCGTATGGCCGTAACTCGGCTTCGTCCAAACACCTGCCGACAGTCTTACGGCCGTATCCGCACCTAACTTACGGGCGTAACTCGCCCTTCGTCGAAACTGACCAGGCACCCTGCCTGCAACGTACGGCCGTATCCGGCCAAGCCTTATGGCCGTACCTTCCTCGTATTACGGCCGTATGCCGCAACCCTTATGGCCGTAAGTCCTTCTCGTCTGACAAAACCTGAAATTTACGAACGCCCCTTACGGCCGTATCCTGCCCATCTTACGGCCGTAACTCGCCTTCGGCCAAAAACGCCTGGGCACCATGCTCGACACGTACGGTCGTATCTGGACAAGCCTTACGGCCGTACCTGCTCAACTTACGGCCGTATGCCGCAACCTTACGTCCGTAAGTCACGTTCGTCCAAAATGGCCTGAAATCAACGAACGCCTGTTACGGCCGTATCCGACAATCCTTACGGCCGTAACTCGTTGCTGGACAAGGTGAAAATCCGATAACTCCGATTTCTCGCTACTATTGATGAATTATCCGACATACCATACGTATGTGAAAGTTAACAAGTCCAACACATGCCAAATATGATACTTCCAGTACAAGACTACCAATCACGATGAAAATGATAATACTCCCGTCTCGATCTATAAACGGAGATGAAATGACGATCGATAACTGATATACGGTTACAACATGCCAACAGTGAACGCAAATGAATGAATCATGAATGATGAGTGATTAATAATGACTGAAAATTACTGAGTGATAATTACTGACTGATTAATACTGAATGAAAATGAATGAATTACAACCGGGTATTACAGGTAGTTCCACCATGCGTTGGTCCGATGGGATCATCATGGGAATCTATAGCTGTGTGCGCTGGATCGTTGGAATACCATTAGTATGTTGAGAATGTTATGATGTGATATGTGTGGTTGTTATTTCTCGTTGGAGAAACTTGTTATGATAATTGTTTATTACATCACTGTTGTATGACTATTGTACTTGTACTAGCATCGTTGTGCTAACCCCTTCGGGGGTGAACATTTGTTTATGTTCAGGATCCAGGAGAGCGGGGAAACAACCACTGGAGCTGCATGACGACGAGGGTGCAGAGTGATGTTCCGGCCGGGTTTATTGTCTATTGTTGGTTATTTTAATAAGTACTCGAGTACGTCGTAATTTGTGATGTTTGGATTTCAGTGATTTATTAATATTCTCCATTTGGATATTTGTATTGCCGATAATGAACCAGAACTGTTGTATTTTATTTTAGTGATTCCATAATTTAGTATCTGTTATTGCCTTTTCCTTTATTCAACCTTGTAAATTCTTATGTAAAGGATTTACGGCGCTGTAATATTCCTAAATATATCGGGGGTGTTACAAGAGCAAAACATTTCACTCCTTATTGGATAAGGGGATCAGCACTGGAAAGGTTTATAGCTCAAATACTTAATCGTTTGCAAGTCGATGAAACTTGACTGGGCTTTGAGTTTATGTTAAGACTTGTATGACGTGTTCTTTGACATGGAGAGTGCATGTCGAACACTACAAGTTAGTGGATCACACATTATAGGTATGCTAATTGGATTCGTATACTCGAACTGACACACCCTCGATTCGTCACACGGATTTCACTCTGGGACAGTCAATGACGGAATCGAAAGGTTGTGATAGGTATCGTGAACCTTCGACTTGAGGATTTAGTAGGGATGTGCTTTTGACGTTATGATTCTCATTAGAGTAGTTCGACCCAAAAATCGGAAGGTGGGGGTCAACCTCGACGTGCATCTTGACAGGCAAGTAGCAGGTCCTACTGAATACGAAGATAGAATTCTTTCTCCTGTTAGTGAACGGGTTATATGTCCTATGCGGTTATTGGCAGATGAGATCATAAGTCTTTGGCCAAAGCATTGGATCTAGTTGTATTAGATACACGAGAGCTCGATAATCTCGATTTACATTAACACATGCATAGAGTCAAGCACAGATAGGTTTGACTGATCGTGACCCTATAACTTGATCGGGACATTTGAAAGAAGGGTTTATACGTACACTGGTATTCACGACAGAATGGTTCTTGAATGATCCCATCATTCGTTCTAAGTTGGGGGATAGTGTAGGCCACCAGACTGGCTAGGTGATGCTACTACTCTTTGGTTCCTCCCATTGCGGACTGAGACGGACCTACCGAGCCGCGCAATAGGATTGACGATGGAATAAATCGAGCTTAATTCTCTCTTTATAAATATTAGATATTGGATATCTAATTTATTGGGACATTGGATGTCTAAATTGATTTATTGGATAAATTAATTTACGGCCTAATGAATTAAATAAATTACTGGGTGATTAATTTAATTCATGAATATAATTATTTCTTGGAGAAATTAATTATGTTATTATGCATTTGATATGATTAATTAATTGGATTAATTAATTGATATAAATATATTGGAACGGGATCGGAGTTTATCTGTTTGGACTCACGAGAGTCCGAAACGAACTGAACTCGTCTGATTCCTTCTGGCCGCCCCACCTTATCCCTTCCCTCTTTGTCTTGGTCTCGTCCTTGGTAGGAGGAAGACTAAAGACCTTAGAGATATGATATATCTTAAAATAACAAAAAGGTGATTTGGTGGGTGAAAGGTGTGATTTGAATGAGAATAAAAGAGAAGACTACAATCTCTCTTGGTCACCTTTTGAACACACGGTTCATAGAGAGAGAGAGATAGATAGATAGATAGATAGAGAGAGAGAGAGAGAGAGAGAGAGAATCCTCTTCTCAAGTCTTCTTCATCTTCTACACCTTCTTCTTGTTTTTCTTGGAGGAAAAATCAAGAGATTATAGAGAGAGTAAGATTAAAACACTTAGAGTATAATAATCTTAAAATACATAGCTTCGTCATCCGATTCTAGCCGTAACCTTAGAGGTTGATTGGGTGATCGTCGTTCCGTTCGTTTATGTAATGTCCGTATTTTTCTTTTCCCAGTATTTTCATTTTGGGTGTATTTTTCATTTTTAGCGACTCGCTTGTAACCGTATTGATATTTCGAGAATATTTAATACTGGACTTTTTGTCATCCGGGCTTGTTTCGGACCTATTATACTTAATTCCGTGTTAAATGTTTTTGTCGCTATTTCGTTCGATTCTCGTAACCATTGTTCGGAACTGCTGCTTCGGGGTTGCTGTAACACCCCCAAATCCTATTGGGTTATTACAGTGCCGTGGACCCCACGCCAGGAGATCCACCAGGCGAACATGACTAAAATACATTAAATTAAACAAGGGAAAATCATAGTCCCTACCATGATATCCGACACAATATTCCGATAAGGAATTTCAACGACAACGATGGGCCTACATGGCCAAAAATAAAATACAACAACATCCACGAGCATCTGCTCGGGTAATACATAATGACATTGACTGACAAACTGGAGAACACTCCAACTGACTGACCAATATGAACAACTCGGACTAGTATCGCTCGAATGCCTAGTCGCCATCATCAAGCCCCTGTGTCTCAACTCTCTCCTCGCAAGCACCTAAAACATGAAAACATGTTCCGCCCCCACGGGGTCAGTCATCCAGATAATGAACATCAAATACATGTATAACATGATATGCATCCAATGGCAGAATGAAGCGGTACAATGATAATAATAATACGAGATGCTCACAAACCAATGTAAGAACCGAGCATTCGTGAAACACTATGCCCACGACATACTATTAATACCTATTCGACAGGTTAGAACGTAAATGCCCAACGGCGAATCATAATCACAAAGTACCACAATGAATTACACGACATGAACCAAACCAGAACTGAATTAAATATGAATCACAATCCCCGAAGGCTCCAATGAAATTATCAAGACATCATAAAGACCTGAAAGTCACTCAGCCGAAGCTGTCAATCAACATAAACACTGAAACCGGAATAGCCCGAAGCTGTAGTTAATGAGGGCTAATAAGATCATAACCACGACCGTGACCTACTGAGCTGTAGGTGTTGGGAAGCCAACCGCGAAGGTTCAAGCCCCAAGCTTACCCATAATAAGATCACAAACACGACCGTGACCTACTGAGTTGTAGGTGTTGGGAAGCCAACCGCGAAGGTTCAAGCCCCAAGCTTACCCATAATAAGATCATAAACACGACCGTGACCTACTGAGTTGTAGGTGTTGGGAAGCCAACCGCAAAGGTTCAAGCCCCAAGCTTAGCCATAATAATATCATAAACACGACCGTGACCTACTGAGCTGTAGGTGTTGGGAAGCCAACCGCGAAGGTTCAAGCCCCAAGCTTACCCATAATAAGATCATAAACACGACCGTGACCTACTGAGCTGTAGGTGTCGGGAATCCAACCGCGAAGGTTCAAGCCCCAAGCTTACCCATAATAAGCACTAGCCGAGACTAGCCTCCAAAACATAGTTAGTCACGAATGGAAACAATCCGAAGATTACCGAATTTCACGAGAATGATAGTGTGCTGCCTTGAGTCGGCCAACACGATAATGATGACTCACAGATGGGCACCTTTCTCGTCGGTCCCAATTCAATACCTCGATTACCTTAGAATGGTCAATCGATAACAACGACACAACGGATGGGAACTATCCTCGACAGCCCCAATTCAATACCTCGATTGCCTTAGATGGCCAACCGATAACAATGATGCAACGGATGATTCAATACCTCAATTGCCTTAAAACGGCCAATCGATAACAATGATACAACGAATGATTGAGAACCTCGCTTGCCTTAGAACGGCTAATCGATGACAATGATACAATAAATGATTGAGCACCTCGATTGCCTTAGAACGGCTAATCGATGACAATGATATAATGAATGATTGAGTACCTCGATTACCTTAGAGTGGCTAATCGATGACAATGATACAATGAATGATTGAGCACCTCGATTGCCTTAGAACGTCTAATCGAAGACAATGAGACAATGAATGATTGAACTCCTCGATTGCCTTAGAACGGCCAATCGATAACAATGATATAATGAATGATTGAACTCCTCGATTGCCTTAGATCGGCCAATCGATAACAATGATACAATGAATAATTGAACTCCTCGATTGCCTTAGAACGGCCAATCGATAAGAATGATATAATGAATGCCTCAGCACCTTTAATCGGTTACCGACGACGAAGATGAGAACGAATACGACAATGCCTTCAATCGGCCAATACAACATGAATGACAGGACGCCAACATTAATAACAATGATTACAACAACGTCTAGATCGACATCAATATTAACAACTTTAATACTCGAGATTATCGGTTCCGGTTATTTTTAAATTTTTGTCGGTTGCGCTGTTCATTTTGTTCTGTTGGCGATTTCTTGAGATTTTCCCCTATGTTGGGTACGGCACGATGTACCGTGTTGTGGTGTTCGTCGGGTACGACTTATCGTTGCGTAAGTCGAGCTAATAGTATGTCTCGCTTTGTTATGTGTTTGTTTTCGATTTGGATCGTTGGTGTTGTCTGTTAGTGTTTTGTTACATGTTGACTAATTATTGTTTTGTCGAGGAGTATCGTTTTTGTGCATTTGGTCGACTTTTAAAGATCACAACCGGCGCTTATAAAGTCTAAAAATTCTGAAACTTTACAATGTGATAGAGCATCAAATTAGCTTTCCAATGGTTCAAACATCGAGTCAATCGGAGTCCGGACGGAGAAGTTAGGGTCATAATGACAAAGTCTACACTGTCAGAATACGGCCTTGGAATACGACGCTGTTTGCACCGTTTTGCTGAGTTGTTTATAACACGGCGCTGGAATACGGCTCTAATTTGGCCCATGTTCTAAGCCATTTTGTCCAGTTATATATATAGGACAGTCGCGTTTTTCAGCCCATTTTCACTTCTCTCTCTCGGTTTTTGGGCAATTTGATGGGGATTTCAATCCCTGAGTAGATTATCATCATATTCTTGAAGTCTTGATCATGTTTAACAACATCTAATCCATTTTTCTTCGTCGGATTGAGGTAATTCTTCAAAAAAATCCTTTTTCAACTATTTTGGGGTTTTCTTTTTGATTTCAATTATGGGCCGATTATGATGAATTGTGTTGCTACCCAAAATATTATCCGGAGATAGATATTGATGGAATGGATGGATAGCAAACAAATGCGAGAACACTTCCGTGGGAAAAGTAAATAACACAAGAATTGCCGGGGTTGTTAGTCCCGGGCTTGAATGCTCTCGCGAGATATTATTAATACAAATATTCGGGGATACAAGTATTAATGTAAGAATACAATTACAATGAGTGTAAAGATTCTTGTTATCTTAGCTAGTGAGCGTGTAGATTGCCGGAAGAACCAGATTTGATGCTCTGTGAGTTCTTATAACAACGTTGATGAACTGTGATGACGGTGAGAGATCGAGAGTCTCTCACGGCGTGTATTAGCTGTGTGTTTGAGCTCCTGGTCTTGCGAGTCCCTTCGAATCTGCACTGTGGAGACTTCTTGCCTCTGCCGATCGTCTTCTGGATGAGAGGTATTGAGAGAGAAATCCTGAGGTAGATTCGGGAGAAGAATTTGGGAGTTTGATAATGTCTATGATTGTATGTATTTTCCCTGAACTTAATGAAGAATGCGTGAATTGAACGCGGAACTTGGAACCTTTTTCCAGTAGAAGGAGGTTCTCTATTTATAGCACTTGGATGTGCCGGGCGATCGCCTTTGCTGTATTATAATAAGCGGGCGATCGTCTTTTAGCACATGGGCTTGTCCCCTTAAAGTCTGCAAGAGTTGCTGGCAGTCAGTCGCGCGGTCCAATGAGAAGCCTGCACGCGTCTGAATCGCTGTCACGGGTGGTCCCACCTTGTGCCTTTCGGCGGGCTTGTCGGTAGGTAAAGCCGTCTTAGTCAGAGATAGCTGTTGGTGGTCAATGATCCGTGAAATGCGGATCTTGTCTTGGGTATGCACCTAGGTGCTGTTTTGAGATCCAGTCTTCGTAGACTTCGATGGACGATCGTCTCTATTCGCGGCGCAGGTCGGCCGTTTTTAAGCGGGCACCAGGGTAGATTGCCAGGTGCCAAAGGGAGATCGCCTTGGGAGTCGATCGCCGGGTACTTGATGGTGTTATGGTATCTTCGATTAGGCGAGTTTGCCGTAGCTCGATTGATAGTGGAATCGGTCGCTCGGCCTTGCAGTCGATCGCCTGTCGAGGTGAATAAATCTCGGCACAACAATTGCCCCCCAACTCGCTCCTATGTTGGAAACGTGGGGTGAGGTGGTTCTGCTGGCGATCGCTGAATAATGACGAGCGACTCTGCATTTTGCTGAACTGGCGATCGTCTTTGAGCTGATTGATTCTGAATTTTGGACGACCTCGTAGGTTGCTGGAAAGAGCGGGAAATGGCAGCGGATGCGGAAAAGTCTTCGGGACACGTGTCGGGTTCCTGTTGGAGGAGGCCGACGGTCATTAATAACTCCTTGTCTGACGCGTCCTTGAAAAGACGCGTACACGGGATTTAAGGGAATATTAATTGCGACGGTTGCGTTCCGACCCCTGTGATTTTCCTTAATTGCAAACGAGTCCCTGCCATCTCCAATAAAAAGGCGCAGAGTTGCCCTGTTCATTCTTACGCGCTATTATCGGAGAAAGAAGGTTTTGCTGAAGATTTTTCTGGAGATCTTGCTGCCGATCGTCGATCGATTCAATATTGGGTAAGATGAACACTCCTTTTCTCTTCTTTTCTTCAAAAATGGCTGAAACCTCTTCTTCACACGGAGTGGGCAATTCCTCCACCGCTGGGACTTCTAATGTCCGGGGAGGATCCTCCGCTGAGTTCCATCTGGAGACGGCCGCTGAGGCTATCCGAGCCGGTATCGACCCAGTGGAAGTCGAGGCGTTATTTAACGAGGCCGACGTCGCTAGGGAGGCGGCGATTGAGCATCGACGGTCACAGATAGAGAGGGATCTGGCAGTGAGGGCCTATTGGGAGCAGCACAGCGCCTTCGGCCGGGCCTACGTGGCTTTCGCCGAGATTATGGAGAGGTTGGCTGGTCCATCTTCTCGATTCGATTTCGGGGAGTACTCGATCGCTAATCTTTATCAGCCTCCTAAGCGATCGCTATTTCGGGCTGCGCAGCGATCTCTATGGTCTCTTGGCCAAATCAGGAGTTCGGCGACCAGGAGGGATCTGGCCGTCTGGAGGACGAGGTTCCATATCCCTTCAGATGTGGATCTCTTTGTGCCGGCCGAGAATGAGAGAGCCGATCAACCTCCGGAGGGGATGGTCGCTGTGAACGAAGCGATCATGGAGGCGGGGTTGCGATTTCCTTTGCCGCACTCCGTCTCCTATCTGCTGGCTGCTTGGAATTTGGCGCCGCTCCAGCTAACGCTGAATGCTTGGCTTCAAATTATCTGCACTCTGACCTTGTTCGGCGGTCACCGACTGTACCGCCTCCCTTCGCCGTCGGAGATGAACCACTTGTTCAAACTGACGACTGAGAAAGGGTCGGTCGGAGGCTATCATATTCAGGGCCGATCCGGTCGGGTGATCCTTGGAATCCCGAACAAGGTGCGGGGCAATCTGACGAAGTGGTTCTGGGTCGCCGGTGCCTGGAAAGCCTCAGCGAGCGACAACCCCACTGGCGAGCTGAACATTCCCACTGGCTTTCGGGAGAGAAATCCCGGTAAGGGTTCAGACTCTCCTTTTGTTTGGATATGTTCTGAACTGATCTAATTTGATTTCGCTCTTGCAGGTTTTCATATTCCGTCGATCGAGGAGCTGCCTTTCGATTTCCTAGTCGTCTGGGAGCGGATACGAAGTTTTCCGGACGACGAATTGGATGCTAACCAGGTCAACAAGGAGAGTCGTCGGTTGTCCGCTCGCCTATTCTGTTTTCCGAGACATCTCTCGGTCTCAGGTACGAACTTCTACGATCTCCATTCGTTGGGCGATCGTCCTGTAGGAGGAATATGACTAACTGTGGTTTGATTGTTTTTATTGCAGAGGTTCGCTTTCCTCGTTTCTTGGAGCCCCCACCGGAGATAGCTATGTCGAACCCTGGAGTTCTGGGTCGTCTCGGCCAGATGAAATCATCTCGGGCTCCTCCTATGGCGTTACCTATCATCCCGGAGGTGGAGCCTCGCGTGGAGCCGATCGTGGCTGAGGAGGATGTTCGTGAGGAGGGGCTTCGGACGAATCGTAAACGGCAGAGGATGGGAGAAACTCCAGTTTCTGCCCCTTCCAGTGAGGTGCCGATCGCCGCGCCTCCGATCACTGTTGCTCCCCCGGCGGATGAGCCGCCCTCTGCGGCTTTTTTGCGAGAGATGGCGATCGCTGAGGCCGAGACCCCTCGTGGGAAGCCATACTTTGGCCGCAATCCTGAAAGAGCCGAGAGGTAAGCTTTGCTTGTTGAGTTGAAACTGGTTGTTCGTGTAGGAGATGCGCTAATTTTTCGTGTTGATGCAGGATCCGTCGCACAGATCCATCTTGCCTGCCGATGGTGTTGGATTTCTTAGCGAGCCGATCTCCTCGCCAGTCCTGTGACATCCCGCAATACGTCAATCGGGCCGTTTCTGCTCTACCGAAGGTCTGGACGACCGATCTAGATGCGATCGCTCGTTAGCGATCTGGGAGTACAATGTAGGCTGTTCTCGCCCTTTCTCTCCAAACGGCGACCATGGCTGTCCAAGCTGCGCAGGAGTTCGAAGGGCGCCCTTCCACTGCTCGCCTGCAGGCGGATCTCGAGGCGGCTAGGAAAGAGAACGCCGAGTTCGCCGACAGGATCATGGCAATGGAGAAAGACTCCCTAGATGCAGCTAAGCGGGCGAGTCAAGAGCTTGAGCTGGCGAGGAAGGATGCCGGGATGTCTCGGTTGACGGTTGACCGATTTCGGGACCGAATGACAAATGTCGTACGCTCGCAGAAGGCCGCTGAGACGGAGGCCGATCGTCTGAAGGTGACGATCGCTCGGCTGACTAGCGAGCTGGCGGAGGTGAGGGAAAAGACGGCTGCAAAGGAGGCTGAGCTCCAAGGCGCGCAGCAGGCGATGGCGGAGCTGAAAGGGGAGGTAGAGGCGACCAAGGCCGATCCCTTTCAAAACTTGGAGTTTGTCAGGGACTTTGCTTATTATATGGCGTTCGCCGACTCGATCCGAGATGCTAAGAAGGGAGGTTTGGAGGTCAGCCCTCTTGCCGAGAACTTCAAGGCGTATGCGTTGGAGCATCCTCTCCATTCTGCTTTCTCCTTGCCGATCTTGGATCTTGCGGATATCGGCGTGGACTTGAGCTGGTATCCGACTCCGGCCTATCTTGTTCATCCCGACGCTCCGGAAGATGGGGAGGCTGCTCCGGATGCTGAAGGCGAACGACAGGCAGGGGCCTGAGGCACTTCATTTTTTAATGTTTAAGCTTATTGCCCTGTAATTTGTAGCTTTCTTTTTGTAGAATTTAGGCCTTCGGGCCCATGTATTCTGATCCTTCAAGCAATGAAATGAACGTTTGATTCTCCGATTTATCACTCGAATGATTGCTATTTTTGAGTCTTTGTTTGACTTTGTACAAATGTGTGAGGAGAGATCATTGCAAGAGTAGGTCTAAGTGAATTGATAAACTCAAATAGATAACCTTTACCACTAATTCGATCGTTGCACAACATCTGAAAAATGGCGATCTCCGCATGTGACTGGATAGGGACAATCGTCGTATAGGTAGTCCGCACTCTTCCCCCTTTTTTTCGTTCACTTAGTGGAAGTAAGGGGACGAAAATAAATCGTTTGAGTGAGCGGTCTTCAAGTTTGTCGAATCCTCAAAAGTCCGTCTATCTTGATCTTGAGGAGCCGTGCACGATCGCGGAGTTCGATGGACCGATCTCCACGATCATGTCTTGTGCGCGAACGACATTGTCTGTCTCGTGACTCATTTTATTGTGAGGGTCCTCCGTTAGGCTGCGCCTCGCCTCGTATTTAAACGAAGGGCGTGCGGTCTTGGTCTGGAGGAGTCCTTGCGCGGGGCGTCGTCGGATTAATCAACTCCACGTCCGCGGCTTGTTAGCTCTGCTTCCACCTCGGCCCGCCATGAAAATGGCGACCCTCGACGGTGTACGTTGATACGGGGGTAGGGATGCATCGCATTGTCCGAGAGGACCTACCACGTTAAGTGATGGACCTCCGAGGGTGGGCGATCGTGTCCACAGATTTGTTTTGGAGGGCCCTCAGACTACGCCGGCCTCGTATTTAAACGAAGGGCGGGCGATCTTGGCCCAAAGGGACCTTGCATGGCCTAAGCAGTCGGTTCCATCGACCACCAGGACCATGGCTGCACTCTTCCACCTCAGATCGTCATGTTAAATGCTGACGTTCGACGGTGTACGTTGTGCGGTGGAGGCGATCTCGTGCCGTAGTCCACCATGTTAGATGATGAACTGTAGATGGCGAACGAGTCCTCCGGTTTTGATGATGTTGCTTGATAACGGCGATCGGGCTGGAAGACTGGAGATCGTCGTTCGGGCGCCGATCGCGCTGCTCATAGGCTAAGAAGAAACCTTTGTCTGGCCAGAAAGTCTGCGGCCTTAGCGCGTAGGTCGTGGGTTGGTCCTTCGTAATATGCCTGAACATAGGCGAAAGACCATGGAATCCTCCTAGGACCGAGTATAGGGCGATCTCATCGCTCACGGGCTCGCCGTTGAGGATGATCTTGTCTACCCTGTCGATGTAGTCTGAGTCGGACTCTCCTTCCCCTTGCCTGATCTGCATCATGCGATGGGGACCTTCTGGCCGAGCGACCTTGGTGGCGAAGTATGTTGTGAAGTCATTCGCCAGTTGATTAAAGGAACTGATGGATCGAGGCAGCAATGAGGTGTACAACCTGTGGGCAAGGTCGTCCAGCGTCAGACGGAACATTCGGCACCTGGTCGCGTCTGATGCCCCACACCCGGTCATGTAGATGTTGAACTTGTTCCGGTGAGTTTCGGGGTCTGATCTCCCCTCGTACAGAGGTGTTTGCGGAGGAGCGATCTTATGCTGTACAGGGGCGAGCTCGATGTGGACCGCAAGCGGCTCGCTCGGCCCAGCGACCTTGCTCTTGGCGCCTGCCCCAGATTCCAGGAGCGCCTTTATGTCGTCGAGCTGGCGTTGCATCGCAGCCATCGCTGTAGCTTGGTCGCTCGTGGATCGGCTTTTGGAGCGGGAGCCGAGGCGATCGTGTACCGATTTCCTGACTCCGCTGCTGCCGACCTCGGCTCTGTGGCGAGGGGGATCCAGATGGCTGGCCTGCCTTCTAGGAGTTGGATACGCCGAACTCCTGGTGATGGACTCGAGCTCCGTCATCTCGTGGTTGGGGCCGGACTGCCCCGGTCGCCAAGATGGGTCGCTGCCTAGACGATCGAAAACAGAGGTGCCCTGGCTGGCGAGCGCCTCTTCTTGCGAATGGGAGCCTCCTGGCGATCGCTTGGTCAGTAACGCCTTGTACGTCCGTTTGGTCATGCGGCGGATGGTCGAGGGGGTGATAGCGGGCGGCGCGTCGAGAGCACTCCGTCGCTCCTGTAGGATGGCCATGGCCTCCTTGATCAGTTCCGCGGTTTGGAACTGATCGAGCGAGAGGCTTGGGCCGTCCCTCAGGGGCAGGATCGGGAGTCTCGGACCGCGGGGGCTACCCTCCGCCATCGGTTGTGGATCGGACTGAGATGGAAAGAGGCGTCTGGTGGATGGGCCAGCGGCTTTCTTCGATGCGGAGGCGGAAGACATGATTCTGAAAGCTTTCTCTGAAGAACAGTGAGTGTTTCTTCAGGTATATGCCCCAGAGAACAGTGAGTGTTCTTCGAGGCAGTAGGAATAAAAATGAGGGTAGAGGGCCCCTTCCTCTAGCGCCAATTGTTGCTACCCAAAATATTATCCGGAGATAGATATTGCTGGAATGGATGGATAGCAAACAAATGCGAGAACACTTCCGTGGGAAAAGTAAATAACACAAGAATTGCCGGGGTTGTTAGTCCCCGGCTTGAATGCTCTCGCGAGATATTATTAATACAAATATTCGGGGATACAAGTATTAATGTAAGAATACAATTACAATGAGTGTAAAGATTCTTGTTATCTTAGCTAGTGAGCGTGTAGATTGCCGGAAGAACCGGATTTGATGCTCTGTGAGTTCTTGTAACGTTGATGAACTGTGACGGCGGTGAGAGATCGACAGTCTCTCACGGCGTGTATTAGATGTGTGTTTGAGCTCCTGGGCTTGCGAGTCCCTTCGAATCTGCACTGTGGAGACTTCTTGCCTCTGTCGACCGTCTTCTGGATGAGAGGTATTGAGAGAGAAATCCTGAGGTAGATTCGGGAGAAGAAGCTGGGAGTTTGATAATGTCTATGATTGTATGTATTTTCTCTGAACTTAATGGAGAATGCATGAACTGAACGCGGAACTTGGAACCTTTTTCCAGTAGAAGGAGGTTCTCTATTTATAGCAGTTGGATGTGCCGGGCGATCGCCTTTGCTGTATTATAATAAGCGGGCGATCGTCTTTTAGCACATGGGCTTGTCCCCTTAAGGTCTGCAGGAGTTGCTGGCAGTTAGTCGCGCGGTCCAATGAGAAGCCTGCACGCGTCTGAGTCGCTGTCACGGGCGGTCCCACCTTATGCCTTTCGGCGGGCTTGTCGGTAGGTAAAGTCGTCTTAGTCAGAGACAGCTGTTGGTGGTCAATGATCCGTGAAATGAGGATCTTGTCTTGGGTCTGCACCTGGGTGCTGTTTTGAGATCCAGTCTTCATAGACTTCGATGGACGATCGTCTCTGTTCGGGGCACAGGTCGGCCATTTTTAAGCGGGCACCAGGGTAGATCGCCAGGTGCCAAAGGGCGATCGCCTTGGGAGTCGATCACCGGGTACTTGATGGTGGTCTGGTATCTTCGATTAGGCGAGTTTGCCGTAGCTCGATTGATAGTGGACTCGGCCGCTTGGCCTTGCAGTCGATCGCCTGTCGAGGTGAATAAATCTTGACACAACAAATTGGTCATGTAATTCTTGTTGTATTGGTTGTAATCTACAGATTAGTAACTCATTTATCGATTTCGTTTCACCCGGAACATGATTTTGGCTTTCTTGGAACGAACCCTTGAACCCTTGTATTTTCTTAGTGTCGATTGAGATTTCGTTTAGTGTTGTTGATTTGTAGGGGTGTTATTCTCGTGGTGATTGTGTTGTTATTGATTTCTCGCGAAGGTGGTCGGTTTTTTGGGCTGCTTCGGGGCTGTTTTGGGGCTGTTTCGGTCGGGCTGTTTCGGGACTGTTTTGGGGCTGTTTCGGCCGAGCCGCTTTCGTCGGAGTATTCACAAATTGATTTCGAGGCAAGTATCTTGCCCATACATTACGTGTTTTGTGGATATAATGGTTGCTAATTGTCGATATGTGCTAAATAAATATTTATATCCATTTTTCAAAAGAATCGGTATATTTACCATCATGGTTTTCGTAAAGGTGACCCGTGTGTGTCAGGAGTTAATATGCTTAGTTGAATATGTGTGCTAGTGTCGAGTATAGGATCACCTTACTTTCGTGTGATGTCATTATATATGATTATGTCGTCGGTAAATGTAAAGTGTAATTATTTTGTCAAATTATGTGCTTGGAGTCACGTAGTTATGGATGAATATGTGAGTTTGTGTGATATTGGTTGTGTCGGTCGGTGCTGTTGAGATCTTGTGCTTCCTTGTGAATTGTTATAGTTCTGGGTCGTAAGTACGTGTTGGATAATATGGCCATTCTAGCAAGGTACCTTGACTATATATTTTGTGTGTTTGACCTTTGAGAGTTGTGTTTTTCCATGGATGTGTTGTCGTTCTTCCACCCGGGGATGGCATGAGGCCTCTGGGGGCCGATACTAATAGGTACGGCCACGGAAGTGGACTTGGGTGCGTGTGTTGATGTTCTTCCACCTGGGGACGGTTCGACGGGACCTCTGGGGGCCGATACTAATGGGTACGGCCGCGGAAGTGGTTTCCCACCCGGGGACGGTCCGATGGGGCCTCTGGGGGCCGATACTAATGGGTACGACCACGGGTTACCAGGTGTGCTTTTTGGCGATGTTGATGTTGATGTTTTGATAACTACTGTGATATGTCCGGAGTATCACAATGTTTTATGCTCGGGGTCGAGATACATTATATATCGAGTCTTGGTGTTTGGCTAAAATGGCATAAGAATAATGTATTATGTGTAATGTGTCCTTGTAAGCGAATTGAAGTGGATGATCGGGTCGTGGACCATGTGTTTTGTGATCGGAATGGTTGGGTCGTGGACCCCGTGTTTTGTTAACGGATTTGTATTGTGGAAAATGAACTTTGGGGCTGTGACCCTAAATCGTTTTCGATGAATTAAGAACTTTTCAATTTCTAGTATTTTCAAAACTCCCGAGATTTGGAATTGTTTTCAAAGTGCTTACTTGTTTCGTTTCTACTTTCAAGTCTTGAACTATTTTAATTAAATGATATATCTCGGGAAGTCCTTCGTTGTATTCTCGGAATGTGTTGTGTATGGCTCGTATTTGAACTTTATACTTGCACTAGCGAAACAGTGGAGTTTTGCTAACCCCCGAGTAATCGTGGGGTGGATATCTATATTGTGTCCAGGTACATGTAGGTTTTCAGGAGCAAGACACAGGATCGGTATGAGGGATGATGAAAGACGAATGATACTAGTCACACAAAGGCCAGTTTTGGGTTCAGTTAGTCGGATTCCATTGTATTGTCTTTTTTGCTGCCGTATTGTCTATGTTTTGAAGTATTTTACCCTTGCGTGGGTATGAGTCTGGATAGGGTTATGTAGTTTTGATTTTTAAGACAGTGACAAAAGACCAAATCGGTCTAATGGCTCGTGATTATGCCACGTCGGCATGTAATGTATTATGTTGTTTCGATGTTTAGCCTGTTGGATCCTCACGGAGAGGGTCTGCGACGTGTAATATTCCTGGTTAGATTCTGGGGGTGTTACATTTATGGTATCGGAGCTTAGGATGAGGAAACCTAGGCTGTCGGGTTGAGTTATGTGTTGTTGAGTCTTGTATTGTCAGATTTTGTCTGACTGAGTCGTGTCGCGACGCGTCGTTTGGAATGTCGGCCGTGATTAGTATCAGGGTGCAGCCATCATCTTCGTGCGATCTGTGGATGTAAGTCTCCCTACTACATGTTGTACCACGAGCTATTCGAGCCTGATGATTTTGTGTTATGTAATAGTATTTGAAGGTGCATCGTGAGTAAGTGACATATATTTGATGATTCCTGTTTTATGCTAGAATGAAGAATGATATTGCTAAATGTATCCTTGTACGAACTGTTTTTCTTGCAAGAGTAACAACCTCGGAATTTTTAGTTTCGAAGGCTTCCGGGGAGCCACGTAAATTTTTAAAATGTTCTCCAAGGGAGGAAAATTTTTGATTTTTGTATGATGATCTCAAGCTCAAAATTTTTTAGACTTCAACTATCGATATTTCATTTTCATCTCATACTATAAGTTTTCAAAACACGAGTTTTTAACTCAAATAAGGTCTACAAAATATACTCAAGACGTGACTCTCGTTTGTAACTTTCCGGTTGCATGAATGTTAGTCAGAAGATGTGTATTTATGATGCTCTCGTTGTTGAGCAGTGGTGCCAGTTTTATGATTAAAATAGTAGTAACGTGAATGTTGAGTCCATCGGTATGTATGTGTTGAGATAGTCCTCTTTATTGAGAAGTAAAATTTTCGTTTTTGTAGGATGATTTTCTTTTGATGGTTACTTGTGAGATGTTATAATTATGTGAGTCGATGACATTTAGACTCGTATGTTGTTGCTTACTTGTAACCTTCGAGTATAGTATTACCTCATATATGTTTGCAATTGTGTTGGTGATTAGAGCAGTTAGCACAGGCTTAGTGCGAGCCTAACGCGCGCTAACGTGGCATGTTTAGCGCACGTTAATCGTTGTTGTAACGCGCGCTAATCAACATGGGCAGAGGCTATGGAATCGCATTTTAGCCATTAGGTCTAACTTTTGCGGCCAATGACCTGTAGTTGTATTCTCTACTTGGTGTCTAGTGATAACAACTGTTGTGTGTGAATGTGTGTAAAGACTTTTCGTATTGCTAGGTGATATTTGATTGTGTTTGATGAATTGATAAATTATGTCTGCTGTGTGTGTGTTCAAAAACACTTTCCTGGAAACTTCACAAAGTTTTGACGGTTCGATTAATCGGCGGCTCCATGTATACTTTGAAAATTATTTGGAATTGGCGAGCCGGCCTTGGATTCTCAAATAAAACCTCGATGGTATTTGAAAAGTTGTTTTAAAGTACATGTAGACATTTTGTAAAATGTTATCATCGTTGATTTTCATGTAGTGTTGGGGGGATTTTCCAAAATGATTTTTAACGTATTGTTATATTTTCAGATAATTCGAGTACATGATTTTCAAAAATCTTTCACATCATAAAAATATTTTATTTCAAAAATCAATGCGATTTTTTATATTCAAAATATATATTGAAAGATGAAAAATTTCACTCGATGTAAACTTCAAACTCGGATTTGAGAAAGTTTCCTGTATTGATTAAAGTATGTACGAATGGTTTGATGACCTTGCGTGGCTACCTTGTTGTTATTAACGTAATGCTGGTATGTAGTGGCGTGATGATTTTGACAATGCCGGTGGCACGGAAAATATTATTTAGCCAATGATTTCAAAATGAGACGGTTAAAGTCTGTTGTTTAAAAGTTTTGATGAAGCAACCCGAGGTACCAAAAATACTTTTAAAGTTTTACTTTGAAGAGCACACAAATCCAAGGATTTTCAAATGATATGTGGATTTTCTTATCGAGTTGTTAGTAGTTACCTTATGTGATATTGTCGTGCTGAGTTGATACTTTAACATGTTATTTTTGTGAAGTTGTGGCATCGTATCGAGTGAGAATCCGCTTAGTATGCCGAGGGACAGAGGATTGCGGTCGTGACCGCGGTACAATTGGTCATGGATATCAGATGCAGGAACAAGAAGATATGGCCGAGAAGGTCGCTATTCCAGCATTTCGTTCTCGTTGTTTAGGTTTCGGGGATGAAACCTCTTTTAAAGGTGATATGATGTAATATCCGCAATTTTCGATTGTCGGTAAATTTCTTTTTTGGCAGGAGTCCATTTTAACGGATCGCCTGTGACTGTTTCGTCCTTCTGTGAATGTTTCATTCTACAGTTGTTAACATCCGAGTTCGTTTCGGTGTCGTTTTGCTGAGTTCCATGCTTTTTGGCGACTTTTCCGCTTTTGAGATCGATTCTTGCGAATCTTATTCGAAATTGTTGTTCGTATTTCCCCGTAAGTCCGTTTAACCTTATTAGACGTTTTTTGAAGTTCGGTTTGGTTATACGTTGTATTATCGTGATGTTTCAGGTTTTTGGGCCATTTTGTAATTTCCCAAAGTTTTGGGGTGGTTGCCTTCGTATCGTCTATCCCGATCTTCAAGTTATCGGAATCATGTGTCATTTAGAGTTGCTCTGCCTGGATTGTTTCATGTTGTAAGTTTCGGGACAAAACTTCTTTTAAGGAGGGTAGAATGTAATACCCGAGATTCTCGGTTCCGGTTATTTTTGAATTTTTGTCGATTGCGCCGTTCATTTTGTTCTGTTCGCGATTTCTTGAGATTTTCCCCTATGTTGGGTATGGCACGATGTACCGTGTTGTGGTGTTCGTCGGGTACGACTTATCGTTGCGTAAGTCGAGCTAATAGTATGTCTCGCTTTGTTATGTGTTCGTTTTCGATTTGGATCGTTGGTGTTGTCCGTTAGTGTTTCGTTGCATGTTGAATAATTATTGTTTTGTCGAGGAGTATCGTTTTTGTGCATTTGGTCGACTTTGAAAGATCACCACCGGCGCTTATAAAGTCTAAAAATTCTGAAACTTTACAATGTGATAGAGCATCAAATTAGCTTTCCAATAGTTCAAACGGCGAGTCAATCGAAGTCCGGACGGAGAAGTTATGGTCATAATTACAAAGTCTACACTGTCAGAATACGGCCTTGGAATACGACGCTGTTTGCACCGTTTTTGCTGAGTCGTTTATAACACGGCGTTGGAATACGGCTCTAATTTGGGCCGTGTTCTGAGCCGTTTTGTCCAGTTGTATAAATAGGACAGTCGCGTTTTTTAGCCCATTTTCACTTCTCTCTCTCGGTTTTTGGGCGATTTTATGGGGATTTCAATCCCTGAGTAGATTATCATCATATTCTTGAAGTCTTGATCATGTTTAACAACATCTAATCCATTGTTCTTCGTCGGATTGAGGTAATTCTTCAAAAAAATCCTTTTTCAACTATTTTGGGGTTTTCCTTTTGATTTCAATTCTGGGCCGATTATGATGAATTGGTCATGTAATTCTTGTGGTATTGGTTGTAATCTACGGATTAGTAACTCGTTTATCGATTTCGTTTGACCCGGAACATGGTTTTGGCTTTCTTGGAACGAACCCTTGAACCCTTGTAGTTTCTTAGTGTCGATTGAGATTTCGTTTAGTGTTGTTGATTCGTAGCGGTGTTATTCTCGTGTTGATTGTGTTGTTATTGATTTCTCGCGAAGGTGGTCGGTTTTTGGGGCTGTTTTAGGGCTGTTTCGGCCGAGCTGTTTCGGGAATGTTTTGGGGCTATTTCGGCCGGGCTGTTTCGGGACTGTTTTGGGGCTGTTTCGGCCGAGCCGCTTTCGTCGGAGTATTCACAAATTGATTTCGAGGCAATTATCTTGCCCATACATTACGTGTTTTGTGGATATAATGGTTGCTAATTGTCGATATGTGCTAAATAAATATTTATAACCATTTTTCAAAAGAATCGGTATATTTACCATCATGGTTTTCGTAAAGGTGACCCGTGTATGTCGGGAATTAATATGCTTAGTTGAATATGTGTGCTAGCGTAGAGTATAGGATCACCTTACTTTCGTGTGATGTCATTATGTATGATTATGTCGTCGGTAAATGTAAAGTGTAATTCTTTTGTCAAATTATGTGCTTGGAGTCACGTAGTTATGGATGAATATGTGAGTTTGTGTGATATTGGTTGTGTCGGTCGGTGCTGTTGAGATCTTGTGCTTCCTTGTGAATTGTTATAGTTCTGGGTCGTAAGTACGTGTTGGATAATATGGCCATTCTAGCAAGGTACCTTGACTATATATTTTGTGTGTTTGACCTTTAAGAGTTGTGTTTTTCCATGGATGTGTTGTCGTTCTTCCACCCGGGGATGGCATGAGGCCTCTGAGGGCCGATACTAATGGGTACGGCCACGGAAGTGGACTTGGGTGCGTGTGTTGATGTTCTTCCACCTGGGGACGGTTCGACGGGACCTCTGGGGGCCGATACTAATGGGTATGGCCCCGGAAGTGGTTTCCCACCCGGGGACGGTCCGACGGGGCCACTGGGGGCCGATACTAATGGGTACGGCCATGGGTTACCAGGTGTGGTTTTTGGTGATGTTGATGTTGATGTTTTGATAACTAATGTGATATGTCCGGAGTATCACAATGTTTTATGCTCGGGGTCGAGATACATTATATATCGAGTCTTGGTGTTTGGCTAGAATGACATACGAATAATGTATTATGTGTAATGTGTCCTTGTAAGTGAATTGAAGTGGATGATCGGGTCGTGGACCCTGTGTTTTGTCACCGGAATGGTTGGGTCGTGGACCCCTTGTTTTGTTAACGGATTTGTATTTTGGAAAATGAACTTTGGGGTTGTGACCCTAAGTGGCTTTCGAGGAATTAAGAACTTTTCAATTTCTAATGTTTTCAAAACTCCCGAGATTTGGAATTGTTTTCAAAGTGCTTCTTGTTTCGTTTCTACTTTCAAGTCTTGAACTATTTTAATTAAATGATATATCTCGCGAAGTCCTTCGTTGTATTCTCGGAATGTATTGTGTATGGATCGTATTTGCACTTTATACTTGCACTAGCGAAACAGTGGAGTTTTTCTAACCCCCGAGTAATCGGGGGGTGGATATCTGTATTGTGTCCAGGTACATGCAGGTTTTCGGGAGCAAGACACATGATCGGTACGAGGGATGATGAAAGACGAATGATACTAATCACACAAAGGCCAGTTTTGGGTTCAGTTAGTCGGAGTCCATTGTATTGTCTTTTTCACTGCCGTATTGTCTATGTTTTGAAGTATTTTACCCTTGCGTGGGTATGAGTCTGAATAGGGTTATGTAGTTTTGATTTTTAAGACAGTGACAAAAGACCAAATCGGTCTAATGGTTCGTGATTATGCCACATCGGCATGTAATGTATTATGTTGTTTCGATGTTTAGCCTGGTGGATGCTCACTGAGAGGGTCTACGACGTGTAATATTCCCGGTAAGATTCTGGGGGTGTTACAACAACAACAACCGATACATCGATACCGCGAACCGGTGATCGATAATAACATTAACAACGAATATCTCAATGCCTTACCGACCATTAATGAATGATAATAAACATTTGGCATAATTGCCGGAGAGTATCGTATCGAACGATCCCCTAATATCAATGAACTTATGAAGAGACTAAGTCTCGGGATGATACAACACATCCATACACATATATGATAACATTAATCTCATTGACTAGTACAAGTATAAAACTTGCCTCAACCGAAGGCGATGAATTCCTTCCACGAACAACGAACGGCGTCCTCCGATAAACACAAGTACTCGAACAACCTTGAATGAAATACAACTCATTCAATAACACAATATCAATCGAAATCAACACAACGACCGAAAGAAACTCTTTGAGACATTTAATCGAACACTAAATGTTCAAAGTTCCTCAAGAACTTAAGAATCATCAATCGGGTTGAACCGATCACATACAGAATGGCAATGAGTCCTTACGGCCGTAACTCGGCACTTACTACTGCCGCGGCAGTCCTTACAGCGCAGAACGCATTCGTCCGAACATCGCTCGACACCGCACGGCCAGAATCGACCCTTCTACGGCCGTAAGAATCGCATTCGCCGAACACCGCCAAGCACGACGGTCAGAATCGCACCTTACGGCCAGAACTCGCCGTGCAGCCCTGCTCCAAGAAGTGCGGCCGTGACTCGGCCGTGGCCACTCCGATGGCCCGGACGACGCTGAAACCCGAATCTGAATATGAATCGAAGATACGGTTACGAAGTACTCGCAAAGACGAATCCAAGCGCTAAGACAACACACGATTCCGACCACCCGAAGGCTCAAAATTCGACAACGGAAAGTAATTAACCCAAACTTTGGGAAATTACGAAAATGGCCCAAAACGTCCGAATTACACGATACACGATCGAAACACCAAGCCAAAGCTCGCAACATGAATAATAACATTAAATGAACTTACGAGAAACTCGAAATGATAGTTTCGGATGAGATTCGCAAGAATCGAACTCAAGTGCGGAAAAGCCGCTTAAGAACACGGAACTCAACAAAACGGTACCGAAACGAACTCGGATGACAAAAAGTGCATAACTAAATATTCTCGGAATGACGAAACGGTCACAACGGAGTCACTAATATGGACTTAAGCCAAAAAAAGAAAATTATCGGAAAATCGAAATTGCGGATATTACATACTACCCCCCTTAAAAGAAGTTTCGTCCCGAAACTTAAAACAAGTAGGGAGAAGCAATATCCCGCCAGGAAAAATCAACGAGATACACACGAACAAGAATGATCACAATGAATGATAATGAATCGAAATCCAACAAGGATCAAGAATGACTCACCGGGGTGAATGATAACGTAATGAGTGATAGCTCAAATGAAATGATTGGAACCATAGTTCCCCGTGAAGTGAATGATTAGTTTGATAATTATAAGTCTCAATGTGATTGATATATGATGAATGACTTATGTGAATGAATGAACGACAAATGAAATGAATGATTATCCTATTACCGAGCAAGAATTAACTTGTTCAAAACCGGTGATGAACGTCCTATTGTATCACAATTAAAGAAAACAACAGTAGAACTCGCCGTCTGAGATGAAGATGCTCTCCCAGCACGAAGACGACTTAGAAAACGATCTCTTGGACATCGGAGTCTGATATCCCTCTGACAGCTCTTTCCATACCGAGGCAGGAAAGTCACGTGATAATTACACATCTCGTATGAAGATTGCCTTATGATTACGAGACAGAATGATAACAATGAGCATACACGCTCTAACACAATGAATGCATTAATAATGCAATAAAATGATCGTCGACATGACGCCGGAATATGATAAGATCGCATGAAAGACCAAGTGAGATGACATGATTATCTGATGAAATTCCTGAAATGATTATCTTGAACAAGTTAACAATGTTGAAAATTTGATCCGCAAGATCAACAACTGAATTGTGAGATGGACTGGATGATTAATGAATTAACTGAACAATGAGATTGACTGAGTGATGAATGAATTAACTGAGCGATGAGATTGACTGAGTGATGAATGAATTAACTGAACAATGAGATTGACTGAGTGATGAATGAATTAACTGAGCGATGAGATTGACTGAGTGATGAATGAATTAACTGAACAATGAGATTAACTCAGTGATGAATGAATTAACTGAACAATGAGGTTGACTGAGTGATGAATGAATTAACTGAACAATGAGGTTGACTAAGTGATGAATGAATTAACTGAACAATGAGGTTGACTGAGTGATGAATGAATTAACTAAACAATGAGGTTGATTGAGTGATGAATGAATTAACATGATCAACAAGATCAAAATGATGATTGAGGATTGTTGATTGATGAATGAGTTGATCCTTAATGCCTACACAAGTCACACGTGCTCCAAAATAATTAGTCATGAATCAATCATAACACTAATGTCACATATAGATTTCAACAAACCGTGAATAATTAATGACATGGTGAATGTATGAACATAAAGAGAATCGAGTCCTTACACAGGTCATACGAAGTTTCGAGGTATCATGATACTAGTCTTCACTGACGACGACTCGATGAATGAATGACTCGTGCAGTCGTACAAATTTCACGACTCACAAAACCCGACTGTCCAGATTGTCATAACCTGACAGTCCCACTACTACCGCATCGGTAGAGCCACATAACTCACATATTAGGGTATCTCACAACCCAAAATCTCTGATACCATCTTATGTAACACCCCCAAATCCTATTGAGTTATTACAGTGCTGTGGACCCCACGCGAGGAGATCCACCAGGCGAACATTACTAAAATACATTAAATTAAACAACAAGGGAAAATCATAGTCCCTACCATGATATCCAACACAATATTCCGATAAGGAATTTCAACGACAACGATGGGCCTACATGGCCAAAAATAAAATACAACAACATCCACGAGCATCTGCTCGGGTAATACATAATAACAATGACTGACAAACTGGAGAACACTCCAACTGACTGACCAACATGAACAACTCGGACTAGTATCGCTCGAATGCCTTGTCGCCATCATCATGCCCCTGTGTCTCAACTCTCTCCTCGCAAGCACCTAAAACATGAAAACATGTTCCGCCCCCACGGGGTCAGTCATCCAGATAATGAACATCAAATACATGTATGACATGATATGCATCCAAAGGGAGAATGAAGCGGTACAATGATAATAATAATACGAGATGCTCACAAACTAATGTAAGAACCGAGCATTCGTGAAACCCTATGCCCACGTCATACTATTAATACCTGTTCGACAGGTTAGAACGTAAATGCCCAACGGCGAATCATAATCACAGAGTACCACAATGAATTACACGACATGAACCAAACCAGAACTGAATTAAATATGAATCACAATGCCCGAAGACTCCAATGAAATTATCAAGACATCATAAAGACCTGAAAGTCACTCAGCCGAAGCTGTCAATCAACATAAACACTGAAACCAGAACAACCCGAAGTTGTAGTTAATAAGAGCTAATGAGATCATAACCACGACCTGACCTACTGAGTTGTAGGTGTTGGGAAGCCAACCGCGAAGGTTCAAGCCCCAAGCTTACCCATAATAAGATCATAAACACGACCGTGACCTACTTAGTAGTAGGTTTTGGGAAGCCAACCGCGAAGGTTCAAGCCCCAAGCTTACCCATAATAAGATCATAAACACGATCGTGACCTACTGAGTTGTAGGTGTTGGGAAGCCAACCGCAAAGGTTCAAGCCCCAAGCTTACCCATAATAAGATCATAAACACGACCGTGACCTACTGAACTATAGGTGTTGGGAAACCAACCGCGAAGGTTCAATCCCCAAGCTTACCCATAATAAGATCATAAACACAATCGTGACCTACTGAGCTGTAGGTGTTTGGAAGCCAACCGCGAAGGTTCAAGCCCCAAGCTTACCCATAATAAGCACTAGCTGAGACCAGCCTCCAAAACATAGTTAGTCACGAACGGCAACAATCCGAAGATTACCGAATTTCACGAGAATGATAGTGTGCTGCCTTGAGTCGTCCAACACGATAATGATGACTCACGGATGGGCACCGTCCTTGGCGGTCCCAATTTAATACCTCGATTACCTTAGAATGGTCAATCGATAACAACGACACAACGGATGGAAACTATCCTCGACAGCCCCAATTCAATACCTCGATTGCCTTAGAATGGACAACCGATAACAATGATGCAGCGGATGATTCAATACCTCAATTGCCTTAAAACGGCCAATCGATAACAATGATAGAATGAATGATTGAGCACCTCGATTGCCTTAGAACGGCTAATCGATGACAATGATACAATGAATGATTGAGCACCTCGATTGCCTTAGAACGGCCAATCGTTGACAATGATACAATGAATGATTGAGCACCTCGATTGCCTTAGAATGGCTAATCGATGACAATGATATAATGAATGATTGAGCACCTCGATTGCCTTAGAACGGCTTATCGATGACAATGATACAATGAATGATTGAGTACCTCGATTACCTTAGAACGGCTAATCGATGACAATGATACAATGAATGATTGCGCACCTCGATTGCCTTAGAACAGCTAATCGATGACAATGAGACAATGAATGATTGAACTCCTCGATTGCCTTAGAACGGCCAATCGATAACAATGATACAATGAATTATTGAACTCCTCGATTGCCTTAGAACGTCCAATCGATAACAATGATACAATGAATGATTGAACTACTCGCTTGCCTTAGAACGGCCAATCGATAACAGTGATACAATGAATGCCTCGGCACCTTTAATCGGCTACCGACGACGAAGATGAGAACGAATACGACAATGCCTTCAATCGGCCAATACAACATGAATGACAGGACGCCAAAATTAATAACAATGATTACAACAACATCTAGATCGACATCAATATTAACAACAGCAACCGATACATCGATACCGCGAACCGGTGATCGATAATAACATTAACAACGAATATCTCAATGCCTTACCGGCCATTAATGAATGATAATAAACATTTGGCATAATTGCCGGAGAGTATCGTATCGAACGATCCCCTAATATCAATGAACTTATGAAGAGACTAAGTCTCGGAATAATACAACGCATTCATACACATATATGATAACATTAATCTCATTGACTAGTACAAGTATAAAACTTGCCTCAACCGAAGGCGATGAATTCCTTCCACGAACAACGAATGGCATCCTCCGATAAACACAAGTACTCGAACAACCTTGAATTAAATACAATTCATTCAATAACACAATATCAATCGAAATCAACACAATGACCGAAAGAAACTCTTTGAGACATTTAATCGAACACTAAATGTTCAAAGTTCCTCAAGAACTTAAGAATCATCAATCGGGTTGAACGAATCGAAGATATGGATATATAATCCATAGAACACGATTAATAATGTTTATTAACATCAACCGATTCATCAAATTCGGACGAACAACGAAAATCAAGAAGAAATCTCGAAAAATCAAATTCTAGGAGATTTCAAGAAATTACCTCGATCCTACGAAGAACAATGATTTTATGTTGATTTAATCGATAAGAATCCTCAAAAACGCTTAGAAATCGAGTGGAATCAACAAAAAACTCCATTTCCCGATTTTTCCCGTCGCCAGCCGCAACCGGGTGAAGAAATGATAAAAAATATGAGGGCTGGCCTGTCACTGCCTATATATGGCTGACATGGTTACGGCCGTAACCGGAAGGGCCTTACGGCCATAAACGACATTCGTCAAACCCGCCCAGCGCCTGCCGGTCGCTTACTGCCATAACCGACAGGGCCTTACGACCATAACTCGGCACTTACGGCCGTACCCGGCAGGTCCTTACGGCCGTAACTGGCATTCGTCCGAACACTGCCTAGCACCCGTACAGCCGTAACCGGCACCTTACGGCCGTAACTCGGCCAGGACAGGCCCTGCTCCAAGAAGTGCGGCCGTGACTCGGCCGTGGCCACTCCGACGGCCCGGACGACGCTGAAACCCGAACCTGAATATGAATCGAAGATATAGTTACGAAGTACTCGCAAAGACGAATCCAAGCGCTAAGAGAACACACGATTCCGACCATCCGAAGGCTCAAAATTCGACAACGGAAAGTAATTACCCAAAACTTTGGGAAATTACGAAAATGGCCCAAAACGTCCGAATTGCACGATACACGATCGAAACACCAAGACAAAGCTCGCAACATGAATAATAACATTAAATGAACTTACGAGAAACTCGAAACGACAGTTTCGGAGGAGATTCGCAAGAATCGAACTCAAGTGCGGAAAAGCCGCTTAAGAACACGGAACTCAACAAAACGATACTGAAACGAACTCGGATGACAAAAACTGCAGAATTAAATATTCTCAGAATGACGAAACGGTCACAACAGAGTCGCTAATATAGACTTCTGCCAAAAAAAAAAATACCGGAAAATCGAAATTGCGGATGTTATAGTTGCCGCAGATCTGTCTCATGTGGTTATGCATGTTGCGAACTTTCGTTTGTTGTGCCGATCATGTATCGTGTGTTTCGGATGTTTTGTGCCATTTTGTAATTTCCAAAAGTTGTGGGGTGATTACTAACATTGTAGTTTTCCGTACCATCGTGTCACAAGGTGCCCGCGACCCCAGGCGGTATTACCTGATCACAGGCCATTCATGGACCCACTTGCAGCTTTGTGGGACGCCGAGCCTCATCGCACTTCAAGTTATCATCTATAGTGTAGGGCTTTACTTTATTTTCCTTGTAATGTTGTGATAGCTACTTAGTTCTTGAAGTACGAATTGGCTAGTTTGCTGAGACCCTCCTATCCGTGTATGCTTGTAATCGTTGTTGCCTATTGTAATCGTTTCTTGAATTAATAGAAATCGATTTTCATCTTCAATTTTGCTGTGCCACTGAAACGCCTCGGCGTGATTGGAGTCGCATTAGCACCAACTCCCAAATGAGTTAGGCGGACGTAGTCGGGTAAATTGACTACTAGCCGCACGGTGCACGTACATTCTATAAAAACTATAAGCGCCCCGTGACAGGTGGTATCGGAGACCGGTTAAGGTTGAAAGAATGGAATCGGGTAACGAGACGGAATTCCCTAGAAGGCAGGGCAAGAAAAAGGATGACGGAAACTAGAAAGAGGTCGAGGCCTCTAAAGCCCAATTCAATAATCTAGAGCAAGAGTGCTCTAGATTGAGATATGTTGTCGAGACCTTGGAGGAGAAGGTCGAGACCCTCGAGGCGGAGAATGAAGACCTCTGAGCCCAGTTGGGCGAATGCAGAGAAGTCTGTCGAACCTTTGCTGAAGCAATGGGAGCCAACAATATGGCTGAAATGAGACGCGAGATGGAAGAAATGAGTATCCAGATTGGATTGCTTCAAAGAGCTGTGAACAACACCCCCCATGTTACTCAAGAACCTATTACGAGAATTCGGATCCCCGAACCAAGTTCCGATAGTGGAACACGAGATGCCAAGGAAGTTGAGAACTTCTTATTCGACATGGAACAATACTTCCATGCCGCTAATGTTTTGGACGAGGCGAGAAAGGTGTCAACCGCCTCAATGTATTTGGTTGATGATGCCAAATTGTGGTGGCGCACCAAATATGCGGACATTCAGGCCCAACGAGTAAGAATTGATACTTGGGAACAACTGCGAGATGCCATCAGGCAACAATTCTTCCCAGAGAATGTTGAGTACAACGCAAGAAGGGCCTTGCGAGATTTGAAGCACACCGGTATTATTCGAGATTATGTGAAGGCATTTTCGACGCATATGTTACACATTAGCGATATGTCGGAGAATGACCGGTTGTTTACGTTCCTGGAAGGCTTGAAGCCATTTGCTCGTACGGAGCTTCTGCGCCAATGAGTCACAAACCTCAGTGCCGCCATGGGAGCGGCAGAACGATTAATGGATTACACGTCGGAACCTCAAAGAAATTGTCCAGTAACGACGAACACGGCACCGTCCCAAAGTGTAATGCCAAGACCGTTCAAACCTAACGTGAGTTGGAGTGTAGGGGATCGACAAACCTATACTCAAGGAAGTTCATATGAGAGCACTAATCGTAGCAAACCTACAGAAGGTCAGCAGGGCCCTCCCGAACGAATCGTTAAATGTTTCCTATGTGATGGGCCTCATCTTCTTAGTAATTGTCCGAAGAGGCAACTTTTGAGTGCCCTAACAAGCACTGTAGAATCGAGTTCGCAGCCGAAAGAAGAGTTGCAAGTACCAGATGATGAAGGAAGATCGGAAGATGAGGAAAACCTTGGGGCCATCAATCAATGGTGCAACTCGTTAACCCATCAGGTGGCAGTTAAGGCAAGAGTGCCGACAAAAGCCATAAAACCTGTACCTGAACTCACGACAAGTGGTCCCGATAAGAGAAAGAGGAGATTAATGTTTGTTGATGTTAAAATCAATGGGAAAAATATTCGTTCTATGATAGACTCGGGTGCCACCCATAATTATCTGGCGAGCACCGAAGTGGGGAGACTTAGACTATTGTTAGAGAAAGGAGTGGGCCGGGTTAAAGCCATCAACTCTCCGGCAAAACCAATAGTGGGGGTTGCCAAGGCTGTTCGAATTAAGATAGGAGCCTTCGAGGGTAGGGCCTACCTATCTATTGTGGAAATGGATGACTTCAAATTGATACTCGGACTCGAGTATATGCGTGACACTCAAACCCTAGTCATGCCGTATGCTGATGCACTCTTCGTTTTGGGGGATAAACCACATATTATCCCAACAATTAGCGCAACCTAAGGGCAAAATAACCTATCCGCGCTACAGTTCAAGAAGGGATGCAGGCATGGTGAACCGGCCTTCCTATGCGCCTTGCAATTCGACGAAGTAGAGGAGTCGTCAGGTCCTATCCCTGATGCAGTGAAGCACCTCCTAAACGAATTTGAAGATGTTATGCCCGGCGAACTGCCTCGGAAGCTTCCACCTAAGAGGGCGGTCAATAATGAGATTGAGTTGGTGCCGGGCACAAAACCTCCTGCCTGAGACCCTTATCGTATGTCGCAACCTGAGCTTGTGGAACTCAGAAAGCAGTTAAAAGAGATGTTGGAATATGGTATGATCCAACTGGCGAAATCAACCTACGAAGCTCCTGTTCTCTTTCAGAAAAAGTCTGATGGAACTTTGCGATTGTGTTGTGATTACCGTGCTCTAAATAAAATTACGGTGAAGAATGTGTATCCTATTCCACTTGTAGCAGATCGCTTCGACCGACTCAGTGGAGCGGAATACTACACGAATATCGATCTGAGATCAGGTTATTGGCATGTTCGCATCAAGGAGGGAGATGAAGTGAAAACGACGATTGTCACAGGTTATGGGGCCTTCGTGTCCTTAGTCATGCCCTTTGGCCTAACAAACGCCCCAGCTACTTTCAGCACCTTGATGAATCAAGTTCTCCAAGGGTTCTTGGACGAGTTTGTCGTAGTATACCTGGATGATATTGTTATATATAGCCGAACCTTGGAAGAACATGTGGAACATTTGAGAATGGTTCTTACTAGGCTTCGTCAGCATGAACTATATGTTAAGCTGTCAAAGTGCTCATTTGCCCAGAAGCGGATCAGTTTCTTGGGTCATATCGTTGAGTGTGGCAGTATTCGCATGGACCCAAAAAAAATACGAGCAATCCAAGAATGGAAACCACCAACCGATGTACATGAGTTACGGTCATTTCTCGGGTTGGCATATTACTATAGAAGATTTGTTATGGGGTATGCTGGAATAGCAAGACCCCTTACCGATTTGACAAGAAAGACAGAAGTTTGGAATTGGTCGCCGGAATGCCAAACTGCCTTCGACAACTTAAAGAAGGCCATCCTAACAGACCCGGTCCTCGCGCTACCAGATCTATCCAAACCTTTTGTGGTTGAAACGGATGCTTCGAATATTGCACTAGGAGGAGTTTTAGTGCAAGATGGCCATCCTGTTGCCTTCGAGAGTAAGAAACTTAATGATGTCGAGAGGCGTTACACGGTGCATGAGAAAGAGCTTTTAGCAGTGGTCCATTGCCTTCGACTTTGGAGACATTACTTATTGGGGTTGCCGTTTATTGTAAAAACTAACAACACTGCTGTTAGTCACTTCCTGTCCCAACCAAAGCTTACTGGGAAACAAGGGAGATGGCAGGAACTATTGCCGGAGTTCAACTTTGTGATTGAGTATCATGCCAATTCTAGTAATCAGGTGGCAGATGCCCTGAGCCACAGATCCGACCTAGCTGTTCTACAAGTGCTGGCAGCACTTTCTTCGAGTCAGGTGACCACTCCATTAAAAGACCAAATACGAGAACTAATGGGAGCCGATGCAATGGCTCAATGTTTGGTGAATCTTGTCCGCAAGGGTACAACACGAAAATTTTGGCTCGAGGATGGTCTCTTATGGACAAAGGGGAGACGTCTCTATGTACCTCTAGGCGGCGATATGAGGAAAACTATTATTACGGAATGTGATGACACTCTCTGGGCAGGCCACCCAGGAGAGGAGCGTACTGTGGCTTTAGTTCAACGAGCTTACTATTGGCCCCAAATGCGGGACGACATTGAGATGTTTGTCCACACCTGCTTGGTGTGCCAACAAGATAAACCCGATCGACAAAAGAAGGCTGGCTTGCTGGAACCACTACTCATTCCTGTCAGGGCTTGGGAAAGTGTTTCAATGGATTATATCACCAGTCTACCAAACGTTGGGGATCTTGATGCCATTATTGTTGTGGTAGACCGATTCTCCAAATATGCTACATTTGTAGCGGCACCCAAGACAGTTTCGGCGGAAGAGACAGCTCAGCTCTTTTTCAAGCATATTGTTAAGTATTGGGGACTACCGAGGGACATTGTTAGTGACCGAGACCCCCGGTTTACTAGTCACTTTTGGACCGAGCTCTTCAAACTACTCGGCTCCAAGTTGAATATGAGCTCTAGCTTCCACCCACAATCTGACGGCCAAACCGAAAGATTTAACTCGATGTTGGAGGAATATCTTCGACATTTTGTGAGCACTAATCAGAAGAACTGGGTGAAGCTTTTGGATGTTGCTCAACTGTGTTTCAATGCTCAAAAATGCTCTACCACCAATAAGAGTGCTTTTGAAATTTGTAAAGGGCAGCAACCACTCCTCTCGCACAATATTGACACTGTCCCACAAAACGCCAGGTCTACTTCGGCGCAAACATTTTCCCTTGAATGGGAACAAAACCTTGATTTGGCCCATGGCTACATGGAGAAGGCTCAAAAGCAGATGAAAAAATATGCTGATCTTAAACGTCGCTTTGTTGAATATTGTGTGGGTGACAAGGTAATGGTGAAGGTCCCGAACTAGAGTTCATCCAGGGCAACACGGGGGACAGATTCACGGCTAATGCAAAAATATATTGGGCCCCTAACCATCCTCAAAAGAGTCGGAAAGGTAGCCTACAAGCTAGAGTTACCCCAATGGTGGCACATTCATAATGTCTTTCATGTCAGCCAACTCAAGCCATATCAGACAGACAAAGAAGACACCACACGCAACATGCCCAACCGTCCACAACTGAAACTATGTAACTTGGGGAAGAGGGTGGCCGAAGCTATCATCGACCACCATGATACAGGACCGAAAAAGAAGCTACACAAAGAATATTTGGTGAAATGGCAGGGCTGCAGTATGGAGGAAAACACTTGGGAGAGGGCGACAACACTTAAAGCTTTTCAACCGCTACTGGATGCTTATCTCACATCTATGGCGCCGGGGACGTCACCAACTCAGAGGGGGGAGTGCTGTCACAAGGTGCCTGCGACCCCAGGTGGTATTACCTGATCACAGGCCATTCATGGGCCCACTTGCAGCTTTGTGGGACGCCGAGCCTCATCGCACTTCAAGTTATCATCTATAGTGTAGGGCTTTACTTTATTTTCCTTGTAATGTTGTAATATCTAGTTAGTGCTTGTTCGGCTTTTCAATATCTAGTCTTGTCATTAACTTTTATTTTTCTAAGCCTATTATAGGGGGGAAGAGTGTACTGAAGTGTTGTAGTACGAATTGGCTAGTTTACTGAGACCCTCCTATCCGTGTATGCTTGTAATCGTTGTTGCCTATTGTAATCATTTCTTGTATTAATACAAATCAATTTTCATCTTCAATTTTGCTGTGCCACTAAAACGCCTCAGCGTTATTGCGTCGCATTAACACCAACTCCCAAACGAGTTAGGCAGACGTAGTCGGGTAAATTGACTACTAGCTGCATGGTTCGCGTACATTCTATACAAACTATAAGCGCCCCGTGACACCTCGGGTAGTCGGAATCGTGTTTTCTTTTAGCGTTTGGTTATGACTCATTCTTGTTGTTCGTATGTCTCCTTTGGTCCATTGTTTAGTGTCGAATGCGCGTTGTTTTGACCAGAGATGGAAATCGTAGTTTTCCATAGTGGAGTGCTATCAGTGCTGCTGTCTGCACTCGCTAGCGCATGCAATTGTTGTTGCGTAGTGCACGCTATCGTTGTTTCGTAGCGCATGATACATTTGTTTAGTAGCGCGCGCTAACAGCGCGACTACAGCAGAGGCAGTGAGCTGTTTCTGTTCTCTGCTCTCTGGACGAGTACCTAAGCGCGCGCTAAGATTGTATTCTAGCGCACGTTATTGGCTAGGCTTAGAGAACACTGGGTGTCCGGTAGCGTGCGCTAACCTGGCAGTCCAGAACTGGGCAGAATGTTTCTGGACTCGGCTGATGTTCAGGTAGCCATGCTATGGCCAGATAGCGCGTGCTATCGAGGGGCGGTTAGCGCACGCTATTTCCTGGTAGTGCGCTCTAACGGTCCAGAACCGTAGGTTCTTGACTGGGTTTTGACCCGATAGCGCACGCTAACCTTGAGGGTTAGAGCACACTAATAACTCTCTGGATATAAAAACTAGAGAGTCGACCAGGGCAGCTCATTTCTCATCTTCTTCTCTTCTTCTTCGAGGGTTAGGTGATTTGGAGCATTTGGAAGCTTGGAGTTGATCGGGTTGTTAAGGATATGCCCTCGAATGCCACTCAGAGGATGAGAGAGTGAGAGCATTTGTATTGTAATTATGAATATTTAATAAGGCAATAATTATTTCTATATTATTGTATATCACTGGCATTGTGATTTGGTATATAGAATAATAGTCCTTGCATTTGAGAGCAAACATTCTACTCCTTATGGAGATAAGGAGATAGGTACTGGAAGTGTTTAGAGCTCGAATGCTTAACTCGTTCGCAAGTCGATAAAACTTAACTGGGCAATAAGTTTACACAAGACTTGTATAATGTGTACTTTGACATGTAGAGTACCGGTCTTCACTTAGGGTTAGTGGGAGCACACGTTATAGGTATGTTAATGAGATTAGTATACTCGAACACGACTCACCTCAATTCGGTCACAAGGATATCACTCAGGGTTTGTCAATGACTGGATCGAAAGGTTGTGATAGGTATACGTGGATCTTTGACTTGAGGTTTCAATAGGAGATGTGCTTATGACATTAAGTTAGTCATTAGAGTAGTTCGATCCAATCGCCGGTGGCTTGGGTCAACCTCGAAATGCAACTTAATGGGCAAGTAGCAGTCTCTACTGAATACCAAGATAGAATTCTTTTTCCTGTAAGTGAGCAGGTAAATGTCCTATGCGGTTAATGGCAAATGAGATTATAAGTCTTTGGCCAAAGCATTTAGAGATAGTTGTATTTGATACACGAGAGCTCGATGATCTCAGTTTGCATTAACAGAAATCATAGATTCAAGTTACAGTAGGGTTTGACTTTACCGTGACCCTAATATTTGACCGGGACATATGATTGAAGGGTTTATACGTATACGGTATTCACAACATAATGGTTTTGTAATGATCCGATCATTCGTTCCTAGTTGGGTTACGGTACGAAGCACTAGACTGGCTAAGTATTACCCGTACTCCTTGGTTCCTCCCATTGCCGACTAAGACGGACCTACGGAGTCGCGCACAAGGATATTGGATGGATAAATATGTATTTATTATCTCTTCATTAATATTGGATATTAGATATCTAATTTGATTTATTTGATAAATCATGCGGTCTAGTGAATTGAAATTAATTACTGGTAATTAATTTAATTTATAAATAATTATTTCTTGGAAATATATTATTATAATTTTGTATTTGATAAAATTAATTAATTAGATTAATTAATTAAGTATAAATACATTTGGGATAACGAAGTGTATTTAACAGACTAGACACGCGAATATCCGGTACACGAACCGAGTTGCTCGGCTCATTTTTTCACCTAAACTCAAGTGGGCCGCCCCCCTCTCATTCTTGGAAATTCACCATGTGTTGTGTGGGGTGTGTTAGTCATATTTTACAAGGTTGAGGACAAAATGCATGAGATTTGGAATCTCATCCTTTTGATATAACTTTGTATTATATATTGAGATTTCTCTCACGCCTCAAATAAGAGTTGAAAAACACCCCCCCACAAAAACTAGTTCAACCGTGAGTTTATCACAAGAGGGGGGAGAAAAATTTATTTTCATTTTTCTTGTTCATCTTAGAGAGAAAGAAAAGGAAGAAGAGAAGAGAAGAAAAATATTGTGTCGATTCCTAGCCGTGTTCTTTGAGATCGAATTGACATACTATTTTTCCAATCAATATCCGACGCGTGTGAAGTAGAGACATTCGGCATTTTCGGTGTTGGATCATTCAAACAAGCTACAACGAATTGGATTCTTGTTCGTGTCGGTAATCGGGAAAAGGCTTGCTCGGGTTTTTCCTTCGAAGATTATATTATCAAAGGACTACAAGGGTAAGTATTCTTTGTTTTTCATCCTCGTTATTTATATTCGTTTATACGATGCTTGATCGGTCCGTTTTTTGGGGTTTGATTTTATACGGTTGTACCGATTTATTTTCCACTACGTATTTCGTTTTTAATCACCGAACCCCAACAGTGGTATCGGAGCAAGGTTTATGCGATCATATATTCGATATTTGCATTTGGAATGCTTGATTTTTTTTAAGATTTAGAATCATAATTGTTTTAATTGTTGATGTTTAATTGTTCATCTAAAAATTATTTTTCATGATTTTATGTTACAATATAAATTTATTTTTCTTTTGAAAAACTGATTTAATTGTGTAATATAAAAATTAGAAAAATATTATTTGTGGATGCGGGACGAAAAATGAGCCGAAAATTTAGGACCGGCACTCGGGCTACTGTGGTCATTGGTCGGGCCGGGCCGGGCTACCGACGCCACGGCCGCGGGCTTGGCCCGGGCCTTGTGTTTTCCGACTCCATTTTTATATTTCGTTCGGTAAATTAATTTTCCGCAAATTAAATTAGATTTAATTTGACTAAAATATAATTATGGTAGTTTTATTTTAAGGGAATTAATTTATTGAAATATTTATTTTGTCCGGAGCAAATTAAAATTAACGGTTAAGTGAATTAATTGGGGTAATTCTAATTGTTGGATTAATTTTTGTTGATTAGATCAATTTTAGATTAATCATTATTGCTATTTATTTTAATGTAATTGTTGCATTAATTTTGAATGGGGATGTAGTACATGGACCTTGTTTTGAATCGTTTGTTTTGTTCGATTGGGTTGTAAAGGCCGTTTTGAGCCTATTTATTTTACTAGAAAATTTGTATAGTATGCCATTTTTCAAATGTAAAATTTATATGTAATGACGAAGACCGGAGGAAGATCCACTCGAAAAGACGAAGATTCAAGACCGAAGACATGTAATTAGATTACGATATTTTTGTTCTAGGAACAGTCCATGAACTGCATGTTGTTAGTTTTAGGTTATGTATGTTTTCATATTGTATGACAAACAAACAAACTGACAAACCGCGCTTATAAACGGATTGTGCAAAGTGTAACATATAATCGCGTTAATACTCTTACTTACAAACACTAAGTTATAAAGCTTACAAGGTTTCCTACCCTCAGTCAAACTCATGGAAAATTGAAATTTAAACCGGAATATTATTCTTCCGAGTATGTCGGGGTAATATTTTTGGGGAAAGTTGATAAATTCCTAGAGTGCATTAGATGCCTTTGGTTATGACAAATCAAACCCCTATAAACAGTATGGGTTGCCGGGTAAGATTCAATTGTCAGACTAATAGGAGTTTACGGTTTAAACTTAGATAGTTCAGCGAGCCATAGAAACCGAATGGGTTGAGGGCAAGTGAACTAGGGGTAAAATAAGATCAAATCATCCATTAGATGGGTTGGTGTTAGACACCACTTTATAAAGAATAATAGAATAGAAACCGTATGGGTTGCCCTCTGTTAAACTTTGTAAAAAAATTGATCACCACTATGAAGTCACCTAAGACTTCCGGATTTAACATGGGAGTGTGTAAATGCCGATAAAATAGTGGGAGCCGAGTTATGAATAAAGAAAGTCCTTAAATTCTTTACTCGGACCATAATTAAACAATAACTAACAAATCTTAAATTATTCTTTGTAGTTAACAAAACTCTCAATATGACAATGAACCCACTCGCTATACTACTTGAAAAGAACATCCTGACTGGTCCGAACTATGTGGACTGGCTTCGGAACTTGAGGATTGTCCTAACTATGGAAATGCTAGGATACGTCTTGGAGGCGGACATCCCAACGGCTCCTGCAAGAACCCGAGCCAATCAGGAAGATGTCAATGCCCATGAGAAATGGGTTAAAGAAGACATAAGAGTGCGAGGGTACATGTTAGGCTCAATGACCACTGAGCTTCAACGTGCCCATGAAAAGATGACGTCTTCGAAAGCCATCTTAGCGCACCTAGATGAGCTCTATGGAGAGCATAATCGAACTGCTAGATATGAGATATCGAACCAATTATTCGTCGCCATGATGAAGGAAGAAGAGAGGGTTGGGGACCATGTCCTCAAGATGATCTCGATGATTGAGAGATTGGAAGCTCTTGATTTTCAGATGCATGCATCTCTCCAAACCGACCTTATCCTGCAGTCACTTCCTGACTCCTTTTCCCAATTTGTCATAAACTTCAACTGCAATGAGATTGCATGTAAGTTAGTTGGGCTAATGAACAAACTGACGACTGCCCAGTCTCAGATTAAGACAAAGGGAAAGGAAGCTGCACTTGTAATTTCTTCTGGGACTTCGAAGTCCTAGAATAAGAAGAAAAAGAACAAGAAGCAGTTAGGTCCAAAAGCCAAGATCGACAAGGAAAAGGGCAAGGCCCCAATGGTTCAAAAGAGCAAGGGGGCCAAGAAAATGGATGTATGCCTCAACTGCGGTGAGCTAGGCCACTGGAAGAGGTACTGTTCAAATCTTGACCGTAATGCGCCTTCAGGTACGGAACTACTAGTTTTAGAAACGAATTGTTCTGTAACTATATATTCTACTTCTTGGATACTTGATTCCGGTGCGAGTTCTCACATTTGTACAATGAATCAGGATCTGGAACGAAGTAGGAAGCTGGATTCAAGAGAGGTGATGGTCACCGTCGGAAGTGGGCATAGTGTCGAGGCTTCTGATATCGGATCCCTTATGTTGGATTTAGAATCTGGTTTTATTCTTACATTAGATAATGTACTTGTTTTGCCCAAGGGGCACAAGAATATTGTATCAATTCCGGTCATGGACCGAAAGGGATTTCACTTCTTTATAGGAGATGGATCTTGTCGTCTTTATTTCAGAATAATTTGGTTGGTACTGCTACATTATTAAATGGTTTATACCATTTGAATCTAAAGAACAAAACAACCATGAACACTATAACTAGGAAGCGTGGTAGGGATGAAACAAACCAAGCATTTAAGTGGCATCTCCGACTGTTGGGTACCAAATCGGATATTTGCGCCGTTTTATGCGGAAGCGAAAATAAATTGCGGAAAATAAAGGACATGAGGATTTATAGAGGTTCGGCTATTAACGAAGCCTACGTCCTCTCTCGATGTATCTTTTTCCTTAGGCTTAAGATCAAAACCTCTACGCCTCTCTTCTATCGGTCGAGGGATTACCGTTACAAGCTCGTCTTCTATCGGTCCGAGTAAAACCGTTTTTCCTTTTCTATTGGATAAGGAATCAACCACTCTAGATTTCTATGGGTACTAGATAAACCTCACTAAGATAGCGATTGTGATTCTAACAATGCCGGATCCTTGATCCTAATAACACCGAATCAAATCGTATCTTTTCTTTTTATCGCTCGTGTATGATCTTGTGTATAACACTCAATCACTCTTAATTAAGCTCAAGAACAACAACTATAATGTTTACAATGATATAACACGTATGTATGCTTTGCTCAATGTTGTTGTATGGAATAATACCAACTCCTTGGTATTTATAGCCTTCTTCCTCCTTACTAGCCGTTGCTGCCAGTTGACTAGCTAGCGTGCGCTAGCCTTCCTTCTTAGCGTGCGCTATCGCACATTTTTGCTCTAGCGTACGTAAAGGCTTTCATGTAGCATGCGTTAATCACTTTATATTTCAGTCCAGTAGCTACTGCCCTTAACAGTTAGCGTGCGCTACCACTTCCTTTGTAGCGTGCGCTAATCCAATATATCCGTTGCATGGATTGTCAAAGTGACCGTTTGATATGCTGACTTTGACCTGCTTTTCCCAACGTTTGGATTGACTAGATTCAAATATCTTAGCGTGCGCTAATCATCCTTTGTAGCGTGCGCTAATGATGACTTCATTGCATACGTCATTCATTGTTTGAATATCTTCCACAACAGTAACATGGCTCGATAGCGTGCGTTAATAATAGAGGGTAGCGTGCGCTAATAATAGAGTGTAGCGTGCGCTATCCATCTGCTGACTTCACTGCAGCTTACTTCGATACTAGGCTGGAATGCAGCTGACTCCTCGTTAGCGTGCGCTAACATATGTCCCTTAGCGTGCGCTAATGCAGTCCAGATTGCAATTTTTGCGTCTTCGTCTGCTTCGCCTTTTTGCTTCGCCTCGATGTTGTTTTCTAGTTTAGCAACTTTAATCATCAAAACACAAATTAAATAATGTGTGAAATAAATATTCCAACAATCTCCCCCTTTTTGATGATTACAAAACAACTCTTGAATTGGATAATCTGTAAGAAGTAATATATGTATATTTCTACGAATCAAAGTTTTCGACTTTGATCGTTTCGTTTGTTTCTCCAATCCTTTTCTTTTTTGACTTCTTCATTTTTCAATTTTTCAACTCCTTCCTTCGTTTTGACTCCCCCTTTTTGTATGCTTTCTTTTTCTTTTCGACTTCTTCGATTTTTCTCATTTTTATCTCAATTCATATCTTTCTCCCCCTTTTTGTTTTCATCAAAAAATAACAAAAAATATAAAGGATACCAAATGAAATAAATATGCATGATACCAATTTATGCATTAATAAGGGTATAAACTCCCCCTGAAAATATTATTTCCTTCTCCCCCTTTGTAAAATATCATTTGTCAAAGTTTATTTTTGGGGATCCAACCGATAGTTGGTTTTTCTTTTAAAACATAGACGATGTTTGAAACGTTTGTTCCTTTAGGAACCCAAATCTTTTTAATTTTTATCGTCCGTCTTGGGCTTTTGCAATTTGAAATGTGATGTCCAATTTTCAAACATTTTTCACATCGGGGTATTTTGGAATTGACGGATTCATTTTTCGAACGTGATTTGAATCCTAATCCCTCTTTATTTAGAGTATATTTTTGAACACATAACATTTGTTCAAATTTATCGTTGCCGCACGAGAATTTCTTTGTCAAAAATTTTAGTTCATCTTGAACTTTTAAAAGATCATTTTTTAAAATATTTTCATTTTCAAGGCATTTCGAATGATCAATTTAATGATTTCCCTTTTGCAAGTATTTTGGAATTTTCAATTTCCAAAGTTTTATATTTAGACTTGAGGGACTTAATTTCATTTAAAGCATTTTGATAGTCCGTATGTAGTAACTCGAATGCTTCAAAAAGTTCGTCGTAGGAATTACTTACTTGGCTTTCGACGTCGCTGTCGTCGAATGAACTCCGCCATGAGCGAGATTATTTTGTTCAAGAAAATCTTCATCGGGATCTTCGTCGCTCCATGTTGCGATTAGAACCTCCTTTTGCTTTACTCGATAGTTCTTAGCAAAGTGGCACGGTTTGCCACATAATCGACAAGTGTTGTCGAATTTCTTAGGTTCGCCCGCTTGAATGTCCTTCTTTCTGGTTTAATAAGTGTTGGAACTTATTAATATTTTTGGCATAATATGCCATTTCTTCGTCACTTTCGTCCACCGGGGTTTCTTCTTTCTTCTTCGACATTTTAGCCTTGAATGCTATCGACCTCTCCTTCGGTTTCGGTTTGGCATTTCGAGATTTTAGAACAATCTCGTAGTTGATAAGAGAACCAACGAGAGCACTAAAATCGAGAGTATTTAAATCTTTGGATTCCATTATTGCCGTAACCGTACCGTCCCATTCTCGAGGTAGTGATCGGAGAATTTTCTTTACTTTCTCACTACTCGATAGTGGTTTTCCGTAACATGCTAATCCATTTGTGATAACCGAAAATCGGTCAAGCATAATCGAGATGGGTTCGTGCCCTTCATTTGAAATAATTCATAATCGTGAAGGAGCATGTTTATCTTCGTCTCCTTGACTTGAGACGTACCTTCATGTGTTACCTCAAGCATTTTCCAGATTTCTTTGGCACTATCACACGATGATATCCGGTTGTGTTCTTCCGGATTTAAAGCACAATAGAGAAGTTGAGTTGCCTTACAATTGTAGTGGTCGTTTTTCCAATCGGAATCGTCATATTCTTCGAAGGTTTTGAGCGTACCGTTGGAATTTGTTGGAATTTTCGGACCAAGACAAATCACCTTCCAAAGCTCGATGTCATATGCTCGGATGAATATAGACATCTTCTTCTTCCACGTCATGAAGTTTGAGCCATCAAAAAATGGTGGTCGGTTGAGAGCAAGGCCTTCGACGGGACCCATTTGAAAAGCCATTGGATCTTTTTCCTCGGATGTTAAGCCGTGTATAGGAGAACCGCTCCGATACCAATTGTTGGGTACCAAATCGGATATTTGCGCCGTTTTATGCGGAAGCGAAAATAAATTGCGGAAAATAAAGGACACGAGGATTTATAGAGGTTCGGCTATTAACGAAGCCTACGTCCTCTCTCGATGTATCTTTTTCCTTAGGCTTAAGATCAAAACCTCTACGCCTCTCTTCTATCGGTCGAGGGATTACCGTTACAAGCTCGTCTTATATCGGTCCGAGTAAAACCGTTTTTCCTTTTCTATTGGATAAGGAATCAACCACTCTAGCTTTCTATGGGTACTAGATAAACCTCACTAAGATAGCGATTGTGATTCTAACAATGCCGGATCCTTGATCCTAATAACACCGAATCAAATCGTATCTTTTCTTTTTATCGCTCGTGTATGATCTTGTGTATAACACTCAATCACTCTTAATTAAGCTCAAGAACAACAACTATAATGTTTACAATGATATAACACGTATGTATGCTTTGCTCAATGTTGTTGTATGGAATAATACCAACTCCTTGGTATTTATAGCCTTCTTCCTCCTTACTAGCCGTTTGCCCGGTTGACTAGCTAGCGTGCGCTAGCCTTCCTTTTTAGCGTGCGCTATCGCACATTTTTGCTCTAGCGTACGTAAAGGCTTTCATGTAGCGTGCGTTAATCACTTTATATTTCAGTCCAGTAGCTACTGCCCTTAACAGTTAGCGTGCGCTACCACTTCCTTTGTAGCGTGCGCTAATCCAATATATCCGTTGCATGGATTGTCAAAGTGACCGTTTGATATGCTGACTTTGACCTGCTTTTCCCAACGTTCGGATTGACTAGATTCAAATATCTTAGCGTGCGCTAATCATCCTTTGTAGCGTGCGCTAATGATGACTTCATTGCATACGTCATTCATTGTTTGAATATCTTCCACAACAGTAACATGGCTCGATAGCGTGCGTTAATAATAGAGGGTAGCGTGCGCTAATAATAGAGTGTAGCGTGCGCTATCCATCTGCTGACTTCACTGCAGCTTACTTCGATACTAGGCTGGAATGCAGCTGACTCCTCGTTAGCGTGCGCTAACATATGTCCCTTAGCGTGCGCTAATGCAGTCCAGATTGCAATTTTTGCGTCTTCTTCTGCTTCGCCGTTTTGCTTCGCCTCGATGTTGTTTTGTAGTTTAGCAACTTTAATCATCAAAACACAAATTAAATAATGTGTGGAATAAATATTCCAACACCGACTTGGTAATATTGGTCAGACCAAGGTTCATAAGATGGAGAAAAATGGCCTTACGGGACCATTGGGATCAGATCCCTATCCAACTTGTGAATCTTGCCTTCAAGGTAAAATGACTAAGTTACCCTTCGCAGGGACTTTTGAAAGAGCTGCTGAGAAACTTGGATTGCCCTTTTGAAGTGGCACGAGATGGCTTTCAGTATTTCAATACATTCACCGATGACCATACTAGGTATGGATTCATGTACTTAATGAAACATAAGTCGGAAGCTTTTGATAAATTCAAGGAATTTAAAGCCCTGGTTGAAAATCAAACAGGTAACCATGTTAAAACTCTTCGGTCAGACCGAGGTGGTGAGTACATGAGTACCGAATTTGATGAATTCTTAAATAAACTAGGAATAGTGTCACAATTCACTCCTCTAGCTACTCCACAATTAAATGGTGTATCAGAAGAAAGGAACCGAACATTGTTGGACATGGTTCGCTCCAAGCTTAACTATACTGATCTACCGATTTATCTGTGGGGTTACGCGCTCCTTACTGCTGCACATATCTTGAACATATGACCCTCCAAATCCATTCCTAAGACCACACATGAGATGTGGAGAGGTAGGAAACCAAGTCTTAATCACATTAGGATTTGGGGATGCCCTGCTTATGTCAAGAAGACTAAAGTAGAGAAATTGGAAGCTAGGTCTGTGAAAGGTCGTTTCATAGGATATACAGGGGATTCCATGGGATATCTATTCTACATGCATGAACATTATAGGATCATCGTTGCTATATAAGCACACTTCCTGGAAGATGAGTTTATTCAGGAAGGAGGGGCAGGTAGAAATATTTCTTTGGAAGAAATAAAAGAAACACCAAATGAGACACCTATGCAAGATATTAGAACCGAACCTTCTGAAATACAAACACAACCTCGCAAGTCTAGTATAATTTCTCAATTACCTGAGAGGTATGGCTATCTGCATCAAGAAGAACTGGGTATCCATGAGATGACAGAGAGTAGTCAAGAGAATGATCCTTCTACATACGATAGTAGATGTTGACTCCGCCAAGTGGCAAGAAGCTATGGAAGATGAGATAGACTCAATGCATGCTAATAAGGTATGGACTTTAGTAGATCGTCCTAAAGGCACAGTGCCTATTGAAAACCCAAATGGATCTATAAAAGAAAGACTGATGGAGATGGCAAGATTGATACCGATAAGGTCGGGCTTGTGGCAAAGGGTTTTTCCCAAATAAAAGGGATCGATTACTTTGAGACCTTATCGCCTGTAGCTATGATTAAGTATACTCGCATGATGCATGCTATAGCAGCCCACTTAAATTATGAAATATGGCAAATGAATGTGAAAACGGCATTCCTAAATGGATTCCTCGAGGAGGAGATTTACATGGAACATCCTAAGGGATTCATATCTCAAACTAATATTCATAACGTATGCAAACTTCAGCGTGCTGTTTATGAACTGAAGCAAGCTTCACGGAGTTGGAATCTTCGTTTTACCGAGACAGTCAAAGAGTTTGATTTTGTCCAAAATGAAGAGGAGCCCTGTATTTACAAGAAGGTTAGTGGGAGCAAAATTGTGTTCTTAAAACTATATGTAGATGACATTCTACTTATAGGAAACAACGTAGGAATGCTCAGTTCTGTGAAAGTTTGGCTTTCTAAAGAGTTCTCAATGAAAGACTTGGTAGAAGCTACCTATATTCTCGGTATTCATCTCTACCGGGATAGAGCAAAAAGAATGTTAGGTCTTTCCCAAGCACTTTATATAGAAAAGATCCTAAAGCGATTTAGGATGGAAGATTCTAAAAGAGGGTTCCTTCCTATGCAACATGGTTCAAAACTTTCCTTAGAGATGTGTCCTCAAAGTGAGGAAGACAGAAAGGAAATGAGTAAGGTGCCCTATGCTTCGGCAGTAGGTAGCTTCATGTAAGATATGATTTGCACTAGACCAGACATTGTCTATGCTGTGAGCATAGTAAATAGGTTTCAGTCAAATCCAGGGCAAGAACATTGGACTGTTGTAAAGAACATTCTTAAGTACCTAAGGAGGACTAAAGACTTGGTTCTTACGTACGGAGGTGGAGAAATTAGAGTGATGGGCTATACAAATTCAGATTTTTCGGGGGACATGGATGCTCAGATGTCCACATCAGGGTATATCTTCACTCTGAATGGTGGGTAAGTTTCTTGGAGAAGTGCCAAGCAAAGTTCGACTGATATCTCAACATGTCATGCCGAATATCAGGCAGTCACGGAGGCTGCTAAAGAAGTTTTTTGGATTAAGAAGTTCACTGAGGAAATTCAAGTGGTACCTAATGCGGAGAAGCCCGTGACGCTGTTTTGTGACAACGACAGAGCTGTTGCACAGGCTAAAGAGCCTAGGGCTCACCACAATACCAAAAATATTGCGCGAAAATATCATTTTGTGAGAGAAATGGTTCAGGAAGGAAATGTTATACTGCAGAGAGTAGACACAACAAATAACGTTGCTGATCCGCATACCAATCCCCTATCTCAGAAGGTCTTAGAGAGACATTTAGAGAGTATGGGTATTAGATACCATAGTTTGTGGCATTGAGTGCAAGTGGGATATTGTTAGGGATATGCCCTCGAATGACACTCAGAGGATGAGAGAGTGAGAGCATTTGTATTGTAATTATTAATATTTAATAAGGCAATAATTATTTCTATATTATTGTATATCAGTGGCATTGTAATTTGGTATATAGAATAATAGTCCTTTCTATTTGAGAGGAAACATTCTACTCCTTATGGAGATAAGGGGATAGGCACTGGAAGTGTTTAGAGCTCGAATGCTTAACTCGTTCGCAAGTCGATAAAACTTAAATGGGCAATAGTTTAGACAAGACTTGTATAACGCGTACTTTGACATGTAGAGTGTCGGTCTTCCCTTAGGGTTAGTGGCAGCACACATTATAGGTATGCTAATGAGATTAGTATACTCGAACACGACTCACCTCGATTCGGTCACATGGATATCACTCAGGGTTTGTTAATGACTGGATCGAAAGGTTTTGATAGGTATATGTGGACCTTTGACTTGAGGTTTTAGTAGAAGATGTGCTTGTGACATTAAGTTAGTCATTAGAGTAGTTCGATCCAATCGCCGGTGGGTGGGGTCAACCTCGAAATGCGACTTAGTGGACAAGTAGCAGTCTCTACTGAATACCAAGATAGAATTCTTTCTCTTGTAAGTGAGCAGGTAAATGTCCTATGCAGTTAATGGCAAATGAGATTATAAATTATTGGCCAAAGCATTTAGAGCTAGTTGTATTTGATACATGAGAGCTCGATGATCTCAGTTTGCATTAACAGAAATCATAGAGTCAAGTTAAAGAAGGGTTTGACTTTACCTTGACCCTAATACTTGACCGGGACATGTGATTGAAGGGTTTATACGTATACGGTATTCACGACATAACTGTTTTGGAATGATCCGATCATTCGTTCTTAGTTGGGTTACGGTACGAAGCACTAGACTGGCTAAGTGTTACCCGTACTTCTTGGTTCCTCCCATTGCCGACCAAGACGGACCTACGGAGTCGCGCACAAGGATATTGGATGGATAAATATGTATTTATTATCTCTTAATTAATATTGGATATTAGATATCTAATTTGATTTATTTGATAAATCATGCTGTCTAGTGAATTGAAATTAATTACCGGGTAATTAATTTAATTCATAAATAATTATTTCTTGGAAATATATTATTATAATTTTGTATTTGATAAAATTAATTAATTAGATTAATTAATTAAGTATAAATACATTTGGGATAAACGAAGTGTATTTAATGGACTAGACACGCGAATGTCTGCTACACGAACCGAGTGGCTCGGCTTGTTTTTTTCACCTAAACTCAAGTGGGCCACCCCCCTCTCATGCTTGGAAATTCACCATGTGTTGTGTGAGGTGTGTTAGTCATATTTTACAAGGTTGAGGACAAAATGCATGAGATTTGGAATCTCATCATTTTGATATGACTTTGTATTATCCATTGAGATGTCTTTTACACCTCAAATAAGAGTTGAAAAACACACCCCCACAAAAACTGGTTCAGCCATGAGTTTATCACAAGAGGAGGGAGAAAAATTTATTTTCATTTTTCTTATTCATCTTAGAGAGAAAGAAAAGGAAGAAGAGAAGAGAAGAAAAATATTGTGTCGATTCCTAGCCGTGTTCTTTGAGAATGAATTGACATACTATTTTTTCGATCAATATCCGATGCATGTGAAGTAGAGACATTCGGCATTTTCGGTGTTGGATCATTTAAACAAGCTACAACGAATTGGATTCGTGTTCGTGTCGGTAATCGGGAAAAGGCTTGCTCGGGTTTTTCCTTCGAAGATTATATTATCGAAGGACTACGAGGGTAAGTATTCTTTGTTTTTCATCCTCGTTATTTATATTCGTTTATACGATGCTTGATCAGTCCGTTTTTTGGGGTTTGATTTTATCCGGTTGCACCGGTTTATTTTCTGCTGCGTATTTCGTTTTTAATCACCGAATCCCAACACGGGTATCATCATCCATCCACGATTTTAAGTATCTAGCACCAAGTTATCATCATCTAAACATCTTTTACCGATTGAATCAAGGTAAATCTCTTAGAACCATACTTTTGGGTAATTTGGGGGTTTTCGATTTTATTGTCTGATTCATTCCGTGTTGTTGATTAATTCATGATGTATATGATTAATCTCAATGGTATTCATGGTTTCCCAACAGATTCATGGTATATTTCGTGGTATTTGCATAACCGAGAGGGTTTGGTTGCAGTCCGCCCTCGTTATTGTTTTTGTACGAATATACATGAATCGTAGGTGGGATTTCGGGTGTATTCCATTTCATACTCGTTTAGAGTTGGTTGTAATTGTGTTCTTCGAATCGTTAGGATCGTGGTTGCCGGTTCCTAGCGTTCATCGGTGATTTTCCTTTCCGTTCGTTGCGTCGTCAATTATTAAAGGCAAGTATTTTTGGAAACCATTATGCTTAACATGAAATGGTAATGTATATTGTGTGTGCTTTGCTCACCTCGGGAGGGTCCGACGAGGCCTCGAGGGAATCTATGACTTCACTCTGGATTCACGTGTTTGATTCGCTAGCCAGTTTGGGAGGGTTCGTAGAGGCCTCGAGTGGGATCAGTGGCTTCACCCCGGTCCTCGGCGATGCCTGTGCGTGATTTGTTTTATGATATGGACAGCTCGGGAGGGTCCTTAGAGGCCTCGAGTGGGACCAGTGGCTTCACTCCAGTCCTAGGCAAATTGATGATTGACTGTTTGTTTCCGGAAAAGACATGTCTGGTTTTTGGTTTTGAAATGAATTTGGTGCATTGTACTATGAAATGAGTAAGCGAATGGTTTGCCTTGATTACTTGTACTAGCGTAATTACTAACGCCTCTGGGGACGAGCGGGCGCTGGGACAGTACGAGGATACTGGCCAGGGTCGTTGATGTATGCATTTGAGTCTCCTTATTTATGTTGTCTCTTTTGATGTGGTTGTTTTCAATTTTATAATAGCTTATAGATTGCACTAGCGTGTACTTGGGGATTTTCACCCGGATTGCGATTTGTATTATTGGAAGTTAATTTATACGTTGTCGGTGATGCTTATTTCGTCGGTTGTACCAGGCGTGTTATTTAATTTTCGCCTTGATGATGTGTGTTTTCCCCCTAATCGAGATGGTTAGGCGAGTGGAGATTCTTATTTAGCCTGGTGGGTCCCATGTAGGGGTCCATGACACTGTAATACACCTTGAATATCTCAGGGGTGTTACAGAAAATGGTATCAGAGCACTAAGTTTATGGATACCTAGGCTTGTCGGTTAATTAGGTCTAGTTATGTTTTGTTTTGCACATCGTCACCCCACTGCCATCATCTCGGTACATCTAGTGCTCATAAGTTTTCCTTACTCAATTCTCTTGTTTTCTCATATTGTATTTCCACTTCTTGAACTGTGATTGTCTCTCTCGTACTTATAGTCAAGTTGCTTTTCGATTCATCCGGTCAGGGTGCTTTTCGATTCTGGTATTATGCAGTCGTTTATCTCTCTGGAGTAGGTGCACCGTTCTAGGCTTGACCGTTTGTCGTCTTGTGCGCCTTCCATCACTAAACTTCCTAACGGTGGTAGGATCGTTGGTGATTGGAAGATCCGAGATTTGCTCCGCGGTATATTGTGAGAGGGCTTGACTCTCCAATATCTTGTCGTGTGATGGAATCTGTGTTTGGTACTTGTGATATACTACCTATATGTTGAGTTGAATGTACTGATGGTTTGGACACCGAGGGGTGCAGCATGATGTGGAAGTTTTGAACATTGATGTTCCGGGAAATGTATTAACGGTAGAGTTTGTTGAGAAATTCATATAGATGGTTTCGACATGTGTTCGAATCGGTGTTCATTAGTTATGCTGTTAAACTTGGAGAGATAGTTTGACATATGCTTGAAATTAGTGCTTCCGAGTTGCGCTTGTTGAATTGGTGATTTTTGAATGCCTTATATGTGCGTGTTCGGGAATTGATGGTACTTGGATAATTGTTGTTATTTACAACCAATGTGCTCCTATTGATAATTATACATGCGGCGTGCATGCTTGAAAATTTCTTAGACCTAATCGTATTGTGGAAAATCAGTTTTCGGAAATATTTTGAAGGCGCGGTCAAATGGCGGCTAATTGTGAGTTTTGAAAAGTGGTATGAATTTTGGTGAGCTAGCCTCGTACTTTCAAATAAAAACCTTGTGACGGTATTTGAAATTTGTGTTTAAAAGTGTTTTGGGATATTTTATAAAAGGCTACCGCCGTAAACCTTGTAGTGTTTAAAGGATTTTGAAAACGATTTTTTAACTTATCGGTTTTATTTTCGAGTAACTAGAGTATACAATTTTAAAAATCTTTCACGCCCTAAATTTTTGGTAATTAAAACAAAAAGGTGAATTTTATTTTCCGAAAATAAATAGTGAAAGATGAAAAATTTTACTCGATTTAAAACTCTAAATTTGACTTGGAATATTATACGCGATGAATTAGTTAGTGTAATACCTAATTGTAAATTCATTCATTATCATTCAGTTAACTGTCATTCAGTAATCTTTCACTCAGAAATAATCATTCATCTTTCATGTTAGTTCATCGTGTTCACTGTTTGGCGTATTTGGAATCTTGGATCAGTTGTCATTCGTCGTTCAACTTTGTTTGAGATTCGAGTCGAGAATACTATCATTATCATCGTTTTGGTAGCCTGTGTAACACCCCCAATCCGCTCAGGGATATTACACGCCGTAGAACCTTTCCTCAAGGATCTACCAGGCTGGTAACAACATATAACAACTCAACCATGCCTTTAAGGCTAAAATGACTCAGTAGACCGATTTGGTCTTTCCATAAATACATACAACTCAAATACCACTCATGCCCACGCAGGGGTCAAAACACAACCACACCCGTACAACGGGAAAAATGTAGCAGCGGAAAATAAAGTACAACTGAACCAATAAACAATGTACGGTTCCTCATGTGATTAGTATCGATCATCTTTCATCATCCTTCGTGCCGACACTGTATTATGCTCCAAAACCTGAATGCAAAAATAGACATCCACCCCCCGAATACTCGGGGGTAAGCAAAACTCCATTGTTTTGCTAGTACAAGTGCCAAAATTCGAGTCATACAATTCACATTCCACGAACTATAATAATTCGGAATCCACAAAGATTCAAATACAACAAGATGAACACTTCCCGAGGCAAGAGTTTGAGTAAAGACTTCCCAAAATTTCAAGATCAAAATATCAAGGGAAGCAATTTATAAAATGATTTGAAATACCATCGGGAGTTTTAATAGAAAACAATTTAGGAATATCAAATCCTACTTTTCAAAAACCAAAAGACAAAAGGAGTCACCACCCCAAATGTTTACTTTCCATAAAATAACCTTTACCAAACTGTTGGGATTTTAGCCCCAAATCCGTCAAATGACCTTTACAAAACCGTTGGGATTTTAGCCCCAAATATCATCAACTCACAGTACACGAGAACGACAACAAGGTTCGTCTCCCAACATCAAAATCACAATTAAAGGATTTAACACAAACAACAAAATACTCTAGTGCCATCCTAGCCATGTAAGCCAAACGAACAACTTACCTCTTACACACTTAGTCGATGCATGCAATCATGAAAACCATTCAAAAGCACTCATTTCCGGAAATGCCATAATCAAATCACATTTGTAAAATGCACCACAATTAACCGTCGATCCACGTCTCTGTGGACCCCTACCGAGACCCCGTCGGATCTAACCCGTAGTGGTTAAAAGCAAGCTCGTCGATCCACGTCTCTGTAGACCCCTACCGATACCCCGTCGGATCTAACCCATAGTGAGCATACACACACACACACGTTACTCATGCAATACTAATATGCTAAGAATGTAAGTTCATTAAGAATACTCACTAGAGATGGCCATTTACTCGATGCCGTTATCAAACTCTTCAAAACACAACAACAAGATTAAATACGGAATACACGATTCCATAACTTTAAACAACAGGGGGTATCATCAAAGCCTTCAACGTTCAAAACAATCAAACCATAATCAATTCCCAAAACACACCGTTCACAAAACACACACGCGTTTTTAAAAGGAGCCCTTAACGGGGCCAAAACGAATATCTTGGAAATTAATTTCAAATAACCAAACAAACACACCAAGACGACCACCGATCATCATATCCATAAAACGAGAAGCGTATGAACAAGGTACTTGCCTCGAATAAGAACAACGCGGAGAATCGACCGAAGTAGGTTGACACGAACCGACTACGAACCCGCCGACTCCACCGATCGCCAATTCGCATTCATAAACTACGAAGGACAATAACAACAATGAAATGAATTCCATAGCACGACTCAAAGCCGTTGAATTCAAAGAACGAATGACGAAAGTTCAAGTGTTTTCCCCAAAATGGCCAAGAACACGATTTATCCCGACAAAACACGAAAATGGAATTCCAAGTTGAAATATGGATATACAATCTGTAGTATGTGTTTAACAACATCATTTAACCACAATCGATCCATCAAAAACGGATGAAAAACGAGATCGAGAACAAATCCCCCAAAAAGTCGATTCGAAGGAAATCAAGAAATATACTGTAGACCCCAAAACGCCCTAAAATCACGATACGTGATCGAATAACCAAACCGAAGTTCACAACACGTCTAAGAAAGTTAAACGGACTTACGGGAAACTCGAAACAGCAGTTACAAAGGAGATTCGCAAGAATCGAACTCAAGTGCGGAAAAGTCGCTAAAACGCACGGAACTCACAAAAACGACACCGAAACGAACTCGGATGACAAAAAGTGCAGAATTAATCATTCTCAGAATGATGAATCGGTCCCAAGAGAGTCGTCAAAACGGACTCTCACCAAAAAAAGAAAATCACCGAAATCCGAAATTGCGGATATTACAGTCTGTGTATGGGGTGTAGCGTACGCTATGTACTCTTTATAGCGCATGCTATTTGAATACAGGTAGCACACGCTACCATTGATCATTAGCGCACGCCAGTGCAATTGAGGCAGAGTCCAGTCAGGCACTGGACTGAATTGGATGATTTGTAGCGCAGGCTATGACTGAAAAATAGCGTAGGCTAGTTGTGAGTTGTAGCGCACGCAATCGCTTCATCAGCGCGCGCTAGCGTTTTGGAGAAGGCAGTCCAGTAGGTACAGGATTGAGGCAGGAAATTCTTAGCGCATGCTAGGAGTGGGTATAACATACGCAAGAGTTATTTTGGTAGCGCACGCTAAGCATCAGTGTAGCGCGCGCTAAGGCTCAATCAGACTTTGGGATAGTAGGTTTTTGACTCCAATTGTTTGGGTATCAAACATCAGTTAGCGCACACTAATTTTGGGTAACACACGCCAAAGAGAAGGCGTTAGCACATGCTACCAAGTTCGTAGCGCACGCTAATGAAGCAGTCAAAACTCACTGTACTGGCCGGTGAACCTGCTAGCATACGCTAATATCAGGAGTTAGCGCGCGCTAAGCTGGTTCAGGTATAAACAGGATAGTTCAGTCCAGATTCGACATTTTCACATCTCACCTTCTCTCATGGGCGATTTTGGACGATTCACGAAGGGTTTTTCGAGCTGCAATCATCTAGCATCATCTTCAAGCTTCTAGCTCGGATTAATCAACATTTAATCTTCTCCATCACACCAAATCAAGGTAACTTTGCTTGAATCTAGAATTTTGGGATTTGAGTATTTTTATTCCGATCTCTTCGAGTTAGCTTCCTATTATGTTGGAATATGTTAGATATGGATTATCTACCATGGATGCATGTATTCCTATAGATTTATTGGTGTGTTTTTCAGATTTGTTGAGTATTTGGAGAATTATTGGAGAACACCCTAAGGGTTGACTTTGGGATTCGATTAGATGTTGTCGTAAACTCGAATTAAGTATTCCTATTGGATTATTGATTGTATTAATGACGTTTGGTTGGATTGAATTACTCATTCGGAGGTTGGTTTCGATATTATTGGGGTTGGTTGTAATCAATGGAAGGATATTTGCAACGTATTCGTTAGAATGACCCAATGAGTTTGGTTATTGTTGTATCTACTTTTGAGTTGGTTGTGATCAGGCGTGATAGGTATATTAAGCGTTTGTTGGTAATTATGTTATTCAAGGTTGTTCGAGCGACCGATAATTCTATTAAGGACATTTGTTCGAGGGAGGACATTTTATCATCGGTATTGAGGCGAGTTAATTCTTGCTCGGTTAAAAGGATATTTACTCCTTTCATTATTATTCATTCATATTCATAATTCATTCATAGTATATTAATCATGTCGAGATTTGTAATTATCAAACTAATCATTCATTTCAGGAGGAACGACGGTTCCAATCATTTTAGTGAGCTATCATTCATTTCATTATTATTTCATCTCGGTGAGTCATTCTTGATCCTTGTCGATTTGCTATTCATTGATATTCTTTATGGTCACTTTTGTTCTTGTGACCCTCTGGGTTCATATTGCGTGGCCGGGTGGTTATGTGTGGAACTTTTAGTCGGGCACACGATAGTCATGTGATACGGGTTCACGAACACAATGGACTGTGAACACGGTAACGTGCCTCCATGAGACTAATTAGGTACAAGTGCAGGTGTGTATGGACACTCGTCTTGTTCACTTGCACGTCCCATTACGGGTGTACTATGATTCCCCTCTTCAGCTTGATTTCAAAACTAATATATATAATGATTGTGCTTGTTCAACTCTTGAGGATTGTTGCTCTGTGTAACTGACCCCCGTTGGGGATATTGTTTTTAGGTCATGGCAAGGCAAAAGCACGGGAAGAGAACGTTGACGGCGAGGTGTCCCAGTGATACTAGTAGGGGGCCCCAGTCTCTTCATTTATTCATGTTTCATTGATGTGTATTTCCACTGCAAATTCCATTTGGATTTTCATTTTATTCAGTGTCGTATATTTTATCTTCATATAAGATATACATGTATTCTGTATTCCCTGGGTGTGTTGTACTTGAAAATCCTCATCGGAGTAATTGATGATATCATGTGGTTTGGTAGTACATTGTATTGTGTAATTCATTAATTTCCATTCGCCTGGTGGGTTCCAGTCGGGGGTCCACGACACTGTAATGTCCGCCTAGTTTTGGGGTGTTATAGAGTTGGTATCGGACCGTGGTTTTGAATACTACCTTCCGAGTCATGTATCATTTGAAATCATCGTTCATCAGACTAGTATCATTGGACCTTCGCGTCACGTGTGACCTGTGCAAGCGCCAAGCCCCTCAGGCCATGAAACAGTAAGATTTCTGACGCCATGGTATAATTTCTGGCAGCAAGAATCACTCATTCATCATTCATCAGTCAACAATCCTCATTCATCATTTTCTTGTGGATCTTGCCGATTCATGTTAATTCATTAATAACTCAGTCAATCTCATTATTCAGTTGTCGATCTCGTGGATAGTATTATCAATATTGTTAACTTGTTCAAGATGATCATTTCAATAATTTCATCACATAATCATGTTACCTCAGTTGATCCTTCATGTACTCATTGTGTTAGAGCGCGTATGCTCATTATTATCATTTCATAACTTAATCATAATATGATATTCATGCCAGATCTATAATTATCATGTGTTCCCTACCTTCAGTATGGATCGAGCTGGCAGAGGACCACTACACCATATATGGGTTTCTGCAACACCTGAAAAACTGTGTTCAAAAGTCCAAAAAGTGTTGCTGAAGGCAAAAAAACAAGCTACGGCTACACTTTGACCAAATTTGAAAGTGTTACAAAAACGGCCGCAACCATAGGGGTCTAAGGTAACACTTTGCTAGTTTTTGGTAACATACGAAAAAAGTGTAACAACAGACCCCTATGCCAACACATTTCTTGTCTGTGCCTACACTAGATTTTGTGTTGCTGTAGACTTAAGGCCACACTTTTATATATTTAGTGACACAAATATTTGCGTAGCTATAGACCTATGCTAACACTCATGAGGTCTAGTGTAATATTAAATTGTGAAACACTTTGACATCTTTACCAACAACTTTAACACTATGGCTACACTTATATATGAACAGTTCTAACTTTTGCCAACACACTTTTAATCTTTGCCAACACAATTTTTATATTTTGCCAACATGAAGAATTATAAATTAGTGTATATGGCTACATTTTTGTAGGTTTTCACCAACATTTTTCATGGTAAAATGCAGTTATATTGGAAAATAAATATTACCATAAAACAGTCAATACCATTAAAATATTGTCAACCATAACAACATCCAAAATACATGACTGCCAAATATTCAATCCATAATCAAACAGCCAAATGCACTTACATAACCAAACATCTAAATACAAGTTACCATCACAATCCATAAATACAACAAAACTACTTGAGTCACTTAGAAAAATTTCATCATCTCAGCCCCCCCTCCCCCAAAATGACAGCTCTAGTTGCCTCATGGTCTACGTCGAGCAGAACGTTTTGCGTCTCCGACTCTAACAGCAGCAAGCATCGACTGAAAAAAGGAGAAACAAGTAGATTATAAGCATAGAAATGGAAAGTGAGAAAGATCAATAGGACATTAATCAAGAGTGCTTGGATTTGTTCCTTCGTGTAAAGATAAGAGTAAAATCAATAGTACAAATCCACTGAGTTTCAGTCAAAGACCTAATCTATTCTTATGAACAATAAAATAACATTATTAAAATAAAATTAAATAATCCACACATAATATCACTAGTCACCTTGAACAGAAAGTATCCCCAAGATAAATCAATGGCCGAAAACTGCAAACTACACATACCATTTGCGTTGTCGATTGGCTCAACAAGTATCAGGAGATCCTGAAGTGCACGATGGAGATCCTCCAGAGCTAGAGATAAGTTAATCAAATCATCTATTGCAATTTTCATCAACTTTGCATCTGACGGTGCCTTTAGCTTCTCCATTATATCCTGTCAGCATGCAAAAAACAGCTTTATCAAGTTATAACAATATGATGTCAAACAGTGGCAGTGGTCGCAGCATAGGTATACAAAGAAGGAATACGCGGGAATCGAGCCTAATTTTTTTTTTCAGATATCATAGAGGACCACATAAAATATAACCCCCAAAAAAAGAAGGAAAAAGATAATGTGGTTCTGATCGATCTCTTTCAGTAGCTCGATGAACTAATTAGTTATCTAAATTCAACCAATGTGATCTGAATTTCAAGTCTAACGTTGCATTTATATGTACAATAAATCAATCAGTAGAAATGCTGCAATGAGAAACAATCATCTGTGAAGCTTGTTAAGTGGCAGACATGATAAATCTATAGCTCTCGTATATGCCAAAATACTAAAATATGGTACATGATTCATTACATAATATGGTTGCATTTCATATGAAGTTGCCTACTGAAGTTTTTCCTTTATGTTCCAGAAAGTTTTCTCATCATCTATTTGAATTTGTACCTTCGCTTGAACAAAACTTTCAGTTCATATATTGGTGCAGAGATTTAAAGCGATAATAAGGGAAATTCTTACCCTGCCTTCAAGAAAAACAAGATGAGAAGGAATTAAATCATCAAAAGCAGCAACAGACAAGTAATCAATTCCTGCAAAAAACAAAAAGGATAAACAGATGGGGGTGGAAAAACTAAGCACACACAGACAAGAAGCATCAAAATGTTAAAAATGTTCATAGCAAATTAGCATCGAATTTGAGCAAAAATGTCACAAATTATTGCTGCTGGTTATAATGGCATGTTTTATCAGACAACCTACTTAATGAAATTATAAGCTATCAAAACACAATAATCTGAACACAATACTTTACGTCTTACGAACGAGTTTGATGTCGGTGTTCTCTACAAGCCACTGGGCCCCATCTTTCATGAATCCCACATAACTTGTGTCAAATGCCTTCTTATACATGAGATCCCTGAAATTGATTTGTAGGAGTATAAGATATTCACAATACGAAAGTCTCTCACAGATACATTAATTTTATTCTATCTAAAGCAGACCATTGGGAACGTCGTATACTCAAAACTACTAACATAGCAGACTTAAATTGATTCAACCAAAGAATTATTGTCTTTACACCAAAAAGTGATTCGAAATAACCGTGTCATGCCACCATAATTCATGTTTAGCTGAACTGGCAGTTAGCTTTCATTTTAGGTAGGAGATTACATTATCTTTTGCATTTGATGGAATTTTGATCGGTACGACGAGTCTCAAGTCTCCATAATTTCATGTCATTGAACAGTCTGTTAACGTTATAACATTCTGATTCAGTTAGCGTTCTGATTCAGGCTCTTAGACAAAGCATATCCATAAAGCATTATCTATAGATTCCTAATATCCCTATGCTCAATCAAAATTCTACCATAACTTTAAGCTTGAACTGACAAACCAGAGCACCGTTAACAGCATGTACATCTTGTTACTGAACCAGTTACAAATGCAAGCTATAAGAAGATCGCTGTTGATATAATTACCTCTCCGTATTAAGTGTACTAAAAAGTACTCTTTCTACTCCCTTAGGAATGTTCAAGGACTTCATAACATCAGCTGAAAACATAAGAAATGAAACAAAAAAAAGGAGTGAGTGAACATGTATACAGGCATGAAGTAAAGCATATAAAAACCTATCTCAATCAACCAGCAAACACGTACTCATTCCACGACCTATAATACCACCCACATATTCGCTAAGCTAGTCTACGTTAGAAACTCATGCCTCACGAACATACACAACACGTACAATTAAATGCACAATGAAAAGCTAGCCTGGTCATATATCGAGGTCTGAATGAGCTTTATTTTCGCATTAATTGCAAATAATGGCACAGTTCATAAAAAATAATAGCAAGTACCGAATATTTTGGCACTTGTGTCTTTGGACAAACATAAAGTGATTATATATATTTAATGCTCAACTGCACAGGTGTAGCCGGTATAATATCATTTAGCGCATTTATATATATATATATATATATATATATATATACACACAGACACAGTTAATAGAATTCTGAAAACAGATAACATGTGGTTATACGGGAAATTTTGTTCTATTGCATACCGGTAATATTTGTCTCTTGGAACATCAAGAAGTAATGCCCGACCTGCTCAAAAAACAAAAGGAAACTCATAACAACTATGCATAAATAACAACTGAACACTGGTGAAGAACATATATCCACAATAACGCACAAGTGACAGAAAAGAAGTAAATAGATACACAAAAGTATGTCCAAGCAAATCAGGAATTAAATCTCTTCAATCAAGCTAGAAGCTCTGATGAGAAGTTCTAGGTGACAAGGAGGACGACAAAAATGTTAGTAACAAAGAATTCAAACGATCCAAAGCACCAATGTCTGACCTAAATGGCTAAATTAAGCAAAGAGGTGTAGTGGATATAAAAGACAAAAGAAGTTGAGAAAATAAGAAGGTGCTCAGACCAGCAAACACACATTGTTATATACTTGCTTTTCGTAAATGCTGCTACGTGAGTCTCATTTTTTCCCAATACTCGAACCTGAGGATTCCTCTGTTGAATGTTTCATTATGCTGGCAATTTTTTATTCAGACACTCTAGCAAGCTAAAAAGTTAAAATGTAATACATTTTCCCTCTTCTACTAACAGCTATCTAATTACTTTATTAGTTTGTGTTACCTATATTCCCCAAATTGAATTTAATTCTTGGTTAATAATCACCGAGTTCCAAAAATACTTTCACGACTGTGTTTTCCCTATCTAGCACATTCACAACATAGTACAAATTATGCCCCACCAACGAATACCCAATTATATGGCTATCAAGAATGCACAGCTCAACATTTCTCAAATTTTTAACACATTGATGGTTAAAAGCTAGAAAACACCTTGAATCACATTTGGAAGAGCGGTAGTCAGACGGAACTCGCTTAAAGCTTGCGAATTATTTTAGATTTTGACCCTTGAGTAGCTTTAATCGTTAAACCTCAATCGAGTATTTTTCAAGCTTATCTAATCCAGTTATACTTTAATCTTTCTAGATGAGCTGTACCAAACCCACACCTTAGAACCTCATAGAAGGTTTTTAACGCGACAACATATTAATTCTAACCAGCAACAGAGAAACGAGAACTTAGAAAGAGCGAAGAAAATACCAATAGCCCAGTGTAACATTCCTTCCATGGAAGAGAAGCCGCCGTCCAAATGGTGTTTCTCCTCCTCCTCCCTCAAATCACGACCATCGGCTTCTGGTTTCAATCTCAAGAGATCGCGTGCCTCTTTCGCAGTGGATCGAATGGAACCTACCGACACTGACTTATTTACGACAGCAGCACGACAAACCCCCATAGCCAGTATTACCACCAACACTGTCACCTTCACTGAGATTGAGATGGATCGCCGCTCCATCTCTGTCAATAGTATTTTCTTTCACAATCAACGACGGATAAGATATTAATGAGATATTAGGGTTAGACTCGTAAGGCAAGATATTAAGTGTAAAATTGGACCGAACCGTATTAGGATATATCAGACTCTTAAGGTAAGTCACCCACCTGTCCACAGGTGAAAAGGGCCGGATTTAAGCGAGGTGCGATATATCGACCTTAATCTCGTTTTCTAAAGGGTTAAGCGGTGGCCAGCGGACCGGGCGATTTAACATCTCTAATTTTAGCTAGATTTTACGCATATGTTTATATTCCAATTGTAGGATACGATAATCAAGATCACGGTTAGGACGATTCATAAGCATTCCAATTTAAGCTTGTTTTTATAATTATTTTCATTCTTTGGATTTTACGGTTGTATTGGAGGTGTGAAATCGTTTTAAATTCCGCAAATATTTTAGAAAATGTATGTTTCGTAAAAACTTGAAATTTCTACAAGTTTTCTTTATTATAAAAAAGTATATTCATAAAATAACTTAAAAAAATCGGGTCGTTTTGAGAGTAATTTATTTGGACCGCCTAATATATTTTAGCAAGTCCGCCTATTTCGTTTAGTGTTTAGTTACACTTTTTTAAATAGCAACGGCTACACCAAAATTTTGTGTTAGCGTAGATATTCAATTTAGTCTACGATAACACTAATTTATATCAATAATAACATTAGAAAAATGTGTAGCCTTAAATCAAATTTGACCAACTTTAAGGCATCTAAGGCTACATTTTTGCTTGTAACATCAAAAAAAATGTTGTTGAAAGCCATATATGGTGTAGTGGACGCAGGGGAAGAGGCCGCGGTGCGGGCCGAAACCCGGGAACTCGAATGAATACTCGTACAAACGTGAGGAATAATGTCAATTCGACGACAGCGACGCTGCCACTCATTCACCTGGAAATAATCATTCACCGTCAGGAAGCCGTACCTGAGATACATCTCAATCAGAAGGTGTTCGGGTGGACCCACTCGCTTTTATGCAGGGCATGATGGCCCAAATGACTCAGATGGCACGTCTGATGGAGAAGATGCAGAACTCAGCCACTCAGGCTCAGCAGGCCCCTCCGCCGCCACCTCAGGGTCAAGGGAGGAGCGTGAGTAGTATAATTGGCGACATCTCTCGCCAGAGGCCACCCACTTTTGAGGGTTCATTTGAGCCGGCGGATATTATTCACTGGATTGAACATTTTGAGAAGTTGTTTGCTATGTGTTAGGAATACTTGTTAGATTTTGATGATGTCATTAATGTAATTCAAATGTTTATTACTTGGCAAAAATGTAAGGAAGAACCAAATGAGTATCTTCCATAGGCCAAATTATGTTAAGTTTAATACTTGGCAAAATGTAAAGAAGAACCAAATGAGTATCTTCTATAGGCCAAATTAAGTTAGGCTCAAATCGGCTAAGTACAATATTACAGCTAAGTTCATCAGAGAAGTACAACCGAGTCAAGTCAGAGAAGTTGTGGTCAATAAAAATTAATCAGAGATGTTTGACCAGACTGCAGTCAAGTGACTTCAGACAAGTCATCTGATCAGGCGAGTCTAAAAGAGTCACCATCAGAGAAGTCCAAACTGCAGAGAAGATGACTATACATCAGCCTACTTGAGATCAACTAAGTACTCCAAGTCCACGTCAGCATGCGTTAAAAAGTCAAATATTACGGAAAGTCACATGCAAGCGTGAAGAGACATATTGGAGAGATTCCCACAAGGATATGAATTCAATAATTTATCCAGACCTACCACTGAAGACTTTAATCTTTTTATATTCAAAAGATATGGCGCCTCACATGCAAAGTCTTCACAACGGTCGAACGTGGATTAAAATATGGGAATCCAGCCTTGCAATGTTCGCAAAATAAACAAAAAAGTCTTTCTCCAACGGACGGATTTGTTACAATATTTGCAACGGCTATGAAGAATGCTCAAGGATCAACACCTATATATATCCGAAGATTTGAAGTTGAGCAAACACCGGTGCGAACAAAATCTCAAGAAATCAAAGCATTCAAAGCAATCAAAAAGCGAACTATAACATCGTGAAAAGAGCAGTTCTCAAAAGTTCATACTTGAAGAAGCTCTTAGTTGGAGAAGACAAAAACTCGTGTCACTACACCATAGATTGGCTATAGCAACCAGATTTCAAAAATTTCATCAGAAAACGTTGCTATTGATAGACCAGCTCGGATATATTGCAATGCATTTATAAAGTGTTACAATTGAAGCGAAAAAGTTGGAAATAGTGTAAAATTTACATTCTATTGCAACAATTTAAAAATTCGTTGCTGTACATAGCAATTTGGGGCCCAAAATTTAGGCGGATACTAAAGAAATTGAGCGGGCTTTTGAAACATTAAAACACTAACCACATTATCTCAAACCCTCGCCGCTCCCTCACCCCAAACCCGCGTGCCCAGTCGACAATGTCTGATAATCCGCTTCAGCATCTCTTGCAAGCGTTTGGTAAAGTTTCAGAGTGTGTTCAGAGTCATATCTCGCAGTTCCTTCTGCGACCCGACGTATCTTCACCATTACTCAGCAAGAACCAAAGCCCTCTTGTGTCTCTCTCCTCGCACTACGCCGACTCCTATCTCCAACCAGCCAAAATTCTTGTAAAGGTTGGTTTGATCCTGCTTATGTTTTTATTTGGACATTTTAATCATTCCATTATTGATGCCTTTGCCGCAGCATGAACTTCTAGATGAAGTGTTTAACTGTTTGATAAAAGTCCTGAACGAACTTTTTTTTTTCTTTTTTTCTCATACTCCGATTTGGGGGGACTGGGGAGGTGGTTGTTGGTCGGCGGAATATTGAGGAACTTACGCATTTGATTTATTAGATCTTGTTGTTCTTATATTTATGGTGAAGAGATGAACTGTATATATTTGTGTTTAATGAGCAGATGATGTCCTGTGCTTGTGGGATATGTTTCTATCAGTTTCTTGTCTTTATTATTTATCTTCATTTCTATGACATGAAGTAGCCCTTCTCTTTCTTTTATTTAAAGGATTTGTAACGGGCCACTCAGGTTACATAAGTAAGCAATGAGAACTTTATGCAGAAGAGAAAATGGTTATTTATTCATTTAGCATATAGGGAGTGTTTGTAAACTCCAAAGAGAAGTGTTTCCCAGATTTTAGCCGGAAAAATATGTGCACTTGTAGCCAAAACATAAGAGTATTTCTAAGCCAGGAAACCGAACCAACCTTCCAACATATAGTCTTAAAGAAGTTATAAAAGATTAAATATGATTGACAAATGTAATGCTGAGAACTAGAAAACTTCAGAGTCCATAGGAAAACTTAACAGTGGTGTCTCAAGAGGCACAAGTCATATGGGTAGACAAAAGAGATATGCACATGAAGACAAACCGACTTCACTTTTTGTTGTTCCTTAGTTTGTCATAGAAAAATAAACACAAGATAACCTTGTCATGAGTTTGATCAACATTTTCAAAGTTGTGCCCAATTTTAAAGCACAGCATACAAAAGTATAGCGTGTCCCAGCCTTTGGGCCTTGTTTTCTGATGCTTTTGTGTTACAATTGGAGTCCACTTCGTAACATTCCACCACCAACTCTTGCAGGGGATCAAATATATTAGAGTTTGCAAACAGTAACACTACCTAATTCAAGTAATTACCAATATACAGTCTCTTCCACTGGAATATGAACCTAAAAAGAGATGCTTATTCTTCATTCCATCATCCGATATGTGACTTACAGCAAATATTGCAGTCTTTGGTTCGTTTGATATGAAGGCTAATACATTTTTATTCGATCATATATAAAAAAATGAAAGATTTAAGTTTGATCATCTTTTTGTGGTGTTATTTATTGGGAAAGTCTTCGATCCAATGACAAAAAGAAGAAGCTGAGAACTGACCACACGGACGTTTCTTCACACTCTCATTGCTCGAGTTTTCTCTTTTCTCCTTAATTCTATTCTATTATTTTTTTTCTTTTGAGATCTTAGTTATTTTGGCATATGTATATCCTTGAACTGAGCTGGTCTTAGTGACTCTTCCTTCCTGTGAAAAAATGGAGTTATTTCGGCAATGGTGTCATCCCATTGCAGCATGACCTATCCCTTCCAATTTTGAAATCTGCTTTCTTAAAACGTATGAATGTTAACCTAAATTTCGTTCGAAACCTCTGTGAAACCTAACTTTGTGCTTCCCATAATAACCATAAAACATAGAGTACTATTTATGCCGTAGTCCCTTACGAGCTTTGATAAACCAACTTCAAGAGTAGTCCTCTTCGGTTTGTTTGTCTTGCTAAAAAATATTTGTTTCCAAGTGAAGCAATCTTACATCTTGCTGCAGTAAAATGGCTCTGTCACATATGCGAATTCCGTAAGTTCTTATCTCTTGGGATGATTTTTGGATTGATGCTTAGGACGAAAAAGAACAAAAAAAAAAGTAAATAGGGCTAGAAATCTTTTATAGCTTTCCCAGTAAATATAATTGCAATATTCCAATTGATGGGTAATTGCAATATAATTTGTTATATTTAAAATGCTATGCAGCGCAAATCCTGTACAGGCTGGATCTCATCACGAGTTTTCCCAATGGTTATGCCATGTGCACAATGTTGTTAATAGAAGGTACCTAATCCTGCTCTTTAGTTCTATGGGTTTAATTCTGAGCAGTGTTTTAAATAGCGTCGTAGCGTGCTACAGCGCATGTTTTCACAAAAACTCTGCATAGCATGCTGTAAATAGCGTGTGGAACAAAGATCGTGAGTAATTTGGGGACGTGTAGCTGAAATAGCGTACGCTATGGCTGTCAAAATGAAAATAACTACATCTATTGTTATTTGAAGTGTTTTAAGAATCTGAGTAACATCAGTATAATATTTCTCAGAACTATCAGAACTTTGTAATTCTAAATCAGAAGAACTTTGAATTGTTTTTGAGTTAGAAGCTCTATCTGCTGTGTTCTCATCTAAGAAGATGAAGAACTTTCTCTTGTATGACTGTCTATTGATGAAATAGAATCTTCTTACTCACTTCTCCTGCAAGAACATTATTCAAATCTGAAGCCATTACCATAAAGCTTGTTGAAGCTTCTTTTTCTTTATCTTTGCTTTCAGATTTCTGCTCAGATATACCAACTATTCTTGATGAAGTACTTTGGTGCTGAATCTTTTCTGATGAGGTTCGGGATAAAGATCTTATTTTTAAACCTTCTATATTGAGTCTCTTGGTTTATTAGCTTCCTGCTTATTTTCTCCCTTTCGAACGAGATGATGAAGATCTTCATCATCTCGATGAAGCATCGACACCATGTGAAATCATCTAGATGGTTTTTCTATCTCGCTTATCTCTCATGAAGCATCGACACCATGCGAAATCTCCATTCGTTGGATTAGAAAAGAAAGGTTCTTGCTTTGGTGGTTCCAGCCTTGTAAATAAATAAGGCGGATATCTTGATGGTGGACAGAATGGCGAATAAGGCATATGCCTTTGTTGTAGATCATTCTCCATATGTAATTACCTGTTTTTTTTTCAAAGAATATCAATATAGAGTATCACAAGGCGTTGTTTTGATTTTGTCGAGGGCAAATATATCTCTTTGAAGCCATTGCATTATTTAATCTACTTTGTGATGAGCTAACTTTTTTTTTTTCTAATTTCAGATTGGGAGAAGTCCATAATGATTCAGAGAAGGATTTAGATGTGCTACTACTTCTATTGAGGACGGAGATGAGACGGATGAAGATGAAGATGAAGATGAAGATGAAGAGGAAGAGGAAGAGGAATGGGAAGATGAATAAGAGCCATGACTCATGTTTATATAATGTTTAACTAAGATATTAGTCTATGTATTACTAAGTTAGATTGTGTGTCACTAACTTAGTTATTTGGCTTCAACTTGGTCATTTTCCTAAACTTAATCTGAGTGAATTTATTGATATTGGAACAACAGTAATATTGCTCGGTTGGATTGATGTTACGATATACTAATTGAAATAAATCTAATGGTCATGCCAGTTTTTTTATTTAGCATTGCAATAGAAGCTTAAATGTTGCCATATATGTCATATTCATTAATAAAATTAGATTGCATTTGATTCTAAATATGTTGCAATTGGGCATATATATGTTGCCTTAGGGTTGCCTGAATTCATATATTGCAACAATTAACACTAAAAAATCGTTGCAAAAAAATGTTGCCATAGGTAGTCCAAGATATTACAATGGTGTTAAACATGTTGCTATAGCCGTTAAATCGTTGCCATATACTATATTTGCAACGATACTATGCCGTTGCAATATGGTACCAAATTTGTTGCCATAAGGGCCCTATGGCAACCAGAGCAAAGTGCACGCTTGATTTTTGCATAATCGTTGCAATAGGCCCTATTGCAATGAATTTAGGGCATATTGCAACGTATTTTACACGTTGCTGTATGCAATCTATGGTGTAGTGTGTCTTTAATCTTGAGTTCGGGGTACTTCACTGGTTGAAGTTCAAGACTGTAAAGGCATCCAAGGATCACGGATCAAGAGGTGCAAGGCAGTCAAGGGAGTTGCAATGGCAAGGATTTCCACTGGTTGGAAGCTGTTGTAATTTGGTTGAATCACTGTAATCTTTATCACTGGTTGACAATTATAGTGAATTCATCTCCAACTAGTTTGGAGAAAAGTGGATTAGTAGAGGATTACCCCACCTCTGAGACCACTATAACTGCCTGCGTATTTTACTGTTTTATAGAGTCATACTTTAACTGCTGCATTCATTGTTAAGTGTTTCATTGGTTTTTTTTTGTATTCGTCATCAGTTGACTTCCGCACGTATTGAGAACAAACAACTCTAAGTCATTTGCATATCTATCAGCTGAGAAACTTACTCTTCGTGAAAAAGAGTTTAAGAGTTTCAATAAGTCTTTTCACCGCCCCTCTAGACTTATTCCTGGACGACTTGTGACCTACAAGTGGTATCGGAGCGGTTGGTTCATTTATTTCACAAACCAGATCCATATATCGAGGATATATATTTTTTAACTCTCATTGTAAAACGGAACACATGCATTCTAGATTACCTGTGTTTTCAGTTGACGAGTATGATCTTTGGAAGATAAGGGTGCAGGCACACTTATCTTCAATCCATGATGACATGTGGTGCATCATAGAGGACGGTCCATTCACCTTCGAGAAGGACAACACTCCCGAGGACATTGCAGCAGGGAATCCAGAGAAGATCCCAAAGAAGAGGACAGAGCTGACCCCCGAAGAAAGAAAGCTGGCCAACCTTGACAACCAGGCCAGATATGTGCTGTATCAAACTCTTGACAAATCAACAATGGTCAAGATCAAAAACTGCAAAAACGCCAAGGAAATCTGGGACACATTAGCCTTAATGTGTTAGGAAACATAGCTGATCAAAGAGAACAAGTTGTCAATTGCTACTCAAAAATTTGACAACTTCAAAATGAAGAATGGCGAATCTATAGACCAAGTGGACACAAGGTTCAATGAGATCATCAATGAGATCAACTCCTTTGGTAAATCTTATGGCAACATGGAAATGGCGCTGAAGGTCCTAAGATCTCTCAATCCTGAATGGAGCATGAAGGTAGTGGCCATGAGAGAATCCAAGGATCTTAATAAAATAAAGATCCAAGAGCTGTTCTCCGACCTGAAGGCTTATGATTTCAAGCTCCCAAGTTCATCATCAACCGAGCCTGCAGAGAAGGGAATAGCCTTTGCAGCCGAGTCCCCCGCCAAGAGCTTATCTGATGTAAAGCCTCCAAATCCATTAGATTTTGAGGAAGAAATGGCGTTCATAATGCAGAGGTTAAGCAACTTCCGGAAGATCTACTCCAAATACAAGAAGAATTATAAGGAGAATCCCATAAGAAACCAAAAAGCCGGAACCTGGAAGGTGGAGTGTTACAACTGCCATAAGACAGGACACATTCAAATCGACTGTCCTGATCTTAAGAAGGACGAGAGCAAGAAGGAGGTGAGCAGGAAAGAAGACCGAAGGAAGGCCCTCAACGGAGAAGATCAAGAGCGTGTAGAATCAAGCAGCGAATTCTTCTCTGATGATGATGAAGAATATGATTGCCTGATGGCCAACCTAGCTGATGAAGAGGTAACATCAAAACCCTCTGTTTCAAATAATAGTTCAGCCATGTCACAAGATATGGACTTGCACGAATCTGTAAATCAGCTACTTAAGGATTTTGAGACACTAAAATCTGCACACCTATCTGTATCAGCCGAGAAGACTAAGCTGCAAGATGAGAATAGGCAGCTGAAAAATGATTTTGAAAAACTCAACCTAGAATTGAATAAAGTAAAAACCAGGCTGATGTCACTACAGCTGAGATACAACGATTAACTGTTTTGAATAGTGAAAAATCAACTGCACTTGCTCATGTCAAAGCCGAATTTACTAAACTGACTTAGGTAAATAAGACTCAGGCGCAGAAAATAACCTCCCTGAAGGCGTCTCTAACTCTGGACGAACTGTGTACTAATAAGAGGCCACTATATTCCAGATCAGGCCTTGGATATGATCCTCACACTCCCTCTAGTTCTAAAACCACTTTCATCAAGGGAGAAACAATTATCTCGTCTGCTGAGCTTATATACAAACCAATATTTAAAAATAGGCAACAGCCAAGTCTCAAGTTTAGGCTGCAGCCAGGGTTCCCAAGTCAGCCACCTAGACAAGCGACTAGGCAATGACCAAGGCAGAAGCAGTAGCCCAGACAACATGCCCATTATTATCAAAAACTCCGTAAAAACATATTTCAAAATGGGAGGGGCAGATGGAAACCTCAAGGTTATCCCAATTCTCAAAATGAACAAGTGTGGAGACCTCAAAGATTTAATAAATGGTCTCAGCCAAGGTTTAGAAATAGCCCACACTACCAATATTATGAGGAATATCCGGTATACAATCCTAACAGAGGATACAGACCTAGACCTTACACACCTTATAGGAGTAATAATAATGACAATTTTCACAATCCAAGGAGAAATCAATTCTCCAGGAAACCATCTAACCCTAGAGGACCCACACAGATTTGTGTACCTAAATCTCTGCTTGTATGATTGCAGAAAAGGTGGAAGGACTACTACCAAATCTCCACAAATTCAAACTTTGGAGTTGAAGAATGGTTTGTAGATTCTAATTGCTCGAGGCACATGACCGGGAGCAAGAAGATGCTGACAAAATATACCGAAGAAAGAGGTCCTGACGTAACATTTGGAGATAGATCTAGAGGACAAACAAAGGGCTTTGGAGAGCTGCACCGAGGAAACATCATTATATCCAAAGTCCACTATGTCAAAGGGCTCAAGTATAATCTCCCGAGCATAAGCCAGTTTTGCGATGAGAAGAATCTAGTAGTCTTCACCATTTGGAAATGCATGGTGACAGATATCCTATCTGGAGAGGTGAAGCTACAAGGATTCAGAAGGAGAGATGTCTATATGATAGATTGGAACACAGGAACTCCTAATACCTGTTTTCTATCTAAGACAATAGCCGAGAACGGATGGCTGTGGCACAAAAGATTATGTCATCTGAACTTCAAAGCCATCAACAAGATTAGTTCTCAGAAGCTGGTTAGAGGACTTCCAGAGGAAGCATTCAAGAAGGAAGCTCTTTGTGATGCGTGTCAGAAAGAAAAGCAGACCAGAGCATCATTCAAGCTAGTCCAGCCTACAACCATCACATCGAGGATCTTAGATCTACTCCATATGGATCTATTTCGTCCTATCAAGCCAAGGACTCTAAGTGGCAGAAAGCATGCACTAGTATTAGTGGATGACTACTCAAGGTACACATGGATTATCTTCTTGTATAAGAAGAGTGAAACCTTGACCAAGCTACCTGAGCTGCTGAGAAGGATCCAGAATGAGAAATCCCTCTCAATCATCAAGATCAGATCAGATAGAGGAGGAGAATTTCTCATCAAGTCGATCACTGATTACAGCGTTCAGAATGGAATCCATCATGATCTCTCTGCTTCCAGGACCCCCCAGCAGAATGGTGTTGCCGAAAGAAGGAACAGAACCCTAAAGAAAGCAGCCAGGTCCATGATTGCAGAAGCAGACCTGCCCAAAAGGTTCTGGGCTGAAGCTGTCAACACCGCTTGCCATACTCAGAACAGGAGTATGATAGTAGGGAGACATGGTAAAACTCCCTATGAGGTTTGGAATAACAGAACACCTACTGTTGCTTACTTTCATATTTTTGGTTGTAAGTGTTTCATCCACAATAACGGTAAAACACAACTAAATTCCTTTGATGCTAAAACTGATGATGGTCTCTTTATGGGATACTCAAAAAGAAGCAAGGGATATAGTCTTTAACAAAAGAACCTTAGTTGTGGAGGAAACACCTCATGTTGTATTTGATGAATCTACTGTTCAGTACAGGAAACAAGTTGAGCTAATTGAGGATAAGCTCAAATCCGCAACCCTCGAAGAAGTCATTGTACATGACACAGGAATGGTGAACTCATCTGCAGATCAGCCTGAAGACCCAGCTGCTGCGAAGACCCAGTGCAGATCGACAGAACACCAAACCTACGATCCGATTGCCGATGAAGACCCAAGCGTAGGCGATAAAGACTCATCTGCAGACAGACTGAGATCCCAACTGCAGATGATAAGATGGTAGCCGATCGATTGCGAGACCAAGAAATCGAGATCAGTGATGCGAGACAGAGAGGAAATTCACGAGCAAATCTACGAGAGGCAGGACCACGAAGAAGAAGATATCCCCAAGTGGCTCAAAGACCATCCAATCCAACAAATCATTGGGAATCCGACTGATGGAGTTAAGACAATACAGTCTACTCTACCCGTAGGAATGAGAATGTTCTCTTGCTTCATGTCCAAGATAGAACCAAAGACAATAGAGCAAGCCTTGGAAGATTATTCCTGGATCTATGCCATGCAAGAGGAGCTTGAACAAATGGAAAGGAACAATGTTTGAGAACTAACAGACAGACTAGATCATAAGAAGGTTATTGGCACCAAATGGGTGTACAAAAACAAGAGCGACGAAGATGGAGCTGTTGTTAGGAATAAAGCCAGACTTGTTGCTAAAGGATATGCACAGTGTGAAGGAAGAGATTTTGATGAAACCTATGCACCTGTTGCAAGATTAGAAGCCATCAGACTATTCCTTGCATATGTTGCATTCAAGGATTTTGAAGTCTATCAGATGGATGTAAAAAGTGCATTTCTTAATGTAATCCTAGAAGAAGAAGTCTATGTGGAGCAACCCCGAGGATTTGTCAAAGGAGACAAAGTCTACAAGCTATTGAAATCTCTATATGGACTCAAGCAGGCACCAAGAGCTTGGTATGAAACCTTATATGTATTTCTTGAGAAGAATGGTTTCTGCAAAGGGAAAGTGGACAAGACCCTATTCAGAGTGGACCACGAAGGCCACATATTACTAGTTCAGATATATGTGGATGACATCATATTTGGCTCAACCAACCCAGAACTGTGTGAGAATTTATCAAATCTCATGCAAGGAGAATTTGAGATGAGTATGATGCGAAAGTTTAACTTCTTTCTTGGATTACAAGTCAAGCAGATGGAAAATGGAATTTTCATCAATCAAGCCAAATATACTCGAGATCTAATCAAGAGATTTTGAATGGAATCAGCCAAACCAGCAAGAATTCCTATGAGCACAAGCACTCACCTAGATGCAGAAGAGGGAGGCATATCAGTGGATTCAACCCACTACAGAGGACTTGTTGGATCATTGTTATACCTCACTGCAAGCATACCAGACATATCTTATTCCGTAGGAGTATGCGCGCGATTTCAATCCAAGCCAAAGCAGTCTCACCAAGATGCAGCCAAGAGAATAATTAAATACCTTAAGTCTACAGTCAATGTTGGACTATGGTATCCTAAGGACGATAACTTCGAGCTATCAGGATATTCAGATGCAGATTTCGTAGGATGCAAAATTAATAGGAAAAGCACTAGTGGAACGTGCCAATTCCTAGGTACCAGAATGATATCCTGGTTTAGCAAGAAGCAGGTTTCTAACTCTATTTCCACCACAGAGTCAGAATACCTAGCTGCAGGTAGTTGTTGTGCCCAGATCTTGTGGATCAGACAACAACTAAGGGACTACAACATAATTGCCAATGAAGTCCCTATCTGGTGTGACAACAACAGTGCTATTGCAATAACCAACAACCCGGTTTTGCACTCAAGGACCAAGCACATTGATGTTAAGCATCACTTCATTAGAGATCACGTGCTTAACAAGAGAGTAAGAGTTGAAAGAGTCAGCACAGACTATCAAATTGCTGATATCTTCACCAAACCTTTGCCAGAAGAAAGGTTTTTGGAGCTGAGAAGAGAACTTGGTTGACTAGATTGGGAATCTAGTATAGAAGAAAAAGCTAGTTGAAGCAGATTAGACGAAGGATGGACTTAGCTGATCACAAGAATCAGACCCTGCCTGATGCAGATAAGAAGACGAAGGACAGACGAAGAAACCTAGCTGATCAAAACCACATGCGAGAAGTCAAAGGAGTCAACTCACCTGATGCAGAGCAGTCAACAGTCAACGGTCAACCAGCTAAGTTTTCTAATCCTGACCGACCTCTAAATATTATATTATTATCTGCTATTTATATATAATAATATCATATTATTTTTTGGTTCACAAGTGGCATAATACTATATGCTTAAAATACACATGGCAATCATAGGTTCAATCAACCTCCACTGTGACCAATTAAAATCCAACCGTCCATTTTCAAACTCAAAACCTGGACCACCGATTAAAATTTGAATTTTAAAAAGGAATCTCAAAAGGTGGACCACTGATTTAAAATAAATGATTATTTAATTACAACGTCGTTTCATTTTTCTTTTAAGGACGGAAAAACCCTTCACTTTACCTTCACCAATTTTTGAAAACCCTAATTTACAGAGCAGAAATTCCTTCGAACTATCAATACACTCAGAAATCGTTTATCTTGCAGAAATGGAATCTTATTTTAAAGGTGTAAATCAGAAGGATGTCAAGGACCAGATCATTTTCTCCCTGGTTGTTTATTTTAAAGAACTCTTGGAATCGAATCTGGAAAACAACGATGTGCTCGACCTTATTCGCTCGATGAAGATGAATGGGATCTACCCATTTTTAGATATCAGTCCCAAGCACTTGTTCAAGGAGGACGTTATCGCATTTTTTCGCGAAGCCCGAGTGATTGAAGCGGGGATTAGAAGCACCATCGGCGGAATACAAGTGGACATATCGCCGAAGACGATCCAAAAAGTTTTTGGAATGAAGAATCGTGGCGTGGCGGTCGAGGCCCTTAGACAGAGCGCAGCCGATACTTGGCTGAAGATTAAGGCGGTCGACCAACCGGAGAAGCTAAATCTCACCGTCAAGAGGAGTGAAGTTAAAAAGGTGTATCACTATGTGTTAGACATAACCAACAAAATAGTCATGGGCATGGCCGGTAGCTACGACCAACTGTCGTCGGCTAAATTTATGGTGCTGGGAACACTAATCCAAGACGAGCCGATTGACTGGTTGGATTATATTGACAGGTAGTTGGTGCGCGAGGTCAACAAGGCCGAGTGGCTTGTTGAAGAGAAGAAGTTTAAATCCAAGCTGCCGTTCGGAACGAAGCTTAGTTGGATTCTAGAGAAGCTGGGTGTGGCGAAGGGAAATACTAACCCCTTCCACATCAATAAGAGACTTGGTCATCTAGACCAAGAGACATTAAGGAGGCTAGGAAGCAAAAGAAGAGCAGCTCAGATCATAAAACAGCTGTCTGATCAGGGACCTTCCTACAAATACCCTGAATCATCAGACGAGTCAGACCAGTGCGGTGGCAACCCACTGCGGCCGATCGTCTGATCGGACAATACGCCTATTGCTCTTCGTTTCAAGAGAAGGGGACCAGCCCCTGGTGAGCCATCCATCATGCATTCTTCACCAGAACCATCTCCAAAGAGGCCCAGACGATTGCAGTTCAGTGAAGAGGAGCACCAGAGCAATTTCCCAGTCCTGCAGCCAGGTCACCTATTCACCTGGAGGACCAACCTTCTCCGGGCAGCCTGGAGACCCAGATCGTTCCTCTTCTCACTCCACAATTCATCTCAGAAGAAGATGAAGCAGGTTTAATAATTAACATACATGAGGCGGATTATACTTTTCACCTGCTTGACAACAACATTTTTAACTTATCCTTAGAGCAACTTCAGTTGGTTAAACCGCATGCTCTAAAACATTCTTTTGTTCATATTTTTGAAGAATGAAAGCTTTTAAAATCACTTTCTTTCACTCAACTTCAAGCTTATGTTGAAGTAAGTGGTTGGGGATATCCCCAAGCCACAGAAGATGTGCTGATGCATTTTTCCAACGTGTCAGACACAATTTTGCTACTTCAGGAAAATTGGTTCATGTCCAATTTTAAAACCAACATGGACCAATTTATCTACTCTATTATGTATAGCATTTCTGACGGATCCTTTGGTAAAGAAGAAGAAGAAGTTGAAGAAAAAGAGATAAGAATAGAAGAAGTGGATGAAGAAGTAGAAGAAGAAGAAATTATTATTATTGATGATGAAGAGGGGAGACAGGAAGAAAGAGAAGAAGAAAATATCTCAGTTGAAATACAATCTGGAGAAGAAGAAGTCGAAAAAACTGTGGAATTAGTGGATGAAGAGGAAGAAGAAGGAGATGAAGTTGATCAGGAAGATGAAGAAGAAAAAGAGGATGATGAAAAAGATAATGATGATGAGAAAAAGGATGATAAATATGAAAATAAAGAGGATGATGATGATGATGATGGTAAGGATGAAGGAGGAGAAAAAGAGGCTGAGAAAGAAAAGGAGAATGTTGAAGAGGAATAAAAGAGAGAGGATGGATAGAAGGAAAAAGAAAAAGAGAAGGATCCCGAAAAGGAGCCAGAAAAGGAGGCTGCAGACAAGGCTGGGGCACCTACCCGACATACCAGCCTAGATGCAGACTTGGCTGAAGACTCCAGATCGGGGTCCCCATAACAGACCCCATCTGGAATGCCAGTTGAAGACAGGAGTCTGCAGACAGGTGGGTCATCCGCACACCTACCTGCAGGCGTCGAAGGTTCAGGCGAGCATCCACAGACATCATAAATTACACCTGTGATGACTGAGCTGATCCGACAGATTGTTAAAGACACTGTTGGAGAGCTGCTTGCTTCTCAAATCAATCCTGATCTGCAGTCGATCAATGACAAAATTGACACCTTGCTGCAGCGGAACATCCCTCAACCACCTCCTCCTACAAACAACAGAATGCTCTTCGGCATGTCTGACTGGATGCATAGAATGGAGCAGCAATTGACCACCCTGGTTGATGCTGGCAAAAAGGGGGGAGAGAGGTTTCAGGGGGAAGGCAGCAAGCAGGGGGAAATAAGAATTCAAGAGATGAGGACCAAGAAGAAGCAAGATGTCCTAATGATCACAGCTGGGACATATTCGGCAAAAAAGAAGGGAGAAGCTGAACTAGAACAGGCTGATGATCAGCCTGCAGTCAAAAGAAGGAGGAAGAATTGGGGACCAGCCTACACTAGAATGGGAAGGCAGAGAGTTATGGTATATTGAAGATTTTATTCCTATCGAAGGTTTACCTATGTGGGGAACTGCAAGGAAGAAGTTTATCAGAGATTTTTATATCTGGGAGTTACTCCAGGATAATAGTTGCTCCCCACAACAGATTTTTATTAACTTCATGGAGGAAGCACATCCAAAACTCTGGGCTGTCCTACTAAAACATGCAAAGGAATGTAATGCATACCCAATGACCCCTCCTTTCAGGCCTAAAGATCCTCCCACCTTGGAAAAATGATGAATTGGACGAATTAGCACTTCAGAGGAAAATAAAGAAAATTTGTGATGAGCATAAGTTTTCCTAACAAGAAGAGCAAGACTTTGCCGCTCTTGTTGTCAGAAGAAAATATGGTCTTGCTCCTATTAAGATAAGACCAATTGGAGCTAAGCCTATCAGACCTGCCAAGCACCCTATTCGCAGAGGCAGAGGCAGAGGCATATGATTTGATTATATTCATATTATTTTTGTTTTTGAAATTTTGTACTTGTAATTTTTCCTGTAATTGTTTTGATCATTGAAAGACTTGTACTTGCAAAACAATTCAGAGGAAATTTTTATAACAGTCTTTTGAATGACAATTCCCAGTTGTTTCAAAAATAGACTGATTTTAGTTTGTGTCTTGCACTCAAGTGCATACTTGTTGATTTGAATAATTTGCATAAGTTTTGCCATCATCAAAATACGGGGAATTTGTTAGGAATACTTGTTAAATTTTGATGATGTCATTAATGTAATTCAAATGTTTATTACTTGGCAAAAATGTAAGGAACAACCAAATGAGTATCTTCCATAGGCCAAATTATGTTAAGTTTAATACTTGGCAAAATGTAAAGAAGAACCAAATGAGTATCTTCTATAGGCCAAATTAAGTTAGGCTCAAATCGGCTTAGTACAAAAGTACAACTAAGTTCTTCAGAGAAGTACAGCCGAGTCAAGTCAGAGAAGTTCTGGTCAACAAAAATTAATTAGAGATGTTTGACCAGACTGCAGTCAAGTGACTTCAGACAAGTTATCTAATCAGGCGAGTCTCAAACAGTCACCATCAGAGAAGTCCAAACTGCAGAGAAGATGACTGTACATCAGCCTACTTGAGATTAGCCAAGTAGTCCAAGTCCACGTCAGCATGCGTTGAATAGTCAAATATTACGGAAAGTCACATGCAAGCGTGAAGAGACATATTGGAGAGATTCCCGCAAGGATATGAATTAAATAATTCATCCAGACCTACCACTGAAGACTTAAATCTTTTTATATTCAAAAGATACGGCGCCTCACATGCAAAGTCTTCATAACGGTCGAACGATGGATTAAAATATGGGAATCCAGCCTTGCAACGTTCGAAAAATAAACAAAGAAGTCTTTCTCCAACGGATGGATTTGTTACAAGATTTGCAATGGCTGTGTAGAATGCTCAAAGATCAACACCTATATATATCCGAAAATTTGAAGTTGAGCAAACATCGTTGCGAACAAAATCTCAAGCAATCAAAGCATTCAAAGCAATCAAAAAGTGAACTATAGCATCGTGAAAAGAGCAGTTCTCAAAAGTTCATACTTGAAAAAGCTCTTAGTTGGAGAAGACAAAAACTCGTGTCTTTAATCCTGAGTTCGGGGTACTTCACTGGTTGAAGTTCAAGACTGTAAAGGCATCCAAGGATCGCGGATCAAGAGGTGCAAGGCAGTCAAGGGAGTTACAACGGCAAGGATTTCCACTGGTTGGAAGCTGTTGTAATTTGGTTGGATCACTGTAATCTTTATCACTGGTTGACAATTATAGTGAATTCATCTCCAACTGGTTTGGAGAAAAGTGGATTAGTAGAGGATTACACCACCTCTGAGACCACTATAACTACCTGCGTATTTTACTGTTTTATAGCATCATACTTTAACTGCTACATTAATTGTTAAGTGTTTCATTGGTTGTTTTGTATTCGTCATCAGCTGACTTCCGCACGTATTGAGAACAAACGACTCTAAGTCATTTGCATATCTATCAGCTGAGAAACTTACTCTTCGTGAAAAAGAGTTTAAGAGTTTCAATAAGTCTATTCACCCCCCCTCTAGACTTATTCCTGGACGACTTGTGACCTACACTATGGTGGAGCATCCCGAAGGGCACAAAGTTTCAGTCGCGGCTTACTATCTTGGTAAGAGCGCTCACTCTTGGTGGCTATCTCTGAAGCCCACCGATGGATCTTGTACTTGGGACTAGTTGAAGACCCTCATGATGGAAAGGTATTATCCGGCCCCACTCAGATAGGCCAAGTTGTCGGAGTTACTCAGTCCCGACCCCTCAACGGAAAAAGATGTTCTCGCCATTGCTGAGAAGTTCCAGGAGCTACTTCCATTTGCCTCATCCATTATCCACTCTGAGGCGGATAAGATCAAGTATTTCAGTAAGAGGTTGAAACCTCATATGCGGCTACAATTGCTTAATCATCATTGCACCACCGTGGCCGAATTCATCGAGAAAGCTCTTGCTTATGAGCTTACCGCGAAGGAAATTGCTAAGCAACAAACTTTATCTTCTGGCAAGAAAATAAAGAAGCATAATCAGTCTGAAGGCAGTCAGTCAACCTTCAAGAAGCCTCGTGCGGGCTCTACTTTTTCTGAGCGAACTCCTATGGCGCCGAAACCTACGGAATCTCAGTCCCGAGCGGCCAGTTCAGATATCACCTGTTTCAACTGTGGAGGGTCATTTCAGCACTAAGTGCCCGAGGCAGACTATCATGTGCAATAACTGCGGGATTGCTGGGCATAAGGCCCGTTTCTGCCGAAGAGACTCCAAGCCTACTCCGGCGACATCTCTGGCCCCGAAACAGTCAGCGGTTTAGAATCAGGGCACTCAGTCCGCGTCGTTCAAGATGACGGGAGCAAATATAGGCGAAACCCACAGCTACCAGTCAGGAGCATCCGGTGCAGGGACTAGAAAGCCCCGAATTTATGAGATGAAGAGAGCCTACGATTCGGAGGACCGAATGATCTCAGGTACACTCGAAATTTTATCTCAACCGGTGTGTACTCTTTTTGATACTGGTGCATCGCATTCATTCATATTCGAGTCATGCTTGAGTAGACTTCATCTGGTTAGTGCTACTAGTTGCGAACCTTATATCATTGGACTACCTGACGGTAGAAGAATTATTGGAGATCGTGAGATTAAGAATTGTTCGATTCAGCTTCATGGCCGTGATTGGTTGGCAGACCTGATCATGATAGATTTACCTAGATACGACGTTATTTTGGGTATTTATTGGATGGATCGTCCCGATGCCATCCTTAGTGTCCGTAAGCGTATGGTCACTATTATTTCAGACGATGGAGTCGAGCATGTATTTTAGGGGAGCAATCCCAGCTGTTCTGGAAGAGTTATCAATATGATGAAAGCAGTGAAATTACTCAATCAAGGGTGTGTTGGTTATTGGTTCTATATGACCAAGACCGAGAAATCATTAGTGATGTTGGCGAATATTCCTGTAGTGAGAGAATATGCCGATGTATTTCCACACGAGTTACCTGGTTTACCTCCGCAGAGAGATGTGGAATTCATTATAGAGTTGGAGCCTGGTACATCTGCAGTATCGAAAGCACCGTAGCGTATGGCCCCGACTGAAATGCAAGAATTGAAGAATCAATTAGAGGAATTGACCGAGAAGGGTTATATCCGACCGAGTGCATCTCTGTAGGAAGCACCCGTGTTATTTGTCAAGAAGAAGGATGGTCCTTTTCGCTTGTGCATTGATTATCGAGAGCTGAATAGGGTGACAATCAAGAATAAATATCCCCTACCCCGCATCGATGATCTTTTAGATCAACTTCATGGATCTTCGGTATTTTGCAAGATTGATTTGAGATCTGGGTGTCATCAGTTGTGAATTCGAGATTCGGATATTGCTAGAACGGCGTTTCGAACATGCTATGGTCATTACGAGTTTGTAGTGATGCCGTTTGGGTTAACTAATGCACCTCCTGTATTCATGGAGTTGATGAACCGAGTTTTCATCGACTACTTAGATTAGTTCGTGGTTGTTATCATAGACGACGTTTTGATTTATTCTCATGACCGAGAGGAGCACGAATTTCACCTTCATCAAGTTCTCGACGTGTTGAGATGAGAGCAGCTCTGTGAAAAGTTTTCCAAATGTGAATTCTGGATGTCTGAGGTGACGTTTCTCGAACATTTAATTTCATCAGACTGAGTACGTATCGACCCTCATAAGACGGAGGCTATCCGAGATTGGCAACCTCCGAAGAATGTTAAGGAAATCCAAAGCTTTCTCGGATTAGCTGGTTATTATCGGAAATTTGTGGAAGGATTTTCTAAAATCGCTCAACCTATGACGAACCTTTTGTGGAAGGATAAGAAATACACATAGTCTGACGTGTGTCGACGGAGTTTTGAGGAGCTCAAGAGTCGTTTAATCTCAGCGCCTGTCATTTCCTTACCACAAGGGACAAAAGGATTCGTGGTTTATAGTGACGCGTCCAGACAAGGTCTTGGATGTGTATTAATGCAGAACGGTAAAGTGATTGCCTATGCTTCGCAGCAACTGAGACCTTATGAGGTCAACTATCCGACCCATGACCTGGAGCTAGCGGCCGTGGTATTCACATTGAAGATTTGGTGTCATTATCTATATGGCGTCACCTGTCAGATTTTCACTGATCATTAGAGTTTGAAGTATATATTTACTCAGAAGGAGTTAAATATGCGTCAGAGACGGTTGCTGGAACTGATTAAAGATTATGATATTGAGATACAATATCACCCAGGTAAGGCGAATGTTGTTGCCGATGCCTTGAGTCGTAAGTCCGTTCAGGAGCAAATGCTTGCTCGTTTAACAGTTCAGAAGGAGCTTCAACAGGAGTTCCTAAAGCATGAGATCGAGGTTTGGTTACAGTGAGTTCAAGGGCAACTTTGTATGCTAGAGATTTCATCGCCACTTGAGGAAGCGATCAGAGTGAATCAGGGTTCAGACCCATTTTTGTTGCGCATTCGAGAGGATGTGGCTCAGGGGAAAGACCCTGGATTTGTGGTCCACGAGGATGGACTTTTGCGGTTTAAGAACCGGTTTTGCATTCCGGTAGATGACGAGTTGAAAAACACGATTTTGAGAGAGGCCCATGCTACCCCTTATTCTATTCATCCGGGGTCTAGCAAGATGTACAAGGACTTGAAACAAAATTACTGGTGGAGTAATATGCAGCGAGAAGTCGCAGAATTTGTTTCGAGATGTCTGACCTGTCAGCAAGTCAAGGTAGAACATCAGCGACTGGAAGGTATGCTGAAACCGCTTCCTATTCCAGAATGGAAGTGGGAGGATATTTCAATGGACTTCATCACGAGTTTGCCAACGAGTCGTCGTGGCATGAATACAATTTGGGTAATTGTGGACCGTTTAACTAAGTCAACTCATTTCCTCGAGATTAAGGATATGTGGGGTCCTGAGAGACTTGCTCAGTTATTCATTAAAGATATCGTGAGATTGCACGGTACCCCTAAGAGTTTCGTTTCGGATCGTGACGGGCGATTCATGTCGCATTTTTGGAAATCCGTTCATCGTGCCATGGGAACTCAGCTCAATTTCAGCACAACTTTTCACCCTCAGTCCGACGGACAATCAGAGAGAACTATTCAGACGTTGGAGGACATGTTGAGGGCATGCGTCCTCGACTGGAAAGATGACTGGGAAGCTCAACTACCGTTGATCGAGTTCACGTACAATAGTAGTTGGCATGCTTCGATTCAGATGGCACCTTACGAGGCCTTATACGGTCATCGTTGTCGATCTCCCTTATGCTGGGATGACTTATCAGAATCAATCGGCACTGAGCCCGATATGCTTATAGCTTCATGCGAGAAGGTATCTTTGACCAGGAGTCGTTTGTTGACCACTCAAAGTCGACAAAAATCATATGCTGATAATCGTCGTCGACCATTAGAGTTCGAGATAGGTGACCACGTCTTGGTCAAGGTATCCCCAAGTCCAGGTATTTTCCATTTCAGGAAGCGGAGAATGTTGAGTCCGAGATTCATTGGACCATTTAAGATTTTGGATCGAGTAAGCGATCCGGATTATCGACTGGCTTTACCTCCAGCCTTGAGCCGAATTCATAAAGTGTTTCATGTCTCTCAATTGCGGAAGTATGTTGCCGACCCTATCCACATACTTCAGTTCGATGAAATCGAGATCACGGATGATCATACGTACGAGGATCGCCCTGTACGAATCTTAGAGCGGCGAATCAAACAGTTGAGGAACAAGACGATTCCTTTGGATAAAATTCGGTGGTCTAGACACGGAGTCGAAGAGGCTACTTGGGAAACCGAGGATAGTATGCGGGAGAGTTATCTCGATTTGTTTGACCCTTAGTTTCAAGGGCGAAACTCTTTTTAAGGGGGGAATATGTAATACCCAATAGTAAATTCATTCATTATCATTCAGTTAATTGTCATTCAGTAATCTTTCACTTAGAAATAATCATTCATCTTTCATGTTCGTTCATCGTGTTCACTATTTGGCGTATTTGGAATATTAGATAAGTTGTCATTCTTCGTTCAACATTGTTTGAGATTCGAGTCGAGAATACTATCATTATCATTTTTTTGGTAGCCTGCGTATGGGGTGTAGCGTACGCTACGTACTCTTTATAGTGCACGCTATTTGAGTACAGGTAGCGCACCTACCATTGATCATTAGCGCACGCTAGTGCAATTGAGGCAGAGTCCAGTCAGGTATTAGACTGAATTGGATGATTTATAGCGCACGCTATGATTGGAAAATAGCGTATACTAGTTGTGAGTTGTAGTGCACGCTATCGCTTCATCAGCGTGCGCTAGCGTTTTGGAGAAGGCAGTCCAGTAGGTACTGGACTGAGGCGGGAAATTCTTAGCGCACGCTAGGAGTGGGTATATCATACACAAGTGTTAGTTTGGTAGTGCACGCTAAGAATCCGTGTAGCGCGCGCTAAGGATCAATCAGACTTTGGGACAGTAGGTTCTGGACTACAGTTGTTTGGGTATCAAACATCAGTTAGCGCACATTAATTTTGGGTAACGCACAATAAAGGGAAGGCGTTAGCGCACGCTACCAAGTTCGTAGCGCACGTTAACGAAGCAGTCAACTCACTGGACTGGTTGGTGAACCTGCCAGTGCACGCTAATATCAGGAGCTAGCACGCTCTAGGCTGGTTCAGGTATAAATAGGACGGTTCAGTCCAGATTTGGCATTTTCACATCTCACCTTCTCTCACGGGCGATTTTGGACGATTCACGAAGGGTTCTTTGAGCTGCAATCATCTAGCATCATCTTCAAGCTTCAAGCTCGGATTAATCAACATTTAATCTTCTCCATCACACCAATTCAAGGTAACTTTGCTTGAATCTAGAATTTTGGGATTTGAGTATTTTCATTCCGATCTCTTCGAGTTATCTACCATGGATGCATGCATTCGTACAGATTTATTGGTGTGTTTTTTGGATTTGTTGAGTATTTGGAGAACTATTCAAGAACACCCTAAGGATTGACTTTGGGATTTTTGGGGTTTCGATTAGATGTTGTCGTAAACTCGAAAGTATTCCTATTGGATTATTGATTAGATTTATGGTGTTTGGTTGGATTGAATTACTCATTCGGAGGTTGGTTTCGATATTATTGGGGTTGGTTGTAATCAATGGAAGGATGTTTGCAACGTATTCGTTAGAATGCCCCAATGGGTTTGGTTTGTATCGACTTTTGAGTTGGTTGTGATCATGCGTGATATGTATATTAAGCGTTTGTTGGTAATTATGTTATTAAAGGTTGTTCGAGCGACCGATAATTCCATTAAGGACGTTTGTTCGATGGAGGACATTTCATCACCGGTATTGAGGCAAGTTAATTCTTGCTCGGTTAAAAGGATATTCATTCCTTTCGTTGTTGTTCAGTCATATTCATAATTCATTCATAGAATATTAATCATGTCGAGATTTGTAATTATCAAACTAATCATTCATTTCATGAGGAACGACGGTTCCAATCATTTCAGTGAGCTATCATTCATTTCATTATTATTTCATCTCGGTGAGTCATTCTTGACCCTTGTCAGTTTTCTATTCATTGACATTCTTCATAGTCAATTTTGTTCTTGTGACCTTCTGGGTTAATATTGGGTGGCCGGGTGATTATGTGTGGAATTTTTAGTGGGGCACACGATAGTCATGTGATACGAGTTCACCGACACAATAGACTGTGCACATGGTAACGTGCCTCCGTGAGACTAATTAGGTACAAATGCGGGTGTGTCCGGAGACTCGTCTTGTGCACTTGCACGTCCCATTACTGCGTACTATGAGTCCCCTCTTCATCTTGATTTCATAACTAATATATATAATGATTGTGCTTGTTCAACTCTTGAGGATTGTTGTTCTGTGTAACTGACCCCCGTTGGGGATATTGTTTTTAGGTCATGGCAAGGCAAAAGCACGGGAAGAGAACGTTGATTGTGAGGAGTCCCAGTGTCTTCATTTATTCATGTTTCGTTGATGTGTATTTCCGCTGCAAATTCCGTTTAGATTTTCATTTTATTCAGTGTCTTATATTTTATCTTCATATTAAATATACATGTATTCTCTATTCCCTGGGTGTGTTGTACTTGAAACTCCTCATCGGAGTAATTGATGATATCATGTGGCTCGGTACTACATTGTATTGTGTAATTCATTAATTTTCATTCGCCTGGTGGGTCCCACTCGGGGGTCCATGGCACTGTAATGTCCGCCTAGTTTTGGGGTGTTACAGTTAGTGCACACGAATGCAACTGGACAGAGTATTTGATTGTTTCATCTTACTAACGCATGCTGGTCATAGGCTTATCACGCGTTAAGCCGCATTATGTGCGTAATGTGAATTATCACTTAAGGTGATCGACCAGAGTTGAATCATGAGGTGTCAATCCATTGTGACGTATTTTTTATGTTACTGTTCTTGTTGGAGAATTTGGGTGGATGCCCAATTGTTGTGTTGTATGCGCTGGATTTGTTTTATGACCTGTATAATGTTATTCCGTTGTGATTGAGGAGCCGTAGAAATAGTTAGTACAAGTATGAATGGGTTGTCCACCCGGGGGCATTCGTGAGACCTATGGGGGTCGATGCTAAGGAAGCATGCCACAGGATACCCTACGTGTTGTTAATTGTGATGATGCTGAATGATAACATGTGGTTACCTTGTGCATCGATTATAGCAATGGGTCATGATAATTGATCGTTGATTATGACCATTATATTGCGGTTGAGACTGAAGAGTTCGTAGATTGCTTTTAGTCGAGATAGAGGAGTCCGTAGACGAAGGCAATGGAATTGGTAACGGCTTCGTTGCATCGGTATCAAGGCAAGTTTTTACTTGCTCGGTTATAACATTTAATGAATGGTTTCAGTTTCATTTCATTTATAATTCATATAAGAATGATATTATAAATATGCATTGTCGGGATGATAGGTCGTATATTATAGTTTGGTTTGGGATAAATCATAATGTATATGATTTAAATGTGTTTGGTGAAGATGGATATGTGAGTTATCTTTGGATGGTGATATGGAATGTCGGATATAGAGGATAGTTTATCGTGTCGACATTAATGTTGGGATGGTGGTTTATTGATATTAATGGATTGTACCTCATTCGAGATTATTTGAATAACTGTGTATTCGTTCAGGAATGTTGTTCGTGGAAAGGATATTGTTTTCGGCATTGAGGTAAGTTAAGTATTGTTCAGTTATGAGAATAATTATTTCTGTTGGGTTGTTGTATATGTTGTATGTTGAGGTTTCGTATAATGAGATTCGTATTAGTTGTTCGTTGAGGGATGATGATCCCAGGATGGTTGTGTTCATATCGTTGATCGTTTGATCATTCTTTGGGGATTGTGATCCCAGGATTGTTGATTTCGATATTGATTAGTCGTGTCGACTTTTCATTGTCAGTTTTTCATTGTTCACTTTGGTAAGTCTTTTGATCCTTATTGGATATGAGATTCTTTGAGTTTCATTGTCATGTTGCATTGTGACATATCTGGAGTCATATCTGCGTGCCGATTGGTTATGTGTAGGATTTTCAGGGCTGGCACGTATAGTCATGTGACGAGTTTATGTCCTCACATTGAGCTATGCACACGAGACGTACTTCGTGAGACTGATTAGGTACAAGACCACACATGTATTTGATCGATACACGGGGTGACTTGTGCACGGACACACTTCCGGATCGGGTTGTGACGTCCATCTTTGAGCCATGTTGAATGGTCGTTCATCCTCCATTTATGGTAGGGTATGTTCGACGGTTTGCGACTGGTTGTTCATACGCCCGAGGGGTATGTTCGACAGTCGGGGTACTTTCCTTGTGATCTTTTGTTGATCGTGTTTGGATTTTACCATGTTGAGGGTATTCTCGGGTATTGTTGATCCTTTGTTGATCGTGTTTGGAGTTTACCTTGTCAATGGTATTTTCGGTTATTGTTGATACCTTGATTTCATTGTTGTGAGTCTAGGGGACGACGCTTCTTTTAAAAGAGGCTTCCTTTTCAATCCTATCGACTTGTATGTGTTCGTTGATACCTTCTGAACTTATTCTGTACTTCGGTTTTTATCATTCGAACGGGTTGTAATATCGTTTCGGATCGATCTGGTTATCATTGTGACTTTTCCAAGTCGGTTTGATTCTTGTGAACCTTATTCGAAAGTAACGTCCTTTAATGCCTTGAGTTGAAGTGTAAACTTTGGAATAGTTGTTCGATCGTTGTCGTTCGATCATTGTGGTTCGATCGTGGTTGTTCGATCATTGATGTTTGAGGTCTCCGATTTGTTAGAACTAGGGGTCCGATTTGGTCGGGACCGAACCAGATATCGCTTTGGAAATGAGGAAGAGGGGAAAGCTGAGTCAGAGATTTATGGGGCCCATTGAGATTCTCGAGAGAGTCAGCGAGTTAGCATATCGTTTGGCATTGCCTCCGGCTTTGTGTCGCGTCCATAATGTTTTCCATGTTTTCCAGCTGGGCAAATATGTTTCGGATCCTAGTCATGTCATCGACTATGGTGAGATCAATGTCACCGAGGATATTACCTTCGAGGAGCTCCCCTTGAAGATTTTGGAGCACCGTGAGAAGCAACTGAAGCATAAGACCTTTCCTTTGGTCAAGGTACAGGGGTCGAGGCATGTTGTCGGGGAGGCAACTTGGGAAACCGAGGATAGCATGCGTGCTAAGTACCCCGAGTTGTTTGTTTTTTAAGTTTCGGGACGAAACATATTTTGGGGGGGTAGAATGTAATATCCGCATTTTTCTTTTCCCAGTATTTTCATTTTTGGTGTATTTTACATTTTTAGTGACTCGCTTGTAACCGTATTGATATTTCGAGAATATTTAATACTGGACTTTTTGTCATCCGGGCTTGCTTCGAACCTATTATACTCAATTCCGTGTTTAATGTCATTTTCATCGCTATTTCGTTTGATTCTCGTAACCTTTGTTCGGAACCGGCGCTTCGGAATTGCTCCAGATCTATCTCATGTGGTTATGCATGTTGTGAACTTTCGTTTGTTGTGTCGATCATGCATCGTGTGTTTCGGATGTTTTTGGCCGTTTTGTAATTTCCCAAAGTTGTGGGGTGATTATTAACGTTGTAGTTTTCCATACCCTCGAGTAGTCGGAATCGTGTTTTCTTTTAGCGCTTTGGTTCTGACTCATTCTTGTTGTTAGTGTGTCTCCTTTGGTCCATTGTTTGGTGTCGGATGCGGGTTGTTTTCATCCGAGATGGAAATCACTGTTTTCCATCCTGGAGTACTGTTTGTGCTGCTGTCTGCACTCGCTAGCGCACACAATTGTTGTTGTGTAGCGCACGCTATCGTTGTTTCATAGCGCACGCTACGTTTGTTTGGTAGCGCGCGCTAACGGCGCGAGTACAGCAGAGGCAGTGAGCTGTTTCTGTTCTTTGCTCTCTGGACGAGTAGCTTAGCGTGCGCTAAGATTATATTCTAGCGCACGCTATTGTCTAGGCTTAGCGCACGCTGGGTGTCCGGTAGCGCGCGCTAACCTGACAGTCCAGAACTGGGCAGAATGTTTCTGGACTCGGCTGAAGTTTAGGTAGCGCACGCTATGGCCGGATAGGGTGCGCTATCGAGGGGCGGTTAGCGCACGCTATTTCTGGGTAGCGCACGCTAATAGTCCAAAACTGTAGGTTCTGTACTGGGTTTGGACCGATAGCGCACGCTAACCTTGAGGGTTAGCGCACGCTAATAACTCTCTGGCTATAAAAACCAGAGAGTTGACCGGGGCAGCTCATTTCTCATCTTCTTCTCTTCTTCTTCGAGGGTTAGGCGATTTGGAGCGTTTGGAAGCTTGGAGTTGATTGGGTATCATCATTCATCCACGATTTTAAGTCTCTAGCACCAAGTTATCATCATCTAAACATCTTTTACCGATTGAATCAAGGTAAATCTCTTAGAACCCTACTTTTGGGTAATTTGGGGGTTTTCGATTTTATTGTCCGATTCGTTCCGTGTTGTTGATTAATTCATGATGTATATGGTTAATCTCAATGGTATTCATGGTTTCCCTACAGATTCATGGTATATTTCGTGGTATTTGCGTAACCGAGACGGTTTGGTTGCGGTCCGCCCTCGTCGTTGTTTTTGTACGAATATACATGAATCATAGGTGGGTTTTTGGGTGTATTCCATTTCATAGTCGTTTAGAGTTGGTTATGATTTTGTTCTTCGAATCGTTAGGTTCGTGGTTGTCGGTTCCTAGCGTTCGTTGGTGATTTTCCTTTTCGTTAGTTGCGTTGTCAATTACTCAAGGAAAGTATTTTTGGAAACCTTTATGCTTAACATGAAATGGTAATGTATATTGTGCGTTCTTTGCTCACCTCAGGAGTGTCCGACGGGGCCTCGAGGGAATCTATGATTTCACTCTGGATTCACGAGTTTGATTCGCTAGCCAGCTCGGGGGGGTCCTTAGAGGCCTCGAATGGGATCAGTGGCTTCACCCCGGTCCTAGGCGATGCATGTGCGTGATTTGTTTTATGATATGGCCAGCTCGGAAGGGTCCTTAGAGGCCTCGAGTGGGACCAGTGGCTTCACCCCGGTCCTAGGCAAATTGATGATTGACTGTTTGTTTCCGGAAAATACATGTCTGGTTTTTGGTTTTGAAATGAATTTGGTGCGTTGTACTATGAAATGTGTAAGCGAATGGTTTGCCTTGATTACTTGTACTAGCGTAATTGCTAACCCCTCTGGGGACCCGTTTTGGGGAAATTCTTGTTATGAATTTCAGGTTATGTTTATCCAGACAAGCGGGCGTTGGGACAGTACGAGGATGCTAGCCAGGGTTGTTGACGTGTGCATTTGAGTCCCTTATTTCTGTTGTCTCTTTCGATGTGGTTGTTTTCTATTTTATAAACTTATAGATTGTACTCTCAAGTACTTAGGGATTTTCACTCGGATTGTGCTTTGTATTATTGGAAGTTAATTATGTTGTCGGTGATGCTTATTTCGCCGGTTGTACTGGGCGTGTTATTTAATATTCGTCTTGATGATGTGTGTTTTCTCGCTAACCGAGACGGTTAGGCGAGTGGAGATTCTTATTTAGCCTGGTGGGTCCCATGTAGGGGTCCACGACACTGTAATACACCTTGAATATCTCGGGGGTGTTACAGTTTCTCCGGCGCGTGGCAAGTAGAGATGCGGTCCTTTCGGCGTTGGATCATCCAAGAGCTTGGAGCGGATTGGATTCGTGGAGAACAACTAAAGCTTGGGGAATAGCTCAAGATAAGGACACCATTTAATCAACGGACTACAAGAGTATGTTTCTCGTATCATCTTGTATTTCGTTTTATATTCGTATATACGTAGCTCGATCGATCCTCGTAGGGATTCAGATCGAATTGATTTTCGTTTTACCGCTTCTGCTGGGCCTTCGTTTTAGGCACCGAATCCCAACACTTTTTAAGCTCCTCAAAAATTTTGATGTAAATCTTGGGTTGCAATCTGATATGATTAAGACTCGTACTCCATGTAATCTCACAATCTTATTTGCAAAAATTTGAGCAAGTTCGTCCATGGTGTACTCGTATTTATTGGTAAAAAGTGTGCAGATTTTATAAGTATGTTTATTATAACCCGAATTGCATGATTGCCCTTGACTGTCCTTGATAATCCAATAACAAAATCCATAGGAATATTTTCTTATTTCCATTTGGAATTCCCAGTGGAGGTAAAACTCTGGTCGGTCGTTGATGTTCAGCTTTCACTTGTTGACAAGTTAAGCATCTGTCAATATATTCACTGATAGACCTCTTCATGTTCCTCTACTAAAAATACTTTTGTAAATATTGGTACATCTTAGTTCCTCCTGGATTAACAACATATGCAGTAGTGTGTGCTTCATCTAAAATATCCCTTCTCAGCCGGTCGTCCTTAAGAACACAAATTCATCCTTAATAAGTTAATGCTCCATCAGAAGATAATGTAAAACCTGTGATATCTCCATTTCGAGCTCATTCTTTTATTTTTCCTAAGAACTGGTCTTTCTCCAGAGCATCTTTTATTATATCCCTTGGAAGTGGTCGAACTGTTAGTGTTGCCAAGGTTGATGTAGTATTCTCCTCCTTTGACGGTATTACTTCAATACTCATTTTGGAAAATTCTTGAGCTAAATCTGACACATATAGAGTAGCCACCTTACCCTTCCTTCTCAGCGCATTTGCCACCACGTTATCCTTCCTTGGATGATAGTGGATAGTGCAGTCATAATCTTTCATAAGTTCTAACCATCTCCATTATCTCATATTTTGCTCCTTAGATGATGATGCCATTTTTGTAAGCGTGCACCACTTCCGCTAATTCTAAATCATGTGTGGGACAATTCAACTCATGTGACTTCAGTTATCTTGATGCATACGCAACCACTATGCTGTGCTGCATTATGTAACACCCCAAAAAGACGGCCATTACAATTCTATGGACCTCACACTGGGACCCACCAGGTGATACCAAAAACAGATTAAAAATGCAATACTTGTAATACCGAACCACAATAAATAGTCTTTACTCTGATTAGGAGTTTACAATAACATGGCCAACGACCTTATTATAGACAGGATCCAGAAACGCAAGTATAAACCATATGGAGATGGAATATACCTCAAATAATAATACATTCGGTAAACAATTTAAATAAAGCGGAAATATAAAATTACACGGTTTTGGACATAACCGGACAACAGAAAGACTTGGGGCCCCCCAACTAGTATCCTTTGAATCCTTCGCCATCACCATGATCTTCCGTGCCTTGCCTTTTCCTCGACCTAAGATACAATACAAGTATTTCGCCCAACACAGTGTCAGATATACATGATAAATGATTTCTCAAGGCATTATACAATTCACATATATATTAGATCTCAATGAAAACATCCCGACTAACGAACATACCCCTAGTGCGTATGAACGGTTAGTCTTAAAACGTCGAACACATCCGAATATACATGGACTATGAACGACCAAAATAGTATGGCTCAAGATGGACATCATAGTACGTCCGATCTGGAAATGTCTCAGTGCACATGTCCACCCCACATACGGAATTCTGGATATACGTGGGACAATGTACCTAATTAGCCTCACGAACTACGTCTCGTGTGCACAGTACAATACGGAAACATCCATGCATGACTATATATGTGCCTGGCTAAAAATCCTACACAATAACCAATCGGAACGCAGATATGATTCCGGATATGTCACGATATAACATGACAACGAATTCAATAAATCACATATCCGATTAAGGATCAAGAAACTCACGGAAATGACAATAAGGATCAATGATATCGACGGTTCAAAGTGACGAACTTGGGAATGCAATGGAACATCATCAAGAATAATATCAAATCACGGATCACAAATTTGTAAGTGTTTCATATACACGAAACGCATAACCATCACAAGAATCCAAACATCATTATATCCAAGCAAGATAACTTGCCTCAATATGGAGACGAGAATAATCCTTCCTTGTCGGACGAACGAGCGGTCCTCGACTAATATCGGTTACTCGAACAATCAACCTTGAATGAAATATACTTCACTCAATAACACATTCATATAATCATCGATATCGAATTTAGTGAGACGACATCCTAATTTCCATTTGAATAGTTAAACTTTCTCAAGACATCGAAGTTCTATTCCAAGAAATCTATTTACTTCATTCCACTCTTACAATTGGTTTACAAGACATAACCGAATATTTGCAAGAATAGGAAATGATCAATAATATGTTTGTAATACCCGTAATTTTGATTTCCGGTAACTTTCTATTTTTGGCGGAAGTCCATTTTGACAACTCGTTTGGGACCGTTTCGTCACCCTGAGAATGATTATGTGATACCCCGTAGCAATTAAACCGGGTGATTTTATATTTTGTGAACCGTCGCATAAATTCGATCGTGTCGGAGTTAAAAATTATAGCACCCGTGTTGTTTAGAATAACAAACTTGAATTTTTAATTACGGAATGGTGCTATATATTTTATATGTGATATTTTGTATGTTATCGTCGTGTCAATATTTATCGGGATGAGATAGAGATAATAATCCTAATAATTATAATATATATATATATATGTCGCATCGCATGCCGTGTGTGTATATTATATATATATATATATATACTATAGCAACCTCAGTTAAAGAGATAAGAAGGAAAAACGACCTGGAAGAAAACAGAACAGGAAAAGAAAAGGGATAACGCTAAGAAGGAAAGAGAGAGAGAGAGAAAAGCGGGAGAATGAAAAAAAAAAAAAAAAGAAGTGCAGAAACTGGAAATGAAGAAGGGAGAAGAGAGAGAGAGCCGAGAAGCCGGGTTCCGCCGGCAAGGAGATTTCTCCGGTAAAACTTCACAATCTGTATATCGATTTGTTCGTATTGACGAGTAGATCGTGAATATATATTTAGATTTTCAAACCGATGTCGGATTTATCCAGACGGGGCAAAAAACGGTATTACCGTCGAATTGCCCGTACGGACTCTCCGGTTGTCGGAACTTTGCAAACTTCATATCGTTATGATCGTCTCAGCGGGCAGGTCACAATTATCCGCCGAGTTTTTCAAACCGAGTCCGGAATAGCTGGAACGGGGCCGAAACCGCCGCTTGACGTCGGGTCCCCGTACGGCGGTTCGGGCTACCGGAACTTGAAACTTTTTTACACCGTTAGGAAGCCCTCTTGACGAACTTCATCCTTCTAGTTTTAGTTTTCGGATTCGGTCGAGTTTTATAGTATGTGTTGTGTGTGCGTGTATGTGTGGGGGTGTGCAGGTGTGTGTGTGTGCTGGGGTGCGTGTGTGCTGTGAGGGGGTGTGTGTGTGCGCTGTGCGAGCGTGTGTGTGTGTTGTGTGTGCGGGTGGGTGTGTTTATGTGTGCGGGAGAGTACGTAAAATATGTGAGTTTATTATAAATTTCGGGCTTGCCGATTTGAGGTATAAACGTGTTTTTACGTATAAAAATGGCGTTAGTCGATGTTAAAGAAGCTCCCGGTGAGGTTATGATAGACGGGAGATGTTTAAACGAGGATTAAATGGCCGTAGAAAGTTTTGGGGTGGAAAACATAAATTTTGAAAACCCAGGGCTATGCCATTCGAGAATTTGAAATAAAGTTGGATTTGATTGAAGTTTTCTAAATCTTCAATTTGACCCAATACTCTAATATTTTCTTTAAAAGTGTATAACCTTCTTAGTTTCAATCCAAAATGGGTCAAACGACTGCCAAATGGCTCCTAATTCGAAACACAATATTCTTACACCCCAATAACGCGCAGTGTGTGTCCGTATTTATGTTTCACCCAGACTCGGTAAAATTGGAATGTAAAGTTCTAATGGTTATATAAATATTAACCCATTGATCATATAATATGATTCGTTTTAGGTTGAAGGTCTGGCTAATGGCTCAGTCTATTTTCCTTGTCAATCGAACCTTTTCCATTATCTGGAATGCCAGGCAAGTACTTTGATTACGTTTGATGTACTTCGTGTGAATGAATATGTGAAAAATATGCTTTCTGTGAAATGTGGGAATATCAGAAAATGTGATTACAAAAAGTGGTGATTTCTGTGGTGTGTGGTATGTGTAATCAGCGGAAATATGAATTTGCGGATATTCAGTATCATTGCGCATTGACATGAAATAATATGTCATAAACATGCGCTGCGGAGCGGAAAATAATGAATATGTGAAAAGTATGGTTGCTGTGAAAAGTGGTAATTTCTGTGGTTTGTGACATGTGTGATTAGCTGAAAAGTGAATTTGCGAATACTCAGCATCATTGCGCATCGACATGAAATAATATGTCAAAAACATGCATTGCGAAGCGAAAAGCGAAAAATCCAAGTAAACGACTTGGGTTGGCCAAAAGAGCTGAGCGAAATGGGCCCGTGTGCGTGAGTCATGGCATGCATGGGAATTGCATCGCATTGCACATAAAATATTGATGATTGTGGTATTGTATTCCAGAATATATATGATGGCACTGTGATGTGGTTGCTTATTCACTTGTGGTACATATTCATGAATCGTTGTACTTGCACCGGCTGTTTTGCTGACCCCTTCGGGGGTGAATATACTTGTGGTGTATTCAGGTGCAGGTCTTAATGGCGAACCAGTGCAGGAAGGACACTAGGATGGCGAGCAACACTGATATCATGCACTATTTGAGTATGTGGTCGTACTGTCGAAAACCGAGTTGTGTTTTGCCTTGTGCTCGCGCGAGTACTGTCGGGTAATGTGGGTTGTTTGTGGTTCAGTCATTTTTATGAGGTTATTGTGTGAGTTGGAGTCCCACGGGACAGTGTATTGTTGAGTGTTATAATGTATGTGGTTTAAAGTTGAGTACTGTCAGTGTACGTGTGGATTTATGTTGATCTCAGCCTGGTAGGTTCTCCAAAAAGAACCTACGGCACTGTAATATCTCTATAAATCACGGGGGAGTTACTGATTGTGGTATCGGAGCCTGGGTTTATGGATACCTAGGTTGTTGGTGTTTTGGGTCGGTCAAAGTCGAGTCGGACGTCTGTTTATGATATCACTTGTTTGCTGCTACCTGCGCTGTAAGTTCCTCTGATCCCCAACATTATTTTAGTTATGAGTATATGGATTTTAAGTCCTTCTTGTGAGCCGTATTTTGTTGTGGGCTGTGTTCATTTGCTTCTGATCTTATCAGAACCCTGCGGGAAACCAGAGTAATTTATTTGTAATTCTTCGAATTGTATCCATTAATTTTCCTTCGTGTATATGTTTGTGTAACTTGAGCCTACGAGCATATGGAGATGGTAAGTCTCTCGATTATAAGTCTCTCTTAGTTGTGCGGTGATTGTGTGGCACTGATTCAATCAACCTTGGCTGATGGGCTAGAACTTGTTGGTGGTATTAGGGTTTGGAGATGTACATTGCGTATGCGGTCCGGGTGAAAATAGTTACACAGCGTATTTCGGAAAGTTGGGAATGTGAGCGATTCCTATATTCTTTTAAGAATGAGATTTTTAAGTATCAATTCTAACCGCTGCGGGAGTATGTTTAAAGTGGGGTTTGAAACTCTTCAAATGGAGAAAACCTACGATGTAATATCGTTATATCAAACGAGTATGTATTCGGTGGAAAATCTTTTCCTTTTGATTAAACAAATAGTAGAAGAGGAAGGATCTTTATTTTATCTAAGTCCTAAGTGGATTTTTGAAACATTTCGGACTATAGATGTCTTCGAAAATATTAAAAATATAAATTGTGTGTGCATTATTTAAAAGTGATTTCAAAATCGACGTGTAAAATAAAGCCTCATCTTCCAATAAGTGTAGAGTAACTACAAGTTTTGGCGAAACATAGCTCGCCCTCTTATTTTCAAAAGAATTGTTTTCATAAAGTGTTGCTACTACAGTCGTAAGTTGTGGGATCGTGTGTCATGTGTGGACACACGTTTGGTTGCGATTCAGATCGTTGCGTGTTTGTTGTCTTAGTGGGGGTATGGTTGGGATGGTGAATTTTGGTTGGTATAGGTATGGCGCGCGCTATTGTACAGAATTGGCGCACGCTACCTTGTGGATAACGCATGCTAATCTGTCCGGCATATGAACCGGACAGCAATCGTGATTTATCATTTCCACTCTTTTCTTTTCTCCGCGAGCGACACCACAGTGTGAATCAAAGGCGACTAAGGATCGTGATCTTGGCCGATTTTGTTCCGTTTAAAGGTGTTTTGGAGTTTAACATTACCTAATCTATTGCTCTTCGTCGGATCGAAGCAATTTCGTGATTTTCTTGAGTTAACCATTTGGAAGATTTTGTTCTTGATCTCATTTTCAACCCGATTCTGATGAATCAATTGATGTTAAATGTTGTTGTTGGTCATGTCATATGAATGGTATATCCACAACTCTGACTTGTTCAACTCGGTTGACGATTCTAAAGATGCTGAGAAACCACGAATAATTAACGTTCGATCAAATATCCATAAACTATCGGTGGACAAAGAAAACGATCAAGGGGTGTCCCGTACCCCAGATGATGGCAGGTGATGCTTTCATAATACATCGTAATTGTTGATGCTTCCGACAATTGTGGTTTTGATTCTCTTTATCTTCTTGCCTTTTACCTCTAACTTGGTAGTTCTACGTATTGAGGACAAAATTCACTTTGAGGGGGAGAAGAGTATAATAGTCGGGATTCTTGCGCTTGTACAGTGTAGGGCCTTCGACCCTTATGTTTGACCCTGTTGTTGCACTGCAGAACTTGCGAGTTCGGTGGTACGGCGATGATTGGCTTGATGTCTGAGCCTATCGTAATTGTGGTTTCCGTCACGTACTGGTTTCAAGATCTCGTTGTATAACCCCATTGTCGTTGAATATTGGACCATATCTCCTTTGGTGACTTATGGTCCCACCCGAGTAAACTGTGCCTAATTGTGTTGCACTTTACATTGATTTCAACTTGTGCCGTTAACTGAATCGCGTCACTACCGAGAAACTCTCGTGATGTTAGTAGTCATTTCGCATTCGTCAGAATGCTTAGAGGTTTGGTCATTCGACCCTATGAAGTTTCTTGTTATAGTATTATCCTATTTTCATTGTTCAAAATTTTGGGGACAAACTTCTTTCATTTAAAGGAGATCGTAATACCCGAAACTTTGACTTCTATATGTTTCCATCCTATCGACTCACTTATGCTCGTCGATACCTGCTGAATGTGTTATGTTCTGCGGTCTTTTCCGTTCGAACAAGTTGTGACATTATTTCGGATTAGTCCATTTATAGTTGTGACATTTCCCAAGTTTGATGCGGCCCTTGTGAACCCTATGCAAAGTGAATGTCTTGTAATTCCTACAAGCCCACTTAATTTCTTGAGCTGAGGCGTGAATTTCGGAGTAGTTTGATTAGTGACGTCCCAATTAAGGTGGTTCGATCGTTGTGGTTCGATTGTTGTTGCTCGATCACGCATCGCGATTATCGAATGGCTGATTTCCTTAAGATTCGGGTGCTCGTCCCAGTAAGTCATCTTCCAAACCTTTGAGGTTGTTAGAATTATATACTCGTTCAGCGTAGAGATCACATTTGATTATTGTACTATTTGGACGACATGGAGTTTGTGTTCGCCGTAGGCAGCAGATAAAGTGTGTCATCTAAAATTGCCTTGCTTTTATTGTTTCATGTCCTAAGTTTTGGGACGAAACTTATTTCAAAAGGAGCAGACATAATAATTTTATTTCCGTGTAAATTCCTTTTCTGTTGATCTATCTTCATTTCTTCGGTGCGCTACTCTCGACGCTCAACATATGAGAGATGGTCATCATGTTTTGACATCAAGTGGGAGTATCGAGAGTCCATGAGTGCATCTTTTGGCTTGACCAATATTTTGGTCTTATTCGTACCATGGATTAACTCCATCCTTATCAGGTATCCTTGCGAGTCTATCACTAAGATATTATTTATTTATTATCATTGTTGTGCAAGAGATAATTAACACTGGATGACGGCGCCGCCATAATAGTGGCTACTAGAAACAACTGTAGCACCGCTAGTGCCGCCGACTTAAGATCGGTTTGATATGTATATAAGGCCCTGAGGGGTATTCCTATGGAAAACTTAAGGCGCTGACCGAGAAGAAGCAGTTGAATGATCCTGTATGTATGGATCCTACTAAGCATACCCATTGTTTAGAGCATATCAATTATCTAGAGGCCGTAGCACAATTTCATCGGGATGCGAGTCAGACTGCGCAGGAGGCAGCTGCACGAGAACGCGAGCATGCTGCGCAATTAGAAGCTCAGTTGACTGCAGTAAGGCGTACTCTTCGAGAGAGGGAGGCACAATACACCCAGGCGAGAGAGGCCATCCAGGATCAAGTCCAGCAAGAGAGGGCGATGATACGGGCCAACGCTGAGGAGATTCTTGCTATCCTCCCAGCGGCCCCAATTCCGGTTGCAGAAGTTGAAGAGGATCCCGAGGAAGATCCCGAGGAGGACCCGGAAGAAGAGGTCGAAGAAAACTCTGTCGTCGTAAACCCATAAGCTATGCTTAATGGGGCATGCTGTGTACCGATGTTTTCTTATAAAAATGTATTGATCTAATGTGTACGATTTAAGAATAAAATTATTCATGGAGGTGATCTATAACCCGGATGTATTTCATCAATCTCCTCCTTGTTTCAAGTTTCGGGGACGAAACTTCTTTGTAGGGGGGAAGGGTGTGATACCCCGTAGCAATTAAACCGGGTGATTTTATATTTTGTGAACCGTCGCATAAATTCGGTCATCGTGTCGGAGTTAAAAATTATAGCACCCGTGTTGTTTAGAATAACAAACTTGAATTTTTAATTGCGGAATGGTGCTATATATTTTATATGTGATATTTTGTACGCACCGTCGTGTCAATATTTATCTGGATGAGATAGAGATAATAATCCTAATAATTATAATATATATATATATATGTCGCATCGCATGCCGTGTGTGTGTATATATATACTATAGCAGCCTAAGTTAAAGAGATAAGAAGGAAAAACGACCTGGAAGAAAACAGAGAAGGAAAAGAAAAGGGATAAGGCTAAGAAGGAAAGAGAGAGAGAGTGAAAAGCGGGAGAATGAAACAAAAAAAAAAGTGCAGAAACTGGAAATGAAGAAGGGAGAAGAGAGAGAGCCGAGAAGCCGGGTTCCGCCGCCAAGGAGATTTCTCCGGTAAAACTTCACAATCTGTATATCGATTTGTTCGTATTGACGAGTAGATCGTGAATATATATTTAGATTTTCAAACCGATGTCGGATTTATCCAGACAGGGCAAAAAACGGTATTACCGTCGAATTGCCCGTACGGACTCTCCGGTTGTCGGAACTTTGCAAACTTCATATCGTTATGATCGTCTCAGCGGGCAGGTCACAATTATCCGCCGAGTTTTTCAAACCGAGTCCGAAATAGCTGGAGGGGGCCAAAACCGCCGCTTGACGTCGGGTCCCCGTACGGCGGTTCGGGCTACCGGAACTTGAAACTTTTTTACACCGTTAGGAAGCCCTCTTGACGAGCTTCATCCTTCTAGTTTTAGTTTTCGGATTCGGTCGAGTTTTATAGTGTGTGTTGTGTGTGCGTGTATGTGTGGGTGTGTGCAGGTGTGTGTGTGTGCTGGGGTGCGTGTGTGCTGTGAGGGGGTGTGTGTGTGCACTGTGCGAGCGTGTGTGTGTGTGTTGTGTGCGGGTGGGTGTGTTTATGTGTGCGGGAGAGTACGTAAAATATGTGAGTTTATTATAAATTTCGGGCTTGCCGATTTGAGGTATAAACGTGTTTTTACGTATAAAAATGGCGTTAGTCGATGTTAAAGAAGCTCCCGGTGAGGTTATGATAGACGGGAGATGTTTAAACGAGGATTAAATGGCCGTAGAAAGTTTTGGGGTGGAAAACATAAATTTTGAAAACCCAGGGCTATGCCATTCGAGAATTTGAAATAAAGTTGGATTTGATTGAAGTTTTCTAAATCTTCAATTTGACCGAATACTCTAATATTTTCTTTAAAAGTGTATAACCTTCTTGGTTTCAATCCAAAATGGGTCAAACGACTGCCAAATGGCTCCTAATTCGAAACACAATATTCTTACACCCCAATAACGCGCAGTGTGTGTCCGTATTTATGTTTCACCCAGACTCGGTTAAATTGGAATGTAAAGTTCTAATGGTTATATAAATATTAACCCGTTGATCATATAATATGATTCGTTTTAGGTTGAAGGTCTGGCTAATCGCTCAGTCTATTTTCCTTGTCAATCGAACCTTTTCCATTATCTCGAATGCCAGGCAAGTACTTTGATTATGTTTGATGTACTTCGTGTGAATGAATATGTGAAAAATATGCTTTCTGTGAAATGTGGGAATATCAGAAAATGTGATTACAAAAAGTGGTGATTTCTGTGGTGTGTGGTATGTGTAATCAGCGGAAATGTGAATTTGCGGATATTCAGTATCATTGCGCATTAACATGAAATAATATGTCATAAACATGCGCTGCGGAGCGGAAAATAATGAATATGTGAAAAGTATGGTTGCTGTGAAAAGTGGTAATTTCTGTAGTTTGTGACATGTGTGATTAGCTGAAAAGTGAATTTGCGAATACTCAGCATCATTGCGCATCGACATGAAATAATATGTCATAAACATGCATTGCGAAGCGAAAAGCGAAAAATCCAAGTAAGCGACTTGGGTTGGCCAAAAGAGCCGAGCGAAATGGGCCCGTGTGCGTGAGTCATGGCATGCATGGGAATTGCATCGCATTGCACATAAAATATTGATGATTGTTGTATTGTATTCCAGAATATATATGATGGCACTGTGATGTGGTTGCTTATTCACTTGTGGTACATATTCATGAATCGTTGTACTTGCACCGGCTGTTTTGCTGACCCCTTCGGGGGTGAATATACTTGTGGTGTATTCATGTGCAGGTCTTAATGGCGAACCAGTGCAGGAAGGACACGAGGATGGCGAGCAACACTGATATCATGCACTATTTGAGTATGTGGTCGTACTGTCGAAAACCGAGTTGTGTTTTGCCTTGTGCTCGCGCGAGTACTGTCGGGTAATGTGGGTTGTTTGTGGTTCAGTCATTTTTATGAGGTTATTGTGTGAGTTGGAGTCCCACGGGACAGTGTATTGTTGAGTGTTATAATGTATGTGGTTTAAAGTTGAGTACTGTCAGTGTACGTGTGGATTTATGTTGATCTCAGCCTGGTAGGTTCTCCAAAAAGAACTTGCGGCACTGTAATATCTCTGTAAATCACGGGGGCGTTACAGATTAATTCCACACTTTTTGACATCCGAGTTCGTTTCGTTGTCGTTATGTTGAGTTCCGTGCCTTTCAGCGACTTTTCCGCACTAGAGTTCGATTCCAGCGAATCTCGTTCTAAATTGCTGTTTCGAGTTTCCCGTAAGTCCGTTTAACTTTGTTAGATGTGTTGTGAACTTCTGTTTGGTTATTCGATCACGTATCGTGATTTTCGGGCGTTTTGGGCCATTTTGTAATTTACCCAAAGTTATGGGTATTCGTATCTGTATTCGTTGTCTCGACCCTTTTCTCGGTCGCGTATGATTAATTATTACATTACGCTTTCATTTCGGGTCGTTGATGTTATCTGCGAACTTTTCGTCGTGTTCGTTCCGTACGTTTTCGGAAATTGAGTCGTCGAGCCACGTGGTCGGGCATCGCCGACGATTTCGGATCGACCAGACGGCCACGTGTTCGCCGACGATGGTCGGCATGCATCGAGCAGCACAGCAGAACCGCGAGCGCACGCTACTGGCCGGACGCTGCGCGCTTAGCTTCAGCAGATGTAGCGCACGCTGTCGAGTCAACCCAGCGTACGCTATCGGGCCTGGGCAGAGGGATTCTGAGGTTCTGGACTCGGGTAAGATCGGCAGGTAGCGCACGCTACTGCCGGTCGTTGCGCACGCTGACCGGCAGGGGTAGCGTACGTTGTCGGCCGACTCGCGTACGTTACCGGGATGAGCTTGCTAGTCCAGAGGCTACAGGACAGGTCGGCTAGCGCGCGCAGGCTTTCGGCCGTAGCGCACGCTAGCGGGAGTCGGGCGGACGAGTCATGGTCGGGAGAATTGGTAGGTGGTGCCGGGTCATGCGGGCCATGGCCGAGAGTGCTGGGCCGATACTGGCCGATAGCGCACGCTAGTCCGGGAAGGCTAGCACACGCCAGTTCCGGCCCAGTATATAAATGACAGAACAGCCTTTTTCTCACTCATTTTTCATTTCCTTTCTCTTCGGTCCGCGGCTGGAGATTCGGAGAAGATGAAGCCATGTTGTTAAACAACAAATCCATGAAGTTCCTGAGTTCATATCATTGATCGATCATCCTATAACATCCTTCGATCCAGCGAATCAAGGTTAGATCTTTAGAACCCTTCTTTTGGGGAGATTTGGGGGTTTTCGCGTTTTTGTCCGATTCATTCCGTTTTGTTGATTAATTCATGATGAATATGATTAATCTTGTTCGTACTCTTAGTTTCCCTACGGATTCATGGAATATTTCGTGATTTTTACGAAATCGAGAGGGTTTGGTTGTGGTCCGCCCTCGTTGTCATTTTTATACGAATATACATGAATTGTAGGCGGGTTTCCGGGCGTATTCCAATTCCGTATTCGTTTAGAATCTGTTGTGATGGTATTATTCGAATCGTTAGGTTCGGTTTCGATGGTTCATAGCATTCGTCGGTGACTTTCCATTCCGTTCGTTGCGTCGTCGATTATTCAAGGCAAGTATACATTTATGATTGTACGTTCTCGACTTTGAAAGTATGAAATATTGATGGTATGATTATTTCTAGCCACTCCGGGACGGGCCGATGGTCCTCTGAGGGTTTCGTAGCCTCTGGTGCGATTCCACGGTTGATATGAACGAACCGTTTCTACGGCATTCATATGAAATAATGTTGGCATGTAATGAATGAACCGTTTTGACGGCATTCCTACATGTAACGGCGTATGATATGAACGAACCGTTTCTACGGCATTCACATACGTCTTGAGATTTTAGTCATTCCGGAATACTAGTCTTGAATTGATGAATTGACGGATTACATTTACTTTATTGTCGAGGAGTAATATGTTTCATACTGTTATACTTGCACTAGCTATTCGACGGCTAACCCCTTTTTGGGGGAAATACCTTTTATGTATTTCAGGTTCCAGGAGAGAGGACAGGCAGGTATCGGGTCGGCATGAAGATGATGGGCAAGTGTGATACTGTGTCCTGTCTCCGGTTATCTTTTTGGATTCCTCCATTCAGTGTTGTTGTACTGGAATGGATTTTAAATACTCGAGTATTGTATTTCAGTTTCCTTGATGTTCCGGCCTGTGTTGCCGAGGTATTGATTCGTGCAGTGATGTATATGGTTTCATTGGTTATGGTTTGAATACCATTTGTATCGTCTTTCTTTCCATTGTATGTAGACCTTCTCGATCAAATTTTATAGTTCCGCGTATGTTTAGCCTTGTGTGTCCCACGGCGGGGCTCACGGCGCTGTAATATACCCTGAATAACTTGGGGGTGTTACAAAATATGGTATCGGAGCTTAGGTTTATGGATACCTAGGCTGTCGGTCTTTTGGGTCGATTGAGTCGTCATTTGCCCACAGTATCACTACCCTGCCATCATCACAGTGCGACCGGTACTTGTAAGTCCTCTCACTCTTCTTGTATTTTCTTGACCGTTTCGTTTTTAGCTTGGTATTCTTTGGAATTGGTCACTTCGAGAAGGTGCGATTTGGATTATACTTCCGCACGTGTGTGCCCTTTAGAATGTTGGATGTAAGGAGAAGAAGTCGTGACTGTGGTTACGGACATGAACCCTTCCTTGAGATTTTGTCAAATTGCTAATTTCGATATTAGCGTGTATCGGTTTTGTGTTGAGACTTTGTTTGGGAGTCGCATGCTAGTACCACGGGAGCTCATCGACTTCACAGACCTGTAAGTATGTTGTTTGGATTATTCGATAATTCTTGGTTATCTTGGTGATTTTGGATTTATATGTTGGATAATTGTGCTTGAGGATGATGTGAACGTATGACAATGTTGCTGAATGCGTATATGTATTCATTGCGCCGTATGATCGTTTGGTATGTCGAGATGTTGGTAGAGAATAGCGGAAAATGGCTAAGTACAGCTACGTTAGCGCACGCTACAAGGTATGCCTAGTGCGCGCTAAAATATATACTTAGCGTACGCTACGGTGCATACTTAGCGCACGCTAAGAGATTCGGTTACGTACGCTAAGGAGGACCCCTAACGTACGTAACGACTTGCTGGGTTAGTTTCGGAAGGTGGCCGGCGTGCAGTAGGCCTGTGTTGATTTTTATATTCAGTTAGCGCACGCTAACGCATGTTGGTTAGCGCACGCTAACACCAGATCGCCAATAATGGAATCTTAGCTTTCGTCGGGTGGACCCGGCCATGATCGACGCGTGTCCAGATAAGGTCAACGAGTGCTTGTCGTGTAGAGCTAGCGCACGCTAAAACCGTATGATTAGCGCACGCTAATTCCATATCGGTCAAAGGAGTCCCGATAATCGCGGATGCTTTCGGCATGTGGGGGCACGATACTGTAGCAAGTCAACGACGATTAGCGCGCGTTAAGGTCGAAGAATAGCGCACGCTACTGAGCATTTCACTGTAGCAAGTCAACGCCTGTTAGTGTACGCTAATGCATGGGCATTACGTACGTTAGATGAATTTCGAAGCAATGTAGTAGCTTCTGGACTGCCCGATAGCGCACGCTATCAAGGAAGGATAGCGCACGCTAGTCCTGTAGCGCACGCTAAATATAAGGTCTAGCGCGCGCTAGTGATGTGTTTTATAGAGAGGATAGACGAGTGCTGAGAGGCATTTTGTCCATTCTCCTTCCGTTAGTCAATAGAGAGAACCTTGGGAAGTACTTGAAGTTCCTAAACATTGAGAGATGATTCTCTCAAACAAGATTAAGATGGAGAGCTCGGATTTAAGTATTGTTCATGAAGTTTTTGATGATTCTTGGAATGGAGTTCAAATTATTCTTCTTCGTGGTTCGTCCATACATGGTAGTCCTCGTATCCCTTTGATAGTGGTTCATTTTTTTTTAAGGATTACTACTTGGAGGGAGTATGTTGGGAATCGTGTATTTTGATGTTCGTCTTATTTTAACGAAAATGCATAAATTGGACTGTATTTTTATCCGCTGCGTGAGTATTTTGAAATGGCTTTTGGTATTTTGCCAACTGAATTTTATTTTGTAAAACCGATTCCCTAAACTGAGTTTTTGGCATTTTGGCCTTGATCGTTTTGACGGTATTTGGAAAATGAATTTTTCTTAATATAAAAAAAAACATATTACCGTCATCGGTCTTTTTAGCATTTTTGAAATGATGTGGAAAAATTGTGCTTAGCCTGGTAAATCCTTGTGAGAAGGGTTTACGGCGTGTAATATTCCCAGGAGGATCTGGGGTGTTACAATTGTGGTATCTTGTGATAATGTTATACGAGATTTATTGGAATTGTAATAAGAGATTTCGGATGTTGATATGATTATTGAGACCTTCTTCATATGGTGATGACAGTATTGTTGCGACTCTTAAGGTTGTATGAATGGCATGACGAAGAAAATGGTAACATGGAGATATATACCTCGGATATGTTGTTCTGAATGGGATTTCGGATATTTCGTGTTCTTGAAGAACTCTTGAATTATACGAGGTGATGAATTTTTTTCTTAGAAGTATTGTTGTTTTGAAAATGAATATGGAATATTCATATCTAGAGCTAAATTATGTGTTTGATATAATATTCGTATAGGAATACGAATGTGATTATGAGTTTGACGAGGCTATTATTCATCTCCGAATTTGGAAGCCCATACGTATTGGAGCAAATGTTCAAGTCGAATGATTGGACTATTTGATAACCTTTTTAGTAGGATTATCTATTGTTTTGAACCATTCGGATGATTCGAAATGAGGACGGTCATAAGTAAATTTTAAAGATGGATTTACGAGAAGGGAACCTTATCAATTCGAATTTAAGAATTTAGTTTGGAACATTTAGACCCTTATTATTGGTCCTCATTTGTTGCTGATATGATCATCATATTTCGACTCGTATTGTGGACAGGATGTGTAAGTGTCTGAGTTGGATTGTTCAGACTGTGATTAGTCGAGATATGGTGAAACGATTGAGTTTGTGGTTTGGTGGTATTGATATTGGTCGTCATCGAACCTGTTGATTATTAATCCTTCGTTTTAGAACAAAATATGATGTTTGATCGTGAATTATGACTGTTGTGTTGCGGTTAAGGTTGAAGGGTTCGTAGATTAACTTGGTCGAGACTGAGGAATTCGTAAGACGAAATCAACTGAATTGGTAACAGTTCGTTGTATTGATATCGAGGCAAGTTTTATACTCGTACTTGTAATACCCGTAATTTTGATTTCCGGTAACTTTCTATTTTCGGCGGAAGTCCGTTTTGACAACTCGCTTGGGACCGTTTCGTCACCCTGAGAATGATTAATTCTACACTTTTTGACATCCGAGTTCGTTTCGGTGTCGTTACGTTGAGTTTCGTGCTTTTCAGCGACTTTTCCGCACTTGAGTTCGATTCTTGCGAATCTCGTTCTAAACTGCTGTTTCGAGTTTCCCGTAAGTCCGTTTAACTTTGTTAGAAGTGTTGTGAACTTCGGTTTGGTTATTCGATCGCGTATCGTGATTTTCAGCGTTTGGGCCATTTTGTAATTTACCCAAAGTTATGGGTATTCTATCTCGTATTCGTTGTCTCGACTCTTTTCTGGTCGCGTATGATTAATTATTACATTACGCTTTCATTTCGGTCGTTGACGTTGTCCGCGAACTTTTCGGCCGTGTTCGTTCCGACGCTTTGGAAATCGAATCGCCGAGTCCTCGTGGTCGCGGGCTGCCGACGATTGCGGATCGACCGGATGGTCGCAGAGTTCGCCGGACGATGGTCGCACCGAGCAGCACAACAGAACCGCGTAGCGCACGCCACGGCCGGGACGCTGCGCTAGCTCGGCAGATGTAGCGCATTGCCGAGTCACCAACAGACGCCATCGGGCCCTGGCAGAGGGATTACGAGGTTCAGACTCGGCTAGATCGGCAGTAGCGCACGCCATCACGGGCTGCGCGCACGCCGGGTAGTAGCGTCTGCCGTCGGCCGACTAGCGACGCACGGATGAGCCCGCTAGTCCGAGGCTCTCGACAGCCGGGCCAGCGCGCAGCTTCGGCCGTAGCGCACGCTAGCGGAGTCGGGGCCGACGAGTCATGGTCGGCACTGGTCGGTGGTGCCGGGTCATGCGGGCCATGGCCGAGAGTCCGGGCCGACATCGGGCCGATAGCGCACGCTAGTCCGGGAAGGCTAGCGCACGCTAGTTCCGGCCCGAGATATAAGTGATGTAATGACCACTTTCTCACTCATTTTCATTTCCTTTCTCTTCGGTCCACTACCGGAGCTTGGAGAGGATGAAGCCATGTTGTTAAACAACAAATCCATGAAGTTCCTGAGTTCATATCATTGATCGATAATCCTATAACATCCTTCGATCCAGCGAATCAAGGTTAGATCTTTAGAACCCTACTTTTGGGGAGATTTTGGGGGTTTTCGCGTTTTTGTCCGATTCATTCCGTTTTGTTGATTAATTCATGATGAATATGATTAATCTTGTTGGTACTCTTAGTTTCCCTACGGATTCATGGTATATTTCGTGATTTTTACGAAATCGAGAGGGTTTGGTTGTGGTCCGCCCTCGTTGTCGTTTTTATACGAATATACATGAATCGTAGGCGGGTTTCCGGGCGTATTCCAATTCCGTATTCGTTTAGAATCTGTTGTGATTGTATTCTTCGAATCGTTAGGTTCGGTTTCGATGGTTCCTAGCATTCGTCGGTGACTTTCCATTTCCGTTCGTTGCGTCGTCAATTATTCAAGGCAAGTATATAATTACGATTGTACGTTCTCGACTATGAAAGTAAGAAATATTGATGGTATGATATGAACGAACCGTTTATACGGCATTCATAGATATATTGTTGGCATGATATGAACGAACCGTTTCTACGACATTCATATATTTATTTATGGCATGATATGAACGAACCGTTTCTACGGCATTCATACATGTATTGACGGATGATATGAACGAACCGTTTCTACGACATTCATATACGTCTTGATGTGATGCTATGAGATTTAGTTATTCCGGAATACTAGTCTTGAATTGATGACTTGACGGATTACATTTACTTTATTGTCGAGGAGTATTGTGTTTCATACTGTTATACTTGCACTAGCTATTCGACGGCTAACCCCTTTATGGGGGAAATACTTTTTATGTATTTCAGGTTCCAGGAGAGAGGACAGGCGGGTATCGGGTCGGCATGAAGATGATGGGCAAGTGTGATACTGTGTCTTGTCTCCGGTTATCTTTTTGGATTCCTCCATTCAGTGTTGTTGTACTGGAATGGATTTTAAATACTCGAGTATTGTATTTCAGTTTCCTTGATGTTCCGGCCTGTGTTGCCGAGGTATTGATTTGTGCAGTGATGTATATGGTTTCATTGGTTATGGTTTTGAATACCATTTGTATCGTCTTTCTTTCCATTGCATGTAGACCTTCTCGGTCAAGTTTTATAGTTCCGCGTATCTTTAGCCTTGTGTGTCCCACGGCGGGGCTCCCGGTGCTGTAATATACCCTGAATAACTTGGGGGTGTTACAGAATATGGTATCAGAGCTTAGGTTTATGGATACCTAGGCTATCGGTCTTTTGGGTCGATTGAGTCGTCATTTGCCCACAGTATCACTACTCTGCCATCATCACAGTGCGACCGGTACTTGTAAGTCCTCTGACTCTTCTTGTATTTTCTTGACCGTTTCGTTTTTAGCTTGGTATTCTTTGGAATTGGTCACTTCGAGAAGGTGCGATTTGGATTATACTTCTGCACGTGTGTACCCTTTAGAATGTTGGATGTGAGTAGAAGAAGTCGTGACTGTGATTACGGACGTGAACCCTTCCCTGAGATTTTGTCAAATTGCTTATTTCGATATTAGCGTGTATCGGTTTTGTGTTGAGACTTTGTTTGGGAGTCGCATGCTAGTACCACGGGAGATCATCGACTTCACATACTTGTAAGTATGCTGTTTGGATTATTTGATAATTCTTGGTTATCTTGGTGATTTTGGATTTATACGTTGGATAATTGTGCTTGAGGATGATGTGAACGTATGACAATGTTGCTGAATGCGTATATGTATTCATTGTGCCGTATGATCGTTTGGTATGTCGAGATGTTGGTAGAGAATAGCGGAAAATGGCTTAGTACAGCTACGTTAGCGCACGCTACAAGGTATGCCTAGCGCGCGCTAAGATATATACTTAGCGTACGCTACGGTGCATACTTAGCGCACGCTAAGAGATTCGGTTACGTACGCTGAGGAGGACCCCTAACGTACGTAACGGCTTGCTGGTTTAGTTTCGGAAGGTGGCCGACAGGTAGGCCCAGGTTGATTTTTATATTCAGTTAGCACACGCTAACGCATGTTGGTTAGCGCACGCTAACACCAGATCGCCAATTATGGAATCTTAGCTTTCGGCGGGTGGACCCGGCCATGTTCGACGCGTGTCCAGATAAGGTCAACGAGTGCTTGTCGTGTAGAGCTAGCGCACGCTAAAACCGTATGATTAGCGCACGCTAATTCCATATCGGTCAAAGGAATCCCGATAATCGCGGATGCTTTCAGCATGTGGGGGCACGATACTGTAGCAAGTCAACGACGATTAGCGCGCGTTAAGGTCGAAGAATAGCGCACGCTACTGAGCATTTCACTGTATCAAGTCTACGCCTGTTAGCGTACGCTAATGCATGGGCATTACGTACGTTAGATGAATTTCGAAGCAATGTAGTAGCTTCTGGACTGCCCGATAGCGCACGCTATCAAGGAAGGATAGCGCACGCTAGTCATGTAGCGCACGCTAAATATAAGGTCTAGCGCGCGCTAGTGATGTGTTTTATAGAGAGGATAGATGAGTGCTGAGAGGCATTTTGCCCATTCTCCTTCCTTCAGTCAATAGAGAGAACCTTGGGAAGTACTTGAAGTTCCTAAACATTGAGAGATGATTCTCTCAAACAAGATTAAGATGGAGAGCTCGGATTTAAGTATTGTTCATGAAGTTGTTGATGATTCTTGGAATGGAGTTCAAATTATTCTTCTTCGTGGTTCGCCCATACATGGTAGTCCTCGTATCCCTTTGATAGTGGTTCATTTCTTTAAGGATTACTACTTGGGAGGGAGTATGTTGGGAATCGTGTATTTTGATGTTCGTCTTATTTCAATGAAAATGCATAAATTGGACTGTACTTTTATTTGCTGCGTGAGTATTTTGAAATGGCTTTTGGTATTTTGCCAACTGAATTTTTATTTGGTAAAACCGATTCCCTAAACTGAGTCTTTGGCATTTTGGCCTTGATCGTTTTGACGGTATTTGGAAAATGATTTTTTCTTAATATTAAGAAAAAAAAAAATATTACCGTCATCGGTCTTTTTAGCATTTTTGAAATGATGTGGAAAAATTGTGCTTAGCCTGGTAAATCCTTGTAAGAAGGGTTTACGGCGTGTAATATTCCCAGGAGGATCTGGGGTGTTACAATTGTGGTATCATGTGATAATGTTATACGAGATTTATTGGAATTGTAATAAGAGATTTCGGATGTTGATATGATTATTGAGACCTTCTTCATATGGTGATGACAGTATTGTTGCGACTCTTAAGGTCGTATGAATGGCATGACGAAGAAAATGGTAACATGGAGATATATACATCGGATATGTTGTTCTGAATGGGATTTCGGATATTTCGTGTTCTTGAATAACTCTTGAATTATACGAGGTGATGAATTTTTTTAAGAAGTGTTGATGTTTTGAAAATGAATATGGAATATTCATATCTAGAGCTAAACTATGTGTTTGATATAATATTCGTATCGGAATACGAATGTGATTATGAGTTTGATGAGACTATTATTCATCTCCGAATTTGGAAGCCCATACGTATGGAGCAAATGTTCAAGTCGAATGATTGGACTATTTGATAACCTTTTTAGTAGGATTATCTATTGTTTTGAACCAGTCGGATGATTCGAAATGATGACGGTCATAAGTAAATTTTAACGATGGATTTACGAGAAGGGAACCTTATCAATTCGTATTTAAGAATTGAGTTTGGAACATTTAGACCCTTATTATTGGTCCTCATTTGTTGCTGATATGATCATCATATTTCGACTTGTATTGTGGACAGGATGTGTAAGTGTCTGAGTTGGATTGTTCAGACTGTGATTAGTCGAGATATGGTGAAACGATTGAGTTTGCGGTTTGGTGGTATTGTTATTGGTCGTCATCGAACATGTTGATTATTAATCCTTCGTTTTACAATAAGATATGATGTTTGATCGTGAATTACGACTGTTGTGTTGCGGTTAAGGTTGAAGGGTTCGTAGATTAACTTGGTCGAGACTGAGGAATTCGTAAGACGAAATCTACTGAATTGATAACAGTTCGTTGTATTGATATCGAGGCAAGTTTTATACTTGTACTGGTCAATGAGATTAATGTTATCATGTATGTGTATGAATGTGTGTATCATTTCGAGACTTGGTCTCTTTATGATTTTGTTGACATCAAGGGATTGTTTGATACAATACCCTTCGGCAAATTTATGCCAAATATTATTTTTGTTCGTAAATGGCCGATTTAAGGCATTGCGATACTTGTTGGTAATATATTTGTCGATAGCCGGTTCGCGGTATCGACATATCGATTGTTATTGTTGATTGATGTTCCTTTGAGATATTGTTGTTGATAGCCGGTTAGCGGCATCGACGTATCGATTATTGTTATTGATTGATGTTCCATCAAGATATTTTTGTGAATCGTCGTTATTGATATCTGTGTTTTTCTATTGATGTCGTTTTGGCCAATTGAGGGCATTGACGTATTCGATTATCATCTTCGTTATCGGTAACCGAATAAAGGTGCCGAGACATCCATTGTACAATTGCTATCGGTTAACCGTTCTGAAGGTTATCAATATATTGAATTGGGATTATCAAAGATAATTCCCATCCGTTGTCAAAAAGATAGTTCCCATCCGTTGAATCGTTATCGATTGGTCGTTCGAAGACAATCGAGATATTGAATGGGGATCGTCGAGGATAGTGCCCATCTGTGAGTTATTATTGTCGTGTTGGCCAACTCAGGGCAGCACACTACTATTTCTGGTGAACTCGATAATTTTGTGATCGTCGAGGGTGGAGGATTTCCCGAATTGTGGTGTTGTGGTTATTGCCGTGTTAATTGGTCCTTAGGGAATTCTTATCCCAGGATGGTTGTTTTGAATATCGTTGGTCGTGTCGATCTTTCATTATTCGTGTGTCATCGTTCACTTGGTGAATCGTATGATCCGTAATGGGTATTTTATCCTTTGAGTTTCGTTGTCATGTTGTATCATGGCATATCTGGAATCATGTCTGCGTGCCAATTGGTTATGTGTAGGATTTTTAGCCAGGCACTCGATGGTCATGCGTGGATGTTTCCGCATTGGACCGTGCACACGAGACGTAGTTCTTGAGGCTAATTAGGTACATTGTCACACGTATATTCTGGATTCCGTATACGGGGTGGACATGTGCACGGACACATTTCCGGATCGGGCGTACTGTGATGTCCCTCTTGAGCCTTATTGTTTGGTAGTTCGTAGTCCATGTCGTATTGGATATGTCCGACGATTTATGGCGGGTCATGCATACGCCGAGGGGTATGTCCGATACCGTGGTTGCTTCTTTGAGAATCTGTATTGTGATGATTTATAGCTTTGGGCTGTTCGGCTTTCAGGCCATCGTGATACACAGCTTCGGCTGAGGGATTTTCAGGCCATTGCGATGTATTGGTATTTTGTTGGAGCCTTCGGGCATGGTGATTCGCATCTCTTTCAGCATTGGTTTAGTTTACCTTCGGGTAATGTATTGTTGTGTTCTATATTGATGATTCGCCGTTTGGGCGTAAGTTTCGGTTCTTGTGTATCTCGTTGAGTTTTTCCTAACGGGATATTTCTTCTCCCTACTTGTTTTAAGTTTTGGGACGACAGTTCTTTTAAGGAGGGTAGAATGTAATACCCGTAATTTTGATTTCCGGTAACTTTCTATTTTCGGCGGAAGTCCGTTTTGACAACTCGCTTGGGACCGTTTCGTCACCCTGAGAATGATTAATTCTACACTTTTTGACATCCGAGTTCGTTTCGGTGTCGTTACGTTGAGTTTCGTGCTTTTCAACGACTTTTCCGCACTTGAGTTCGATTCTTGCGAATCTCGTTCTAAACTGCTGTTTCGAGTTTCCCGTAGGTCTGTTTAACTTTGTTAGAAGTGTTGTGAACTTCGGTTTGGTTATTCGATCGCGTATCGTGATTTTCGGGCGTTTTTGGCCATTTTGTAATTTACCCAAAGTTATGGGTATTCTATCTGTATTCGTTGTCTCGACTCTTTTCTCGGTCGCGTATGATTAATTATTACATTACGCTTTGATTTCGGGTCGTTGACGTTGTCCGCGAACTTTTCGTCGTGTTCGTTTCGTACGTTTTCGGAAATCGAATCGTCGAGTCCTGGTGGTCGCACCGCCGACGACATGGATCGACCGGACGGTCGCAGGTTCTGGCCGGACGATGGATGGCACTGACCGAGCAGGCACAGCAGGAACCGGCATAGCGCACGCTACGACCGGGACGCTGCGCGCGCTATCTCGGCAGTGTAGCGCACGCTGTCGAGTCAGCCCAGCGTACGCTATCGGGCCTGGGCAGAGGGATTCTGAGGTTCCGACTCGGTAGGATCGGGCAGGCGCACGCCATCACGGCCATCAGTGCACGCTGACCGGCAGGTAGCGTGACGCCGCTTGACGACTAGCGACGCACGGATGAGCCTCGCTAGTCCAGAGGCTATCAGCCGGGCTAGCGCGCGCAGGCTTCCGGCCGTAGCGCACGCTAGCGGGAGTCGGGCTGACGAGTCATGGTCGGCAGAATTGGTCGGTGGTGCCGGGTCATGCGGGCCATGGCCGAGAGTGCTGGGCCGATACTGGCCGATAGCGCACGCTAGTCCGGGAAGGCTAGCGCACGCTAGTTCCGGCCCAGTATATAAGTGACAGAACAACCACTTTCTCACTCATTTTTCATTTCCTTTCTCTTCGGTCCACGGCTGGAGCTCCGGAGAGGATGAAGCCATGTTGTTAAACAACAAATCCATGGAGTTCCTGAGTTCATATCATTGATCGATAATCCTATAACATCCTTTGATCCAGCGAATCAAGGTTAGATCTTTAGAACCCTACTTTTGGGGAGATTTGGGGGTTTTCGCGTTTTGTCCGATTCATTCCGTTTTGTTGATTAATTCATGATGAATATGATTAATCTTGTTGGTACTCTTAGTTTCCCTACGGATTCATGGTATATTTCGTGATTTTTACGAAATCGAGAGGGTTTGGTTGTGGTCCGCCCTCATTGTCGTTTTTATACGAATATACATGAATCATAGGCGGGTTTCCGGGCGTATTCCAATTCCATATTCGTTTAGAATCTGTTGTGATTGTATTCTTCGAATCGTTAGGTTCGGTTTCGATGGTTCCTAGCATTCGTCGGTGACTTTCCATTTCCGTTCGTTGCATCGTCAATTATTCAAGGCAAGTATATAATTACGATTGTACGTTCTCGACTATGAAAGTAAGAAATATTGATGGTATGATATGAACGAACCGTTTATACGGCATTCATAGATATATTGTTGGCATGATATGAACGAACTGTTTCTACGGCATTCATATATTTATTTATGGCATGATATGAACGAACCGTTTCTACGGCATTCATACATGTATTGACGGATGATATGAACGAACCGTTTCTACGGCATTCATATACGTCTTGATGTGATGCTATGAGATTTAGTTATTCCGGAATACTAGTCTTGAATTGATGACTTGACGGATTACATTTACTTTATTGTCGAGGAGTATTATGTTTCATACTGTTATACTTGCACTAGCCATTCGTCGGCTAACCCCTTTATGGGGGAAATACTTTTTATGTATTTCAGGTTCCAGGAGAGAGGACAGGCGGGTATCGGGTCGGCATGAAGAAGATGGGCAAGTGTGATACTGTGTCTTGTCTCCGGTTATCTTTTTGGATTCCTCCATTCAGTGTTGTTGTACTGGAATGGATTTTAAATACTCGAGTATTGTATTTCAGTTTCCTTGATGTTCCGGCCTGTGTTGCTGAGGTATTGATTTGTGCAGTGATGTATATGGTTTCATTGGTTATGGTTTTGAATACCATTTGTATCGTCTTTCTTTCCATTGCATGTAGACCTTCTCGGTCAAGTTTTATAATTCCGCGTATCTTTAGCCTTGTGTGTCCCACGGCGGGGCTCACGGCGCTGTAATATACCCTGAATAACTTGGGGGTGTTACAGTACTAATCAATGAGACTAATGTTATCGTGTAGGTGTACGAATGTGTGTATCATTTCGAGACTTGGCCTCCTTATGATTGTATTGATATCAGGGGATTGTTTGATACGACACCCGTCGACAAATCATGCCAAATGTTATTGTTGTTCGTAAACGGCCGATTGGAGGCATTGATGTATTCGAATTTCATATTCATTATCGGTAATTGATTTAAGTGTGCCGAGACATCCGTTGTACCGTTGTTATCGAGTTACCGTTCTAAGGTAACCGAAGTATTGAATTGGGACTGTCGAAGATAGTTCCCATCCGATGAGTCGTTGTCGATTGGTCGTGCGAAGACAATCGAGATATTGAATGGGGATCTCCGAGGATAGTGCCCATCTGTGAGTTATTATTGTCGTGTTGGCCAACTCAGGGCAGCACACTATTATTCTTATGAACTTGATAATTTTGTGATCGTTGAGGGTGGAGGATTTCCTGAATTGTGGTGTTGTGGTTATTGCCGTGTTAATCGGTCCTTAGGGAATTCTTACCCCAGGATGGTTGTTTTGAATATCATTGGTCGTGTCGATTTTCATTATTCATGTGTCATCGTTCACTTGGTGAATCGTATGATCCGTAATGGGTATTTTACCCTTTGAGTTTCGTTGTCATGTTGTATCATGGCGTATCTGGAATCATGTCTGCGTGCCGATTGGTTATGTGAAGGATTTTTAGCCAGGCACTCGATGGTCATGCGTGGATGTTTCCGCATTGGACCGTGCACACGAGACGTAGTTCTTGAGGCTAATTAAGTACATTGTCACACGTATATTCTGGATTCCGTATACGGGGTGGACATGTGCACGGACACATTTCCGGATCGGGCGTACTGTGATGTCCCTCTTGAGCCTTATTGTTTGGTCGTTCGTAGTCCATGTCTTATTGGATATGTCCGACGATTTATGGCCGGGCCGCTCATACGCCGAGGGTATGTCCGATCGGTGGTTGCTTCTTTGAGAATCTGTATTGTGATGATTTACAGCTTTGGGCTATTCGGCTTTCAGGCCATCGTGATACACAGCTTCGGCTGAGGGGTTTTCAGGCCATTGCGACGTATTGGTACTTTGTTGGAGCCTTCGGGCATTGTGATTCACATCTCTTCCGGCATTGGTTTAGTTTACCTTCGGGTAATGTATTGTTGTGTTCTATATTGATGATTCACCGTTTGGGCGTATGTTTCAGTTCTTGTGTATCTCGCTGAGTTTTTCCTAGCGGGATATTTCTTCTCCCTACTTGTTTTAAGTTTCGGGACGAAACTTCTTTTAAGGAGAGTAGAATGTAATACCCGTAATTTTGATTTCCGGTAACTTTCCATTTTTGGCGGAAGTCCGTTTTGACAACTCGCTTGGGACCGTTTCGTCACCCTGAGAATGATTAATTCCACACTTTTTGACATCCGAGTTCGTTTCGGTGTCGTTACGTTGAGTTTCGTGCTTTTCAGCGACTTTTCCGCACTCGAGTTCGATTCCAGCGAATCTCGTTCTAAATTGCTGTTTCGAGTTTCCCGTAAGTCCGTTTAACTTTGTTAGACGTGTTGTGAACTTCGGTTTGGTTATTCGATCACGTATCATGATTTTCGTGCGTTTTGGGCCATTTTGTAATTTACCCAAAGTTATGGGTATTCGTATCTGTATTCGTTGTCTCGACCCTTTTCTCGGTCGCGTATGATTAATTATTACATTACGCTTTCATTTCGGGTCGTTGATGTTGTCTGCGAACTTTTCGTCGTGTTCGTTCCGTGACGCCGAAAATCGAGTCGCCGAGCCCTCGTGGTCGCACCGCCGACGATTTCGGATCGACCGACGGCCGCAGTTCAGCCGGACGATGGTCGCATCGACCGAGCAGCACAAGAGAACCGGCGAGCGCACGCTACGGCCGGACGCTGCGCTAGCTCGGTAGTGTAGCGCACGCTGCCGAGTCACCCAGCCGTACGCCATCGGGCCCGGCAGAGGGATTCGAGGTTCGACTTGGGTAGGATCGGCGTAGCGCACGCCATCGCGGTCGTTGCGCACGCTGACCGGCAGGGGTAGCGTACGCTGTAGGCCGACTAGCGTACGTTACCGGGATGAGCTTGCTAGTCCAGAGGCTACTGGACAGGTCGGCTAGCGCACGCAGGCTTCCGGCCGTAGCGCACGCTAACGGGAGTCGGGCGGACGAGTCATGGTCGGCAGAATTGGTAGGTGGTGCCGGGTCATGCGGGCCATGGCCGAGAGTCTCGGGCCGAGCATCGCCGATAGCGCACGCTAGTCCGGGAAGGCTAGCGCACGCTAGTTCCGGCCCAGTATATAAATGACAGAACAGCCTTTTTCTCGCTCATTTTTCATTTCCTTTCTCTTCGGTCCGCGGATGGAGCTTCGGAGAAGATGAAGCCATGTTGTTAAACAACAAATCCATGAAGTTCCTGAGTTCATATCATTGATCGATCATCCTATAACATCCTTCGATCCAGCGAATCAAGGTTAGATCTTTAGAACCCTACTTTTAGGGAGATTTGGGGGTTTTCGCGTTTTTGTCCGATTCATTTGGTTTTGTTGATTAATTCATGATGAATATGATTAATCTTGTTGGTACTCTTAGTTTCCCTACGGATTCATGGTATATTTCATGATTTTTACGAAATCGAGAGGGTTTGGTTGTGGTCCGCCCTCGTTGTCGTTTTTATACGAATATACATGAATCGTAGGCGGGTTTCCGGGCGTATTCCAATTCCGTATTCGTTTAGAATCTGTTGTGATGGTATTCTTCGAATCGTTAGGTTCGGTTTCGATGGTTCCTAGCATTCGTCGGTGACTTTCCATTCCGTCGCTAAGGCTGCCGATTATTCAAGGCAAGTATACATTTATGATTGTACGTTCTCGACTTTGAAAGTATGAAATATTGATGGTATGATTATTTCTAGCCACTTCGGGACGGGCCGATGGTCCTCTGAGGGTTTCGTAGCCTCTGGTGCGATTCCACGGTTGATATAAACGAACCGTTTCTACGGCATTCATATGAAATAATGTTGGCATGTAATGAACGAACCGTTTTGACGGCATTCCTACATGTAACGGCGTATGTTATGAACGAACCGTTTCTACGGCATTCACATACGTCTTGAGATTTTAGTCATTCCGGAATACTAGTCTTGAATTGATGAATTGACGGATTACATTTACTTTATTGTCGAGGAGTATTATGTTTCATACTGTTATACTTGCACTAGCTATTCGACGGCTAACCCCTTTATGGGGGAAATACCTTTTATGTATTTCAGGTTCCAGGAGAGAGGACAGGCGGGTATCGGGTCGGCATGAAGATGATGGGCAAGTGTGATACTGTGTCTTGTCTCCGGTTATCTTTTTGGATATCTCCATTCAGTGTTGTTGTACTGGAATGGATTTTAAATACTCGAGTATTGTATTTCAGTTTCCTTGATGTTCCGGCCTGTGTTGCCGAGGTATTGATTCGTGCAGTGATGTATATGGTTTCATTGGTTATGGTTTGAATACCATTTGTATCGTCTATCTTTCCATTGTATGTAGACCTTCTCGGTCAAGTTTTATAGTTCCGCGTATGTTTAGCCTTGTGTGTCCCACGGCGGGACTCACGGCGTTGTAATATACCCTGAATAACTTTGGGGTGTTACAATGTTAAACAATCATCTTGTATCATTTAAGCCTATCAAGAACATCACAATTGATCAAAGTGAAAATCTGCATAACCTTGTTCAATCACTATGTTAAGTTTATTTAGTTATAAATCCATATTATGATCATGAAGATTAACTCATATTAACACTGTAACACCCCCGAGATATTCAAGGTATATTACAGTGCCGTGGACCTATACATGGGACCCACCAGGCTATACACGAATTACCACAGTAAAAACACACATCATCCAGATGAAAATCAAATAACACGCCCGGTACAACCGGCGGAATAATCAACACCGACAAACATAAATAACTTCAAAGAATACAAATCACAATCCGAAGGGAAAAGCCTAAGTACTCGCGAGTACAATCTATAAGTTTATAAAGTAGACAACAACCATATCGAAGGGAACAACGAAAATAAAAGGACTCAAATGCACATGTCAACGACCCTAGCCAGCATCCTCGTACTGTCCCAGCGCCCGCTCGTCTGGCTGAACATAACCTGAAATCCATAACAAGAATTTCCCCAAAACGGGTCCCCAAAAGGGTTAGCAATTAGGCTAGTACAAGTAATCAAGGTAAACCATTCGCTTACACATTTCATAGTACAATGCACCAAATTCATTTCAAAACCAAAAACCAGACATGTCTTTTCCGGAAACAAACAGTCAACAATCAATTTGCCTAGGGCCAAGGTGAAGCCACTGGTCCCACTCGAGGCTTCTAAGGACCCTCCCGAGCTAGCCATATCATTAAACAAATCACGCACAGACATCGCCTAGGACCGGGGTGAAGCCACTGATCCCACTCGAGGCCTCTAAGGACCCTCCCCAGCTGGCTAGCGAATCAAACTCGTGAATCCAGAGTGAAGTCGTAGATTCCCTTGAGGCCCCGTCGGACCCTTCAGAGGTGAGCAAAGCACATACAATATACATTACCATTTCATGTTAAGCGTAAAGGTTTCAAAAATACTTGCCTTGCATAATTGACGACGCAACGAACGGAAAGGAAAATCACCGACGAACGCTAGGAACCAACGAAACCGAACCTAACGATTCGAAGAATACAATCACAACCATTTCCAAATGAATACGAAAAAGGAATACACCCGAAAACCCGCCAACGATTCATGTATATTCGTACAAGAACAAAAACGAGGGCAGACCACAACCAAACCCTCTCGATTACGAAAATACCACAAAATTTACCATGAATCCATAGGAAAACCAAGAATACCAACAAGATTAAACATATCCATCATGAACTAATAAAAAACACGGAACAAATCGAACAATAAAATCAAAACCCCCCAATTTACCCAAAAGTAGGGTTCTTAGAAGATTTACCTTGATTCGGACGGAGGAAGACAATTATGATGATGATAAACTACACTAGGAACACAATACTTGATTCTCCAAGAATTTCCATGGGCAAAACTTGAAGAATCGATCAAAACCTCAGTTGGAACACAACTCTCGGTCGGAGGAGAAGAAATGAAGAAAATGATGAAGTGAAGGTCAACCCCGATTTATAAAACATGGGCCTTCGTTACGTATGATAACATGCCGATGTTAACGTACGTTACACTCATTACGTACGTAACACTTGAGTGTTAGCGTACATAATGGCTTGGCAGGTCAACCTATCCAAAAATGCTGGGTTCGATAGCATACGCTACGTCGGATAGTTTGCATACACTACAATGGGATTTACGAACGTAACATAAGGAGTTAATGTACGTAAGGGTTCGGACAGAACAATCTGTCCAATCTGCTGAACGCCATAACATAAGTTAGCGGTGAGTTATAACGTACTTTATGAAGGTGCCGATAGCGCACGCAAGAAAGCATGCATAACGCACGTTATGCATGCAGCAGTTCAACACTGCTGAACGAAGTTAGCTGCACCGGGCGGTCCGCAATACAAGGACAGAACCCAGCGCATGGATACGAAATATTCACGACGATAAATCTGAATGTAGTAGGAGAATACAATTCTGACTACCGAGGAGTCCGAGAAACGACAAGGAAAGTAAAATTCCCTAAAATTATAGGAAATTACAAAACGGCCCAGACGTCCGAAAATCATGATACGACGTCGGATCAATAAATCGAAACTCACAACACGAACAACTCAACCATACGAACTCGTGCAACCAAAAAATTACAAAATCGAACGGGTTCTACGAGAATCGAACGTCCATGCAACAATACAAGACATAAGATGGAATAATATCAAAACATCTCCGAAACTCGTCCAAATGGAGAAACTCCAGGAATAAAATAGATTCAAAATGTCGAAACGGTTACAAGGGAGTTGCTAAAAATGAAAAATACACCAAAATGAGAATACCGGGAAAAGAAAATTGTGGATATTACATTCTACCCCTCTAAAAATAAGTTTCGACCCGAAACTTAAGAAACAAACAACTCGGGGTACCTAGCACACATGCTATCCTCGGTTTCCCAAGTTGCGTCCTCGACACCATGCCTTGACCACTGCACCTTGACTAAAGGAATGGTCTTATGCCTCAATCGCTTCTCGCGGTGTTCCAAAATCTTCAGGGGATGCTCCTCGAAGGTATTATTCTCGGCGACATCAATCTCACCATAGTCGATGACGTGACTAGGATCCGGAACATATTTCCTCAGCTGGGAAACATGGAAAACGCTATGAACGTGACTCAAGGACGGAGGTAGTGCCAAATGGTATGCCAACTCACCAACTCGCTCGAGAATCTCAAAGGGCCCGATAAATCTCGGACTCAACTTTCCCTTCTTCCCGAAGTGGAAAACTCCCCCCGTCGGCGACACATTTAGCAAAACATGGTCTCCCACCTCGAAATCCAAAGGTCGGAGATGGATGTCGGCATACGACTTCTGTCGACTCTGAGCAGTCAACATCCATTCCCGAATCAATTCCACCTTCTGCCTCGTCTCTAAAGCGATATCTGGTTCGGTCCCGACCAAATCAGACGCCTCATTCCAACAAATCGGCGATCGAAAACGCCGCCCACAAAGTGACTCATACGGTGTCATTCGAATCGACGCGTGCCAACTATCGTTGTACGTGAATTGGATCGATGGCAAATGTTCCCCCAGTCACTGCTCGAGTCGAGAGCACAAGCACGCAACATATCCTCAAATGTCTGGATAGTGCATTCCGACTGTCCATCTGACTGAGGATGAAAAGAGGTACTCAAACGCAAATGAGTACCCTACGCCTTAGGCAACGGCTGCCAAAAATGTGATACAAAACGGCCATCCTGATCCGAAACAATAGACTTTGGAGTACCATGAAGCCTCACTCTGCGCAATAAACACACGAGCTAACTTCTCCGAGCCCCAAGTATCTTTGATGCCCAAAAAATGTGCCGACTTAGTCAGACGATCAACAATCACCCAAACCATATTCATGTCCGACCTCGATCTCGGCAAATTCGTGATGAAGTCTATCGAAATATCTTTCCATTTCCATTCTGGAACGGGAAGCGACTGCAATAAACCAGCCGGTCGCTGATGTTCGATTTTGACCTGCTGACAAGTCAAACATCTCGCTACAAACTGAGCGACCTCCTCCTTCATATCATTCAACCAAAAGTTACTCCTCAGGTCCTTATACATCTTACTCGAACCAGGATGAACGGAGTAAGGCGTAGCATGGGCCTCACGCAAAATACCTTGCCTCAAATTCGGGTCGTTCGGCACACACAGCCGACTCTGAAATGTCAGTACACCATCTTCATGAATCACAAACCCAGGAGACTTTCCCTTAAGAACATTCTTTTGGATTTGATAATCATCGGATCCTCCAGCTGCTCCAGTTTAATTTCATCGATCAGAGACGACGAAATATCTAAAGCGCAAAGTTGCCCGATAGCCCCCGACAACAAAATCTCAACATCCAACTTGATCAAAGCCCGCTGAAGTTCAGATTGAGATGTAAGGATCTCAAGCGTCCGCAACGCGATCGGTTTCCGACTCAAGGCGTCGGCCACGATGTTCTCCTTTCCCGGATGATAAAGGATTTCGAGGTCATAATCCTTAATCAACTCTAACCACCTCCTCTACCTCATATTTAACTCCCGCTGAGTTAATATGTACTTCAGACTTTTATGATTGGTAAAAATATGATATGCAGAGCCAATAAGATAGTGACGCCAAATATTGAGCGCAAAAACGACTACCGCTAACTCCAAATCGTGAGCAGGGTAGTTAAGTGTAATATCCGTACTTTTTATTGGTAATTTCTGTTTTTGGTGTATGTTCGTTTTGGACGACCCGCTTGTCACTGTTTTAGGATTCTGAATCTATATTGTTCTTTGAGTTTTTCCATTTGGACGAGTTTCGGTGATGTTTTTGCGTATTTTCATCTCGAACTATGTTTTATCGCATGTACGCTCGATTCTTGTAAACCCGTTCGATTTCATTATTTCTCTATTTCTACGAGTTCGTTTGGATTAGCTGCTCATATTGTGATTTTTGGATTGTTAATCCGATGTCGTGTCTTGAATTTTCGGATGTTTGGGCAATTTTGTAATTTCTTAAGAGTTTAGGGTGCCTTTACCCTCCTTGTCGTATTTTGGATTACTCGGTGGTTAGAAGTGCATTTTCTGTGAACACTCAGCTTCGTTGTTATGAACACCTGGTATTTACACTTTTAATTCCATCCTTGTGTCGCGTTTCGTCGTTGTGTCGACTGTGCAGAATGTAGTGTTCAGAACTGGGAACTGCTGCATGCATAACGTACGTTATGCATAATCCATAACATACGTTATGGCCTTCGCATTTCAGTACAGGTTGTTTGTTACGTACGTTAACTAAGAAGGTTACGTACGTAACCATCGTAACGTACGTTAACAGCTTGCGTTAACGTACGTAACGCGCTGTCAGGCCTTTTAATTCCTGACTTGTCCCCCGTCGCCTCATTTCATTCCTTTTCTTTCTTTCTCATGACGTGAGTTTCCTTTGAGCGATTTGGAGCGATTCGTCCGGTGCAATCCGTAGAAACCCTCCGAAGGTTGATTATTGCGTTCCAAGGAAGGTTTATCATCATCATTCTCCGTCCGAATCGAGGTATACTTCATTGAACCCTAGCTTTTTGGGAATTTCGGGATTTTTGGCATAATTCTTTCCGTAACACGATTTAGCCTTGACGAATTATTAGATTTCGATCGTGTAGTCGTGAACCCCTTGTTTCCATTATAGTTTAACGAATTTAACCTCGTAATTTCTCCATTGTTAGATTATAACCGTCTTGGACTTCGTAATGACCGACAAATTGTTCCATCGGGTAGAATTAGGATTAATTCTTACCTTTCCGCATTATTGAGACTTGTCGTATACCGTTATTGTGTTAGGAACGGATTTGGGAGGATTGTTCGGACCAAAACCTATTCCTTCGTCGTTTCCTTCGTTTCGTCTTATTCAAGGCAAGTACATGTATTATATTTCATTATGTGTGTATGGTTTGATGCACATGATGTAAATTGGATTAGTGAATGATTGTGATGGTTACTCTTCCACCTGGGGATGGCATGGGGCCTCTGGGGGCCGATACTAATGGGTACGGCCACGGAAGTGGACTTGGGTGCGTGCGTTGATGTTCTTCCACCTGGGGACGGTTCGACGGGACCTCTAGGGGCCGATACTAATGGGTACAGCCACGGAAGTGGTTTCTCACCTGGGGATGGTCCGACGGGACCTCTGGGGTCCGATACTAATGGGTATGGTCGCGAGTTACCAAGCGTGGATAATTGTGATGTGGAAAACTTGATGATATACTGTTTTGGTGTAAATGTGATATTTCGGAATATTGATTTCAAATGTGTTTCCTAAATGGTTTGTTGCGTTGAAACTCGTATGTATATAATGTTGTGTAATTGTGTACTTGCACTAGCTATTCGAATGCTAACCCCTTAAATGGGGGAAATGCGTCTTATGCATTTCAGGTACTGGTCGAGCCGAGGAGCTGGCACGGGATGCGCATGTAAAGGATGGGTTGGGATGATGATGTGGCTCAAGTCTGTATTTTTTCTGTTTTGTCATTGCAATTGTTGAGTACTGGGGTTAGACTGTTTATTCTTAAACATGGTTTAAGTCCCCTGCGTGGGCAACAAAATGGGTATTTAACTTATGTTTCATGTACTCCGTTAAAATGTTTTGGCCGAGGCCACGGCCTTATTTACTTTTGAATGCATCTTTTGGGATATCATTGTGGTTCACGGGTCGTGAGTTAGCCTGGTAGACCTCACGGGTGTTCTACGGCGTGTAATGTCCCATTTGTGAATTGGGGTGTTACATTTATGATATCGGAGCCTTAGGTTTTGAATGCCTAGGCTGTCGGTTAATTTTGGGTCTGTCAGTTGTGTCGTTAGAGTCATTCGTTGAGCCTAATATCATTGTGCTACCGTCTTTTCATGCGACCCGTGGCTGTAAGTCTCCTCGAACTCTTATACTTCTATAATTCGTTTCTTGCGTTGTTCAGAAATGAGTATTGTGATACCAACCTTCAGTATGTTGATAGGTCGTGGTAGACCAGCTAGGGGACGCGGCCGAGGCCGTGGTTGGGGTGCTGATAATGAAGAGGGCTCACTTTCTCGGCCTCCTGCACTCACCTCTCACTCGGCCGTCGGGTAATAATGCCGACTGGCTATCAGCTGCATTTCACAGCTAGTAGCCCAACTTGCTCAGATAGCTCAGGGTGGACGCCAGAATCCGCCCCCGACACCTGAAGAGGAAGCTAGTAAGTGGATTCAGACGGTGACTAAGATGCACCCTCCTCGTTTCTCCGGATCTTCTGACTCCCTCGGTTGGGAGAATTGGCTTTTTCAGTTGTCCAGAACCTTCGATGCCGTAGCTTGTCCCGAAGATAGGAGGGTACATATTGCCCAGTACCTCCTGGATAAGGAAGCTGCGGAATGGTGGGAGGCCGTTGCGCCCACAGACTGTCGGGGTACTTGGGATGAGTTCAGGGCTGCCATGGAAGCAGAATATTGTCCACCGCCAGTCAAAGAACGCAGAATTGTGGAGTTCTTCACTGCCACACCCCAGGATGTGCCGATTTCTCAGGCCATTATCGCTTACAATCAGCAGTTGGGTTTCGTTAAAGATCAGGTGAGGACGGAGGCTGATAAAATACGTTACTTCAATATGCGCATGAAGCCGCATATCAGGCAGAGTATGGCACCGCTCATGTGTGCCACTCTGAAGGAATACCAGGATCGCGCTCTAGCGATCGAGATGGCCGTCCCGGAATTAGAGTCGGTTTCGGAAGCTAAAAAGCACAAGACTACTGGCGGATTCTCGACCGGTAAGGGTGGTCAGTTTTCGAGGTCTCGTTCCGCTCCTACACCTGGAAAGAGGCCATTTCATCAGGCCGGTGGATCTCAGGGTAACCATTCGGTCCAGTCTGTTGCATCTGGAGGGAGAGTTTGTTTTAATTGCAGCCAGCCTGAACACGTTATGAAGGATTGCCCACTCCCGTTAGTTACTTGCTTTACCTGCGAACAGATCGGGCATCGGGCAGCTCATTGTGAGAGGGCTACCAGGGCCGCTAGAATTCCGACTACCACCGCCGATCAGAGGGAACACAACACTCCAGCTACTCATGTTCCGCAGAGTTCGGGCCGTGGTAGGGGTCGTGGACCGCCGGATCGCCGTACAGTATCGAGTTCGGGTTCAGTTCATCCCCGATTGTATCAGATGAGGCGCACAGAAGAGGCATACGTTCCGGTGGCGTCAGGTACCACTCAGATCCTTTCTCACCCAGTTTCAGTGCTTTTTGATTCGGGTGCGACCCATTCCTTTATTGCTTCGGATTGTGTGAGTCGTATTGGATTTGATTGCTTGTTTGAGTGTGAACCATTTGTAGTGAGTACGCCTAGCGGGGATCGTATGGTTGGGGATAGGGACGTTAGGGATTGCCCAGTGAGGATCTGGAGCCGGGATTGGCCCTCGAATCTCAGTGTTATAGACCTTAAAGGTGAGGATTTGATCCTCGGGGACGATTGGTTGGATCGTCATGGTGCTATCATGAACTATCGGACTCGTACCATCTCGATAGTTGCGGAGGACGGCACCGAGCATACTCTCGTCGGCTGTAAGCCGAGTAGATCGGGGAGTGTGATTAGCGCCTTG